>JARJIL010000009.1:6821250-8092500 GCA_038502395.1 Dittrichia graveolens | reverse complement strand
TTGCTTTAATACAATACATACTTGGACATGCTGACTCACAACTGCAAGTCCTTTCTTAGTGCCTGATATGCTGTAGTAAGGCTTTTCTGCTTTTTGTTGTTTCTTAGTACCTAATAAGCCGAAGTAAGATGTTTCCTTTTCTTTTCTCCCTTCTTTCCAGCTTATTGATGAAGAGAAAGTTGAAGCTACAGTGTCAAAGGAACCATCAAAGATGGATATGGATAAAGCTCCAGCTGATGTGCCTTCTACAAATGAAACTGATCTAAATATGCAGGATGTCTATGTGACTGAGAGTGGCGCTCCTGAAGCAAGAGATAATCCTGCTCCATCAGATAATGATCCTGTTCAGGCTAAGGTTAGTAATATGTGCTATACTACTATTACTATTACTGGGTCATGCTGCTAAATATGTGGAACCTATGGCTTGTGCATTTTGTAATTTTGATTTCTTTTAGAAATTATGACGATGGTGTATTTATTATCTAGCTAGATCATATGCCTTAAGGTTTATCATTGTAAGGTTGTTACTTTTGGGACTACTAGCATCTTTTTCAAAGCCAGAAGTAGAACATAGTATGAAAGCTTGTTCTTTGTTCTCCTTTAGTTTTCAACCGCTTGAATGGAGCATGGTTAGCATGCCATGGCTTGTCATCATGAGTTTTTATAGGTGGCTTCTTGGTTTAAAAAAGCGTGCCTGAGGCGTTTTGATGCGTGTAGCGTTGCTAGGCATTGCCTAAAACGCATTCCGTATGTGATGCGATGCGATTTCCATGATGCGGTGTGATGCCCAAGGCGTACGCTTTTTTCGCATCTTGTAGTTTGGGCTTTCTTTTATATTCTAGCTATTTAAACGGGTTGTTTTAGAGGACTATTGGGTTTAATTTTATGTGGAGTGTGCCAATTATAAAGAAAAATGCTTTTTAACCGTAAACTAAACTCCTAAAGGCGACCTCATTTTCTCCCTACCATAGTTGTCCCGTCACGCTTTTTCGAACCAAGGGTGGCTTGCCATGCATCACTTATATTAATGCTAGGTCAACCTACAATAGGGGTTCCTCATGCTGTGTTCTAAGAAGTACCATGGTCTAACAATGTGGATGCTAAACACAGCCAGCCAAACTATTAAAAGGAAAATAAATGAATAAAAAAAGCCTAGTAGAAGAAAGAGGAAGACACGGCTCTTTATGGGGGTGAATGTGTATAAATATTAATACTAAAAATATTGTTCTAATTTTAATGTTGCTAGGTTTATGTCGATACTTTTATGACTAATTATTGAATTAAGAGATAAGAGTCAACGAATTGGGTATGCATCAAACTCTTAATTCAAAATGAAAGCAGAGAAAGTACTTGCTGCCGTTGAGTGCTGTTACTGCCAATTTCTCTTTCATTCTCATAAAACTATAAGCACAAACATGAATTTTGTACATGATTACTCGTCCTGGCAATTCTGACTCTATCTGTGTCCATTTGGACTTTAAAATCAACACTACGGGATGTGTTGGGTTGTAGTATATTTTCCTACGGTTCAATGCTGTGGAAATAAAACAGAGAAAGGGATGGCACGGGTCAGTATGAGCGGCAAGAGATATACAAAGCGGGTCCAAATGTATAGTCTTAGACTTCTACCAACTCCGGTATCCCTCCTGCAGTCCCGTTCCTTCTCCTATGATTTAATTAGTGAAGCAACTTCACCCTATGCCGCCGTTCGTCGCCCCTCAGCTGACACCCCTTTTCTCTCAATAACTTCCCTCCAGCTGACACCCTCACCTCGACCCCTCCATTGCCAGCTTCAGATCCAGGCCTGAACACCACAAAACAGTTGAGGTCTCTTCTTCAGTTCTTCACATATGCCCTTTTGATTTAAGGGTGTTCTGTCATTCCTTTTGTTTTTTTGTATTCTGGAAGCAATTATAAGTTTCTAACTATTTTGATTTTCAGTTTTATGAAAATCCCTAGTTTTAAGCAGGCAATCATAGTTTATTGGACCCATGATTGTTGTTAATTGAGATTCGATTTCAAATTCCTGAGTAGTAATTACCTTCTAGAATTACCATTCTTATCTTTTGAACTCACCAACTTTGGCATTGTTGGGATCAAATAGAAAATAAGGCGTGCTTTACCACATTTGGGCACCTCGTGGATTAGGCCCAAGCCCAGGCAAGTAATGGATACATGGGCTAATAATGTTCAAAGGTCCATGAGTTCTCAGTGCTACAGGGTAACATTTAATGTTACATCTTCTAAATCCTAACCTTATAAATCAATATCTCAGTTAATATATGAGTTTGATTTGGTTTTTTATTCGAATTATATACCTACTGTTATTAAATTTATTATGAGTCTGTAATCTGTATCTATATGAATCTTGATTCTTGAGAAAGAAGGCTTCTAAAAAGTACAATAATCTCGTAAGTTTTTATTATAAGTTTCATTTCGGTTTTTACTATGTATACTATGAGAATCTGTTAATCAATACCAATTTAATCCTAAATGAAGCTATTAAATCAGTATTGTTGCTGATTATTGGTAAGGCTGCTAATTAAGGTTTATAATTATTTATATCTGTTAGAAGTCCATCTTTGAGAAATAAGGCTGCCAATTAAGGTCATTACGTTGAAGTTTTTATTGCCTTTTTGCGGATGAGGATTGATGTAAATATGAGTGACATAGACTCTTTTTGTGGATACTAAATTGTAACTGTAATTGTGGCCTTGCGCCTTCTAAAACACAGACGATGAAGCAATTGTGGATAAGAAAAATGATAAATAACTAGTTGCATATTATGAACTATTTATGTGATTTATAATTATTCTTTACAACAATGAACCATGTCGATTGTTGTGTTTTGAGTTGTAGGTAACTAGGTATTGCACTAGGAGATTGATTCTTATGTTTGGTAAGACTATAAACCATAATTATATAACAATCTTGCAGTCCTAACACCTTTTTTTGCTTCTTGACTAGTTGTAATGACTTATCATAGGTATCGGCCAAGGATTGTAATGACTTCATTTTTATTGCAGACGAACGAAGACTTGGTAGATATGTTTGACAATACTCAACAACAAAATACAGGTGAGGATAATGCAGATGAGGTTACTTCGTCAACCTCAAGTAAACAACTATCTAATTTGTGGGATTGTTTTGAGCAATTAACAGTTGGACCAGATGGGGTGATAAAGGCAAGTTGTATTGCTTGTGGAAAGGTGTATGTCAATTATCCTAATTCTGGAACATCTAACATGAAGCAACATATCCTCACGTGTGTACCACAAAAATGTGCCCGTTTAGATCAAGCAATGTACAGGGAGAAAATGGCAATTGCCATTATTAAGCATAACTATCCAGTTAGTTTTGTTGAACATGACGCAACAAGACAATTGCATAAATTTTTACATCGGGATGCAAATATCATAACAAGGAACATGGCAAGAGTGGATGTCATAAGAATATATGAAAGAGAAAAAAAAACTCTTAAACAAAAGCTAGGAAAAGTAACTAGTAAGATTTGTTTGACGTATAATTTACGGAGCTCTATCACTACAGACATATACATGGAATTGACGGCTCATTATGTCGATGAAAATTGGGTTTTAAGAAAAAAAGTTCTAAACTTTAGAGCTATACCACCTCCTCATAGTGGTCCCATCTTGGCAGAGTACATGATCAATTTTATAAGAGATTGGGACATTGAAAACAAGATTTTTACCATCACATTAGGTAGTGCAAGATACCTAAATGGTTTAATAGATTCCTTAAGAAGTCGTAATGTGTTAGTTTGTGATGGAGATTATATGCATGTGCGTTGTGGAGCGCATATATTAACACTTATTGCGCAAATTGGGTTAAAGGCAATTGAGGTATCTATTGAAAAGGTACGTGACTCGGTGAAATATATCAGAGGAAGTTCTACAAGAAAGCTTAAGTTTGCAGAGTGTATAGCACAATTTTCATTACAATGTGGGAGACATGTGCGTCAAGATATTACTACACGATGGAATTCCACATATTTGATGCTTGATTGTGCATTGATTTATCGTCGTGCCTATGTTCAGATGGAATTAGTTGATTCTAGTTTTAGACATAATCTATCACAAGAGGAATGGACAAGGGTAGCAAGAATCACAAGGCTTTTGAAACCTCTTTATGATATCACAACTTTGTTTTCTGGAGGTTCTTATCCTACTTCCAACTTGTATTTTCAAAAAGTGTGGAAAGTTCAGTTATACATTCAAGAGGAGGTTCACAATTTAGATCCTATAATTAGTAGAATGGCAAAAGACATGAAAACAAAGTTTGATCAATATTGGAAAACTTGCTATATGATTTTATCTTTTGCGGTTATTTTGGATCCTCGATATAAGTTTAAACTTTTGAATATTATTTTTCAAAACTTGGTATGGAGGATAGAGTACGTGAAGAGAAATTGAAAAGTATTCTTGATGGCTTGGATAAGCTATATAAGAAGTATGAAATTCTGTCAAAGAAAATGCATGATTCATCCATAGGGGGGACTTCAAATGTTGGCATTGATCCATACGACTTAGATGGATTTGAGTCATTTCAAAGTCAATTTGGAATGGTTGAGAGAGACAAGACGCAATTAAAAAGGTATTTGGAGGAACCCGAACTTGATAGAAGGCAAAATATTGATATTTTACAATTTTGGAAGGATAATGAATGGAGATATCCACAATTGGCTCTTATGGCTCGTGACATATTGAGCATCCCAATCATTCATCTTTTAACGTCAGGGGTCATGTATTAAGCAAATATGGAAGTTCACTACTATCTCCAGAAACTGAAGCCTTGCTATGTACAAGGGATTGGTTGTTTGATGTAGAAGGTATTATGTTTATTTTTTGTAACGTAATTTTCCTCTTTAATGTTTATATGATATTACTAATGTTTCTTTTACTCCTTTACATATTTAGATGAGGAAGAAACGGAGGAAGGACTTATAGAAGATATCGAAGCATTGATTCCGACACTTAAAAAATAGCTATCATTCGCTTTTTATTTCTGGTAAGTTGATAGTGTCATAACTAGATACTAGAGTTTAGAAATTTGCAAACAATGTCTTCAAATGGGGTCAAAGTAGCGTTGACTACTGGAGACAGAAAATTTGATATTAATTTTCCCTTTCTGTTTTGTAAATTGAAACAATCTTAATTTAAGACTTGTACTTTCATACTAAACTGCCATATTTAACCATTGATGCAAATTGTTTTGGTTCATAAAATTACTAAAATCTTGAAGTTGCTATGTTTGACTTTATGTTTAAGTACCTCTTATGGTAGACCAAAACACTTTGCATGGTGCTTTTTCAAAAATATTACTGTCAATTGTGTGGGAAGTGAACGTTGAATCTTGACCTTTGAGAGTATTATTTTTGACTTTTGGAAACTGAAGGTGGGAAATTAAAATGAAAAACAATAACATGCTTTACTGAGTCCTGGATTGAATGACCTTTTCTCTCTTTTATTTAAACCCAATTGGACGAGTCGGAAAACATACCACGGCCAGAACCAGCCACCTACTGCAGTTTTTTAGAGTGCAAATGGACCCAAATTTATGTATCTGGGTCAGGCTTGCCATGCCCAACTTCAACTTAGGCATTCAAATGTATGTAAAAGTTTATTTTAAAGCGACCCAAACCCATTTGATGTTTTTGACCCGTTTTGGTATATATGCATAGACTCATTTGAGACCTGAATGAATTTGCAGATTGTCACCTTTTGTGCATCTTTTCACTCGCATATGCCATAGAAAAGATTATGCATGCGTTGTCTTGTCACGTGTGGTTTGAGGTTCTCCGTTGTGTACTTGAAGCTCTATGCTGATTGCAGGGTGAAGGTGGCATGGCTATTGACAGATGGTATATAAGCGTTTTAGTTGTTTATAGTAATTTTCTTTTCCGTAAATGATTGCAGGTTGAAGATGGCCTTTGGCCTTAAGATCTATGGCTGATTGATCTTTTAGAGAAAGGCCATACTTTGGCTGCATGGTCATGTAGCTATGTTTGCTACTTATTACTCTAAACATTTCTCCCTTTGTCTTTGTAAATCACTCATACTATTTTTCTTAAACCACCACATACTTTGCCTCTTCTCTTTTTTAGCTACAAACTCATTTATGTGCTTAAATTATCTAAGCATTTAAAGTTCACTTCAAACTTGATCAGATTGGGGCCGACCTAGTTGGTAGATTGGATAGTCATAGTACTAAGCGACTCCTCGAATTTTCACTTCTAGTTTTATAATTTGTTGAAATTTGTTCGTTTTATATAGGTGATACCCTAATTATATTTGTGTAATCCCTAATTTTTTTGTAAACTGCCTCTAGAAAACTCTACTAAAAATGGAACTTTTTACAAAGTTGGTTAGGAGCCAAATGATGAAAGAGAATTTAGGCCTGATAATTCGGGTCGTATTGTGTTTGTGTCGATCATTTTCTTGTTGACCCAATTCGGTTTGTCACTTAATTTGTGTTTGGTTTGGGTCGTATTTTCGTATCAACCCATTTTTCTAAAGAAAAAATCGAGTTGTTTTTCGGTAAAAAAACTTAATTTTTAGGTCGGGTTTCGTATTGACTTATTTTTCGGAAAAAATTTACTTGTGAAACTTTCTTGTATTAATTTTACTAAACTTTTATATAACTGATGTCATCACTTTCTCGGTCAATTAAAGATATAGCTAATTCAAATAAGAAAATCATGGTCAATATTGATCAATAAAAATAGTTTTTGAATATTGGTCAATCACAATTATGCATGACTCAAATAATTAAATCATGGTCAACATTAGTTAATCTAAGTAATGCATAGTTCAAATAGGTGATACATGATTCATAGTGGTCAATATAGAGTTATTTTTGGTTATTGTTGATACTTGGTCAATCAAAGATGTAGTTAATTTAAATAAGGGAATCATAGTCAAGATTGACCAATCTAAGTCATTGTTTGTTTAGATAGGTAAATAATTGGTTATCATTTGACTCAAACTCTATTAATACAAGTCAAACATGGTAAGCAAAAATCGCAAAGCATCATTTAAAGTCAAACATATTCAACACATGTCAAAAAATATTAGTGGCTAATCACATATCCTATGATGTCATTAGACTTTAATATGACTAAGATGGTTAATCCATATCATATAGTGTCAACGTGTCATTTATATTGAATAGGGTTAATACAACTCATTGGTCAACATTGGTAAAAAAAATGTTCATTTTTTGTTCAAAAAAGTTTATTACATGAATCAAGGTCGTGCTTGGTTAAAAATGTTATAGTTTGTTCACATAAGTCAATCATGATCAATAATAGTTAAATAAGTATAACAAAGTCACATTTGTTCAAATACATTGCGATTTGTTTAAAGAAATCAATCATAGTTAACACTAGTCAATTAATATAATATTTTATTCAAATAGATAAATCATGATCAACATTGAGTAAATCATGGTTAGACTTGTTTCAATTAGATGATACAAAATTACATTTGGTTCAAATAAGTAAATAAGGACCAATATCAAGTTAATCATTATTAGTTTTTGTTCAAATAAGTTAACAAGAAAATAATTTTATCTCAAATACTTTAATTAATTTTGTATTAACATATTAAAAAGTATTTAATATATAAAACTAATATATACGCAAAATTTTAATATAAGTAACTATATAATAACTAAAATTTAAAGAACTTAAACAATAAATTTAATATCAACTTTTTATATTAGTACCTAACAACCTAGTAATAATTAAAAAAAATATAAAACAATTAATATAAAATTTAAATTCCTTCCATCTAATTCATATTCCCTTTCAAAATTTCACTTTCTCACTTCTTATCTTTTCACTTATTCTAATATTTTCACTTTCCCATTCTGTAGCACCATGTGTTATTTGAGAAAATTAATTATTATTGTTCTAAAAAGAAATTGAGAAAATTATTTAGGCTATATGTTATTATGTTATTATGTTTAATATTGGAGAAAAAAAGAGATTCAAAGAGGCGTTGAAATTATATATATTGTTAAAGTGTGTTTCCTATAGCAAATAATGTGTTTAAAAATATGAGGTTCCATTAATGTCTCATCAGTCATTAGTTATTAGGCCATGCGTAGCACATACACCCAACCCAAATCAACCCAAATGCCACGTCACTGCTACATCAGTTTTTTTTATTTTTTCCTTCACAACTCAAATTAACCCAAAATTCAAGTAGCATATTTTTCAAATCAACCCAAACATTTTCTCTCTCCTACTCTCTACAAAACAAAAACAAAAAAAATTAAAAAAAAAGAACAAAGCCATGATGCTCGGGTTGGTGAAACCGAAAACAAAAAATGAGGCGGAACCCGAAGGCACCCGTAGCGGTGCTCCCGAAGGTTGCCACCCAACCCAAATGAACCCGAAGGGGCTCTGGAAGGGTGGTACGCCTGGCCTTACGTATACTTTATTAATAGGTTTAATTTAAATGTTTTCCTTACTTTTTTTATAAAAATCGTGTTAAATAGGCCATCTACGGGTTATCATGTTCGTGTCGACCAGTTTCGTGTCATTTTCGGGTCAACCCATTCTTAACTCAATTTAGTTTTGTGTCAACCTAAGTCGTGTTCGGTTCAGGTTAAGTTTCGTATCATATCATGATTTGCCAGGCCCTTGGTCAACGCAAGTATTCAAGCCGATAGAATGGGTAGCGTATATTGCCTTTTCAAATTCGAGTGGCCTGCAAGGCTTAAGACTTATTTAAAATCCACAAATGGTTTTTTATCAATTATTATCCCTCACTCATTACCTTTCAACTAATGTTTTTTAGCCCAATAATTTCTATTCATAATGGTTTATTCTAGATTTTGTTAACTTAGTGTTTGACCATTAGTCTTCTTTTTTTATTTATTATTATTAAAGTTAATTTGAAATGGTTCTTGTGTTTTGCAGAAAAACTATGAATTAGTCATTTAAAATGAAAAATTATTGAGACAATCTCTGTGGTTGGCATAACTAATTTGATCCTTTAGATTAAGCTGTCTTGTCATGCAAGGGTGTCTTGGTCTTTTTACTCGCTTTGGGCCAATTATGTAAGTTGAGAGTAAACTTCACATTTTCCTTTAGCGCTCAATCTTGCTAACGTAACAGATTGTTGTATCAATGGTGAAAGTTTCGGTTAAAATTTGATTTTGAACTTGCATATAAACTTAGAAAGCTAATCTCTCGTGATCTCAAGCTGAGAAAAAATTATTATTTCAAACAAAATCAGTTACATCTAGCTGAAAGAATTGAAGATGAAACAAATCGAACAAAATCAGTGTGGATGAACACAATCCCTCACTTGGTTTTGAAACAGCAAGAGGGAGGATCTGCTTCATGTTGGTGATGAACACACATGATAGCGGTTGCTGACGGATGTTATTATTTCATCCAGATGGGGTGTTGTCGGAGAGGGGGAATGACTTGTCATAAATCATCGATGTTTCATTGCGGAAACCACAAAATCAAACAAGAACCCTTGGGAATCTAGAGGAGAACCACAAAATAAACAAGCAGGGTATTCAATCGCATAATCACCAATGATTCATTACGAGAAATGTTTCCGGAGCTTCTATAGTCAAGTAAATCACCCACACTAAGAGAAACCTTAGGTTGTTTAAGAGAGCAAAAGCTTGGTTGTGACATTGCATATTTTGAAATATAAAGAGAAATAGTTTATTTGCTTTGAACTAAAAACATAGGAGAGATGACAAGGAAATGACCAATTGTCCTCACATTAAAAGATAATTAACACCTAAAATAGATGGATGTTAGCCTAGATGATTAAATCAGTAGCAAGATGTTAATCACATGGGCCAGCAATTTTCAACCGATCATAGGGACCAATTCATTTATTCTCTTTTCTCGTATCCTCTTTTGATTTTCACATTTGTCTTAATTTAAGTGACTAGAAGAATATAGAACCTCTATTTTATAAAAGAGGGGCTTTATATCCCCTACTAAATATTTTTGTTTATCCTTGTACGCGTTTGATCAAGACAAGTCATAACACGAATAAATACCCTGGAATACTAATAGGCCTATGAATCTAAAACTTCGGCATCTTCACATATGGTTTTTTTGGGTCTTGTGAAACAATGCTTAAAAGATTAACATCTTGTAGATGATACACACCACACCGACTCAGAGTAATATTATACACGCACTTATGACATACCCTTTTTCCCAAAATCCCGAATCTCATATCCATCCATATACAACTCAATTCTGTATTTGATGCAAATGGTTGAAGATAACTGTTACTCCAGTCGGATGTATTTTTAGATAAACGTAAAAGTGAAATAAAGTAGCTAGAATTGAGATAGGAATCCAAGCTCATTTTCTTGTATTCTAACAAATCATAGTCAGAATATATAAACATTTATCAAGAAACTATGATATGTTAACACTAACCGATTGAAAGCAAGTCGCTATTTCAACATTCGCATCCATAAGACCTGTGTTGACGGCCTTCTCCACTCACATCAATCGTCTCAGGAAAGTACCTACAAGCATAATCAACAAGTTATCATCACATATAAATACTAATGTCTAGGTTTATATCTTCATATTCCCGACATAATTAATATATGAACCGGATCACCAAAACGTGCCTTTTTGGAAAGTTTACAGGCAATGCTATGGTACCCACAAGATTATTCTTACACTTATACAAGAAAAACAAACACAACCGGATAATAAGACAGTTTCTTAATTAACTAAACACTTATAAATGAAGACAATAGCACACTAGTATCCGTGAAGAAAGTCAGACAATTTATGTGGAAATATTCCTACAATTAGCTGTGAAATCATAGAGGAAGACTATAGACAAGTAGACAGGTGAAACGGTACAAAATCAGACTTAACTGGACTAAATTTCGGGCCAGTGAGTCTGGCATAATCTCTTGCCGTAGTCATGAGTTCTGATTAATGTATAACAAAAAAAGAAACAAAAAGTTTGGTGTGTACTGGATCAGACCGGACTGCTTACACCTATACTGTTTTGGTTTACAGGTTTTACTGTTATGTCCCGAGTTTTGCACACTTGTACAAATGAGTAAAAAACTTACATTTCTTCTTCAGGTTCGTTCTTAAGAGCATTTGTGGCTATACACTGAAAAGCGGCTTCCACATTAGTTCCTTCTTTTGCGGAAGTCTCAAAGTAAGGTATGTTTCCCTTTGAAGCACACCATGCCTTTGCTTTCTTCTTAGAAACCTGCAAACATATGATGTAGAGAGCCATATAAACTTATCAATCAATATAAGCAAAAACATCATATTTAATATGATTATTTTCCCTAAATCAAAAAGGCCAGCCTACCACTCTACCATTGCCCCCATCAACATCTATTTTATTCCCAAGTACAACAAAGGGAAAGTTCTCAGGGTCGGATGGACTCGCCTGCACACACAGCCACAGAAACTTGTTTTTGCAAATGATAAGAAAGAAAATGTTAAAAATAACCATAACATAGCTAAAATTGGAAGTAACCTGAATTAAAAATTCTTCACGCCAGTTGCTCAGACTTTCAAATGACTTCATAACGTTTACATCATATACAAGCACACAACAGTCAGCACCCCTGTAGAAGGCTACACCAAGGCTTTGGAACCTCTCTTGTCCGGCAGTGTCCCATATCTTTAAAATCATTTTTAAAAAAATTAGAGCAAACTACACCGTTGGTCCTTTATTTGTACCCGGAATTTATGTTTAGTCCTTTAATTTTCAAAATTACATTAGCAGTCCTTTATTTTAAAAGTTTTACATTCACAGTCGTTTAGTTAACCGGCCATTAAACCCCCTCACGTGACTTGCACATGAGGCAAAATAGTCATCTCTCATTTTCCCTATATCTATATATGTATATATGTGTGTGTGTCTATATATAGGGAAAAGTTCAATTGAGAAGTATTTTTCGTACGAGAACACGAGAACTACTTGTAAGTTGTGACACCATTAATGACTCCTTATAGGGGTATTTTAGTCATTTATATATTTAACCAACTATGAATTGCGTCCGGGTGGACAATCATTAATTTGCGAGGCTTGATTTTCCCAAAATACCCATCATTAATGAGCCATTACCATTAAAAGCCATTGATTTATTTTAATCAAGGGCCAAGATTGGTTCTCGCAGTTCTCGACTTCTCGTACAAAAAACAGTTGTTGTTTAAACCCTACCTTAATATATATATATATATATAGGGGAGGGTTCAAACGAGAACTGCGAGAACCAATCTTGGCCGTTCATTTTGGATAACGGAGTTCGTGGATGAAGAGCGTGGGGGGATTGAGTGTGGCGGGGTGTATGTAAGGAATTCATGGGTGGGCAATCCAATTGAAGGAGGGGGAGTTGGACGGCTAAGAATGGTTCTCGCGGTTCTCGTTTGAACTTTTGCCTATATATATATATATGGGGTATATATATATATATATATATATATATATATATATATATAAGTTCTCGATTGAACTTTCCCTATATATAGGGAAAAGTTCGTACGAGAATTGTTTATAACATCATTAATGACTCATTAATAAGAGTATTTTGGTCATTTATATAATACCCAACCGTGAATTGCATCGGGTAGACTGTAACTAATGAGCGATACTTGATTTTCCCAAAATACCCCTCATTAATGCGTCATTACTGAGTGCATTGATGAGTCATTAATGATTTTTGTAAGTTAAGTCTTCATCCTCCATGCAAGCTCTTGCTTAAAAAACTTTTGGGTTCTCCCAACCACCAATATGGATTTTCTTATTTCAGTATAGCACTTGATTTTAACAATTCTTGGAAAACCATTTCACTTTTCAAACCTGAGGTTCTAAAGTCCTTTTTTGTTGATTTGGATGGTTAATTTTTCTTCATCTTCATGTTGCTATGTTTGCATCTCCTTAAATCTGTGGGGTGACATCTAGTTTTGATATTTTAGGGGATATTATTACTGCCAAACCCAGTGCCACAAGATAGATTTCAACCAAACCCAGTGCCACAAGGAAGCTTTAAACCTGTTTGATTTGTAAATAGAAATACTAGATATACACAATGAAGCTCTTATCTTTCTTTTACTCAATTTTCATGTTAGTCACTTTCCATTCTAGTTTCCTTGAAATATTCATCATCTGCACAGTAGGAATGTGATTATCCAGAAGTGTGCTCACATTTAGTTTAACTTATGGAGTTGTTATTTATCATTTAGTTGTTTGACTCGTTATGTTTTAGGTTATGTTAAAAGTTAAAACTAAGGAGTTGCCACATAATTGGATTCTAGAGAATTACATATTACTCCAGTCCCCGAGCATGCTAACTACCTCCTAATTGTTTCACTAACTGTAGGACTCACACTGTCACACAATCAACTCATAATCCTGCAAGTCTGAAAGCTAAGCTTGCATACTATAGCCAATGGCAACATAAATGCAAGGAAACAACAAAAATATGATCATAGACATCTATTGGAAGCTTTTTTTCACCTGCATTGTGAACAATCTATCTTCAAACTGAATTTCTTTTGTTAAGAAATCAGCTCCAATGGTTGCCTTGTACTGATTGCTAAACTTACGATTCACATACCTATTTGAATAAGTCATTCAACAAAACAAATCAGAATCCAGAAAATTAACCTGGAGCATCAATCTGGAATAACGAAAAAATCGGTTCTCAGAATTTACTGGTTCATCAGAGACGTCTTGCCAACCCTACAATACATTATTAAATAAACCTAGATTAGCACAAAAACCTGAATCCAGTTATCCATTGTCCGATCGCGCATTCATTCTTAAGATTTACCTTCAGCGGTAAAGATAAACTAATATACAGGGAATGGACGAAAAGAACCTAAAATTCCTATAAAATATTGGATTAAAATCAGTTTGATCATGTTCTAACTGAGAAGGGAATCATATTGAGAAAATATGTACCCGCTGTCTCCGAGGATGATGACCTTAAGAAGCATTCTCCGTCGAGAAGCCATTATTATCAGTGAACGATCTTGAGAAACAGCAATACGTGTGTGTTGTACAGACACATAGAGAATCGAACTCTCGTTTGTAAAAATGCAGATCGCGAGAAGAACACGCGGCAAAATTAAAATTACTAAAAAATATTGATATAAGAAATCTGATTTTGTTTTTTTTTTCTTTGACAATTGTGGTAGTGGAAAATTAAAATTAATTTTGATTTTGGAATCTTTTTAATCCAATAGTTTCGCTTTTAACCGTTTCGTACCTTTAATGGTTTTGAAACAGTTTTGGTTTTGTTCACCTACTTTTGTCGGGTTTTAACGGTTTGTTTTGATTTTTCTGATTTTTTGCTCACCCTAAATTGTGGTATCAAACAGGGATTATAGTTCATTATTCAAAACCACCTTGAGAAGACCTAATGCGTAAAGTACTTACCACCCATAAGGGAGGTCAAGGTTCTAGTTCCATTGCATTTTAATTAGAGATAGTCAGGGAGATGTTTAGATAACAACTAGATAAAACCGATCAGACTCCGTATATATGAGCCAAAGGCTCAATAGTCAACATCCCCAAGAAAAGCTCTAACCGAAAAAAACTTATTAAAAAATAGTTAATTATTCACAATATTGAAAAGCATCTTCCCATGAACTAGACGGCGGAAGTAATGCAACATGTATTAAGGAAATCGTGGTAATGATATTTGATTAGTTAGAATATAACTAATTGTTAGAAAAAAAGTATACGTGCTTAGCAGCACCTAGGTACATTCACATACCTCTTTAATGATTAAATATTAACATGACAAAATACCTTTTATTAAAAATATTTATTTATTATAGACTAGATATTTAAAATATTTTTAAACAGAAAATCAGTCCATATTTTTAATTTCTATGTAATATCTGATAGGTTAATACGTAATTTGCATCAACTTGGTTTTTCTTTTAAAAATTTGTGAAATCATTACAAAGGCAAATAGGTAAATGTAACTTGGAAATACTTCAAAAATGAAGTTACAAATAGCATCTGCAGTTATGATATATAATCAAAATTTGTCATAAATGGTAACAGAAAACACTAACAAAAGGTGGGTGGATATAAAGTCCAAAACCTTAAAGTACAAACCTAAAACATGCCACAATAACAAACATCTAGTTCAATAAACAAATCAACCACAAACATGACACTGGTCATTCTGTACAATGATAAACCCCTATATAAACACAACCATCCAAACAAGTCTTCCTACTAACTTTCGAAATCAAGAATCCTATAAACTGGATTCAATCTTGCTAGAAAACGCGGTCTTTTTCTTTTCTTTAGGAGAATCTATATATACCTTAAGTCCACCTCATTAGTCGATTTGTATTTGCTGAACGCCAACACTATCGTGGGTTGTTGTTAGGCCCTCACTGCTTGATCCAGATGGCTGTTGACCAAAATTGCTTGTGGGAGCACTCCATCCACTGGAGTTGTTTTGGCTTTCGAATGCCATTTTTTGGAATTTCTTGAGCTCTTCTCTATAATGGGCAGTGTCAAAGTCAGAGCTTTCATGAGAACCGTTTAATTTGTTGTGACCAGGTTTCAGACCCTCGTCTAAATCCTCGAGTGGGAGGTTTCCTTCTAAGGCTCTAGCTATCTGCACCCATTCACCCAATTAAACTCGCATCAATCTTGTTTGTAAACAGAATTAGTTTTATATCTGAGCTTTCATCCCTAAAAGGTTTCAACTTTTAATTGCTCAATCAAGTCCGAACCATCTTTTTCATCTACTTCATATGCCTCTTCATCTTGTCTATCCCCACCCCCAATTTTTTGCTGCTAATTACTTAAGATTTAGTAAAACAATTTTGATTGATGTGTAAATATTTATGCTGAATGAAATCTGGATTCAGAAGGCTACAAAATCTGTGTCAAATATCTAGGTTAAAATTATGAATATTTTTGGGTGTCAAATGACAACTTGCACTGAATATTCTGGATCAGCGATCTTAAAGAAGAGGATGTATATGTTATGAAGAAGAAAAACAATGGGGATGATATGGCCAAAATGGCAATCACATGCCTGGCAGCTGATGGGACTTAACAGTTGACACCAAATTTAAATCAGAATCATTAAATTCGATAAATGATTTCAGACTAATTAAGCAATCGAAAATTCTGAGGGACTTGATTGTGCAATTAACCCTTTTAGAGACTTAATTGTCCACACTAGAAGTTCAAGGATAACATTTGTAGTTTGACCTGCCCAGGCAGTTTTAAAATTTAGCTTAAAAGGAAGCAGCTCAAAAGGATTCAAGAGGATGTTTGAGACTGCATTTTTAGAGAGATTATCTTATTACGGTCTTTACAAAGCACAAGAAAAAACAAAAATAGATCACAATTTTTCTTTTGTAAGTAAAAGAAAATTCACAAATTCACAATACACCGTCTGCCTAACCATATGAAAGAAGTATTTATTTAACTTGAATTTATTTTATAAGTCGCCGAATGTATACTTTTAAGGTACAAAACAACCAAAATACTTTTATTCAAAACAGTAGATCGCAAAGAATATGTAATTTGTAATATTTAACCTGCTAATAGTTTATAAGAAATGCTTTTTTTAAGGACCTAACCCACTTTGACCAGGGTAGAAGAAGTACCTGGCTCATCAATGGCCTTCGTCTTGCCAAATGACGTACACAAACAGCAGCACAGGCAATCATCCGGGACATTTCAGTAGACTCATAACTATTTTGCAATCTTGCATCGACTAGTGAGGTAAAGTTGCCATCCTCCAACGCTTGACTCAGCAATGGCCTTGCCTATATAAATTTAGCATTAAATAAATTTAAGCCTGTCTTTTTAAACAATAACCTAAAGAAACATACTTTTAACACTCATTATGGGCCTTGTTACTTTTTTGTTAGGCTTACATGTTTCTTATTTTTCTGTTTAGGTTAATAATTTAGCTGATATGACCAAAATTATTCCTCAGCTCAACATAGAGCTAGTAGATCTTTAAATGTCATTGTTGCAACGCCAACCAAACTCTTTATCAGTAATAATGTAATATATGTAACATGTATCATGATCGCAGAGTAATATTGCAGAAGGATGTACCACAAACTCACAACTATACATTAATATGGCAACAACAAGAATGTGGACAATAAAAACGTAATCATGACTGAAGTGAAAAACATATTCATAGCAAGTAAATGACTATCTGGTAAAACTTCAAATAAGATATAACAAAATGTCATTGGAATAGATACAGGTAATATTACTTTCTCGGTGTAAAGAAGTCAATGATGTTTAAATAACAGCAACTATCAAAAGAATGTTGGATTGCTACCGAAAAACAGGATAACTCACCCAGTCGACGATATTATCATCCAAGAATTGAGCTTTATCAATGGGTCGGCGTCCAGTAATCAACTCAAGCAGCATGACACCAAAGGAAAAGACATCTGATTTCTCTGTCAACTTCCCAGTAAGAGCATACTCTGGAGCTAAATAGCTGCATAAGTTTTTATTACTTTATTTACACATTAATGCATATTTAAATTAAGGATTTTATTAAACATAGCCCTAGGTGCCATGATTAAGAGTCAACATACATGCTTAAATCAATAGTATTTTAACTATCAATTATCAACCACCTTAAAGTAGTTATGCTTAAATCCTAGTACTTTTAACCACCAAATCACCCTTCACCATAACCCTAAAGGATATGTGTATCATTTTCCGTATACAAATCATGTGTTCGTAATGGCTAAAAGAAATCGGGAAGGATAGATTAGGCACATTAATGCACGATTAATATGACATGGAAAAGGAAAATGTGGCAGATCTAACCCAAAAGTTCCCATCACACGGGTGGAAACATGAGTATCTGTTTCAGAGGTGAAACGGGCAAGTCCAAAATCTGCAACCTGAATAAAAGAAAACATTCATCATCACAGAAATTTATTAAAACTATACAAGCGTAACAAGCCATCAGAGTTAAAGAAGTTCCAAAAGTGAAGGTCACAAATTCAGGGTAATTGATAGATACAATTTCACTAGCGGTGGCAAAAGGGCGCGGGTTGGGTAACAGGTCAAAATGTGTAATATTTCATTATTTTGTGAGGATCAGGGATAAGAGGAATCAAGATCATGCCAATCACAAGTTTAGCTACAAAGGCTATAACTATACATGATGCAGGAACTTTTTACCTTTGGTTCAAAGTTGCTATCAAGAAGTATATTTGCAGACTTGATATCACGATGAATGATCTTCGGTTGACCTGCCATGTAAATTAGTTGATTTAGTTCCAAGACGACTAAATCTGTTATTTCAATGTCAACTAAGAAAATGACGGTCTAAATCGTTGTAGAGCAACAAAGAATAGTTTGTAATTGACAACTCACAGTCCTCATGCAAATATGCCAATCCTTTTGCAGATCCTAGAGCAATTTTCATCCTTCGATCCCAGTTTAGGGAATTGTTTCCCTTTCCTGCCATGTCAAGTTCACATTAATTGATTAACTGATTTTCTTATAAGGGTGTACAATAAGGGGAAGGTTTGAAGGTGGAACATCAACATCCAACTTTGTGTATACAGACTAATTAGGAATTTGGAAGACAATAAATGTTCAAGAAACTAATATTTGCATATTCTTCTATAACAAACTCTCAACAGCGTTATTCTTCACTTAAAAAAAGTGCTTTTACCCACATAAAGGTTTGAATTAGAATTAAGCTCGCAAAACATGCATTATGTTGAAACTGCTACAAATATAATAAAAAAATCGAATTACCATGTAAATGGAACTCCAAGGTTTTATTTGGAACAAACTCATAAACTAGCATCCTCTGCAGCCCAGAAGTGCAGTATCCAACCAATGAAACAAGGTGCTTGTGATGAACACGACTAATGATAGCAACTTCAGCCTGAAATTCACGTTCCCCTTGTCCACTTCCAGTTTTCAGCTGTTTAATGGCAACCGTCTCCCCACTTGGAAGCACTCCTTTATGGACATATCCAAAACCACCTTGACCAAGAAGATTGGCATGTGAGAAACCTTCTGTTGCATTCGCTAAATCTTCATATGTAAATATGGTCTTGCCGTTTCCATAACCCATATTAGCTGGATTTGGCTTTTCAGAGCCCGTGCTGCTTGTTGAAAGTAGTGGAGGGGGAGCTGAAGCACCCATCGAAGATAACTGAAAATTAGATGCATTGCCTGGTGAATTAGGGAACTTGGTGGGCAATCCGCTCTTATTTTCCTTAGATGAAGGAGCATTGTGTTGCCAATTTTGAGGTGCGCCACCAAAGCCATCTACAGAAAGCATAGACACAAACAAAAGCATTTAATAAGGTTCAAATAATTGCACAATTATATTGTAACTTCACCAGGAAAAATGTGAATTAATTATGACCACCCCAAACAAAAACATTTATGATTAAACAAAAGTCACTAACAAATGATAGTATTAGTTGAGGTCAATTGATGGGCTTCCTTAAATCATTGTGTGCAAGAGAACATCGTTCTTCTATGAAGAGTCAAAATGAGAATTGCAAGCTTTGACCACAACATGTACACACAGAATAGTACCTTCATTCAGTTTAAAATCTATGTATCCTCAATAAACATGTGAATATAATCGTTTAATCTCCCTTTGTAATATATTACTTTGCTGTCCACTATAGAGTCTACTTTCTACAATGTGCAATAACCAAGGATATAATCAAAGTATCATAGAATTAAGTACATTTTGTTACACCAGATCAGAGCTACTGCAGTGTACTTCAAAATAATGGGCAATAACTAAGGATAAAGTTGGAGAATCATCGAATCGAGTGTCTTGTTTATCATTAGATGGGGTTCAATGCTTCTTGAAGCTAGCCATTATGGTGTAACATAAAAAAGAAGAAACTTCAATGCTTCTTTTGAACAATTAGTTAACAGTCTCAATCATATGGCTCGCCTATCATATAATTATAGCTTATTTTATTTGAAAACCCATGTAACAGTTAATTCTACATCTAATCCTCTACACCATCCACCATTAGAGAATACACAATAAGCAGCTCTTGTCATAAAAATATTAATGCATTTGGAAATTATACATCAACTATGAAGTTCAGATGTAATTACTCCAGCTCAAATCACACTGTATCACTTCATTATTTGAGAGAGTGAGTATTTGGAAGGAATATATGATACTTGAGTCTACTCGTCTAAGTATCTAAATTCAACTCTTCCCCTAAAATGAGTTCCAGATTCGACTAAAGTTCTTCGTTTCCTAACTATGAAAAATGACAACAAAATTGATCTTCAATGTCAATTTGCAGAAAACTGAAGCATTAGCTCGAACATCTAGAACCGATCGTAAACAGTGGGAGTATCAAGCACCAAAACATCCGTTACGTTATACGACAAAATCCTAAGTTGAAATCGAGTAATCGACAAAATAGTAAAAGTAGCTTATCAAAAGTTAAACGACGACAGGCCTCATAATGAAGCTAACCTTTAAACCCTGCCGGATCGTCCGCCAAGGCACGACGGCGTCTCTTCCGTCTCTTATACCAAACGACGAAAATGACAACAAACACGAGCACAAGTGCACCGCCAATGCCGATTCCAACTCCAAGCGCAACCAATGAAGAGTTGTTACTAGATCGATCTTGAGCCGGCGGCGAACGAGTAGGTTCAGAACCAATAGAACTTGCATTCGAAGGAGGAAAAAGGGGGAAGGTCGCTGTTGGAGGCGTATTGGGGTTGATTACTGACGGAGGGAAAGGAGAAGGAGGAGAAGTTACCGGAGCCGGCGTCGACATCGGCGGCGGAGCCACCAAAACCTACTAGTATATGTTAACGATGATTAGAGAGAGTAAAGCAAAAACCCGCTTTTCAATGGAGACCACCACATTGTGTTTCTCTCACATGATCGAAAAAGATGGCAGTGCATAGTGTTGTAGAAGCTGAAAGCATGAGAAAGGGGGCTAAACGACATCGCACCAGATTCTAGTCCTTCAGACATACGTGAAATCTTTCATTTACACCCCTCGAAGTTTAACTTATTCTAAATCGGCCCAAAACTTTTATACAGATACTATTGCATATCATGGACACATTATTTTAGATATCCGAATCAATTACCAAAATAGTCACAGATATTATATATTATTTTAAAAGCAAATTGAACCCTTTGTATGAGTGACTCAAGACTCAAGAATAAAGCTACTAAAAGTAAGGGATTTAGGCTTCATATTTCGTATAATAATTGACAAAAAAATATTTTGCAGTCTTTTTAATGGTTTATACTATTCCCATTACGTCTTATAGATCGTAGTTTTTGAAGCAAGTCATACTTTTCTAAATAGTAGAATATATACCTTCTAAATATATCTTATATTTACTACGAGACTTAAACTCATATCCTAAGAAATATTACGGTCATACATTTACATTAAAACAAGCATTTAGCTCCTAAAATTACTATTATAACTTAGGCTTTGTTTGTTTTTTAAAATAAGATCTTATTTTGAAGAAACGTTTGTGGGCGCGCAGACGTTTCTGATAAGCTTGTTTGTTTTTTTAAAGAAACCCGCAGACATTTCTAATAAGCTTGTTTGTTTTTTGCAGACATAAGACTTTATTCTGTCTTATTTTTGCTTATTTTGAGAAGCTAAAAACCAATTCTTTTTTTCACAGACATTCTCAGATCTAAGACCTTATAAACCACATCTTCTTCTAAAAAAATAAAATAAGACATAAGACATTTATCTATTCGAAAACAAATAACACCTAATTTAAAAAATCACAAGCAACCTCTCAAGAATTGTCTTAAGATGCATGATGGTTAATAATTTGATAGCATTGATTTCAAAGTTTGGATTAGTGGTCTATGATGATTTGGAGATGGACATGCTTGCGTAGAACTTATACCTTTTAAAATTCTTCAAAGAAACACGGTATTGAGCTATAAAATAAAATAAATATAGTATTTTGCTAGATAAATTTCTAATTAAAACTTATATATTTATTTATATAAATAATGCAAACTCCATGTCAATGTCTATGCTATATTATATACTTAGATAGATTAGATTAGATTAGATTAGTTAGCAAAAAATTAAGTAATGATAAAACATACAAGATGAGATTTTTAAGAAATGACTACAGACGATGTTAGCATGACAATCATCTAAACCATTAATTATGATATAAAATATTTTAAAATGATAAATTTAAAAATTGGTTAAATATGATGTTTTGAGATGTTATAAATGGTAGATATAATTTTTGTAAATCAAGGTAAACAAATATGATATTTTAAGGCTTAATAAATGCATATATGGAATTTCTCTAATAATTTTGATTCAATGTTGACCAATAAAAGTCAAAAATTAAATTTTTAATTTTGATTAAAATTGAATAATATTTTATTAAATAAAGGGTTAAGATCGTTTAATAATTTCAATACATGTTAGTCTTTTATTTATATTAAAAGATTATTAACATTGTTAAACTTCTAACAACCATCCTCTATTAAGATCATGAACATTTTCTATTTTCTAATATATAATACAAAGTTTGACAGGATCATTTTATATTTATCTGTTTTTAGTCGGAAATGTTATAAGACATGAATGAGAAACAATAGTCGAAGTTGTTATACTTTATTAAATGTGTTATAAGCAGTTATTACTACTTACTAGTCAATTAATTTTATGTGACTATACATAAAATCGGTTGCTATGACACATTTATAGTCACATAAAATTAATGCCTTATATATGTATTAAGAGTGCTTTAGGCTTAGTTTAAAGTCCAAAACAAAGTCATTAAGAAACAAGCGGCCCAAATGTTCAAAATAAGATATTCTATTACTAATTTTTTAAAATAAATTATTTTATATTTAACTTTATTAAAAGAAGATGTTATATAACTAATTATAAAAGGTTTATAGTTATAACTAAGTTTGAAGTGTTAATATTTTTAGAGTAATTTATTTGCATATTTAAAACTAAGTGTTAAGAGGCCATTCACAATGATGACATAGGGCCACCACAATTCACAGGACGCACTTGATACCATGTTCAGTAATGATACCTTTGATATCGTTATCGTGACAAGATGTGAGCAAATGTTATGGTTACTTTATCGTATAAGGAAATGGATCGCCATTCAATATTTAATACCATGTCATAGAACATAATATTCAGCCAAGTGTTGTAGTACTCTGAGTGAATAAATGTGGTTTTTGTTTCTAATTATGAACAATTTAATCATAAGATAAGTTATGGATGTATAATAGAATAACTTAACCAATACGACTTTGTATCTTTAAGTGTTCACACAACGTTTTCGATTCTTTCAATTGTTTCCACAAGTTGTGCTTTAGTGCACTAAGTTTCACCTTGTAAACAGTATTAAATGTTTTAAAGATGACATTTTGACGCATTGGTTTCAAAAGGACGTTGTGAGCAAATATTCTCTGTGTTTAATGAGAATACAACACCAAGTCTATAGTTCCCGCTTTAGGTATAGGCCAAACAGATCTAGTTTTCTTCTTTTTTATTATAATTAATGTTATATTCACTCATCTAAGATAGTGTACCTTGTATCATATGATAATGACGAGGCCGACAAGGTGCTTACGCAAAAGAAGGCTCAAGTTGATGAGGATGTGGGGACCTCCCCTTCTTCCCCATGCGTGGTTCTGACCCCCATCACGGCCGCCACGACGCGGTGGTGTGGCAGGTTAGAGGACTACGACGCAGTGCACCCACCCCCATCCGACCCCCTTTTCAATACCGTTTGCTCTAAAGGAGAGAGAAAACTAAGAATATTTTTTATGGAAAACTATTTTTCCTTTCTAAATATTCCTGCTTCATCCTCTTACTCAATAAATAATTACATGTGAAATTC
The DNA here is from genome assembly GCA_038502395.1 of Dittrichia graveolens. NCBI lineage: Eukaryota > Viridiplantae > Streptophyta > Magnoliopsida > Asterales > Asteraceae > Dittrichia > Dittrichia graveolens. The sequence goes on along the minus strand of JARJIL010000009.1, from coordinate 8,068,585 downwards.
ACTAGTTCTCTTTCTTCATGTCCTCTCTTGATTTGATATTTGTGTTGATCGTGTGAATAGGAAGATAAATAGATTTATAAAGTAAGGTGAATTCATACTATTTATCTATGAACAAAGTTGCTTCAATAAACCGATGTATACATAAGTATCTCTACAATTAAGTATGAGATCAGAAAGTTACAAAAGAGTGATATAGTGTATGAGATTTGAGATATAAACTTAGAAATTAAAAGAGGACCTTTTGTTAGATTCAGGTGTGTTTGTAAGTTTTTTTATTTTAAGTCAAGACTACTGGCCTAATCAATCAACCTAAGAATGAGATGAATGCATACTTTAAAATCAAAGTAAAAAGGTAAATGAGAAAAAAGAATATCAAACCATTTCTCAGACATTAATTAGAGTACGTTTATTTTTTAAGCTTATTGATCATTATTATGACAGTAAATACATAAACCCCAAATAACATTTAAAAATATGCTGCAGATTTATCATGGTTCTGGTTTATGAAATTGTAATTAATAAAAATATAATGTCCCTATTCTAGAAGCCGTTTGGTTTTGATTCTGGGCCAGATTGCGTTGTAAACTCAGTAGTACACCCCTCGACGGCATCAAGATGCCTCCCTCCCAATCATCATTTGTAAAAATCAACGATCTTTTATAAAACCCATGTTCGAGTTGTCGAAACCGACATTCTTGAGAATTACATATTTTCTTACAAATTTATATTCACATTTGAATCATGTCGGACACAGTCTTATAAACACCTTTCATTACACTCTTTTGTTATCACAAAACATGGACACCAGTTATGCATTTTCACTACCAGTTTTTCTACTTCTCTCTTTATCTTCCTTTTGCTTATTCTTTCTTCTAAAACGAACCCGTTCCCGTGGCAATACTCCACCGGGCTCGACCGGATGGCCGTTTGTTGGGGAAAACATCCATTTAGGCTTGTCAGGCCCACCGAACTTCATCGAAAAACGAATGAAAAAGTTCTCTCCTAATGTGTTTCAAACATCTTTGCTTGGAGAGAAAATGGCTTTCTTTTGCGGTCCACAAGGAAACAAATTCGTGTTCAGCAACGAGAACAAACTCCTCGCCTCGTGGTGGCCTAAATCCGTCACCAAGGTTCTTCTCTTTACCGAAGTCATTGATGAAGACCAAAAGGTCGTAGCCCCGTTACTTGCTAACTCTGTTCATGATATTCTAAAGCCCGAAGCACTAAAACAGTATGTACCTGTCATGGATTCAATGGCGCGTTATCATATGAAGACCGATTGGACACCTTATAAGGAAGTGAAGGCTCACCCTTTGTCACAAAAGTACACTTTTGCACTTTCTTGTAAACTATTTATGGATGAAGAAGATGATGATAAAGTGGCTAAAGTATTGGAGAATTTCAACATCGTGACAAACGGGATGATCTCATTGCCTATAGATTTTCCTGGCACTGCGTATAACCGTGCGATCAAAGGAGGAAAAGTGCTACGCGAAGGTTTGATGAAAATCATCAAAACCCGAAGAAAGGAACTAATGGAGAATAAAGAGATAGTGAGACACGATATATTGTCAAAAATGCTACTTGTGACAAACGAAGATGGAAAGCTTATGAGTGAGAAGGAAATCTCTAACAACATCATAGGTTTACTGGTCGCTAGCTATGAAACTAGTAGTGTAGCAATCACATTTGTCTTGAAGCATCTCGCAGAGCATCCACAGATCTATGAAAAAGTCCGAAAAGGTAACCTACGTCACCTAAATTCTATACTTTACCCCTTTTAACCCATCGTTATCGGAAAACTACACCAAAATACATCCAATAATACAAGTTTTACTATCGTGGGGCGTGTGCCGTATCTTAAAACATACGTTTTGATGTATTCAACATTCACGAGTTACATTTTGATGTAACTTGGTTGCATACAACTCTAAAAAATGACGCAAGTTGGGTACATAAAAATGTTTAACAAGATTAATTACTGAAAAAATGTGAATATTAGAAGTTTATTGCATCATAAATTGATTTTTGAAGTACGATACATACAATAGTAAATCATGTATTTAACTAAAACAATAACATTTCTTTCTAGTTTTCAAAACTGACATGTTTTGTTGCATCATAAACTGACATGTGTGCTTAATTAAAACAAAATTGACTACCATCACTTTTCTCTACATGAAGTAACTTAAAACTAACATTGTTTTATGCTGATACTTTCTCACAGAACAAATGGAGATTGCGGAATCTAAACAACCAGGAGAATTACTAACCTGGGAAGATGTTGAAAAGATGAAATATTCTTGGAATGTCGCACGTGAATCCATACGTTTAGCACCACCTGGTCAAGGAGCCTTTCGTGAAGCTTTGACAGACTTCAAATATGCAGGTTTCACCATTCCAAAAGGATGGAAGGTACACTAGTTAACTCTAAAAACCTAATCATCACATATAACTAGATGATATGTAATAGAGGCAGTTAACTAACACAAGGATTTTCCACATTTTTTACAGATATTTTGGAACGTAAATACGACACACAACGATCCAGAATACTTCCCAAATCCAAAGAAATTTGATCCTTCAAGATTTGAAGGGTCTGGTCCTATACCATACTCGTTTGTACCTTTTGGAGGAGGACCTAGAATGTGCCCAGGGAAAGAATACGCCCGATTAGAGATACTCGTTTTTATGCATAATTTTGTGAAGAATTTTAAGTTAGAGAAGCTAATCCCGAACGAAAAGATAGTATATCGCTCCACTCCAGTCCCAGCAAAAGGGCTCCCAGTTCGCCTTTACCCTCATGGCAAGAGCTAGAAATTGTTTTCTCGAACAGTGTTTCTAATAATCGAGGCTAAAATTGAGCAAAATGAATGTAAATTTAAGGAATCTGGCCAGTGAGGAACAGTTTCCACACTGAACAGCTGCCAGCAGTTGAAACTGGGACTGTTTACTTCGAGCCATATCATGGAGTGGGGATGACTGGTGACAATTCACTTGAATTGAGGGATAACTTGTTCTAGCAAACATACTTGGAATTTTTGTAGCAATTATATCAAAATGTGCCATGATCCATAAAGTCAGAATAACAAATTTCAAAACCAAAATAAAAAGTTACCAAATGATGTTCAACTACACTAATTGCTTACGATAGATTGATACCAGAATGTCAGTTTAGGTTCAAGCCGAAGCTGCTGCTGCTATCTTCCTAGGAACAGCTTGAGTACCTGCAAGAACAAATTAATCGCATTCATCAACTCAAGTAACAATCTGTCAATCAACATAACAAAATCATAAGCAACAAATTATGCGATTGATAAGTAATACATTCAGCACACCTTCTCTGAAATTGCTCTTGAATCTGCGAGGCAGATGACGGAGATACCTCATTCGGCCAGTTCCAGTCGTCTTCCTCCGGATCGCCTTCACGCTCCAGTTATCTACATTCACCAAAATCAATCAACAACACATCAGATCAAAACACAAACATAATTAATAATTACGCCTAGCTTACATTTCCTTACGCGAGCAGCAGGATAAGCACAAGCAGAACATCGGCTCTTCTGGAGATGGAAGCTCCGACGACCACAACGGACACACAGAGTGTGTGTTTTGTTCCTTCTCTTACCGAAGCTCCCTGTACCTTTCCCCTGTAATCATTTGAATTACACACAGTTATATACATACAAACACTGAAACACATATACGTATAGATTATAATATTATATAACAGAAATCGGAAAAGCAATCACCATTCTTCGCCGTCGCCGAGATCCTGCTTCTTGGAGCTTATCCTCGCCGGAAGGAAGAGACGGCGGCGTCTATTTATTACTCCAATATTATTATAATTATAATAATTAAATTACTAATATTATTATTATTCGGGGCTTTCTTGCATTAGATTTTGGGCGTTTAAATATCTTATTGGGCAATTGTGCATGTATTTTATAAAGTGATCACTTACCAGTTACCAATACTACCAAGCCCGCTACGGTTTTGATTTATTTTGAACCTAATTATTATTTGTTTAATAAAACTTGAAAAATGATATATCCTTACATTTTCCTCGTATTTCATCCTCCTACAAGTAGGAGGATAAGTAAGAGGATATATCACCTCTTATAAAAATTAGGCTTAAAATCCTCTTATGTTTGGTTAAACATGATCTATTATGTTCTCTTATGATTGAGAGTGAGACCTATAAAAAAAACCCATTATTGACTAAAAACAAAGAACTCACTTTTATATATGTGAGATAACATAATGGGTCATCTTTAAGCATAACGCGAGATAGATTTTAAAACTTATATGCTACATAATCACTTTCACTTTTGAAATAAGTAGTTGTAAGCTACTTATTTGTCCCTTACTTTTTCTCCGAATTTCTTTTTTACCAAATACGGGCCATATTTTCAAGATATTACATTTTGGATGGTCTGAACCAGAAAAATGAGCCGGATATGAATTCCGTGAAAGCTGTCATCAAGAGAAGGCTCTGCGTATCCTCCTACTTCTTATTTATTCTGGGGGTGGAAAAGATCATGCTTGATCAATAGGGGGAGGAAAGTGAAGCTTCTGCTGCATCACTAAATCCATCATTATATATTAAAGGGGTGTTTGGGTAAGCTTATTTTTTTAACTTAAACTTTTTAACTTTCTAATTTATGAGCTTTTGAGTGAAAAAAGTGTTTTGATTAGTTTATAACTTATAAGCTAGCTAATAAGCTTTTTTTAAATGAGTGTTTGGTTTAACTTATTATTGTTAAATGACTAAAAAGGACATGCTTACATTAGAGAATTGAATTTATTTTAATTTTGAGGAAGAAAAGGAAAAGTTAATTCAAGTTTATAAAGAAGGCCGGGTATATAGGTAAATGTAAAAAATAAGCATATAGGTGATAAAAAATTGACTCAAGTTAACTTATTAAAAGTGGCTTATTTTTACTAAATATAAGCTCATAAGCTAAGTCAAACATAAAAAAGTTCATAAACTCAAAAATAAGCTAATAAATTAAAAAGCCCCTAAAATAAGCTAAAACAAACACCCCCTAAATCATTGACTAAGATGTATCCTAAAATGAAACATATAAAAATTATATAATAGAGAGTTCTAGACTTAAGAGGCTAGATTCATGAGAGGCTTGTAAAGTTCTTTTCATAATCCATCAAGCTTTAAGCTTGGAATAGAATTATTTGGAATCCTAGACCAAGCTTCGAGTTCGGAGCTATGAACTTGACTGTTTGTCACAAATTCACAATGTGTGTAAACAGTGTTTGCAATCAGTAATATTCTAACATTATAATGTATTTTGTTAACATTCGATATTGTTTACTAGAAAAAAGATATATTATGTGATATTTTGGAAATTATTTGTCAGTTCATACGATTATCGTTGTCTATAACTGGAACTTTTGGTGTTCCACCGCATAACTTTGATCGTGGCAGAAACTTTGATAATGCGGAGCCATTATGAGGAATAGCAAACAGTCTGATAAAGCTCGAGCCTCGAGGTTGGCCTTATAACAATCTTATGAAAAGTTTTGCTCCTGGAAAAGAGAGCCTTAGTTGTAGTATGCCCACTCGATTCCAACTATTGTAGTACAAAAGTAGAATTGTTCATGTCTTATAATGTTGTTTGTCTAAATGATTAATTACTTGAAGTTGTTGTGATGCCTTTTGTTTGCTATATGGTGTCTAATAGTGGTCAAATTTCAAGTTTATTAGAGATCCTTAAAAAAGAGCTTGCAAAGAATAATGAGGGTAAGCCTTAGTCTAATTGTCTTAGAGCAAGGAGAGTACCCATGCATAAGCATGAGATACTTTAAGCCATATTAGGGTCACACTAGAAGCATCCCAGCGAACTAATGTGCGTTGCACCTTTTCAAGGTTAATATGTCAAGGAAGGTATTCTCTCATTTGTAAGACATTATTGAAAGAAATAAAAACCTCTTTCTATATATATTTCTCTCTAACTTCTTTTCTCTAAAAAGTCTTAGGTTTTGGGTTCTCTTAAGTTCTAAGTCATCTCCTTCTATTTGATGTTCTTATTTAGATTTATACAAGTATTTTTTTGGTTTGATGTTCATTGCACTTGGTTAAAATTGAGTCATTCGCTAGAAAACGAGTCAATTTGGATTATATGTCAAACTTAAAAAACTTCTTTGAAAATGAAATGATGAAATTCACCCAAGGTGTTATACAACTTTTTAAATAAAAACAAATTAGATCTTATTTTCACTGCATAGTTTTTTAATCAAATACAATACTTTTGTTATTTTCAAATATTATGTAAAGTCCCAACTTTTTTTTATATTTATATATGTCAATATATCAGACTAATACAATCATTTCATTTCCAACAAAAATTCGTGATGAGGTCCCATATCCGAAGCCACACGTCTTACAAGTATTTAAATTTAAGAGGAACGCTTAAATACAAAAGTAAACTTTAATTGTTCATTCAATTATGAAAATATCTAGTAAGCAGCGAAAAAAGATTTAATAATGGATGAGTCGTCTTCACTCCGCTAGAGTCTTCCCACGATCGAACCCTAAAGGGGTAAGAATTACAATGGTAAACATAAAGCTTAGCAAGCACACAACTTACAAACCACACTAGGTATGTACATATTACATAAAAATCCATGATCACATATTAATTCATAAAATACTGACGCAGTGCACCGACGACGATTTTACACTTTGGGTCACAGTTAACAATCCAAGCCATACCAAGGATTTCACATATCTAACTACGCCCGAGTTGTGTTTTTCACCACAATATAACACAACCATTCACTTCACATATTATCACATTAGTCACACTTTCCCATAATAATACATGTGCATTTCACACTAATCAGGTGAGTAAGTTAGTGTAACTCGCCTGATTGCAGTATAACAGAAACAATAGTAATTTAAGTACGTATCCAGAAGACTCGCGTCTACCGACAATCACCTACAATATAAGGTTCCACAATAAAATGTAGTCTTACCAAAATAATTTGCAAGTTTTAAGCGCAACATGTATTTTGCGATTCAAGACCCAAAAAGTAATTTGCAATTGGGCCCGTGTGCTCAATTTGCGATTGAGCCATTGTAATAGATTTGTGATTGGGCCCTAATGATCAATTAACGATTTCAGCTCGAAAAACGATTTGTGATTCCCACACATGATCTCAATTTGCAATCGAGTTCACACTCGATTTCTGATTCTTATTTACGATCCGCGGGATTCTCACGAAGAGACTCGATCCCCAAAACGATTTGTGATTCACTGTTGTTTGTCTATCTTGGGTGCACATAAACATCAATTCACGATTATATATATACAAAACAGGTTTTGCGATTTGACTTTACCCACTTTATCCAATTCACAATTTGGGCCCAAGATTGGCTTGGCTCAATTCTAAAAATCAATTTGCAATTTGAGTAAAGAGCCCAATTCAGATTTCATCATTCCTGTCTTAATTTGCGATCCATAGGAAATTTGCGACTCTGGTTTGATTGTATAATTTCTTGCAAATTGACACCTTCGGTTCTGCAGATAGCTCGAACAACTGTTTTACCCATTAAAATCCCAACAAATTGCACAACATCCGCATTAAAATTGGTAATGATGGTTCAAAAATCATGCATGAATGCTGTACTTCAGCTTGCCGATCGATTTGAGAAGATTCAACCCAACCTTGCTCAATTTTGCTCTCAAACGCACACACACACTGCACACAGTTAATACAACCTCTAGAAAGGCTGTAACAATAGGGTTTTGGGGCCTTGTGAGTTTTGTGCCCTAATTACAAGCCTTATACCTTTATATTTCCCATTTGGTCACTTATAGTCAACATGGTGAGTCGATCAGAAGTATTTCAAAAGGTTAATAACTCATACATAACAAAATTATCCATACATAACAATTTATGCATTATTAACTTATACTGTGTTGTGTACTAATCAACTCACATTTCAAAAGGAATCGCTCAATTTAAGAGTGCAATGCACATCAGTTCGCTGATGTATTTGTATTCGAAGGTTTTAGCATTTTCAAACCTAAATTAACTATCATGATTTATCTTTTTTTAGGATTATTTTACCATTAATAGTAAATTAGAAACAATGTGATCAGACCATTGACCCAGACAACCTTCAACCATCTGCTTATAAATATTTCAAGATTTCCAATCGCATTTTGTCTATCCAGCCTATTTCAATGGTAAATATCAAACCATCTAAACTAAAAAAACCATGTTATTTACATCATATCCTAAGATCAATTTTTTTTTAAAATATGTAAAAAAAAGTTCGCCTAAAGTCGGCCCGAGTGTGGATCATGGAAGTTATAATTCTTTAAAATGAAATCAAAAAACAAACTGAAAATGAATCACTTTAATCTTGAGTTTACAAGCAGGATAGCTTTACAAAGTATCAAACAATAATGAATGGCAAGATTCAACCATAACCAAGGTGAATAACATGTAACTTGAATACTGTATAAAGCCCACCGCAGGTAAATTAACAGATTACCAACCATAATTTGAGCAAGCAAATGGCAAGAATAAGAACACTAAACCTTATAAGATCCCAATATGGTTTAGTAACCAGATGACACTAGGACATCATGCTCCCTAAGACGGTTTTGAAAATGAGCCAAACGGTTCTGTAGCTGTGAAATGGCTGCAGCCTTTTGAGCCAAGATTGTGTTCAATTTTGCCACGTAGTCGTCTAGTTGGTTTCCTGGTTCATCTGCCTCTACCAACAGGTTCATCTCCTACAACCATAAAAAAAGAAAGAAAAATAATTCGTGTTTACTTGCCGAATTAATAGTCTAGAAGGATAAGAAACACGGATATTCATAATTCATATATGTGTGTATACTTGCATATATGTGTGTTTGTCCGTGTGTGTATTCATATATGTGTGTATAACATATGTATGTATTGCATACCACTCTAACGATATCCATGGTATCCTCCACCTGTTTCCGATGAGCATTTACAAGATCTTCCTCCTCCTAAATTGGAATACAAAATTTCAATTTTTCATGTTATCATGTGAATATATTCAATCAAGACTTTCCTGAGCAAGTATCAATCCATACCTTTAAAAGGGCATTCAATTCATCATCAGGGTTCCAGTTTCTTGATTCAAATTTGGGTGGCTCCTTTGACTTTGTCTGACCATTGACTCTCCTGTTGTTCTTATCTTGTGCATTTGAGAAATTATTATATGCTTCAAATTTTGTGTTATTCTTCCATGATGGCTGCTCAGCCTCATACAACTCTTCGGTAGTATCATAATCGTCTTCTTCATCAGCTTGTTCAGGAAATGAATCAACCATGGCATCTTCATAGGATGAAACTCGGGGTAAGACAGAGGACATTGACACTGCTGTTGGCTCCTTGGAATTAAAAGTTGATGATAATGTGTCTTTCTTGTTCCCTTTTGAGAGACTTTTCACCCTGACAATTGATAACCATACAATTGTTAGTTACCTTCGTTTTATGTTGTTTTGTCTCTAACTGCTCAAAGAGTACAACAAAATAACTAGCCAAAAAAGAAACGGGTTGAACGTTGCCCAAAGTGTATTCTAAAACAAGAATTGTTTATAAGCTATGAATGATGTAGGACAAACAGTGTTTTGTGTCAACCTGACCCGTTTCAACCTCGTACCAGAAATTACTTATTTTGGCCCAAAGCCATTTTGACCCGCTAACCAACCCACCAAACCCGCATACTTTGCCAAGGTTTTTGTGTCCACATTTATCACGCTAAAAGTTTGTACGAAATTATAATAATTTCAACAAAAACATGTTTTGGATTAACCTACCAAAGAGTATCAAGCTTTGATTCAAAGAGGTTTTCACCCATTACCAACCCATTTGCCACGTCTATAAAATAAGTATTAAATATCAAGTACAAGTAATTGCATGGTTACCTATCAGCATATCGTAAGGTATTAAGAGTATGCTCACAAGATCCAGCATTTGGGGAAATGCAAGAAATCATAACAGTTCGAGAGTTTCCAACAAACGAATCCCTCAAAACTTCAGTTAATTTACTGCCTCGAAAAGGAATATGACCCTGGTCATTATCAAGAGCTCTTATGCATTCTTTCAATGCAAGCAAGCTTTTATTAATCTCAGCACCTTCCATTCTGCAGCAGAGATTGCAAACTGAACATTAGAAAGCTCAATAATTTAAATCAAGACATAAATTATCTTCTATTAATTTTTAAAAAATTCACCTTGTTTGCTTATCATTGTCTGTCGTGTCTGCACCACGTTCACTGCCAGCAAGATCAATAAACGAGAGTTTGCCAACAACTCGAGGAGGTTTAGTTTCATTTCCATCAACAGATCTTTTGACAACAAGTTGAAGTATGGCATGTGACCGTGAAGATTCCTCATTGGCACCTGTTGTGCCAGTACTTCTTGTTGCATTCCCTCTCTCAATTAGCTCCTTGATTGTTTCCACATCTGAGACTTTGTATTCTTGCAAACCGACAATGCATACTTGTTTACTGCCATCTTCTCTCATGCACAATTTTCTGCAGACAGAACAAAAAACAAAACCAAATTCAATCTCTTACAAAGTCAGAAGTTAATTAACTACTGAGGTGAGAGGGTGTGTGGATGTGCATTTTCAAACTTATGTGATATGAATAATCTTATAAGATAGTTGTTTGTAATATAACATGTTATATGAGATATTTGTTAAACATTTTGTCTTTTTTTAAAAGTTATCATATATGATTACAGTAGTTGCATTAATAATTAGTATTACTAACAAAAAAAATATAGGTAGGAAAAGGGGGTAAATAGTTATTGCGTTCCCTAAGTAATCAGTTTTATTGCAATACGTATGAAACTGATTATTCATAATAATCAGATAATAAGAATTAGAATCATTTTATCCAAACAATAAAAAAGGATTATTACGACGTCAAATCACAGTAACCAGTTTTATAATGGACATCCAAACACCTCATTTAGGCAGGATCAAAGATGGCAACAGAACTTACTTCCTATCATTGAGGAGATCAAAGAGTTTGCCACCATATATCTCAAAGAAGCTGAAATACAACTGAAAACCTTGGCCACGATAGGTATGATTGACGAGCCTCAAGATATCCCGAGATGCTTTAAGAGGCAACGGTTTCATTGTAAAAGTCTTTCCGCTTCCTGAACAACAACAACAAAGTTAAAACAAAAATATTATGAAAGAATAGTTATCTAAAGCTTGGGTATCTACCTGTTTGTCCATATGCAAAACATGTAGCTTTAGTACGTTGAAAAATTATTGGAACAATGGGCTCAACGGTTTCACGATAAACCTATAAAGCCAATAAGAACCATCAGGTCAACTGGGAGAAAATAGTTTTTTTTAAAGGAAGCAGATCAATAGTACACCGACGTGTATACTTAATGGCTGTGTACAACCTGGTTAAATCACTTAGCTTAAAATTACTAACCTCATCATTAGAAACCTCTTCATTCAGAACTGCATCGAAAACAAATTCATGCTTCTCCATGTATTCTGTCAAATCAACCTGCAAGATGGTGAAGTCATGATGAAACCGTCAAAATTACCAAAGGGGATGATGGTACTGTGCAATTACATACAACTTTTAATTATTGTTGACATATGGCAAATTCAGACAAACCCATTAAAATAAGAAAATTCTGATTGGATATCCAAATATCTAAGTTGTAGAAAAAAACTGAAAACACTCGGACATGACCTGATAAACAATCATGCATATACATGATCGAGCTTATTTTGTCAAGACAAATTGTTCTGATAAACGATATAAAAGGTAACCCTTGTATTGTGTTATTTGGCTACCCTTATGGTGAACTTATTTTCTCTGAAACAACAAAAACCTTGGAAAGTTTTTACACACAACCATCAGAAGCAGGGTGAAGTGTCCAGGAATGAAAAACAATTTTTGCTCTTTAGGCATTAAAATATTATCAAAAAGTTCACATTTTTCCTAAAGGACATTCTCCAATAGAGATCATAGACCCACAAAAGTCAACACAGAATCATTTACCCTTTTACCAAGTTTCATTTAGGATGTAAAATTACTGTACTTGGGCATCATATATGCATGCCTTGCATGGTTATAAATAAATCTAAAATATTTACATTCCCAATTTCTCATTGTCCAGATAGCTATGATTTTGACTTTTGTCTTCTATTTCTCTCCACCACTCTCTTCTTCTTTTTCTTGTTCATACACTCTTGTCTCTTCTACTTGTATTATTGTATGTGTCATCTGTTTGTCGTTTCTTCTTTAGTTTTTCTCAATATTTAATGCTTTGTGTTATGTCTATGTGGGATATGCCATAAAAAACTACAAGCACAAACAACCCAAGTTTTCATATTATGCAAATGCACCAGTAAGTAAAGCTTAGAATAGTCATAAAAGAAAGTTCAAAGCCCTTGCATGCAATGGGAGATTCAGAGATTCCCAACCAGGACATGCGACAACTTATCAAAGGGTGAATACAATAACTAGTTTTTTATTTTAACTTTTACTTTATAAAACTACAAATGCATTTAAATGTAGCATGCCAACCAGCTAGATGTAAATAACACGTCAAATGGGTGATCCTTTAATATTGGTAAAATTGGTCTAGTTGACACGCCAACATTTTATCCATGTAGTATTTTGATATTCAAATATAGCAATTAAAAAAGTATACTGTGAAAATTAGCATCCAATTCGATTAGGTAAATTTATTTAAAAATTTGAATAACACCTGGGATGAATTTCAACTCATTTGACTCATTTTTATATTTTAACAAAGTTTTCTAATCTGACCCACTATATGCTAGAGATAAATATAACCCAAATTGACCCGTTTTGAAGTAAATGGGTTGAAATTACTACTTATATATAACATATGACGACATTATGGTGCGAACCTTGAGTTTTGTCTCATGAACTGTAAGGCAATTGGAATGGGGCTCTGTAGTAATAATATCTTCCTCATTCTTTGCTAACTCTTTTTTGTTTAAGGGTCTCTTACGCACCTGAAATTTGACCACCATTAATCATTGTATAGCAACAAAAAGGTGTCACAACAATCTCAAGTGATCAATCATTTAGATAAACAACATAATCAGACATAAACAACTCTTATATCTATATCGAAATAGTTAAATAGTTGGAATCGAGTGGACATACCACAACTTTGATCTTTGCAACAGTGCTTGTCTTCTCTTTTTCAGGAGCAAAACTTTTCAAAAGATTGTTATCAGGCAAACCTCGAGCTTTACTCGCCTGTTTGCTATTCCCCATATACAGCTCAGCATCATCAAAGTTTCTGCCACGATCAGTGTTATACAGTGGAGCACCATAAGTTCCAGTTACAGGCACCTGTAGCCATATTAAACGACAAGAAAATATCAGAGAAAAATATTGTCGAATGATAACAAAATACATTGTAATTTTAGAATATTCTTGATTGCAAAACACACAATTGTGAATTTCTGATGAATTGTCAAGTTCATGGCAACCGACTTGAAGCATGGCCAGGAGTTCCAGAGAATTCTTCCACAAACTTAAAGCTTCATCGATTATGAAGATTGAAGAGAACTCTAGAAGCCGCTTCATGAATCTAGCAGCCCCTTAAGTGGTTAGAACTTTGTAGTAAATAATCTTAGAACCTTAGATGTTCTATATGATGATTCTTGATGATACATCTTAATTAATGATTTAGTATAATATGCTCAGTCATTTTGGAGAAGGAGTTGTATAATTACAGGTGGTTTCATTTGGCACAAACCACCCAAGAATTGTACATTACTCTTGTTAAGCATTTTCTAAATTAACACATGATTACATGTAAGCATTTTCACTTACCTGTTCGTGTTTACTTGTGTTCCTTATATCCTTTTGTGGGTGAATCGGTTTGGGTAAGGTTGAACTAGAAAGAATAATAGGTCGTGGAAACAACTCCATGACACAATGCTATAAACCAATAACAAAACCTTTAACAATGCCATCATCTATAATTAACATGTTTTAACACAAAATTTTAGCAAAATAAAGAAAAGACTTGAGGCAAATCTGGATAATTTTAAAGTTGTCTTTGGATGTGAGATTTCAAAGTGAAAATTGCAACTTAAATATTATAATCAACACTCCTATCCTAAAAGCCAGGGAACAGTAGCTAGTTTCATATTTGTCTCTATCTTCATTTTTATATAGCAATTTCTTGCCTCTCTCTTAAAATGTGGTCGTTTTAACCCAACACTAAAAAACTGGTTCTTACAACTTGAATTCGTGCAGAACAACACACACGATAAAATGTTGGAGGAGGGGACTAAGCTCTGTAAAAATTTAAGACTACATATACGATCATTATGGCAATTAAATCACACCTCAACAACAATCCTTTCGATCAAAAACAATAATCAAATTAAATCTGTAAACATGAACTTATCCAGCAATTCCACAAAACCCACCTCGGAGATAAGCTCAGTATCAAAGGAATGTAGATCTAAGAGGCCAGGACTGAAGCCATTGGGGTCATCACCACCACTACTACCACCGTGCTTTTTCTGACGTGATGGCGGCGTTAATGGCTCAGAAAATAAATCACTCCCACCGCTTGAAGTCCTCTGTGTACCTATATTTCTGTTATTATTATACATTCTCGAACCTTGAGCTCCTCCTCCTCCTCCTCCTCCACCGTAGTAACCGAAGTCCTGCTGTTGAATAATTAATAAGTCAAATTCAAAGCTTGAAGCTTTTTACCAGATCTAACATTATACAGATTACGAGTTTGAATATTAAACATACGGATGAAGTATTCAAAGATGGTTGTTGTAGGTGTTGAAGACCAGCAGATTGTAGCCATCTGCCATTAGAGGATGAAGATGTGACTTCCAAGAAGTTATCAGAGTATTGACGCTGGTGATGAGCTCCCGATGAACCAGATCTTTGCCCATGTCTGCCTACCGCATTCATACTGATTACGAACTGTAATCAAAGACTTAATTTGAAGTTTTGCTTAAATTCTTTGCCCTAAAAGGAATTAAATTCTCTCACTGGAGCAACAACCAACAAATGCTTTTGAGCTGATGAAATTTAAAGTGAAGAATGGGTCACCGTTGAATTGAATCTTTGGAATTGAACGGTGGAGATTTGATGATCGGATACAATCGGTGAGAGGAAGAAAAGTAAATGAGATTTTGAATTTTGGAGACAAGGGTTTGGATTGGAGTATGTAATGTTTACAGGGGTCAGCGACGTTCTTGATTTTTAGTCAAAATTTGAATTTAAGGTGCCCGTGACATGTGGTGGTGTGTAATTTAAGTTCCTTTATATTTAACTAAACAATCCCTTCACTATCCATGAAGTTTCATTTTCTTCTCTAAATAATTTTAAAAAATAAATTAATAATAGTTTAATTATTAAAGTTTTAGTTCATTTTTTATTTAATTATAAAAAAAATTAATAGTATTATAATAAAGTTTAAATTTATTTTGATTTAATACTCAAATTTATACTTTTTGTTTTGTTCAAACCTTAAAAAAATTTAAAGTGTTTTAACCCTTAAATTTTTATAAAAAATGGTTTAACCCATTAACTTTTGTTAAGTTTTTAAAAAAACTAACATGTATAATCAAGTAAGGTGGATAAAATAAAAATCATACAAAACTTAAGGAATTAGTTAGGCTTTTTAAGAAAACTTGAAAGTTTAAAACATTTAAAAAATTATAATTAAATCAAGATAAATTTAAAACTTTATGGTAAAATCGTTCAATAAAAAACTTTGATGATTAAAGTGAAAATTAAATCTAAACTTTGATGGTTAAACCATTATTGACCCTTTAAAAAACGATAAGTTTGATTTGGGGTTTCGATTTTAACCAAAAGCCGCTACATTCTATATATTTTATAATTACATAACTCTTTACTGTATTTTATTAATTTTTGAATTGAAGTCAGAGAGAGCCTCATTGCTTAAAAAATAAGAATTTAAAGGCCCAAAATATAGAATTATAGATTTTTTATAATGGTATAAATATTTATTGTATTCGTCTCCATCTTCTGATATCATGTTGATTATCAAGCATTCATCTCAATTTACTCATGTTTAGCTGAAAATTAACATTTTAAAGGTCTGAAATGAAAAAAATTAAAGCCATTTGGATCAAGCAAATTGGGCCAATAAAGAGGCATATTTGGATTAGAAACCGCAACCATTATGACATGAACCCGTCAAAATCAAAACGGATGGAAACAAAAAACAATTGGATGTTAAAACTCTAAAACCGATTAACATATTTTTGGGTTCTGTAAAACCACCCAAACTTGTTACATGCTTGTAACACCGCCTTTGAAACCTTAAAAATCAGTTAAAATTTGAGTTTTCAAACTGCATGGGTCCGTTTGTAAATTGAATGTTTACCTGTTAGTTATCCTAACCGAATTTCAAAAACAAAGCAGCGGAATTTTCAAAAACAATAAACAAACCCAAGCCTATTAAACTATTACAATTTAAACACGTGTTTGGCGTATATACAAATATACAAAACAAAACTTGCCAAACACGACTACCGGCGTTACTTTAAACTAAACCGACCATTGTATATATATTATATACCAAAAGCAGTGTTCCTCAAAGCCCGTACAAAAGCATAAGGTTCCCGTCTCACCAGGCCTGCCTATACTTTGTCTGAAAAAGGGAAACAACAACTGGATTAGCTATATAAAATAGCTAGTGAATACAGACAAGTATAAGTGCAATAATAGCAAGTCATGAATCAAATATGAGCATACAATGCTATCCTAACAATTAGCGGTAATGCTGACATGTCCAGCAGTGCTATATCTTGCCAGATAGCTAGTCCGGCTCAATAACAACCACCGGGGGAATCAAACACTGCCAACCGTGCTGGTATCATCACGTAAGTGATTCCACCTGCTCGTTACGGAGCCAAAGGCTCATTAGGCTCAGCCAGTTAAGACAATCACCCCACATATCTAAGGAATGGCACTCGAGTACCATTGATCCCAAACTGTCGCCCGAAGGCCTCATAGGATCCAGCCGAAGCTGACCTTAATCACAAATATGTCCGGACATTCACATAGCTCATCATTATCTCAGAAAAGAGATCATAGCATGCATGCTTTCACATATGAAATCATATATATCCAGATATCTCAATAAATATGCATATATTTAAATATATGCCAAATATATCATACTTCATGTCAATAACCTGTTTCTAAGCTTATATATATAAATATACAAGTCTATTTGCATAAAATTAACATACCGTGTTCATTTAAACAATTAGCATTCAAAAACTTCCTTTATTGAATTCATACAAGTCGGTACTCACCTTGGTGCTCAAATATAACACAAGTATGTGTTTGTCCTTCCTTGGTGCTTAATTACCTATCGTTTACATATGATTCCATTTAGATCACCACATATATATACTAATACTAGTGTTATAATTCCTAAATGTGTCTAAACTAGTAAAAATGGTTAAACTAACCCAAATAGCCCAAATTTGGTCAAAAGTGATACCAGAACATTTCTTATGCTTAAACCATTGAAAAAACAACAACTGAGTTGCTGCAGCACATGTTGCGCCGCGACATTTGTGTGTCGCGCCGCTACGCAGCTTCAGAGCTGCGAGAATGAGCCTCTGCAGCTGCTGTTTTCCATTCCAAACCCAAGTTTAACACATTCTTAATTGATTCCAGGTTTTGTACTAGTTTTGGGGCATCATTTGAAGTCTAAAAACATTAACATACCCTACTATAACAACAAATTCAAGATTAAACCATGAATTCTCCATTTAAGACCCATTTGGTCAATTTCAAGAATTACAACAAAGATAGCAACTTTAATTACTAAAATCAGTTCCAATCAACTCCATAATGATCCTAGAACATATTGCAATCCAAAAATCTAAGCTTGATTTACTAAATTCGTTTTACCCAAATTTGACCTAAAACCTAAAATGAAGAACAAGAGAGGAGAGCTTACAAGAAGTCAAGATAGATGATGAATTGAAGCTTATAAACAAACTTGGAACAAGATTGGAGCTTGATTTCAGTCCTTGATCTTGATTTGTTGGATGTTTCTCCTTCAATCTTCAAGAACAACCAAGAGGTGAGTGTGTGTGTGTTTTCCCGTATGTGTGTGTTTTGTGTGTGTTGGTGACTTAAAAACCGACTTTGGTTTTTAAGTTATCCACAAGGGGTATTTTGTTCCCCTTTTCAACATACAACACAACACCTGAGTAACCGTTTCAACTAACGAGGATATTTTTGGAAACCTCGTTTGAAACCAGTTATTATTTTATAACTTTTTTCTATTTTTATTACTATTTTTAATTCCACATTTAACTGACCAATAGCTATTTTCTATTAATTCTAATAAGTATATTCTTATTTAATTTATTTAATTAAATATCACGTACCAAATGAAGCACACGAATAGACCATATTTGAGGATGTTACAATGCTCACCACTAACACAATTGATCATTCATTTTATTATGTGTCCAGCAAAATGATCGTAAGAGATTGAGACTTGAGATTCTGGTTTTTATTATCTTAAACCATAAGCCTAGTTCATATATTAATATTCAAAGGAATAATAAAAAACATAATCCCCTCTAGTAGTAGACTAGGCTAGGAGGGTGCTTGATGGTACTTTGTACTTTCTCTTACATCTAATTATTGTTGGATATACTCGACCATCATGAAGTTCTTCCTCCATGCTTTGTACTTTCACACCGATTACCAGTTTCATGCATTTTCTTGTTATACATTCATCATCATTTTCTTATTGCTTTCTCTATTTTGATTTGTTTTTCTCACTTTTTTTTTACTTTGAACTAAGATATTATATATGGTAAAGGTTTTGTTGGAATTACTGGAGTTCTAATCTTCATATTCTTCTTCGTAGATCTTGTACCGCTAAATAGCCACCAACATCTGGACAAATCCTTATCAAAAGTTTTCAAAGTTTGTAAAAAATAACAAGTTTTTGTTCTTGCTATATTCAGTTTTGTTTACTGAATTATAGTAATTTCTTTGCAAATAATGGTTTATAATGAGGTATATATGTTAGAGTGATTTTATCTCCATTTTGGAAGTGATGCTAACAAATATTGAAATGTTTAATTAAGTTTCAAAGATATTAAAATGCTAACAAAACATGATTCCAAATGTCAAGATGCATGATAATATGATATTATATATAAATGTTTTTGAAATAATTAACCATGCTTATGGAGCGTTTCAACACGTACATAGGTTACAACTTTTAATTTTTCCTCGACCTTTTGATTGTTAACAAAAGAACTCATTTGTTTCGTTTATATCATTTGTTTCGATCACATGCACCAACTCTTAATTGGAGTTTGATATCATTCGTTTTTAAGTTCTTAATTATTTGATAATATAGGATTGCAAACGAGAATTGTTTTATGTACGATAACTGCGAGAATCAATGTTGACCTTTGATCAAAATAAATCAATGGCTAATAATTGTAAGGACTCATTAACAAGTCATTAATAACGTATCAATGAAGGATATTTTTGAAAAATCAAGTCTCGCTCATTAACGACGGTCTACCGAACGCAATTTAGGGTTGGATAATATATAAATTACAAAAATACCCCTATTAATGAGTCATTAATGGTGTTACAAACAGTTCACGCAGTTCTCATACAAAAACAGTTATCGATTGAACATTTTCATATATATATATATATATATACAGAGGAGGGATCAAGTGAAAACACATTTTAAGTAGAGAACGGTGAGAACACTTATAGGTCAATCGTTTAATTAGATATATAAATGCTATAAACTCAACACACCTTAATTAAACCAAGCTTAATATCAGTCATTAAATAAAGATCATTCAAAGATTATAAATTATTCTTCAAGTTTTCACCTTAAAAGATGTTCTCATTTGATCCTGACTCTCTCTCTCTCTCTATATATATATATATATAAATTAAAATTGATGCATATTTTCAAACAACATCAAACATAAATGAGATTGATACATATTACCAACCGATTAGACGTGATACACAAACAAATAGATTGATGAATTTCTATATTCAAATCGATGAATATTCAACGTCCTTTACAACCCACAAAATTGATGTATTTCTCCATTCAGTTTTTAGAACTATAATTTACAAAACAAATAAGTGATGAATTAAAAGATATAATAACCAAAATTCGAAACCTTTAACAACTTGAATCTTCTGACGAGGCACTTTTTTTATCTGCAAGTTTTGTTCAAGACCAAATCAAGACCATTATTCAAAATTGATGCATCGGCGCTGATGGTAAAAAGGGATGTGGTGACCAAAAAAACAGAGAAACAACTTAAGAATCTTCAAAAAGAAACTGTTTAAACCGATGAGCAAGGTAGGTCGGCAAACATAAAAAACAATTGTGAAACGGAAACACCTTCAGGAATCTAGAAAAAACATTACTATGAATACAACTTCAAGAACCTTTCAAACCCAAATCTCAATCAAATTTGCACGAACAACACCGCCATCAAATTAATCGATTGATTTAGACACTTGTGTTTTCATGAACTTAGTTCCACAGTGGAACAGATCTCCATTCAAATCTGATGTAGCAAAAGTGGTGGATACGTGTGACGGCGGTGATGATTACTTGCATTGGTAGTCTACAATGGGGGGAGTGGGAACTTGTGCCCAACGACAATTATCTAGTCTCAATTCAGATTTGATGTGGCGGAGATGGTGGATCCACAAACGAAACCAAATGCGGAGGATTGTTTTCACGACCACGTCATGGATGCCAAAGGGGGAGACAATGGTCTTCAGGGACAACAGAGCATTGGAGGTGCGTATATCAGTCACTGCTGAAGAAATATCCACGGGTCAGTGCATCTCACTGATTGGAGTGGCAAAGGTGGTTTTAACGTGGCTGTATAAACGTGATGAGTACAGGTGCGGCAATTATGGGCGGTGGCAGGGCCGACAGCCATTATAGAGGAGGAAGCAATGGTCACCTTGAGTACGGCTCGACGATCGGTGGTCACGGATGAAGCCGACATGAATTAGGTTTTTAAATTAGGGTTAAATGGGAAAGCTATGAGAGAATCCTTATGGAGGTTACCTTTTTTGTAGGTAATTTTATTATATAAATATAATTATAATTATATAAATATAATTAAAATTATATACCAATTATACCCCTGTATTAACAATGTCATGTGTCATTCTTAAAATGTCTCTCATACCTCTTATTTTATTTTGCGTCTTACTTGATCTCAATCCTATATATATACACAGATATATGGGAAACGATAGCTACGAGAAGTCTTGCTCATTAATGACGGTCTATCCGGACGCAATTCACGGCTGAGTAATTTAAATTTTTTCATATATATATGTATGTATGTATGTATTTGAACATTAGTCGTATTGTAAGTGATTAAAGCACCTCATTTTAAAAGTTACACCTATTGTTGTATATCATTCTCATTTGAAAGTTGAAACGTGGGATAAAAGCACATATCACGCTTATTTGTAAGTATTGTGTGAGCTCAAACACCAAGAAGTATAAGTTTGGAGACTGAATTGTCAAAACCAAAAGTGTTGGGGTTTGAACTGCAACAACTAAAATTTTAGAACCAATCAAATCAAACTTAAGTTAATATATACATACATATATATATATAATAAAATACATGATAAACAATATGGTAATTTGACACATGGTATGCGGGCCACGTCTTTCTGCCCCGGATCTGGGGGTACCATTTACAATGTCAAATAAATACTATTTCTCACCGCTCAACAATTTGTTTCTTTCGTATAACAAGCATGTTCTTTTCATTTGAAGCACTAAATAATTAAAAATAATATCTTTTTACTTCGTCTTCTTACTCATCACAAGATGATAAGTGAGGTTCGCAAATTATTTTTTCACATCTCATCCATTGATTTACATACCTGTGTTGATCTTATGAGTAAGATGATAAGTAGAAGGAAAAAGTAAAAAGATATATCACATCTACTAAGTAATTTAATTAAAAGTTGATCAAAATCCCTACTCTTTGTACACAACAAGATATGACAAACATGCGCATTATGGTGAGAAGTAAACTGATTTATATTTTGTGTGATAAGAACTATTTCACACAATAAAATGTACGGATCTTATCGTCTCTTCAACGAAGCCACCATTACTTCATCAAGTCCTACCATCTACATTAATTTTGTTTGTTAATCAACGATTTAACATTAAATGGCTTTTTGTATTACAATTCACAAAAAATGCAATTTTTAGATAAATATCGTTTATAACAAATTTTATATCGAAATGTTGATAAAAATAAGATGGTCCTAAATATATGAAAATAAATAAAATATAATAACCATGTTAAAAGCAAAAAAGAGAAAAAATAGTAAAGTAGTTTTATAAAAAGTATAAAAGGAACAAAAGAAAAAATACAAAATTACTACTGTTCATAACTCCTGCAAAATATTATATATATATATATATATATATATAAGAGATGATTCATTTGGGAACCATTATTATTGTGACAACCGCGAGAACCAATCTTAACCGTTTAATTAGTAAGTGGAATTCATGGATGAAGAGCGTGAGGGGGATTGAGTGTGGCAGAGTGCATGGAAGATATTCATGGGTGGGCAGTCCAATTGAAGGAGGAGAATTGGACGGCTAAGATTGGTTCTTGCAATAAAAACTAGGGGTGAGCGTCTTAACTGAAAAACCGAACTGTAACCGATAAAACCAAACCATTAAAACCGAACCAAATGAAAACCGACGGTTCGGTTTTTAAAAATTCATTAACCAATAGTTAACGGGTCGGTTTCGATTTTGTATCTCTAACCGAACCGATAAAAAACCGAACTGATAAGGATTTATTAACTATTATTTTATATATTTAATTATTAAAAAGTCAAAAAGATATAATAAAAAATGTAGAAAAGTATTATTTTGAATTTTAACCAAAGCCCATTTCACCCATCTGTGGGTTTCTAAGTCCATTTTTATTTCCTAATTCTTTGTTCTCCTTTTCAAAAACTCAAAAAGTCAAGAACCAGCGCTCTGTCGCCTTTCGACCTCTCGCTATCGTCTATCTGTCAGTGATCCATAAACCCTAGCCACTAATGGTGGAAGACTAGAGAAGTGTATTATTAGGCCCATTTTGTCATATCGTTTGACTCAATTTAGTAGCTACTATAAATTATAAAACAATAAAAAATTTTAACCCAATTTTGTGGCCTAATTCTGAAATAGTGAAGCCCAATAGGTTGGCCCAACTTAATATAACAGTTAACCAATAAAACCGATAACAAAAACCGATCCGCTATCATTAACCGTTAACCGCCCCATTAGAAACCGATACCCAACGGATTGAAAAACAACATAACCGATATTACCGGTTTCGGTTTGGTTAAGGGTCAAAACCGACCCAAACCGACCCATGCTCACCACTAATAAAAACGGTTCTTAAATAGACTTTTTAATATATATATATATATATATATATATATATAATTAGATGGATTGGTGTTGTAATTTGTCTAATTGCTTCTAGTTTGATTTTTAATTTGTATTCCTCAACATCTTGCTAGCTTTTATTTAATGAAATTTCTTTCCGGTAAGTATCAAAATCAAGAAAGAAAAACTAAAAACATAATTAGTAAATTTTCATATCATAATTTGATAAGTAAAAGGATAAATTATGAATATTATAATAAGAAAAAATATAAATTTTCAATTAAAAAAATGAATATTTGATTTCATGCTCTCATTTTTAGCGTTTGTCACAAGCAACACAGTTGAAAATATGTCTTGTTTTGTGTGTAACGGTATTTGTGATAATTGATTGGGTTTGTAGCAGTAGAGGTTTTTGTAAGGTGGTGATGGTTTAAGTTTTTCAAAGGCACTAAATATTTTAAAAGAATGTGTGTATACGACTGTGTTTATCCTGATCGAAGATGGTGGTTTGATTGGAAATATATCTAAGCCCGTGTGTTACGTCGAGTGATATTCGAATAATCATATTTCTAATAATTTAATGTACATATAATATAATATCTTATAGATCGTTATTCAAAGTTAGCATACGTAGACACTATTTAGGTTAACACGCATCTATTGTGTTTGTTGATTACATTATCTAGGGCTACATTACCTAGTAATTTTATAAAATTAAATCTAACTTATACACACTGAAGGGTAAAAAATGAAATTTTATTATAGGTTAAAATTGAAAAATTGAAATGATGTATAACAAGAATTGAACCCTCAAGCTTAAAGTGAAAGGGATGTCCTAATATACTTTGATACCGCTAGGTCAAAGACCTTTTTATTTATAAATAACAGTAAGTAATTTTATTGGATTAGCTATAACTTATATAAATTTGAGGGTAAATAATGAAATTTTTCTAAGGGTTGAAAGTGAATACTTGAAATGAGTAATACTTTTATTTTGAAAATTGATTATAAGGGATAATGTGTGTGTGGGTGTGTTTATGATAATAGATGTTTTATAGGATATAGTTTGTTTGCGGTGACAGGCTATCAAGGTGGTGTGATAGTAAAAGAAAATGTTTTAAATAATAACTAGCATTATATCCGCGCAATGCTGCGATGACAAATAGTTTTTTGGTTTACAATATTTCGTGTAACATCCTCAAATATGGCCTAGCCGCGTGCTCCATTTGGTACGTGATATTTAATTAAATGAATTAAATAAGAATATACTTATTAGAATTAATAGAAAATAGCTATTGGTCAGTTAAATGTGGAATTAAAAATAGTAATAAAAATAGAAAAGAATTATAAAATAATAACTGGTTTCAAACGAGGTTTCCAAAAATATCCTCGTTAGTTGAAACGGTTACTCGGGTGTAGTGTTCTATGTTGAAAAGGGGAACAGAATACCCCCTGTGGATAACTTAAAAACCAAAGTCGGTTTTTAAGTCACCACTTCACTGTACACACACACACACACTCACGAAGAAACACACACACACCTCACCTCTTGTAAGCTCTACCTTCCTTGTTCCTCATTTTAAGTTTTAGGTCAAAAATGGGTAAAACGAATTTAGTTAACCAAGCTTAGAATTCTTGATTGTAATCTGTTCTAGGACCATTTGTAAGTTGTTTAGAACTGATTTTAGGTAATAAAGATGTCAACTTGATTGTATTTCAAGAATTTGACCAAGTGGGTCAAAAATGGAGAATTCATGGTTTAATCTTGAATTTGATGTTATAGTAGGGTATGTTAATGTTTTTAGACTTCAAATGATGCCCCAAAACTAGTATAAAACCTGGAATCAATTAAGAATGAGTGAAAGATGGGATTGGAATGGAAAACAGCAGCTGCAAAGGCTGTAATCGTGGCCCTGGTTGAACGTAGCGGCGCGACACACCAAGGTGTCACGGCGCGACGTGCTGTGCAGCAAACAGAAATTTGTTTTTCAATGGTTTAAGCATAAGAAATGTTCTTGTATCACTTTTGACCAATTTTAGCCTATTTGGGTTAGTTTAACCACTTTTACTGGTTTAGATACATTTAGGAATAATAACACTAGTATTAGTATATATACATATATATATATATATATGTGGTGATCTAATTGGAATCATATGTAAACGATAGGTAATTAAGCACCAAGGAAGGACAAACACATACTTGTGTTAATTTGAGCACCAAGGTGAGTACCGACTTGTATGAATTCAATAAAGGAAGTTTTTGAATGCTAATTGTTTAAATGAACACGGTATGTTAATTTTATGCAAATAGACTTGTATATTTATATATATAAGCTTAGAAACAAGTTATTGACATGAAGTATGATATATTGGGCATGTATTTAAATATATGCATATTTATTAAGATATCTGGATATATATATATATATATATATGATTTCATATGTGAAGGCATGCATGCTATGATCTCTTTTCTGAGATAATGATGAGCTATGTGAACGTCCAGACATATTTGTGATTAAGGTCAGCTTCGGCTGGATCCTATGAGGCCTTCGGACGACAGTTTGGGATCAATGGCACTCGAGTGCCATTCCTTGGATATTTGGGGTGATTGCCTTAACTGGCTGAGCCTAATGAGCCTTTGGCTCCGTAACGAGCAGGTGGAATCACTTACGTGATGATACCAGCACGGTTGGCAGTGTTTGATTCCCCCGGTGGTTGTTATTGAGCCGGACTAGCTATCTGGCAAGATATAGCACTGCTGGACATGTCAGCATTACCGCTAATTGTTAGGATAGCATTGTATGCTCATATTTGATTCATGACTTGCTATTATTGCACTTATACTTGTCTGTATTCACTAGCTATTTTATATAGCTAATCCAGTTGTTTCCCTTTTTCAGACAGAGTATAGGCAGGCCTGGTGAGACGGGAACCTTATGCTTTTGTACGGGCTTTTGAGGAACATTGCTTTTGGGTATATAATATATATACAATGGTCGGTTTAGTTAAAAGTAACACCGATAGTCGTGTTTGGCAAGTTTTGTTTTGTATATTTGTATATACGCCAAACACGTATTTAAATTGTAATAGTTTAATAGGCTTGGGTTTGTTTATTGTTTTTGAAAATTCCGCTGCTTTGTTTTTGAAATTCGGTTAGGATAACTAACAGGTAAACATTCAATTTACAAACGGACCCATGCAGTTTGAAAACTTAAATTTTAACTGATTTTTAAGGTTTCAAAGGCGGTGTTACATGTCGCTTTCAAGAATGTAATGATATGTTATTCGCGCGATTCAATGTCACGAAAAAGTTTTCTACGCAACATGTCCGTTTTTTTTTTCAAAATTTCTTTTATTTACATCTAACTATTTTATTAATTTTAGAAATAAATTCTAAAAGACAATAAAATAAGAAAAAAGATTTATATTGATGAAATAAAGAGAAGAGTTAAATAAGATTTTAAAAATTATGTTGATGTGGGTGGATAATTGTTTTAGTATGAGAGAATATATTTTGAATAAAAAGTTAAAGTAAATTAGGAGAGAATAAAATAGTTAAGGATTGAGTTGATGAGATTAATTTAGATTAAATGAAGGGTCAAGATTTTATATTGATTGAATTTTAAGAAGTCTTAAAATTTAATATGAGAGAGAATGTTAAATGGTTTATATAGTAGTATAAATAATATTAATGTTTGAATAATATTACCTTAATAATAATAATAATAATAATAAATATATAAATAAAAAAATAAATACTTCCTTTATTTTATGGAGTGTTAAACTGATGTTACATAAAAAAACAAGAAAAGATTATAACAATACAAAAGTTAAGTGATTTTTTCATTTTTTCAAACAAAACTTAACAATTAAATCTTTGAAATAGTTTAAGGGATATTCAGATTAAAGTTTTAGATAGACGATGATCACTTGATGTTGCACACACATGTGTATAATTACATGTTTCAAATGTACTTTTTTCATTATAAAAGAATACAGAATGAATAGACGACGGAGTCGTGGTGCAGATGTCAAGACCTGGTGAGAGCATGCGTTTTGGTCTCTCCACCCTGACTCACCGTACATGCCACAACTTTCTCTCTCCACTCTTTCTTACAGCTTATCGCTCACTCTCTCTGTCTATCACATACATACATGATTAATTTTTTTGAAAGGGAGAGGAAAATGGACAAGAGTAGGAAGACGACAATTTCCTAGGATGAAAAATAAGATAAAGATGGTGTCGGGTATGAAGATGGCCCGATAAAAGAGATGAGTTGACCACACTCATACTCCAGTCGCCTCCCACACCATCACGGTGTGCTGAAGACCACTCGAAGGGCATTGGCGTGGTAGAGTTTAAAAAAAAAAACTGTCACCTAGCATTTGGTATGATATAAGTCCATGGCTTTGATGTATTTTGAAAATTACATATGTAAGAAGATAAGGTTATAGAGGGTTGTATGACAACACTCTTTGATAGCATTTCGAAAAGAAAAATAATATATTATTTTATTTTTTTCTCTTATTCATTACAAGATGTCGTATAGAATTTACTAATTCTCTTTTTTCACATTCTTTATTAATCTTAGAAATTTTGTTACATTTCTGTTTCCAAAATTACTAGTTAAGACCTATCCATCCAATCACATATTCTACGCAACATGCCGGTGGCGGTCATTTGGTTTGCTTTATAAACGACTCTTGTGGAAGTAGTTGAATTCCACTTTAGGCATTTTCCGTGTAAGAAGCCACCGACGAACCCTACAGAAACTTCTCGATCTCTCCATCTTTTCCATCGGAGTTCTATAAATATTCTCGATCTACATTACAACATTCTACCACAGTCTGATTTCTTTGGAATCAATTCTGTTTCTCAAACGCCTTGCGTATGGCTGAAGAATCTGCAGTTACTGTGTATGGCAATAACGCCATATCTGATCCCAACAAGAAGAACAAAAATGGATTCTCAGTGAAGGTCGGTCTAGCTCAAATGCTCCGTGGTGGAGCGATTGTCGAAGTAACAAACGTTGACGAAGCTAAGATCGCTGAATCGGCCGGAGCTTGTTGTGTTATTGTGGCAGAGCCATCAAATTCCGGATCAGGTATTTCTCGGATGCTCGATCCAGCCGTTATTAAACTAATTCAAAGGTCTGTAGGAGTTCCGGTAATGGCAAAAGCTCGCGTCGGCCATTTTGTTGAAGCTCAGGTACTCGAAGCCGTCGGAGTTGATTACATCGATGAGAACGAGCTCATCGCGGTAGCTGATGAGGATAATTTCATTAACAAACACAATTTCCGGATTCCGTTTGTTTGCGGTTGTCGGGGATTGGGGGAGGGGTTAAGGAGGGTGAGAGAAGGTGCGGCGATGATCAGATCTCAAGGATATGTAGGCGGATCAGACAACATCGTTGATACTGTTCGAAGCGTGAGGGAATTGATGGGGAAAATTAGGGTTTTAACAAACATGGATGAAGATGAAGTGTTTGCTTTTGCGAAAGAATTAGGCGCACCTTACGACATTTTGGCGCAAACTAAGCAAATGGGTAGACTTCCGGTGGTGCATTTTGCTGCCGGTGGGATCGTGACACCGGCAGATGCAGCATTGATGATGCAACTGGGATGCGATGGGGTTTTTGTGGGTTCTGATGTCTTTAATTGTGCTGATCCTTACAGGACTGTTAGAGCAATTGTGCAGGCTGTTAGAAACTATAATGATGCTCATATATTAGCAAAGGTTAGCTCTGGATTAAGTGATGCAGTTACAACCAGCTCTGACTTGAATGATGCAATGACAAGCCTCAATATTGATGAAAACAACGAAGGTAGCTTCTAAATCTAATATCAAACTTGATATGATTTCAGTTACATATGAAAAATAAAAACATAAAAATACAATGATTGTGCAATAGTGTATGAAACTGATGGTATTCTGATAGCTCCATCTGTGTTTTGGTAATCTAGTTTTGATTTGAAGGGTAAGAAAATGTATCATTGATGAGAATAGAAATTTGAATAACCTTTGATGCCTTGTTTTTAGATTCATTACACAATTGATCACAGCGATTCATTTCTTTAGAGGGGGGTTTGGATTTGGTGCAAGAATGATTTTATCTTTTTGGCAAAATTGTTATCCTAATTATTCAGAATCAAAATAATCATAATAGAGTTTATGCTGATGATGGATTATTAAGATGTAATAAAAGTGATCATCTGATTCTTGTATTTATATACACAAATGCACATCCAAACACCTCTGTAATTGAAGGAGAATGCTTGTTGTACTAGCATGGTCGAACTACTACTTCTCTTGTCATCCTATTTCAGTTTCATAGTGGTGTTTGGATTGTGTATTTGTGTTGAAGTTTGATGTCAATATTGAGCTTCTTTTTACATATTTATTTAAAAATAAAAATGAGAAAGTACAGCTAGGGCTAACATCTAATGTTGTAATTCATTGCAATTACACATTTGTTTGTTGGAATCTTGAAGGGATTCATATGTAGTGTCCTATGAAGTTTCATGATTATAATAGATAGGCATTGTAATATTGTATAAAGATGTAGCATAATAAATAGTTGAATGTACCTTGTTTATCATGTAAAACTTCCTCATAAACTACATTTGATGTCTAAACAACATCACGAATGAATGTATTGTTTCACCTCTTTCTGTGGAAACAAATATTTTTTTTACTATACGATGGAAACATGTTGTAGGTTTTTATCATAAGTGTGAATAAAGATAATAGTACACTATGTGATTGACTCACTCTAGAAGCAGTGTCGAGTAGGTGACTATACATATTCTACTATAACATTATGGTTAATTAGAGCATAGGGAGTCGTCATGCTTAAGCATGGATTGCTTCAAGCCACATTAGCGTTATATTAGCATAACACACTCTATACTTGAAGCATGTTTAAACCCAAGAAATACTCACGCTCCACATCATACACTAACTTCTTGTTATTGTTGTGTTCTTAATTGTAGACTACTTGAGTTATAATTTTATATTTCGGTGGTTCACGATTGTAAATTACCTGAAACGTCTGATTGAATTGTCATCTACAATTAATAGTGACAACCTTTGTAAAAGGGTGA
This sequence comes from Dittrichia graveolens, assembly GCA_038502395.1. Taxonomy (NCBI): domain Eukaryota; kingdom Viridiplantae; phylum Streptophyta; class Magnoliopsida; order Asterales; family Asteraceae; genus Dittrichia; species Dittrichia graveolens. Next base: position 8,037,955 of record JARJIL010000009.1, on the reverse strand, counting down.
TGATTTGTATATAACAATCTTTTGTTTTACATAATAATTAAGACTTTTATACTCTTACTAACCCACTATCTACTCTATAAATTCAATTGTATAATGGTCAAAACAATCGGTTTTTGTTATATATAATAAAAATTTATTGTGCACAAATCATCACCTCATACAAAAATATGATAAAGGCGGTGAAGCAAGGATGTATTTTTATTTAATTATATCATATTCCTTTTATACTCACAAACACTTTAAATAGAGGGTATGTTAGATATTCTTATTATTTACTCATTTAAGTATTTGTGAGTGTGAAATCATCTATTATAAGGTTTAGCTATACACATTCTTTTCCTTTGAAACATATAGGAGTTGCATCAAATGATCCGCATTAAAATAAAGAACTAAAAAACTTTTAACTTGGAATATGATGCTAGTAACTTTGACATTATACTTCTATTGGTTGTGGTCTCACTATTTGAACATGAATAAGTTTTCATTAAACCTAAATGAAAGGAAACAAAAATCACAAGGAGATCATACGTGAGAACAAGCTCTCCACAAAGTGCAGGGAACAAAAGCATGAGTGAAACACCTCTTACCTGCCCCCCCCCAAAAACAAAAACAAAAACAAAACTGGACCTAAAAGGTGATTCTCTTCCGGTATATTAAATGAGAGATTATATATGCTTCGATCAAATTCTCTTATTTATCTCTCTACTTATTGGATAAGACGGATATTAAATCAATGGTTGTAATAAAGAAATAAAATCAGTGGATTACAAGTCGCGTTAAAAAGAAATACTCCGTAAATTGAAGTTATATGGTCCAGGTGGACCAGGTTATTCATGACTTGTGTTCACTTCACAGCTATAAACATAAAACAGACTCCTCATTGATTTAATATAGTTTCACAATGAGTATAACATGCAATGAGCATTATTAGAATGAAAAGTATATAAAATGCTCGAAGGTGCAAATATGCAATAACATTCTCTGCATGCATCATTTCGTCCCACTCTTCTTGAGACCACCAGCACCTCCCAATGCCCCCTTTTGAGCTTTAGCTCTAAGCTCCTTGAGGGCCTGCCCGCAATGCATATCACGATTTAGCAACCTAAACGTAGCCACTATAGATGTAACGAAGATGAAAAAGGAAAAAAAATTATCTAAAAATCCCAACTTTTCCTCTTCCTTCATTTTTTGAATGTTGGACTTATCTATCTGCACAGACAAGTAACAAGATGCATCAGGCAACACAGATAAAGTCTTGCTAAAGTGTGACTTCTTATTTGCATGCTTCAGTTCATATGCTATGTACTACTTCTAGAAAATACTGCTAAAGACATAAAATCTGGTTGAGTTTTAAAGACTTCATACTTACTGAACATTCAGAAAAAACATGATCTTGGATTTAGTTTACTATCTCGGGTATAGTTTATCCTAATCTACGCTACTCTTCTTAGTCCTTAGACCAACCTTCTTGTAAATGCATCAACTCAACAAAGCAATTTCCCCTCTCTGCATTTTTATAATGTTAAGAAATACAAATATGCAAGTCACCACCATAGAAATGATCATCACAAAGCTTCAAAACAACTCCCGTTTTCTGTCACGCCGTGAGTCCTACATCACCAACTCACATCGACTCGATCATCACGCCTTCCACTCCCTCCCCTAAAGAGAATGTTTTAGTATGAAACTACTTTAAAGGTTCCATATTAGTTAAAAAAAAGTCAATGTTTCGCTACCAAATACCCTCAAATCCTCAATTATCCTACTCATGTATAACTCAAATGAGTGTATTCAAAGGTTTCTGTTAAGGTCGTTCAAATACTATAATTTTAAACGAAGCTTAAAGAGGGACGGAACCAGAAAAATTTCCAAGTAGAGGAAAAGTAAGATGTGTTTTATGGTTGGGTTTTCAATTCTTCGAATTTTATTAGTTTATTTTTTAAAAGGACGATTTATTAAATAAATACCCTTAATTTAAGATTTACACTTTGATTGAAAATGACACGAAAGCAATTATCTACCCTGGCCCCTTCCTCTCTCCATCATTGCTTAAATTTAATTTGTTTTTCTTTGTGTTTCTTCCTACAAAATGATGAAATGCCCTTACTTTAAAATAACATTATGCTCGTAAATTTACATACAATTATCAATTTGGTTATAACAAACCATTAGTGTACATGCAGTGATAATTGTTATCATTAACCGTCATGTTAACATCGCTAACTAATCATTTTAACATCGCTAACAAACCATTAACCACCTGCAGTCATAACTGGTATCACTATCATCACTAGACTTGCACACAAATATGGGAGTTCATTATGAAAGAAACAAGCGAGTCACCGTCACGCAAATAATGGGAGTTCATCAATGGGGATAACGAGCCTTGTGATCGTGATGAGGTTGAATTTGGCTTGTTACGAAAGAAACAAGCACCCGTTGCGGGTGCTCTTATGATCTATCTGATTTTTAATTTTTAATTTTTAATTTTAAAATTTAAAATTAAAATTAAAATTTATTGTTTCGTTAATGTGTATGAGTTCTGAAATAACAATCAAACCGTCTAAAGCTTAAATGCCCCGATTCCTAATTTTAAAACTCATGCAATTAAACTTAACTTAATTTTTAATGATACTAATCTCTTTATTTCTATACCCACCAATTATACCTTTAAATAAATATGACAGGGTTATAACTCACAGATTTATATGAAACACTTTATATATGGATAGCCTTTTACGGTTTTATAAATGGAAAAATGATTTATGTAACTAAAAACACCTATGATAAATGTATTTATACTCACAAACACTTAAAGTTATCATTTTCGGTTGGAAAATGATTTTGGTATCATTTTCGGTTGAAAAGTTATCATTTTTGGATGGCTGGAAATTATCATTCTTGATGGCTGAAAATGATAACTTTCTAGCTGAAAATGATAACTTTCTAGCCGAAAATGATAACAATTTAATGATAAAAGTTCACATGTTTTAGCCTGAAATTGATACAAATACGCATGTTTTTAGCCAAAAAATGATATAAATACACATATTTTTAGCCGGAAAAGATATAAATACACATATTTTTAGACGAAAATGATTTAGGTACACACGGTTACAGCCGAAAATGATTAAAATTCACATAATTCAAAATGATAACATCATTTTCATATGGCTTGCATTTTCAGAAATAATTCACGATAATGCTATTATTAAATCTTAACCATTGATTTAAAAAATCTAATGATCCAGATTTAGCCTTTGGGTTCTATGTTTAAGCATAAGACCTTTATTGATCCATTATATATATATATATATATATATATATATATATATATATATAGGGGAATATTCAAACGAGAACTGTTTTTTGTACGAGAACCAATCTTGGCCGTTCATTTTGAATAATGGAATTCATAGATGAAGAGCGTGGGAGGATTGAGAGTGACAGGGTGCATGTAAGGAATTCATGGGTGGGCATCCAATTGAAGGAGGGGAAATGGACGGCTAAGATTGGTTCTCGCGGTTCTCGTACGAAAAACAGTTCTCGTTTAAACTTTTGCCTATATATATATAGGGGAAGGTTCGTTTGAGAACCGTTTTTATTGCGAGAACCAATCTTAATCGTTCATTTTGGATAATGGAATTCATGGATGAAGAGCGTGGGGGGATTGGGTGTGTCATAGTGCATGTAAGGAATTCATGAGTGGACAATCCAATTGAAGGAGGGGAATTGGATGGTTAGGATTGGTTCTCGCAATAAAAACGGTTCTTAAATAAACTTTTCAATATATATATATATATATATATATATGTGTGTGTGTGTGTGTGTGTGTGTGTAAATATTTTGTACTAGACATATATATAATTGTAAAAGCCAAAAGGGCGAGGGGATATCATCATAGAGATCGGTTGAAATGGGTGACATTTTGCCCCCACAAGCAAAGCACCTTCTCACATGCAAACAAACGAATCTTTTTTCTTTAGCATGCCTTTGCAAAGCCACTTTGCTTACTAGAAAAAGAGGTAGGGGCCAAATATCCTTCATAATAACAACACTCATTCCCTTGTCATGTAATACAGCTATATATATATATATTTCTTCCCCCTTTTTTTATTTATTTATTAAAGCCCTATTTTCTTAATCCAATCCCTTACATTATCTAAACTCTTACCCCTATCAAACCATAAAACATGTTTTTTTAGTCTCATGGTTTCATTTCATGAGTGTTTTATTTCAACTAGTTTCCGACACTAATGACGTTTTTCCCCGTCGAAAACTCCAATATCTCATTACCACTAAGTTTTCCACTCGAAACCTTCAACCTCAACCATGCAAATCCGATCAACACAAGCAAGAGCAAATAAAGCTGGATCGATTTGGGAATTTTGGGTTCGACAAATAAGATGCAATGGTGATGGATGGAGGCTGGTCCGATTTCGTCGGGGTTTGGAGGTTGTCAAGAAGGGGGTTGATTGGTGAATGAAGTAGATGGGATATCCGGGTGGGGAAGTTGGGTTTTCTTTTAAACAAAAAAAAAATACAAATTAATAACTAATATAGTTTAACTAGTTATATATATTTGGTATTACCAAATGTAATTATAGATTATAATTATTTCTTTAATATATATAAAACATCTAGTGTAAGAATTTCAAAGTTAAAATATTGAGATAAAAGTTGTTGAGTTAAGCCGTACATTTTATATTTTAAAATTCATTGATTAAACTATATACAATCATATCATTTAAAAAGAATTCAATAAAAACATTTAAAATGCTATCATTTACGGAAAAAATATATGTATATGTAATTGTGGTTGAAATTTAAAAAAAACCCAACAAAAGTATTAATCTAGGAGTGAAGCCATAACCAAATATAAGTTAAAATAAGAATCATTATTAAGGTTTTTTCCTTCTGTCTTTATAATTAAATACTAACTAGTAAAATTTGATTAGTAATTATAAAATGCTTATAGTTTAACCGTATGAAGTGTATTATATGATGTAGTGATAGATTTAAGTCTCGTAATAAACATAAGAAGTAGATTTATAAATAATATTAGAGGGTGTTTGTGTTCTTCCGTTTAAAAATTTTTGATTTACATTTAAATATAAAGTTTAATACCAACCAAGAATAAGTAGACCCATCTTTAGTATTATGCTTTATTTATTTTCCTTGACAGCACAACAAACAACATTGTTTATGTTTTATTTATTTTATTTGTTCCAAATTACAAATTTATTTATTCAACATGGTTTTGTTTAAATTACGAATTTTGTTTCTTGAGTTGTAAGTTTTACAAGTCTAGTCATCTCTCGCCAACTACCTTTTGGTTCATCATTCATGACTAGACTCACCACAAAAATCAAACACCTTTCGATTTTTTACTCTCCTCGATCTCTTCCTAACTCCATTTTCTAAGTCTAGGTGAGCTAGAGACTTGTTTAACATTGAGATTTATCTATTCTTCTTAATTCATCTTGTAGAAAAATGGATATCTAAAAGATTGAAGAATGGAAGGATTGTTTCGGATAATTGGAAACTAAACCCCTTTTTATTAAGCCATAAACAGTGAAAGGCTAAGTGACTTTCTTGTGATGAGACCTGTTAGTCTTTCAGTTTAGCTTGTGTGTTTTGATTCATTTTTGGTGATGCCACGATGTTGTGATGGGCTTATTTCTTTTAGCTTTCAAAGTATTACTCGCAATAGGTGTTCTTGGCTTTAATTCTATTTTGGTAGTCCATATCTACTGTCAAGATGTCTTTCGTGTACAGATTATGGTTTTTATGGATGAGCTTGTTGGCTCCTTTCATTTCAATTGGGGTGATGTGTTTTTTGCTTTAGTTTTTATAGATAGGTTGCTCATTGTAGCTTCTATTTTTTCTAGTGGATATTGTGTTGAAGTTTCTTTTTAGGAGATCTTTCTTATATACAATTACTTATAATTGTTTTTTTTATTAATATAACTTTACTTGCCTTTCACAATCATATTATTGAAAATTTTTATTCTTGAAAAATATATAAATTCATAAAAGTTATATATATATATATATATTCTCTACCTACTTAGCATTAATTAAGAAAAGTATAAAAATAAAAATTATGATAAAATAAAAATAATAAGAGCGAAAACTTGAGGGGGCAAAAGGAAAATACGCAGCAATCTTTTGACTTTCCTCTGTACAAGAACTTTCCAGTGTTTGTCGGTCTCTTGGACGACGTCGTATACTGCAGTCGCTGTGGATGTTCGCGTTGGCTTAACATTCGCCTTTGGGTATCCCCCAAATGAAATCCTCTGTACAGACCAGAACCCACTCTGTATATTCTTCAATTTCTCTGTTCAATAATCGGTTTTAGTGATTAATCGGATCATACATAGTAGAGATGGGTTGTACGCAATCGAAGATCGAGAACGAAGAAACTGTGAACCGGTGTAAGGAAAGGAAGACGTTGATGAAACAATCAGTATCTGCCCGGAATGCTTTCGCCGCTGCTCATTTCTCCTACGCCGCCGCCCTCAAGAACACCGGCGCCGCTCTCAGTGACTACGCTCAAGGCGAGGTTGAATTCTCCGACCTCCGCCACCCGTCGTCCGTTGACGGGATTTCTTCTTCGACAACTAATCTTCCTCCCGCACCACCACAACCACCATACGAAACCCTCCCTCCTCCGCCGCCGCCGCCTCTCCAACGGGCCGTCACTATGCCAGAGTTCTCAATTTCTGAACCGGAATTCAAGTCCCATCCTGACCCTATCATGGAAGAAGGTGATGAGGATGACGAGATCGATGATCGTAGCTTGAAGCATCGGAGTAGTTCTAGAAAATCCGGTGGTGGTGGTCCCAGTAGAAATTCTTCGAAACGTGAAATTGAAAAAGAAGATTTACCTCCGCCGTCTCCGCCGCAGCCAACGCCACCACTGCCGACGGAGAGTACTCTGAGTCGCGCTGCACCGCCACCACCTCAGCCTCACGGAATGTCTTCATGGGACTACTTTTTTCCGCCAGTGGAGAACGTGCCCGGGCCTAGCTTGACTGAAATAGATCATGGGAATACTAGATTCGTCAACGAGGAGATCCAACGGAAAGTAACTGAGGAAGAGATACGGAAAAGTGATGCTGGTGGTGGTAACAAAGTTGAGGATGTAACTGCTGAAGTGGTGGAGGAGCCTCCGCCGCCGCCACCTAAAGCTGTAAAAAAGGTGAAGATTCCAGTATCGGTTCCGGCTGAAGTGAGGAGATCATCTGGGAAGGGCGGTGGGCAGAATCTGAACTTGTTGCAGATATTCACAGAGCTTGATGATTGTTTTCTGAAAGCATCAGAGAGCGCTAGTGAGGTTTCAAAGATGCTGGAGGTCAATAGATTACATTATCATTCCAATTTTGCTGATAGCAGAGGTATATTGATATGATTAATGCTGTTAATTTTGCTGATTGTAGAGCTATATTGAATTTGGAAGTGATTATTAGTTTGAAACGAACCCGATTAATGGCAGAAGATAAGTATTGTCTAAATGTTTGATCTGAACTTAGTGGCACTACATTTCTGTAAATTTTGAAGTGTTAATAGCTTTTCATTGCTAATATCTATGATTGAAATGTTTGTTGTGTAGGTCATATAGATCATTCTGCAAGAGTTATGCGTGTCATTACCTGGAATAGATCGTTTAAAGGATTAGCCGATGCTGATGATAAGAAGGATGACTTTGATTCAGAAGAGAACGAAACCCACGCCACAGTACTGGACAAGATGCTAGCATGGGAGAAGAAGCTATATGATGAAGTGAAGGTATGTTATTGCACTTAAATAATTTCACAATTTTGTTTTTGTTTTCCTTGTGCCGGTGTGTATTTACTAATGTATTAACAATCCAAAGGTGTTTGGTTTTCGCATCAATGTTTTGAAGTATTGATATGTGGAGTTATAAAACCGGATCAAATAGGAAGCTACATCTTCATGAAAGTTTGCATCTATAGTTACATTTTTGTTTTAGCATATTCACAGTTCACAAAGTTGTGCATTATTAGTTTAGCAGAGGCACAACTTCTTGCGAATATTAGCTTCTTAGTGGATATTAAGCCCGTAAGTATAATTTAGAGGTGTCAAATCAACGGGTTAGTTCAGGTTGGCTAATTGATCAAAGCAAGTAGCTTTTGTGTGGGTAGTGTTGAATCAAATTACTTGTTCGGTAGTGCAAAATTATAATTTTTCATAAATAATTAATGTGTTAAATATGATCACAAACATTACAGTATTTTAACAACAATAAAATATAAGAATACAACTATATAAGAGGCTATATATATGCAGTATCAGTAACTTTCAACCTATCTTGAACCTTTTTTTAGCTATTGTTAGAAAAAGAACCATTTAGCCAGGTAGAGATAATATAGTTTAACTCAATCCTTCACAAGTATTTGGGTCAAAATTGCCACTTCTAGGGTTAAGTTAGTCAACTGAGAATGCTGTTATTGTGTTTATTTGCATTATCTTGATAATGGATATCAAGTTATACGTTCTTTATCTGTGATGTATTTCTGTTTGTAATGCTCAAGGCCAGGCAAATAATTCTCGATTCAGGTTAAAACCTTGTACCTAATAAAGAATTCTTGCGGGTGTGGATTTTTTTTAATCATCAGACAGTATTTAATTGCAAGAAAACCCCACAGAAAACTTGGCTTTATATTCTATTTGCCAACACACCCGCACTCATTTTATAAAATGATTGTTGACGGTCAACAGGCAGGCGAATTGATGAAATTAGAGTACTTTAAAAAGATTGCCTCACTAGAGAAACTTAACAAGCGTAATGCCAGCACTGAACATCTGGAGAGGACAAAAGCTACAGTAAGTCACCTGCATACAAGATACATTGTAGACATGCAATCTATGGATTCCACTGTCTCAGAAATCAACCGACTCCGTGATGAGCAGTTGTACCCAAAACTAGTTCAACTCGTTGAAGGGTAAGTTTAGAATTTGTATAATTTTATCTCAAGAATAGTTATCAGCTTTTTTTTTTTGGTAAATAATATACTTGGATACAGGATGGCCATAATGTGGGAAAACATGAGATATCAACACGACAATCAATCAAAGATTGCTCAGGCATTAAGATCTCTCAACATAACCCATTCACCAAAGGAAACAAGCGAGCACCACTATAACAACACACGCCAACTTCATGTCCATGTCCAAATGTGGCATTCTCAGTTTGGGCAACTCATGGAACACCAAAAAAAATACATAAAATTCCTCGATGATTGGTTAAAACTCAACCTTGTTCCCATAGACAGCAACCTCAGAGAAAAAGTTTCATCTCCTCCAAGACCACAGACACCACCAATTCAAACCCTTTTAAAAACATGGAATGATTTTCTTGAGAAGCTTCCGGAAGAAGGTGCAAGAACCGCTATCCACAACTTTGCAGCTGTTATGGACACCATTTATCATTACCAGACAGATGAAATGAAGATGAAAGAGAGATGTGAAGAAACGAGAAGGGAATTAACACGAAAAACCCGAAGGTTTGAAGAGTGGTATAATAAATATATGCAAAAAAGAAGAGATGATGAGATGGAGAATGATAAAGAAGTGATTGCAGAACAGCAGATCACAGTTGAGTTATTGAAGAAGAGATTAGAGGAAGAAGAAGAATCGTACCAAAGGCAGTGTATACAGGTGAGGGATAAATCTTTGATGAACTTAAAGACGGGTTTGCCGGAGGTTTTCCGGGCCATGTCGGAGTTTTCTTGGGCTTGTTCACATATGTATAAAAGCTTGAAGTCTCACACGAAACCGCAAAATTCAAACGCAAGTTTGTCATAAGGTATGATAATGTGAATTTCTTGTTTGTATAATTTGATTATATGTTCTGGTAAAGGTTACCAATTTGATTTGTATGACTGAAGTTGAAGTATGAGCTTTAATATATTTTGTTCAAATTAAATGTGATTTTTTATTATCATATCTAATTATTCTACCTATACCAATTTCTACCAACTGAACTTACCCTCTTAGACCAGTCCAGAAGCCTTCAAGTGAGAGATTAACGTCTTGTGATTAAGTTTTGGGGGCACCGAAAGCAACTTATGGATTTCAATTAGGGGTGAGCATATAAACAACCGACAAAACCGAGCCGAACTAAAACCATTTCAAAACGATGTTCCGGTTTAAATTTTGAAAAAACCAATAGCTTTGGTTCGGTTTCGGTTTTAACAAGAAATTGCTTCCTTAGGAAACTCATTAAATATTTTAAGGTCTAATTACTATGGTCAATAACTTTTCGTTCCCTTTGTCGTTTACCCCTTTTCAGATCAATGTTTATATTCTGATTATATGATGCAAGATGCAAAATACGTTTATATTTTGAAGATCTAGGCTGAAAATCGTATTTAGTGTTGAAATATGTTATTAAACATTGAATTTAATACTGAAAATTAGATATTGTTGCTGAAATTTGTATATAATGCTGGAAAAAATAAGGTTAGTGCAGTAATTTATATATTAATGTTGAAAACCAAACGGTTTGAAAATCCTAAAACCGAAATTAGCGTATTGAGTTTGGTTTGAGCCTAAAACCGTCTCAAGCAGAGCCGGCCATGGGCACGAGCAAGAAGGTCAAGAGCCCGATGCCTAAGAATTTAAGGGCCCGTTTTCAGTGAAGCAATATGCATTATGTATAAAAAAAGCCTAATTGGGTGTAGCCCTTCAAAGTTGAAACGAATAGATAAATGAAAACGGAAACGAAAAGATGCGTTGAAAATCACTAATTGGCGTTCATCATTTATGAGTCTCCCTCGCTGAAGCCATTAGCTTTCCTGCTGCACTCAAACTTTCACGTAGCCTTCTTCTATAAATCTAGAAGTTCACCCACATCGGCTTCAGCTCCGGTTAGACACATTCTTTGCACAAGTTCTAACCTTTTGAGCGTGTGGAACATCGGAAACAATGCTTCCACATATGCTTTGTGCGCCTTTGAAAGTGTGGCTGTTTTCAGGGTTACATTCTTTGCACTCATGGAGGAATCAGAGTTTAAATCTTGAAAGGAGATAGCAGAGAAGAAAGACATAGGGAATGATTGTTTTTTAAAGTTGAAAGAAGGTTGTAGAGGTTAGTTAAAAGAATATAAAATAATAAATTGTGGGATTTAGAGTATACGGAGTGGGGGGTGGTGAATAGATGTGGTGGGATGACCACTTGGGGAGTGGGAGTGGTACACTCCATTAAGGTGTCGTAGGAGGGGAGGTGTGGTATTCACCACATGTGAATGGGTGTGTGGTGAGGAGATGTGAGCCACTTAGCTCTTCAACTTTTTTTATAAAAATTGATTGGTTAGTTAGGTAATATATGGGTCCCAAAATACTATAATATATTAACTATAATATAATGATATAATTTCACTAACAAAATACGCTCATGTCAAACTTGCTTCACGAGTTCAGGACACTTCCACGCCTCTACTGTCGGCGAAACTCCACTCTCAGGCAATGTGAGCCGATCTTTTGATAAATTTAGTGGAGTTGATCAATGGTATGAGGTTAAGGAACTCCATGTTGAGAGTTAAAAATTTGATGCTATGTTTACTTGAAAAAAGTATTGTTTCCTCGAGAAAATGACTTTTCTTTATTATAATAGTGGAAAATAATGCTAGCAAGTATTCGGTGCTAGCATAAATAGCAAATTCTGTTTTGGCGGGTTCCAGCTCCGACGGTGGTGTAGGAATCCGCGTCTATTGTGGGATGAAAAGTTGACGAGACACGTTCATCCATGCTTCCAGACCTTGTCGAAGCATTGGTAACAACATCTGATTGGATTGAAAAGAAATGATGATTTATATTCCTATACAAATACAAATGTAAAATATTTGATATTAAACATAGTGTGATTTGTTAGTGAATTTATTAACCATTTCAAGCATATGCTTCTTGATCCATTTTTATTATGAATGTGTTGGTATGTTTGAAATTTTTATAGCACTGACAATGTTCAGCTCCAGAGCTATTTATGTAATATTCGAAATTTTATGAAATGTTATAAATATATAAATATATAAGTTTATTTGAGTATTAAGTGTATTATTATTATTCCATCTATGTGTGTGTATTGCATTTAACATTTAAAGATAAAGTGCGAATCTAATAAATTAGAGGGACTTAAAGTGTAAATTGGTTAGTATGCTTATTTGACTCAATTTGGGGGTCAAAAGACCCCATTTTGGCGGGAGAAAAATCGCGAGAAAGAGAGAGAGAGAGTTGCTAAAAGTTCTTGCTAGGAGAAGAGGAGAAATTAAAGAGAAATTGCTAGTGTTTGTGTTTTTAAGTCAAGCTTTTGGTGATTGGACCTCAATTTACTCTTAAGAGACTTGATTTGGAAGAAATAGGGCTACCAAGAAGATTGGTGATCACAAGTAAGTTCTAACTATTATTTGTGTTTGATTTTAGCAATACATGATGTATTTGGCGATCTATTGTTGATATGTGTTGTTAATGTAGTAAATGGGTCATTTTTTAGTTAAGTTGTGAAATTAGGGTTTGATATATCAAAGTGAAGTTAAATGTTGATGTTAAAGTGGTTTTGTAGTACTTATGAATCATTTGTTTGCTGCAATTAAGTTTTGTTGTAAGGATTTTGTTTTGGGTCGAAATCTGCTTAAGAAAACAACTAAATGTTACTGTTCACGGGAGTTCGCGACGCGAACTTGTCATTCTTGCGCAGTGTGTTTTTCCAAATATTTTCTCCCAGCGCGAGGTCCATTGCTTCGCGGCACGAGATACCCTGATACCTTCAAAAACATTATTTTGACCCCCTTTGACATTGTAATTGATTTAGGGATTGATTCTATTGATTATAGGTAGGGATGCCAAAATAACATTCTCTGGTTAGGTCGGGTTCAGGGATTTTTCCGTTTCGGGGCCGGGGCACACTATCCCCACCCCGATATTTATATATATATATATATACAATATATGTTTTATATATTTATGTATATAATAATGTTTATAAATATATATGTTTTATATGTTTGGTCTTTGAAGAGTTCAAAAATACTTCAATAACATGTAGTTCACTATTTTTGATTTGGTAATGGTGTTTCGTTTGAAACAATCAAATAATGAGTTTATTATGTTTCGAAGATTTTTTGACCGTTTGTTTCCCATAGTAGTCGCCATTTTTTGTTTGTTCGGGTTTATCACCGGGTTTCGAGGTCGGGGTCGGGTTTGACAAACGCCTCAACGAGTTGCCTGAAACAATCCTCGACGGGGAACGGGACGGAGACGGGTTTTCATTTTGGGTTCAGGGACGGGGTGATCAAAACCCACCAGGAACCCGCCCCGTTGCCATTCCTAATTATAGGAGGTTAAAAGGGAATCATTTAAGACCCAAATGAGTGTCTAAGCATATAATTGAGCCTATACTCTTAAGAAGTCTTGATTTTGGTTAACTTATTCAAGTTGGCCTTGTGTTTTGTGATTATAGGACTATTGATCAAGTGATATAGCATTGGTTTCGCTAGGAGTGATCCTCGTCACTTCATCTGGTGAGTTGTGCTCCGTGGATACCTTTTGGTTTTATAAACTACTAAGTCATCATATTTGATCTTTCATTAAGTATTGTACAAATTTATGGCATCAATGTGTTTTGTTATTGTTATTTACCATGTTAACGATAATGTGTTATGCTTGTGCATATGTTTTAAAAGCTTTGTGTACATGATATACTACTTGATGATTCTTGCAAGTTTAGAGTACATGTTTGTTTAACTTGCTTGCGTTTGTGATTGTGCCTTTATGGTTCGGACCTGTGATTGAGACTAACTGCTTTGTACCACAGTTATTCCTTATCGTTGAGTGACGTGTATGGTTCATGTGGCTTCGCAATTAGGAACCTAGATAGAGTGGTTATGTAATTGGTGCAAAGAGTGGAGTGGAATGATAAGTAGCCATTATGGCCGTGTGGTTCATTGGGCTAACAAGCCACTGAACCAAAGTATACATGAGTGGACTTGGGGAAAAGGCATTCACTCCTGATAACCGTTGTACGGTGGATTCTCTGTGCTCCCCCGCCTTGACGGGATACGTGGACATACCCCTACATAGACTTGTTAACTATGGTTGGCCACTATGGAAGATACAAGGTCTAGTGGACTTGTCCCCCACATCTTATATGTTAAAGATTATTTTGATGCCAAGTTAATTAAAATGTGATGATGACTTGTATTTGATAATAAAGAAACGTTTTCTGGTACACTCACTAGCTTTATGCTAATGTTTCTGCCATTTTAATGTTTTGTATCCGTAGGTAAATAGTAGCTAAAGGCCGATGAGACGGGTAGAAGATTTTGGAAAGCTTGTGATATGACCTTTTAGATACATGTTTGGATATGTAACAACTACATTTCTTTTGTTTATATGTTGGTTAATGGTTGTGTGATTAAGATATCACGTAACATCAATCTTTTGTAAATTAAGATAAAGCTTTCGCAATACTTTGTGTACAATGTATAAACAAATTATGGTTTATAAATGGTTGTTTTAAAAGTTTAAATTTGTACTAAAAATTAGGGTGTTACAATTTAAGTCAAGGATATTCCATTTTTATGGTTCTATAGCTATTTACAATTTCTTTGATGGTTGCTGTTTCTAGTTCTTATTGTGTGTTGCAATTGTATGGTTTTATGCAACACAAAACTTTTATGGGAATTGTGAAGGGAAGCAGTCTGTTTAGTTGTTGCTACCTGTTATACCGGCAATTTATTGTTGTGCAGTCTGGTTTTGACTTGCTTCAACAGTTTGTTTTGATGCAACAGTTGATCTCCATGATTAGAAGTCTTTTTGGATGCTACAAATCCGTTTTACCACACCCATGTTTGCAATGATGGCCTAGAAGATCCTTTGTTTAACAATTTTTCTAAATTTTATCAAGAGTGAAACATCAAGAAGATATTCACAAGATGTTAGGCAGACATTTTAGTTTTTAGACATTGGTCATATTGCACACACATACATAGTTGTTAGATTTTGAATGCTTGCCACAATGAATTCGAGGTCGTGATTATTTTTTATAGATATGGATACATATGTAAATAAGCTCCTCTTTTTTAGGCGTGCGGGGTGGGGTTTATAGAGGTTGGTGAGGTATGGTGGGGCGGGGTTGGTGGGGTAGAGTGTGTAAGAATGATAAATCATATTAAATGTAATATTATATAAATACAACTTTGATAAATAGTATTATATATATATTCAAAATAATATTAAACAGGTCTCATTGCTAATTGGTCATATTTAAGTCTAATTAAATGGGTTCTCTAGTCCAGTCGGATCTTTAAATGATTCACTCTATTGACAAGCCTACTCAAGTCAACTTTAATAAATAATTTAGCTATTCATTTAGTCATAATTAAAAAGATTTACAAATTGTGTAATCTTAACTCTTTATTTGATCAAAATTATAAACTAATTTTGACTATAAAGGTAGTAAGACACAAAACGTTATTAATTTTAAATAAACCAATTTATTTAAAAATAAAAAATAAACTACCCGGTATGATAGAACTAATTTTTTTATGCATCCCATGACAGTCAAATCATATTTTTAATTAATGGATCTAAGAATAAACTTTATTTTCATCCTCAAATAATTAATAATGATTTGAAAGAAAATGGTGAATAAAATTTTGATATTTCATAAAAAATAATTCTTATATGAAAGTATAAAGGCGGCATAACACTACACAAAATACAAATTAAAATACGAGAATCAAAAAAAGTTTAAGAGTAAAGAAATTTAGATCTTATCAAAAGTAATTTATGAGATATTTGGTGACCATCTTGATTATCATGTTCATTAGTTAATTAAATGTTATTATATTTTCCACTAATTATTTATATTAATAAAAGACTAACATTAGTTAATTTAACTAGAAAACACTAACTCTTCATTCAATCAAAATTAAAAGATTTTCTAATGAAATAATCATTTGGTTAAAACTAAGGGCAAATTGCATAAAAAACAATTAACTTTGTCTTAGTTATCATTATATACAATCAACTTTATTTTCTTAATAATAATACAACCAAATTTCATAATCTTCACATCATATGCAAGTTGTTGTATACTATGGAAGTTATGACACAGTTTATGTATACAATGGTAACTAAACAACAGACATATAAAAAGTTGTTTGCATACAATAAGAGGATTATGAAAGTTAATTGTATTATTTTTAATAATTTAAAGTTGGTTATATACAATGGTAACTAATACAAAGTTTATTACATTTTTATACAATTTGCCCTAAAACTAAAAACAATTTTAACTTTAAAACTTGACATATACGACAGTCTTATTTTTTAAATTGTAATTTTAATGAATAAAAGCTTGATTTGTTTATCACATTTATTTAACTAATTAAAAATAATAATTACACATACATTTAATCTTCTAATATAAATAAAATACTAACATTTATTAATTTAATTAGAACATATTGACCATTTATTTAATCAAAATTAAATCATATCCATTCATTTTAATAAAATTAAAATTCTTATTTTGACTTTTAATAGTCAAAGTTGAAAACTCAAATTTTAATAGAAGATAAGATAGTTAATAAAAAAATATTATTTAAATTTTTATATAATAATACTATTATAAATATTAGTTACCTTATTATAAATCAATTTAATTTTCCAAATTAATATTTTTTTTTTCTAAAATCAAACACACCCTTAATTATACCTGCAAAATAGAAAAGAAAAACGTATGGCAATTTCCTTTTCGCACCACCGACCTCCGATCGGATCACCATAAACCAGCAACCTCGAATTAATTTCCTTTTATCACATCCCCAACCATTTTATCGACCACCGGAAAGATGACGTCTGGAACAGCCGAGCCACCGCCACCAACCAACTACCCTTACGATGCTCTTCCGTCTACTCCTCAACGACCGCAATTCTACGTTATCTTACCCTTCTACTCCCCGTCCAGCCACCGCAGATGGCGTCGTTTATGCCGTCGTTACGTCTACTATCTCATCACCGTACTCCTCCTCACCGTCGGTCTTTACTTTCTCTGGCCGTCTGATCCTTACCTGAAAGTTGTCAATCTCCGCCTCGACCGCCTCAATGTCCACGGAACTTCCCTTGATATTGTGTTAGGTGTTAGGATTAAAGTTCGTAATCCTGATGTTTACTCGCTCAATTATCAGTCTCTCAATGTCTCCGTCGAGTACAGGGGAGAGCAGTTAGGGTTTGTTACATCTGATTACGGAACGGTGAAGGCATTTGGTACATCCTATATTGATGCTACGCTTGTTCTTAACGGATCACAAGTGATTTCGGAGGCGATTTTTCTGATTGAAGATCTGATTAAAGGTTCGATTCCGTTAACTACGACCTCCGAGATTAGCGGCAGTCTTGGAATCGTCTTCTTTAATCTTCCGATTTCGGTATGTATATCTATTTCCTTGATCTCTATACTGTACGAATGCATCATCTTACTTGCAATTTTCTGGTTGATCCACCCCTATAAATCTTGGCTTATTGCACGTTATAGATAATTACTTCCCCTTCTGGAATGCAAGTCTTCCTTATTTTATTAAGGTTCATTCATATTGGTAGTATGAGAGTTTCGTGTTCCCAAGTAAAGCACCATAACAAACGTGTATCTTCCTTTTTGGTTGATCTTTGTATGCTTCCTAGATCGTTTATTAGTGTTTTATCTAAATGCCCATTTGACTACTTTGATTCTTGGAGATCACGACTGATGTGATCATCAATATGATTTGAACCAAAGCTCAGAGGTTAATCGAAATATTCCACTTTCCTATTTACAGCGTAACTAGTATCTCAGGTCTCACCTGTTGAGGCTTCTGTATATATTTCACCCAATTCAGATGGAGTTTACACTCATGGACAGACGAGTTCAGTTCTGTGGATATCCTTTGTAGATAATGATTATTTTATCAGCCCTATAAGCTAAAGTTTGCTCTTTTTTTATCATCACATTTAGTAGTTTATAAACACGAACTTAACCAATTTTAAGTAACAACAAAACATCCAAACGGTAGAAGTTATGGTGCGTAATAAGCCATCTATATAGCCTGCGGCTAGTACTTCTTTATTAGATATTGGGAATCGTCAGCAGTCAGCCAACTTATAAGAACACTGTTTTATTTACATTATTCTCTAGAGTCAAGCCAACATGTGTTTGTAATGATCCTTGAATTTTAATGTTTATTGGGGTTACATGAAAAGGATCTGTTTTGCTGCATACCAGGCATTTCTATACCTCGTCTTGCTCTGCTTGCTTGATATCTTTCTCCTCATACTTGATTTTGGTTTGTTGTCCTAGCATGTGGAAGTAACAAGGGTAATAAAATTGTGTCCGGTTAAATGATTATACTAGTTTTCAACTTAACCTTTTTAACTTAGTTTGCACTAATGGCTCATAAGTTTTTTTAAAGCATAGTTGAAATGTGGATGTTCATGCTTTGCCAAAGTTGGTCTGTTCAATGATTCATACATGTGTAGTCTATTACAGAGAACCTTGATTCCCATCTTCAATTTCAATCTTCATATGACAAATATTTGTTGTTAATCTTACAACCACTTCTTGTTGGTGATGAACAGGCCAAGTTATCTTGTGAGGTTGTCATGAACACACACAATCAAACAATCGAGCGACAAGATTGTTATCCTGCGGTAAAATGAAAACCCCTTCTCCCTCACCCACCCCGCACGCCAAAAAGAACAAAAAACAAAGAAAATATATTCAAGTTAAAATAAATTCTGAGCTTCCCTTGAATTCATATATGTAGTCTATAATTTATTAAAGCTGCTCTTTGTGGTCAGTGATGCAGTCTGGATGAAAACTAGCAAAGACTTATCGAGGAGGCAAAGAATCAGGCTATGTTATATGCTAACGTTTTCGGTGAAAGCTTGTTAATTCTCGCATTTCTGTTCCTGCTCTCAGTTGATTATAACATCAGAGCTGCTTCATACAGTGAGCCAATGTAAATAGCATCATACACCGTGGTTTATGTACTGTTATTCTTGATGTTAGATCACGCGATACTGATTCTGGGACCTCTTAACCATCATTGATATGTATTTCTGTATGGTAACATACTAAGATGAATGAATATCGATTACACTCGTTTACTGGGAGTGCATTTATCAACAGAAAACGAGTAGCTTTTATAGGTGGTTAAATCCCGGATCCTTTATTTCCCTAGTTTGATTACCCTGTTGCTAAGCATATAAATTGTCTCATAACTCATAAGAGCTTTTCTAGAGCTAGGGTGTGTTTGCGAAACTAGCTGGAATTAATTGATAATTCCAGGCCCAATCCATAAGCTAATTGGAAATGCTGTTATTTTTAGAGATTATGAGGGATTATGTTTTTAGTAATCCCTTAAGATTTGAACACCCAAACGAGGCTAGAGGGCTAGAAATTATGAAAACTAGAATACCAAGCTCCGATAATTCCTCGTAAGCTCGTTGCTGAACACACCCTTAGTTACACGAGAACAAAGAGCGCATCTACTGAAGCTCTTGATGCCATCACTCCATCGGTTATACTTATTATTTTCCTTTCCTTTTCTTTTTGTCATGTCAGTGTCATGTTACTCCTAGGGATGTGATCGAGCTGAGACAACTCGTAAGCTACTTGAGATTGACTCGAAAAATATTCGAAATCGACTCGATGTGTACCGAGTTGAGCTCGAGCTACTTGAGTATGTTTTGGAGCCGAGCTTGAGTTCCATTATATCTAGCTCGTCATGCTCGCGAGCCTAATCGAACTTTGACTAAATTACAATTTTATCATTTTATATATAATATATTTAAATTACATATTATATTTGCCCAGGTGCCCTTTCCCACTTCCCTTTCTGCTGCTGTCACCATCAACTAACAAAGTAAGAACTCAAAGTATGCAAATTAATATGGCTTGAAAAGTTTCCTACATCAATTGTTAATTGTAATTGGTTAGGTTCGTCAAATTGAAGAACATCTTGCTAGCAAGTGGTGAATCGACTTGGCTCTCGAAGTTGTCGTTACTCTCATATTAACAAATAGATCTGTGAATTCGTCCCCGTTTTTCATCTAATCGAGCCTACTATTTATCGAATCGTTAGATTTTTCAAGAGTAAGCTTTTTTTTTAACCCTAATCCCTAAGAGGGTGTTTGATTCAAGTATTGTTTTTGAAGGGATTGGGATTTCAAATGGGATTGGAATTTGATGGGATTTGCATTTAGTGGGATTTAAAATCCCATCTTGTGTTTGGTTCATATTTCTTAGGTGGGATTTCCACCTAAGCTAAACTCTATCAACAGCCAAAGACGGCGGACGATGAACGACGGCGACGGCGGAAGACGAACGACTGTGAACGACGGAGACGGCGGAAGACGAACGACGGACGATGAACGACGGCGGACGACGGTGAACGACGGCGGATGACCAACAACGGAGACAACGGACGAACGACGGCGGACGGTGAACGACGGCGGACGACGAACGAACGACGGTGGACGACGAACGAAACACGGGATTTAGAAATCCCTCATCTGTGGGATTTGTAAATACCATGGGGGGTGGGGGGATTTAGAAATCCCTCATTTGTGGGATTTCAAGGATTCCTGGGATTTGAAATCTCATCCCATTTTTACAAACCAAACACAAGATTTCTCAGGATTTGAAATCCCAATCCCAAAGATTCCCAGAAAATACCACAAACCAAACACCCTCCTAAATTCTTTCATGTATTGAACGGAATGTTCTTCATCAGATGTGTTTATGTGTTTGCTGAATGCTTGATTTGTTACCCTTTCTCTTGTTTACTTGTTTCTATAGACTTGTATTTCAATTGTTGTTGGATTTACATATTCGATTGTTCAATTGTTTAGCAGCTTCTCTTCTATTGTTGTTAACATTGAATGATTTGATAGTACGGTACTGCTCGAAAATTTGGATTTCATTTGTTGGTAATCTATTTTAATTAATTGAATTTTAGTCAAGCTCTAGAGCTAGTGCCGATAACGTCCTTGAGTCGAGCTGGAGCTTGAAAATTAAAACTTGATCGAGCTTCGAGTTTTGAAACCGAGTCGAGCTCGAGCTCAAGCTTGGCATTGTGTCGATTCGACTAGACTCGATTACACCCCTTACTACTTACTCCCTTTACTTTTCCATACAACCCAAGTTTTACTCTTCTCAAATTTATCCACACTTTTTATTTTATTTTATTATTTAAAAAATAGTGTGGTGGGGTGATCTCAGGTTGACTGACTAGAAACTAGGGAAAGGAAAAGGAGGGACATTTTGGTGTTCCTTTTTATCGTAAAAGCAAACTACCTTACTTACATGTTGAGAAGAAAATTTATGGATTAAGACCAAGAAATGAAGTTTAAACGTTTGTGGGTTGTAGCGTTGTGTGGCTAAAAGCCCAAAATGACTAAAATAATGCACATTGATATTGGAAGACCCAATGGATTCTTTTAGCAAAACAGTAGTAGCAACAGATACAATTCTAAATCAACAAGGTCAAAGATCGGTAAATTAGGTGAAGGTAAGAAAAGAGAGGGATTCGAAATCTCTGGTAAGCAAAAATTTTGTGAGGAAAATCATTTCAGAAAATGGGTTGGTATATCATTTCAAAGTATAATTTGTATACAAATGAATAGTTAATAGTCTTCTACAATGGCTGGCATGTTATATAACTTGAGTAGTTTGATCATTTTTAGGAGCTAAGTAAACTATCAATCATAATCCTTTTTGTCATTCTCTTGTCTATTGTTTTCTATACAAGCACCCTTCACTTTTATATAAACTAGGTTTTAATAAAGTTAAACAACTTTTTGTCAAGCATATTTAGATATATGACATCTTCTTTGAGTTCTTTGTGTCCTCTTTATATTTGTTCAAATTGTTAAATATAGATAATTTAGGTATCTAGATAATATATGTATTTTATATTTATTCTATAGTAATTATCACCTATGTTCTAGTATTAATAAATACACAAATAACTCATTAGGGTTTATCCTATAATATGGTAACTTGTGTCATTACTCGACTATCTTCTCAGTTTGCCATGATTGATTTGGCCCTCTATCCTATTTCTTAGGAATTGCTGCCACTCAATCTGTTGTTGGTTTATTTCTTTCTCAATCGTCCTCTTCTCATCTCGGTGGATATGACTTCATGTAACCCATGCGGCATTCCAGTTGACACGAAATCTAAACTCCCTTCTTCTGGACTCTAGCCTTGGATTCTTCTATGTACCAAAGTCTTGCAGGTGCTCTATAGTATGTGATATTCACTTGCCCAGATATCCGCATATGTCTTTCAATAGGTCTTTCTCCATATGCATGACCCTCGTGAACCACACATGCTTGCTCTTAAATGGATACTCAAATATCTTCAAGGTATATTGATGCATGGCTTGTTCATTTGTTTGTCCTCTATTGATTGGTTAATTGCTTACATGGATGCTCAATGAGTGGGGTGTCCAGAGACTCGTCGTTCTACTTTTGGTTACTATGTGTTCCTTGGTGATAACTTAATCTTCTGGTCTTCAAAGCGCCAGTATGATGTTCCTCGTTCTAGTGCCGAAGCTAAATATCGTGATGTCGCTAATGTTTTCACCAAGACAGCTTGGCTTCGTAATCTTCTTCTTGAACTTTCTTGTCCCGTGTTTCGTGGTACAGTTGTGTTTTATGACAATATGAGTGCAGTATATTTAGCTTATAATCATGTACATCACCAACGAACCAAACTTATTGAGATAGACATACACTTTATGCGAGAATGTGTTGCCCTACGTCATGAGCGGGTGCTTGAGGTTCCCTCAACGCATCTATCTGCTAATACATTCATGAAAGGCCTACCTACCTCATAATTATTTTTAGATTTTAGTCTCAACATGTAGGAACCTCTTGCTCGGATTGCTGGGGGTATATTACTATATTATATATAAATAGTATAGGTATCTAGATTATATCTGGACTTAGTATAGGGGTCTCTTTGTATTTATCACCAGTATTTATATCAATGGAATACACAAATAATCTGTTGGGATTTATCATATAACATAAATAATAAGTAAAAGGAGATAACATCTTACTCTGAAATAATTTTGATAAAAAAAATTCTTCGTTTAGAAGAAGAAAAGGTACAAAAATAAGTGTTTTAGAAACAATTTATTTATTAATATTAATAAAAGACTAAAATTCATTTGATATAATTTTGTAGAGTTATTTACAAAGATGGTCTTTGTGGTTGTCACTGATTTTCACTTTTAGTCCTTTAACTTCAAAAATTACGAAAATAGTTACCGTGTTTATTACTTTGTTTCAGTTTTGGTCCTTTACACTAACTGGCATTAACTTTGACCGTTAGTCAAATGATTCAAATTTTCTTCCAGATCTGCAAGCATGCTTTTTTTTTGTTTTATGTTAGTTCTAGGGTTTGTTCATATTTTCTTGTTCGTTTGTTCATATTTTTCTTTGCAAAGGATTTGGTTAGATACGATTACTATTTTTCTTGTAGATATTCTATTTTTTTAATTGATTTTTAAATATGTAATTGTGTTTCGGATCTCATTTGATATCCATGTATGTTGGTTGTTTGATTTTAGGTTGTTGAGTTATTTAACTTTCATACCTGTAAAGTGCTTGAATTTTTGTTAAATATTTACAAGTTTTGGTTGTTTAATTTTTGAAGATGATAAAGATCATTTGAAAATGCACTAACAACACAAGAATGTAGAAATTTAAAAAAAAGTAAGTCATGGGTAGGAAATAGGTGGCGAATGTCTGGTAACATGGATAAAGGTAAAAAATATCAGAATACATTTTGATTAACAGCCAACTTTAATTGAAATTAGACTAAAGGACAAAAAATGAAACAAAATAACTACATAGCCCATTTTTATAATTAACTCATTTTTATATGAAATACTTATCGTCATCCTTGTAGTATACAACGCTTAACTAGTTTTACACGGTCTCAATATTTTCACCAAATTCACGAATTTAATGTTATTATTAAATTAATTGAATTATATTAAATTGATTAATAATTTATTTACCATATCTTGTTTTGTAATTTTTAGTATAATGTTTGGTTTGTATATTTTGTTTTTTTATCTAAATCATGGTTAATTTTTAACGTAATACAATATTTGTTATATAAAATTAGTGATCTTGTATTTAAAATGGGCAACTTTACAGACAAATTGGTAATATTGAAGAGTTTTTGTTCGTTTCTAGTAAAAGAAATTTAAAATTGTTTATTTTATTACTAGATTACTCCTCATGTAAACTAAATGAAAACTATTAATTATTGAATTGAGTAACTATTAGATAAATTTAATAAGATTCTTATAGAGCAAATGCACGAAAATACAACAAACTTTGTCAATATTATTATTATATACAACCAGCTTTATTTTTTTACCTAAAAATACAAAAAAATTATAAATTTGGGTCATTGTATACAGGTCTGTGATAGCAGGTAACTTACTAGTTTTTACATTTTTATTTGTTTTTTTATTTTTATTGTTCTTTTTATGCATTTGTACTTTATGAACATTTGAATCACAGAATCCCAATAATGTCAAGATCTGTAAAATTGGTTAATGGTTCGTGATATATAAAACATTCAAGCGATCTGGTGTTTAAACGATTATGTGTTCAAGATGAAGGCTAGGGTTCAAGCAATGGAGGTTAGGGTTTAAACGACGATTTCGATTTCAAATACATTCATAATGTGTTCGATCGACAATTTCGAGATGAAGGCTAGGGTTAATCGACTAATCGTCGATGATGAAGGCTAGGGTTCAATCGATTCTATGTTCAAGCCCACATCGGCGCGTCTGTGTTTATTCGATCGATGATTTCTATTTCAAACCCAAATCTTCATTCCGACGATGGTTACTGTTTGTGTTCCTTCCCGATTCTGTGTAAGATCGAAGATTGCGACTCATAGGTTTTGGATTTACGATATTCATTCTGATGATGGTTAGGGTTTGCGTTATCTTCATCCGTGAATGTACAGGCGTGTGTTTTCGATTAGTATTCTAGATTCTAAATTTAAGATTTCAGGGTTAATTGGGAATCTCAAACCCTAAATATAAGACTTGTGGTGCGATTTTTGATATCTCAAACCCTAATAGTGAATACTACATTTAGATTCAAGAACCCTAAATCAAAGGTGTGCTTTTGATATCCAATTCGATAAGATTTTAAGGTTCTTTGATGTGATTTTGAAATCTGATTTCAGATCAATTTGTTTGATGGTTGTTTGTTTGTTTGATTCATGTTCCACATCCCGATTCTTGCATGTTTTTTTCATGTTCTTTAAGATCTGCAGTTAGGTTTTGGTTTATATTCTTTATGATATGTAGTTTTTGGTTCATGTTCTTTAAGGATCTGCTATTTTGTTTTTGTTACTTTTTTATATGTGATGCAAATGATGAACTTGAAAAACACCTTGAATAAAATCAAGAACATATAACCTAATTAAAATTTTTCAAAAACAAAGGAAATAATTGATAACCAGATAATCAGGTTATCAATTATACAATGATCTAAATTTGTAAATTGTCTGTATCTTTAGGTATCAAATAATGTTGGTTACATTCAATGATAATATTGATAAAGTTTGTTGTATTTTCTCGCATTTTGTCCATTCTTATATTTCATTTTAGTAACTAATCCTTTTGTATTTAAAAACACATAAGTCAAGACAAATTAACTTAACTATTAAGAAATATTTTCATAACCAAACTTTCAATTTAAATATTTAATCTATAATAAATATTTAACTTAATTATTAGAAAATATGTATAACTACTTATTAACCTAAATAACCTATAAGCACAATCTAGAAACACTTTTAAATAACTCATATAATCAAAATAAAATAGTAATAATTATAGACTATTTTACTTTATTTTCTAAATCTCTTAATTTTAAATAGTTTTAAGGTACAAATTTACACATTGTATTTTTATGCAATCTAACCTATTTTATAAGTAGAGACCTTTTTTCGTATTTGATTATTTCTTAAAATTTATTCTTTAAGTTCATAAAAGAGTTGATGGCGAATAGGAAAATAAAGAAAAAGGGAAAAGAGATAGAAAATAGACATGTTATCAAATAAAAATTATTCGATGTCATCGAATTACGCAGATACTATACTAATTTTTCTTAAATGATATATAGTATTACCCTATCAACATAGTTATCATGTAGTTTTAATTTGAATCCTACTCATCTGGATACATATTATTTAGTCAAAATGTTTACACATAACAACTATGGATGAGCAAGAAAAACTAATAATTGTACCATAACCAAAATGACCCACAAGAATAGCAAGTGTATATAATTCCTCGGAGTTTGCAATATTAGATTTTGATTTTTAATCGATTCTAAGCATTAAAAAGTTAAGGGGATAAAAGAACTAAAGTTTGAAAATTTTAATTTTTTGATTTATGAGAGGATTTTAAAACGATGCCTCATTTTGTGGATATAGTTAGTTACGTTGATGTTTATTTTATTTTCTTAGAGAAATGTTCAATACAGTCCTAATTTAATTTATAGTCCTGATGGATAATTTATAGTCATTAGATTTTAAGATTTAATGGTTCAAATTCAATTTTAGATTGTAATCAAAATTGATATATTTGTATGAAGGGAGCATTTCTGACTTTTTAACTATTAGTCCCCCACTTTCTCTCCTCTAATTTATTTAAAATTAATTATCTTACAAACCATTAATCGTTAGACGAAACGAATTATACCGTTGCGACCCTCGTGTTCCCCTCTTTTATTAGAGAGGTCACTTGATATACTTTCGACAAAAAAAATTTCTCATTTTGTTAGATTGGACTTAAATTTTATTAAAGTATAATTACATGTGATTCATAGAGGTGTGATCAATATAGTCTTTATAAATTTATAGTTTGTGGTATGATAATCCGGCGAAGTTCTATGGTTTAGTAACAAAAAATCAACAATTGAAAGTGATTATAAGTTATTAGTTGTTTTATAATACATGCGATTATCTATCTCTTATACATGCACATAATTACAAGTGATTTGATTAAATGTAGCATTTTTATGTCACATATTTGACAGAATCAATCACATGTGATTTTGTACATAATCACATGTGATTGTGTATTCAATCACATGTGATTTTGTACAGATTCACATGTGATTAAATATCAAAAACATAAGATTTTGTATTCAATCACATATGATTGCATATTTAATCACCTGTGATTTTGTACAGAATCACAGAGAGTTTGTACAGATTCACATGTGATTTAATACCAAAAAACATGAGATTTGGTATTCAATCATATGTGATTGCATAGATTGTTCAAACGAGAACCATTCTTATTACGAGAACCAATATAAAACACATCGATATCGAAGGAGAACACATCTGGACCTTTGATAGAGGGGATATGGTGTTCCTAGTACACAATATATGCATTCATGGGTAGATAATGCAATTGTATTAGGTGAAATTGAATATGTACATACATGTATAAACGGTTTTAAGCAAACGTTGATTTTTTTAAGCAAAATTCAAAATTAATAAACTTTAAATGATATACAATTTAAGAAGATAAAAAAATTAATAAAATAATACATGTAATATTGTTATGAATCATATGTGATTATATATTAATAAAATTTAAGTCCAATCTAACAAATGAAAAAAAAGTTTGTCAAAAGTATATCAAGTGACCTCTCTAATAAAAGAGGGGAACGCGAGGATCGCAACGGTATAATTCGTTTCATCTATGATCTAACGATTAACGGTTTGTGAGATAATTAATTTTAAATAAATTAGAGGAAAGAGAAAGTAGGGACCAATATGCAAAAAGTCAGAATTGTCCTCACTCATATTAATTTTAATTATTATCTAAGATTAAATCTAGACAATTGATCTTGAAATCTAATGGCTAAAAATTGTCACTCAGGACTATGATTTTAATTAGGACTATATTGAACAAAACCCTATTTTTTTATACATAGATGATTATCTATTTCCATCTTTATTTTGTTCTAGTTATATTAGCGATACCAAATCTATAATATTATAGTACTATTCTTATTAGTCTTAAGGTATTGGGGCTATTTTTTTTAGTTAATTATTGTAAGTTTTAATTCATGAAATATTGTATGCATGTTTAAAAAATATTTATCTAATTTCTATTAGATAAATATGTTTTCTATAAAAAAATAAAAATAAAAATGAAATATGTGTTACCGTGATGGTTAGTGATGACGACTTATTACTGCTATATGTTAGTAATGCTAACGTGACTATTAATAATACTAATTTTAATTATTTGTATTAATTCTTCTTTGATTTCGATATTTGTCATGATTTAACGAGTAGCAATAGTAGAAAATATAACCTCTTTAGATCGAACATAATACTCCACTCGCCCCCATCAACGGGTCCAAGCTAGCCATCGGATTGGGAAGGAAACGCCAAAACACCCTCCCTTTTTCATTCTCTTTCTCATCTCACCTGGTTCTCTAAGCCGAGACCATCCCTTCCCCGCTCAACCCATGATCCCCATCTTTTCCTCTTTCTATATCTCTCTTGTGTTTTGTGTCTCTTTAATTAGAATAAATAACGAGAAAAAGATTAACGGTTAAACTTTAGTTATAGGAAAGAAAAGGAAAAGTAGTGTGACGTTGATATTTTGAGATGGAGGGGAAATGGAAGGAAAATGTATTAGGCTGTCTGATGAACACCGCGCCTACACTATTGGCATGCTACCAAATTTGGTCTCTAGTGGACTTCTTATGGTGCACGGGGTAGCACGTGCTACCTCTCAAATTTTCACACTTAGTATAAAAATAATAAAAATTATAAATTTATATATGTGTGCAAGAGATGAAATTTATGGTGCAACATATGATTTTTTTTCTTCCAACTAAATAGCCCAGCTATTAATTTAAACAACCCAATATCTAACTAACTTAACATTTTTTTTAACATCCCAAGAAATTAAAAGATGAAAAGAAAAACAATCCATAAAGCTTAACAAAATCGTGTTACGTATTTATGTAACCGCGGAACTTCAATCGCTGAGTGCTTCACTGCTTTCAATCACCAAGTGCTTCGTTGCTTTCAATCGCCGTGTTAACATATGATTTGTATTTGTATTTTATAGCTTAATAGAGACATTCTATAAAAGAAAATTAACATGCGATAATAGTAGAGATTTTTTAAGAGGAAATCCTTCTAAGTATTTCTTAGAACAAAACACAAACTATTTTTACTCCAAAGCTAATTAAAATTGATCTGAGTAATCTTTTTTGGATCATGCCGATAAACCAAGAATTTTAGTTTATCATCCTAATCAAAATAAAAGTGAAGAAATAAGACGAATGTATTGACTAAATGAGCTTGTCAATCACATGACCATAAATTCCCTACAAAAACAGGTCTAAGGTACGACGTTTTATTGTTACTTGGTTTGATGAAATTTATTGGTTTGCTACCGGTAGATTTTTGTGTTAGGTCCGCCCCTGTTGGTCTCCCACAACGATTAAATGTAGAACGGTATCTCGGCACAACATTCATTGTCTAATTATACCATATATTTAATAAGTTGTATCATAGTTATTATATCACAATGTTATAAATTTTTTAAATGGTGTGACAAAAGGAAGATTACGCCTACTTGGCTGAGGCCTGTGGCATGCCACTCTACCACTCCCATGACCTTACTAACCAATTTGTCATTAAAATCAGTATACAAAACGACAACGATTAACTCCACCCACACAACAAATTCATTCCGTATAAAACCCCACACCCCCATCACTATTTTTCCGCATACATACTAAAATACACACAGTTTTGTTACTTCATTTGTTGGTGCCCTAGCTTCACCAGATCTCAATCCTTTCTATCAACCGTTTCCGGCATGAGAAGTGCCGTCAGCCTGAGCTGCTGCTTTAGCCGGAGAGCCGTAGACTACGACGAGCTAGTGACGTTGAATGTTTCGACTTCAAAGCCACGCATTCTCTGGAGAATTCTAAGGAGAAAGTTTAAGAAAGCGAAGAAGAAGGTGTACGATTTTTCGTCAGATTCGACGCGATTCGGTTACGAGGCTTGTGATTATGCACAAAACTTTGATCACGGACTAATGTCGAGCGATTCAGATGATTTATCGAGATCGTTTTCTGCTCGTTTTGCTGTTCCTAATTCTGCAATCTTTCACCGCAAGCGATTAGTCGTCACTTGATGATCGTAGATTCAGGTTTCTTCATCATTTTTTAAAACAAATGTTCGATTGATCAGAATGTAATCGTTATAGGTTTTAATCGTAATTAGTTGTAACTTGGATGTTTTCAAGCGCATTATCTTGAAATTAAGATGCTGTTAGCTGATTGTTTTCTTTTTACTGTTGGCAAGCAAATGAAGATCCTAGAAGGTGTGCTTCATGCGTTCATGGCCGACATGCCCTCCTTCATTTTTTATTTTTTACTTTTGCAAGAAAAGGAATATAAAAAACAAATGTATATTATTATTTATTTCAATTTTAAATCTACAATAGAGATCAAACTCTTACATATGTATTTAACTCTGAGTTATGCAATTTAGATTAATACAAGATAAATTTTTGTCTGAGTGATACACGGATTTGTTTATAAAAATGATAATACATGTTAAACCGTAATAAAAAAATATTAAATAATTTTAAATTTGAAAGAAATAAGAATTTAAGAAAACGGTGACAGACGAAGTCAGCATCAAGACCAGTGATGAAAGCGTTGGTAAACATGATGGCAAAAATTTGGTATTATACAATGAAGATACGTGATTGTATTTCTTATATAACTCATGAGTCATTATCTTTACAATATAAGCAATAAGATCAAATATTTATTAGTTATATTTAACAAAAGTTTAAAATGATTATAAAATATTTTAAAATGATAAAAGTAAGAATTTGATTAAATATAATATTTTAAAATATTATAAAGAATTAAATATGATATTTAAAAATTAAGATGGAAAAAAATTATATTTTAAGATTTATAATATATGAAATTATCTATAATAACTTTAATTCAAATTAAAAAGCTTTGAATTTTAAAAGTTGAAATTAAATTGAATATTCAATTTAAATTAATGACTAAAATTTACTTTTATCAAAACAAACAATTACAATTATTTGATAAAGAATATTCAGATTAGTTTTTCATTTATATTTAAAGATCTTTTACTAGTGCATAAAACGAAAATACAAGACACAAATATGCTAGAAAGAACTAATAGCTAGATAAGTTACTTATCTTAAAGATAAAAGTATTTAAGAACATATATAATGATCACACTGCACCATACTATCATATAGTCAAATTAGGCTGTTAGAATTACATTTTTATTATGAATCTCATCATTCACTACATAAACCTTACAATTCACCAATAAAATTCTAATAACCAATAAAAAAGAAAAAAAATCATCACAGGGTATTTCCGATCGTGGTATCTACTAGGACTACTCCCATCATGACGTGATGGAGTGGAGAGACACTTCCGCTTTGAGATGGTAATCAGGGCTGGCCTCAAGAAGGTTTAGGAGGTCACCACGAACAAGACCTATTCTTTATTAGTGGCTCAAAATGTTATCCATGTATTCATTTATGTTTCAAATTTCTTTTTAGGTTAATAAGTTCAATGTTGCATTTTTTTAGTAGAAGCAAGTACACTTTTTGTGTAATATTTTGAATTTTATCTTAAAAGTATATTACAAGATGAAATGAAAAATTAGAATCTTATATGTAATATATTTTTTTAATTTATAAGTTTCAAGATATATTTTTACTAAATTGAACAGAATCTCTAAAATTTTGGGGTCGACCCTAGTCATAATCACACCGCCCCAAAACCATAACGCTCCGAAGGCTCTAATAGCCACATATTATAAGTATCTTGATTTATATAATGTACTTTTCTTATGCATTTGATATTTTGATATTATTCAGTTTAATTTTCCAAGGAGTTAGTTTTTTGAAATGTTTTCAACTTGTCATGTTTTGCTATTATATGTATTAAACTTTAAAAGTTTTTATTATATGTATCAAACTTTTAATTTGTTGCTATTGTACGTATTTTGTTTACATGAAAAAAAAAAAGTATGAGTTTAGTACATACAACATAAAGTTTAAAACACATGATAGCAATAATGTTTGGTACACACAATAAAAAATTTTAAAGTCTAATATACAAATAACAAAACTTGGCAAATTTGAGACATTT
Source organism: Dittrichia graveolens (assembly GCA_038502395.1). Classification (NCBI taxonomy): domain Eukaryota; kingdom Viridiplantae; phylum Streptophyta; class Magnoliopsida; order Asterales; family Asteraceae; genus Dittrichia; species Dittrichia graveolens. The sequence continues at coordinate 8,005,634 of JARJIL010000009.1, read as the reverse complement.
TAGTAAACTAAATCTTTTTAAAAAAACATAACATATTTTAGAAGTATAATGAAATAATGAATTTATTACATTATTAACATTATATTTCTTGTCAACTTTATGTTGAATTGCTGATGTATCTGTTAAACATAATCAGAGGAGGTGGTAGCCAGTATAATCACACCATCACATCCCGTCATGTTCGATCCAAGTTGTGTTCATTTTATCATTTTAGAATAGTTTTGTTTCTAGTTGTATTTCCTAGAAGTATAGAGTATATTGTGAACCATAGGTCAATTAACCCTAATCAAGGTTTTCACAAATATTTTCCAGCCGTATTGTTTTCTTCTATGCTACATACGAATACATACATACATACGGTTCATACATGCTTTAATTATCATTGTGTTCAAGTGAAAATCTTCAATTGCTGTTGTTGTGATACTGATTGGGATCATACACGTCACACTGTAATGTTAACATTTTTCTTTATCATACTATCCATAATTATATCCGAACAAAACTAAAAACTTTTGAAACTTAATTTTCTTAAAGCTATATATATAAGAGACATATCTTAGATTCCTTCTGACCCCACAGATCTAATAAGGAGTTTGAGTCAAAGGAATAATCTAAAGTCTAAACATTGATCGGAAGCTAGCTAGCATTTTGTAACGTTATTCCAATCTTTGATTAAAAGATTATTAATTTAAACGACATGCAAGTTCAAAGATACATCGGATACTGAGTGAGCATATGTGAACATGGTTAAGATTCTAACCCGCTATTACTAATTTAATTATTCCAAGGTTTTTTGCAGAAACATGCATGCAGTCGGCTGAAATAATTAATATTTATATAATTTAATTATGTATTATTGTTTACAAGTAATTGTCAGGTTTTTCTAATCTCATAAAATTATAATAAACGGTGTCAAACATTAAAGACTTTTGAGTTAGCAGTATCAATAGACGATTAATTAATGTGTTTCTCTCTATATAAAGTTGAGCTAACATTCAAGTCTCATTATAAACATAGATATAGATTAAGTATATGTATGCGTTGCCGTTTAAAAAAAATACTAACCCACAAGGACTTGAAATGCCAAATGTTCTAGCCCAAGCCAATATCACAATTTGACAGTCAGAGAGTTTTGTAAACTTTTTACAAGTTAACGGTCCTACAAGAACTCCATTTTACATACCATTTAAAATTAAAACAAGGCCCCCTGGGTTTCCAAGCTCGAGAATTAGCAGTAGGTCGCCCACATCAAACAAGGAAGGAGAAGGAGCTAGCTAGGCTATTAGATGACAGATGATGGTGAAGACAACTAGCTCGCCGCCGCTGCCGTCATCTCAGTGACAACATTGGGAATGTTGAAGATGGAACTCCACAAAACGGTTTTCTAACCGGCCTCTTTCTTTTTTGTTCGAACTCTAATTGGTTCCTATTCTTCCATAGATAAAGGATCGGATCATGCTAACAATGGCTTCCCATCTTTCCTTAACTCTCGAAGAGGCCCAAGAAAACAGGTTTGAAGCATAAATGTGATTAGTCGTTGAGGAAAGTTGGACAGTTGGAAAACAGGTTTGAAGCATAAATGTGATTAGTCGTTGATGAAAGTTGGACAGTTGGTAGTCGAGGCCCCGCCATCTCAGGATATGATTCCAAAGAAGAGTTGCTTCTGGGCAATTTAGGAGGGAATATTCAACAGATTCAACAGAATTTTTGCATCTTGGGCATAAGAGTGAGTGAAGGTTAACACGTTGTCTATCTAGTTGTTCTCGAACTAGTATCCTCTCATGGCAAACTGTTACGATCAAGGCTCTTACCATTAGGCCAAAAGGAATTTCTGGTGGTCAAAACGCTACCTTTTTTTATATATTGAGTAACCTAGCTCGCTCACGAGTCGTATTATTTTAGAGATGCTATCCCATACCAACTCATCACAACCTACGATCGGATCACGCTAACAATGGCTTTCCATCTTTCCTTAACATCTGTCGCAAATGTCTTAGACTCATGGGATTGCAATTCGTCACAGAATATGGCAGCCAATGACGCATCCAACTTGCTCCTAACATTTTTTTTGCATGATGTGGGATTCGTACTCATGACCTCACTCTGATAACAATTGTTAGAATCAAGACACTTATCATTAGGCTATAAGGATTAGTTACGACTTGTCCTAGTGGTATGGAGGATTTTACCCTATTATGAGGTCTCGAGTTCGAGCCTCATTGTTGGGTTTTCCATAATCAATTGGAGGAGGATTTACTCCCTCATGGCACGTGGCTTGAGAATCGCATACTGCCCTATATGGATGTCACTGCGGACACAACCTACTAACATAACTTCGCTGTTCAAAAAAATTACGCTATAAGGAAATCCTAATGGTCAAAACGCTACATCTTTCTTATATATTGAGTAACTTAGCTTATCTATAAGTCAGATTATTTCGGATATGTTGTCTCATGTCAACACAAACCCTCCAAAAAAGATCTCTTTTAGAGGAGCAAATTTATTTCGACCTTTCCAATACCACGGGCAAGCATACTCCTCAATTCTTTGACTGAGAACCCGCCGTCCTTGCCAATCCACTAACGAACTATTTCGGAGTCGCTATCTTTTGCTTATGTTCTGGCTAGTAGTCTCGACAGTTCCTATACTTCCCCCACTTCCCTACCTCTAGGCTTCTTCTCCAATCCAAACCACTTTCTAGCTTTCTCCCTCTTTTACTCCCCTTTCGAACATGATATCTGTTTTGAAATGTGTTTTTTACATTTTAAAAAGTAGTTTTTGATCAAACTGAAGAAAATCGGTTCTGGTATATTAAATAAACCGTCTCTATGTGATAAAACTATTAGGCTTTTTAATAATTTATGTATTTGTAACGTCTAACCTATTGGGTGTTTTAAGGGGTGAATGTAAAAGAAATAGGACATGGAACTAAAAATGGAAAAGAATATTATATGAGATGAAATATGATTTTTATAGGGAAAAAAAGAAAACAAAGACAAGAATGTTAATTTGTAGAATGTTAATTTGTAGATATGAAGAGTGGGTAGAGGGGCCTTCCCAATAGGTGACCTCTTAGACCTGTTGAGTCAGCATGTTACAGATGACGTAGCTACACATGTGGTAGTGTAGTCAATAACATATCGTTTTTTATGCTGATGTAGTTACACACGTGACAGTCCTGTTAGTTTCATCTTTACTTTATAAAACTTTATAAGGTAATATATAATATTCATAAATTTAAATTAACCGCTAATTATAACTTCTTAAAGTTAACCATTAATTAGTTATTTATTTTCTATAACTTCTAATATTATCACTAATTAATTGAAGTTAATATTTACATCATGTTTAAATTGTTTTAATGATTCTTTATAAACCTTTTAATATTATTACTAAATACTAATTTGTTTTTATTTTGCTAATTAATTAGTTGATGCTACGGAAGATCTTCATGATGAAAAATCCAACATAGACCACTTTAAACCACCAAGACTGGTCCACCACTGGTGCCGAACCACCATGAACCACCGCCGTCCGACCACCACTTTGAAAGTCATATAGAATTGTTCTTTGAAGATCGACCATACAAAATCTGGACAAATATTTTGAAAGAGAGTAGGGATAGAGAGAAGAAGAGAGAGAATCATACATGGTGGTATGATGGTGGTGGTTTAAGAGAGAGAATGATACATGAACGAAATCTAGACAAATATCCTTGAAGATCGACCATACCAAAGTCTTGAAATCAAATATAGATCTGGTTCAAACCAGATCAATCATACACAAAATCTAACCTAGATCTGAAACCCTAAACAAAGTCTGAAGAAAGAGTAGGGCACGATGGTGGTGGTGGAGCGATGGTGACTTAGATCTGGACAACCCTAAGCAAAATCTAAAGAGAGGGGAAGATAGAGTGAGAGAGAGAGAGAGAGTAGGGGCACAATGGTGGCAGTGGAGCAATGGTGACTCAGATCTATACAATCCTAACCAAAATATGAAACATACCCACCTGCAATTGACCGATTCAAACTCGATCTGGACACAAACAAACTCAATTCAAATTCATATCTAGACACGATGGTGAAGGTGGAGCGACGGAGGGAGCACGACGCTGGCTGTAGAGTGATGATGATGGTGGTGCAACAGAGTAGAGAGAGAATAAAAAGAGTGATGGTAGATAGAAGAGATAGTTTGATGATTTTAAAGGTAAAAGAAAAAATATTTGCCACATGAACAAATTAGGCTTTTCTTTTTAAAAAATATCAAAGTTATTGCCACCTTACCCATTATTAACCAATTAACGATCAAACAAATCATTCGTTCTTTATTTTGTTACAAATTAAAATTTATAGTCCTTTTGGCCAAAAAAAATTGAAAGTTACCTTTATTGATTAATTTCGATATTTAGGTTACCTTTTTTGGTAATTTTTATACACATACTCTTTTTCTTTATTTCCTTATTTATTTGATATTTTAACTAATTTTTATTTATATTTTCATTATTGTTATTTTTTATTTTTTATTCACTTTTTTGTTCGCTCTTCCGCTACCAGAGGTCTTTCAAGAAGTAATCATTCTATGTACAAATAGGGATATAATTATCTACATCTTACCTTCTACATACCTTACAAATGTGGGATTGGGTATTGTTGTTTTTGTTGTTGTATGTTATTGGCAACAAACAATTACATTTACAACTCCAAATGTTATATTGATGATGATGATTTATTTGGTAATTACCGATAGTTTAATCTGTATTATAAATGCGTTTAAATTGTATAATCAAAATGCAGTGAGAAGATGGATAATTAGTAAATGGCTTTGTATAATGACTTATGCCCCACAATACATCAGCTATTTAGCCCATATCTAGGTGAAGAAACCACGACTGGTCACCCACCACTACGTGGCAGTGTGGCACTAGCCCGAACGATGGTGCCATTGAGGCATAATGTTGGCAAAAGAGCTCCCACTTTGAAGACTCTTATAAGTTTATATAAGTGTTGGTAAATAAAACCTGAATATTATAAAAAAGTAAGTTTTTATGAAAAACACTTCTCAGGCTGTCCACAGAACACTTGCAAAATCAATAACTTTACAAAATTATCTTTAAAGTTATAATAAAAACAATAAACTTATAAATGATATTAAAAACAGATAAAAAATAAATAAATATAATAAATACAACTAATAAATCTGACTTTTGAGATATATCAAATTTTTATAACGATTAAATTAAATTTTCAAAAGCTCAAATATGTTCCTAGTTCTCCTTAAAATAGGAGTTATCACTTAGTGTTGTTACCATAAAAAATTACACATAAGTTGTTTTTTCTAGCTTATGCTTTGTATGTCTTAAATCATCATGTTGAAGTTTGTATTATGTGAAAATCTATATTTTCGTTTATTTATAATTAAAGAACATTTCGACAGTTAAAAAATTCTAAAATTCTCGTCGTAATTACCTTACATTATAATTTCTGTAAATAAAAACCAAAAGCGTGGGTAAATGGGTAATTATACTACTTAAGAGTAAAGCAATATTAGAAAAAGAAAAAAAAGGCTTGTCAGAAGTGGGATTTGAACCCACGCTCTCTCACGAGAACCAGAACTTGAGTCTGGCGCCTTAGACCACTCGGCCATCCTGACTTTGACGTACATTTTACCATATTCAACTTATTTAACCTTCACGGCTATTGTGATCTAAAGGTTGATTAAATTTAGAGACATTCGTAGTATAAAAGTCTTTAAAATTTTTAGATTATTTACGTGTTTTATGCATAAGAAACAACATACGTAATACTTTAATCAATCATTTTTAAATTATCTTAACTAATTTATAGGAACTGTTACTTTAATAAATCATTAAACATGACAACAACTATTTAATTCTAGTTAAATCATTGACATAGATAAAAGTTTTAAAGTTATATTATCTTTTTCTCTAATTATTTAATAATAATATTTTTATCTTATTTTACTGTTTTTCAAAAACTATTTTAATAACTAATAAAATAGTTGATTGGAAATAAAAATATAAAAAAATGGAAAAAGGAAAAAGGAAATGGAAATTGTTGAACATATTCCATTTCCTAACATCGCATTTCACACATACGATACCTTACATTCTTAAAATCAAACATGTTGTCAATCACAAATTATTGTCATCGTCGTCATATTGCGGGGGCACAATGCTAGTTTAGTTGGAAAAAATCAAAGACATGTAAGATGATTTGTTGAAATCTTTATTTAGGGGATATATCTTAATTCAAATTGGTTTTCGGATTAAAAATAGGTTTAGTATATTGATTTTTTCTAAATAAAACAATAACCTGAAACCCGATCCTATTAAGTCTCCGGCTATCATGTTCGGGTCTAATGTGTTTCTGCTTAATGGGGCCGGGATATTAGGGTTGCCCAACCATTCTAGGCCTTTGTATTAGATTTCACAAGGTAAAGATCGGAAAGACCATAAAGTATTTTATACACTCATTCTTGTTTGTACAACAAGAACATATGCAATAATAATATAAAGAGGTTATAATTCACAAAAAAGATCAAATGTGAATTTGATAACACAATAAGGTTATTAAATCAATAGCATCACTAGATGACGAAAAATGTGAAATGGAAGTGCAAGAAGATGAAATATAGTAAGTCGTGCATTTAATTGTTACAAGTGAAATGACTTGATGTATGGTTGATAGTTGATACATACCATTAAGTTGGTAAATGGTACAAGCGATGTGAGTGAATGCACAAAATCAAAACAATATAAAATTCACTTTAATTCGAATAAGAATAAAATATAAAACTCAATATCGATCTGATATATGATTCGGGTTTGTTAGATTAATCTGATTAGCCTAATTTCATCTTATAACCATAATAAAGTTATTTAGGTTTAAGTCGGGTTGTGTCGGTCAGACTAGTCGAGTATTTTTTACACATTACTTTTATGTATAAATTCACATATATGTAAATGTGTGAATATTGTAAACAAATCAAACAAACATAAAAGGTTATAGTTTGTGTTCTTTTTATTTAACTTTTTGACGAATACTAAAGGATAAATAAAGATATTTGATTATGTTCGATCATTCAACTTTATTTGAACAAAATAACGAACACAAATAGATAAAGAAATTGTCTTTTTTTGCTTTCGTGTGTTTTTTTTAAGAGAGTAGTGTTTTTGTGTCTTTTGTTTTTCAATCTTTTTAATAGCAGAGAGGTATTTTGACTAGCGAAGTTTGCCGATTTAGGTAAATGGGATTGATTTTTGCGAGAATAAGCCGCATGTAGCAAGGATTACGGTTTGAGCAACATTGCAATGATAAATTTCATTAATCCATACAAATTTTCGTTAATTAGGAACATGTCCTTTCTCTCTGCATTACCTACTCATCACAAGATGACATGTGAAGTCCATTAATTCTCTTTCTTTACCTCTTCCATTGATTTTGACACTTGTATTGATTTTGTAAGTAGGAATAAGTAAGATTATATAATACCTCTCTACCTATTTAGATCACGACAAAATTTTGCTAATCAATACAAAGTTGAAACGTTTCCTTTCTATCTACATATGGTGATTATTGTTGATTTTAACAATTACGCTTGATAAAAAAATCCAGTCTTACCAGAGGTCTTATATCATAGCGTACCAAGACGTTAAATTAAAAAGGTGTTATAATCCCGCTATAAATAAAAAATGTAATTAGAAGTAGGTTTAAAATGTGTATAATTAAAAATTCCGGTCAACAAAAAATGAGATACGTAGTAGAAGTTCATAAAGAAGTTGTTGATTAAATAGCAAGAAACTAAATGCGAAACGATGATATCATCTACCGACTGATCATCAGAGTATATCCATGGCTTCTTTCCCTTTATATACACAGGCTCCGATCAATCTTCCCACATCCGATAAACAGTTCGCTCTAATTCGCAGTTGCAGGTGCGCATTCAACAAATGCTAGATTCAAATCTCTAATTCTTTTCATCTGATTGAGTTCTTGTTGAATTTGTTGTAGGTAATCGAAGCAATTCAATAACTATCAGGTAGGGTTTCGCTGTTGATTCTCGATCAAACAAATCCACACGATTCTGCCTTCAATCCTCTTAATTAATTCTGTTCCAGGAGAAATGTCGAGTGTTCATCCGATCGACGGTACTGCGAGCGATGAAACTTCAAGTTCTGGTGGTAAAACGAGCATTATTGAATTGTTCAAGCGCTGTTTCATTTGCCAAAAGGACATTGGAAACATGATCGGCATCTATATTTACAAGTAATTAATTCACTCAAATCCTTGAATTCGATCTCCTCAAGAAACCAATCTCACCGGTTAATTTATCGATAAATTAATCGATCGATCTGTTGTTGTTGTTGCTGTGGTTTTTGAATTGAAGGGATATGGCGTTCTGCAGCAACGACTGTCGAAACAAGGAAATGGAGAAAGACACAGAATTAGAAAAACCTAAGAATCAATTGAAGATGAAGAGGATCAAGAGAAGCCGCAAGAACTCAACGCCGATGAGGGCCATCATCTATTTCACGGAGGGATCGAGTAGCTCCGATCAGAGTCAAAGCATGAAATAAAGAAATCGTAATTTTGATTATTTAAGGTTAAATTATCATATCATTTAAGAATAAAAAACAACTTTAATTGTAAGTTATGAATTATGACTTATGACTGATATTATCAAATTTTGAAAAAGCAATTAATAAGTATATCAAATGAATAACTAAATTCACATAAAAATTACTGACTTTAACCAAACAATGAAAACATATCCTATAAAAGTCAATATTTTATATGGAAATAAAAAAAACAAAAGGATAATTAAGAGGAAGGATGACTTCTAACCTAATGAAGAATGTCATTTAAAAAGTTTGTCACTGTCAACGACGACATAACGTCGGTGAAAGAGTTAGGCTTTGGCGACGACACATAGGTGACTACTTGTCATCGTAGAAAGTATTTGACGATGACACGTAGGTGACTACTTGTCATCGCAGAAGGTCATTGGTGATGACTTTTGGACTTTCCGCGTGAAGTTTTTCCTTGTAGTGAGCCCTTTTCGTATAGTGTTTTAAATCGACGAGTCTACTAATCTACATGTAGAAACATAGATACGTAAGGCTGAAATAATCCTCGGCCCATATCTTAAATATATTTCCAATAATAAAAGTTTTGTATAAAGCTTTATGATTATTGTGTAAGCGAAAGATAAATCAACTCAAAAGATGTGAGACAGTTAGATCTTTTCATTTGGGGATGATTTTTTATATCATTTGGCGTAAGAGCAAAATCAAATATGAGAATGAAAGTAAAATAAATCATGCTTAGTGTTGTTTTCATTGATGATGATGATATGAATCTAAGATTTTCCGGGCCTAATTTTAGGATTTTGTGGGCCAAGGTTTTCCTAAGTTTGTTGGTGGAGGATTTATGTAATGTGGGCTGAAAGCCTAGATCCCGAGATTATATTTATAAAAAAAATGTTCGGTAAAAAAGCTAGAATTAGAGCCAAACAAATATAAGATTATGAAAAATGGCTTATAGATAAGGGTTTACTATCTCAAAGTGTATCGAACTTGTCACTTTTTGCTATTGTATATACCCACCTTTCAAAACTACCATTTAATATATCAAAGTTTCAAAAATTGCCATTTGATGTAATATGACCTGCAATGGCAGGTTTCTTACAGGTTTTCCTATTTTAGGATTATTTAATAATAATAATAATAATAATAATAATAATATATTCATATCAAGAAATGAAGGGGCGATGAAGAGGTTTCAAGTTCTAATTTCCAGATTGATTAGGGTTCAAGTTTCAAGTTTCAATTGATTAGAGTTCATCTCATTGAGATCTCTGCTTCATCTTATTCATCGGCTATGAAGAAGTTTCAAGTATCGATTTCCAGATTATCTCATCTTGTTCATCGGCAATCAATGTTTGATTTACGAAGGTATGTGTAGAGTCACGTTTTCAAGTTTCAATTATAGATCTTGAGTTCTTGTTCTTGGTTCAAATCTGAGTTAGGGTTTTCTATATTTGCGATTTGTTCAACCATGTGTCCATATATGGCGGGTGAGAAGACGACTTCTTGTTCTTGGTTCAAATACGAGTTAGGGTTTTGGTTTATGTTTATGATTCAAGCCATCGATCGATTTCTATTTTAGATCCAGGGATTGAGTTCTATTTGGGATTTTCCAGATCTCGTTTATGGGTGTTCTTCGAATTAGGGTTCTTATATTTGAGTTTCATATGCGATTTTCAGCAAATCTCGTTTATGGGTGTATATGGGTGTTCTTATATTTGAGTTTCATATGCGATTTTTCATATGCGATTTTCCAGATCTCGTTTATAGGTGTATATGGGTGTTCTTATATTTGAGTTTATGGGTGTTCTTCGATTTTTCAGCAAATCTCGTTTAGGGTTCTTATGTTTGGGATTTTCTATATTTGGTGTTTGTGATTAAGATGAACCAGATTCAAGGAGAAGAAGAACAATATTTTTAATGTTAAAAATAAATCAAAATTCATATAATTACCTGCAACCTGAACAGCAAGTTTCATGATACATCAAATGGTAGCCTTAGAAAGTTGAGTATATCAAATGGTAGTTTTTAAAGTTGGGTATACACAATAGTAAAAGGTGACAACTTCGATACACTTTTATATACTAAACCCTATAAATATTCATAAATTATGAAATATTTTATTTCGGTGTATCAATAAATTAACAAAAAATATATCACTACATAACACATAACAAAAATGTTTGTATATCCATTGAGTTTATGTTGGTTAAGTCAAGTAAAAATTCAAATACAAAAAAAAACATATGTTAAAGTTAAAACAAATAGATTGGTCGATTTATGAAAACACAACAATATTTTGAAAATAAAAGAAAGTTTAAGTGAAGTGAAATGTAAGAAATTATGTTCACTTTAATATTAGATGTATTGAACTAATTTTTTTTAGACTAATGTATTAAAGTAGCTGAAATTAATGTTTAACGTAATATGACTTTCAAACGAATATTACCCAATCACCTTTGTTTTTTATATTTTATTCTATTTTTTAAATTTTAATTATTATTAACATGAACAACTACAAACCCAAATTTGTAAACTAGCTAAGCTAAAATCATTGATTGATGTAGATCTATAAACTAAATTAAAATAATTAATTGAAACTCGGATCTGTAAACATATAACCTAAATTGGAATCATCGATTGAAGACGAAGACGGAAATCATTGAATTGTAACAAGAGTAAAAAATGATAACAAGAGTAAAAAATAGGGTTAAGGCCATAGAATAGTAACCTACTTTTTTAAAATTATTTATGTAGGTAACTTACTTTTTTATTACCTAAATAGGTAATGTACTTTTTGATGATCCGTTAAAATAGGTAACTTACTTTTTTATTACCTAAATAGGTAATGTACTTTTTGATGACATATTAAAATAGGTAACCACCTTGAATATAGCAGGTAAACATCTTATGTTATGGTTTTTTTATGGAATGTGACTTGTTTGTGGGTTAAAATACGTGCCATAATGCTAATAAAATACACATTATGTATTAAATAAAATGGTGTCACTTCACAACAAAATAAACAACAATGTTGTCTAAATGTTGCCGTCAAGAATGTTGTAAGGATTCGTTGGAATTCGGGAGTTGTCAGAAGTCGGGAGGAGTCATCGGAAGTCAGGAGGAGTTCGTCGAATGGAGGGCTGGAGGTGTCGTCGAATGAAAGGCTGGGGTGTCGTCGAATAGAAGGCTGGGCGTATGATTCAAACCCTGGGTAATTTTGGTGGTTTGTTAGGTATTAGTTACCTATTTTAACATGTCATCAAAAAGTACATTACCTATTTAGGTAATAAAAAAGTAAGTTACCTACATAGATAATTTTTAAAAAGTAGGTTACTATTCTATGACCTTAACCCTAAAAAATAAAATAAAATAATAAAAAATCAATGTGGCCAGGTAATCTTTATTTGAAGGTTATATTGTGTTAAACGTTAAGTTAAACAAATTTAAAGGATCTAATCTCGACAAAATCGTTAAATATATAAAATATTAAAATGAGCATAATTAATTAAATTTTTATCTACTTAACCCATAAAAAAGCTTATAATTTGTGGTTGTTTTTTAATCTTTTTCTTGAGCATTTAAAGGCCATTTATGAATTCCAACACATACAAAAGCATACTATTAATGAAAATGAAGTTACACACGGATGGAGAGTTCAAGAAGAGAAGCATATGAATGAAATCATTTAGGTAACTTTTATTGATAAAAAATAAAATAAGGTAAGTTGGGTAATGAAGGTAATATCAAATAAACATAATCTCAATCTTAATTCAACAAGCTACAATAAAGGAATTATATTTTAAATGCTTACGAGGAATAGTGTTTTTAACTTAAGATTTTAAAACGCGAACAATTTCACACAACTTGAAATTATAATAAGGAGAATATTAAGCCTCCATAATCCCTCTTGGTTTTGTTGCCGAGTATACCCATTGTTTAAATTGTTGTTTAAAATCTACTAATTTAGACAATTAGTAAAAGTTGTAGGGTTAACATGAACATATTGTATTGCTATAATTAACCGTTTCTAAATTGAACAAATCGACTATAAACGAGGCATGTGCTTATTCTTTTGTTTAAGTTTAGCTGAATCAAAAAAGTAAGTACGATCACAAACCATAAACGAATAACTGAATATACATCTTATATATTTCTTATTGATAATTTAAGTTTAGCCAAACAACAAATAATGTATACACTTCCTGGTTTAACTTATTTTGTTAACCTGAGAGTTATTTCTTACGGTTTATTTTATAGAATAATAATTAAATTTAAAAATTTTTTTATTAAAATTACTCGTTATTTTAAAATGTAAAATAAAAATGAAAGTATCCTTTTTAAATTTGGTTCCTGTTACGCGGAGTTTTCCTTATTTCTTAATTAAAACTTTGGAAACTCAAAGTCTTAACCGTAGATTGAGCCACGTGTCAAATCCCGTTTCAGATCTCAGACATTATGATTTCTTATCCTCACCCAAATCAAACATATCACTCTGAGCCTCAGCCACTGCAATTGCAATGGCTCTCCGGATTTTATGCAACGCGTCCACCATAACACCCTACACCCGCTTCCCTCTACACCGTCCATCCATCGTGCCGCCGTCGTCGTTACGAACAAGTCTTCAAATCGTCTCAGCTGCCAAAAAACTCTCGTCTAGAACCGGAAAATTCGACAGCAAGAACAAAAGAGGGTCGACTTCCACCGGAGAAGATGAATCTCCCGGCGATGGTGCGATTGGGACGGTTGAAACGACGGAGGTAGAGAATTTCGATGGCTACGTGTTGCCGGACCTTCCGGGACTTGAACCGGATTTTTGGGAAGGGCCTCAATGGGATGGTTTTGGTTTCGTCGTGGAGTATTTATGGGCTTTCGGCATAGTTTTTGCGGTAATTTATCCTTCTCAATAAATAATTTACAGTAATTGAAATGATTTTATGATTTTGACTATTTTGATTATGTGATATAACCTGTGCTTGTGCTTCTTGAATCCTGTAATAGTCACAAGAAGTCACTCCATAAACAGACAGATTACTTGAACATTAATACTCTAGAAACAAGTTATTGCTGAGTTTGTCTAAACACCCTCTTATTCAAAAAGGGGTTACAGATATTTGGCTATTGGAGTTCTTTTATGAATCAAGTGTAAGATCAATTTACAACATCTTTGATGAAATTAGGAACTGATCATCTGCTGTCATGTATCTTTTCTTTAAATTACAGTTGATTTCTAGTGGAATTGCTGTGGCAACATATAATGAAGGTGCATCAGATTTTAAAGAAACTCCAGCTTACAAGGAATCAATTCAATCAAGGGACTTGTTAGAAGAACCAGAGGCATCAAGTCCTGATATTTTTGAGTCCAACCCTACCGAAGAGGCTCCTAGTTTGGAATGATTAGCTCCCGAGCCAGCCATTTACATCCGCGCTTGGATAGTATTTTGCACCGAGCAACACAACTTTTGCGAAGAATAGGGAATGTTGTTTAAGGTTATATAAGTTGATGAACAAGACAATTTCTTCTTCAATGTATGATATAGTTGATGAATTTTACAAGTTTAGTTTGAATGATGATACCAAGGGTTGAAGTGTATGCCCAAGCTTGAATATCCACATGCAAAATAGTGTAAACAAGATGGATTTTGTGTTATTATTCTAGTACATACTTTTTTATGGCAGTGTCTACAATGATTTAGATTTTTTGATACCCAAATTTTGATAATGTTAATTCATAGCCTGCTTTAAACTCTCTACCTTGAGCTGCCCATTCTCAGGCAAGTCAGAGCAGTTGCAGACTAAACTCTAAAGTCCATATAAGGTATAGGAAGGTTATTCATTATTGTGTAAATTCTTAAACCCTTTCACAACTTCATCCTCGTTGAGAACCACCACAACATGGTAAGACATAGCCACCGCCCTACACTCTACCTTCTTTTCCCTCTTTCTACGTTTTTTGTCAAAGAAAACGGCATCATGTCCGAGAAAAAAGGCCAATATTCACATCCCTAACTCCGATTGTATGACATTACCAACATTAAAGCATTTGTGCCCTTAATCCTTGACTTGGACGATCTCAATTATGATGTATGTCATGAGCTCTTTGAAACTCATTGTACAAGTTTTGGTGTTCTTGGTCATCTTAATGGTACTTCCATTGTCACCGGCCTCGGCGATGTTGAATGGAACTAGTTGGAGTCATTGGTTAAGCCATGAGTTAATCGGGCCATTTTCAAGTCCTTTTTGCAAATGATACTAAAACGGGTGTTTCCACCGATATGCGTAAAAGATGCACTGGTTGTACAACTTGAGAATGAGCTTGGAAACATATATGGTACTTGGAATCCGACTATTACCACCACCTTAAAAACACAAACAATTGTTGTTTTGAGTTTCGTTACTTGTTATTATCATTTTTAATTTATCATTTACATCCTTAAAATACTTTATTCTATATAAATTTGACCCAAAAATACTAAAAAAAAGAGTTAACTACATTTTTTGTCCATGTGGTTTGATGGTTTTTACAGTTTTGGACCCTAATTATTTTTCCGGTATTGGTCTCTAAACAATCAAATCTCTTATGAATTTGGTCCATGACCAAAATTGAATGACCAAACTACCTCTGCTCTTATTTTTTATATCAATAGTAAATCTCTTTCTCTTTCTAATCCCACTTGTTCTAACTCTCTCTCTCTCTCTCTTACAAATACACCACTGATATCGTGTAATTTAGATATATATTCGTTGCGATAAATGAAACTTAAATGTTAAATATCTCTTTAAATGATGGCTAATGGTACTTAAAGTGTGTAATTATCATTCACAGGTCATAAAATACTCAATGGCGAGAGTTTAAGCGGAAAAGGCAGAAAAAGACTCGAGAAACAAAGAAAAATCATAAAGTCATAAAATCCGAGAACGCGACGCGTCGGAGGGACAAACGCGACGCGTTCTGTTGAAGTCATCTTGTCGGGCAAGTCTTGTAAGACGCGACGCGTTCCCGGCTGGATTAGAAATCTATAAATAGACATGTTTTATTCAAAAAAATGGATGCTAACCCTTCCAGCCGGCCCTAGACGAACGAATACCAAGAACTTGGAGCTCTGGAGCAGGATTCTTACAATTAGATTGAAGATTGAAGCTTTTGAAGTGAAGAATAAAGGTTTATCTTCCGAGATTCTAAGTTTAGTTGCTCATTCATCATGTTTAGCTCTGTTCTTATGAATTTCTATGGTTGTAATCCTCTGATTATGGGCTAAACACCCTGTATTCTCTACTTGGACATGATTACCTTTGATAATTAGTTGGATTTCAATGTTTAGATTGCTTTTAATGATATATTTGTTATGATTGCTTTTTCAAAGATCCAAGTGTGATCAAGTTCTGATTTTTATGCCTAGAATCTGAGTTTTCATAGGTTGTATGACCATTCTTCCTATGTTTGCTTGAATTGTGAATTTCTATGACCGTTAGGATTCATAACTAGTGATTGACCATATCCTAGGGTTAGGCTTAAAGATTAGAACTTAATTGTGCTTGCTATTGTCTTAGATGACCATTCTTTGATAATAAGTTGATTTTGTGAATTAACAAATCAAAAGATTAAGTCTATCATAACTCGAACAGTTTTGCTAGTTAAAGATTGATTAATTGCATGACCATTGAATTAATTGTCTGAGACTATAGGGTTAGTGAGTCTGACCACGAGATCTAACCACTTTAGAAATCGGTATATTGTTTTAAGCTATCCATTGCACTTCATTGAAATCTGCTAATTTGATTAGGGAATCTGTTGTCCGAGTAGAGATACTTCACTTCTTATTGATTAAATCCAAGTTTAATTTGCATTCTCGTTTTCTTAGCTTTGAAATCTGAGTTTTTATAGTTTTAGGCTTGATTGGAATCGTTGCTTTCTACTGCTAAATTGTCAATTTCCCCCTACTTACTGCTT
Organism: Dittrichia graveolens; assembly: GCA_038502395.1. Classification (NCBI taxonomy): domain Eukaryota; kingdom Viridiplantae; phylum Streptophyta; class Magnoliopsida; order Asterales; family Asteraceae; genus Dittrichia; species Dittrichia graveolens. Next base: position 7,989,078 of record JARJIL010000009.1, on the reverse strand, counting down.
TTTAGTTTAAATATTATTTAGATAATTAGTTTAATTATATCTAGAATCATACTCATTCCCCGAGAGTTCGACACCCGTACTTATTTTCTATACTGCTACACGATTAGGTACACTTGCCTATTGTGTCGTATTTAAAACATATACGGTTTTTACAAATTTAAAACTAGTACGTAAATCGCACATAACTAGTGCCACCATAACTACCGCCACCCACCACCACACACACTCTCTCTATGCTACAAACCATGACATCACCTACAACTTGCCACCGACCTTGTCTTCTACAAACTAGTACTATATCTCTCTATGTTGTACCACACTACCTACAACCACCACCGACTTTAGCTGCTTCAAATGGGGTTTTAGGGTTCAAAACTATCACCGCTGACCACTAGTATCACCATCAATTTGGTTATTTACTTCTTTTTTATTTTTAAAAAATAATTTTATATGAATTATAAATGAAAAAAATAAGGACAATGGTAGTTTGGTCATTCAATGTTCAGTAGGGACCAAATATGTAAAAGTTTTGATCGTTTAACGACCAAAACCTTAAAAATAAAAAGTTAAGGAACAAACCATAAAAATCACTAAACCATAAGAACCAAAAATGTAATTAACTCTATAAAACATGAAGGGCTTTTAAAAGTTTAACTAGATTTGTAATACACGGATTGATTTAAGAAAATGATAAATATTATATTAAGCATTAATAAATTAGTATTGAATAATTATAAAACACGAAAAAATGAGAATTTAAAAATTGGAGACAAACAACGTTAATACTCAAACCAACGGTGGAAGCGTTGATGTGAGGGGGAGGGCAGACGGTGACGGGAAAAAACATTGTATCGTGATACGAAAAGACATGATTATATTTCTTGTACAATCTATCTATCATTATTGTTTCAGTTAGGACAATAAGGTTAAATATTTTTTGGTTATATTTAAAAAGAATTTAAAATGATAGCAATTAAAATTTTGCTTAAATATGATATTTTAAAACTTGTAATTGGTAAATACAATATTTATAAATTAGGGTGAAAATATGATACTTTAAGGTTTAAGAGTGATATATATATATATATAGGGAGAAGTTCATTCGAGAACCGTTTTTATTACGAGAACCGCAAGAACCAATATAGGTCAATCAATTTACACCTTGTCTTTTTTAACCTTAATTTGATCAAAAGGATAAAAATGGAGATTAAAAAATTGTTCCCAACATGCATGCTCCCAGTTTTTCTTTTTTTAATTCCTTTTTTCTTTTTTTATTTAGCGTCCAGTTTTCTTTTTTTTTCTTTTTTTCTTTTTTTTCTTTAGCGCCCAGGTTTTTTTTTTTAATTTCTTTTTTCTATTCTTATATGTTGCTAAATTATTATTTCTTATTTCTTTTTTATTTTTTTCTTAACTTTCTTTTTTATTTATTAATCACAATCATTTATATTTTTGTTAAAAAAATTTAAGTTATATATTAAATACTTATACGTTACACGTCCTTTTTGTAAGAATTTTTTAAGTTGGCAACGCATTTGACTAAACCAACTTTGACTTGCACGTGAATTGTTTGAACGAACACGTACGAGAGCTTGTTCGTGTTCGTTCTTTTAACTTTAGTCAAACAAAAAAAATGAATACGAATGAATAAACAAATGAATATTTATGTTTGTGTTCGTTCGTTTAACTTTACCCGAACATAAATGAACACAAACGAACGAACACATACAAATATAATACAAACCCAACATTATTACATATAAACAGACACTAACTACGTATATATATGTGTGTGTGTGAGAGAGAGAGAGAGTGTGTGTGTGTGTGTGTGTGTATATATATGTATATTTATCTATGTACACACACACATATATATACATACATATAAACGAACATAAACAAACGGATAAACAAACATTCACAAACATAAATGGACTAACGAGTATCTTTGTTCATGTCCTTTCATTTAACTAAACGAATAAATATTTTTGTTCATGTTTGTTTGTTTATTAAATAAATGAACGTAAGCAAACTTTCCACCAAACATTTCACCAACGGTTCACCGACTAACGTGCATATATGCATCTAGGTATACCGTATAGGTGTGCATGTGCATATATGCACGAGATGCACACGTGCATGGTGTTAATATGCACATGTGAACCTATCCACACATGTGCTTGAAAAGAAATCAAATGGTTCGTGTACATGTGCAAATATACGATGCTGTGTTGGAAAAAAAAACTTAATAAAAACAAAAAAAAATTGAAAAAAAAACAAGTGGTACATCGACATGTGCATATGCATATATGCATGAGATGTCACACGTGCACGGTGCATATATGCACCCAGACGCACCTATGCAATATAAATAGGTGGTGCACATATGCACATGTGCTTAAAAAAATCAAGTATATATGCACATATGCATACATATAATGCTATGCTACAAAAAAAACCGGTAAAATCTAAATTTTTTTCTTTGAAAAAGTATAGCAATATGGATGTCATATTAAAGAATATATTTTTCTCGTTAATTTGGTATAATTTTCGTATTTTAATACTTTTGCGTTTAAGAGATATTTTAGTTTAAAAAAAAGGGGGTAAGTGGTCCTCCATTTATTTAGGCTATTTGCCTAAAATGCCCCTCCAACATATTTGGAAAGTGAAAATGACGGCTGTGTTTTTAATTAATTACATGTTTGCCACAATTAATATTAACCTTTGATTAATTATGATCAATGGTCACAAACGGTTCTCGCAATAAAATTGGTTTTCAAATGAACCCTCCCATATATATATATATATATATATATATATATATATATATATTCCTAATAATCTTGATTCACTTTTAACTTAAAAAAGCCAAAATAAGAATTCCAAATTTAATCAAATGGATGATTAACTTATTTTATTTAATGAAAGGTTATAATTATTTAATAAATTTGAATTATGTTAATCTTTTATTTATATTAAACTAAATTAAAAGATTGTTGATTAAATAAATTAAGAACTTAATCACTTCACAATATATAGTGAGTCACAAAAAACAAATTTTGGGATAGCTGTTTATAGTATCCGAGAAATCATCATTTTGTAAATTAAACATAGCCCCTTTTTCAGTATCGATAAACATCAACCAAATAAAAAATATAAAATAAAATTAAAATTAATATAGAATTAGAGTCAAACAATATCTCTAAAACTTGATCATCACCACGAAATTAAGCACCCGTTGTCCTCTTATATATATTCTTGGGTCAACCAAAGGAATCAACAGGATTCATTGTGTTTCCGGCCGCCTCAATCTCGCCGGCCGTCTAATCGAATCTTGTCGACGGAGACATGTCGAACGTTCACTCTGCGAATGTCGAGGGGAATGTAACACCGGCGCCAGCTCTCACAGTCGCAATCAGCTTGAATCCGAACGGTAACGATATCTTTCCGCAGCTTCCCCTGTTTGGCACTACTAATCCGACGGACACACCGGCGCCGGTGACCACCGCTGACGCTAATCTCTATGGAACTTCTTCCGAAGACATGAATATCAGTGAAATTCTGAAGCGTTGCTTCACATGCAAAAAGGAATTCGGAGAAAACGTGAACATTTTTATGTACAAGTAATTATCTCACTCTTTCTTATAAATTCTCACCAATGCATCACTACAGATCCTATGACAACCACGTACATACTTGATTATATCATACATACATACATACATACATACATACATGGTCATAGAAATATTGAAAATCGTAGGTCCTAAGTCACCTTTGGTATCTTTACCCTTCAATTGGCTAAACTGTGAAACTGGTTAAGGTGATGCTTTTGCAGGGGTCTGGCCTTTTGCAGCAGAGGCGACTGTCGCATCAAAGAGATTAAAAAGGATGAAAGAGAAGAAAGAGTTCGAAAGATGATGGATAATTGGAGAAGCAATCATGTTGCATCAAAAGAGAACAGCAAGATTTTCTTTTTTGGTGTAGGTGATGCCTAATCTAGTCGTTAACTAACGACTAGATTGGATTTTTTTTGAAGAGAGGGACGGACCGTTAGATAACAACTAGATTCGTTTTTTTATTCAATTTTTAACGTATAATCTACCACTTAAATTAATCACTTCCAAAAGTTTTATTTTTCTCTTTATCCCTCAAATTATTTGCATTTTTTCCTACAAAATTATCATCATCGTTTTCGTCTGTCATTTCGTCATCTTCATTGAATTTCGACGAAATCGCTATGCAAATGTTTCAACAAGCCGAGGAACTTTTACATAATAAAATTCTAGACGAATGTTCAAGTTCCTATGGTCTACTTAGAAGGAGGAAAAGTGTACGAAGAGACCGAGTTGATGTAGGCAATCAACTTGTTGAAGCTTACTTTGTCGATAATCCAACTTATGAAAAAAGTTCCATATAAAAAAGATTATTATTTTTTCGATTTTTTGAAGATCTCGAGAACCACAACGACTATTTTACTCGAAAGTGAGACCATCCGGGTATGATTGGAATTTCGCCACTTCAAAGTGCATTTTCGCTATACGACAATTAGCTTACAGATTCGTACCCGACTCGTTGGATGAGTACTTGCAACTAATGGAAATAACATCTTGGGAAACTTAACAAATCTTGTGTAAACATGAGGTTCAACTTTATATGAAAGACTATCTACGGAGATCGGTCGCTAATGACATAAAACGTTTGTATGCAAAACATGATATTGTTAATGAGTTTTCGGGTATGCTATAAAGTATTTGACTGTACACACTAGGCATGGAGAAATTACCCTACATCATGATGGGTTAAAATATGTGAGGTGATTATGAGCACCGGATGATGATGCAAGAGACAACACTATCACATGATTTATGGATTTAGCACACATTTATTGGAGTTGTTGGTTTTAAGACTGATCTCAAAATTCTCAACCAGTCACCATTGATGAACAACATTCTTAACATATTACACCTGAGTCTTCATTTGAGGTGAATAGGGTTTTGTACAAGTACAGGCCGGTACTACATTGTAAATGAAATATATTCGAAGTGTGCTACTTTTGTTAAATCATTTGTAAACCAACATAATGAAGAACGGAAAAGGTTCACGTGAACACAAAGATGTTGCAAGAAAATATGTCTAATGAGCAATTGGCGTACTCAAAGCAAAGCGGAGAATATTGTAAACCCAACACTATCGTGATCTCTAATATAAGGGGGTGTTTGTCTAAGCTTATTATTTTGGCTTATTAGCTTATGAGCTTATATTTTGAGCTTATCATGTTTTAGGTGTTTGACTAAGCTTATTAGCTTAAGCTTATTGACTTATTTTTAACAAAATAAGTCATTTTTCATAAGTCATCTTGAACTAGCTTATTTTCTTTCATGTGAGCTTATTTTTACAATTTTACCTTTATACCCTCTTTTTAGTCATTATACATTAACTAGTGGGGTACCCGCACAATGCAACGGCGGCGAATAAAGAGGAGGTTGTGATGAGTTTTGTGCAAAATAATCACAAAGAGCTAATATGAGTTTGTCAAAATTCCTTGCGAGATGAAGATAATATGAGTTTGTGAAGATTCTTTGCGAGAGCCACTTTAAAATTAAGAATTAAATTACTAACTCTGAGTTATTTGTCTTTCAGTTTGTTGGAAGAATTTTGTCGCATCGCTGAATCATGAAGTTGCTTATTATATATATGTATGTATATGTGTGTGTAATATTTCATAGTTCCAATTATTATGTAATTGAGTTAGAATGCAATGTTTATAAATTTCAACTCTTTGACTCTTTAATTTGTTTGGTGTTTGTGAAATCTCCTGAACTTGATTTATTGAAAACATGAATTTAGGTGATCTCATGAATCAAAAGTTAATATTAAAAATATATAATTAGACTTAATTCAATTATAAGTATGGTGATCTCATGAATCAAAAGTTAATATTAAAAATATATGGTTAGAAATAATTCAGTTATAAGTATTTGTTTAAATTCATTAATTGTCGGTTATGTTTTCAATATTTATTTGTTTAAATTCATTAATTGTGGACTTAAAGAAGAGGTATAAATGAGGGGTATTTTAGTAAATTTACTCTTAATAAGAGTTTTTTAGGTGGTAAATGCATTATATAGGAGTAAGATAAGCTAATATAAGGAAGCCCTTTTTGGTCATTTTCTACATTTTTTAAAAGAAGTTTATTAACTCATAAGTTATAAGTTAATCCAAACACTTTTTTTTTTCTCAAAAGCTTACAAGTTCATAAGCTTAAAAGCTCTTAAGCTCATAAGTTTAAGCCCTTAAAAAAAAGCTTAAACAAACACCCTCTAAATTAGGAATATGATGTACGCATATATCATTTTACATAATATGATATTAAAAGATGAAAATTATGCGATATGTGAATTGAAGAAAACAAGTTCCATCCTCTCCTACCAAAATCGAAGTATTCACAATTATTGCTTGTGCACTATGTTCGCTAGAACTTCATAACAATCTCCATTCCGATATGGTAGAACACATCGTACGAAGTTATATCTCAAATATTGACGAATAGCAATCTTAGTATTTTTATGAAATTAGTTGTAATGTTTTATTTAAGAATTATATTAGTTGTAATGTTTTTAATTTTTAATTAAATGTAGTATTTCTTAATTGCTTTTATAAAAGCAATTTTATTTTATAGTTTGGTTTAGTTATAATTTTTAATCAAAAAATTGGGAATTGGGAAAGGTTAAGGGGTTTGCATATGAGTATATGACAATTGTCAAGGTCTAAAAGCTAGAAGAGAAATAGGGATTTGAAGTTGATGTATCAAAAGATGAGACTTGATGATAGACTACTTTTACAATGGCTCTTAAAGCAAGAGGTGTATCATGAAGCATACATCCGGTATGCTTATTTGACAATTTGATACCAATTTAAACACCACCCCCTACATTGTGGTATCGAAACAAAGCATTCATTCTCGGTATCCAAATGCCAATGAAGAGAGAGGGAGAGAGAGAGAGAGAGAATAGGAGAAAGGAAGAGGAGAGATGATATTTTTTTAATAATTTTTTTTAAAGCGTGCAAAGCATGGGTAGTACGAAGGTTTTAGAATGACTGAAACATAAAGTGAGTTATGATAATGTGACGTGAAGTATGAGATGCCCAACCTAATTAAGTACACCCCATGCTCTTAGCATAATGAATACTTGCTTCTTGTAGTCTTATATTTTTATATTTCATGTCATATCAACAAGATTTTATCCATATTTCTTCATAGTTCAACCTAGAAAATTCTATTTTTTATGCTTCAAAATTGTTAATTCAATATTTATGTAAAGTAATCTAATAATAATAGATTAATTAGGAAGGTGATAAAAATAAAAACAATAAAAAAATGTAAAAGAAAGTAAAAGCTAGTATATTTAATTTAATAAAAGATTACATCATTGGAATTTTTTTAAATTATATCACTCCTAAAAATATACAAATCACTTAATTTATTTCTTATCCTCATTGTAGGATACTAGCATATTCAAATGCTAGCCAAATCCGAATAAAGATTATTATGTATTTCATGAAAACGTAGTTTGCGAATAGTCGTGTTTGATACTTTAGTCATATCTTGTACATGCTTCGAAGACGATGATAGATCGCTTTCATGAAATCTACAAATTACATGTCTCTCATCTCGTAATATCATATTGTGTCAAGTGTACTTAATGTTTTGTAACTTTTTTGGAGGCCACAATTGTGGTACTGTGCAATATTTGTCAATGGGCTTTATGACCACCGAATGTTCTTTCAACATCCTTCATTGCCGACTCTTGTGTTTTTTTTCAATATTTTACGTTTCTCATATTGTGGATATTAAAATGACACCCGATGTGGGTATTTCTCATTCGCAAGACAATAGCCGGATATGTATATAGCTCCCTTAATCTCAAATGGACACGCCAGTGTTTTACCGCTTAACATGTCATTGAATATCAGAGGCTTGTAGATAACACGTATATCACTATTCGAACCTGCAACCCACAAACGTATGTCAAATCAATAGATTTTGGGATGCAACTATTTCAAGTATAAGAGTAGGGTGTTCATGATAACCTCGCATGTATTGCCCCACGCCATGTTGCTAGATAATTTGAACACACCCGATTAGTGCAATCGGTACTTCTTAACATCTTCGAAAATCCATGTTTTAATTCATGAAACATGTATTATTGTTACATTGTATAAATGGTATATGGAAATAATTTGTACAACTAATAGTATTATATCACTTAGTTTTACATTTATAAACACTTTATTTATTTAATCACATTAGACCATCAACACTCAACCTCCACTTACACTCTCTAACCCACTACTACATTAACATCCACATTATCTTCTGACTCTAACCCCCTCTAATTCACAAACCCTCTTATTCAACTATCTTCAATCCACATCAAATATTAATAAAAATATATATTAATTAAGAAAGAGAAAGAGAGAAAAAAAGGGAACACGTCACTGGTCGAGAAACCAACCAGGGTTAGAACTCGCGTCAACTCTCCTTAGAGCGATGATGTGATTGGCGAGTAGAAGAGTCGGCCAGCGCTAGTCTCACTGTCGATGCACATGGTCTTAGTAGTGCTTGTTGTACATTTCTTTTTCTCTTATCATGTGTTCCAATTCCCAAACAATCCTAGTATAAACAACATTCGATTTACATTCAAGAATAATAAATGAAAATGAAGCTTTGAGAGGAAATCTCAGCCGTAGAAGCTCAAAGATTTGTCGATCGACCGACGGTGGTTCAAACCAGAGCTGACACAATAAGTAACTTTGATTTCTTTGTATCTTCAAACCCCACCCTCTTTCTATCCCTCGCTTACGAATCACAGGGGTGCTGTCTCACAACCTCCCGATCTCAAATCCCTCCATTGATACGTAGATTCTGTGTAGCTCATCCTCTCCTTCTATTCCAGTTGTTTTTGTTCGATCTCTCACTCGATTCAAGGCTTGATTTTGTTCTTTTACAATGGTATTCTTTCATTTTCCACTTGATTCTCATTTCGCTCTTGTATTCTAGATCCGGTTTTGAATTTTGATGAATCGACATTTGATAATTGTTCATTTTACATTGCTATTGTTGAATTTCGATGTGATTTTTTACTAACCGAAACCTTATATTTGCTGTTTGTTCTTTCGCTCTGGGGCAGCCTCTCAGGCTCGATATCAAGGTACTGTTAGCTATCTCAATCTATTTTGATATTTTCTGTAAGACATGTACTTATTTTTGACGAGTGGTTTTTAATGTTCATTTTTGGCAGAGGAAGCTTGCTCAAAGATCAGAAAGAGTTAAATCCGTGGACCTGCATCCGACGGAACCATGGTAAGGATAGACATATGTTTTAGTAGTTTCTATGTTGGCGATCGGAGATTACTGATGTCTTTTCTTTTGAAACTGGCTGGCACTGCTTGAGCTCGAATATGTAACTACTTACATTTTGATTTAAAAAGCATTAACATTGAGCCTCAATGTTATTAAGGGTCTGAGGAAGTAAAAAATTGTGACCAAGGAGTTATACATTATCAGTTATCATATTAATGGACATGGGTCTTTCTGTGTTTTCACAGGATCCTTACAAGTTTGTATTCAGGGACAGTTTGCATATGGGATTACCAGTCTCAGGTATGGAACAATTTTAAATGGTTTGAAGTAGAGTCACCTCTAGCTAAACTGCAGACTCATGATATGCTTTTATTAGAGTTTCAGCTGGATATATGTATAAGACACAAAATTTAGAGTTAATACCTTTCTCTTTATATGTAATTTGGAATTAATTTTCTCACCCGTTATATATGGAGCTAACTTCATAGCCTGGTATAGGGTGTTGGGGTTTAGATAGATGGCGAAGCCTATTAAGCAGAATATATTAAGAAAGACCATCAACGTTGTTGACTAAAAAACAATTACGTGTAGGTTTCGTACTGAAGCCTAACTAACTGAATTTAATGAGAAACCACAGTTGTGACAGAAAGGAACTACACCCAAAGTAGTCACATTGATGCACCATTAATATATAAATGGCAGATCTGGGTGGCATGAATGTATAGACGAAGTAGCTAACCAACTACAACAAAAGCATAAGGTAACCTGAGTCTCTTTGTAACTTCACTGTTCAACAAGGGATATAACTAACATAGATGAGTTGCCTATCTACATAGTTATCAATTACGAATTATAGTTTTTTCTTAACTTTTGTGTAAAATTGGTGGGCCACCTGGGATTTTCAGACTAGAAAGATTTGTAAGTTACCATCATCCATTTCTCGAGGAAGTTATAAAAATGTGAAAGGAAAATAGTGATCGAGATACAATGGAGCTTTCAGCGTTACTGCTCACTAGTTTGTTTGGTGGAGTCATGTGTCTGATTTCATCTGCTTATGGCTGTTCGTCTCGCTATTGCTGGAATCTATGTTAAGTTAGGTTTTGAATATAGGGTACATAAGAAATGGCAGCTCATCTTGATTTTTTTCCGGTGTTCCTTACCATAAATTAATTCATGAAGTGAACTCATACTAAATAACGTTGTAAAGTGAAATCTACACCAGGAATACTGAAAGACGTTGGGCAAACACTTATGACTTATTTAAAGAACATATTTTGTGTTGGTCAATTTGATTCCTTTCTTGTCTTCTAATTGGTCATCCAAACATCAACATTAGCAAGCTCCTGAGAAGCATCCTTTACTCACCAGCTCTCTGAACTAATGCAATATTTAATTATTTTTAAGTTTCGGGGATTTATGGTAAAATTAGCTTGATGAAACTTTAAACTAGTAAAAGATATGTTGGACGAGCAGGCTATGTCAGTTGGCCATGTTTTACCATTATTTTCTTGGCTATATATTTCGATAAGAATGGATGATTCAAGCCTGATATTGGATCTTTGTTATTGTAGACCATGGCAAAATCCTTTGAAGTTACTGACTTACCAGGTTCGGAATTGATATTTCTGTTTTCTAACACATACAGCCCATGCTTGCTTGACTCTGATGGGAAGTTGCATACAATATCTGGTAATTACATAATTTTTTTGCAGTCAGATCAGCGAAGTTCGTAGCACGCAAGCAGTGGGTTGTTGCTGGTGCAGATGACATGTTTATCCGGGTATACAATTACAACACAATGGATAAAGTTAAAGTCTACGAGGCACATACAGACTATATTCGGTGTGTGGCTGTCCACCCCACCCTGCCATATATATTGTCGTCATCTGATGACATGCTTATAAAGCTTTGGGATTGGGAGAAAAGCTGGTATTGTACTCAAATCTTTGAGGGTCATTCTCATTATGTGATGCAAGTGACAATCAACCCTAAAGACACCAATACTTTCGCAAGTGCATCACTTGATCGTACTATAAAGGTAATTTTAAGAATGTGTATGGAATCTATTAGCTTAACATGTTCTAAGTGATGTTTATGCCCCTCCATCTTACCTATTCTAGATTTGGAATCTTGGCTCACCTGATCCTAACTTCACACTGGATGCCCATCTCAAAGGAGTGAATTGTGTGGACTATTTCACGGGTGGTGATAAACCTTATCTAATTACTGGATCGGATGATCATACTGCAAAGGTTTGTGTCTACAATCTTTCTGTTTTCTTAATTATTTTGTGTAGTTGACATCTAAATCTGTTTGTGTATTGATAAACATTTCAAACAGGTTTGGGATTATCAAACCAAAACTTGTGTTCAGACCTTGGAAGGTCACACACACAATGTTTCTGCTGTGTGCTTTCATCCTGAGCTCCCAGTAATTATTACAGGTTCTGAGGATGGTACTGTACGTATATGGCACTCGACCACTTATAGGTTGGTTCTTATTTGTGACTTGCAAATGATTGCATTCTTAATCATAAAAAATTAAAGAGTTCCTCAGGTTGTATCAAACCCACTTGTTTCTGTGATAGTGTGATCGTTTTATGCATTTGCCATGCACGCTCTTTCCTTTTGTTATTTGTCTTGATTTATACGAACATACACACAGTGGTTCTAGTCACCTAGTTTCTGCATCCATGATCTGATTTTTCAGAAAATATGTTAACAGTTATGCTTTGACGTCGCAAAGTAGTAGTTTACTTGTGAACTAGAGTTGGAAGGACATAAGTATGTTGCATTTTAACCCTTTGTTTCATAAAATGCTTGATGGTTATAATGACATGGTTGCCTCTACTTATAGTACTCATCTACCCAAATGAACGGTTTGGATTAAACTAGTTGGCATGGCTATGATCAAAGTATATATCAAGTCTTAAAGATGTTTACATGATTTTTAATATAATGCAAGGAAGGGAGGGATGATGCGAAGTATGCTTCTACTCAACATGTTATTATTGTCTTGTGATCCTATGCACGCTGTTTGCTAATAATTTCTAATTGCAATGTTACTCCATAAGTGCAATTGTAATTAAGACGTGTGCTTATTTCCATCACACTGAGCTTATTATGCTACTCTTTTAATGTCGCTCTTCTTTTTTCATTTTCTGCTGCAGATTAGAGAACACTTTAAATTACGGACTTGAAAGGGTCTGGGCTGTTGGATACATGAAAGGTTCACGTCGGTAAGTTGTTATGTAGCTACATACTGAGCATGTTCTATCACTTGTTTTATTGCATTTAGACCATTCAGAATTATTGTCATTCTCTTGCTCACGGTGTTTCCTAGTTCTTTTACCATTCATGCGTACATATTTTCTCACGGCATGCATCTTTACTTGGGTTGATATCTGAAGTAAAAGACTTAAAGATATTCTAGTGTTGCTGACTCGCTGATGCCAGTATATCTATCATGAGAGTATATATACTTAACACCTGTTTGTTTATCAGAACCAACTCATTTACAATAGTATATCTACTGTACAGGGTTGTTATTGGATATGATGAAGGGATGATAATGGTGAAAATTGGTCGCGAGGAGCCTGTAGTTAGTATGGATAATAGCGGAAAAATTATATGGTCTAAGCATAATGAAATTCAGACTGTTAACATCAAGAGCGTGGGAGCTGATTATGAGGTTTGGCTTTGGTTGAATAACCACAAGAAAAGAAAAGGAAAATGGTGGTTCTCTTTTTCTGTGAATATGACTATTTTTTGTCCTCTTTGCTTCTCAGGTTTCTGATGGAGAAAGGTTGCCTTTAGCAGTCAAAGAGTTGGGAACATGTGATCTGTACCCACAAGTAAGCTGTCCTCTAAAGTTTGAACTTTAAAACTATAAAGAAATCAAAGGAATACACTAAATACACAGTAGGCTATGATGAGCATGGTAATGATTGAGTTCCCCTGTATAATCACACTGGAGGGGTACTTTTTGTAGTTGTACACTGTACATGTAGAAGGTTGTCCTCTAGTATAAAGAAATTATAAAACCTGGAATGCTGCATTTAATATGAGATATGGTAATAATTAGTTTATTTTTTTAAACTTTGTCACAATGTTGATCATGTCTTTGTTGTTCTTGCCCTTGTGTTCAGAGCTTGAAGCACAACCCAAATGGGAGGTTTGTCGTTGTCTGTGGTGATGGTGAATACATAATTTATACAGCTTTGGCATGGAGAAATAGATCCTTTGGATCCGCATTGGAGTTTGTTTGGTCCACTGATGGTGAATATGCTGTTAGGGAGAGCACAACCAAGGTCAAGCTTTTTAATAAATCTTTTCAGGTATGCCTAATAATTCAATCAATCTGCAACGTTCCTGATTTTCTATCCAGTCTCGGTTTTAAATGTCATAAGCATGTTGTGGCATTATAATAATGTACCATTTTTTATTCTTGCATAGTGCAGCTTCCATCTTCTGACTAGAAGAGCATCCGACCAACATTTTTTATTCTTGCATTATAATAATGTACCATTTTTTATTCTTCCATCAGGAAAAGAAGAGCATCCGACCAACATTTTCAGCTGAGCGCATACATGGAGGATCTTTGCTAGCAATGTGCTCAAATGATTTTATATGTTTTTATGATTGGGCAGAGTGCAGATTAATTCAACGAATTGATGTTAATGTCAAAGTAATATATTATTATTACGCTTACCTTCATTTGCTTATATGTTACCACTGTATCACCTTGTTTCTTTCCATTTACCATAAGTGCATGACACAACTATTTACTCTTTCCTGTTTTCATTTTCCCTCTTCATTTCTAGAACCTATACTGGGCAGATAGTGGTGATTTGGTGGCAATTTCCAGTGATTCATCATTCTACGTTCTAAAGTACAATGTAAGATCCTTATCTAAGCAAGTTTACTCTAATCCTACAACAGTACAACCCGCCCAACTTTAATTGTTTAAATTTTGTGCAAAAAGTGTGATAAATAATAGATGTTGTAATGTTGCAGCGTGATGTAGTGTCAGCACATCTGGATAGTGGTAAACCTGTAGACGAGCAAGGTGTTGAAGATTCGTTTGAACTTCTGTATGAAGTGAATGAAAGGGTTAGAACTGGATTATGGGTTGGGGATTGCTTTATATACACTAATTCTTCATGGAGACTCAACTACTGTGTTGGTGGTGAGGTATAGTCTGTTGATAGTAACTGTCATGAAATCTCCAACTTTCATGGGTTTGTCTAACATTATTTGATCAGTACTTGTTTAATGTGACACCATTTTCAGGTAACCACCATGTTTCATTTGGATCGACCTTTGTATCTCCTAGGGTATCTAGCTAATCAGAGCAGAGTTTATCTCATTGACAAAGAATTCAAGTAAGTTTATCATAGGGTGTTAAGTTTGGATAATAACTGGTGTTAAAATCCATGCTATGCTAATGTTTTCTTCTGGATTATTACATTTTAGTGTCATTGGATACACTTTGCTTCTTACCTTAATCGAGTATAAGACACTTGTGATGCGTGGAGATGTAGAACGAGCTAATGGAGTTTTATCTTCGATTCCGAAGGAGCATTATAATAGGTAGATTTCAAGTATCCTCTTCTTTGTAATTCATATATTCAATGTTCACGTTTATACCTTTGCCCTTGGTGTGAGAGCTTATAACCCATATTGCTTCTATCGAGTCATCTTCTTGATTGGTCTATCTTTATTTGGATTGTATACTTATCTTGTCCTTGTACAGTATATGTAAATCTCTGTCGGATATAATATATATGGTTGTCTTGATAGTGTTGCTCGTTTTCTGGAGTCACGTGGCATGATTGAAGAGGCCTTGGAAGTTGCTACAGATCCTGACTATAGATTTGAGTTGGCTATCCAGCTTGGTAAACTTGAGATTGCAAAGGTTATAGCTCTTAACTTTGGAAAGAAAATATGTGTGTGTATGAAGAGATATTTCTGCCTTCTGATCCATTTGTAGTCATGATGACATTTTTTTCTGCATGCATACAGGATATTGCCCTAGTAGCAGAGAGTGAATCAAAATGGAAGCAATTGGGTGAATTAGCCATGTCTGCTGGAATGGTAATTCCCGACTTGGTTGAATATTTAGTAAATATTCTTTTTTGAATATGATTTTCTTTGTGGGTTAAAATGAGTTCTCTTTATTCTTTTTCCATCTCTAGAGCACTTGAAACGCCTTAAAAAATAGAAAACAAAATGATTGAAATTAGATCTTTACTTTTTATGTTGGACTCATGCCACAATTGACATCTGTATCAGTATATGATCATATGTAACGTTTGATCCATTGCAGCTGGCCATGGCAGAGGATTGTTTGAAGCATGCAAAAGATTTCAGTGGTTTGTTGCTCCTGTATTCTTCTTTAGGAGATGCTGAAGAGATAGCAAAACTTGCATCACTTGCAAAAGAAAATGGAAAAAACAATGTGGCTTTTGCTTGTCTGTTTATGTTGGGTAAATTGGAAGACTGCCTGCAACTGTTGATTGACAGGTTACTCATCACATTTCATATAGGAAAAAAAATCCAAAATCCATATGAAGTCGACCCTAATATGCAATATCTGAAATGTAATGTTGTCCTTGCAGTAATCGGATACCTGAAGCTGCTCTAATGGCACGGTCTTATCTTCCCAGCAAGGTTTCTGAAATTGTTGCCCTTTGGAGAAAAGACCTTAACAAGGTTAATTGTGAAATTTCTACTATTTCTACTGTCTTTCTGTTCAATTGTTTTTGTTCATGCATAGAGGTTCCTAAAACACATGTCCCAACATTTTATGTTTTGAAAAACAAACATGATATAGGGATGAGGATTTGAGATTTTCTCCAACTTGCATAATATTTTCCATCAGTCAATTAATGAGTTTTTCCCTTTTTTTTCAAGTTCTAATATTATTTTCCTGTATGGGGCAGCAAGTGAGCCCAACCAAGCTCGAGCCCTAGCTCTACTTAACCAATTTAGCATTAACTTGAGCACTCAAATAGCTTATTTATAATGATGAACCATGCTCAAATCAAAAGCTTGATATAGTTCGAGTCTAGCTCAAGAAGCTCAGCTTGTTTGCTCTCCTAATTACATATTACAGCACTATCATAGTATCATATACATATGGCTCAACAAGCTAGACATGGGATCTGAGTTAAGTTCTGGTAAGCTTGAACTTGCTCGTAATACGATTCAAGCTCATTTTTTTACTTGAGCTTGAGCTCGGTCTTAATGAAAGTTTGACTCGTTTATACCCCTATTCATGAGAACAAATATGGATTACCCGGCTTGTTTCGATATTATCCTTGGCCAAGGTTTTTGAAAGCCTTCCAATCTGTTATCGTGGATTCACTCCCGATTATTCTTAGCTTTATATTCAGAGTATTTTTGTTTGTATTAAACTAAGAAATTTTAAGACAAGTTGTGTGACATGGTTTCACTGCAGATTAACCAGAAAGCTGCAGAATCTTTGGCAGATCCTGAAGAGTACCCAAATATGTTTGAGGACTGGCAAATTGCACTTGAGGTTGAAGCAAAGGCTGCAGAGACAAGGTTTCATTTGTCCTCCTTTCTATAATATGATTTTTATGAACCAAATGCATATTGAAAAAGAACATTACTTAAAATTTTCTCTAGGGGAAGTTATCCTCCAGCAGCAGAGTATGTGAACTATGTTGATAGATCGCCTATCAATCTAGTTGATAATTTCAAAAACATGCGATTAGGAGTTGAGGAACCAATGGAAAATGGGGCATTAGATCATGAGGTACGTACATTTCTGTTATTCTTTCCAAAGGTTCTTGATTAAGGGATCTAACTCTGAATTCTTGATATTTTTAGAACATAAAGTCTTCAATTGGGAGAATTTCATTCATTTCCTTGTAAAACTTCTAAATTACATTTATATCCTTACAAACTTTTAAACTACATTAATATCCTCCCAAAAACTCCAAACTCTCATTTATATCCAAATACTTAATTTTATTAATAATAAAATCATTTAAATATTAAAAAACACTTCCTACTAATTATTGTGTATGCAATTGTACTAAAATACCCCTATCTAAATGGTAGACTACGATTGCTCTGTAAAAACAAAAACAATTGCCTGTAGTTTCTAACTTGTACAGTACACGCGTACATGGAGCTAATAAGCAACTGATTGTTCACTTCCAATTTTAGTACTTTTATTTCATTTTGAAATTTAAACACCATGAATTAAGAAATTTTAATTTACTTCCCTGTTCAGAATTCTTCATGCTTATAAGAAATTGGTTATTGTTCCTTCACTTTTTCCTAGAACTAGATTCAATATATACAACTTAAGAAACACCACAAAACAAATCATCACCGACTTATCTTGAAAGCATGAAAAAGAATTAAAACGAACGAGTTACATGGAACCAAGATTTTTAATTATAGATGAGTTACCTGATCGGAGAATTGAATAGAATGAAATGGAGTAAGTAACTTGTCGCCAGTAGAATGAAAAGAACTTGAATTGTCGGCAGGAGAAAGATACGGCAGCAACTATGGTTTTTGAATGCTATTCTTCTTTGTTTAGACAAGATTTTTTTAGTGATTTAATGTTCAAATCAATTTGGAGAAATGTTTTTATATATTAAAATGATTTAATTATGCCTAAATTATATATTTGGATATAAAAAGAGAGTTTGAAAGATTTAGAAGGATATTGATGTAATTTTAAAGTTTGAAAGGATGTAGATGTAATTTAAGGATTTAGCAAGGATATATATGAAATCTCCCTTAATTTATTTTGTGTAAAGAAATATATAGGTTAATGCCCAGAAATGGTTTGCTATCCCTAAGAGTTATAACTTTTCCCTATGTTTCCATTTTTACATCCTTCTCATCACCTCTCTGTCACAGGATCTGGAGCAGAATGGAAATGATGAGGAATTTGTTGATGGCCAAGAAGAGATTCAAAGTCAAGGTCAAGAAGAGGTTGTTGGAATGGATAATGATTCTACAGATGGTGCAGTACTCGTTAATAGCAATGAGGCTGATGAAGAGTGAGGTATGAATAATGCTGTAACTACATCTGCTTAAAAAGCAATTGATTGCGGAAGTGTGGACTCTTTTTTTTGAAGGGGGGGGGGGGGGGGGGCTCATACACTGAAAATTTTCAAAGGTTGACTGGACTTCAATCCTTATTTCTGCTTTCAAGGATTCCCCCCCCCCCCCCCCCCCCCCCCCCCCTTTTCTTTCTGGAGATGTCTTAATCACCTCATTTTTGAATGGCAGTGTGTACGCTGCATCAGTAAATCCACAGAAGACAGTTGTTTCCTGCTTTACAAACTCCCTCAGGTCAGATATAATTACATGATTGTGTGCAAATAATGGAAATCGTTATGGGATATAATAATTCTTATATTCTGAGTCATTGATCACTATGCAAATACTGGAAATCTTTATGGGATATAATAATTCTTATATTCCGAGCCTTGTGTTTTCTTTGCAAAAAAAGAAGTATATTTCAATCTTTGATCCCGTTACCAAGAAATGGTCGATGCATTTTCTAACAAGTCGAATGGGTAAATTTTAAATGCTGATCGAAAAAATAAAACAGGTCAAGTAGGTTGCTCGAGTCAAATGTTGCCCAAAGTGCATTGGAATGCTTGCAACCTCCTAAGCCATTTTTATTTAAAAAATAGATATTGTTGTTTTTTAATACAATAATGTATATTTAATCAAAAGAGAAGACCTCATTTACAGGTATTATAAAACGCCCCTATCCTCCATTATTATGTTTACAACTTGTAATCGAAAACCTCGTTTACAGGTATTTTCAAAGTCCCGTTTGGAGAGTGGGTGAATGCAGGATTGGCCGTCTGATATAAACATGATGTAATTTTGTAGGGCATCAAGTTTTGTGATTGGTAACAGATAATACAGACCTGAGTTTAGTAGCTGAGTGAATTTAGTTACTCCCAAAGAGTTTTTATGAATATTATTTTTGAGGCGAATTTTATTGTGAGTTGTAAAGACATGATGTTATAATGGCTGCTTATAGGTGTGGGAGACAACAATCATATAGTTTTTTTTTTATCTGGTTTTCATCTAATTGTAATTGTGTTTTCTGGTTTCTCTCACCCTTTTGTTTACAGCTAAATCCTCTTTGTAATAATGTTTGACTCTTGTAATCAGGCATTGAAAGTTGTATTTGCTTAGCTTTATCTCTTGAAACCATCTTTTATCTTAGAATTTTTGTATGTAATTTCCGGTAAATTGCCTAGAAAGGTGATTTAAATATCAAATTTTTATTAATAAAGGTAACGTGTAAGTTTTTATTGTAAAAAAAAGATTATAATTTTAATTTGATATAAAAAGGATTGAAAATTTTAATTTTACACAAACAGGATCGTAAGTCATTACTAATAATTTTTTTTTATCAAAAGAGCTTTATGAATTTATGATAGGTATGGTAAAAATCAAGGTTACTAGGTAAATATATATATTTTTTTAATAGCAAATTGAAATATACATTTCTTGGTTAAAAAATTGTATGTTACTTTTATTAGTAAATTTTGATATTTATTACGACTTGAATGAAACTTTAGGGGAAGACCTCCATAAGGAAGAACAAGAGCTACAATTTTTTCTTGATTTTCCTAGAATTTATACATTGAAAACGAATTTTGTCTAATGTTAGTTAATTGTTCACGTGACAAGAGTGATAATGCAACAATACAAGCAATAATAAATGTTATTACTATCAGATAAATCATTACTAATCTATTACTGACACTTTGCAGTAATAACTGTCATTACTACTTTATTAAACAAACGCAATATTAATTATCTTCAATACAATATTATTGGTTGGAACAGTGAGAATTGTGTTAACGAGCTTCAAAATAACGAGCCCATCGCGTGGAGTGGTGAAAACAAGCCCATGCGTGGAGTGGTGAACTAGCTCGTTATAGCTTTTTTTATATATATATTTTTTGACTCGATAATGACCCTATTGCAAATTGACTTTAGATTGTCCTAATCCAATTATTTGTATTTAAATTCCAATTGTAGATCGGTGTGTACATAAATGTTTGAGTTGTGTTCAACAAAGTCCATTTAAAAAACATAGTTCTAAAAATTTTAATATTCAATCATAGATGATTCAGTATACAATCACATGTGATTTGTAAAAGCATCACATGTGAATTACGAAAATATCACTCCGTCCAAATTTTTAAAATGCAATATGGACCATTGAATATTCTTCATAAATGTTTATTAACTTTATATTTTATGAATCAAATAATTTTGAGTCACTTTGGTTACCATTATTTAAAGACTACCTATGTTAATTTTCCCATTATGCTAAGCTTAATCACCATTAGCAATTTTAATTTTATTACAAATAAATTATTACTTATGCAACAAATGTAAATGTTAATATCATATTTTTTAAAATATTAATATTATAATAATTCTAAATTTTTAATAAGATATGTGAACCATAAATCTAGGGTTCATGTATAAAAATAAGGCAAAGCTTCCGCACCCATTCTAAGCAACGGCCAAAATAACCACGAAGCTCTACATTTTCCACCGTTTTCAAGGTATCGATTTATCCTATTACACCTTGTTCTAAGCTATTATGTTTTTTGATTTCGTTAATCATCTAACGAAGATTGATTGCGTCGATCTGTATTATGATTCTTGTTATATTCAATTAATCGTCGCAGTGTTTGTAATCGGCTGTGTCGTTGTTACCGCTTTTGATGATATGTGTGTTTTGCACAAATTCGATCCTCGTTGTCTAGGCCATAGATTTGTCTAATACTTTCTTGAAAGAGTTTGAAGAACGAGTAAAATTAGGTTAGAATCAAAGTTTGTTTACCTTTCTTGATTTGTCCTGAAGAAATTTCGTTTCTTACCAAAAAAAACCGTGATCTTTAAGAAGCTGCTGGAACAATTAGAGATTCTGAACCTCTAGGGTAGGTATGTACCCTTTTTTGGAGTAACATACTGTTTGATAGGCCATTCTTGTCGAAACATTGATGAAAATTTCAGTTGTTTTATACTTTTATTGTGCTGATAACCTGAATCTTAATAAAATGGTTATGAATTAGGTTTATATAACAAATACACGGTCGAATTATTGAGCCATTGCTTTGTTTTTAACTAGTTATTGTGGTTTATATTGAGATGAGAAAGATGTTTCTTGTATAGGGTGTATTCTTCGTGGGAGCTCATTGCATTTTCAGGTTTATTCAAATGCCTTTTAAAATTCACGGTTGAAACATTTTCAGGCTTCTTTTATTAAGTTATTTTTAATATATTGTTGTCTTTGTTAGTATTCCAGAGATGTTCCTGGTACTTTTTTTGGTTTTTATTCAAAGTGGTTATTGGTTAATTGGACCTGCCAATAAATTATTATCTGATTGGCACCTTTCCCCCTCACCATCTGATATGTTCAGCATTTGAGTCACTATGAACGACAAATGGTCCCTCTTTTTTTATTATAGAAGGGAAAATATACGTAGGGAATTGAAGATCCATTTCTGGTCACGAACCTTTGTATGGCTAGTGAGATCTGACACTCTTTAAAGAAGCTGTTTATGTCACCAGAAAGCCTTATACAACTGTTTGCATTTCTATGTCATGCAGAATCAAAATCTTTAGTGTCAGCTTCTGAGAAGCATTGTAGGATTTGAATAATTATTACTTTTCTGCCATGGGAGATGCAGAGAACGCCCTTCCACCTTCCAAAAAAAGGGCTGCTGGAAGGGAATTATCTCGAGATAACCCTGGTCTTGATGACGAAGAAGAAGTTTTTGATCAAGAAGCAGGCACATTCAAGAAAGCTAGTGAAGATGTGTTGGCCAATAGAAGAATTGTAAAAGTTCGTCGAAATCGAACACCATCAGCACCTTCATCTAATCCTTTTGCTGCAATTCAGTTGGTACCTCCTACAGAATCTACCCCTGCATCTAATCCTTTTGCATCAATTCAGTTGGTACCTCCTACAGATTCCACTGCTAATGTTCAAGAATCTCAAGATAATGCGAAAAAGGAAACCACAAATGAAGAAGATGGTGGTGATGAACAAGCTGAGAGCAAGGTTGATGAGGTGGAAAAACATGAAGTTGCTAGTGAGGTGAAAAAACCTGACACTGAGAGCAAGGTCGATGAGGTGGAAAAACACGAAGTTACTAGCGAGGTGAAAAAACCTGAATCAGATGATGCTGAGTCAGTGAAAGAAGAGGCTGAATGTGAAGCTAAAAAAGAGACTGAAAGCAATGAAGGTGAGAATGATGGAGAGAAGAGCACTGAACCCGCATCAGTTAGCTCATTCCAACAGCTTTCAAGTAGCCAAAATGCTTTTACGGGAATTGTGGGGACAGGATTTTCAAGTTCAACGTTTTCATTTGGTTCGATCTCAAAAGGTGACCAGCCCAGTTTCTCTTCTTTCAGTTTTGGTACCAACGGAAACTCGTCTCTGTTTAACAAGACCACCGAAGGAAGCAAGATACCATCGATGCAAGCAGTTGAGGTGGAAACTGGGGAGGAGAACGAGAAGGCGGTTTTTACAGCAGATTCTGTTTTGTTTGAGTTTCTTGATGGTGGGTGGAAGGAACGTGGGAAAGGTGAACTAAAAGTCAACATACCAACATCTGGGAATGGAAAAGGTAGACTTGTGATGAGAGCTAGAGGGAATTATAGACTTATATTAAACGCTAGTCTTTTTCCTGATATGAAACTCACTAACATGGAGAAAAAAGGGATCACATTTGCTTGTTTGAATAGCACGGGTGAAGGAAAAGATAGTCTGTCAACCTTTGCTTTGAAGTTCAAAGATGGTGCTATTGTTGAAGAGTTTCGTGCAGTTGCTACCCAACACAAAGGCAGTACAAATACAACAGTTGTTCCATCTTTGAGGACGCCGGAAAATTCTCCAAAAGCATCAGATTGAATACGGAGTAATCAGTTATAAGCAAGAGATATTCGCTTATCGATCAGCATGCCCTTTTCGCTTTCTAAGGCTTGTAAAACGGGTCAAATCGATGAAATAGAACTTTCTGGTGAATGGGACATCCGTCATGTAGTGGAGTTTGTCTTTTCTTTTTTATTTTACCGTAAAAGACCTTATATCCTATTCCTATCTAGTCTGTTACCATCGGGCTTTTGACAGAGTAGTATTGTTATGGGGATCAAGGCCCAAAATTTGGAGTTGATTAAATGATAACCATGGTTCTATGATTGTCTGATATATTTGCTTTATATTTGTGTTGGATGGTCATTTCGGCTGTATATTTGTGTTGGATGGTCATTTCGGGTTGCAGGATGATGTGTATGGGGGGCTAAATGGCTAATTGTTTTAGTACATGTTGAAATGCGTTGGGTTGGGTTTACCGGGAACATGTTTTAAGGGAAAATGCACCTTAGGTGTTGTCACACTTACAAACTTGTTAAATAAAAGTTATTTTTGTTATTTTAGGCGTTGTTTGTTGCTGCCTAAGAGCAATGGATGTACTGAATGCCGAAGGAGAGAGAGGAGATAGTGAGGAGAGAGAAAGAGAGAAAATATGAGAGAGGAGAGAGTTTTTTTTTTTTTTAATAAAAAATCTTTAAAGCATATGAAACGTGGGTAGTACGAGATTTAAGCATGCTTGAAGTTTAGAATGGTTATGCTGATGATATGGCATTGAAGCATGAGATGCTTCAAGCATATACACTCCATGCTCTAATGGAACCATTTAGCGCAAAATGCTAAATCGTTCAGCATTCAGCGTGTTTGATTGTTGTCTTTGAATGAAGACTATGCTGAATGAAACAAAAAAATACCGTTAAATCATTCTACCTTAAAGTATATTATGAATCATTAAGCACAAAATATTTTACCCTAATACTCCGTCTTTCACACGTCTTCTTAAACAATCATATCATATCTTATAATATAATGTATCGCTATTAAGGTTAAAATGGTAATTTGCATTATTCAAATTGTTCATTCAGAACCTTTATCAAACAACATGTCACATTCAGATGCAGATTCATTCAAAGCCTTTGAATTATTTAGACTACAAAATTATTCGGTGCTTAATCTTTTAACAAACAACCCTGTAGTATGTGTTCAAATCTTTATTAGGTTATTGGTGTGTTGTAATGTAATTCCAATAGTAATCCAAATTTCTGAATCATTTGATTTAGATGGCAAATGGGTATATGTGTTAAAGAAATATGCTTTTGAGATCTGTTAGACTCGTATTTTAAGCTAATCTTTGAAGTTGCCTTTTTTACAATCAGTGATAAACCATAAGCTAAATGAATCAACAGATTCATACGTAAAGTCTTGATTTGCATTCATACAAGGCCGTCTTAAACCAATCTGGTGTTGCATTAAACTATCAAAATCATATAACCTTTCAAGTTGTGAGTTTGTCTGTTAAGAATAATAACAGACAGATTCCCTCAGAATCCAAGTCCGTGTGTTTTGTGGATTTATATCATCACATGCTGTCATTTTGTGTCATTCTGCACAACCACTAGCAGTAGTTCACGGGTCAAGTAAAGACAATTGAATATACCCACCATTATATATTATATTATTATATATATTCCATCAAATTTTATAAATTTTTTTTTAAAAAAACACCTAACTTAGTTAAAAGGATAAGGCTCAAGACCTTCATTTTGCCAAGCTCATATTCACAACAGTATCTGAATCCACAACTTACATTTTACAAGGGAATACCGACATCATTAGACAAAAGGTTCTCTGGTTTGCCACAAACGTTAAAAGTTTGTCCCTACTAGCAATAAAATGGGGTCGACTTGAAGTACATAGATAAATCTAAATAACATTTGTTCGATCACGTAGCAAATTAAATCTTAAAGTTGAATCGTCAAATACAATACGATACGATAATAATAACTTATACAATGATTTTGGTGATATTTTGAACTATTGAACATAAAAAAAATGAAAATTACAGCAAGAACAACAGTACATTTCAACTGTGGACAAGAAATAGGGTGAAATGGAGTGTTGTTTTTAAGTTAAGGTGATGCAGATGATGAGTAGCTCATGGTGCACTTGTTTGAACATGACCCTACACAGCTTTCCATATTCTTTCCATCTGTAAAACAAAGTGTTACAACAAATTAACTTCCTAAAATTTCCCATAACAAAACCAATCATATCAATCCTAAATAAACACGCAAAATCTCGAGACTGTTTTATATACATGTGTGTGAGTGTGTGTTTTAACATACCAGGATTATGTGTTTTGCTGATGTTAGAACAAAGGGAAGTGGCACAACCAAGCTTGCAGTAACCAAGGTTTTGTGTGTGTGGATCAATGGACATGGCTGAAGGAAGAGATGGAAAGATGCATTCTTTGAGGCATTGGGTGGTGCAGGTGCATAGACTTTTGTTGGGTTCAATCATACAGAAAATGAAGCATTTGGCATAACAGTCCCTGAATGAATTCACATCACCCCTACACCCACCCACCACCATTCCCATCACCACTACAAACTTCAGTAATCCCTTCATCTCCATTTCGATCTTTTTCAAACACTAAGGTCACATGTGGTGCCTTTCTGTGCGTGTATGTATGTATATATATATATACACACACATCGATGTGTGAGTTTTTGTTTTTTTATCTCTATCAAGAAAATACTATAGGTGACTTGATATATAGTTTAGCAAAAAAAGTACTATAACTTCATACCAAGTACTCTCGCTTATTAGATAAAAAGTTAAACATAAGTGTCAAAATTAAAGCAAGAGACGAGATGAAGAAAGAAGTTAGCGAATAATTGCATATATGAAAGTAGTTTGAATTTTAGTTAAAACTATATCCTTTACTAATAACAAAGAAAATGGAAATCCCCTAATCAATTTTACTCTTCTATTAGACGACTAATTCAGATTTACCTTTCTTTAAATATCTCGAATTCAACCAGTAAGACTTAATTTTACCTCGATTTTGACTTTTGATGCAAAATTAACCATCAATTTTGACTTTAGCGTCAAAATTGATTAACGAATTTTGCTTCCGAAGATTTCTAAAACATATATGAAAATGTATATGAGGTATTTGTATAAGTTATGAGGGGCTATATGAAAACATATAGAGGGTGCTTGTATAAATTACGAGGGACTTTATGAAAACATATAGAGGGTGTTTGTATAAATTATATATTTATATTTAATGACTGTATTTAATTGTATATGTTTATAGTTTTTTTTATAACTTTTAATGTATAATGATTGGTATAAATACAATTATATACTTATGCTTTATTTGGTAAAAAGGTTGTTTACGCCAGACCAACTTTGCGCCCGGATCCTATAGAACTTATGCTTTATTACACGTTACATTTTTACTGTTTTAAAGCTCTCCCGTAGGTACGTGAGTCATTCAACTAGTATCAATTAAATTTCAATATATAAGATGTTAAATACAAATTTATATATATATATATATATATAACGAATTCGATCATATAATAAGTATTCTAATTCTAATTGTAAGTTTTAAAAAAAGCACGTATAAGTAAAACTTGTTAATCTAATAAAATGTAATTCGAATTTATAAATATTTATGGATTTTTTAGATTTACTTATATAATTATCCACAACTTGATTTAGCCGTGTGGGTTCAATTCTGCTGTGTGTGTATAACTTGAAACCTAATTTCCTGCATGTGAAACCCTTTTGTTGTTTTCTTCTTAAAATGTGATGACGTGATAGAAAATGATGATTAAATTAAGTTAATTGATATGAAATAGTAGTATATTACATAAAAAATAAACTCTAAAAGGGTCACGGGTGAACTTGATGATATGTTCAATATGATATGTTAGATATTAAATAGTTTGTTAGTCTTGTGTTCTTTTGTTTTTAATATGTTTAACTAGATTAGTTTATTATATGGGCTTGGCCCACTTTTCTTATATTTATTAGTTAGTCTAGTAAATAAATGGTATTAGGCCATAAGGCTTTAGGGCCCATGTGTCTATTAGTATTTAAAGCCTTGCAAACCTAGTTTGCAAGACAACTCTTTGTAATATCAATCTCTGTATTCACGTACAAGAAATAGTAAGAGAGATTCTTCAAAGTTCATACAAAGTGTTCATACTTGTTCATATCAACTTTTTCATCTTTACCTCAAGTATTCTTGTTTACTCATCTTTTACACAACAAAGGATTTTCAATTGGTATCAGAGCCAACTCCCTACTGGATTGGTTCAACATTACCTGAAAGTAACATCTGTGTGTGAGAAACAAAACCCAGAAACAGCTTCCGTTTGTGTTTACGTGAAGCTTAGAAAGAAGAAAACCCATTTAGCCAAAATCTCTTGTTTTCAAGTTATTTGTTACATCTAAGAAGTATTTAAGAAGGATAAAACCTTTTTAAGTGTTTTTAGGATAAACAAACAACATCTGGGTAGTGTTCTTCAAGTTATTTGAAAATTTAGTGTTCTTCAAGTTCCTAAAGTTTTCTACTGTTTCATCAAATTGTTGTTGTTGTTTTGGGTTGAAATCAGTAAAGAGAAGTGTTTCTAGTAAAAGAAAAGGTCAAAACAAAAGTTTAGTGAGTTTTTAGTGTGTTTTGGGCAAATTAGCAGTCTGTTATCGAACAGAGTACAGACCTGCAAGTTTTTGGATTATTATCCATCCGACAGTCGTGCGACTCTAGGCTCATCCGACTTTGGCCCATCCGATTGTCGTGCGACTTTCACAAAACAAACCATCCGAACATACTTTTGAAAACTCATCCGACCTTTAGGCTCGAAGCTCATCCGACTCTCGGACGAAAATCTCATCCGACTTTCGGACCACACTCAACTTCATCCGACAGTCGGATCACCTAAAGCTCATCCAACCTTCGGAACTTCATCCGACCTTCGGATCACCTAAAGCTCATCCGACCTTCGAGATTTCATCCGACTTTCGGACCAGAAGTTCATCCGACTTTCGGATAACAATCAATCTCTTTGACAGTCAAAGGAACACAAATCCAAGAACTCTCAGTCCATCCGACTTTCGGACCATCCGACAGTCGCATCAAATCACACTTGGACAACTTCACCCAATTCTCAAACACTTAAACCAACTTCACAAGTTTTCTCACACACACTAACCATTCTATTTCTAGGAGAAAGATCTAAAGTAAAGATGAGTTCAAGCAACGAAATCCTCGCCATAGGAACAGACACTAAACCTCCAGTACTTTTCAAAAATGAGTACAATGTATGGAAAGGAAGGTTTATGGACTTCATAGAGCATAATGAAAAATATGGTGAAATGATGAAAGACAGCATTCTAAACGGTGATGCCATCTTTGAGAAATTTGTCGAGGCTGTTCCAGAAAACAATCCACCAGTTCTTGCTGAAAGGAGACAGAAACTCCCATCAGAACTAACTGCAGAAGAGAAAGACCATGCACGCGCCGACAAAGACGCAAAATATTACTTGAAACAAGGGCTATGCGCGGAAATCTACTCAAAAATAGACAGTTTGACTTCTGCCAAAGAAATTTGGGACGAAGTAAAACAACAAATGCAGGGTACTGAGCAAGGGTCATTTATCAGGGTAACACAGCTTGTTAACACCTTCCGGGAATTCAAGGCCAGGGAGGGTGAACTGTTGCAGGACACTTACAGTCACTTCTGTAGATTGTTGAACGATATGAGAAATCATGGCGTAACGAGATCCGATCTAGATATAAATGTTAACTGGATCAATGCACTTGGTCCTGAATGGAGTGAACATGTTCGCTTGTATAAACATGTTAATCGGAATCTCAAGGCGGTATCTCACCACTCGATTTATGAGGACTTGAATCAGTTTCAAGATGAGGTTCTCACCAAACTTTCAATGAAGCAACCGTCTGACCCGGTTGCATTAGTGGCTGAAAGGAGACCGAGGGAATCATCAAGGGGCGGCAAAGGGAAGCAGGTTGTGATCGACTCCGACTCCTCAGAAGGAGAGATGGAGATGTTAGAAAAGGATGCGGTACTGAAGGCCATGTCATTGATTACGAGAGCTTTCCAGAACAAGTACGGAAAGACTAACAACCGACAACAGTACACATCCAGATCTAGAAGAAGTGAGGGAATGGTAGTTGATGAGAAGAGGAAAACAGACAAACCCGCAGAACCTCAGGAAGAGGAAAAGAAATGCTACAACTGCGGTAGAACAGGGCATTTTATCAAAGACTGTCGAAAACCCAAGACCAAAGATGCCGAATACTACCGTAACAAACTGCGGTTGACAAAGAAGAAGGAGAGTGGGAGAGCGATGCTTGTTGAGGAAGATCAATTTTTTTCCGACACAGATGATTCAGACGAAGATAGCACTGATCAAGCTCATTTTTGCTTGATGGCTCATGATGTAGTATCCTCAGATGATGAGGATGAGAATGAAGCTGATGGGGCTGGTGAAGTTGAAGAAACACACACTGATGATGCAGGTGTCTCTGGGAAGGTAAACATTGAGTATGCTCAAACACTGGTTGAACACATCGAACGACAAAACTGTAAAATCTCTAAGTTGGAACACCGAATCAAGAATCAATCAACTTCTAACTTAGACAACCTTCAAACAGAATTAACCGCGAAAGAAAATGAACTAAATATCTTAAAAGGTGAAAATGAGGTAATAATTCATAACTTAAAAGCGGCCAAAGTCTCAGCTGAAGAAGATTTTAAGTTTTTGCAAAAAGAACGGTGTCAACTATACTCAAAAATAAAAGATCTCGAAGACCTGTTAATTAAAAGAGATCAAACGACAAAAACCATTTTTCTGAATAAAACTAAGGATGTTAAATTTTCTAAATGGACATACGAAGGTTTAGGTTACGTTAATCCTCACATAAGTGACAAGATAAGTGCTAAACAATTGTACGATTTTGAATACATGAATATGGGATTAACCAAGCAAATGGTGTTCGTTGGACAAATCGACGAACTAGCCGAGGAGGAACACAAGAGACGCATCACGAACAGAGATTCAACCTTATACGACTACGAAAGCCTAAATCAATCGTACATAACCAAAGTCTTCAAACCCACAATCTCCGATGACTACTTCCGAAGCTACTCCCAATCAGAAATGGAGTCACTACCATCAATCTCAGATTCTCCACCCGAGCCTCACCTCTACATCCCTCATATGGATTTACAACGACACCTCGAGTTAGTTGAACTTGAGCTTGTCCATAGATCCATTGTCTTTGACTTTGAAAAGGCAATTCTTCATAACCTGATTGATCACCTTGCCACTGAGAATACCAATTCACAAGACTCCGCTGCCATAAGCACGTCTAAAATCCAGATTCCACACGTGCAAGAAGGTGAATGTTCAACATCTGGAAACTCAAATTTTGACATACTTGCAAGTGATGAATCCCCAATGAATCTTGGTGAAAATTGTGAACAATGCAGAAAATCAAAAAATCATTATTCACTCTTCATAAGAGACTTAATACACTTTGTTAGAACCTAGAGGGGGGTGAATAGGTTATATGCCCACTTTTTGAAGTTTTTAACAATGTTTGCAAGTAATTAAAGAGTTTAAGGAAGAAAGATATCACCAATGGAGTAGTTTGGACACAATGATTTATAGTGGTTCAAGCAAGGGTTAACAACCTTGCTCTACATCCACTCCTTGGCCTCACCCACCAAGAGTTGCTCCACTAACTTCTCTATTTGAAGGTAGAGATAAACCTTTTACAACTTCTCTCTAATTCTAAGGCTAGAGATGATCCTCACTTCTCTCTAATTCTAAGGCTAGAGATGATCCTCACTTCTCTCTAATTCTAAGGGTAGAGATGATCCTCATTTCTCTCTAATTCTAAGGCTAGAGATGATCCTCACACAATTACAAATATACAAGAAGGTAATGTAGTGTTTGAACTTTGAAGGCTTTCACTCTTGCTTCATTCTTGATCTTGAGATGTTGAATTTGTATCAAGAATATGAGCTCACAAGTTTTTGTATATGTTCTGTGTTTTTCAGATTGCAAGAGGGTGAGTAAAACACAAGACTTGAGTTGCTTTAAATAAGGAAAAAGTTTGATGCTCAAAAAGTGTCCAGACGATCCACGGTCGATCCACGGTCGACCGTGGAATCGACCGTCGCACTGCTGGAGATTTTTGAGCCTTGTGCATATAGACGTTGGGCTTTTACCAAAACCACACACAACCCATTTTTACCATAAAAATGCACTGAAAAGAAGCTTAAGAAAAGTTGGGTTAGTGTCATACTTCTTAAGTTTGAATTTAATCATAAAAATGGTAGTTTAGAAACCAAATGCACAAAGCATGTTGGAAGTTTACCTCTTTGAGAGATTCCTTTTGCTAAATATGGTTTTGGCTTATTTCAATAGAAGATTATGTTTAGTATTTGCCAAAATAGGAATTCATTTGCTTTGACTACCAAGCTTGTGATTTTAAAAAATTTCTCAATTTTTATAAAAGTTTTTATAGAAATTATTTTATAAAAACTTAAACTCATTTGATTATTTATTTTGTAAGCTCATAAACTTCAAACGTTTGTTTGTAGGAATCTTCGACATCGGCTTCTACTTGAACTCGGATCTTGACGATTGGAGCTTGGCCATTTGATGAAGCTTATTTTATAGATCATAGATGAGAATATATTTGATTGAATATATATATGTATATGTGCACATATGTTAATGTTAGTACATACAATTATATAAACAAGTTATATATTTTTGTGTCAACAAAAGAGGATATATTTGTAAGCCTATTTTTCCCAACACACTTGAAAATGATTTTTTCAGAATGCAAACAATTGAATCCAATCACTTTAAAGGAAAAGCCAAGATAATTAATACTCTGTTCTCACGAAAGAATAGTACATCGAAACCATCCAAATCCAAAACAAAGCTAATCAAGAAGCAAACAACACGCTCTCGCCCTAAGAATGATAGTTTGGAAATGTCTGCTTCTAGCCCAAATGTCCTTCTAGGTGGAAATGTGAAGAGCGAGAGAAAACAGAATTTTGGATGGCGAAAGAAGCTAAAAGAGAAAGATGGAGGAAGACAAGACGAAGAGTGTTTGATTTACCCAGCTATTTTCAATAAACAAACAACTTTATTACTTTGTAATGATTCGTCAATCGTAAATGTTAAACCTGTTCGAACTCCATTTGATTATGTTAAAACTGAAATATTTTACATGAGTGAGGTTGCATGGAAGGTCACTGTACTTTCAAATGTGTGTATGATGATGATAGAAAGAAACGAGGGATCAAACCAAATTCAAACTATAAATCCTTTGAATCCACTCATGAACAAGCTTCCTTCATAAACAAATGAGGTACCAAAATTACCTATTGGCGAAAGAAACGCTCAACAAGAGCAAAATTCCAAATGAGTAACAAAAGTGTGCCTTTTAAACAAAATCCAGAATCAAAATCTATCAATGGGCACACTTTATGGACTCCAAATCGTAGATATCACAATAACTGGAATCACGCCAATCCTAATGCTGCCAAACCAACTGTCACAAATCACTTGAGTAAGCAAACTCAACTCAAACAGCATAAACAACCTACAGTTCAAACTACAAACCCTACGATGATGTCTCACTACCAAAAGGTTGTAATCACGTGGTTATTGAATAATCCGTCACCACATCTCGAACAACCAATGCCCCCGCAATATCCAAAGAAAGCACAATACCATCACCGTCTCACCCACAACAAATGTCACAAGTTTGTACTACCAACATACTAAAAATGAACTCATTAACTGAAGCTACATGTGATACTGTTGTTTCTACTAACAGTCAAGGACCCAATACACAATGGGTACCTCAACAAATTTTGTCTTCCATGTGCAGATATCTAGCCGGTGGTACTTGGACTCCGGCTGCTCGAAGCATATGATGGGCGAAAAGAGTCTCCTTACTAACTATGTCCCAAAATACTCAGGAAATGTTCGTTTTGGAAACGACCATGTGGCTCCAATAATGGGAACTGGAGACATTATCAAAGAAAATATAAAAATAAGCAAAGTATCGTATGTAGAAGGGTTGGGACACAACTTATTCAGTATTGGGCAATTTTGTGACAAGGGGTTAGAAGTTAACTTCAAGGCCAAAACTTGCTCAGTTAAGACTGAAAACGGTGATGTGGTACTGACTGGGTCCAGAAGGTCAAATCTGTATACCATTGATCTTGCAGATCTGGAAGGCAAACAGTCAGTATGTCTTCTGTCCAAGGCCTCATCTGAACTAACGTGGATGTGGCATCGCAAACTCTCTCGCCTCAACTTCAAGAATATCAACAAATTGGTCAACGGTGATCTGGTTCGCGGACTGCCCAAACTGAAGTTTGAAAAAGAGCACCTCTGTGAGCACTGTGAGAGAGGGAAAATGAAACGGGCATCTCACAAAATCAAACAGGTGTCCAGCACAAAAGCTCCTCTCCAACTGCTGCACATGGACTTGTGCGGGCCAATGAGGGTTTCAGTCTCGTAATGGGAAGAAGTACATTCTCGTGATAGTTGATGACTATTCGAGATATACTTGGGTCAAGTTCTTGAGGGCGAAGGATGAGCTCCATCTACAAACATCTCGTTCCTCAAACAGGTGCAGAATCAATCACAAGGAAAGGTTGGAACTATTCGAACCGACAATGGCACCGAATTCAAGAACAAAGTCTTGGATTTTTTTCTTGAATCCGTGGGAATCATGCATCAGCTCTCCGCAGCATACACTCCAGAGCAAAATAGAGTAGTCAAACGAAGAAATCAAACGCTTGTAGAAGCAGCTCGAACCATGCTATCCTATGCAGATTTGCCATCTTCCTATTGGGAAGAAGCTGTCAACACAGCGTGCTACACACAAAACCGCACAATTTTGCACCGTCGCTTTAACAAAACTCCTTATGAACTTGAAAATGGAAGAGTGCACAATATTAAACACTTTCACGTGTTTGGTAATCGGTGCTTTGTTCTCAATGAGAAGGCTAACCTGGGAAAGTTTGACCCCAAAGCTGATGAGGGAATTTACCTTGGTTATTGCTCAGATTCTAAAGCGTTTCGTGTGTTAAATAAACGAACAAATGCGGTGATTGAAAGTATAAATGTGACTTTTGATGATACTTTAACCACTACATCTTTATCACCTGAGTCACCTGCAATCGTTACTGGACATATCAGTTCAGGACCGGGACTTAATCGACAAGAAACAAATATAACACACGCTAATGAATCTTCTGATTTTAAGTATATATTTGATTTCTTAGACACTGATGATTCTGGAACTAATAGTGTACCTATTGACAGGCCCACAGATGCTGTTCAGGAATCCCTTGAACTCACGTAGCAACCTGCCACCACATCCACAACCGGGGCTGTTAATTCATCTGCCGACCCGCTCCTTATTCTAGGTGACCGGTACACTGCATCCAACTTCACAGTAAATACCGTCAATGATGTTGCCACTGAGGATCACAAAAATAGCACTCCTCAGTCCTTCCCAGAATCATCCACTCCTGAGGGTGAACCATCCGTTCAACAACGTCTGGATGAATTCTTTCCCCAGGATGTTACTAATGAAATCACTCATAACACTCTTCCTCATAACACCAGATGGACGGCTGCACATCCAGAGACGCAAATCATTGGAGACAAAGATGCCGGCGTTCAGACCAGATCTGCCACAGCAAATGAGTGTCAGTTCTCCAGTTTTCTCAGTATGATTGAACCCACACGAACAGCTGACGCACTACAAGACCCAGACTGGATTCTTGCCATGCAAGAAGAGCTAGATCAGTTTACCCGCTTAAAGGTTTGGAGACTGGTGCCCCGACCCCATGACAAGACCATTGTTGGCACCAAATGGGTCTTCAAGAGCAAGAAAGATTCCGACGGTGTGGTTATTCGGAACAAAGCCAGACTAGTAGCAAAAGGATACAACCAGCAGGAGGGTATTGACTACGATGAAACCTTCGCTCCTGTTGCCCGTATTGAAGCCATCCGAGTTTTTCTCGTGTATGCTGCTTATAGGGACTTGAAGGTATACCCGATGGATGTCAAAACGGCATTTCTGAATAGAATCCTTAAGGAGGAAGTTTATGTATCTCAACCAGAAGGCTTTGTTGATCCCAAACGACCGACTGATGTTTACATCCTTGATAAGGCCCTCTATGGACTCAAACAGGCTCCACGGGCTTGGTATGATGTTCTCTCGGCCTACCTGGTTCGTGAAGGATATTCGAATGGACGAATTGACACCACACTCTTCACTAAGAAAATTGGGGATGACTATATCTTGGTTCAGATATATGTGGATGATATTATATTTGGCTCTACAAACCCGCAGTACAGTCTAGAGTTTTCAAAATTAATCGCGAGCATTTTTGAAATGAGCATGATGGGAGAAATGAATTTCTTCCTCGGCTTACAAGTCAAACAAATTTCCAATGGCATTTTAATCAGTCTAAATATATTAACGATTTATTAAGAAAATATGAAATGTCGGACTGCTCGTCCAAATCAACCCCCATGTCTTCTAAAACCAAATTGTTTGCTGATTCTGATGGAAAGGCAGTCGATTTGAAAACCTATCGGGGTATGATCGGCTCTCTACTGTATCTCACGGCTATTAGACGAGATATAATGTTTTCTACATGTCTCTGTGCTCGTTTTCAGGCAAATCCCAAAGAATCACATTTACTTGCCGTGAAACGTGTACTCAAATACCTGAAAGGTACCCCTGACCTTGGTCTGTGGTATCCCCGTGACTCATCATTTGAACTGCTTGCGTATTCCGACTCGGACTATGTCGGGTGTATGTTAGACAGGAAAAGCACGTCAGGGAGTGCACACTTCTTGGGCGA
This sequence comes from Dittrichia graveolens, assembly GCA_038502395.1. Lineage (NCBI taxonomy): Eukaryota > Viridiplantae > Streptophyta > Magnoliopsida > Asterales > Asteraceae > Dittrichia > Dittrichia graveolens. Next base: position 7,952,838 of record JARJIL010000009.1, on the reverse strand, counting down.
TCGTTTGGTCTGCTGGAGTTCAAAGAAACAAAACTGTGTTTCTACATCAACTGCCGAGGCTGAATTTGTGGCAGCTGCAAGCTGCTACTCTCAGAGTCTGTGGATGCGAACTCAGCTGCGGGACTTTGGTCTTACGTACTCCAAGATTCCCCTGTTATGTGATTCTCAGAGTGCCATTGCCATTTCTTGCAATCCTGTCCATCACTCCAAAACCAGGCATATTGATATCAGGTATCACTTCTTGAAAGACAACGTCGACAAGGGTCTGATTGAGCTCCAGTACGTTCCCACTGATCATCAGTTGGCTGATCTGTTCACTAAACCGCTGGACGAAGCCCGCTTCTCATTTCTGGTTTCCAAGATCGGCATGCTTAATCTCAAACTCTAATTCTCTACTGTTTTCATGTCTTGAACAGATTAACTGTTTTCTCTGTGCAGTTATACAGGTGCTCCTGTCTAGGGGGAGTGTTGCGGATTCACTGGTAAACACGAATGTTTTCCGTGCATTTGTGTAGGGGGAGAAATGTGTAGGATTCATCTTCACAGATGATACTTCGCCAGATGTTAATTTTATTGTCTGTGTTTATGTCACCAAAAATGAAATAGAAAAATCACAAAAAGAATAACAAAAAAAATAAATAACTTTTGTCAAGGTGAAATTGAAAACCATAATGAAAATCACAAAAAGAAGGAAAATCACCTTTTGGGCTTAAATAATGCTGCAATTTAAGTCATGGGTCTAAACATCCAGTTTGGACCAAACCGGGTCAATCCGATAGTCGGATCAAAGCCCCGATCCATCCGACCATCGGATAGCTCTATTTATAGGCAACCCGACGGTTCCTTTCCTTTCATGCTTTCAAGAATTCAAAAAAAAAGGCTAAAAACACTATTCATCTTCTTCCCTCTCAACTGCTTTCGATCGAACTCACCTAGAGTGAAATCTGTTGTTTTGAAACAACACAAAACCGAAAGGTAAGAGGATTGAAACAAGAATGGGTGAATATTCTATGGTTTAAATGTCAAAAATCCGTTTCTTTTTGGTTTAACAACCCCTGTTTATCGAACAGTGGGTTTCTCAGGGTTTCTTGAATCAAAACACCATTAATGGTGTGGCTTGTAATGTTTGACTGATATAATGTGATTCTTGAATGTATGCGCACACAATGGCACAAATTTCATGTTCTAGGTCATACAAAATCGAGTTCTTTGTAAATCCATTGTTTGGGTTTTAGGCGTTGTTCTTCGCTTTGAAGAACAGAGGGTTTTAAGTTCAAATGTGCATTACAGAGCATTGTTTAGGCTTGACTGAGAGTGCAAACTTGTTTGGGGTTAAATTCTGAGTCATTTGGTACCAACTTTGAGTCTCTGAACTTAGTTTATGTCAAAAATCACTTTGGACTCAATATAAACTAAGTTGGGTGTTCTTAACAGTCGGATGAAGGAAATGGAACTTCATCCGACAGTCGGATGAAAGTTGTCTATCCGACTTTCGGATGAAGTTTGGTCTAGGCGACTTTCGAATGGCTAAGTTTGCACCATGCGACCTTTGAAATAACACAACTCTGAAAAGACCAAGTCGTAGGCCATCCGACTTTCGGATGAAACATGTTCATCCGACTTTCAAGTGAAACATGTTCATCCGACTTTCAAGTGAAACAAGTTCATCCGACTTTCAACTTAAACAAATTCATCCGACTTTCGTATAAAATCAAATCCATTTGACTTTCATATAACTGTTATATTCATGCGACTTTCGGATGAAATTAGTCCATCCGACTGTCAAGTTAACCTTCATGCGACTTTCAAGATTACTGCTCATGCGACCTTCACCTCATCCGACTGTCGCATAACTTAAGCTTATCCAACTTTCAACACTTAGGATTTTTGGTGCCTTGCTTCAAATTTCATAAGTTACATAATCAAAGTCAAAGTCAACACCCAACATTCACATGTGCATAGAACTTAATACACATATTCATTCATGGGTTCACATGTTCATCAGCAAATATCTGTCTTTTCTCTTATGCTAATATGATCTATCTTATCTGAGATAGATGGCTGCTAATTAACTCCTTCCCAAGGAAAGCCTAGTCCCTGCTGCTGACAGGCTTGAAACTCTGAGCAACAACGTATATTTTGATCTAGCCACCGATACCAAAATCCCCATAATCAGTGAAATTATCCGTGCCCATCCACTCCGCCAAGCCATCACTGAAAACCCAAACACATCACCCACCCATGTACCTGAAATCTATCAGTAGCAACTGGGGTACACTTTTACTGAGGGTGTCACCCGCTTGGGACACAAGTGCCTCCGGGGTCGTATTGAGAATATCCACACAACTCTTTCTGCAGTCCGACTGAGAAACCTATTGGACCTACCCGCTGCTGATCACTATCCAGGAAGAGCCGACTTGATGAAAATCCAAGTGTAGATGCGGTACTAGACCTAATCAGAGGTCTTGGATATCAGGGAGAACTGAACCAAATTCATCAGTTCAGACGAACAAATCTTGCGCCTCTCTGGCAGCCGCTAGCCACTATTATCTCCCGTACCCTGACTGGTATTCACCGAGGCACCGACGGCGGCTCCTACTACTCCCTACTACTGTTGGCCAGTGTTGCTTACCACCGCCACTTGGACTACGCCACCATCATATTCGAGGAGATCGTCCGAATGGTCAAGGAAAAGGAAACCTCTTGCCAGAAAACCTTTATACCTTTTCAACGATTCCTGACCATCTTCATTGCCACAGACCTGGAAACCTACCACACCATCCCTCGGCGACTCAATAGCCCACAAGTCCAAGTACAACACATCGCCAGATTCCTACGAATCAGAGACCTTCCCGATGTTGTAGCCATGACTGTGCCAGTTGCCCTTCTTCGAACGCTGAATCAGGAAAGTGAGGTAGTGCGCGAGTATGTGAGGGTTAATAGGATTGCTCCTCCGGCGCAACCAGAGCCAGTTGAGCCTGCCCCGGGAGTAGTAGTACCTGGTGAGGGTCCTAGTGGTATTAGGGCTCGGGTGCGCAGGGGTGCCTTGAGCAGGGTTGTGATTGAGAGAGAAGAATCTGTTGAGAGGGGCGGTGGAAGTGGTGAGGGAGGAGAGATACAAGAGAGCGAGGGAGTTGTAATCAGTGACTCAGAGGCCTCCACCCATGCTGAACCAGAACATAAGTCCTCCACAGAAAGGACTCAAACCGAATCCTCCTCCTCGGGACAATCCATCTCATTTGGTCCGCGTCCTTCTCCAGTCCGTGTCGAATCCACTGGCACGCGACAAGTTTCTGATCACCCCGAGGACATCCATCATGATTTATCAGACATATCTGCCACCTTTGGTGATGTACCGGTTTTGGAAAGAGAAGACGAAGAAATATAGGTTGTAGTGAGTGATAGTGCTAGTGAGAAAGAAAATGCTGAGAGTTAGAGTACACCAGACCGAGAAAGCCGGGAAGCCTCATCTACTACCCGTCGGGACACTGTTCCGGCTGGTATTGAAACAGACACTAGCATCCCACCAGTGCATGCACCTCACCCCACCAGCCACTCTGCTTCCACTCAAATGGAATTAGTTTCATTGCATGGGGATCTATCACATACGCAGTCAGCAACTCGTTCAGAGTTTGCTGGCTTTGAATTCAGTGGACCGCCTCCCCCGTCCACGTCTTCTTTCGGAGCACCATTGAGTCTAGCGCCACTCTTAACTGGTTTTCAATCATTTGCTAGGACACAATCTGCATTAGCACGTCTTCATGACGTTGCCGGAACGCCCGTAGCGGCCTCTACTGCAGAGGTAACGCGAGGATTGAGCGGAAGTCCCTCCAGTGCTACAATTGTGCCAACACTGCGTGAGGGCCACGGGTCTGAAAGACCCGTGCCAACCGAGCCTCTTGGTGAGGTCGGGGTTACACCGGAACTTAGGTCTTTCCTAAACACTAGGTTTTCTTCTCTTGACCCTGGCCTGAGGGAGTATGTCAACGCCCAACTCCACTCTGAAATCGACTCTCTCAGAGCCCAAATCCAAGCCCTGGAAAACCGCCCACCTACTGTCATTGAGCGAGATTATTCAATCGATGAACTCAAGGACCTCCTTCATGCTAAACTAAACAGTGTTGCCAATCCTACACCCGAACAATCAACCATCTTAGCAGCACTGCAACACCAACCCCAGCCCTCCTCCTCCAGCTCCACCACCTTCCAAGATACAGTCCTATAAGCCTTAAATGCCTTAACCTCTACCGTCTCCAATATTAGCAAAAGGCTGGAAGTCGTGGAGGAGTCCTGTAAAGCTCAATTGGAAACACGCAAGTGTATGCATGATGATCCTGAGGATCTAGGACATCATGAGGGGGAGAAGCGACAGCGGCGTTACATTGGGGCTCAAAGCACAGTACTCCGAATCGAAGCCGTCCCAGTGTCAAAGCCGTCAGAGGGTCAAAGCGGCAGTGGGAGTGGGGGTAAACAACAACAACCTGAGCCTACTACTGAGCCTACAATGGCAGAATTTGAATTTGAAGCAGGTCAGGGGGCAGAGTCAGAGGTAGAAAGACAAGAAACCCCAACAATCATCCCAACATTCCAAACTCCTACAATCCAAATCCCACAAATCCAAACACACTCAAAAGAGACTGAATCCTTTCTTCCTGAATCCTCAACAGAAAAATCCAAAGGCAAAAGGCCAATTACAGAGGAAGTAGAAGAGACTCCACTAATCAACATCCGCAGAGTCTTCACAACGGTAAACAGGGAGCTGCTTGACATCTTTCCACCTGAACAGGGGCAGTTCAACATTGCGCCCATCGATCTTATAAGTCAGCAGCAACCTCAAGGATCTGAACAGAAAGAGGGTGAGTGGCCGGTACCTGCAACTTACCATGGAGGACCTATGCCCTTGGCCACTCACGAGAGAGTAATAGCAGAAAGGCCAAACATCAGAAACATCAGTCCTAGAGAAGCTCTGGCTAAAGACCAACCTCGATGACCCACTCAATGGTTAAATACTCCGTATATTGAAGAAAGAATTCTGGGTATATTTTTAGAGGTTGTCAGAGAGGTTGACGATCTATATGTGCTAAACTCAGTAGAACATGAAAAAGCCGTCAGATTCGCCGCCACCTTCCATACAAGTGAGAAACAAAAAGTGGCCTCCAAATATCCAATTGTCAAGATTGAGTTCGTGTATTTGCGTAACTTCCTCAACTATCAAATGATTCACTTCCATGTAACCAGAGCATATGGGAAAAGATATACATTTTACGAGGTCGAGCTTAGATTCTTGAATTTGGGAGACATAACTCATATGGAAGATGAGCTGACTTGCAAGCTTGAAAAGACCCGAGAAGAACAAAGGGCTCTTCAAGTTGTCAGAGACTTTATGAGAAAGAAAATCATTCTGTGCAGAACCCACGATTTACAGCTTGGTGCTGAGGCTGATTTTGCAAAAATAAATCTTCAAAGGCCTAACCAACATCATTCAAAGCTAGACAAACACAAAAAATACATATGTATATATATATATATAATTGTACCTAAGTAAACATCCTTCTGACGGGTTCAGGTCGGATTCGTCATGCCAAATCTTAACGGAGAGAAAGCATTCCTTCGACTTTCAGAACTCAGTGCATATTCTGACGGAACGCTTCAAAGATGCATATCTAAATTCTGCAAAACATGCTTCAAAAACCGTCACCTTCCCGATCAATCAGAATTGGTAAAAATGACCAGAATAGCAGATCTGTTGGAGGACAAGATTCAGGAAAGAAAGGCCATCAGGAGTTGGGAAAGACTCCTGGGTCAGAGGAGCAGATGAAATCAAAATTACCTGCTTCAGCACAAGGCAACAAAAGGGGGAGATTGTTAGATATTAAATAGTTTGTTAGCCTTGTGTTCTTTTATTTTTAATATGTTTAACTAGATTAGTTTATTATATGGGCTTGGCCCACTTTTCTTATATGTATTAGTTAGTCTAGTTAATAAATGGTATTGGGCCATAAGGCTTTAGGGCCATGTGCCTATTAGTATTTAAAGCCTTGCAAACCTAGTTTGCAAGGCAACTCTTTGTAATATCAATCTCTGTATTCACGTACAAGAAATAGTAAGAGAGATTCTTCAAAGTTTATATAAAGTGTTTATACTTGTTCATATCAACTTCTTCATCTTTACCTCAAGTATTCTTGTTTACTCATCTTTTACACAACAAAGGACTTTCATGATACATTTGGAAATTGTTTTTATTAATGTTTGTGAGTTGTGTTCAATAAAGTCCATTTAAAAAACATAGTCCTGAAATTTTAATATTTAATCACATGTGATTCAGTGTACAATCACATGTGATTTGTAAAAGCATCACATGTGAATTACAAAAAAATACGAAAATATCATTCCGTCCAAATTTTTAAAATTTAATCTGGACTATTAATGACATTGATCCAAAAACTAAAATTAGTCTGTTAAAACTATGAATTAATTATGAACTATATTAAACATTTTTCTAATGTTTGTATATAATGTTGTTATTAATGTCTTGTCATATTAGGTTATATGTTGAAACTGTCTTCTAAATCAAATCAGCTAATAACAATATTTAACTAAACCATATAAGAAAAATCTAGAAAGCTATAAAATTTGTTCAATAAACAAAACGAATTAGAGTTATATCCGTGCGGTGCTCGGGTACGTAAATAAAACTTTTATATTTAATACTTTTATACATACTCTTTTAAAAAAATATAAAATTATATTACACGTCTAAAATTTTTTAGTACAATATTAATGTGTTTCTTGTGATGGAACTTTATCCCAAAACTGTAAAAACTTAACCATAATATTGTTGTTAATGTTATAATATCAAATGCTTAAAAGACATTTTTATCAGTCAATTATATATTTGAATATTTGGAATTGTAAACTAAATTTGTTAAAAATTAAATAATGATGCTAAGTATACACAAATTAGATCACATAAAAATAAGATCTTAACATAGAATAGATTATGTTTATACATGCATAAATTGCTTAAGTATAATTTATTATTTAATTAGATATAATTGAAAACACAAGATAACATTGAATTTAAATATCCATGTAATAATAACCTTAAGTTTATGAACTAAATTATTAATTAAAAAGTAAGAAAACTTAGATAATTAAAATCTTTGTATAACATTTCAAGTTGGAGTTTAGTTCAACCAAAATATTTTCAACTTGTCAAATTTTGTTATTGTGTGTATTGAACTTTAAAGTTTCTATTGTGTGTATTGAACTTTGAAAGTTTCTATTGTGTGTATTGAACTTTGAAAGTTTCTATTGTGTGTATCAAACTTTTAATTTGTTGTTATTATATGTATTTTGATTTCATAAAAAATGAAAATATATATAAGTTTAGTACATACAATAGAAAGTTTAACACGCACAATATCGATAAATTTTATGTTCGATATACGTAATAGAAAATTTTAAAGTATGATACACATAATAGTAAAATGTGACAATTAGATACATTTTGATGAACTAAAATCATTCAAGTTGTATGTGTAGTTACAAAACACACAAACATGAAATGGTTGTTTCATTACACAGTAATTATGTAGAGTTATAGTTTATTACGATTATTTACTCAAACACTAACAATCAATTTTAAAGAGTCTTAAACTGGTAGTGATAGTTTTGTAAACAACTTTATGTCACAAACCAATGGTTTTAAAAGACTCACTAAGAGGTTATCAAATATATAAATTTTATCGTAATACGACAACAATTTTAAAAATAGTATGTTTTTAATTATTTTTTATCGAAAGACCAAGATATCAGTGATTATATCGATTATATGTAGAGAGAATAAATATAAAAAATAAAGAAAATATCCAATATTTACCTACCCATTGCTCTCAATGGATAAAACAATTAAAATATACTAATTTAAAAAAAACGTCATATTACGATAAAATTTATATCAAAACGTAGATAAAAATGAGACGGTCACAAATATATAACTATTTTTCCTCTAAACAAAATATATAACAAGTTTTTAAACAAAATATAATTAATTACATTAATATACAATTTTCTTAAACCTCCTGGTATATTTCATACAGCCCCCTCACAATTTACATCCAAACCCTCTTGAATTTAAATACAATATATTTTCCTCCCATTATCTACCAATGACAACGTACTAATTATCCATGTCATAATTACACGTCATCAATGACGTCATTATTTTTTAGCCACATCAGATTTTCTCTCATCTCCGTCAACAATATATATATATATATATATATATATATATATATATATATATATAATTGTACCTAAGTAAACATCACCATGTTTCAACAAATTAACCAATTTATTAGCAAGTTTCGTTATTTGATAAATAAAATAATCTAAAAGGTTAAACAAATAATCAATCAAATAAATAAATTGTACATGGTTTTGGGCTGCAAATGAGGTTCTACAAATAATATATTAATTAAGTTATTCGCAACGTTCAACAAACTAATCTTGTGCATTATAAAGGTCGGTATTTAGCCAATTGTCAAAGAAGACAGGTATTCTTTAATGTGACACGAAAACCAACCTGAACCCGAAAAAAAAAGTGACACAAACACAAAATAAATTAAAAGCGGGTCGACTCTTAGATCGAATTATGGTCAACTTGATAATCCAAAAATGATCCGTTTAACGATAAAACCGGTCAAAGTTTTATTTAAAACTTAAAGTTAATTTTAAAAAAAAGGATTGTGACTTAAACAGGGGGCATCTAAAGACAATAAGATTCACCAAACATCTCTAAAAAACCTTAAAAGTTTAAATTTAAAATAAAACAATGAAATATTTAAAATTAAAACAACATTATACCGTTTTGGTATTTGATATTTTTATATTGTTTAGGTTGACATTTGACTATTTCTTAGTTTGTAACTTTATAGTTCTGAATTTGTTTTATAAATTGTATTTAATGATGCATTACTTAATAACATTAGTTATTGGTCCTTAGTAAAAGTGTAGTATATAATATTGTTATATTCATACATAAGTTGAATAAAAATAAATAAAAATGAATTTTGAATCAAATTGAAATGAACACTAAATTTGAAGTTCGAGTTAAATCGAAACAAATATTGAATTCTGAAATTTGTATCGGAACGAAAATCATATTTGAAATTCGCGTTTAAACAAACTAGGAATTTGAACGAAAACTAAAAAAGTATATGGCGAACGCATTTGGTTGAAATGGGTTGACGCAGGAAACTACTTGAACCCGACAAGGGAAAAGTGTCACAAAGCGAACCTGGAACGAAAATATTCGGGTCGGGATGAAAGAGAAAATAAAACGAACGGCATGGTTCCCTTAACCCAATCCTAACCCAAATTACCAGTTTTCAAACACTTATGAAATCAAATTAGACTTTAGGCTTGAGCTATCATTACATGGTAAGGAATAAGTGGACTTGAACAGCACCCAATGATCCGCGGTTGTAACATAGTTGACATTGAGTTTAAAGAATCTACTACTGGATAGATATCTTTGGCAGCTAATCCTCTTGATAGTACGTTAATAGCATCTAAATGTGCAAATGTTGTCGCAAAAGCATGGTCGGTCTATTGATAATTCAACTCACTATTAATCTTACTACTCATTAGATCAAGTTATGTTAAAACAAGAAGGAAGATGAAAAAGATAATTAATGAATTAAACGTGTCACATTTTATGAATAGGAGGTTAAAACTAGTCAGCTGAATTTATAGACCATGTATGTGGACCCCTCAATACGTATTACAACTATTACTACACCAATAAACAAAACAAAATGGGCCCCTCGATAAAAAAAATTTATCTAAGAGCATACGGTGTACACAAAGCATGCGATCGGCATGTTTATGTGTACGTCCGGTACCAAATCCAACACCACCCCCATGGGGCGGTACCAACGAAAGCAAAACATTCTCGACATTCCATTGCCGAGTGAGTTTCCATTTTTCAAAACTCAAACGGTCATATGACAGTTAAAAATAAAAAAAATTTAATATATATATATATCATTTCTCCTTCAAAACTCACCAAAAATCCTTTCTCTTTATAAATTTTTTCCTTTCTCTCTAAAAACTACTCACTTTCTTTACCAAACACAAAAAAATGTCATTAAACTCTATTTCTTCTACTTAATCATCTTGCGAAGAGGAACCAAACATGTGATACAAAATGATTTATGATACGTTTGCGCGAGCGGCTTTATATATCAAAAATTAGATTGATGAAGTAGGAATGTCAAGTGGTCCACAAAAAACAAGAAAGGTGGTAAACAAGAAGCGTGACGAGACAGATTTTGGGCTCATGAAGGACTACTTTGATGAGGATTGTGTTTTTGATGAATGTTCGTTTAGGAAACGATTTCGGATGTTCAAAGAGTTGTTTTTGCGGATCGTGGATGACTTACAAATTGCAAACCCGTATTTTACAAAAATATGGGATGCGCGGGTGTAACACTGCAAAATCCTAAACCATTTTTTTAAATACGTTGCGGAAGCTTTAAACCAACATACTTTACGTAACCACAATTAAAACATCTGTTATAAATACAACATTGTTCCTTTGTTGTGTTACAAATTATAACATGGCTCGTTTCAAACTAAATTCCATATCAGAGTGGAGTCAACTTTACCTTTTACAAACTCCATATACTCACAAACCTGCAAAAACAATCAACTGTGGGGAACTAGCACAAAGCTAAGTGAGAGAAAGCTCAACACATAAGCAAACATCATCAATAGATACAAAAACATGTAATCACACAATCAAAAAGACCGGCAGTTTGACGTTGAACCTATAACCAATGTCGTCCAAAGCAGAGGTTTACCAATAGCCCTCCGCTAAATTCGCACAGTCAAATTCCTCTCTGACACAACGCATGCATCGGTAGAACTACAACTGTTCAACCAATCAGCAGACGAGCTCAACCCAATTCCACGCATAGTTGACTTCTCAAACGCAACTCAATATCATCCATAGAGTGCGTATCGGCCAAATAATCATACAATCAAATAATCAACAATCACAATCAATAAGCATCAGACTCAACAGTCTACCAATCACAAACGCATGCATCACATCAATTATATCAACCATAATCTTTACCATCCGTGAGTTAACATCCACTCACCTCTTGTTCTCATACGCTGCACTCAGATGTCTAATGTAACTGAGCCTTTGTGTTTCCTGAAAACATGACAACACTTAAATCAGTTTTTGGTTTACAAATATATATACCCACTTATATTTATATCACATATGCCCAAATATAATGCATTAACTTCCCACATAATTATAATCACATAAGACATCGCATTAATGAACAATCAATGAACAACCTCGCTGAAAAAACTTGGTCGTGCCACAACCAACAACCCGTCACGCCGCGACTTGCCTTCGAGCAGCCCCGACTTCGAATTCGATGTCTACTTCGCACGGACCCTTCGAACACAACACACTTCGAGCTCCCTTCTTCCGAATTCGAAACCAACACGTCGCGTCGCGACCTTGGGACCCGTTGCGTCGTGACAAGCCTTCGAGCGTTTCCTTTCAAATGCGAAGCCCTCTCTTCGAACAAACTTCTTCGAATTCGAAATGTACCCGGTCGCGCCGCGACCTATCCATACATCGCGCCGCGAAGCGCAATTTTCCAAATTTCATCTTCTTCTTCAAAATTCTAGCCAACTCAAAACTCCATAAATCATTTCCAGAAATTACCAAACTTACAAAAATTTACTAAAAACATATACAAACATCATTAAACATGCTAACAAACATCATGAACATCTTTTAATCACTTAAATCATCAAATCAAGCAAAACCTATTTATCAAGTCTGAGCTTCAAGCTCCATCAATGATGATTCATATATAAACTTATAAAATACAACAAGAAACATATCAATATGATCATCAACTTGTTAGAAACATAATCTAACCTTTAACTTGAATTAATAATCCACAAATCTTCAAGTCTAGATTTCAAGTATTCAACTTTTGAGGTTTCTTCACCAAGAAGTAAGCGCGCGCACACACACACACACACACACTTCACCTTCAACTTTCGTTTCTAAATGAGCAGGTAACTTCCCCGTTCTTACTATTTACACGTACACACACTCATGCACCATATTCTAAGCATGAGGTGTTACTAAGTGACTTATCCAAATACACACACTTACATGCATACATACATACTATCATACATTCATATTTACTTGTCTACATACATCTTCCAGCATACTTACCCCCCCCCCCCACGTATATATATATATTGATTTCTAATAGTTAATTAATTAACTATTCATGGTAATAATTTCTAATTTAAAACACATAATTAAAATTAAATACATATAAACATGTATCGCTAACGACTAGCCCGGGTTTGCGGGTGTTACAGTGGGGGCGGAAGGGTTTTACTCCGCTACAAAAGTGTACCTCCGTAATATGCCAATTAGCTTACGGAACCTCACCGACGGGCTTGATGAGTACTTACATATGTTAGAGTGGATCTTACGAGAAGTGTTACAATTTTTTTGTAAACGGGTGATTAAAGTTTATGGCAAAGAGTATTTACGGCGACATACCTTTTTCAACATCCAACAATTATATGTGCATCACGAATCCGAGCATGTATTCCCGGGGATGTTAGGAAGTATCGACTGCACTCATTGGGCTTGGTCAAATTGTGTGGTAGCATGGCGTGGACAATACATGCGGGGTGATCACAAGCATCTAACACTTATGCTTGAAGCGGCCTCATCTCGAGATTTATGGATTTGGCACGCGTTTTTCGGTGTCGCCGGTTCTAACAACGATATCAACATTCTTAATCAACCTCTGATATTCAACGACGTATTAAGTGGCAAAGCTCCCGTGTGTCCTTTCGTAGTGAACATGATTACTTACAGATATGGCTATTATCTTGCGGATGAGATATATCCAGAATGGACGACATTTGTCAAAACATTTCAATAGCCAGCGTAAAAAGTTCAAAAAAGCTCAAGAGTTGGCAAGGAAGGACGTTGAAAAAGCATTCGGTGTTCTTAAAATGCGTTGGCAAATATTGCAAAATCCGGTACGACCGTGGTATCATGTACACGTGTGTAATATTACACAACATGATGTTACAAGACGAAAATCAAGCGATTTGTGCGTTTGATAAAACTGATCTACCACCATCTCCGGAGCATTATCCAGATATGGCCAAAATTTCAAACATGATTCTTCGCAAACTACATCGTCGTGAAACGCATAATAATCTATGTTCTGATTTAGTTGAGCATATACGCACTCTAGTATCCGACGATGAGAAAGACGAATATATTCTTAGTCTTTTTTTATATATTTATTAGTTTAATGTAATCTTAAATTTCTTTATGTAATGTTTATATAAATAAAAATTAGTGGTTATTTAATTTTTCATTGTTTACATTTTATTATTTCTATTTATTTCGTTAAACTTAGTATTAAATAAATAAATAAATAAAGTTTGAAGCGTGAGTAGTACTGGTGTTTAACCATTACTGAAACATAAGGTGTGTTATGCTAATGTGACGCTGATATGGCTTAAAGCATGTGATACTTCAAAAGGAGTACACCTCATGCTCTAATAGATCATAAACTAATTTTTTTTGGCCTAATGGGTATACCAAAAATCAAAACAATAGATTTATAGTATAATAGTTTATCAATATCTTAACCTACAGGGTTATTGGCTAATTGTTTCCTCATAAACACGAGTCCCGTATGGCGGCTATCCCGACACGCTCTAAGACCGCCCATGAAGAGGATGAATATGAAGTATGATGAAATATAATTTTTCTATTTTTACATAGAAAAAAGAATGTATGCAGCTACAATCATTTATCTTAGATGGTTTCATATTCACAAACACTTACATTAGTAAATAATAAAATAACTAACATATCTATTGTTTTAATTGTTTATAAATAAATATAAAAAAGCTAAAATAGATAATTCTTAAAACATACATGATATCCCGTTTTTTATATAACAAAACATATAATACCATTTCAATTTATGGTATTTCACTATTTTGTAATTTAAAAAAAAAGTAATACAAGTTGCATTGATGTGGCAATCTCTTATTGGTCCAATATCAGGGTTTTACATGTTACTAGGGCTCTAAAACCCTTCCTACACTTTCACCGCAAATTCGCGGCCAAAACCTCTGTTGGAGCCTTCAATCAGTTGCACAGGTGATTAAGAATCTCGTTGCTTTTGTAAATTTGGCCGTACCATCATCCTACTGCTATTGAATTTTGATTCATAGATTGCAGAATCTAGTTGTCTGATTGAAATAAGTAATGGGGAAGCTTGGGAAGAAAGCTCGTAAGTTTGCCAAGAAGAATCTTCCGGCTGTGCTTAAACAAAGACGGAAAAACAAGATAATCTTCAAGAAAAGACCTTCGAAAAGTAACGTTCTCTTCATTTCTTAAAGCATATATACATAATGTATGGCTAGTTGGTTTATTCTTAGTATAATCAAGAAATCCAGTGTTTGGTCGTTTCTAGATCATTAATTTTGTATCAGGTGTGTAGATGGAAATGAGTCTGAAGCAGTTACTCTTTTATAATTCATGTGTAGCCTGAAAATGTCTACAAGAATCCGAGTGTGTGCACAGTAATATTAAACTCTGAAGTTTTAATAGCTTTGATAGTAATTAAAACTCTTGCTTTATTGTATTGTTGCAGAAGATAAGAAAGATGTTGCTGAAAAAGAAGTAGTGAAGAAAGAAGACTTGTCTAATGGAAGGTAAGACAGTAAGCTTGTGATATTTTGAAAACATTGAAAAAAAGATTATTTTCAGTTCATAAGTGTATTTTTCTCGGTTATTGCACTTTAGTTCGTCCTTTTGCTGCCTGCTTGAGTTATATTTGATTACTGTCTCATGTTTGATCATATTGGTGTTTTTTTCATTTTGTTCTTTCAATGCATCTGCAGTCTCGGTTTACATTTATTATCAGTGGCAATCTTGAGCATGTTCATATTACGAGTAACTGTGAGGCCACTTGGTTGTTAAAACATCGTTTTTTATCAGATTGCTGTTGTTTTCACCTTTTCACTGTATAATGTTCGTCTGTTTTGTTGGTTAATTGGTTTGTAAATTGCAATGTCAATTGATAACACAAACCACACTGGTAAAGAAGTTCGTTACATCGAGTATTAGTTCATTTTAGTAATTTTAGCAACTAGGTTCATTGCCCAGACAATTTTAATCCAAAAGCCCTGAGTACCTCTACTCTATCATGAAATCTTGATATGTTGATGTTATAAAATGTAAACAGCTGTCTTATGATTAACAAGGAGAGCACAGACATACATTTTGAACTTATTTATTCTTCTTGTTTTATCATGATTATCAGGGATTCTGACAATGAAGTCCCCGTGACTACTTCTCTTGATTCATTATTTGCTGAGGATGATAATACCATAATGTTAGATGATTCTGACAGTGATGGGTATCTTTCTGAGGTTAAAGGATTACCAATATTTGTTGTGATTTTACTTGACATTGAGGACTTCTACAAGTTTAACTTTTGGTGTAATACTGTAATTGTAAAATGACAGGACACAAGCTGTGAAAATCATGTGGGAAATGATAATGATGTTACTTTAGAAGGTTAGTCATCTGTAATTTTCACTGTTTCTTCACTTGAGTGCCATCTTTTCTCCCCATGACACAATTACTCACTTTTTATATTCTACTTTTAACTGGTGTAGATGACGGATACAAATGTCATCTGTCTAGTCACAATCAAAAGGTATATGAAGAACTTGCGGAACAGAAGAAATTACTGGATAAATTGAAGAAAAAAGTAAGTTTTTTTTTTTTCAAAAAATAGCATTGAGACTGTTCTAAGAGCTATTGTGAATGAATTTTTTGTGATCATTGTTTTTCCCTACTTTTAGATGCAATTTGTTAATTGAAGACTATGATTGCATATCCAAATTATCTAAAATGTCGGTGATTTGTTCATATAACTGATTTTTTGTTCTATTTATCCACGTCTATGGATGATACGATCGAATGATGATCTTAATTTTTTGTGCATTACTGTATCTTGTGTTTTGAATTCAGTGTTGCATATGAACTTTTTATTACATTCACTCCTGTTTTGTTAAATTTCACGGGGCTTGACTAGAAGTCAGAAGTATCGACTATATAATACATTAAAAGTAAGACTTTTCTCAACTTTGTCATAACATATACCTGCAAACACGATGATGACGACTGCTTGCATTATGGTTCTTTAACTATTATTTTATTCTCTCTTTTAATTCATGCATGCATAAGAAGATGCTTGACGCCTATTTTAGGGGTTTAACAATTCCATTTTGTACATGGTCTCATCCATAAAATTGAATTCTTTTGCTCACGCTGTTATAGTCTTGAACAATTTATACTTGACACTTCTTGTCTAGATATTATCAAAACAACCCTGTAGCATGAAGATGCTGATTGCTTGCATTATAGTCCTTTAACCATTATTTTGTTATCTTAAAACAATTTAAGCACAAACATGTGACATTGTGTCTGGCACCCAGTTTTAAAGGTTCAATGATTTGCAACATTCGTGGATCAATGTTTTACATTAACTATAGGACTTCCTTCCAACAGTAGTTTAAGGGATGGATTGACATGAATGTTTATTTATGAAACAAATTAAACATAGACGGAATATGGACAACAGTGAAGAATGTGCATCTCTTGGCCCTAGGAATACTGCATACCTGTTTGAAGAAAACAAGCGTAAAAACGTTGATCTTAGACATCCATTTGCTGATCAGATTAGATGCTAGGACTTGATTATCTGAAGGTGGGTTCTTATACGCTTAATTTCAAAATACTTTACAGAATCAGGTCATAGCAACCCACAGCAAATGGATCTCCGTGATCAACTTTCTTATATTTGTTATCATCTCAAGTATGTCTTATAGGCCCCAAAGAGGCCCTTTCTTTCTTGTTGGCTGTCTAGACTCTAGTGTCTATGCATACAATTAAATGTTTCGGACATAAACATGCACGTCCAAACAAAAGATATAGAAAATCCAGAATCAAAACACCTGTCGGAAGCAAATCTCTTAGTTAACCTACAAAATGTGGAACATTGATTGAGAAATTATGCATTGTTCTACATTTTTGGTCAAGCCCCAATAGTATTTACGGAAAAGATAATGGATGTGGTGATAACACTACATGTAACTGAATCCAAACGACATGATGCATAAAGAATAAATATCCTTATTTGATCGCTAAATTTCATTGATGTGAATAAATAGAAAAAAGTAGCTAATACTTAATAATTAATATTTTAGATAAAGTGGGTATGCTAGAAAATAGATATTGTTTAACATTCAATCTCCGTGAGACTTGAAGAATCAATATTAATCTTGTGGCTATTTCTTTATCCTAAGGCTCACGTTCTTGTGAATCTCCCCCTCATGTTTTATTATTGATTCTGGATTCTGGATGATAAAACTTGTCACTTGTAGTTACGGATGGAAAAATTAGTCCTTTTCTCTTCTTTGACATGCTCATATTGGTTTGGTATGGCTAAATTTGCATTTTCATTTATTATGTATTAGTCCAAATTATCTAAGTCTCTAGATTTCAAGGTACTTCTTTATACGTCCAACATTGCATCAATATCTTGTCCCGGTTTAATTGACCAACTTGATAAGATCAATGAAAAAGATGTCTTAAGCGTAAGTAAAGAAAGAAGATGAGGGCTCAAGGTGTTAGCATTATAATTAAAATTATTCTTAAAGCACGTGTCATGCCAAGACATGCTATTATGTTGATAACCGTGCCATCATGGATATTTATAAGTTTAGTAACCGTGGTTGGATTAATCAAGTTCAGCTTGAATAGTATTTGGTTTTTGCTCTAGGTTACTATGGTTGGAACTTGGAAGTCATGAAACTTGGCTACTTGTCACATTAACCCTGACTCTTGATTCTCACTTGTTTAGATCTGATATTCTTACTATTGTAACTCTACCATGTTCTAGCAGCAATAGCACATACACGCTCAAACACACACACACACACATCTATATAGAAGTTCTAATAATTAAAGTTAATCTTCTGTGCCTATTGTCTAAAGTATCTCAACTAAGACGCACATTAGGCTGTTACAACATTCATTGTTTTTTTGGACGAAGGCATGGTTTTAAACATTTATCAATTGTCATGTGGTTTCCTTGATATTCAAGCAGCTTGTATAACTAATGAGGGAAATACTTGTTCCAACTATATGAATGTGGATGAAACTTCTTACCTTATAAGTCAGATTATTGTATCATATCTATATTTTGTGAGGTTTAGTTGAACTTATCTTAGATTATTGTTAATTGGTTATTCTATATTCTTATTGACTGCCTAAGGGAAGCAATCTCTCTACTCTCATGTAGAGGTAACTGTCTACATCTTACCCCATACCCCGCTTTAGGCTGGATTGGGTTTGGTTGTTGGCTTCTTGCTGTTGTATTGACTTGCTTATAAGACTTCTTTTATGCTGTAGTTAGTTGAAGTACAAATGTTTCAAAGTACATCTTCTAAACAAATGAACTTTTTTCAGGATCAGAAGTTTGTCAAGTTTCTAGAGAACTACAATAAGGGCAGAATATCTCAGAATCAGGAGATGGTAAGAGATCATTCTTTAAGATGTCTTTTTACTAATAAATTGACTTAATGCAGTGCAGTTGTTTTGGTGTTTACTCTGTGGTTGTTTTGGTGTTTGTTATAAGGTTATTTTGGTTATCTCACATGTCAACGTGTTTATTTACATTTTTTTTCGTTAGTTGTGCATAAAGTATATTAATGAACACATGCCAAATTATATTAAACACTTGTGTGAACAATGGTTGAATACTAATAAGATGCCAATCTTAGCTTTTATATGATGGGTCTATTTGCAAGGGAGGTCAGGCTCACTGCAAGTGCACAAACTCCCTCCTAGATTCTTTAATTAGAGATTATTTAGGACTTCTAAAGTCAAATAAATCACTAGAAATTTCCCTTTTTTTGTAAGTATGTTTATTTGCATATACATAAAAGATGGGTAACAGCGTTTGTCGGCTGAACGGTATTAACACGTGCTTTGTATGAAAATAAATTATTTCTGTTGAAGCTAGACATAGTAATCTGCGAGCCACTTTCATTACGTGTGTATGTGTGTTGTATGTCACACTGATTTTTTTGAATTTATATCACATTTCCATGGGTAAAATAAAATTTCTCAGGTATCTAGCATCAGTATGATATGACTGCCAATTTTTGACGGAGAAATGAGCTGTTTTTAACTGTTAATATTAAACTAGAATCTAATTCTTGCCCTTCTGATTGTAATAGTATTCTGATGATGATGATGAGACTGGTGAGGATTTAATGCTGTTAGATGATTCTGCTACAATAAAGCACAAAGTGTTGACATGTTCAGCTATCAGTATATGGAGTAAACTCGTTACAGAAGAACATAACGAGTCTGCTTTAATCAGTCTTTTAAATGCATATCGAGCTGCATGTCATCTCGGGCCAGAAGAAATTGGCCCTAAAATTCATGACAGTGAGACCTTCTGCAACATATACACATTCATGCTTTCTGAAGCTGATAATATATTTAGAGTTTTATTGAAGATTCCTTCCTCCAATTGCAAAAAGGAGGCCATTTTGGAGTTGAAGAATACCTCCAGATGGAAAAAAGTGAAACCAATGATCAAGTCTTATTTGAGGAGTACATTATTTCTTTTGAAGCAGGTCACTGACTCAGAGATCCTGGCTTTCTCTGTTACCCGTTTGAGATCATCTATTGTATTTTTTTCTGCTTTTCCGTCTTTGCTAAGCAGGCTTATTCAGGTAATTTATTTATATATTCAGTAGAACTTTTTATGTGGTTTGTAGCAAACTAACTGAGGTCACTACTGTGGGATGGGAATTGATTAAGACAGTTAACTTATTGTATGCGTTGGGTCAGGTTGACCAGAAGTACTTTTTCACAAGAATTTTAATTTTTTTAACAAAAATCAACGTGTTATTACGATTACAGATTTTATATATTTTCAGTTTAAATTTACTTTTTTTAATAAAATGATTTTGGTGGTTTTATGCGTTAATAATACACTTTGGACTACTCTTACAAACTGAGTGAAAGTTAAGAGCTTCTGATTTTTGTATGTATACATGATGCAGATCGTAGTTCCTTTATGGGCAACAGGTGGAGGGACCCTTTCTGCGAGTTCTTCTCTTATCCTACAAGATGTGGTTTCTGTATGTGGCTCTAATTACTTCGACACCTGTTTTATCAAAACATACAAAGCCTATATTGCTCGATGCAGGACTATGGAGACTGTTGACACAAAACATATTGAATTCCTTAGGGATTCTTTTATCAATTTATGCTCCCTTGATGTGGAAAATTCTTGTAGCAAGGCACTTGTCTCCATTCAACAACTTGCTAATGTATTAAGGCATGCAAGATTGAAAGAGAATAAGGTATGAACTGCTGAAACTGTTTGTTCCTGTTCCTACTGAAAGTGTTTGTTCAGTGTCTCTCTATTTGAGGTTAATTAGTAAAATAGGCAATGCTCATCTTTCTGTTATCAAAATATGCTGTGATAGTATCCGTGATTAAAATAGATCACAACATTATATCCATAGTTTGATAATTATATAACAGAGATTATGAGATATCATTTCGCATGTGTTCCTCAATTACTGAATTAGATGACTGGAGAGAACCCATCTCTCAAAAGGAGGCTATTCTAGAGAGGAGAATATCTCTCAACCGCTAGCCGCTTTTCTATTTCATTTCAAGTATTATTTTTAATTAAACTGTATACATGTCCTATCTTATTCTTTCCCTTATGGTTGACCTCTTGTTTTTGGGCAGGAAGCAATTAAGAAGATATACAGTTGGCAGTATGCTCAATGCATTGATGTTTGGGTTCTCTTCATTGCAAGAAATATAAAAGAATATGATATACAGCATTTATTATATATGATGATTCAGCTTATAAATGGAGTAGCCCACCTGTTTCCTGGGCCAAGATATCTTCCCTTGAGGACTAGATGTATTCGGTGGTTAAACAAACTTTCCAGTTCTTGTGGAATTTTTATTCCTGTTGCTTCATTAATTTTGGATATGCTCGAATATAAAGTCAGTAAGGATGGTGGTAAATCTAGAAAATCGGTTAAGTTAGCATCAAATTTAAAGGTTAGTGAATGCTTATTTGTTTATTAAAACAAACTTCTACATGCTTTGTCATCAATCTAACACATTTTTGTTTGCAGCTCCCTAAATTTTGGTTAAAATCACAAAACTTTTTGGAGCAATGCGTCTATTCAGCAATTGAGCTTCTTGCAGTGCACTTCATTCAGTGGAGCTACCACATTTCCTTTCCGGAACTAGCAACTATTCCACTCCTCAGATTAAGGAAGTTTCATGAAAGAAGTACAGTTGAAAGTTTGCGGCGTGTGGTGAAGCGTTCTATGGACATGGTATTGCTATAATTTCTAGAATTATTTTTTTGCAGTATAACCTTGTTTTCTTTTGGATGCGTGACTGTTTCCTAGAGGTGGAAACTGTGACACATTTACTTATGGACGGGTCAATTCGGGACTTCAGGTGGTGTTTTAGTCAAACCAAAAAATTAGCTAAAGGGGAAGGGGTCAAATGTTATGAAACTTGAAAGTCGTCAAAGGTCTATTTTCAAAGCATGCAACCTTCTAAATCGTTTTATTCAATGATTTAGATTATTATTTTAGTAATATTATGTTTCTGTAATCTAATAATGAGTTCATTATATATATATTGATTTTTAAAAAGTGATGAAAAAATGTTTGCAGGTCAATCCAACTCGAACTAAAAGCAACCTGTTTCCAACTGAACCTATTTTTATTTCCTTATGTCTCAGGCTTGGCACAATCAATGATTAAACAGAATTCTGATAGTTGAGAGGTTTTTTTTATTTATTTTTTGGCTTCATTATAGGTGGAACAGAATGTTGAGTTTGTGCAGAAGAAAAGGGATGATGTAGCCTTTTCACCGAAGGACCATGAGTCTGTTGATCAATTTTTGCAGGTCCTCATTCTTTCTTAATATCCATTGTTCTTTATTTTAAGTTGATGAAAGCAACGTTTTGATTTTTGTGTTTTTGGGCAGTTTGAAAAAGGCACATTGAATACCCCATTTACACAATACTATAGAAGTGTCATGGAAAAGGCTACTTCACAGTTATCCACACGGTGAGAATTACCCGCTTCCTTTTTGATGACAATAGATTTTTTGGATGTATCCTTGTCTAGTAGTTCTCATCTGTTCTAAGGAATATGATGATTTCTTATTTTGTAGTTGATTTGGCAAGATGGGTGGGTTGGTTAATGGGTCAAAAAGGGTTCAATTTGAAATGTATCATTTATGATACAGGTGGAATCAGGGTGTTTGCAGGTCGGGCTTACCAACCTGCAAACACTTTCTAATCCAGTTTTTCAACTTTCTTTATGGATAGCTAACTTGTTACTTATGGCTGCAAACACAGTATTACAACAATGATAATATAATTTTTGAAACAATAGAATCTAGGAGGTGGTATCTATTTTAAGATAGACTTTGGACAATGTTCAACCCATTTGGCCTGTTCTATCCCTTCCCTTAAAGACCAATTTCTTGATTCGACCCGTTTGAGAAAATAAAAATAAAAAAGCCAAATCGGCATCTATAAGGGTTAGTCATGTTCACTATGTTTAATATGTAACGTTGGACTCGCTGGTATTGCAGCCCCAAAGAACCAAAAAGAGTCAAGAGAAAGAAGACTCAGGAGGCAGGGAATACAGTTATCACGGATAACAAGGTCAGTGACTCGGAGCAAACCGGTCCGATTGCAGCTAACGGGGATGCCCATTCTAAGGGAAAGAAAAGAAGAGTTGTGGACAACTAGAAGTTCGATAAAACTTTGTCGATTCTATGTTTTTTTTTGATCAATTTTAATTCCCATATGTTTTACTATCCTGCATTTTTTTTTGGTAACAGGCACATCCAAGTTACTTTTCAAACAGTAATCCAAAACGACGTATTTTCACATTTTATTTCGTCAATCCAATGTGTTTACATCGGAATATCGATTTTGTACGGGTTAAAACAGGGTGTGTTAGGCTAGTTAGTGTGTTGGTTAGTGAATTGTTCTAAAGTTACAGGTTTGTAATGTGTATACTAGGTTCGGTTGGTGTATATTTAATGGTTTTAGCCATCTAGTTGGTCTTTATAGTCGCCAAGTTTCAAACTTGACGAACAAGTTTATAAAACTCGACTAGGTTTAGGAAAACCAGAAACTTGAAGGAATCTTGTTTACTAAAAAATTATGTTGGTTTTACAAGATAATTACCAACTTAATTACTTAACATTATCTAAATTCAGTTAAGATATTCATCTAAAAAGCCGATTTCGTATTTAATTTAATTAGTATTAATAATCGGGTTTAATATTTAAATAAATATAAACATACCTGAAAATTTGCATTTATCCAAAAATAATTCATCTTTCGGTTTCTACCTTTTAGTATATAAAAAGTATTATTTTTTCACAAATAAAAAATTGGCTTTTACAATTATTAATTAATTTCTGAAATTAATTCATCAATCATCTAATTAGTCACATATATTTATTTATCTAAATAAATATAAATATTTAAATATTTTTATTTGCCCCAAGTAAAATACCTTGATTAGATAAATACATTGTAAGTTAAAACCCTTAGCTTACATTAATTTTATAATAACTTTACTAAATAAATCCTCTTTAAAAATCTCTAAATTATGACTCTTAAGTATTTAATGACATTAGTTATGATACAACTTTGTAGCTATCTGTACGCACTAATCGTAACATATATTGCACAATCCACCCATACATATGAGATTTGATTATTATAGTACAAGGAGTGGTCACACATTACTACATTTCATCATACTTTTATGTCAGTTTTTTTCTCCTACTACTTAATTAACCACTTAGTCTCATAGTGATTATTTCTCACCATACCAAATTATAAGACCAACATATTACCCAACTAACAATAACCGTTTAATTAAAAAAAAGTAAAAAGCCAAAGGGGCCACCTCTCCTTACCACACACCCACTCCTTCACTTGTGGGAAACACCACACCCCTCCCACCATACCTTCATGAAGTGATGCCACAGACTAGCCCCTAAGATTGTATGAAGTGGGAAAATGGTGGATGTGGGATGAGAAGGGAGTGAGTGTGGTTTCCATATCACTACCATGTGGTGGGTTTGATTTGGGCGTAAAAACCACACCGTAGTGTGATGGAGGAAAGGTTGCAAATACTCTAAGTGGTCATCCTACCACACACCTAACACCTTCCACCCTTTCCACTCTCATAACAATAGCATCAGTTTCATTCTCATAACAATAACATCATTTTTTTTAAGTCTCTTTGCTTTTCTAGTTTCCTTTGTTTCTTTAATTATGAAGTAGTAGCTGTCATCGTTCTTATTCCATTTTTCAAAACCTATCAAACAAATGCTCTCTAAGACTTTGTTTTCAAGCGTTTTTACAAGTTAAGTATTCTTGCAACGTTTTGTTGATGCACTTATTTGTGAAACTGAGGAAACTATGATCGAAATTTTTCTTGACAACAAAAAGACAATACATAATTGAGATACAGAATCATAAAGGTCTTAGATATATGAAAAATGGTAGAGTATAATGAGTTTTTATGATAAATGCAAAGTTGATAGTCAAAATTCTTTTATGACTTATTATTCTTTTTTTCTTTAAAATAAAGGTTTTGGGATGATAGACTAGCAGTTGAATACGTGGAATTTGTACGGAAGATTCAGAAAACAAACCTTGACATATGCTTTACGCAATGGTAGACTAGCGGTTGGTAATTTACCGGTAAGTTGAGGCATTAAAAAGTGGGTCATCCGTTTTACTTTTTAAGTGAGTGATTAATAAAATGGAAATGAAAAATGTGTTACCTATGCTTAAGTGATGCCGATAAACATTGGATTAAGATCCTCTCATATTTGGTTAAACATGATCCATTATGTTATCTCAAAAGTATGAGAGTAAGACCTCTAAAGGGACCCATTATTAACTTAAAATAATAGATATACTCTCATGTATATGAGAGATCATGATAGGTGATGTTTGACCACGACATAATAGAATTTTAACCCACCAAAATTTATGAAGGTCTAATGTGCATTTTTAGAAAAGTTGAAGGGTTTTTGTAGCGTTTAATCGCTTCTTTCTGTATATGTACCGCCCCTTATCTTCTACTATCAAATTTCCACCCAAATAGGTGCCCTAGAAATTCAGATATTCTGCCTACAAGTCCACACCCTACCCCGACACTTGTTGCTTTTGATTTGTTTTGTCTAAGAATAATCCTACCGATCAAATCCTGTTCTCAATCTTTGCCCATTCCTGTTGTTCGTTCGGTTCGGGAACAGTTTTTGGATGTTTTGATCTGGTGTGTCAATTGGGGTTAGGGTTTTTGTTTTTGGGGGTTGTTGAGAGTTGATATGGCGGATGTTGGGGAAGAAGAAGAGTATGAGAGTGATCCAGAGCAGGCGAAGCTTTCTCTGAAGATGCGGCGGAGGAGGGAAGCGAGTGACGACGAGGAGGAAGAGGATGATGACGACGGTGGTGATGCGAGGATTAGGGTTAGGGAGAGATTAATCGACTCTAGGGTATCAGATTATGAATCCGACGGTCAGGGTGCGGCTGCAGAGTATGATGATGACGAGTATGATTTAGCGGAGGATGAAGAAGAGTTGGTTGAGGAAGTTGAAGATGAAGACTTCGGAGGTGGACGTGGCGAGAGTGAAGTTCAAGGTGTTATGGAGGGGACTTCTGTTGGAGTCAAAAGGGAGAATGATCAAACTGGTGGGGATGGGTTTTATGTGCCTGAGAGTGTCGATCAGTTTGATGATAATGCGAATGGAGAAGTGGGAGAGGGAGGGCAAGAGGCAAAGAAGGAGAACGAGCCATTTGCAGTGCCAACAGCTGGAGCGTTTTACATGCATGATGATCGGTTCAGAGACAGTGCTGGTGGTAGACACAGGTGATTCTGTACTTTATGTTGGTTTCTTGTGGTTGATGTTTGTTTCTATGCATGCATATTGCATTGGTATATATAATTTGATGGAATGATTCTTTGAAATTCTGTAGCTTTAGTGTTATCTGTTAGTTTAATCAGTCTCGTTGTTGTGAGGACGAGTCTTTGCTGTTTGGGGTGGGAATTTTGCATCAATCAGATTTAAAACGGCACAAACTTTGACTTAAGTATCTCAATTATTGGATGCGTTGGAGATGCTGAAGTTTGACTTTCATTGCTATGTCTTTCATCAAATGATATCTGCTAAAGAAGTTGTGAGATAATTATAATTCTTTTGCCCCCTTTGTCCTTTTCCCTGGGTATAAACATATGCAAATGAAATTATGAAAAGTACATGTTAAGGCCCCAATGAAAAGAACATGTTAAGGCACCAATGAGTAGTATATATGTATGGCCGTATGGGATGTTCACGATGGGGCAAGGTTGGGAGACACATGGATACTTAGGGGGTTTGATTGGAGGGAATTGGGAGGAATTCAAGGGAACTGGAATCTAATTCCAACCAATTCCCTTGTTTGGTTCAACCAGAAAAAGTAGCCTACTTGAGAAAGAAGGGGTGGGAACTCTTGTATTTCAACCCCAATTTTTGGTATGGAAAAGGATTCCAAAATGAAGACAAGATTCCATTAGATAGAGGATTTCACATTCCATCCAAGTTTGGATGGAATTCACTTTCCATCAAACAAGGATTGTCTTCTCCCTTCACCTCCGGTAACCTCCCGCCTCCCATGACGGGTTAGAGTCGTACTCCGGCGACCTTCGTTCTACCCATCTTCGTCTTCATGCGTCTTCACCAATCTTCATTCTAGCCATCTCCGTCTTCTTCGTCTTCACCCATCTTCGATCTACCCATCTTCGTTATACCCATCTTCGTCGTCATCCTCTTTAGATTAGGGCTTCGTTCTACCCATCTTCGTTCCCTCCGATGACCTTCGTTCTGCCCATCTAACCTTCGTTCCCTCTGATGACACAGATTAGGGCTTTGACTGTCACAAATTAGGGCTTCGACCATGCGATTGTGGTGACTGTGGATTCGACCAGTGATTAGGGCTTCGACCGGTGGTTGTAGTGACTGTGGGGTTGTGGTGACTATGGGTGTCGAACACAGATTAGGGCTTCGGTCATGTTGTCGCAGACGGTCTTCTGTTGGCCTATTGAGTGCAAGCAAGAACTTTTTCATTCCTTCATTCTCTTTTCTTTGAGAGCAAAGCGAATTCCAAATCCTTACTAAACACACTTCTAAGGAATTGGAATTCAAATTCCAACTCCTTTAGGATTCCAAATTCCAATTCTTAGCATTCCAACAAACCAAACGCCTCCTTATTGTTGGGGGGGGGGGGGGGGAGTAGCAGAGTAGCTCATTGCTTAGGCTGATAGAGAACACTCTGAATCACCTATATAGATTTTCTGCTAGAGTATGTGATATGTCAGACACAGGAATATTTTAATGTTAGTTGGTACCCTCGTTTTATTGAATCAGCGCCTTAACACTGGTATAGTGGAACCAATAATTTCTCTCCTTGTAAATTTGAAGCTATATTAGCCCTTTTGTTTGTTGTAAATTCCATCCATACTGCTGTGAGTATGTTGCCACCCTCCTATTTACTTATTTAACAACCAATACTTCATGCCTTCCCTAAAAAAGGAGCTCGCATTTGACTTTCTAGTGATAAATGGGTTACTACTCTTAACATTAAGAATGACAAATATTGCGATGTTTCAAGATATAAATGGAAGATTACATTAAGTTATGAACAAAGTAAAAAATATGAATGTTATGAATGGAGTTCATTAGTAAAACAAATTTGGTCAATTATTGTGTTAAACGAAGTACCATGTTGAATTTTCTTATCAGAAAGCAGAGTTGGTTTTTTGGGTGGTGGATGAACTTTTTACATTTGAATTCAATTGAAGAATAGATCTCAGTGAAATTTGAAATGAAAAAAAAAAGATATACCATATTTGTTCATTTGTAGTCATCTGTTGGTGAATCAGATACAATAGTTACACTAATTTCTTGAGTCTAATGGATCATAGATGCACTTCAATTGCTTTTGCAATAATGCATGTAAGATGTTGAAGTATGACACAAAAGGTAAACATTCATATGCATAGGCCAAAACATGCAAGCAGCATCAGTCACAAGAACGTTGGATTGTACCATTCTTTCTTTACATATTAGCAAACACCAAAATACGCTAAATCCACCCCCAAAATACATAAGATAATAAACTTGGGATCTGTTTTACTGAATGTTATTATAACGTTTAACTTTGCTGTTGATGAATGTGACATCAGTTCAGTTAGCTAATTGGGGCCACATCTTTTCTTCTGTAAACCTAATTGTACAAACTTGACTCATGATATGTGGAAAAGATGAGATCATTGTGAATTTAAACACTTAAAATTACTCGTCTTTTGTTGTCTTTTTGACCACCTTTTTGTTATGATCATTATAAGATGCAAATGAAAAAAAAAACATTGTAGTTTGGTTGAAACTTGCAAAGCAATGTGGAGGTAAGATACTAAAATTGACTATTTACCTTATACAAATTATGATCAGTGCAAAATGCAAATGAAAAAAATATTGTAATTGGATGAAACTTGCAAAGTATTGTGGACATAAGATGGTAATATTGACTATTTCTTTATACACACTACTCCAATTCCAACTACAGCGTGTATGTAGCATTCTGCTCAGATACTTTCAGAAATCCAAACCCTTTGGTAGGGGAGATGTCAGCTTAGTTGATAAGCATGAAGAACATTCATTGGGAAGATAACTTGAGTGTAGTTTATTTTTATTAAATCCGATTAACCCGAAACCTGATCCGGTTGACCCGATTAACACCTGTATTTCCAACTACAGTAATAGCGTTCTGCTCAGATGCTTTCAGAAATCCAACACCTTTGGTAGGGGGGATGTCAGCTTAGTTGATAAGCATGGAGAACATTCATTGGGAAGATAACTTGAATGAATAAAATGATGCTTCAGTTTCAAGGATTTAGGTTATTGCTGGACATAACTAAATTTCTTTCCAGGTGCATTGGCTTGATGAATGTTTTTCCTGTTGTACATGCCACAAAGTTAAATTTGAGAATACAAAATGCTTTCTTTGTTTATATGTCAGTATATCATAGTTACCTGTTGAACAATTGTTTCTTTTCTTGCAGTTATGTGTCTTAGTTTGTAGAAGTACATTTTATTCAGTTCCCCTCTCTCAAATTATATACTGTGTATGAAATTCTTTGTAAGTTTTTCCATGCCACTAGATGATATTTCAATTATAAGGATTTGTCATATATTGTTAGGCGGACTCTTGGCGGGAGGAAATTGTGGGAGTTGAGAGATGACAGCAAATGGGGACATGACAAGTTTGAAGAAATGACTATGCAGGAAAGGCATTATGATGAGGTGAACTTTTGTATCTGGAGGATGAATATTATATGTGTGTGTGTATTCTTATGTTCTAATATCTCCTGTGTTATCAGGGTAGAAGGGTTCCCAGGGGTCGTAATCGAGCTCGTGGTAGAAATCGAGGGGAAGATCGTGGATTTGTACGTGGAAATAGGCCTAAAGCATACAACAATAACAATCAAACCAGTGCTCCCAAGTCTGTAAGAGGCAGAGGCCCTAGAAGATATCAACCGTCTACACAAAAGAGTTTTGAGGCTCCCGCACAAGGCAGACCGTGAGTAGAAATACCATAGATCTCTATTTTTCAACTATTACTTGTAAATTTTATTTGGTACCATATGTTTTTAAATTGTTTTAGGCTTGCCAAACCAACGGAGAAAACTTCTCATGCTAGTTCAGGAAGAGTATCTACAGCCACATCTGTATCAGAGTCATCTCAAGTTCCTGTTAGGAAAAATGTTGTTGCGTCAAATTTGAATTCTGCTTCCCCGCCATTTTATCCTTCTGGTTCTTCAAATAAAGAAACAAACCCGACTCAGAAAAAAGATGCTCAAACTGGATCACTTAATCGGGCCCCACGCCCTCCTGTGGGGGTGGAGAATTATCCTGTTTCTCAGTCTAACAATTTAAGGGGAAGAAATGTTTCTGTTTCTTTAGGTATGGACAAGCTTTATATCGATGATTCAATCTCTTCCCATGGTGGGAAGCCCCTAAACAACTTGCAGACAAGGGCTGAGGGCAGAGGACCAACTCCATTTGGGCAAGTGGCTTATCAACCTGTGCAACCTCATAACCAAGTAAATAGGGCTCCAAACCAGCTTCATCCAAACCTCCAATCTTCTGGTCAGCAGTTTGTGGCTCGATCTGCTATAGGATCTTCCCCGCCAAAAACATCGGGTCCCACGCATGGAATTGAATCTATAGACCTGGAATCTTCCACAGAATCTAATGATTCTAAAACGGCATTGGTTGGAAAAGGAAAAGGCAGTATTTCGAGCAGTGGAATGAGCTCGTTTTCTTATGGGGGCATTGGTGGTAATCATGCTGATCAAAATTTCCCTGGAGCTCCAACGTTTTTGCCAGGTGAAGGGCTAATTTGATATTGACACACACACATATAATTTCATTAGTCTCTTGGAACTTACAATGTGGTCTGTCTCTAAGCTGTTTGTTTATTTATTTATTTTGGATTGGAATGTAGTAATGCAATTTGCCGGCCAGCATCCTGGTGGTCTTGGAGTTCCTGCTGTTGGGATGGCATTCCCTGGGTATGTTGCTCAGCCCAATGGGATGGGAAATTCAGAGATGACATGGTATCAAAAACTTGTCATTCTTATGTTTTCTCCTTAAATTCGTTCATCTGTCTATACTTGTGTATGTTTGGCTGCTTTATGCTAACCCCTAACATTATTGATCCTGTATACTAGGCTACCTGTTTTGGCTGGTGCTGCTGGAGCTTTGGGAGCTGCTGGACTTGGGGCGTCTTATCCATACATCACAATGGATGGTGCTTATCATGCTCGCCCATCTGGCCAGCCATCTTCATTACCTCTTACAAGGTGCAGGAGTGTTTTGGCAGAAGGATCTTCACTTAATTTTACTGCATTTCATTGACTTAGTTTTTTTTTTTTTGGGTTTGGTTCCGTTTTTTAGCAGCAAAGACAGCAATATGAATAAACCTGATAGTGAAGTGAAGCCTTCTCAGAAACCTGGTAAGACATGATGCTTGTTTCTTAAACATAATATGATATCTGCTTAAATTTGTAATAAAGCAATCAGTTGAATTGTTTATTTATTATCTTTTTTGTAGAGCTTGCAAGTGATGAGTTGAGGCAACGACAAAATAAAGCTCGCAGGTAAGTTGAACTTTTATCATCATTTTGGATTTGGACATTATTTGTAATTTTGTTCACAAAAGATTGATTTCGGCTCTTTTGGATTTTCGTGCAGATACACTGAAATGAAGTTTGATAAGTGAAGTATTAAATAGGTCAAAAACCTATTGATATTAGCTGCTAAAGATCACTTTTCAACTGAATTCCTGATGAATTCCTTGTTTTGAAATTCTGAGTGGTACTTGTGGTGCTGCAGGCCTTAGGCCCTCTGTGATCTCCACTGACCACTTTGGGCAGCTGCAGTATTCCCCAATTGTTTAAGGTAATTAGTTGCCTTCCATTTCATTTATTTTTTTCATTTCCCGTGAAACAACTTACATGGATATCTTGAACTACAATGAGTGTAGAAGATGCGTGCAGTGAGTATCTTTATTATTTGTATCAAGCTTAAATGTGGTGGACTAAGAGTATATATCCTCTTTAGATAGTTGTTCTCAATTATATACATCTACGTGTCTGCAAACTGTTGGAAAAAATGAATCATATTTACTTCTGCAATCTAGTGTTTGTCATTTGACTACATCTTGGAATAAAGGGAACTATAAAGTTAATGTTTCTGTGTGCACTCAGGTATGTGTTTGAAACGCCTGCTCTTGCTGCTTCCTCGTAATAAAAGAATGCAGTCTGACAGGTGGCAGGACTTTTTTTGGATGCGAGGTATGAAAAATAGAAACTTTGACATATCGATTTGCATATTTTTAGTTCTCGGCAACATGATTGTAACGGTGACATATTTCTTTCGGATTTCAGGTTTATTGTGGATTGTTTCTTTTCTTTTTCTTTTGTGAAAGTTTTTGGCAGGCCCTCTTATTAAAACATATTTGGGAGAATAGTAAAAGAACAAGAGATATCGAGCAGTAGCTTTGTGTCAAGTGTAGTTAAACTTTTGTCTTAGCTTTAATGGTGTTTGCCTCCTGTATTCGATTTTACCGTTTTTAAGGATTGTCTTGTGTTTGGGGGGTTGAATTGTCTTCTATTTTGCAGAGTGTTTGGAGACTTTTTTATATCTTGTTTATGACTTGAGCCAATGGTAATTGTGTTTCTTCTTCCCCACCCTGGATTTGCAATAAATGATTATGCTCTGTTTCTTAGTAACATAAACCATGGAAGATTTGCAGCCTCTGCTATGTTGCTCAAAATGTGAACGTCGTCCCGGTTTACCTTTTTTTTTTTTTACATTTTTGGTCCCTTTGGTTTGGTTAGACTTACATTTATGCCGTTGACTTGTTGCTTTTGTCTACCATATACGGAACTGATGACGTCTCTTTTTTTACATCTTTCAACCTTTTCCTTTGATTTATATATTTAATTTTACACAAATAAACAGTGTTTTTTGCTTGATATTCATTGTTTTTCAGCAAGTTTCTTTCAAAAACGGGCAACAAAATAAATTTATATTCATGGGTTCGTTTTCGGAATTGATTTAAGAGTTTTGGTTGACTTCAAACATGGGTTGGTTTTTCCTGACGGGTCTGTTTCAAGCGTTTTTGAAGTAACCGACACAGAATAGTAACACAATCGCAAAATTTTAGTTAGTAGAAACACCTCTTGGTCAATCAGTCGGTTTTGCCTTTCAAAATCAGTGTAAGCATTGACGCAAAGTTGAGGTCATGTGATGGTAGAAACGTGGTATCATGATATATTAAGACATGATTATATTTCTTGTACAAGAAATCGATAATTATTATTACAACTAGATACATGGTACATACAACCTGTACTTGAGTTAGTGTAATTTGATTTACAAATTTCTGCATTTTTGTTCATTCTGGTTGATATTTTGATTTACAATTTGGTTGCATCCGGATGCATTTTGATCCACAATCTACTTCTGAGATGAATCCGCATTTTTGCAAACACATGTGTTTTCAAAACAAAATATCACAAATTTGTCAAGACTAGTAATGTATTAAAGACAAATGAAAACTAAACTCATTAGTGTAATTTATTTGCTTAAAAACCTAAACATAATCAAGAATTATTAATTAAAGTTAGTTTTTTTTTTTTTTTTGAAGAAAAAAAGAATTTAGCAGTTTGAATTAAGGGGGAGGTGAGTTTTTTTATAAAAAAAAGATTGATTTTTACCCTTGTTCACAATGACATGTCATTGTTAGGAGAGTTTTATAGGTTTTGTATATAAGCATTGTTCTGTATAGAATCTCATTATATATAAACACGCACACACACTAGATGTTTTTTTGAAAGCAAAGACAAGTTTATTATTAGTTGCTAAAGGGAGTTGTTTTATGCATAACACAATTTAGCAAAATAGATATTTATACTCTTACTTAATTCTCATCCATATATTTAAGACATAAAAGTCCAAAAACAACTTATTGTTATGTATAGCTAATGTTGGTGATTTTAGTGTCATCAAAGCCATTCAGTATAGTCGGGATTGACTTTGAGACTAGCCGATTCTAGACTTGATTATATTTCGAGTCTGGAGGTGCGGAGCGCACACTCGAATAAATTAAGTTAGTATCGGGATACGGTACGGGGGTATGGGGGCTGGCCCCTGGAGGGGTTCCAAGGGGCATCGCCCCTGGCAGGGTCCGAGGGGCAGAGCCCCTGGCGGATGAATAACCGCCGGATGAAAAGCCGCCGCCGCCCTCAACCGCCGGTTTGTAACCACCGTGGTAACCGCCGCTTGGTTGCCTATAAAAGGCCATTTTCGGCCATTTGAGGAGACACACAAAACCGAGGGAAAAATCTGAAAAGGCGGAATACGGAATACACAAAAGTATACATACGATATACGTACAAAAGAATACGATTTACAAGTCGTTATTCTGACAAAATAGTCTCAAAATAAACGAGAGATAAAGCAAAAGCATTATGTGTTTGGATTTGAATCAAGCCTGTAATTCAAATCAAGTTTCTTGGATTATCCTACATCTGAATTCGTGATACCCCATGCAATAGGGTCGAATTACGGAAAGTGTATTTTACACGATCCACGAAATTATCCAAATTATATAGTTATTCTTACTTCTTACAAACCCTTTCCTCCAACAGCTAATAAAGAATATTATATACAAATAGCTTTCTTTTGTAAAATACTTGCCTAATAAATAAGAATTTTGGGTGAATTCGATATGGTTATGTTAGCCTAACATTTTATTTTCTCGTTAAAACATCGTTATGTAGGTAGTACCAGCAAAAGTAGTTGAAACCGAAGACTAAACTTTTATTTAAGTGCTTAGCCTTTAAAAAAATACTTTTATTTACGTGAGGATTTGAGAGAGTAATTATAGTTACAAAATATATAAAAACTAGTAGGAAAATGATTTTAAGTTTTTATTTATGTAAAGATTTGAGATATATGATAAAGTTTTTGCAGTTGAATAATAATAATAATAATAATAATAATAATAATAATAATAATAATAATAATAATAATAATAATAATAATAATAATAATAATAATAATAAATAAAAGTAAAAACTCACATAAAGTAGTTTCTTTTTTGGAGTTTGTTTTTTCAATAAGCCCTGAATAATTTTGTTAATCACACAAAACTTTTCTTTCGATGGAAGTTTGAATTGTTAAAAACAAAAGCATTTGACAGGAGAAAGTTTTCTAGTATTTTTTTAAATGATGAGGTTTTTATTTTCTAAGAAAAGTAGAAATCATGTTTAGATGACATGTGACGTTTTTATGTTTTAAGAAAAGTGAATTAGATATTTAGATGAAAGGTTGAATTTTTTTTATTTTTTATGTATAAACTAACGAATTTTTTAGTTCTCGGTTTTTTTGGAAAAAATTTCTAAAAAACTAAGGGGTCGTTTGGTTCGCAGATTTTTTTCATGGGATTTGCATTCTGTCAAGGGATTAGGAATTTGCAGGAATTGCATTTGGCAGGATTGTGAATCCTATCCTGTGTTTGGTTGACAAAATCTGTCAGGATTTGCATTCCTGAAATCCTGTTTGTTTGGTAATTCAATCAAAGGATTTGGATTGTTTCAGTGACAAATAACAGAATTACCCTTCAGTTATATTTTAAACAGTTTTTATTGTTTAATTAATTATTTAATAAATAAATAATAACTAATTAGTTTACACTATTTAATAATAAAAAATGTAACTAAAATTTAAGCATAATAGTTCCAAAAAGTCTAACACATAACTCAATAATAATAATAATAATAATAATAATAATAATAATAAGGTTAAGTAAGGGTAAAATGGTAATTGGCACATTCCCCTCTATCAAGGATTTTAAAATACCATGGGGGGTGGTGGTATTTCCTAATTCCTTCATATGAGGGAATTGGTGGGATTTCTTTAAAATCCCATCATTTGAAATCCCTAGCTTTTTTCCTAAACAAACACAGGATTTCTTGGGTTTTTAATTCCCAATCCCAGGAATTCCCAAGGAATGCAGTGAACCAAACAGGGCCTAAGGGAAATTTCTAGAAATGAACGGAAAGCGTGCACGAAACAAATGATGATCAACCAAACGGCATTTTTGAATCGAAATTGCATGATGTGATTTGTTATTTGATTCACATTACACTTAAAATATAGTTTCTGCTTCGACCTACATTTTAACGGGTAAATATCGTAATGGATTCCGTCTTTTAACACGTATTTTATTCAACGTGGCATCATTTTATATAAAATTTATTACATAGATTAAATTTATTTTTCTACACTAGTCCCCAACATTATGTATGCAATTCAAGGATGGTAAGAGATGTACCCTTAACCATAGGCACTTAATGCTTCCCCGTGTCTAGTGTTTGAGTGAATCCTTGGGGCCTGTTTGAATAAACGGAAAAGAACGGCGAATAAATAAAATGGACAAAAGAATATACTAGATGAGGTAATTGAATAAGTCATTACCATTCATTAATATGTTTGGTTGCTTTGTCGGAATAAAAAGAATCATTACTATATGATGTTTGACAGAGAGAAATAGACATAGGAATGTAATAAACTAAATTTTAATTAAAAAATTTAAGAAAAAATTATTAAATTGTAACAATTTATTTCGTTCTCTAAAACCAAGTCAAACACACATGCTCCAAGAAATAAAATCTTTAAAACGGAGGGGATCACATTCCGTACGTAATGACTTATTCATTCTTACATGACTAACAAACATCTTCTAACAAGAAAAATGAATGATGGTTTCCTTTCCCCTTCTCATTCCACCGTAACAAATGCAACCTTGTTATCATCACATTCTTTGGTATCTTTCATTAGACGTTATCCACATAATATCAATCATTATATTACTTGGTTGTCATCACCGCCAATGATCATCCTATGTTCAACTTTATGATATTTTTTCTCTGATAACATATAACATATAAGAGGTGATCCTTACATAATAGAATTAGTCATACACAACAAATTTATGCATCATCAACTTGTACTATGTGCAATAAATGCTTGTATCTTGTTGTGTACGGATCGGCTCCCATAACATATGTATTGATATTTTCTTTAAGCAATTTATGTTTTTGTTAATTGATTTGATTGTGACATATAGAGCGACACTAATTCTAGTATACATTGTTTTTTTAGATTGTAATAGTGAAATCAAGACTCGAAGGCCCAATAACTGATTCTATCCGATCCACATTTTTATTAAGTTAAGATTTACAGACCGGTTTGAGTTCATACCTATGCAACCTTATAAAACATACCTTATAAGGGCTGTAGCGTGTAGACCTATATTTCACCTAAAAATTTATTGAGATGTGATTTGTGCATAATATTAGTTTGTTTATATGTTTAAAGGTATTATGGTTTAAATAAACACTTTTATATATAATGTCTCGTTTTTTTAATTAAAGTAAGAGAGCATTCATATTATTTACACAAAAATTAAGACGAGACCCGCACTCAAATTATACGTCATTAAGTACATTACCGGAAATATAAAGATATCGCTAGAGTTTGAATACTAAGTAATATAAGAATCAAAACTGTTTTGGAAACGTTATTGCGGAAAATATATTTTGTTCATGAGCTGTCTTCAATGTGTCGGAGCTTTCCCACAGTCTAGCCTTAAAAAGATTAAAACAACAATGGTAAGCATAAAGCTTAGCGAACACACTTATTTGCGCACCACTCTAAACATGTACAAGTCACTACACATTCATATGATTCACATCAATCATTTCACATAATACTGAAACAATGCACTGGCGGCAATTTCACTCTTGGGTCACAGTTGACTACCAAGTCACCTCAGGTGTTTTACGTCTTTTCTATGCTTAAGTTGTGTTTTCACTCCGTTTACACAACCTTCACTTCACATAATTCTAACACACTCAATACATTTTCACGTAGTCATAACAAGCAAATTTCACCCACTAATATAATGAACAAGTTAGTGTAACTCACCAGACAGCAGCAAAGTCAGATAATCAACGATAATAGTAAGAATATCCTAAAGTTACGAGATTACCAGCAATCGCCTACAAGTAAAGTTTTGTAACGCCCCAATTTTTTTTAAGTATAGTTCAATATTAATATTAATATTAATAAATCAAACATCAAAGGTTCATAATTACATTCATCCAAAAAAACAGAGTAATTAATCATCAAAATTGCGGAAGCTAAACATTAATTGTCTAATCAATAAATCAAGTTTAAGGAACACTTTTGTCACACCAGAGCTTTTCCATTGTCTTTACCCGAGGAACCTGAAAATAAATGAGTAATAACGGGTAAGCATAAAATTTAGCGAGCAACATTACACTCATACATTGTGACCGTCCACATATCGTCACATATCTGCACATGAATCTCCCTAGTCCAGGCCCACTTAGCCACGATGTCCACTAACATTAATAATAATAGTCCACTCGACCATCGATGCTCACTAGCATCAGATAACCCCCTCGGTTATCGGTTTACAACAAATAGTTAGTCAACACATCTATAGTCATACAATCACATAATTAGATAAATGATACACAACTGCATCAAAAGAATGAGATAGTAAAAACTCACCTGATTGCAAATTAGGTACTAAACAACAACTTACGCAATGAATATCTTGGATTTATGCTATTACAAATGAACACCTGCAAATCAGGTTTCCATAATATTAAACTTTGATTAGGATTATAAATCCTAACTATGAAACCTCTCAAATAATTTAAACTCACGATTCCAAATTTTGCGATTCAAATTACGATTCCTAACTTGCGAATTAAATCACGATTCATAACTTGTGATTTAATTCACGTTTCTGCTGTTTTCGATTCAACTAGAATATGGTTTACGATTCAACACTTTTCGATTGAATGTTCTAAGTTGATTTACGATCCAGTTTTTCAATTAAACTCAGAAGTGGTTTACGATCCTGCGTTTTACGATTCACACTCAATCAATTTACAATTTAAGCCTTTCGATTTAGTATGTGATTCACACTTTCCGGATTGATTTACTATTCTGGGGATGTGGCTTAACAATTTGCGATTCTCAGACTGGGGAATCTCACTAAGAGACTCGAACCCTACGATTCTCGATTGGTTCAAAGTACATACTTCTCGGTTCATAGTTGGGTATAGATTTACGATTGCTTTATCACTCTAATTCACGGTTCATCACTAGTAGGCGATTTACGATTGTTAGCCACCCCACAATTTACGATCGGTTCAAGGACTAGTTCATAGTTTCGGTTTACTACCACAATACGATTTGCAATTTTGAAACCCCATCCCAAGAACAATAACTATTCAACTAAGACAATCTATAATTCTATACTTTCCAAATCAAATCTTGATCAACACTTAATTATTTTGTTTGATTCTTGACCCTACTGGTTCCTAACACCATTTAGGAAGATCGTTAACATTTAATTGCATTTTAACTATGTTTTCACGAATCAAATACCGATTTAAGTTCTCAGTTTTATGGTGTAGTTTGACATTCCCTTAACAGATTCAAAACCCCATTAAATCCCTACCAAAACATTTGTTAATTTATTAAAAATTTGTAATGAACACAAACATGATGATTCCCCTTCAAAATCCTCATGAAAAGGATGATTAGTTGTTTATTGTTCTTGGTCTTCTCCTCTCGACAGTGGAGACTCTCATACACACAATGCGCTAAATATAATAGTGAAGGTGGATCTAATATTAGCCTAGGGTTTTGTACCCTAATTCTTTTAAATACCCTTCTCCTAACTTCTTCAGTGGTACAATTTGACCTTGATAATAGTCATTTACACCAAACGCTAAATAAATAATAAGTTACACTTTAATGATATTCAGTAGTTAATAATAAAATTACAATACATGAACGGGTATTACAGGTTTCCACATTATTAGACATCATTTAGGGTTGTAGACCCTAGTCATGTATGGGGCTTTGTGCCCTTATATGGGTTTAAACACCTTTCTCTACTTTGTTAGTTGTCATTTCTAGTCCCCTGACTTTAATTGAAACAATAACCAATAATCCGTACTTAATTAAATCATTTTTGTATTAAATAACTCTTAATATTATATTTTTGAAAAATAAGTATTGCAATATATTTTGCTACTCACAAGATTAACACAAGTATAAAAATCAATGAAGAAGATAAAAAAAAAAGAATTAATAAATTACACATGTTATGTAAAAACGAGGAGATGATTAAATAAGGAAAAATAGTTGAAGAATATATATACTTTTGTTATAAAAAGACCCTCAAGAAGCGAATGTTACAAATACACCCCTCATTTTCTTCAAACATAAATTTGACTCCTCGCACCTATTTTAATCTGCGAGTAGGGTTGCAGAAGATAAACGCCACCAGTCACCACTTTCATCCCCTTCTCTTTCACATCACACGTCGCCTTATAAACCCTCAAATACTATCAAATCTTTCTCTCTAATACTTTCTTTTCCTACACACACTCTCTCTCTCTAGAAATCGACTATCCTGCAACACAAACAATGGGCGCTTCGCTTCCACCTAAAGAGGCTAACCTCTTCAAGCTCATCGTCGTAAGCTCTTCAACCTCCATGAGTTTTATCACTTTTGATATTTTCCACAACCGTATTTAAAACCCTAGTTATATTTGTGTGCATGAAACGAAACTATACTCTTGACTCAGTCCTGTATTGTAATGATTAAGATCGTCATTCGTAATTCTTTAGTTTATGTCTTTAATTAACGTCAACATGCTATTTTTCATGTAATTTTCACTGCGGAAATTGGAGGCATGTTGTTATATAATCAGTAATGTATTTTTGGTTTATCACATTGATTGAACTGTGGACAATTTTGAGATTCACGTCACTTGCCACTCCATTGAAATAGAACTAACTTGGGGACCAAGATACCACACACTATCCACGAAAATTTTGTAAGCGACAGCTGCAGACCTGCAGTTAGTGTTCTTACATTTGTAATGTAAATGGTGTATTAATGCTGTTGCAATCCTGCTAGCATGGATGACTAAAGACTGTTCATCATTTAATTGCTGTTGTAACAACTAGTTAGACTAAGACTATATCACTATAGTTTAAAGAGCGGTCTAAGCAAGCAGCACTTAACCATGGAATCCACATGTTTTCTTAGTACACGAAACAGGGGTGTTTTATATACGAGGACATGCCTTTCCGTAATTGCAGAAGAAACTATGAAAGCGACAGCTGGACTAAACTATCTTAAATGGGTCCCGAACTTCTTATAGGATGCCACTCTACAATCTTTCTGATATATTGACACCACCTCAATATCTGGTCAGTGTCATGTAAAATGATATTGTAGTTGAAAGACATACTAATTTGTATGTTCCCCGCAATTATATATTATAACTGGACAGCAATGATTCTCTGTAGCAGTAGGGAAGACTCTTTTTACTTTTCTTTACTGGTTCTTAGGTTTTTTTCTATGCAATCATACATATTTCATCATATTCAACATGAATTGTAGGAGCTTCCTTTTTAAAAATCTGCCACGTCCCTGTAGGACAATATAGAGAATAAGTAGCTTCTGGTTTTTTGGATGATCCCTTGCCCTATTCTAAACCTATTTATTGTTCTTTGAAAATATATATTAAAAAAAGAAGAAAATGAAGCCTGAATGGATACTATCTTGTATCTTCTCCAGACGGTTCAAATCATACTTATGTTCCCCTTGTATCTTCTTTTAGTTTAAAATAAAAAATTGAAAGTTTAGTGATCTCTGTAGTATAGAACCAAACTGCTTTCCATACACCTTAGTCTCAACCCTCAACTTATGCTCAACAACTAGCTCCTGCATTCTACTATATGCAAATATATTTCAGTATCTTTTTTTTCCAAGGATAATCTCTGTTCTTACCACAAGGGTTTACTGCGAATAATCATATATTGTATTGCATTGTTATGTTGCTGCTTCTATCCTTTTGAAACCTGAACTATTTTTGAGCTGTTTAGTGTGAAAGTGATGCATGTTATCTTGTTTGTTTCCTTGGCAGAAATCTTATGAAACAAAACAGTATAAAAAGGGGCTTAAGGCTGCAGATGCTATATTGAAGAAGTTTCCAGATCATGGAGGTTTGTGAATATTTTATTATCTACTGCAACTTTCTCATAACCTTGATGAATAGAAAGCTTGGCTAGTATTAGGAAATGCTAATTGTCTATTAATAGAAGTTTGGTTTTAAAAAGCGCGATGTGCTCCGAGGTGCTAAGGATCCCGAAAGCCAATGTGTGATGCAGATGTGCTTGCATCACGCACTTGATGTGCCCATTATTCACAAAATACTTGTACATTAATTCTACATAACAATTTTTACTTGTAAATACTCAAGTGCCAAAATACTTAACTTATAACCAAAAGGAGTTCAAAACGTGTCAATAGAATCATAAGTTAGTGATCGGAATAATAGAACACACAAAGTACTACTTCACTTCAATTGCGATGCAGTTTATGCTTCTTCTCCTATTCCGGCCACTTCGCCAGCAGCTTCTCTATGACATTGTTAAGTTGCGATTCCTACTTCTCCTATTTCAATCAGTGATGCGACTTGGTTTGGGAGTATTAGGTCGACATTAATTTAGGTTATTGTTGAGGTTTGGGTTGGCATAATATAAAAGCCCTAAAATTTTAAATGGAAAAACAACCCAAAAAACGAAACATACAGAATGCGCTAATGTGCGACCCGTTCGAGGCAGGTTCTGCATCTTGTATGCCGACTGCATTAGACCCTGTGACGCGTTGCCAGGATTGCATTAGAGTATCAGACTCATCACACATCAAACGCATTAGTCCGCTTTTTCAAACCAAGAGTAGAAGTTTTATTTGGCTGTTCCGAGGCGTTGCCATAGTAGACATTCTTCTTTTAAGAAATTTTCTGTTAGATGAAATTGTATTTTAGAGTAAAATATGCATGTTGGTCTTTTTATGCAGATACTGGTACACATGCTTGTTGTAGAAATGAAATGGAAAAAAAATAGTGGTTCTTTTGTACCAATTTCATTAACATACTTTTATCTTGCTAAATTCTGCAACTTATGCAATGGATAGTAATATATTCTGAGTTGGCGCTGGTTACAGGATACAGTGGGCAATTATATAATTTTCTCATACGTTTTACGTTTCTTGTCACTAGAAACTCTCTCGATGAAGGGATTAACATTGAACTGCATGGACCGTAAGCAAGAAGCATATGAGCTTGTACGGCTGGGATTGAAGGTTGGGTAACTTTTAAACCTTACATTGAAGTATAGTTATTTCAGATTACTTTTATATTAGTACATTGTCACATATTCAGTTAACTTAATAAATTGTACTATTGTAGAATGACCTTAAAAGCCATGTTTGTTGGAAGTATAGTTATTTCAGATTACTTTTTATATTAGTACATTGTCACATATTCATTTCACTTCATAAATTGTACTATTGTAGAATGACCTTAAAAGCCATGTTTGTTGGCACGTTTATGGTCTTCTTTACCGATCGGACAGAGAATATAGAGAGGCAATAAAATGCTACAGGAATGCTCTGAGGATAGATCCTGACAACATTGAAATACTTAGGGACCTATCTCTCTTACAGGTATATATCCTTACAATGGTCACCTATTCAGCTTTCTTTCTACTTGTTACTTACCATACCACTGTGAGCAATTATGAATTATATAAGAACTGCACATCAACAATTGTGTGACATCTTACACAGTGACAAAAGGGACCCTTAATTTTGGTCAAAGAGAGAAAGCTGATCTATAACTGTAGCTTGAGTGCAAGCGACTAATTATGTTAATGTTTATTTAGGATATCATAATTATTAGCAGCAATGACTCTGAATTTTATCTGTTATGTCTAGTCTTTTATGTCATCCCTTATTTTTTTTGTTTTGGGTAACTAATGGTGCTTTGCTCATCCAAGTATAGGCACAAATGCGTGACTTGTCTGGTTTTGTTGAAACTAGACAACGGTTGCTGACTTTAAAACCTAATCATCGGATGAATTGGATTGGTTTTGCGGTTTCTCATCATCTAAACTTAAAGTAAGTTGTGGTGTTCTTTCCTTACTAAAGTACTTTAAGTGTTTCTTTTGTCATCTATATTATATACAAGATCTTTGAATGCCGAGACTTGAGATGTTAATTTGCCGGACTTATAGCTTCTATACATCACCATTGTTAAGGATGCGTGCAATCATATGAAAAGCTATTGTATCAACACTGCCCTTTAGAAACAAAATGGAACTGTCTTTTGGTTATTAATATTCAGGTTTTTCGGTAAGTACTTGGCTAGCAGC
The DNA here is from genome assembly GCA_038502395.1 of Dittrichia graveolens. Classification (NCBI taxonomy): domain Eukaryota; kingdom Viridiplantae; phylum Streptophyta; class Magnoliopsida; order Asterales; family Asteraceae; genus Dittrichia; species Dittrichia graveolens. The sequence continues at coordinate 7,908,602 of JARJIL010000009.1, read as the reverse complement.
TCTCTGTTTATTTCTTGGAAGTTAACTGTAGAATATTCTCCATATCCTAATTCCCTAGCATAAATGAACTATCTTTTAAGTCTCAATGAGAGAAAAGGTAGGTTACTGCAAATCATTGGTTATGATAGGAATTTCATTATTCTCTTTTGCTTTCTGTAACTTCTTTATGGATGTTTCACAAGTGCATCAAAAGCAATTGATATCCTGGAAGCATATGAAGGGACTCTTGAGGATGATTATCCTCCTGAAAGTGAACGTTGTGAACATGGGGAGATGCTGCTATACAAGGTAATAGTTGTGATAGGTAATAATGCTATCAAGATGAAACTATTTCATTGATTGTGTTGAAACCATTGTCAATATTAACTCACTTAGTGGATTTAGAAAACCACTGCATTTTAATCATGTTAACATAAGTAACTTTTTATATGGCTGTTTTTCCCAATCTCCGAAATTTTCCTTAAAGTAACTTATATAGAGAATCCTATATGGTCATAATAAGACTGAGTTTTTATGATTGTTTATGTCATCTGTCATCCAGATATCTTTATTTGAGGAATGTGGCTCTCTTGAGAAAGCACTTAAGGAGTTGCGCAGAAAAGAGTCCAAGATTGTAAGTTTATGTCATATTTACTTTGTGTAATGTTTAAGATGACATGGCCAATTGGCTTTATTTCATAACCTATTTGTTTTCATACTAGGTTGATAAATTATCCTACAAGGAAGAGGAGGTTTCTCTTCTGGTGAAGCTTAATTGTCTTGATGAAGCTGAAAAGCTGTACAGGGTGCTGCTTACAATGAATCCTGACAACTACAGGTACATGAAAGCAGAATCTGTTGAAAATACTGTAATTAGTTTCTAGATTTCTCATTTTAAAAGAATAAAATAAAAACAATGGAGCCTTTTCTCTCTTTAGATACTATGAAGGATTACAGAAATGTGTTGGACTGCATTCGGAGACTGGTCAATATTCCTCTGATGAAATAAATAAATTGGATGCTCTGTACAAATCTCTTGGGCAGCAATACACCTGGTCTTCTGCTGTTAAGGTGATTAAGTTTCTCTCTACTTATACCAATTACTACCTCAATTTCAAACTGGATGTTTCATTACTTTATTTTAAAATTCTTGAGGGAAGTTTTAAAATCACAACATTATCTTTTAGAGGATTCCGCTAGATTTTTTGGATGCTGAGAAGTTTCAGGATGCTGCGGACAACTATGTCAGGCCTCTTCTAACAAAGGTACTCATTGTTTGGGTGTTTATTCTTTTGGTGATGTTTCTTGCGTATGAAACTCATACTTGTATTAATGGGAAATGTAGGGAGTCCCGTCATTGTTCTCTGATCTTTCTCCGCTGTATGATCATGCTGGCAAGGTTTGTTCCAGCTAACTCGTTGAATGCTCTAGACTTTTGCATAGATGTGACATGTTTTGACCTTTATTATAGGCCGATATTCTTGAAAAATTGGTTCTTGGGCTGGAGGAATCTCTTAAAAGGACAGGTGGATTCCCTGGAAGGTAAAATATGACCATGAACTTCATATCTATTGGTTCCCCATTTCGTGAAATTGTAGTAATATGTTTGGTTACATGTTAACTCCAGATCAGAAAAAGAGCCACCTTCAACGCTTATGTGGACTTTGTTTTATTTAGCTCAGGTTTGTTTTATGTTGCATCAGTGGTTTGGTCTTGAATAAATTTCCATATTCTCATGCCTGTGTTGTTATGCTTCTGCAGCATTATGACAGACGAGCCCAGTACGATATGGCTCTAGCTAAAATCGAGGAAGCTATGCAACATACTCCAACTGTTATTGATTTATACTCTGTCAAGGTCTGCTTATTCGATCCAATTTTCTCTTTGTTTATCACCGATAATCTTATATGTGGAATATTATTGGTTCTTCTATAGTAAACCATAATCTATTATCTGTTTAAGAACTCGTATTTTTTCTGAATGTTTTAATGATTTCAATCCTTAAAAAAGTTTTTTAAGTTTTACTAAGTTGTTTTCTTCATAACATTTTGTAATTCAGATCCATTTAAATAAGGTTGTTAATCGATTCCCCTATATGAATTAGAAGTGAAGCGAAGTAAGAAACTTGCAATCTACTACTTAACAGTTTACCCACGTAAGAACCATAAAAGGAATCTAGTTTATGCAGACATGAGGGATCTAGAAAGATAACACAGTTAAACACCTTGCCATTCTTTAGAATTGAGAAGGAAATATAGTCATAATTTTAAGAGTATTTCCTTGTATCCACATTTTTTGTCCGAGTACAACCATACCCAATCACACCTGAGTGGGGTATTGGGGAGGTAAGATGTTGGCTGTCATACTTCTACCTGAGAGTTCAGAGATTGCTTCCCCAAAGAGATTCTAGGTACAAGTTCATTTACTTGGTATGAATTTGGTTAATTTTGAATAACTAAAACAAATTAGATGGGAGAGTAAGAAAATTATAGCGAATATAATTGGAGTTTACGTTATTAATACAGTAATATAACAAGTATAAACAGCAAAACTTATCAAATTCAATAAATTTGGTAGAAAGTATACAGTACTTAACAAGGTGCCCCCTCCTTTCCTTATTTTTTCTACAGAGTAAGATACTAAAACATGCTGGGGACTTTACAGCAGCAGCTGCATTAGCAGATGAAGCTAGGTGCATGGATCTTGCAGATCGTTATGTAAATAGCCAATGTGTTAAAAGGATGCTGCAAGCCGATCAGGTCCAAAACTCCAAATATGTTGTTATTCTCTTACTGAATTTACATGTGTACACCTTTCCTAATTTTAAATATCGGTTTTATATGAAATTATGAATTTTGATAGGTTTTAGTTGCGGAAAAGACAGCTGCGTTGTTCACAAAAGATGGTGAACAACATAATAACCTGCATGACATGCAGTGCATGTGGTTAGTGTTTGTTCAAACTTAATATAATATATGTGACAAACTGAAATATTTGAAAAGCTTACTGAATGTTTTTTCATTTTTAAGGTATGAACTTGCTTCCGGAGACAGTTATTTTCGGCAGGGTGAGCTTGGACGGGCGTTGAAAAAGTTCTTGGCAGTTGAGAAACATTATGCAGATATAACCGAAGACCAATTTGATTTCCATTCTTATTGCTTAAGAAAAATGACTCTTCGTGCCTATATCGAAATGTTAAGATTTCAAGATCGGCTTCATGCTCATGCTTACTTTCGGAAGGCAGCAGTTGGGGCTATAAGGTGAAGCTTCTCTGGCTTTTTACTTACGATTTTTACAACCTTTTGGCAATTTTTGAAGGGAATGAAAAATGGTAAACTCTGGCCTGAGTTTGGAGAATTAACGAAATATAAAAGGGATAATTACAAAAATAAGCATTTTAGAAACGAATTTACCAAACGAGCAAAAAGTTTTTAGTTTTACCATTCAAAGCACAACAATCACGCCATCCTCACCTATGATTTTAAGTATCTTCGCTATTTTTCATTTGGGATAATCATAACACAGACACGGTGACAATCTGACCAACAAGTAGGCGACACATCACCAAATTCTCGAACTCCATCTCACGCATTTCATTATATCTTCAATTTTGATTTTTGTATTATTATTAAATTAATATTTGTATATTAATTAATTAATTTCATTTATTATTTTTTCTCTTTTAACTTTTCATGCATAATGTTTGGTGTAAATTTAAATATATCTTTGTTACCATCTCTTTTTGTCTACGCGGCAGTGGAAATTTTATCATAATATGATATTCAACAAAATGTAATACGATCTGGAAAATTATATTTTGTTGGATAAATATTGTATTGCAATAAAGTTTATGTCAAAAGTAGATAAAAATGAGACGGTCAGAAAATATATTCAGATTTACACCAAACATTATGTATTTGCATTTATAAGAAGAAAACAAATAATAAAAATGAAAATCACGAATATCTTTTTAGTACTATATATTAAATTAATTAATTTATATTTTTTATAATTTGTTATTTCTTATAACTTTTAATGTATAATGTTTGGTGGGGAGAAATTCATTTGAGAATCATTCTTACCGCGAGAACCATTTGTAACCACCATTAATGCTCATTAATGAATCATTAATAAAGGGTATTTTGGTCATTTATATAGCTATCCTACCGTGAATTGCGTCCGAGTGGATGAGTCATTATTTAATGAGGTTTGATTTTCCAAAAATACCCCTGTTAATGAGCCATTGATTTAATTTAATCAAGGGCTAATATTGGTTCTCGCAATAAGAATGGTTCTCAAATGAACTCTACCCGTGTTTGGTGTGAATCTAAATAGTAAATCTATTTTAGCGAGCAATTTTGTTGTAAAGCTGCTTCTCAATTTTTTTTAGCAAAATGCATAATTTGAGTTGGCAAATACGTTGTGTTGAATAAATACTGTACTATGATAAAATTGACCGAAACTTAAATAAATATAAGCTGGTCATAAGGATGTATTCAGATTTACACCAAAACATTATGTATTAGAAGTTATAAGAGAAACTAATAATAAATGAAATTAATTAAAAATATAGTATATTAAAATCGAAATGAAAATCGTGAATTTGGTGAAAAAACGTGAGACGGAGTTCACAAGTATGGTGACACATGTTGCCTATTATTTGAACAGATTGGTCCAGACTAATTTGGCGAGTTTGTAGTTAAAATTGGTGATTTTGTGCTCAAAGTGGTAAACTTGAATTATTTTTTGCCTGTTTTGGTGAATTTGATTATAAACCCTAAACTCTTCTAAAATTTTTATTTTCGTAATGTCCCATTATAATATCATCAAAGTTTTAGAAGTTTTCAGGCATGTCATTGCAAAAAGAATTCAACATTGTCAAAAGTTAATGGCATGTAATGTTAAACTACCACTTATTTGAAACTTTGAAAGCTGGTTTACCTTATTTGAAACGTTGGTGGATTTTACTAGTTTAAAAAAGTTGGTTTGGAAAAATAGAAATTGGACCAAAGTTGGTTACGTTATGTAATTAGCCCATCTTTTAATCATATTTTGTCTTGTTGATTGAGAAGGAAAACCTTAGGTTCTTGAGATATTGACTATATCTGTCCCTTTTGAGTTTTGGCATTTTAGTTTCCTGTACCGGCAAAAGTTTTTTTCTTTTTTCCTTTTCTTATTTTAGACCGTTTTGCTGATGCAGATGCTACATCAAACTTTACGATTCTCCTCCAAAATCATCAACAGAAGAAGATGATGAACTAGCAAAATTGCCTGCTTCCCAAAAGAAAAAAATGAGGCAAAAGCAGAGGAAGGCTGAAGCGCGAGCGAAAAAGGTACATGCCAGTTTACTCAGTTTCATCCTAAGCACTTTTAAGTTAAAGAGCTTTTATTAGAGGTGGCATATTGGGTGGGTTGGGCAAGTTAGGAACAAGTTGGGTAACGAGTGTAAACGGCTATTTATTTGCAAAGGATGAATTGACCCGGAACACTTTTGCCCTCGATTAAGTTTTTGCATTTTACTTAATTTATAAATAATTAGTGTCTCATATATGATTACAATAACTACTTTTTTTTTTAATAAAAGGATTAAGGAGTTTTATGAATAATGCACTTTGGGTCTACTTTTGACCCATTTCTCCCTTTCTTTTAAGCTATTTTTTATTTTAATTTACCCAGTTTACCTGTTAAAGATAAAAACATAACCCTCATATGGGTCGAAATTGTCACCTATAGCTTTTATCTGGTCGCATGAACTATTTTTCTTTGATGTTTCCTTAGGAAGCAGAGGTAAAGAGCGAGGAAGGTAATGTAGGTGGAGTTTCCAAGTATGGGAAAAAGAATGTCAAGACAGTTGATCCGGATCCACACGGAGCGAAGTTATTGCAGGTTTTCTACTTGTTATTTATCAAATAGTGGACTGTGTTTTATCATATTATATATACCTGCATATATCGAAGATACACACTTTTGAAAAGGACTTTTCTTTTCCTTAACCAGTATCTATAGTAATCCTTTCTCTTTGACCTAGATTGAAGATCCTCTAATGGAAGCTGGGAAGTACCTGAAACTGCTTCAGAAGCATTCATCTGATTACTTGGAGACACATTTACTATCATTTGAAGTTAATATGAGAAAGGAAAAGATCTTGCTTGCCTTGCAGGTATGTTTATTTCTAGTGAGAAAACTTCAACAGTAAATTTCTCACTCCATCTTATTGTTGCAGTATGCTAAGGCCAGTAAGTTCTAGTTGCTACTCTTCAGACTCCACTTTGATATAACAATTCATCTTTTTATGTTCCGCGAGCTTTCCAAAATTTCCGTTGCAGCCTAGGCAATTTTTTTGTTGGTAATCCTTAGAGGCGACAAAGTGGGTGGGTTGGGTAACAGGTCAAAACATGTTGGTCAGGTGACCTGCAGACACTTTTGTCTTCTATTTTCTCGGATTTTGTAAATGTATAATGTTAAAATTATGATTAAAGAACTAAATTGTTGCAAGCTTGCAATGATATTCTTATTTTTGTAAGCAACACATTTAAGTGGTTTCTTGCATCATAAATACATGGTTGACTTTTGTCTGGTTCAACCTGTTCCATTTTAGCTGATCTTTTTAAGTTCACCCATTTGACCTTTCAGAGTCCAAGTATAACCCAAATTTACCCATTTATCTTAAAATGGTCAAAATGTCCACCTCTAGTAGACAGGCTTCATATTATGTAATATTTGTGATAATGGTGGTACTATACGGTAACATGGTTGACTTAAATCTATCAATACTAAACCTTTGACTGCTTTTCTGTTTTATCAAGGCTTTGAAGCACCTGGTACGACTAGATGATAAAAACCCAGACACTCATCGCTGCTTGGTATGTCTTACGTCCTTCCATCATAACCATGTGATGATTGCATATGTATCCTCAATTGTTTATTTTATTCCTCTCTCAATTTCGAAAAAGGTGAAATGTTGATTATAATTATGGGTTTTTACAGATAAGATTCTTCCATAAAGTAGCATCAAGGTCGGCTCCTACAACTGATGCTGAAGAACTCATTTCAGGAGTATTAGAAGCAGAACGACCAACTTTCAGGTTATCTTCATGCTTATCTATAACATATTTAATGCATCCTCCCTCGTTATTGTAAGTTATATCTTATTGAACTTTTTCGTCTTCTCTTTTGTAGTCAGCTGCATGATAAATCTCTAATGGAGGCAAATAGCGTTTTCCTTGAGCAACATAAAGGTCATCCATCACCTTTCCATGCTAGTGATTATGTGTGCATGAATTTACAATATCTGCATTCTTTTAAGACACTATGTGTGTAATTTTGCAGATTCCTTGATGCACAGAGCAGCAGTAGCAGAGATGATCTATTGTTTAGAACCTAACAAGAAGGCAGAGGCAATCAAATTGATTGAAGAATCACCCAATAACCCCGTTTCGAGGTAAACCAGCTTAATTAAATGATCTCACTACCCAGATGAGATTTTTCATGAGAGTTCGTATGATTTAACTAGAGAAATAACCATGATATAAATGTTTCAACTTTCAAGTTTATGCCTTATATCTTGCATCTGAAAATCTCAACCTCTCACATATATACTTCAATGTCTTTTATGTCGCTAAATTAGTAATGGAGCGCTTGGGCATGTGAAAGAATGGAAGCTGAAAGACTGTGTTGCAGTTCACAAGATTTTGGTTGCTAATTTTGGTGATCGAGATGCTGCACTAAGTCAGTCTCGCTATCTTTCTTTCCTTGACTAAATCTTTATCACGCTGCTGCCAATTCTGTATCTGATTTTTTTTTCCAAATTTTTCATAGGATGGAAAAACCGATGTGCAAAAGAGTTTCCATACTCGACCTACTTTGAAGGAAGCCTCTGCTCTAGCATAGCTGCAAACAAAGCTTCCCAACAGGTACACGAGAATGCTGAAAACGGGGGTATTGAGTTCCTTCCATCAAACGGTAAGGTAGAAAAGCTAGAGGAAATGAAGAATCTAGCCATTTAAAAGGAGTTAAACCAGAATTTATTGGATTTAACCATGTTGCGGTTGTAGGATAAGTTTCCATACCCCATGAAAAAGATTTGGAAAAAAGAACTATTTTTTCATCCTCAAAGTCATTTTCTTTTGATCATGGGATAACACAATTCCTTTGAAAATGTGTATAATCAACTCAAGTTTCTTGTGTCGACTCGAGTTTATGTTTAGTTGGACTTTCTTTCTGGTACACATGGAGCTTCACGTTTTTCAGGTTAGAGAAATACTCGCCCGGTAACCATCCCCCTTTGAAACGTAGTTGAGAATCTTGAGAGTATGTTGTACTAGTACTGTTTTTGGTTGGTCCTTTTCGTTTATGTTGTATAAATGCTACATTTATTTGCAAAAATTTTGGCATTTAAATCTTACCGTAGGCGACTTTAACCTTTGATATTTACGTTGGATGTCGACTATATGTATGCATAATGCTCTTTTAAGTGTCGTATGATAGTGTTGATACTTGATACGATCCGTCTCAAGATAAACACTAAGGTGTGGCGTTTTCTACAGTTTTTCCTCTTTCTTAAGTAGTAATAACTTTAGTAAGCGGGAGTTCTGTAAACTTCATGTTTAGAAAATGTTTATGATGAATAATAGTTGAGTTTCAAAAACGGTTTCTTAAAAAATCAACCAGCCAGACTGAGACGTGCAATTTTTTTTAACAGTTAAGTAAACACACGCATCTCATGGCTTGTATTTAAAGTATGAAACAAAACATCAGTGACAGCTTAGGATAGGTCACTGGCCATTATCCTATATTGTTGTTAACATGGGACATTAGAGAGATTCCCTAGGTAGGATGATAAATCAGGTTTATAATCTTCTCTCTTTGAGCCATAGAAGTGCGTCTCATGTGACCAATATTAGGGAATAGAGAGAGACGAGAGAGAGTGATGGTGTTTGGAGTTACGAAAGTGATGGAAATTCAATGCGGATATAATGAAAAACGATGAGTCCGACCGGGTGTCTTGAATGCCATCGTTCTTGTTTTACAACTTCCCTAATAGTTGGGAGGCTCAACACCAAGAAGGATGTTTCAAAGGATGGGAACTACTGTGATATTCTCCTCGCAAAAAAATGAATGAAGAATTCAAACTCACACATATCCATTGAATTCAGACTCAACATCTGATATTGTTAGGTTACATGCCTTTTGACGAAAGATAGTTATTATATATAGTTGTTTTGAGGATGATGACATCTTCAACGTGAAACGAGGATCTAAAAGGGAAGAGGATGATGGTTATAAAGATGGTGAAACTGATGTTAGCTCGGAGTTCATCAAAGACATGATTGGGAGAACTCGGCAATGAGGTGGTATTTTCTAGCAAAGAAAGGCAATGATCAACTTGTCAGTGAAGTGGAATTTTCTAAGCAGGGTTAGTTCATAGATTTTGAAGGCTTGGTGCGAAGACTAAAAACTAGGTCTCTCAAATATAATTTTACACACACACACACTACGATAATTGTTATACCCAAGGTTATCAAGGTCGGGATCTCTTACTTAGAATCGTTTTCGTCTTTACAAGATCGAGATATTAAGATCTTACCACAAGTCATTAAAGTTTTTTTAGTTTTTGTATATGCTATACTATTTATCATAAATCAATTATATATATTTTTACGAGAGAATGAAACAATAAATTTTAAAATAACATACATCAAACGGTTCAAATTTTAAATATTAAAACACAGAATAAAAATTCACCAGAATTCATTGATTTAAATATCATAATAAAATTTAATACATGAATCTTAAACATAATCAATAAATCTAGATATTGTGCACATCAATTCCTTATTTCATAAAAAATCTTCTCTCATGAAACTCTATCTTTTATAATAAAAGAAAAATCAAACATATGACGTGTATAAAGTAGAATATCGTGAACAATTATTTTAACACAAGATAGATCATTTTTTATATAAGCAAAATTCATTAATACTATATTAATTGGTACACCAATGGTAACCAATATAAAAAAACATTAGTAAAAATAGTTTATCTAATATTTTTATATCCTAACAAGTTATAGACTAATTATATTAAACAAGTATTTTAAATAATTTCTTATTGTGTAGGCTTTTATATATATATATATATATGTATATATATATATATTTATATATATATATATATATATTATTTAAGCTCCCATTAAACATGATTCATGTACATTGCTCACCCAAAGACACAAAAAGCCTCCAATTTCGGCAAAAGTTGACGATCACAAGGTGATCAACACGTGACACTCGTACGTAAGTGAAGTGAGTCGGTAAGTATGATTGGCTTTCGATATGTGGTGTGGGTTATCATCTCAACCTTTTTAATTGCTTGTAGCAAAAAGATTTTCTCCAAAATTCCTAAGAATATATATAGAAAGATGATTTGTATACAACATAAATTAGTCATACATAATAATTATAACTTTTATTTCCTTATCAATTCACTATCTTTTATTTTTATTCATAAATTCAAGGGTATAATTGTCCAAACAATCACTTTTGGTTGCATATGACTAATTTGTGTTGTATACAAATCAATTCCCATATATATGTTTGTATGTTCAGAATTCATTTTCCTATATACTATTACTAGAAGGGTCGTTTCAAATATTTTCAAAATCTGGGGTAAAACTAAAATATGGATCCCTTAAAATACATAAATATACAAAAAAAAACTAAAATAAAAAAATGTTGAATAAGAAACTTACAATTGTTTAGATTTTCATATTCTTTATAAGTCTATTCATTCACTCTTTTTGAGATCGTTTTAGCTTTTCAAATTCGGAAAAATGCATTTTCGAAAACTTGATTTATTAATTAATTATAAAGTGATTCGGGTTTTTCAAGTAAATAAACCAATTAACTTGATATCAAGTGATTCAAATAGCCAGTTTATTTAAAAAAACTACATAACTACTAAGCTAATTAACTAATTATCAATAATATTCTGATACTTTTCAAGTGTTTCAAGATTTCAAATAAGTGACATCAACAAACTTGATAGTTGATATCAAGTGATTAAATTTCAAGTAAGTGATTTAAAGTAACCAATTAATAAGTGTGAAGTAAGTAAGTAATTTCAAGTAACTAAAATAAATTAATTAACTAATAATCAACAATTTACCCAAACAAGAAATCAAAGATAAAAGAAACTTTATACCTATTTTGTTAGAGTTTGAACCATTGAACTTTAAAACATTCATTCTGAAAACCAATGATTCAAATACAAATTGATTACCAAAACAAGCAACAATAAAGTGAAATTAAGAAATAAAGATCAAATACAAATTAATTACCAAAACTCTTGAGTCTTACTCATTAGGTAAAATCTGATTTCATATGTGGTACACTAATTTCAAGTAACTTATTACTATATATCAAAACTTTATTTTTTTACTCTACTCAAAGAGTTAAAGAAATCTTCCCTCTAAAAAACAAAAACAATACGCAATTGCAAGTCGTCGACTAAAATATAAAATTTGAAAATGCTTATAGCCTATTAAAATCACTAACTCTGAAATTACAAGACGCAATTTGTCGACAATTGGATCATTTCATAGAAATTGCCCAATGTGTTCAGGAAAGACCGAAAAATTCTGGATTGGATGATTTACAATTATGATTTGTTTTTGTGTTTTATTATTTGCAAAGAACGAAAGGGCGAAAGGAAAAACAATCACCGAGAACTTCTGATGTGTCCGCGATTTCCAAGCTGATTGTTATTTTAATTTCTAAATCTGCATATTAGATACTAAGCCTAAGAAATTGGATGTTTTTGTCTTATTTGTTTGTATATTTTGACTCAATAAACTTGTTTTTTTCCTATTGGTTTTATATATATAAAAGAGGTTACACTAATTGTGGGTCCCATCTAGTCATGGGTCTTAGGCGGTTGTCCAGGTAGCCCACCCTTTAAAACGGACACTGTTACTAGATTAGATGTCTGTGTAATACACAAGTTAGTTTAACAAGATGATAAACATTAAACATTAATAAAAAAGTATTAAATAGTTATAAACACGAAAGAAATGACAACAGACAACGTCAACACCAAGACCAGGGGTAGAAGCGTCGACTCGAGGTTGAAGTCAAAATACCAGAAGAAACATGACATCTTGATACCTAAGTGATATGATTTTATTTCTTGTATAAGATATTGATCACTATTGTAACAATTAGGACAATAAGGTCAAGTAATTATTGGTTATAATTAAAAACAATTTAAAATAGTTATAAAATATTTTAAAATGATAAAATAAAAAATTTAGTTAAATATGATTTTTTAAAATGTTAGTATGATATTAGTAAATTATGATGGGCAAAAAAAAAAATTTAAGATTTAAGAAGGGCATATATAAAATTTTTCTAATCATTTTGATTCAATTTTGACTTAGAAAATTCAAAACTAAAATTTTAATTTTGATTAAATGAATGATCAAGATTAAATAATTACTTATTAGATTAAATGAAGGGTTATGATCATTTAATATATTTGATGCAGTACTAGTCTTTTATTTGTATTAAAAGATATTAAAGTAATAAGAATAACATTATTTATTTGAAAATTTAATATTGTTGATAAATTTGTAGTCCAAACTATAAATTGAGTTTTAACTTCGACAAAACTAACTATTAGTATTGCCCAACTAACTAATTGCATTGATGAAAGTTCTTATTGTTTTCGAAAATTCAAGCAAGAGAGTTGTATTTTGTTATTATTGTTATGATAAAGATGATGAAGGAAATAAACATGAGAAATTATACAATGGAATGAAAAATGTAAAATGCCGTTCATGTTACAGGAATGTATATATAGCGTGGATGATATTTATAGAGTATGGTTTATATTTAAGTGAAAATGATCCGTAATGTTAATATTATCTAATTTAAGTGATGTATACACTCACAACCGATTTAATGAATAAATATGAAAATGATTAAATTAGACGATGTTAACATTACGAATCATTTTTTTCTATATTTAATATTAAAAAAACAATGGTAAAAATAAGGATTGTAAATTTAAAAGTTTGATTATATATGTATTTCTATGAGATAAGTAGTAAATAATTAAATATATGAGTTATAATTAAACTGATGCGGTGGACTTTCTTTACAATACCAAATAAACAAGGGTTAAAGTTGTGTAATGACATGAAAGTTGTTCTAATATTTTAATATGTTACTTAAAGTATTTTTTTACACATATATGACAATTTAACTTGTCAATAACGTGTTAATATACCTCTTTTTTAACCTGCAACTGGCTTAACCGGTAAATTCATGATTTTTAAACTTATTTCAAGTGTCAGGGCATGTTAGGAATCTTGTCCTAATGTTCCAATATGTTAAAAAAAATTTGTACACATCTAAACATCTTCCAAAAACTTCATTTTTTTCCTCAATTTTTTATTTTAATAATTCCATCTTGGCCTTGTACATGGCTAGTTCAGTTTCCTTATCACCCAAAAGTTGTTTGTAGTCTATGTAATCTTGGTTGTAATTCTCATCGACTAATTAGGACAACTTTCACAAATTTCAGTGACTTGTTTTATACAAAATCATAGCAAAGAATTAGGGCATGTTAGGAATCTTCGACCAGGGTTATTTCTTGTGCATGATGTTAGACATTTTACTGACTTCTCACAATAGCATTCTATTGGAAGCTTTGAATTTGAGTTGGAGTTGTAGGGCGATGACGAAGACATTCTCGCCACCTAAAGAGCTTCAAATGGACAATTCAGGGGATTTTTTATGCACCATTGATAAAAAAATGGTTGGAAAGGCATCAAATTAGGGTTTTTACCTGTTTACTAAGTAACATTTTAAGTAAATGGTTATATGTGTAAAAAAATACTTTAAGTACCATATTAAAACATTATGATAATTTTCATACCATCACACAACTTTAACTCAATAAACAAATATTCATTTGTAGGTGAAGATTGAATAAAAATAAGTCCTACTTTTATGAAGTTGATAAACCAAAACTAATTTGAGTAAGGGAAGTATAATTACGATATAAGAATTATTTTTATTTATCTATTTAATTATTTTAAATTAACAAAGATCAAAATTAAAATTCTAATTTTGATTAAAGGAATGACTAAGATTGAGAAATTAAATTTATTTTTTAAATGTATAGTTAGGATCGTATAATAAATTTTATGCTTATTAATCTTTTATTTATATTAAAAGATATATTAAATTTAAAACTAGACACGTGTGTTTAAATTGGTTATTTCAAAAATTAAAAATTAGATACATATACAGTTATTTTACTCAAACAGTGAGACATATAGGGATTTTTTACACTAAGAGGAACATACAGTAAAAAATGACTTGGGTAACAGAGATGTTTTTAAAGCTAACATTATATAAAGCTCTACATTTATCACAACAAACTAACATTCTAGCTTTTTTTTATAGATTTAAATTATTATCAAGAGCAAACCTAAATTAAGAAACCTAACCGACTAAATAAAAAGTATAAACATAAATAGAATTATCAATTTAAATGTCATAACTTAAATCAAATTATAGTTCAAACAAATCTCAACTATTAAAGTGTTTGTAGTCTAGCGATATCAAGTGTTGGTGAAAAGCGGCACTCTCTAAAAAGTTAAGGATTCAAGTCCTGTAATAAACAATAAAGTAGATTTAGAAGTAAATTTAGTAGGTTTGTGTTTTTGTTCTAAAAGAACAAATCTCAGCTACATGATTAATATAAATCTGATAAGAGAAATTGAATCTTGGTGGAAGATAGATCGTCCGTCAAATTTATTAGATGACGTGTTATGGGGAGAGTCGACAAATTTTGTTGGGGAAAAGCTTCAAGCATTCAAGGTTGTAGTTTATACATGCTTTGGCAAATATGGAAATCGAGAAACAAACTGGTGCATCTAAAGAAGAACGATTCTATCCGTAGAATGTTCATTCAGATTCAAGGATCGGCGTTTTTTTATGGTCCGGAAAGGAAAACTAAAACATAGAATAGATAGGTAAAATTGGAGTTGCTCCCCTTTCTCTTTTCCATTTTTGTAATTGTTATTTTCTTTTTTCTTTATTTTATTTTCTAGCTCCATGCTAGTATTTGTTAAATTAATAAAATTACCGCTGTGGTTAAAAAAAATATAATTCTTAATATAAATAACATGGGCCTGCAAGAAGATTACAAATAGTCACATTAAATAATGAAGGACATGCATCACATGGTAAAGAAAAATGGGGGGCATGTTGGGCCAATCTTGCAGGGGTCAAATTCAAAATATAAATAATATGGGGCTAAAAGAATATTACAATAAACATCAGGGAAAATGCAAGGTTATGATTTGACACTATCCAACAAAATTTTATCAATTATGATCCTTTTGTTTTTACAAATGTTCACATCTACATATTTTAAAGAAGTTCTTGTTTAAATACAAATTTTTTATTGTATATAATACATCTTTATTGTTTACAAATCATTTATCCGTTTATGATAACAGACCTTGAAACAAAGGGCTTGAAATAGTGGCGGTATGTGTGGCTTCCCATACCGCATATTTATAGATGAATTAGTTTAATAAAACTATTATATATTTTTGAAAAGCCAATACTGTTACCAAACAAACAAAATACAATCAAAGTCCGTGCTTACAAGATGCACACATCAACATAATTTAACATATTCGATTTTGGGCTAGTAGTTGCGTGTGGTGGTAAGTTAATATTTATCTATCTATCTATTTATTTGCTATTTTATATGATTATTGAATTAAAAATTGGACCATATCATTAAAAAGGGAAAATATATAATTATATATATTTATGTGATTATTGAACCATTAGATTCGTTTTTACACAAGGGACATAAATAATACTTTGTTGGTTGATAATTAATTGAGTAGAACCGCTTAAATAATCAACTATGAGTTAGATAACAGATAAATGCACTGTGTGTGTGTGTTGAAATTGAAGTACCGACTTAGGCACCTCCTTCCCTTCTTTTGGTGCTTATCCTTTCACTTGTGTGGGTGTGCTTACCCTTGACTTGAAGAAACCTCAAGAGGCAACCATAAATCCTTGCTATTAGCATTGTTTTGCTACTAATCTAAGGTTAGTAATTATGTTCTTGATGTGTTCTTGTGTAGCTATGTAATTATTCTTGTTAGGGTTATTGAGAAATTGGGTAATATGCTAAATTGATTATGTTTTGTGTTTAGTTGTAAGTTTGTGTTGATTTGGCATTAGTTTCATGTTCAATTTCTGTGTTTTGATTGAGTTGAGCATAAAACTCAATTAATGGAGGTTGATGGGTTTTGAAATTAAAAGAGATTGATGTCCATATGATTTTAATGTGTTCTAGTTGTTAGTATACATGTTATTTGAGTTTAGAACTTCTATACAATTGCTACAAGTTAATTTCCAGAGGTAAAAATGGTATTTGAAGTGGTTTGATTAAAGTTGGAACAGGGCATTAAGCAAACTGCAGTCTGTTGTTCGGAGCAGATCGTGCTGCGACATACTAAGGGGATCACGACGCGATCCCTACTGGGGCAGAATTTTGTGTTTTGTTTCTACTTTGATTCATGATATATTATGTTCTTGTCCTTCATAATTGGCCCTAACATGGTTTAATTGATATAATTGAATTGGCTTTGATGTGGATACTACACATGGAAATATATGTGTTATGTGCACACTTTAATTTAAGAAGTGGCCTTTGGTGAACCTTATACATGTTTAGTTGCTTTTATATGTTATAAATCATGTAAATAGGTTATATGCTAGTTGAGTGTGTGTTTTATGATGGTCTTTATGTGTTAGTCGTAACTGGTGAGTTTTGACCCGTTTATGAAATAACTTGGCTTTTGGAGTTATTTGTGACTTGAATTTTAATTCGTGTTGTGATGTGTTCTCAGGTAAAGAGAAAACATAGTGACATTAGACAACTGAGCCTGGAGAAAGGTGAACACAAGTTAGTGGACTTTTAACTCACAGATGGTTATTAATTGTAACGGTTGTGGTTGCAACTGATGGTTGATACATTGATAGACTGTTTAGTTTGATGATTGATTAACTGGTTATATCTTAATTAATCGTTGCGTCTATGATATGTGCACATGGATGGGCTGTGCTTGTTTGCTACCGGCTAATCAGTATTAGATCTTTGGATGCATTCCTTGCAACTTAAGGGTATTACTGTGTGAGAATAGCAAATGTGCTATCGGTGCCGACATTGGTTGCAGGTTATGCAGAACCGCCGATCCTCTCGGTTGCTTGTTGTTGTGTCATTTCTGTTGTGGCTGATGTTGTTCGTTGGTTAAACTTTCATTCACTTAGCTTTGTGTTAATCCCCCACATTTCACTCTATTTTGCAGGTTTTGGTAAGTACAACTATTGAGCTGAGAGTTGGTGATGTTTTTGAATAATTGACCGTCACTCTGATATATTTTTTTAAGGACGAGCCTTTTGTAAACATATGTAACATTGGACTTTGAAATATTGGTTTTTGATAACCGTATGTAATTTGTTTACTTGACATATTTTTGATAAACAAGTTTGTATATATTTATATTAATTGCTTTCATAGATATTTAAAAAAAATGGATTAAAATTTCCAATATTACACATAAACAAAACAAAAAACTCGATACAAATAGAATAAAAATACCAAACCAAATAAATGAAAAAGACAACCAAACAAATGCTACCCTTTACCAAATTAATAAACTATTATATGATGAAAGTGTAATAACCTTAGGAAGGATGATATTTTAATGAAAGAGAATGATTTTTCTATACATTCTTCAGCTAATTAATATATTAATGGAACTCTTATATTTATTTAGCACTAAAAAGTAAAACAGTATATAATATATTTAATATTAGCATACAACATTTCATATTAATGAATGAAATGACGAAAATATTTCTCTTTTAACAGTCAAACTTAATGGAATCTAATATAAAGGATTAAAACTAAAATAAAGTATCAATTGTTGTAATTATTTTTATAATTTTTAAAATTAAAAAAATAAAATAAAATTTTGGTAACGAATACTATTTATGTAACAAAGTGTAAATTAGGGATGAAAAAAAAAACCGAAACCGATTGGAAAAACCGAAAACCGACATAAACGGGGTGGAGATGGGGAAACCCGATTATTTAAATAGGGATGGGGACGGGGACGGCTTTGATGATCCTCGCTCCGATTACCCGACATACACGATTATAATTTAATATTAATTATATATATACATAGAATTAATTTTAAATATAAAATATACAACTCTTTCTACACTTTCACGTAACCTAATTTTAATCGTTGTCTTTATTTGAATTATTTGGTTTGGATATTTTGGATGCATTTAAATTATTTAAGTCTTTAATTTCGGTTCAGTTATGTTTGTATTCCATAATGTCGTGTAATTTAGTACAATCGTTTTCTAAAACTTGTGGTAAAATCTTAACAATGATGATAATAGTAGTGAAATCATAATTTTAGTTTAACGAGTATATCTGCAGTGAAAATTATCTATTTAATCAGATGTTTATATTAAACGGAGATACTCGTTTCCTTATAATTTTTCTCGATTACCCGATGGAGATCCCCGTTTAAATCCTCACCGTTTTTAAAAAAGGATGAAGGACTAATCCTAATCCCAAATCCATCACGTTATCATTCCTAGGGTAAATAGAAGTAAAAGCATGCATTGGGAAGTGGGCGGTGGGTCTCAGCTTTAGAATCATTTTGATGGTTTCAACTAGAGAGATGGGTCCCACGTATTTGGGTTTGTGTGGAAGGACATCATCATATCTTTGGAAAGTGCTTGCAATGGGCCAAAAAAAACAATTGACATGACATCGTCCTTCATATTCTCCCTGCCCGGCTTTATAAGTTTATTGCGTTATGTGGTGTTGCTCATTCACGTTATCATCTCACCCTTTCTACTTATACACAAAACATTTTCTCCAAACTCAAATATTTCATTCATATATATATATATATATATATATATATATATATATATATATATATTAAAAGGTTCATTCGAGAATCGTTCTTATTACGAGAACCAATCTTAACTGTCAAATTCCCCCTCCTTCAATTGGATTGCCCACCCATGAATTCCTTACATGCACCCTACCACACCCAATCCCCCACGCTCTTCTTTCATGAATTCCATTATCCAAAATAAACGGCTAAGATTGGTTTTCGCAATAAAAACGGTTCTCAAATGAACCTTCTCCTATATATATATATATATATATATATATATATATATATATATATATATATATATATATATATATATATGGAGATAAAAGTTCAAACGAGAACTAATCTTAAACGTTTCATTCTCTCTCTTTTAATTGGATTGCATACCCATAAATTTCTTACATGCACATTGCCACACTTAATTCCCCTCATGCTCTTCATCTATGAATTCCATTTACCACTTGAATGAGCAAAATTGGTTCTCGCAGTTCTCGTACGAAATACAGTTCTCGCCGAACCCTCCCATATATATATATATATATATATATATATATACACAGAGAGAGAGAGAGGAAGGTTCCGTTGAGAACCAATATTAGAGGGAGAACCGCGAGAACCAATCTTACCCGTTTATTTTGGATAATGAAATTCATGGACGAAGAGTGTGAGAGGATTGAGTGTAGCAGGGTGCAATCCAATTGAAGGGGGAGGAATTGGATGACTAAGATTGGTTCTCGTAGTAAAAACGGTTCTCAAATGAACTTTTCAATATATATATATATATATATTGGTTTAGTTCATCAAAATGTATTTAACTTGTCATGTTTTACTATTATGTGTATCGGACTTTAAAATTTTCTATTGTATGTATCAAACATTTAATTTGTCACTACCGTGCTTAAAGTTTTTATTATATGTACTAAACTTATATATATTTTTCTTTTTTTTACGTATCAAAAATACATACAATACCAACAAAATAAAAGTTTTGTATACACAATAGAAAATTTTAAAGTTCGATACACAATAACAAAATATGATAAATTGGATACATTTTAGTGAACTAAACCAAAAAAAAATGTATCCTTACTCACTTATCAACTATTTTACGATAATCATGTTTAAAAATAAAATAGCTGATGTATGTTTTCCTTATTTTCTTCAAATTTTTATGTGATTTTTCTTGTAATAATTGTAAACTTGAAATTATTTTATTTTTATGTAATTATTATAAACTTCAAATTAATTTATTTTCTTAAACTTCTAAAAGTAAAACTTTGTATAAGATTAGTCATGTATTTAAGTTGTTCTTAATTATAAATCTTTTAATATAAATAAAAGATTAACTAGAAAAAAATTATTAGACAATCTAAACTCTTTATTTAACAAAAGATTTAATCTTATCGTTCATTTGATTCAAATTAAAAAGTTAATTTTGACTTTTTAGAGTTAAAGTATTTTAAATTTTATCCTACTAAATTAAACCATATTACCATTTTAAACCTATATCTATAGATTTTACTTATCTATATTTTTTAAATTATTATACCTAATTAATACTTATATTTAAATGTACACATTAAGAAAGGTTACTTTACTTATCATAACTTTAAAATGATTAAAAGATTTTACTTTTTATATTTATTATATATACTACAAATTTTATTGTAATTATATTTTACATCCTTCTTAAATATGTTATCGGATCAAGCTCTTATTTCATTCATACAATGCAATCATATATTTAGTTAAACATATAAAATAATACTTTCACATAAATAATTATGATTACACGTGTATTTAAACTAGTATATTAATAACTAATTAAGTTATTCTTTTAAACCCATTTCAATACACGACTATCTCACCCTATTTCTAATTTTCACAAGAAAACAACTTATTATATATTTTTTAAAATAATTTATATGTGTAATTACATATCAATGTCATATTTGATTTCAAAGATTAATTCATAACTTAATATAAAATGATCCAACTGTTTTCAAAAGAAATATAAAATTATCAAACGAAACACTTTTTATATATTAGTGTTTGTTTTTTGGGAATGACGTCACATAAAAATATATAAATTTATTTAAATTAAACATATAAAAGACGGATTTTTTCTAAATTATTACATTTTCATTTTGATATGTACATATATTATAATCTTACTCTTATATGTTCATACTTTGTTTCAAGTATTTTTGTTCAAATGTTAACGTGCGCATTCCGATAATTTTTATTTATTCATTCGTCAACAATAATTTATTTTTAGATCCGACTAAAATTATTAGTATAGCAATATAGCATGAAAAAATGAGAGTCACGCGTCACGTGGGAAAGAACTTGGGCCAATTTTGTAGGGTCCAAAACATAAATAACATGGGCCATGGGGCTAAAAGAAAAATCTATACAAGGGACCAAAGGTGATAAGTCTTAGATTTGTTCAAAATTAATAACAATTTTCTTATACCAACCTTCTTTCATAAATCTTATTATTTTGATGATCTTCAATTAATCAAGGGTAAATATTGAAATAAAACAAAGCATCCATCTTTGAAAGAGTGCGTTGCGCCGAAGATGAATGGGGCTAAGCGATCTGCCGCTTATCACTTTAACTAAATGTTTTACTGAAAAAGATGAAAAATGACCTCTTATCCAAGCGGGTCAACCAAGTCGTCGCCCATGCCCTAGCTTCTTATGATACCCGTTTTAAACAATACTCAATGCTAAACCAAAGTTTGTCGGTTTAATTACTACCCCACTATAACCGTTGTTAGTGACGGTTGGAAAACTAGAAAAAGATCAGGAAGATTTTATTACTCAAATAGAACAAACCATAGGTGTTGGTATCTACAAGGACCAAAAAATATCTAACTCTCCAAAATTAGTAACCATTTTGTAATTATGAATTAGAAAGTTTTAGGTTTTATAATTTAAAACTAGTCCCTCCTCTCTCAGGCACACAAATTTTTTTTTAATATGAAAAAATAAGATAAAGATAAGGAGGTCGAAAGATGTTTTTTGTTAGGTTGAAAAATTGAGTAAGATGAAAAGAAGTGATAAGTGATGACATGATGTGGCGTTGCTATGACAAAAAGTATGTATACCTCATACTCTTAGACTCTTAGTGATGGTATTTTACAATTCAGACCTTAAGTAATCTAAAAGGCTCTCTACAAATACGTTGTTTTTTTTGTATAATATATATTTTTAAAAAGGACACGAATCATAAATTTTAGGATTTTAGTGCCATAGTCAAAATATCTAAGATGACACTTTATGATAAAATAACTAATATATCTTGGTTTACATACTACTTAAAAATAGAAATAGAAAGATATATTATTTTTCTATAAATAAATGTTTTCTAACGTTTGTAAATCGATGAATGGATCAAGAAATCGAAGCAAGATCGCCACCTCACTCTTGAAGCTTTTCTGGATCGCTCAATCCCAAAACAATCGCTTCCTTACAATCCCTACAATCTAGATCTACGATCTTCGCCTTCTTCTAACGGTACAACAATTCTCCATTTCCCCCTAATTACTTCTAACTCATTTTCATGTTCTTCAATTTACTAAGTTTACGCAATCCCCAATTTCAGTTTTGATTACATTGTTGAAATATATGTGTTTGAATGAAATTTCCATGTTTACAGCTGTGAATTTCGTTCTTCGATTGAAATGTCGGTGGAATCTGCCATCACCAACAATGTCAATGTCAATGGTGGTTCTGTGTTCATCAATGGCGATATGAAGAAACCGTTTAGGATCTTCGTAGGTTACGATACTCGTGAAGACGTGGCGTACGAGGTGTGCCGATACTCCATCCTGAAACGATCTTCGATCCCCGTCGAAGTTATCCCCATCAAACAATCTGAATTACGAGAGAACAAATATTATTGGCGCCAACGTAATAAACTCGAGAGTACTGAATTCTCGTTCACACGCTTCTTGACGCCATTTTTGGCAAACTACGAAGGCTGGGCGGTGTTCGTCGATTGCGATTTCCTGTATCTCGGCGACGTCAAAGAACTTCACGATCTGATTGATGAAAAGTACGCATTGATGTGCGTACAACACGATTACACTCCGACAGAGACTACAAAAATGGACGGTGCGATTCAGACGGCTTACCCGCGAAAAAACTGGTCGTCGATGGTGTTGTATAACTGCGGCCACCCTAAGAATAAGATTCTGACGCCGGAGGTTGTAAATAAAGAATCAGGTGCGTATCTTCATAGGTTTCAA
This sequence comes from Dittrichia graveolens, assembly GCA_038502395.1. NCBI lineage: Eukaryota > Viridiplantae > Streptophyta > Magnoliopsida > Asterales > Asteraceae > Dittrichia > Dittrichia graveolens. The sequence goes on along the minus strand of JARJIL010000009.1, from coordinate 7,885,337 downwards.
TGGCTAGAAGATGACGAAATCGGGTCTGTTCCTTTTGTTTGGAACTTTCTTGTGGGTCATAACCGGGTCGTTGATGGCGATCCGATTACGTACCCTAAAGCTATACACTATACACAAGGAGGGCCATGGTTTGAAGCTTGGAAAGATTGTGAATTTGGGGATTTGTGGTTGAAGGAATTGGAAGAATATCAGAAGGTGAAAGAGAAAGAGAAAGAGAACACATAATGAAGATGGCTTCTTTATATGTTGCACATTAAGTGTTTGATAATATGCCTCTAAGGGTTCTTCTTCATTGTTCCCATAATTGGGGGTGAATTAGGCACAATAAATGTTTGATTTAAAGCATGATTAGTTCTTGTAGGGATTTAGGTGTATTGAGCATTTGTTTGGGTGTAATTTTTGTAGGGATTTGGGTGTATTGAGCATTTGTTTGGGTCTAATTCTTGTAGGGATTTGGGTGTATTTAGCATTTGTTTGGGTGTAATTCTTGTAGGGATTTGTGTGTATTGAAATAGGGAACACTAGCTTCCTTTCTTTGCAAGTGATTTTGATTTTTGGCACTTTTTGTTACTGTGTTTTTCAATGTCATTATGTAACCTAGATTACAACTGAATATCTATGAAATCAATAATATTTAGCGTGTCTAACTGTCCATAACGTCGTTAGTTTAGATCGTTAAAATTCAAGAAAAATATTGCCAAAAAAGACTTCCGTCCTCGGTGCTTAGAAAGCTAGCCTTGATAACATTAGATGCATGATCAATAATTCAAGATAATCTTTTATGCATTTTGCAAGAAAACCAAGAAAATGTTAACGATTTGGAAAGAAGTATGATTTATGAGAAAACAACAAGAGAGTTTGAGGTTTCTTGATTCTTAAATGACAAAAGAACTACCTTTCTTAGTTTATCACACAAATTGGAGATAAAATAGTTCATAGCACCAGAACATAAAATCAAGCAAGTTGTATAGTTTCTATAAACGGATAGTTTATATAAACACCGGGTATGATCCAGAAATTCGATGAAAAAGAACACGCATATGAAATGACGTAAATAGTCAAATCGAGATGCTCGTGAACCATGATACTTATTCAATAAAGCAACATAAATAAACCTCTCAACATAAACAAGTTTTGAAGCTTTAGTTGTGTAAGAGCTTTAAGTGAATCAACTTACTCATGCAACTAAACTAACTAATTATACAACTCATAGTGGCAATATCATATATGCCCCTCTTAAATTGTAACATATCTTATATACCTAAAACATGTTTTAAGATCATTGCATTTTATACATCAAAACTTGTGTTTTGGGTATATAAGATATTTTGCAAGTTAAGAAGGGCATATATGATATTTCCTTAAGAGTTTCTCTTAAATTAGTAATCAAACTTGAAATGGCTGTGTTGGAGTCCTTGAGAAGCTAACCTGGTTTCCCGTAAAACAACAAAAGAACACGTTTTATAGTTAGAATTCAAGACTTTGAAAAATGTAGTTGTAAGCCCACATTCATGTAAGAACACAAAACGAAACTGAGTGACAACTGACAAGAAGGCAGGATACTAAAATCTTGGCCATGGGTATGTTAATGTGATGATCAAGAATGGATTTCTCATTAACATTTTGTTGAACACCCTCTGTACAACTATCGATGTGTTGGCTCAAAACGAAAAAAAGTCAGGTACTAACGTTACGTTTTCGAGTTTTATAAGAAAAGAAAATAAAATAATTTATGAGGATATAAAAAAGATGGTATATTCCTGTCGTTTAAAACTCAAAAACGTAAGTTAAAATGTTGAATAAACCTACAACCAAATTGTTATATTCCTATTTGTTGTGTTCCTTACATTTTAATTAAGTTTAGCGTCCACATAATATTAAGAATAGATTAGGATACATTCTATAAATATCCTACAGGTATAAATATAATTAATCTTAGCAATCTAAGCTTTTAATTAAACGTAATTTTTTTTTTGACTTTCTATCAACTAATCTATGCGAGAATTCATATTCTTTTTTGATTGCTTCAATTATTTGTTGATACGAGACCCATTTAGGCCTACACAAATCAAACACATGACAAATAATTGAGAAAATACCAAAGATTTTCACTTAACTAGGAATCGAAATTCTAATTAGAATTGATTTGAAAAAAAGTGAAAACGTCCAAATTCCAAATCAAAAATATACAGGCACGTGGATTGCACGTTTGTCTTCTCCATCGTTCAAAAGTCTCCATTGTCTTCTCTGCTCCAAGCAACCTCCCCCAAAGTCTTTCTACTTCGCCTTCATACCGACCAGAGAAATTGCTGAAACTGAACAATACAACCCTAGGGTTGAGGCATCCTGGTGGTAGCACCATTGACTACACATGGCGGGCACATCCCTTGCCGGATTACAGGATCATTTGAAATTGGCTAGAGAATATGCACTCGAAGGGCTATATGATACTTCCGTCATCTTCTTCGATGGCGCCGTCGCTCAGATCAACAAGTAATCTCTCTCTCTCTCTCTCTCTGTGTCTGTCTCATCATAGTTCCACACACATTGAAAATTTGAAACCTTCGCATTATACTTTCTTCGTGCAATTGAGTTGTTTGAACACATCTATGTTTAAAAAGCTAGTCGACTGTTGGATTTGTTTGACATACATTACTGTATTTATTATTACAATTGTATAGAAATGTAAAACGGAGGAGATTATATTTTGCCCTAAGTATTGAAGATCTGTCGGTAGATTAGATGAATTAGAAGGAAAAGAAGTGCTAGAGCTAACAGTATTTGCACCAAGTATTGGATCTGTTGCTTTTAGCTACATGTGTACTTGTGTAGTTCTTGCAACTGAGGTTAACCTTGTGCTTCGTTGTGCTGCAGAGCGCTCAACTAACACTTGGTTCTACTATTAGAGCTGAATAGCTGATTGTCTGTATGCATATATGGAAATAAGAGTTAAAGTTCAAGTTTTATTTCAGATTAACTGAATATTGTCTTAAACATATACTGCCTCCCATGTCTATAACCATATACTTAAACATCAAAACATTGCAACAACCATTTAGAACCAGCACAAGGGATATAAAGAATGCACATATAGTTACTGATGGGTGCCAATCAATATTCACTAACACCCCTATCAAAGTGATACTCAAGAACACTCCACCTCCATGCCCATATAAAGGCGACTGATAGAAGAGCATGCAGAAGAATACCAAAACAGTAACAGCCCCTGTAATGTGCAACATTATGTACTTGGAATCATTGAAATGTTATTTCTACTTTTACTTGAATTCTTTCTAAAAAATACAAGTTCAAGAACCTAAAAGCTCTTTAATAATCAAGATGAGTAAAAGACATAACTTTCTACCCACTCCAAAAATTTACAAAAACTGAGACGAAGAAGATGGTTACCCACTACAATCGAACCCTTCAATGCTTTGTAATCAAAACTTCACACTGCTTTGTTGCTTCATAATCAAACCCTTCAATTCTGTTTCATAATATCTTAGAGGAGTCCTGTTATGAACCATAGTTTGCTTTCCAAAATGATGTCTTTTGCTTCAGTTAATATATATAAGTATAATTCTGAAGAACTACTGTAAGTAGTTTAGGTTTCTGCCATTTTATTACTTGGTATTGTTGAAATTCAGCTAGCATCGGATCGAGATTTTTACCTTTCTTTGCTTTCTTTTGATCGAAACATGATTATTTAGATACTGTTTTAGACACAAACTTTTGTTTTCTGTAAGGCATTTGAACTCTCTCGATGATCCTATGGTTCGTTCAAAGTGGACAAATGTAAAGAAAAATTTATTAGAGGAGACGGAGGTTGTAAAGCAACTGGATGCCGAGAGGAGGTCTTTAAAGGAGACCCTAATGGGGAGAAGGCCTTCTTCTCCTCCAATTTCTGCTAAGAAATCATCATTTGTGTTTCAACCATTGGACGAGTACCCAACTTCTTCTGGTGCTCCTCCCATGGACGATCCTGATGTGTGGAGACCACCAAGTCGTGATACTACAAATAGAAGATCTGCAAGAGCTGGTTCAGGGGGTTCTAGAAAGACATCACAAGATGGCGTTTGGGCTCGGGGTTCCTCTACGAGAGGTGGTGCAACTGCTCGAGGAGGGAAGGCTGGTGCTTCTAGCAGGCCTGCCTCTGGAGTTAGAGCATCAACTACTGGGAAAAAGGGAACTGGTTCAGGAAAGTCAAACTCGGGAAAGGATGACGCTGTGGTAAGCTTTGCTGACCTGGATTGTTTCATCACTTAATTTTATGTACAAATTCCAACGAGTCGGTGGCCTTGTTTGATATTTAACTTCTTTTTTATTTTCTGCTTGACCACTTATTTTTCATATGACAAAAGTGGAAAGTGAACTAGATGAAATTTTTTACTTCAAATATCTATTTTAATTTTCAAAGAGAAGCGTAGTAGTGTTTCTGTGAGGAGCAAACTGTTATGGTTCTCATTTTTTAAGCTGTGATTTCCATCAGAAGATAAGTTACAAACTATGAAGAAACCACAGTCTTGCACTCTTGCTGAAAACTTAATACAAATGTAACTTGAGCTCCTTGGTGCTTCCCAAGATTTACACGTTATTTAATTTAGTTGATATAAAGCGTTATTAGTATTTCTTGGTACAAAAGTTTAATCAAGCAGAGAATTAGATAACGAACTAGTCATTCTGGGTTGGGAGATCTTACGCTATTATAGTATTTTACTATTTTAGCTCTCTGGGTAATGTGCATACCATGTTTATAAAATTGTGTGTACACATGTTACATTCTATTGAGTTTAATCCGAGGACTAACATTCTTATTGCTCATTCATTATCGAAATCAGTCTAGTGAGACTGAAGAGGGGAAGTCAAAACGTGGACAGTATGAAGGGCCTGATGCAGACTTGGCTGCAACGCTTGAAAGGGATGTCCTAGATGCTGCCCCTGGAGTGAGATTTGATGATGTTGCAGGACTAAGTGAAGCCAAAAGACTTCTAGAGGAAGCTGTGGTTCTTCCACTATTGATGCCTGATTATTTCCAGGTATTTGGAATTTTGTTAAACTCATGTTAGCTACAACTAATTTTGTTATTCATGGAGAACGATTAAATATAACAATTCTTTATCTGGGATTCCGATGTCATCCCTAGTCATTCGCTTTTCTTAAGAATAAGGCAATTTTTATGTTTCCTTAGCCATCAACTTTGAATAAGACATTTTTGGGTTTTCCCAAATTACGGGGCTCTACAAGTAGCGGTAGAAGATACCATTTCATTTTTCTTTATTTGATCATTGTTTAGAGCTAAGTCATGCATTATCGGAGAGAACCTACATCTCAAAAGTAGGTATAGGTCTATTTGGAGACATGGCTGCTTTCCAAAAGCAACTCGATTTTGTATTTCGTTTATGTTTTATTATTTTCAGTAAAATATGTGATTCATCGACCGACATGATATTTTATAGAAAATATATATCCAAGGGCGATAAAATACTTTTTCCCTCTATTTGCCAGTTTCTAGCTTACTACCGCATCTCTGCTTCAAGAAGCATAGTTTTCGTTCTATATGTGCAGAACCTTGTTTATGTGTGTGCGTGTGTTTTGCCATGAATGTAATAAGCTTAATCTCTATACATATTACAGGGAATCAGGAGACCGTGGAAAGGTGTTCTTATGTTTGGTCCACCTGGCACTGGGAAGACACTACTGGCTAAGGCAGTTGCTACTGAATGTGGCACCACATTTTTTAATGTTTCTTCTGCCAGCTTGGCTTCCAAATGGCGTGGAGAGAGTGAGCGCATGGTTCGATGCTTGTTTGATCTTGCTAGATCCTATGCACCAAGCACAATATTCATCGATGAGATTGACTCTCTTTGCACTTCCCGTGGGTTAGAGTTTTTTCTTTTCATTCATTTAATTGTTACCTAGAGATTTATACATCTGGCACCTCATGTCCCACTTTATGATGTGTACAAGCAGTCAAGCATATATGCTTACACACGTTTGTGCACTTATATGCATCTGTGTAGGATACTAGCCTTTTTCTAATTGGGTTGGTTTCATTTGTTTAGGGCCTCGGGGGAACATGAGTCTTCCAGGAGGGTTAAATCTGAAGTTTTAGTTCAGGTAGACGGTGTAAACAACACAGGTACAAACGAAGATGGCAGTCGCAAAATCGTGATGGTTTTAGCAGCTACAAATTTCCCGTGGGATATTGATGAAGCATTAAGGTATGCTTTTCTCTTTATTAAATATCTTTTCTTAATATTTGTTTCTTGATAGTTATTGTTACTATGCGCAGGCGGCGTCTGGAAAAGCGAATATATATTCCTCTACCTAATTTTGAGAGTAGAAGAGAGTTAATAAAGATCAATCTGAGAACTGTTGAGGTAATAACATCACCAATTTTAACAATTTGAAATTTCCACAAAATTGATCAAGTATAATATTCCCTTTCATGTTTATCAGGTAGCAGATGACGTGGACATTGACGAGGTATCTCGTCGAACAGAGGGGTATAGTGGTGATGATTTGACAAACGTATGCCGCGATGCTTCATTGAACGGGATGAGGCGTAAAATAGCAGGGAAAACCCGTGAAGAAATTAAAAACATGTCTAAAGAAGATATTTCAAAAGATCCTATTGCCATGTGTGACTTTGAAGAAGCTATCTCAAAGGTTCAGCCTAGTGTCTCTGCCGCTGATATTGAACGGCACGAGAAGTGGTTTGCTGAATTTGGATCTGCATAACGGGGATTTGTGAGCCACCCTTTTTGTTTCTCCTTTTTCTCACGTTCTACATATCTTGAAGTGTGAAAATACTTGATTGTTGTTGGTGCATTTATTTTCTGTATCTTTAAGACTCTAACCTTGTACTATTGTACCATTCTCATGGGACTTGCTATTTAATGATCTTATTTGTAGTCAATTTTACAAAGGATAGCCTCCGTTTATTGGAAAAAAATACTGCTGGTGCACTTGTATTGTTGTTAAGAGGGGAAGGAGTGGGCGGCCAAAATGGCATGGATGAAGCTCCACCATGCCGTGGTGGGAGGTGCCGCCACACCATGGCGGTGTGGTGAAGAGTTTGCGTGGCCTGTGGCCAACACTGCTAGTGCGATTCCTGTGTGGACCAAGTATTCAATGTTTTTTTTTCTTTTTCCTTTACTTGCGTGGACTGGGTATTCAATGTTTTTTTTTCTTTTTCCTTTACTTGCGTGGACTGGGTATTCAATGTTTTTTTTTCTTTTTCCTTTACTTGTGTGGACACGGTATTCAAACGGAGGAAGCTCCAGTGGTGCGACGAAGAAAACTGGCCTAGAGAGAAAAAATCGGAACTAAGATTAGAAACCCACTTAGTGTTTAGAAAATAATTGAGTTTTCTGCTTGTGAGGTTTTGTGCAACCTCATTGCTCAAAAATGGTTGATTTTGGTGAGTTCTCTCGAGAAAATGGTAAGAAGTAAAGAATATATTTGGTGAGATACTGAGATTTGCCATGGATGAAGCTTGCACGTAGGTTTTGGTTTTCCGCTCTCTCTCTCTCTCTCTCTCCTTTACTTCTTTTTTTTATATTTTTAATTGATTAATTAATAGGGTACTAGGCGAGTCTTAGAATTTGATATGATTGGAAGTGATCAGTACGAGACTGTGTGGTGGGTGAAAAAAAACTGACATGATGGTATGGTGGAAAGTAACTACTCCTACCACTCTAATTTGTTCAACTGCATCGTAGATTTGCATAAACCCAGAACCTGTTATACCCATCCGTTGTGAGGGTTAGACCCGCAAATGTCATTTGCAGGTGAGGATATTGGTGGAAAAGTGTACATGTTGGCAGTGATAGGTATATGCAGTATGTATCATAGGTAAACCGGACCCATAAACTTGTGAAACTTGTTTTGATAAATATACCTTAGGGTTGCGACGATCATGAATTAGATGAATTACGACCGTTAGATCTAATAGATGGCTAGAATTTGTTCTTTCATTCTCACCTAAATATATATTCTCACGTTAATCCTCCCCCTATAACTCCCCATTATGCACAACACTCATGATCCAAATTCACAGATCAAACACCACCCCCTCCACCCCTTTTTTCATTACTAATCGAATCCTATAACTCCCCATTATGCACAACACTCATGATCCAAATTCACAGATCAAACACCACCCCAAACCAAATCCCGATTCCCAACCCTCCATGACCCATAACCATCACACACATCCCATAAGATAATTAAACATGTACCCTTCAAAGCTGCTCGATCATTTTTTGGTAAACTCAAATGTATAAATTGTTAGATAAATATGAACAGTCATCAAACTAGTGATGTGTCCGTCCAACGTCATAAGACGGTAACACCTTATGAGTTTCTGTAATTCAAGTAGTATTGCAACCACACTCGAAGAGTGAATTTATAATAGTTATTATAAATTCAGATAGTAAGTTCAGTTTACTTACGCGAAAGAGAGTATTATTCACTAAAGATTTAATTAATAAGTATGTGTATATGTATATGTGTGTGTGTATATATATATGCAAAAGTTCTTCCAGTTTTCGTACGAAAAACAGTTCTCGTTTGAACCCTCTCCTATATATATATACTAGTGGGGTACCCGCGTAATGCGACGGCGGCGAATAAAGAGGAGGTTGTGATGAGTTTTGTGCAGAATAATCACAAAGAGCTAATATGAGTTTGTGAAGATTCCTTGCGAGATGAAGATAATATGAGTTTGTGAAGATTATTTGCGAGAGCCACTTTGAAACTAAGAATTAAACTGTCAACTCTGAATTATTTGTCTTTCAGTTTGTTGGAAGAATTTTGTCACATGGCTGAATCGTGAAGTTGCTGATTTTATATATGTATATATATATGTGTGTGTAATGTTTCATAATTCTAATTATTATGTAATTGAGTTAGAATGCAATGTTTATAAATTTCAACTCCTTGACTCTTTCATTTGTTTGGTGTTTGTGAAATCTCTTGAACTTGATTTATTGAAAACAGGAATTTAGGTGATCTCATGAATCAAAAGTTAATATTAAAAATATATGATTAGACTTAATTCAGTTATAAGTACGGCGATCTCATGAATCAAAAGTTAATATTAAAAATATATGGTTAGAAATAATTCAGTTATAAGTATTGGTTTAAATTCATTAATTGTCGGTTATGTTTTCAATATTTATTTGTTTAAATTCATTAATTATGGATTTAAAGGAGGGGTAAATGAGAGGTATAAAGGAGGTGTATTTTAGTAAATTTACTCTTCTTAAAATTAAGAGTTTTTTAGGTGGTAAATGTATTATATAGGAGTAAGATATATATACACACACATTATACACTAGCACGGTACCCGCACAATGCAACATCGGCATATAATTCCTAGTCGATAAGATGTCTGTTTTCGATAACGTAAGGGTTTTATATTCACACACTATGTTGACATTGAATAATTTTCAATTTATATGCCGATTTACAATCTATGACATTTTTAATTTTCTGATTTGGAAGTCAAATCATATATAAGATATTAATTGCATTATAGTTTCTAAGTTAATTTCTGCTCTAATTATGACTTTACTATCAAATATATTTCGTGATGTTGAGGTAAAAAGTAATTTCAACTTAATTAAAAATTAAGAGATTTAAAATGTGTAAATAATTTATAGATAGTGTGTATATATATAGAGAGAGAGGCATGATCAAATGAGAATTTAATCTAAATCATTTAGTTTTTGGATTAATTTTTATTAAGTACCAAAATGACATATATATATATATATGTGTATATATATATATATATGGGAAGATTCAAATGAGAATGAGAGACTAAATCTCAGCCGTCGATTTGGATGTAAATATAAAAAAACACGGTGACATTTTTGTAATTAATCGTAACTTTATAAACAGCGGTAGAATTTCATATCTGAAATATCAAAGAAAAAAAAGTCACGCTTCACTTTTTTATTTGATATTTCAGTCATGAAAATATGAAATACTACTATTTTATGACTAAAATCGAGAATTGTTGTTTAATGCTTGAATTTCTTTTTTTTTTCTATTGTATGTTATATATGTTGAACTTGATTAATGTGTTTGGATCGATGATATTGTAGTTTTATGCTTTTTTGTTATTGTAAACAGTGATTTCTCTACTTTTTGTAGTTTATATATATATATATATACGTATACACACATACACACATATATAGAGAGATATATAAAAATTTGAAAAATCTGAAAACACCAGGTTAACTAAAAAACTTGGTTTTAAAACATTGATTACAACATCCATCCTCTTGATATAAATTTTGAAAATTTTGATAGTCATTCTATTGATTTTCATTACAACTTCTTTAAGACATTGTATTGGTACATTTGGGAAGCTTTAATTTTTGGTATCAAAATTGTATTTAGAAATGAACGAAAAAACCTAAAACCATCTAGAAATGAAAAAAATAACAACCTAAAACCATTTGTATCGTTCAGATCTTTAATTTTTAATATATATTAAAAGAAGGAAAATTAATATATTCTTCTACTATTTCTTCTCACATCATCTTGCTACTCAATACAAGATGACATGTAATTTTGACACTTGTGTTGATCTTATGAGTAAGATGATAAGTAAGAGAAAATAGTAGGAGGATACATATGTATAAATCATCTCTCTAAAAGAAAAGGGGTTATATTTTATTTACGAATGAATTGTTCAACTTATATGTAAAATAAAGGATAAAATAAAACTAAAGTCATCCTAATTAACTAAACTAGGCAATTAACTTCCCATGCATAAATCCGGTCAAAATTAGGCAATTTCGATCGGGTGTTGGTTGCTGCATGTTTGGACTGTTTCCTTTGGCAAATATTAGATGAAGTACGTACCATAGACTTGTTCAAGGAAGATTAATTGAATTAATATTCATGACGTACATGGTCGGAGTTAACTAAATCTATATTAATTGGGTCGTGTATATATCTAAAAAATATGCAATCTTCCAAACATATATATATATATATATATATATATATATATCTACAAATTTAGATTCCGCCTCCGGTTTAAACCCCTTAATTGTATAAAATTGTATTTTTTTTTGAAATCCTAGTATTAAAATTAAACAAATATAATTGTGATATAAAAAGGAAGTACAGTTTGTTCCGTAAATATATATATAATATATATATATGGAAAAATTTAAACACAAACTTTTTTCATACGAGATTTTTTTGTAAATCATTAATGTAGATAAATATATACCGATGTAGATAAAAACAAGTTGGTTACAAATATGTATTAACCTGTTATAATTGGTGAACCTTACAATCCCCATAGTTAATTATAAATTTTAAATTCTTTATGTTTTCGGATAAAAAAAACATTTGAACCTTTTTTTGTGAAAATTTTTGTTTCCTGTAAAGATTAATAATGATAAATGTCATGTAGGATGTAATATGAATAAATTAAACTTAAATATATTTAAATTTGAACCCCACGGTGTTAATGCATTATGAATTCTTTAAAATCAAATTTCACTATATATCCAATTCTAATTATATAGTTTTTTTGTGTTTAAATATAGTTTTTATATTATATATATTTGTTTCTCATCGTAGCTTTCAGATGGATTTTTGAAGACAGTACGTCTTTTCTTGTAAAAAATCTCGTTGCAAATTACAGGCTCGAGTAGTTATTTTATACAAAAAAACTTGTTTCCAAGACTACCAATCTTTAATTTGCTAGTTAGGTTTCAAACACCACACCAAGAATACCCTTTAGCGTTTTATTACCACTCCCGACTCGTCAAAAATACCACCATGAGAGGAAAAAGAAAAAAACACACAAGACTACGACGCCGACCCACAAGTGGGCACCGACCCTTCCCGTCGACGACAAGATATAAAATGTGACGTCGGCTCCCAATATCCATGCCTAGGAATCTGGGTAGGATGACCCCGGATGACAATGACACATTAGGCCATCCGTATGATATACCCTTTGGGTTCCCAACCTAAAAGTCATTGAACTTCACATCATCTTTCTATTTCATTCCCTTTCCAAGCCAAAAGTTAGTATAACTCACTATAGCATATCCCAATCTTATTAATTTTTATTGGGTGCTACTATTTGGCACCCCCTCCTCTCACATACCCATATGTCAAATCACTCATATATAATTTTTAATGTAACCTTTTCACTTACAAATGTCACACCAATAGGGTTATTTAGATAATGTGGGGTACCAATAGAATTACCTATTTTTATTTTATTTTTATATTATATATATATATATATATATATATATATTAAGAAAGAGAAATATAGAAAAGGGAAGAGAGATGTGGTGAAGGCTCGAGTTCCCCAACCTAGATGCAAACTGATCGTGTAAAATGTGGGAAGGGAGGTGTGTGTGTGTGTGGGGGGGGGGGGGGGGGGGTTACCGATGTTACTATTGAAGCTGATCAAACCGACTGCCAACCTAATGACTTCAGCTTTGGTTGTACACTAGTACCCATGGTCTTACACTCTTACATATGCTCTAAGGGTGCATCTAGGATAGTTATTTGTGTACTTTGTTTTCTAGTTTCAACATTCACATTTAAATAAAATTGGTGGAAGAACTTTTGATAATTTATAAATTATTTATTTACTTATTTATTAACTAATGTTTGATCGTTCATTTTCTTAAAGCAGTGAATTCACATGTTGACCTTGAAAAAGTAACTCTAAATAAAATGACTATCAAGTATCAACCGAGAAGTGGATAAAATTGAGACTAAAGTAATCAAGTCATTCACTTAAAACACGTGATAGTCGAAAATCACGGTGATTTAGGGATGAGCATGGTTTCAAAGTCGAACCGAACCCGAAAAAATTGAAAATGCCCCATAGTAAGAACCGATGATCGAACCGTTTCTAATCGGTTCCGGGTAAAAACCCCACCCGATGGAACCGAAAATTAAAATAAGGGAAATATAGGAACCGAGAATCGACCCGAAAGTGTATAAATCGGTCTTGTTCGGAACAAACGGGTTTTCTGCTCATCCCTACGATGACTAGCTTGCCAAACTCACTTGTGTCACCGAGTTCCCCATAGTTTATTTAACTTGCGAATATAAATGGATATATGTTTTTACTTACTTTTTAATTTTATAAAAAGGATTATTTTCATTTTAACGTATCTTTATGTCTTGGTTATCAAAAACTCATTAACTTTGACTTCCAAAAATACAATACTATTTTTGTATGTGAGATAATTTATGTACAACAAAAATGAATCATACACAATAAAAATATTGTATTTAGACAATAATACCCTTAAAATGTTGATGAGAAGAATAATTTGCAAGTTTATAAGGATAAAATTTTCATGATCGTTATACATGGCTAATTGTTGTTGTATACAAATCATCTCCCTTTTTATACTATCTCTTACCAATTATAATGCATGCAATTAAAGTTTGTTAACTATTTTAACAAGTTGTTATTATGTTGCTTCACTGGGTCTTCGTAACAGGACATGAGCTAGCTTCTCTTTAGTACCGCAAGAAGTACCTGAAAGCAAACACGAAGGTTAGCCTCGTCACAAACAGAAGCTCGTGACCAAGCTCGGGTGAAGAATGACTATTGGATTAGGGATTAGGGAACTAAATGAGAGAAGTTAATGAAGAGAGAGAAAAGAATATTAACCTTAATGAGTGGGGCTGAGGTGTGTATTTATAATGGTAAAGAATGATTATTAATCATTGGGTACAGAGATACATTTTGTCAGTCATTAAATGCTTTGATGTACTTTTGATTAGGGTATTAAATGCAGCCCTTCTAGAATTATTGAGTTAATTAATTAATTTGATTTGTCTTTATGCTGCTTTTTATCTGTCCTTTTGGCTTTATTATTGGTACATCGTTAATACTAATTTTGTGGTTTCGCTTATTAAGCCGGACCTGCCTCTTGCTACAGAGATAGATGTGTACATACACTATCATATTACGTTATTAGTTTTGGAAAAATTATCTAGCTTGCAATTAAACTAAACGACCACAAACAATAAATTCAACAATCATATGTTCAAAAACATAATAACAATATACAAAATCATGACAGAAATGCCTTCATCGTACTTGTTTTTCTCAAGTGCTAATATGAGATAAAATGAGGGAACCTTAACTAACCAGAGTAAAAGTGTTAGTAGTGGTTATCCCTATTACAATATTACGTCAATTTTTTTTCTATCACTCAACCGACCACTTAGTTCCGTAGTGGTCACTTTCTACTACACAAAATTTTATGACCCACTTAATACGCACTATTAATTAAAAAACAAAAAGAAACGAGAGTGTGAGTGTGATGGCCCACAAACTCAACCACCATTCCATTTCCTATGCAATAGCCACCACCCATTACCATCCAGAACGTACTCCGCCAAATTGTGGCATTGGATTTCTCCATGGCGCGGTGGAGGCCATCCACACACCATATGTCGCCCACTCCACCTACTCTAACTAGTGCTATATCCGTACGTTGTACGGGTCGGGGTTTTTAACACAGCGTGATTCGAAAACACGTGTATCATTATTAATGATCAAAGTTTTAAAGTATCTAAAGTACAAATATGCATAAAAAAACTAAAATAGTTAAATATCCAAAGACGTTACATAAATAACATACAAGAAAATATAAAGTTTTTATTCTAAATAATAAACTATGGTAACATCCTGTAATTAATTTTGGCCATCTCCAGGATCGGTGGTTGAAAAATAATCTCGGTTAATTCCGTTACAATTAAAATATTAACTGAAAAATAAGATAGAAAAATACAATTATATGAATTATCTTATGACATTACTATTACTCAACCTTTGGGATCCTCGTCGAGGTGAGATGCCAACTCCTTGAATCTCCGTGATCGCCTCTAAACTCTAAAAGGAAAATATGTAATCTTATTCTAATTCTTATACTAACATATGCATCACAACGTATTATATACTTTATGATGCAACAATAGTACATATATATAGAGTGTTGTTAACAATTCCACTAACTATTGTATTTGCATATTCTTTTTTTTCAAAACTGCAGTTATTGAAGTCCACTTACGTTCTATAATATGATAAGACCTCCAAAATTTAGCGATTAACCATACTGACACATTTTCTTTTTTACCTTTTTCTTGAAAGTTTTTGCCGTCCAACTTTTATACTTTTGTGTTACAACTCTTAGTTATGAAGACATTGTCAAATGCAAATTGTATCCACAATTAGATATATAATACTTAATGCACTATATATGACAATTAAGTTAAATTAAATTGTGCAATTAGGACATATAATTGTAGATGAAAACTGACAAAATAAGTAGAAAAAAAATGTGGGAACAGTGCATTATTTGTATTAGAGGGAATCAAGTATGGTATCGAGTCAGGTTAAGGTCAAAATATATATCTTGTGTATTCAAGATCCGGCCAAGAAGTTGCAGCTGTTATATACATAAATTAGTATTATCTTATAAACAATTATTAGATGTCGTTACATAACATGTCAAATCAATCTTCCAAAAAAAAATTTAATTAGGAACCAATTATTACCAAAGGGTTTGTAGCGCTGCGGTACCAAGATGTTGTTGATTTAGGACATGCGTGTATTCCGCTGTTAAAAAAATAATAATTAACAAACAATTATTAACTTGTAGAAATTTT
This sequence comes from Dittrichia graveolens, assembly GCA_038502395.1. Classification (NCBI taxonomy): domain Eukaryota; kingdom Viridiplantae; phylum Streptophyta; class Magnoliopsida; order Asterales; family Asteraceae; genus Dittrichia; species Dittrichia graveolens. Next base: position 7,869,641 of record JARJIL010000009.1, on the reverse strand, counting down.
GAGTTTAGATGTAGAATATGTTCAGAAACAAAGTATTAGTTGTCTCTATATATATGTGTGTGTGACTGTGTTTTGATTAAGCTTAAACTCCAAATATGGGTTCAGATACTCCACCTAAACTCCCTCTAATTGATTTCTCTAATTTGGACCAAAACAACAAGAATCTTGATTGGGATTCAACCAAATCCCAAGTCCACCAAGCCCTTGTAGAATTTGGTTGCTTTGAGGCAACTTTTGCCAGTGTCCCAGCTGAGCTCCAAACATCCATGTTTGATTCGCTGCAGCAACTTTTCGATCTCCCTTTGCAAACCAAACTCAAAAACCGTTCCACGAAACCCTTTCATGGATATGTAGGTCAGTACCCGATGGTGCCTCTCTACGAGAGCATGGGCATTGACGACGCAACTATTCCCGAGAAGGTGGAAAGCTTCACCAAAATATTCTGGCCAGAAGGCAACACTACATTTAGGTATCTTATTTTTTACTAGCTACTTAGTTTGACCAATCACTCTAACCGGGAAAAACTCCTTTTCAAGAAAATAACTGCTACACAAGCATTATTAAACTTTAAATATATAGATCACATAATTGGATACCACATATATATAGATATTTTTTTATAAAATTTACTATATATTAGAATTTAGAACCATCTACTTTCCATATGATATCATCCATTGATGTATCTGATTTTTATTGAAATTCAGCCAATATATGATGTTTGCAGCAAAACTATAGAAGAGTTCTCTGCCAAACTCTCAAAATTGGATGAAATGGTGAGAATGATGGTGTTGGAGAGTTTAGGATTGGAAAAATATATGGAGGAACACATAAATTCCACAAATTATCTGCTTCGGGTCATGAAATACAAAGGACCCGAAACAAATGACCCGAAACTCGGACTTAATTCTCATACAGACAAGAACATAGTCACCATCTTACATCAAAATCAAGTTGATGGGTTGGAGGTCCAAACTAAATCTGGAGATTGGATCAAGCTTCAACCTTCACCAAACTCTTTCACTGTTATGATTGGTGATTCTCTCTATGTAAGTTAGTTAATTTACTTGTAAAATCCTTGTCAAAATTGTCTTTTAGCAATTGATTTATTGATCATACCGGTAACCATCACCACCTGATGGTTGGCCGGGTAAAGAACTTGTCTCTCATAACAGTGGTCAAAGTTTTAGTCCCATGGGGTTTTAACCACGGGAATAACAATTAGACCGTGTAAATCTGAGCAAAAAGCTTGAAACCCCGGGTAACCTGAACAAGGCACATGGAGGTAAATCCCTTCATTAGTTTATTTAGTATGATTGATCTTTGGATGTATATATACAACTGTAGGCATGGACGAACGGACGATTGCATTCGCCTTATCATCGAGTGATGATGAGCGGAGAGAAGGCAAGGTATTCTCTTGGACTATTTTCGATACCAAAGGCTGGATATGTGATTAAAGCGCCCACGGAGGTTGTGGACGAAGAACACCCTTTAATCTTCAAACCATTCGATCATGTTGAGTTTCTTCAGTTTTACTACACTGAGGCAGGCCAGCGAGCCCAATCTGCTCTCAAGACATATTGTGGCGTCTGACCGACAAACCTATGCATTTATACTCATTTTCTTGATGAGCACGCTTAAATTCATGTCTCTTGTTTTAGTTTTTTCATGTATGTAACATCCGGTTTGAGGTTTTAAGTTGTGTAACTAAAAAATCTTAAAGTTGATCAGTGTTTATGAGAAAGTATGTTGGTTTAAATTATGTGTTTTGGTGACTATTGTTAGGACCGCAACAAGAGAACCGACCGCTTTAGGTTGCCCCTCACGGCTTTAAAACACGTCAGATGATAGGAGTAAGATCCTTCCTCCTTATAAGGAGGAAAAATTCCTGCTCACCAATATGGGATACTCCTGCATTGCTACAGGAGCGGTGGGTTTAAGAGTCGCGGATTTGACCGGCTTAAGGGAACGATTAGTGGCTTAGATGGAATTGGATGTATTTTATGCAAAGCATAGTGTACAAGACTTAGATGGTTGAGTTTAGTGGTCAAAATGTGAAACCTCATGGTTGAGGGGCTTAAGTGGAACCTTAGGATTAAATAACCTATTCTTTGACTTCACTTGATCACTCATGCCATATGAGTCTTCTTGTTGATTTTGGGATCAATTAATCAAACCTTGTTGCATGTGTGATTTGGGCCATTTGGCAGCAGTTTGAAGTTTGGATATGGGCTCCTTTTTTTCTTATCTCCCCTTGTAATCCAAGACCATTGGGTTGATGCTCTGTTTTCATGTACTCCCCAACATGACACCTTCTGTTTATTTTTTATATAGTAGTTATATAATTTAATTACTAGGATTAAATGAATCAAATGAAAAAAAACAAGGCTTGTTTATATTTGTTTATTTACTTTTATTTGAATAAATAACAGAATACATAGAATGAACGAACGAATATTTATTTTCATGTTAGTTCGTTTAAGAGTTTGATTTATATGCATAAATAGAGCTAATTTTACATATGGTTCTTTAACTAATAATGAGTTACAAGTTTAGTATTTTTTTAAAAAAGTTGCAAGTTTGGTTATTTAACTATAAGTTTATTACAATTATAGTCCTTTAACTATAATTTTGGTCCTTTAAGAAAAGCTTTTCTTTATATTCGTTAATTTGTTTACAACCCTGTTAACAGCATAAATAGTCTCGGATTTGATTTTTCTTATTAACTTTTGTCTGAACCTTGTAACATGTACGATATCAATCATCCTTTTTCGTGAATGTGATATCTAGGCTTTAAGTTATTAATTAAGGAGTTGTTTGTTAAAACAAAATGATTAAGCAGTGAATGATTTCTTGGTCTGAATAATTCAGAGGCTTTGTATGAAACTGTCTCAGAATGTGACATGATGTTTGATAATGATTCTGAATTAACAGTCTGAATTATACAAATTACCATTTTTATCTTAATATTGATTTATTATATTATAAGATAAGATATGGTTTTTTTACACGGCAACATATGAAAATAAGGGGTATTAGGGTAAATTACGTAGTGTTTAATGATTCAGAATATACTTTAAGGTGAAATGATTCAACAACTTTCTTTTGTTTCATTCAACACAGTATTCATTCAGATGCAGCAATCAAAACACTGAATGTTGAACGATTCAACATTCAACGTTAAATGGTTTCATTCAGAAGCAAACAAACATCCCGTAAATCTATATAACGACCGAATTACACATAGTGAAAAAGGCGACAAATCCAATGATATATAGTTATATACTTTAAACATAAACATGATACATTGATAAATATTTTAATTTAGCAACTAGCAAAGCATATTCGACCCAATTTTTTTATAATTAATAAAAAATGATTCAATTATTTATAAAGTCGTTAACCAAGAGGTTATCATATCTCACCATCAAGTTGACTAAGCTAGGCCTTGGAGCATTGTTTTTTCCTTATATATCTTAATCTTAATTAATTAATTAATTAATCAACCAATATATTAAAAGGAGATTAATTAAAAGAATTAACAAGCTAGAGACCGGCCGCCCTTTTAAGTCAATAACCTAGCGAGCTAGCTTGTTGGTCGAGTTATTATAAGGTGTTATTAAGGAGGAATAATGTTTATAATTTATTTATAGTTTTAAGGGACTAATTTTAGTCTTTGGATCAATAACATTAATGATCCAAATTAAATTTTAAAAATTTGGACGAAGTGACATTTTCGTACTTTTTTTGTAATTCACATGTGATGCTTTTACAAATCACATGTGATTGTATACTAAATCACATATAATTGTATATTAAATCACATGTGATTGAATATTAAAATTTTAGAACTATGTTTTTTAAATTGATTTTATTGTACACAACTCTATAAATGATATATTAGTGCTTGTCAATTTTTCTCACAAAATACAATATCATAGTCACATTTAACTGCGGTCATATACATATAAAACATCACATAACACACTTACACACTCTTACGCGTTATGAAGATGCTATTATCCTTCTCCATTAATATTTAATAGCACACATCTATGATCGTAATTAGAGAACCGACCAACAATATTGTTCGCTTGGTCGTCCCTCATAGCTTAAAAACGCATCATATGATAAGAGTAAGATCCTCCCTCCTTATTAGGAAGAATGAATCCCCCTTGCCTTACCGATATGGGATGCTCCTGCATTGCTACATGAGCGGTAGGTTTAAAAGTCGCGGACCTGACCGGCTCGCCGGAACGACAAGTCTCATAAACCCAAGAACATATCATTTTTGTATTGGAAGTAACTTTACCGTACGTAAAGCATGACGCGCGTATCTTATGAATGCTCGGTGTTCAAAAAAAAAAAATTCTTTATTTTTCGTATATCTTAATCATCCAAGATAAAAGAATCAACAGGAGACCGGCACTATGTTATCGGTCGAATTAATATTTAATACCATCATTTTCAATCCTATTTCAAAGTGCCTTTAAAAAAATATTTCCTATTCATTCAAAGTAACATCAATTCTAGAGACTCAATTATATCTTTTTTATAAAGAAAACTGTTAACTCAACGATATCAGGTGTTTAAGGTTATTTTTAAGATCTTTAATATATCGACTATGCAATGGAGATCGAAGGTTTCGCAAATTAACATCGATCATCTGGCCAAATTAGTTTTTGTCGCTATACTTCTCCATAATCAAGTTTTCTTGGAATCAAAGGTAGAGTTGGGATATGTGAATTTTAGTTTCATAAATTATATTTTAGGTAGTTATGGTTTATTTGATATCATAAAGACTTTCATATTAAACTAAAACAAATAAGGTTATGCGGAGTATACGTTCATTTTAATTAATTGAATACAACAACAATAGAGGGGGGTCTAACAGGGAAGTGTAACAAGAAATAACTACTTTTCGGGTGGTTATTGGTCTCTAAAGCATATCTAGTCTAATAACCTTATTAAAAGAAAATGATCCTTTTTTTATCAATTACAATCTTTTATTTCGTAAATATTCTTATAACCCCCTGATAATTACCAATCATAACCTCCTATTTTTAATATATCATTTTTCTTATATTAAAGGTGATTATTCAAAATTCAAACTAATTTTGGATACTAAATTTTTTAAAATTTTTAAACTTTTCATATTTCTAGCTGATTAGTTTTGGTAAATAATATATGGTTATTATCCAAGAATATATATGTAAATAGTGACATTAAGTTTAAAAACTTTCCAATACCATTATCTATTAGTTAAAAACATGTTTAGTTTAAAAACAATTAAAAATGTTAAATGTTTAAAACCACCACCGCATGAATTGAAATACTAGCCGCCCATTATTTCATTTTTAAATTACTTTTCAAATATATGATTAAACAATTAATGGTTAAGATTGATCATGGTAATTTGGTAAATAAATCAAAATTTAAGGATATTATTTAATTAATGGGAGGGTAAAATAAACAATAAATTTCACTCTCTCCTATAAACTCTCTCTTCCTACAGTATAATGTTATAACAATGTAAACTCCCCCTCAATTTCAAAAACCTTAGATCTCATACCCCACTTTCTCTTTCTAAGATGGTCGGCGATTTCCGCCACCGACTTGGCTTGCCGAGCGATAGTACGTTGCTCCAACGCTGTCATAAACCGCCTGTTCTAACCTTACCCTCCACCGCTGTCGACCGCCTGTTTCTCTTACTCTCACAGTCAAGATCAACCGTCAACCCTTCACCGTCGTCAATTGCATGTTCCAACCTTACGCTGCTCCACTTGCTCCCACCCTCCACTGTCGTCGACCGCCTGTTCCAACCTCGTTGCCAAGCATAACTAAGTCAAAACACTGAAAAACATCGGCGCCATTGCCAACCACCGTCGTCGTCTGCAAGCCACCCCACTGTCTTACGTTGAGCACCAAAACAAGGCTAGAACTGTTGAACACTTCATTGGAGTCGCTCCCATCCTCAAATCTATCATGATGCATGGTGGAACCCTAACCGCCGACTCTAAACCCAACCACTACCATTCTGAGCCTCCTACTTCACCATTGAACATGGCGGAACCCTAGATTAGTTTTGCAGCACGAGAGCTACCTACGGTTGAAGATCTGGCAGACAACATTTTATGGAGACGGTGGCGGACTCTAACCCCAACCGTCGCCATTCGTGTGCCTTCCAAATGGGTTTTCAATTTTCTTTTTCTAGCGATCAAATTGGGTTTATAATTCTCTGTTATACGTTCTATTATAAAGTATTTGATTTTTTCATTTTTCGGTTTTTGATTATATATTTTTAAATATGTTGTTAATTAGTGAATGGATGAATAAGTAGAGAAAATTAGTTGCATTCATTATTGAATATTGTGAAATCCATCATAAAACTTGTATATCATTTGTTGTGTTTAGTATTGAATATTCTAAAATATCATAAAACTAGTATAATGTTGGCTGTGTTCATTATCGAATACAAATAAGAATGAAAAGCTCGTAAATATTTTAGGTTTGTTCACCAGTAAATACATAGAGAGAAAAATTTTGTTCATTGATGAACTCCGTATAACTAATTCTTTACTAGTAAATTATTTTTAATTTATTTTTTTATTAAAAATTTAGGAAAGAGAAATATATTGGAGAGGGAAAAGTTTTGTTTACCATTGTGCCTTTTTAGATCAAATACAAAATAAGTGGCTGAGATTGTTTCTCGCACTTTTTACATATATATATATATATATATATATATATATATATATATATATATATATATATATGGAGAAGTTCAATTGAGAACTGCTTTTCATACGAGAAATGCAAGAACTGTTTGTCACACCAAAAATGACTCATTAATAGGAGAATTTTGGTCATTTATATATTTCTACAACCGTGAATTACGTGTGGGTGAACCGTCATTAATTTGCGAGGCTTGATTATTCCAAAATACCCCTCATTAATGTGTCATTAATGAGCCGCCAAAATATTTTAGCCATTGATTAATCTTAATCAAGGGCTAAGATTGGTTCTCGTAAACTGTTTGAACTCTCCATTATATATATATATATATATATATATATATACACTACTATATAAAACATTTAACAATCTCTCTCCTCCTTAATTTTAAGAGTTTTTAAAATTCAATCAAAACAACATCTTGACATTTCATTTTATGTAAATTAATGTCATATATTCAATCTTTAACTATTTGATTCTCTCTCATAATTTACTTTAACTTTTTATTCATTTAAAATATACTTTCACACAAACACAATTATCTACTCATATCAACATAATTTTTATAATTTTATTAACTTCTTTCTCCTTATTACATAAATATAAATCTTTTTTCTTATTTTAAAGTCTTTTAGAGTTTATTTTTAAAATTAATAAAATAGTTGATGCAAATAAAAGAAAAATTGTCAAAAATAGACATGTTGCTGAAGAAAACTTTTTTATGACTTTAAATTACACGAATAACATATCATTGTATTCTTGAAAACGATATGTTGCAAAACAAAAACTATTTACCGTCGCAACATTGTGCCGGTAGGATACTAGTATGTATATATAAATATAGTGACAAAAGTTCATTTGAGAACCGTTTTTATTGTGAAAACCACAATGGTTCTCGCAATAAAAAATGGTCTCAAATGAACTTTTCTATATATACACACACGAATGACATAAATTTTTTTATTACTTTTAAGATAAATAAATTACAAAGTTGAATTAATTTCAATAAGTTTAATTATTAAAATAACGCTTATTACAATAATTAGCAACGATTTATCTCTTCCGTCTATAATACTGAGTTGTACCTTTATCAAGAGGGGATTGATTAAAAATTCAAGGACTTTCACTAATAATATATATGAAATTTAGGCCAATTAGGGGGGGGGGGGGGGGCTTAGCACCATTCAGTCCCCCTCTATCTCCGCCCCTGAGATGTGTTAGACGGATGTAGTGGCCAGAAAAGACTCGAATGAGGTGTGAGAGGAGAGACTTCTGTGAGGGAGAGAGCTAGCGTTAGGGATTTTGGATTTATGAGAGAGAAAGTGTATTATTTTCTAATAATATAAAATAGGTTAAAATTCATTAAACTAACGGAGAAGGGTATTTTGGTAGTATCAAGTTTAAGAGGAACTAAAAATGTAATAAAATCGGGTTAATAGGGACCAAACCCGTAACATTTCGAATCTAAGGACCCAACGCGTAACTTTGACTAAACCACATTGGTTAAAAATATAGTCAAGTTTTTAAATTTTAATAGTGATTTATATAGGAAAATAAAATAGAAAAGTGTAATATTTATTAAAATTATATTTTTGAATTTTTTTCAAATGGCTTAGCGACAGAACTAGACACATCAGTTAGAAATCTATCAAATAATTCCGCTAAAAATTCCTTGTATAATTCCGTCGCAAAACAGTCCATTGAAAATCCATCTCAAATTACGTTAGTCTGAAATCGGTCACAAATTAAATCCGTCGGAAATCTATTGTAAAATTTCAATCCGTTACAAAATTATGTTGGAAAAAACAGAAATTTTTTAGCAAGGGCCATTCTGGTGACGGCATTCGGTCAGAAACACCGTTTTCCACCATAAAACTACAAACTTTGCTATCCAAAAATGGCACGTATGTTTAAGCAGGTGTCTTCCAAAACTCTATCACTTTGTTTATATATGTGTTGTGGTTACTTTGTTGACAAACTGTTAATTGAAAAAGCATTACACATATTAATATTGTTTTTGGGCCTAATTATATTAACCAACTAATTAATAAATACTTAGCCCACCTCATTTATTAATCTTCTTCTTTCCTTTTCTTTTTCACAGGTTTCACTTGCGCTTTAATTCTTGTTGATTACTTTATGTTAAACAGCAATTCCGTCATTTATCATTCTAAATCCTTCTGACTCGTTTGCAAACTGAATTTTAGAAATACACACATCATACATGATTCACATGCAATCCTGTAAAATACAAATCGTAAAAAAATGTTTGCTAACAAAACACCCCCTTAGATTATTTGCAATGGGTGTATGGTGGAATGACCTCTTGATAGGAATGACAACAGGGCAGGCTCGGCAGGGATTGGTCCCCCGTCCCCGTTCACAAAACGCCCCCTTATATGTTTTAAAATTAATTTTATATGTATAATTAGTATTAAATTATAATAGGGTATCGGGTAATCGAAGCAGAGATCATCAAACATGTCCCAATTCCCATCCCTGTTTAAATAATCGGGTTTTCCCCATCCCCGCCCCCATTTATCGTCCCCGTTCCGGTCCCGTTTATATTAGTTTTTGGTTTTCCCCCTTGGTTTTGAATTTTTTTGTCATCCCTACCTCTTGAGTACGTGGTGTGGACGAAGGTGTGAAGCAACCATATGGTGGAATGTGGATACCATGGTATGATAGTTGTTTTGTGTAGAATAGTTGGACCCAACTGCAACTCTCTGTGTTTTTTTAATTGGTTAGTAGGTAATATGAAGATTCTTGAATCTTGTATGATAAATAGTGAATACTATGGAGCTGTATGGTAGATTGAGTGGTGAAAGTAGAAAACTAAGACGACGGTATAATGAGTGTTATGATGGCTTAAAACTATATATATATATAGGGAGGGTTCAAACGAGAACCGTTTTTCGTACGAGAACCAATCTTGGCCGCTCATTTTGGATAATGGAATCATGGATATATGAGAAGCGTGGGGGAATTGAGTGTGACATGGTGCATGTAAGGAATTCATGGTGGGCAATCCAATTGAAGGAGGGAGAATTGAAGGGCTAAGATTGATTCTCGCGGTTCTCGTACGAAAAACAGTTATCGTTTAAACTTTTGTCTCCCTCCCTCTCTCTCTCTCTCTCTATATATATATATATATATATATATATATATATATATATATATATCCATGTGATGGATGTGGTTCCCCAAGTTTTAAGGAAAAAGAAGCTGGCACCTGCTACAACTTCAAGACAAAGTCAACTCTTGATTTCGAATGTAGAATTTCTCCTCTTCTTGTCCTCTCTGTTACTCGCGTGATCTCTCTCTCTCTCTCTCGTTTAGTTAACTAATCATGTATTATTTGAACACATGCATGATGATCGATGAGGATAAATTATGTTCTAACCAATAAAAACTAAGCTTGTGCATCTGTGTAAACTATCTTTGTGACAACACTGAAATCTATATTAATATTAATTTTTAGAAAGATGATTATAAACATTATTTTTATTTTTATATAGCAGACACACATTCTGCTTATTTATACATTTGTTTTTGAAATTATTTGAATCTAGAATCATTTGATTAAAAAACCACCTTACTTAATTAATTAAACCCAAAATACCACTAGCTAAGTTAAACACATAATAATATGATCATAACCATAAATTAGCTTAAAACACGCATAATGTTTTTCTCTTAAGAAACATCATATCTATGTTTTAGTAATTTATAATGTAAATTGAACGAAAATACAATTAAATCATGGAATGCTTAATCAATGTCTTCGCATTAGCCCTTCCAACAAAGATACACCGATTACCTTGTCGGACGCGGATTACATCCTTACCTGGTCCTATGAACCACCATCTATCATTCAAGTACTAAGATGGAGTATCATGCGGCCGCTAAAGTCTAATTCGCTCTCCAGTGGCCAAAGCTACTTTGCGATATATCTCTCCACAAATCCTCATCTATATGAACATACTAAGCATATTGAGTTAGAATTTCACTTTGTGCGTGGCAAGTCGATACCGGCAAAGTTCATCTCTTACATGTCCCTTTTAGTTTTCAATATGCTGATACATTTATGAAGGGGCTTCCCTCTAAATTGTTTCTAGAATTTTGATCTATGTTGAACATGTAGACTTATCTTACAAATCAACATGCGAGAGTATATTAATACGTTACATAGTATTTGTATAAGTATTTAGTTTAGGCCCATGCTTTTTAATTGTTGTATATATCCTGCCCATATATAATCCGTAATGTATAGGGGACATATTGAACTCTTCAAATACTATTGATTTTTATATCATGTGGTTAATATTTGTTATTATTATACTTAGGTATTTGAGCTATAAAGACAACAAGAACAACTTAAAAAAAGAAATAGAAGAAATGCAGGTACGTAAAGAAGCGACACAAAAAAGGTTTGAAGACTTGCAAGAAATATTAATTTCTCATTGAGGCCCTCCCCCTCCCCTCCGGTTTGAGTTAAGTATAGAATGTTAAACAATATCTGTTATGTTTAATGTTAGAACATTGAAAATTGTGTTTTGTAATGTCAAACAATATTGTTAACTCTAATTTTGTGAACCAAATTTAGTTTATTCGACGAATGTGTTGTGTATTAATCGTAGCTTTATACGTAAGCGTACAGGAATTGAAACAAAAGCAGCAAATATATTTTTATTTTTTTCAAAATCCGTTGCAAATTCGTCCCAAATTTGTTGCTAATGTGTCTAAATTTTTATAGTAAAAGCTGTTGCAAATCCGTTGCTAACTTCCATCGCAAATCCGGTGCTAAACTTCTGTCGCAAATCCGTTTCTAATTTCCCGTCGCAAATCTGTTGCTTACAAATCAGTAGCAACATAGCGACAACTTTTGTGACGGTAATTTCGTTGCAAAATTCCTAAATTAGTGGCTAAATTCCGTCCCTAAAATTCGCGACGGTTTTGTTTTGTCCCAAATCAGTGGCTAACATATACCGTATTAGGGACAGATTTGACCGTCGCTTCACCTGATTTCTTGTAGTGCATTTAGAAGAGGTCAATGGTTCGAGTCCTACGAAGGTTTAAATAAAGGTTTGGCCAAAGGATTCCTCGGAAACTGCCGTAAGTAAAACCGGTTAGACCGTATAAATGACGTAAGAGCCAAAGACTTGGTCCCATGAGGAGCCCTATCCGAAAAAATCCCTCCTTTTACAAAAAAAGAAAAGAAAAAGAAAGGTGATTGTAGATGGGAAAACGTTAGTCTAACAAAGATATCCACGTATGCATTCAACCTGGTGAGATGTTTAGCAAGTTATGAGTTGTTTTGTAAGACGTACGTAGGACTATCGTATTATATAATTTTGTTGATGATGGAGGTTAACAAGAAGTATTCGATTCTTTCAAGGAAAATTACAAAAAATGCTGACTTTAGAAGCCGCCATAACTTTAATTATTAAATTCCAAAGAAGTGTTTTTTTTTTAATTATTATTATTTAACTACAATAATATAAAACAACAATTTATCGTCTTTTCGACATTGAATCCTAAAACGGGCCATAAATTTCTCCAAAATGTTTTTCATCTCAAGCTAAAGACGGGTTTCGGTTTGTATAAAATCAACATTTTATCAATAATACTTTTCTCCGTTTCTTCCTATAAGTTGGTTTGAAAGTGAATTGAATTAATCTTATATAAAAATAGACATGTTGTGCTCTCGTCACATTACGCAAGTAAAAAAGAGAGATAGAATTCCAAAGATAATCATCCTTAATTACTCAACTTCTAATAAAAAAATAACTAAAGAAATTTTGACTTTGTAATCAATAATGGACATTGTTTTTTAAGCATGATAATACATATATTTTTTAACAGCTTAAAATATTATGTATATGTCCAATTCTTTAATTAAAGTTAAATAAAATATAGATTACTATCTCTAGAATATTCGTTTATCTTTCTTATAATTATAACATAATTCTTTTAGAATGATGATAACATAATTTTAAAATTTAAAATTTTAAGCTCTTAAATCGGTTTAAAAATCAAGTAGCATTTACATGACATACTTTTTTAAGCCGAACATGAGTTAATTGTGCGACTAAATTTAACTCTTAGCCAGGGGCTCGAGCTACAGATTATTTCTATATAACAATAATTTGTCAACCATAACAATTATTATATGGGATAAGATATATGCTTCTAAATCATCAATATTCACAAACACTTCAAATAATGAGTATGTTAGTTATTTTATCAATTACTCATGTAAATGTTTATAAGTGTGAAAACACCTAATTCTAGTTGCATACATTCTTTTTCATTATTATATACTTTTATATGTTCACATGTTTTTTCTTATCTGTTCTAATTTTTTAAAGATTTTGGTTGTTTACAATTAACGAATCATTTTATTAATACATAAATTATGTCCACTTTGATATAAATAATATATAATCCGACTCTCATTCTCCTCTTTTTACTTATCTTTTTTTATTGACAAATTGAGAAAGCTTATAAATTAAATCCGCTTGCTTAATAACTCGATCTAATAACACAAAATAATAATACAAATTAACCAAATGGAGTCTGAATCATCACTACCTCTTAAACTTCCTACCATAGATTTCTCCGGAATAAGCAAGCAAAACCGAGGAACCCTCGTTTGGGAGTCCATAAAGACCCAAGTGTTCGAAGCCCTACAAGAATTCGGTTGTTTCGAAGCTTTAATCAATGGGATTTCACTTGATCTTCGCAAGTCTATGTTTTCTTCCTTGAAGCAGTTATTCGATCTTCCATTAGAGACAAAGGTAAGAAATGTTACTGACAGATTCTATAATGGCTACATCGGTCAAGCTAAAGAGGTTCCGATCTTTGAGAGCTTAGGAATTGAAGAACCTGAAAGCTTTGCTAATCTCATGTGGCCCCAAGGCAACCATGAATTTAGGTACTTATTCGTGTTATTAGATTGTTTAATTTCTAGATATTAAACATTTGGTTTAAAACCATGCACTATACATCACCCTTTTTGCCTTTCTTTCCTAGTTAGCATCACATCACTCCTTTCATCTTTCTCATTTTTATATCGATCGTTTTTAGTTTTAATTAAATATGATAGATCAGAGGAGAGATGTATAGCGAGGGCTGTGTTCTCGTTGCATCTTGTCATGCCACATCGGACCTGCATGGTCCGATGGAGATTGTATAGCGCTTGGTCCAAGATGATTAGAATTCATATGAAAGTAGTTCCTGTTTTAAATATAAGGTCTTAGCTAGTTGTAATTAGTAGAACAGAAAATTCTTTGGCTACAAAAGGTTTTCTTTTCTAGAACCAAACCATTTCCAAAAGGCAAATTCAAAGGAGAGAGGATGACATACTAAAAATGACAAAATAAAAGTTTAATTTCTACACCTGAGGAAATTATATATTTTTGTAAAGAAATGAAGTCAAAGTTTGAATTCCCATTTGTATGCGATATCCATTGACCATTTTTTCCAGAAACATCAGAAAGTCTTTAAAGAAAAGGAAGACAAAACCTTTTCTTTTTCATGTTATTTTGGACTAGGAAATTAGTCTAATTAATCATAATTTTCAAATGTTTTGTGTTTTTGTGAATATATAAAAGCAACAATATTCAAGTCTACTGGGAGAAGTTAAAAGAGATAGACGAGATCGCGAGGACAATGGTTATCGAGAGCTTCAATTTGGAGAAGCGGATTGATGAACACATGGAACTATCAAGTTATCTTGTTAGGGTTATGAAATATCGAGCGCCCGAGAAAGATGAATCCAATATGGGACTACTCAGTCATGCAGATAAGAATCTATTGACGATTTTGCATCAAAATGAAGTTGAAGGGCTAGAATTGCAAAAGAAAGATGGAGAGTGGTTCAGTGTCAAATTCTCACCCAACAGCTTTGTAGTTATGGCCGGAGAAACCTTCAAAGTAAGTTGACCTAAACTTCATTTTATTCTAAACAACCACGTAAATTACATTTGTTTTAATAGATATACCCCACACGTATAGACAGCTTAAATATTGATAAAATCCGAAGTATTAAGAAATCGAGTAAAATACATCTATAAATTTATTAGATTTATGATTATGCTTATATATTAATAATGTGCATTTTTATGTCTCCAACTTTTTTCACATTCCGCAACAAAACTTTTTGAAAACTTAGGAAATATTTTAATTAAGTAGCATAATCATGAATTTAATAAATCTGTAGATGCATTAATTGACTCGACTTGTTATTCTTATAGTTCTTACTAATATTTAAGTTCTCATCAACACCTTCCCGAATGAAAATTGTTTTTGATATGATATATGCATTAGAGTGCATCTAGTAGCGCAAATGATAAGGTTGACATCTGTTCAATATTTGATCGTTATCTTCGTCAGTCATAACAGTTATTACTACGTGTGTTATACGTACGTGCTCTTACGTTGATAGATATATATAGGTTTGGACAAACGGAAGAGTACATGCAGCAACTCATAGGGTGGTGATGAGCGGAGGTGAAGATAGGTTCTCATTTGGTTTCTTTTCGGTCCCAAAATGGGACAAAATCATAAAAGCACCAGAGGAAATGGTGGATGAAGAACACCCCTTACTCTTCAAGCCTTACAGTTTTGGGGAATTTAGCAAATTCTTTTACTTGGAAGAAAATATTAATGATAAGTTTGCATTAGAGAAATATTGTGGTGTGTTAACTAAAGAATCATAACGACTTATATATATTATATATGTGTGTATATTCTAAACATAAAATAAAAACAAATTTCATTTCATTAATGATACATTGATGTATATGTATATTTTGTAAATTTGTAATTTGATTTCATTTCTTATTTCATGACCCTGTAAACATTTATTTTATAAATTTGTTGTTTATTTATATGCATAATACTTATGTAATTTTACTCCAGCTTGTGCAAGTGATATATGTACGTAGAGGCGGGAAGAAAATGGTGATTTACTACAATATTTTGCTTTTAAGATAGAGATATAAATAAACATTCAGGAATCCTGTTTATATATAAGGATCGTAAGGTTTTATATTTTTTTACTAAATCTTTCTATTACTCATAAATATAAGAAAAAAATTAGTGAATTTCAAATGTTATTGTTTAGGGCGAATAACGATAAAACACAATTAACTTTGTCTTAATTACCATTATATATAATCATCTTTATTTTTTTAAAAATAATAAAACAAGTTTTCATAATTCTCGTATTGTATGCAACTTGTTGTATACTATGAAAGTTATGACAAAATTCATTATATACAATTGCTAACTAAACAACAAACATATAAAAAAATTGTCTGCATAAAATAAGAAGATTATGAAAGTTAGTTGTATTATTTTTAAAATCTTAAAGTTTGTTGTAGTAACTAAGACAAAGTTAATTACCTTTTAATACAATTTGCCCTATTATTTAATAGGTAACATTTAAAGAATGAAGTATGAGAATTTAATAAAAAAAATATAATATTTTTCATTAGATCAAATTTCCCAAACAGTTTAATCAAAATCTCAATCAAGAAAGTTAGAGGTTAATCTAATAAAAAAAAGTCAACTAATCAGGAGTATTATCATTTTAAATCTAGGGCCGTCATTAGAGGAGTTTAAGAGGTAAGTGCCTATGAACAAGGTTATTCTCTATTAGGGGCCTACAAATTTATCTATATGTAATACTACATATACTCATTTATAATTGATGTTAAATATTTTTGATGTTTAGAAGAATAAAAGTATTGTTCTTTTAGTTGAGAAATGTTGTTTATATTAGTGCTAAAAATGCCATTTTAATACCGAAAAATGTTGTTTTATGACTTATTTTTACTAAATTGAACAGGTCATCTGAAATCTTGAAATCGGCTCTGTTTAAATCACGTACATATTTAAGTCATAAAGTTTAACATAAACATTGTTCTATTAGGGTGAATGTATTGATCAAATTCCTTTAATTGAAATAGTCTCGAATCGATACCCGTACCAGCTAAAAGTTTTCGGTTTGTTACTGGTTTTCAAAAATCAACAATTTTGGTTTTGATACATTCGGGTTCGGTACCGACTGATGTGGTTTTGGTTTGTGTTTTAAAGTATTTAACCATGTTTATATAAGGGTACGTACGTATATGAGCCCGAAAACCTTGTTTTTGTTTGCCGTGTTTGAACTATTAACCTACATTAATTCCCTAGCTAGCTTGCTGAGTTTCATGTATTACCCATGTTTGTTATCACATTCAATTCATTTAAACGTTTGATATTTGACTTAAACCATTTTTCTTTTTTTTTTCTATTCAGTAACAATAGAAAATAGATGCTCAAAATAGTTATGCTTTTTAATTAATAAACAAAGTCCAAAACATGGAACACATGCTAGAATAAATTAAAATAGAAACATGGATAGAAGCATCAATGTATATGTTGTATGTGCCTTAACTAAGTATGTGTACATACACCCACACTATATTATAAAGTATTTAGGTATTTTGTTTAAACTCTTAAATTTTAAATGTTTTGAAACTACTGAATTACTCCTCATATAAAATAAATTGAGTAACTATTAGATATAGTTAATAAGATTTTTATATTTCATTTTAATTACTAAACTTTACATATTTAAGAAAATTAAAGTCAGTGTAATTTTTTTGAAAATCAAAACAAATACAAATTAACTTAATTATACAAATTAGCACGATACCACTTTACATATTTTCATAACTGTTTTTTTTTCAATTATAGAGAACAAAAAAGTAAAGGAAATGAAAAAAAGATAAAAAATAAATAAACATGTCATCAAACAAAAATTATGTGTTGTCACCGTATTACATTAATACTATACTCTCTTTATAACGGACATATTAACAACTAGAAATTATTCGTTGTCGCAACATTACGTGGGTATCATGCTAGTATGTATGTATATATATATATATATATATATATATATAGAGAGAGAGAGAGAGAGAGAGAGAGGGAAAAGTTCAGACGAAATGAACGACTATGGATTGCCCACCATGAATTCCTTACATGTACCCTGACACACTCAATCACCCAACACTCTTCATCCATGAATTTCATTATCCAAAATGAACGACTAAGATTGGTTCTCACAGTTCTTGTACGAAAAACAGTTCTCGTTTGAACCGTCCCATATATATATGTATATATATATTAACATTAGAATTCGAGTTATCTTAGTATGTATTCATAAACATGAAGCTCTTAAATTACTAAAAAGTTACAGTTTTTAAGTTTGAAATGGTCGTGTTTTATCTATAAATATACAAATATTTGTAGATCTTCATCAGAATAAAATTTCTCAGAATACAAATATACTCTAAAATAGCTGATCGATTAGCTATATTCTTCGGGCATTAACAACGAACTTTAATAGACAATATAATTAACTCACCACACACTTGTGAAAACGACTTTGCAACGCTTTTATTTACCAACAGATTGTGTCTGTGGGTATTATCATTTTTTCTAGAAGTGTGTTTACATTAGAAAAATTAAGTTGCATATAATACAAAGGTTTTAGTAAAAATTAGCTAGATTTATGAGTCGCAAACATGTTAAATGTAAATAAATTCATCATTAAATATTCATTCAACAAAATAAATAATTATGTGAATACATTAATTCCAAATAAATAATAAGTTTGAATAGCTGAAGCTAACATAAATATTTATTTAAATAATAAATGTTTTATAAGAATATTAAAAGACCGTAGGGATGCTGTCAAGCTGGTGTCTTGTCCTTGTCCTCTCGAAACGGTCCTGAAAATATTAATTACATACGGGTAAACATAAAGCTTAGTGAGGTAACACACACATCATCCACTCGAGACGGTCCTGAAAACATTAATTACACACGTTTAAGCATAAATCTTAGTGAGTTAACACATATATCAACATCAATTATCGCCACAAGTGGGTAAATGCCCAGCTGCACATAAATAACTAGCACACATCTGTGCATAAATAACAAGTGCCCAACTGCACATAAATAACACAACACATATCATTATACATCATCACACATCAACAGTCATCTCAGTATAAGGAGTAAGTTTGTGAAAACTCACCTAATTCGTAGCCTAGGTGATAGCTACGATGCACGTCACGAGGATCCGGAGATTAAGTCAACAATCAACAAACACCAACATTCACAGTTATAACACATAAACCCTCATAATCTCATTCTATTCATACAACTAGCGATTAAATATCAAGTTCAATTTGCAATTGGGTTTCCCAGGCACAATTTGTGATTTGGGCCTCAAAGCCCGTTTTGCGATTCCGTCTATAACCCGATTTGATTCTGAGTCTCAACTTAACTTGTGATTTGAACCTTTAAGCCTAATTTGTGATTCAGGTATTTAAGCCTAATTTGTGATCCAATACTTATAAGTTATAACTGCTTTGTGATTCAAACCCATCCAAACCGATTTGCAATTCCACAACATAAGCTTAGTTTGTGATTCATCATTATATAACCACTTTTCAATCCAAGTGCCACTTACAATTTGTGAATCAAGTTCAAGTGCTATTTTGCGTTTCCACTATTTAAACTAATTTGCGATTACCACCAAACCAACTTGTAACATCCCGAAATGGGCCTAGTTGTACCCTTTGCTTGTAGGATTATATTCTTGTGAATTAAATAAGAATTTGTAATTTAACAGATGAAGATATGTTATTACTATTAAATAAGGTGTTGAATAAAAGTTGATGAAAACGAATAAAAATTATAAATTATTAAATGATTTAAAATAATGGTTTCGAATATATCCCCGTTGGGATTTACGAATAGCGTATGAATGAGTTGTAAGTCAAAAAGGGTAGAGAAATACCCGCTGAAATGGGGCCACCACCAAAGAGGCGGCGGCCCATATCTTATTCTCTGTTCTTTTCTTTTTTTCATTTGTTTCTTCTTTCTTATCATCTTTATTTTTCTTATATTTTCATTCTTTCTTTCTTTCTTTCTTGAATAAACACACAAACACACACCTCTACAATTAAGGCTTGTAACCTATCATTTGGTAACAAGTAAGTATTATTATTTTAAAGTATTTTAAAGTGTTAATGGGTTAAATGGGTTATTGATTAAATTCATAAATTTTGATGTTTTTAGTTGAAAGTTTAGTGTTAAAAAGGTCCCAAAAGAACCTATAAGTGTTAGAAAACATTTGAGAATTTATTTGGAGTTGATTGAATTGAATTTGGAGAGATCAGAGCAATAAATCACTATTTTCTAGACCCGTTCGTCGTTTAATACGGGGGTATTGAAATTTGATAAGGGGGTATCAAACTGGTTCAATACGGGGGTATTAAAATATGATATGGAGGTATCAGGTAGGTTTAATATGGGGGTATTAAAAGTTGATACGGTCATATTGACTACACAGCAGCCCAAATCTTTGAAAAATCATATAAAATCAACCGGAACTCCGTTTTAGACGTATGACCAGTCATTTAAAGATATGAGAGTCTACTATCATAATATTATAATTTCAAGGGATGATTTGAAAATTATTTTGGTCGGATTTCTAGTTTAGTGACGGGTATTCACGGTTTAAATACCAAATGGGGTGTATGAGTTGTTTAACTATATATTTAGCATATTGAGCTATGTATAATCTCTTTAACAATACCTAAACATAAATTGTGGTATTTTAGGTACCAGTTGACCTTATCGGAGTCCTATTGCATGGATTGGCGGTTGATTCGTGTTAATCATAATTGCTTGGATCCGAGGTGAGTGCCGACTTAACCATTAATCGTTATGAAATACTTGTGGATTTAAAGAATATGATTGTGACCAAGATTGTAATTCTAAGTGTAATTATGTGTAAGTTAATGTGACCCGTTAATAGGATGATTGACACGAACATGAGTTAGTATTGAATATTGGTTAACAAATAACCAATAACAAGCAAGATGAATATTAAAGATGAATAAATTATGCTTTCAATAATAAGGAGCTAATGCTACGTGTAATGGTATGATATCCAATTGAATGCGCAAGTATCAATAATCCAAGAACGTGTGCTTAAAACAATACAAAACATAGATGCTAACAAAGAGTAGGACAGTGACTTAGGAATACTTTAGACTTGTGTGTACTGAATGTCTATTATGTTCAATATCATGATGATAAGATGAATATGATGCTTATGTTGACTAGGATCACTATGATAGTGAACGAATACATGTTTTATGATTTATGCAATGATTGTATGCCATGACAATGTTGTATTCGTGTGTTATACTCATCGTGTATGACTAGAAGTTATTGTTGTGTTTATGCATGCATGATATTGGATCCTATTTGGATCATCTATATGTATGTGATATGTCCGTACATTGTGGACTATTTTACAGTTGTGTAGTTAAGGTCAGTTGATATGCGATCCCAGTAGATCCTTCGGGTCGGGTTTACTATATAACTTGGGTTCGGTAGATTCTATGGGTCGGGATTTAGATCCCGGGGGACTTATGGGTCGTAATTAACGGGGTTCTGCAGGACTGCCGTTCCTTCAGCTACCGCTGAACCTGAGAGAGCCGTTGGCTCTATAACGATGTTTAGCGTGCTTGATTTCCCAGTAAGGATCATTGAGCCGGATTTGCAACCCTACGAGATACGATGCCTACTGATAATGTCAGTACACCATAATGTGATAGAATAGCACTGTTTGGGGTATCATGTGATGCTCTATGTGTTATGTGACGTTTATGGTTATGTTTGTGCTCAGTAGCTTTTTAAAGCTAACTCCCTTCTAGTTTGTATGGTTTTGCATATGTTCATATTTGGCTGTGCTAGGGGTGCTTTTGTGGTGCTGGGACACTTGTTGTTCGTTAACAGGTATGATTATTGCTTGGTATTGATGTGGTAACACATGTTAGTAAATTGGAAACCCCCGTTGGGTTATTTTAAATAAAGAAAATACTCTGATTACACTTTCGCTGTTTCTTTATCAAACTAAAATATGTTTGAATATAAGTTTTAAAAGTAAAAAAAATTGACCCAAAAATAGTTGTGTTACAACTGGTTTAATTGAATTTTCGTAAGGATTAGAGCCCTTAAAATTTAGTTTTGCTTCTCGGTTTCTTGCCCCTCCCGTCGAATGGTATAAGCAACCCAAGAACACCCATCACAACTTGATAATCCTCAACAATGACCCCCATTAAACATTCACAAGGGGGTCTAGGATCCTTACCTGTCGAGTTCTCAAAGAATTTGAAGCAAAAACGATGGAGGTATCCCTTACCTTGGGTTGGCAATCTGGGCAGCGATACACACCAAGAAATTCCCGATTCATGAGTCGGCTAGTGTTTTTACATGGGGATATGTGCCCTAATTGCCTCTAATACTTTCCTTTTAATCTCCTAATGGGCCAACCTTTCTCTAATAGCAGTTACTAAGGCCCAAACTTCATTTAATTCTCTCAAGGTCCATAACTCCTCAATAATTGTTGAACCCGACTACAAGGTTAAGACTATGTCACTAGCTCTAATTCACCATTTTAAATAGTTAATTGGCAATAAATTAAATAAATAGAGAACCGTAAGGTTTAAAAAATAATATAATAATATTTCGAAAACGGGTATTACAACTTTGGTGATGATTTGTTTAAGTAAGAGTATGTTTGGCATAAATAGTTGGAGGTGAAGTCGAACTAGGAGCTAGGGCTAGACCGAGTTTTCTATTTTTTTTAGAATTGGTAGCTAGAACATTTATTTGTGTAAATGCGTTTGTCAAAATAGATGTAGCTTGAGCTTAAAAACGTAAAATGAATAAAAGGACACAAAAATATAATTACATATAAACAACAAAATTAATTGAAAGTTATTTATGTACTTTAGTTTATCAAAAGCTTCTAAGAGTTTATTTTATTGTAAATAAGAACATAAGCTTCTTAACGAAGTAGAGTTTTTTTTGTAGAGCGTTACTGACTTATTTCTAAAAACAAAAGCTTCGGTTTTTAAAAACTTTAAAAATCTTCTTGTCAAACACACCCTTAGTCATAAAAATAGATACTTGGCGGACAATTTATTTAAGCAAAACATCAAATCACTCACGAGTAAGCTACTATAATTTTTCTAGTTGTCAATTCCGTTGAAATATGTCAATTTACTGGTAGATAAAACATGTTGATAATATTAATAACAATTTAAATACCAAAATCCGTGGGTAACTTATGGATGAGAAAATTTCCTCTAAATTGATAAAAACCGCGCGTTGCTGTGGATAACAAAAACTTAAAAAAAATATAAATTCTCCTATGTATCAATTGAAGAAGTAATATGACAATTCATCATGAGATTTTGAATGACATTTTAGTAAATTTACAATAAAATCATGAGATATCTAAATCTCATGAGATTTTGACTACTACTTTTCTTATTCTTCTAATTTACATATCATGTTATATTATTGCACAATATAATTATCTTTTTTTAAAACAATATTATGTTATTATTTAAAATAATTTATTATCATTTAACATCAATTTGTCAATTAAGTTCATCTGATTTTCTTTTTAAACAAATAAATAGAGTAGTCTATTTGTATTAGCTACCCAAGATTTGAAATGGGTGGTAGCTACGTCTCAAAAAATTCAAAATTTACACTAAGAAATATCCAAATTGAGACTACGCGGACAAAGTTGGTTGGTATCACGTGCCACCACCGGCTTGTTAACATCAAAACACGAATTATTTATAATAAATTCACAATTTTAAAACATCATATTGGAAATGTGGTGAAATCTTATATGATTTTAGAAAACACACTTTTAGATAAACTTGGTTGAAGCATTAGGTGCCAATAGAAGCATATATCATTCCTGGTATATATGTGTATATTTATGGGAAAAAGTTCATTTAAGAACTACTTTTATTGCGAGTATCGTGAGAATCGATCTTGGCATTTGATAAATCAATGTTCAATAAAAATGACGGCAAATTAATGACTCATTAATAACTCATTAATGACGCATGAATAAGGGATATTTTGAGAAATTCAAACAATATTTTTTAATAACGGTCTACCCTGATGCAATTTATGGTTTGAAAAATATATAAAAGACCAAATACACCTATCGATGAGCATTAATGATGGTTACAAATAGCATTCACAATAAGAACGGTTCTAAAATAAACTATATATATATATAATGATAGTTACAAATGGTACTTGCAATAAGAATGATTCTAAAATAAATTATATATATATATATATATAGAGAGAGAGAGAGATGATCAGATAAAAACGTTCGCATACTGTGCAAGCGCCTACAAAGCATTGCTCCACGTCGTGGACTTAGGCCCCGCTATACGAGGCATTCACAATTTTGTGTTTATTCAAACTTTGTAGGCTGACAATAGGAATGGTAATGGGGCGGATTCGGGGCGGGGATTGGTCCCCCCGTCTCCGTCCCCGTTTAAGATATCCATCCCCGTCCCCGCGTAAAAATCCGCGGGGATTTAAACGGGGATCCCCGTTGGGTATCCGGGGAAAACCGCGGGAAACGGGTATCCCCATTTAATGTAAACGGTTTTTTAAACGGGTAATTTTCCCCGCGGGGATTTAGACGGTGATTTTTCCCCGCCACCGTTTACCTTTTGTCACGGACTTGAAAAATGATTATACCAAAGTTATACATCATTATCAAATACAAACGTGTCCAAAACGAACTTAAAGTCCTAATACACCCAAACGGAAAAACGGCCAAATCAAACAATCCAAATAAAACTAAAACAGATAATAGTAGATGTTTCAACATATTTTAAATATTAAGTAATTCTTCCAACTTATGATATCTCCGTTCACAACACCCGTCACCAATCATACCATCATCATAGTCAAACATTTGTAACCCCGGATTGCTACAATTACACCAAACAAAATTATAAGCTCACAATAATTAAATAAAAATGGGAATAATATATATCATGCATAAATTGTATATAAATTCACAATAACTAAAAGACTAGGGGTTTCTTAAAAGACTATTTATATATATATAAAATATTATATAATATAAATAATATACGGATCGGGTATACGGGGCCGGGGTTCGGGTATACGGGGCGGGGATAATAAAACCCGTCCCCGTCCCCGTTTAAGTAATCGGGTTTTCCCCATCCCCGTCCCTGTTTATCATCCCCGAATCCGTCCCATTTATTTCGGGTTTCGGTTTTCCCCGTCGGGTTCGGTTTTTTTTGCCATCCCTAGCTGACAAAGTGTGTATATTATTATTATTATTATTATTATTATTATTATTATTATTATTATTATTATTATTAATATTATTATGTGTAAAGATGAGATGTAGTGTTTTTAGACAAGATTGTAAGGGTTCTTAAATGAGAATCCACCGATTAATTCACGCATGATGGACTAGATTTAAGAGAACTTCATGTTTTTTAGATAAAATGTAATGATTTAAAATTGGATGCGGTGATTTTATAGACAACATGCAGTGTTTCTAGCGTTCCTATTTTAAGACTGTTCCTATTATTGATTTTATAAAAATAATTAAAGTGTTTGTTGAATGCCATTTGAAAAAGGAAAAGAAAGGAGCGTGGCACATAGGGGTAAAAAGAGAAGCAAACGTAAAAGGAAGGTCTGTGATGGTAGTAGAGTGTAGTGGTGGCGGTGTGGTGTATGATGGTGGTAGAGTGTAGTGGTGGCGGTGGTGATTGTGTAATGAGTTATGATGATGTAATGATTGCGGCCGATGGTGGTAGAGTGTAGTGGTGGCGGTGGTGATTGTGTAATGAGTTATGATGATGTAATGATTGCGGCCGATGGTGGTAGCTACGGACGGTGGTGGTAGCAATATTGGTGGTGGTGGTGGTGATTGAGCGATGAGTTATGATGGTGTAGTGCTTGCGGTCGATGGTGGTGCTGGTGGTGGTGGCGGGAGCGACGGCTGCGATTGGTGGTGGGCCGGTGGCACAGAGGGTGGTGGTTAAGATATTGGTAGTGGTTAGTGATGATGGTGGTGATTGGTGGGGACACGCACACCCCTGAATTCATTACCCCCAATTTACCGGGGAATGGTTCATTACCCATTAATAGTTAATGATTGATTATATTCTACCAAAACAAGCAATATTAATCATTACCATTCCCATTCCCATTCCTTACCCTCTAAAACCCCCAACCAAGCACCCCTTAATTAAAAGTCTATTATAATGTTTTCGGTTGTTAACCCTTTGGAAATAGACTACTTAATTAAAGATGTGTTCGCGCTAGACAACTTGTTTACTTATGGTTTTCAGAACCGGATCGGATCTGCCGGTTTAACCGGTTGAACCGGGAACCGGTATCAGAATGGTTCAAAAGAACCGATCAAACCTCTGGGTATTGGACCAATGTGAACTGTTGAACCAAGAGATTGAACCGTTAAACCGGACCGTCTTGAATCAATTTGAACTGTTTTTTTTCCTTTTTTTCTTTTTGTTGTCGTGACCCACTAGCCAAATTCCAATCTCATTTAGACTTTTAAAGTATTAAAAATTTACAATAAAACTATTTCCTTAATATTTTCACCTCAAGTATACAATTTTTTAAATATTTATAACGTTATCCGGTTCTTTAAAATGGTCCGACCGGTTGAACTAGTAAACCAATTGAGCAACTTTTAAAGTATTACAACTTTTAAATATTTAAAGTATTACAACTTTTAAATATTTAAAGTATTACAAATTTTAAAGTAATCAATTTTTTAAATATTTATAATGTTATCCGGTTCTTTAAAATAGTCCGACCGGTTGAACCAGTAAACTAGTTGAGCAATGACCGGTCTGGTTTTCAAAACCTTGGTAATACTTGGTCGTTCAGAATTTCCTTGACCGTACGTGTATCCTAGACTTACAAACATTTCAGATCTTCCTATGTCGATTAGTGATCCGTCCAAGATCATATTTTGACTTTTCGGTCAATTCATTAATTAACAGTAATAAGCAATGTTTTAAAACCCGGGTCGACCCGACCGGTCGAACCGGTTGACCCGGGACCCGGCCACAAGACCGGGTCAATGTATACTGGTTTTTTGGCAATTTAAGGCCCGGAGCGACCCGGCCGGTTTAGCGGTTGAACCGGTCGAACCGGTCAATTTTAACCCGGGTTGACCCGGTTTTATATTAATTAACTTTTTTTAATTATTAATTTTAATCCTACAATTTGTTTTTGCATAAAGTAATTTGGTATTATAATCTTAGTTTACTATTAATCTTTTCAATAAGGTTATATTTTTTTGTTTTTACATAAACTTAAGAAACTCAAGTGGTTATGTTCTTGTTAATGATGATGATTAAGTTGGAAATGATACTGAATTTCATATACTAATTGATCGTGAGCTTTATGCCTTACTTTTTTTTGTATGTTTTGCACTTTATATATATGTATACACACATATATACATATATAAAAAAATAAAAAATAAAAACTAGAAACCGGGTTGACCCGCCGGCCGAACCGGTTGGCCCGTGACCCGGTAAGAAGACCGGGTCAACTAAAAAACCGGTTTTTAAAACATTGGTAATAACTAATAAGTCATTTCGTCTCTCATTATGCATCGTATATATGTTTGAGGCACACTACAGTCTTGTATGTCTACGTTTCTTTTTCTGAAACTTAAACCGCTATACAATATTAATGAGAATCTAACAATCCAAACCCATTCATAAATTTGAAAACACATTTTGGTCATTTTGGTACTTGATCGATAGCCGTTATGAATAATGTGACGTGCATTTCAGTTAGCGAGCAATACCACAGTAAGCCTTCACGGCATACTTTCGTATGCCTTGACCCCCGCTGATGTGGAATTTGATGAACTCTTCATACTCAAAAGGCTTGAAGAGTAACGGGTGTTCTTCATCCACCATTTCTTCAATCGGTTTTAAGCTGTTACCAGGTTTTGGCATTTCAAAAAGACCTAGCGTGAATCTATTCTTGATTGCACTCATCACCACCCTATGAAGTGGCACATGCAATCGACCGTTCAGCCATACCTGCATGCACATATATATAGATCGATCATGCATATCCAAGAATTAATTCATGCATAATTAATTTCACCATGACTTGAATATCTCAATGATTATATATGTTAATTATGTATCAAAGGGCCGGTTTGTAGCCCAGCCGTATGAGATATGACGCGCCACAAGGTTGTGTATACTATATATGTTACTTACAAAATTAAAGGTGTAGATTTAATAGTAAAACTAGTGTGTATGTTCTGATGTTCAGAAAATAATGTATGCTATATATGTTACTTACATTTAAAGTCTCGCCGGCCATGATGATGAAAAAGTTCGGTGAGATCTTCACTTTTAGCCATTCACCATCTTTTGTTTGAATCTCTAAACCTTCAACATCATTTTGATGTAAAATAGTCATTATACCGGCATCAGCATGAGTATGCAATCCAAGATTGGATTCATTTGGTTCTGGCACACGGTATTTCATCAGCTTAAGTACGTAATTTGCTAGTTCTATGTGTTCGTTCAAACGCTTTTCCAAATTCAAGATTTCAAAAATCATCTTCTTAGTAATTGTATTCAATTCCCAGAGCTTCTTTGCGTACATATGGATATCATTGCTGCAACACAAACATGGATTTGTGACGAGATCAAGACATACTATTTGATATGGATTGAGACAATCTCAAGTTGTGATCAAACATCACCAATCATGTTATCTTACAAATATGAAAGTAGGACAATTATTTTAAATTTGTAAATCAAATCAGGTCCATTTTGTAAGTCCCATCATCATGTTTGTGTGAGAATATAACCAGTCATGCTTGAAGACAACACAAGATCGATATTGGCTTCCTTTAGCGCTCTAATTAATTAAGAAAACAAAACAACATATCTTACCTAACTTGAGGGTTACCTTGAGGCCACATGAGATTGGTGAAGTTGTGAACTTGTTCAAGGATGTAAGGATTATCAATTCCCATGCTTTCATACAACGGAAGTGCTTTCGAATTTGGGACATAGCCGTAAAACATTTGAGTTGATGTATTTTTGAACTTGGTTTCTATAGGGAGATCAAAAAGGTAACTCATTGTATCATACACAGACTTTTGAAGCTCAGGTGAAACTTCAGGTATGGATGCTTGAAAGCAACCATACTCCAGAAGGGCTTTAAGAACTTCGGTTTTAACCGAATCATACACAAGAGGGTCGTGGTTCTGGTTACTTAGCACCGAAAAATCAATCCTGGGAAGCTGAATATAATTAGCTTCTGAACCCATATATCTGAGTCTAATTAACTTGTTTGGAGTGCGACTATATAATAAAGTACTATTTATACTCTTAATTAGTTAAGTCTTTTACTCTTAATAAGGTGGAAATATAGGAGTAGTGTTAAAAATAAAATAAAAAATTAACTAAAGATCCAAAGAGACTGCAATGGAATCAGTGAGCTAGCTGTACGTTGTGAATTAAGGCTATATATGGAGACCTTGCTTCCAACGGGAATATCTCTTAATTACAAGACTTGGTGAAAACGAAGAACAAGAATTAAGCATCGGGTACTTTTGCAGTTGGCAATATTGGCCGATTTGGCGCCATTGCCGACCATTGGTTCCATTCTGGCTTTCTTTTTATCATCGATCTATTCGATCTTCAAAGTGTCTATCTCTTAATGGAATTGCACCAAGGAATTGAACACAGCCGCTCGCCACATTTGAATCCACATTTTTTAAAATTTTTTTGAAGGGGTGGCAGCCCTCTACTACCCCTACTAAGTTCCCCAATTGATTATAAATATTACAAAATTACATCTATTGATATGACACAATACTTAACAAAAAGCACTCATATTTATTTGTATTGAAACTATTATTTTAGAAAACTAAAAATTTATTTTACTTTCATTTTAATGTTTCATATTTGAAAATGTAGGTCTAGCTAGTGTATAAAATATCAATCGAAAAACAAAGGTATCAACACAAAATAGATGAACTCAGTTGTGTGTATGTATGCATGCGTGAGAGAGCGAGAACCAAGAGCAGTAGTCGTATAATCGTAATGATACTTGATACTTCATATATGTATGCCTTTTTCGAATAATGGCATCACTTCTCCTCCTTATTTCTCTCTATTTGTTTCGAACTATGAATTGAAATACTCATCTTTGACCTTCACTCATCACACCATACGAGATGCAATAACAATTACGGTACGTTGGTAGTCTTATTCCAAAGTTCAAAGGTTTGAAAATTAACTTTGTCTAAAGTGACTTTAGACTGTGTTCAGTTTGTTTTGGCAAAAAAATGAACCAAACTGGAAATTACATTGAAGTGACCAATTCTATTTCACCATTTATTCTTCCATCACAAACACAGCCCTAAGGTTTGAATATTTGATAGGATGTTCATTTTCATTGGTCTTGTAGGTCCAAATAGATCTGGTATTAACCAAATATGGACACAGTCAACAACGAATATTTGAACTTGTTGGGATATGACTTGAAATGACTTGGAAGATATTGAAAACTAGAAACGGGGTGTGCTCGGCGTGCAACAGGGGCACACAGCGTGGAGCTCTACGATGGAGCTCGGCGTAGAGCCTTGCTCCACGCCATGGAGCAGGGGGGTTTTGGCCCAGTGCAGTGTGCGGCGCTCAAATATTTAATTATGTTAATAAATTGTTTCTTAGTTAAGATTAGGGCAACATTAGGGTTTCTTGTTTGGTTATAAATATCGAGCCTAGGGTTCAGTCATATGTACACATTGTTTAACATT
This sequence comes from Dittrichia graveolens, assembly GCA_038502395.1. NCBI lineage: Eukaryota > Viridiplantae > Streptophyta > Magnoliopsida > Asterales > Asteraceae > Dittrichia > Dittrichia graveolens. Next base: position 7,839,115 of record JARJIL010000009.1, on the reverse strand, counting down.
TTCTGAGTTAATAAAGAAGTCTCTGGTTCCTGCCGTGGACGTAGGTCGTGATCCCGACAACCGAACCACGTTATATCTTGGTGTTGTGTTTTCTTGTCTTGTTTGTTATCCGCATTCTTTTAACGCTTGAAGGGTGTCCCGATCCCTAACAGAACTCGTATGAATGTTACGTCGAGAGAGAGAGAGAGAGAGAGACGAGAACACAATTACAAGAATAATGAATTGCTTAGAATTAATACGGTTACAAACTCTTGTTTATACCTTGTAGGTATTCTCAGCTTTTACCCTAAACTTTGTCATATATGATTATGACACTTAACTATTAAACTAAACTTACTTAAATATAGTGAATACAATAAATAGGGATCTAAACAAATTCATAATAATACCTATTCGGTAATATACAATACACATGACAATATAAGTAGTATATATTTAAACAAAGTACGTAAATATATGAATACGGACGACCAACAAACTTACATTTTGATACGAATTGAATTAACGTCATATATATGTTCAAATTAGCGTAGCTACACATACATATGATAAACTTCATACATAAAATTAAATGCCACTTCGACGCTCACATGTCACAACTTGAGAAGCCTTGATTAGTGCATATATGTGGTTTGCTTGTTTCAGTTTTAGACGCCACAGTAAGTCTTTAAGGCGAACTTGCTCTTAATACCACCCTCTCTGTAGAAGAACTTGAGGAATTCCCCATAATCAAAAGGCTTGTATAGTAAAGGATGTTCTTTGTCTACCATTTCATAGAATGTTTTTACGAGGCTACTTGATTTTTGCACCGAAAAGAACCCGAGGGAGTATCTAGCTGTGTTTTCCTTCATCACCACCCTATGAAATGGTACATGCAATCGACCATTCAACCAAACCTGTATCACAAGTTTATCGTTATTCAAGAACCAACAGTTTTAGATATCGGAACATAGAAACCGGTTTTAAAGACTACAGAGACAAGGTATAGAATATGCTATAATTATTTTAGTGTAATGTAACGATCATATATAGCTTTTTAAAGACTACATAGACTGGTTAAGGAAGAGGCTATAGTTATTTTAGTGTAATGTAACGATCATATATAGCTAAATTTGGTAACAAGTTAGGGTGATATACAGAGATCACACACTTTCAACTCTTGACTGAGCACAATTTGCTTAGTTGAGAAATAGATGTGCAGCTGAGTGTATGATTGGTATGTGCTTAGCTGAGCGTTTAGTTTTAACCCATCCCATAACTATTTTAACTAACCCTTAATTGTTATAAACTAAATTTGACGGTTATTTTCATATAAATGACCGTTTTTATGTGATTATTAATGGACCAAACCTACTCAAATTGTATATGCGCTACTAACACATATTTCTAACATTATTCTTAATTAATATTTGGGATCCAATCACATAATAAATAATCAATTCTAGAAAGTGAATCAACACAATCCAGAGATTATCTAAGTGATTGCTATTGAATTCTCTAGCTACCCTATATGAAAACAGAGGCGGGTATACGGAGGGTCTCTAAGGCTACCATTAATCAAGTGCTTACATTGAAGGTTTCACCGGCCACAACGATGAGAGAGTTTGGGGAAACTTTCACTCGTATCCATTCGTCGTTTTTTGTAAGAATCTCTAGCCCTCCGATCTCATCTTGATGTAAAATCGTCATTATATTTGTGTCTGTATGTGTATGTAGTCCAATATCTGATTCATTTGGCTCTGGTGCTCGATATTTCATGACCTTAAGAAGGTAATTTGTCGATTTCATTTGTTCATCAAAGTAATTCTCCAAATCCAAGCTTTCAAAAACCATCTTCTTCACAAGCTCATCCAGTTCACGCAACTTCTTCGAATATGTTTTAATACTTTCTCTATAAAAAACGAGGTGCCAAGAGAAAACATTAGTTTTTGTTTGTTTTTTGAGATCGGTAAGCACTTATTTCTTAAAAACATCTCTGTGCAGTAGACCTTTTTAGAAAATTGTTTATTTAAAATAAGTAATAAGTGTTTCAAAAATCTTATTTCATCTTATTTTTTCAAGTGATTAAATACAACTGTTTTCTCGTAGATATTTTAACTTAACTCACATCTTCTTTCGCAGTTAACATTTCACATTTTCTAAAACGAATACCACCTTAGTTTTTGGACTAGTTTAAAGAAATAAACATACCGAAATTTGGGGTTGTCGTGAGGCCACATTAGATCGGTGAAGTTATCAACATTTTTAGGGACGAATGGGTTGCCAATTCCCATGCTTTCGTAGAGTGGAACCTTGGGAGATTGCACATAGCCATGAAAGGCTATTTCCGAGGTGTTACGACGCTTTGTTTCTAATGGGAGATCAAATAGTTGCTTCAAGGCATCGTTTACAGATTCTTGAAGATCTATTGATACAAATGAGGATGTTTCAAAGCAACCATAATCTTGGAGAGCTTTGAATACCTTGGTTTTAATAGACTCCCAGACTGAAAGGTCAGCAAGATTGTTGGTTTTAAGCTGGGAGAAATCGATTACTGGAATTTGAATTTGAGCTTCTGAATCCATTTTCATTGAAGTACTTCTGAGTTTGGGGGGAAAGAGTGTGTTATTAAGTGGTTATCTAGGCAAAAATCAAACAAAAGAGTGATTAAAACTAAGAATTGACAAACCCAAGGCAAAATATAATATAATAATAATAATAATAATAATAATAATAATAAAATACTATCAATGTATCCGCGTAATGTTGCTACGGTAAATAATTTTTATTTTAACATCATGTTGCTTTTAAAAATATAATAATATGTTATTCGCGCAATTCAATATCACGAAAAAGTATTGTACAATATCAGTTTTTTATCTTTTTTATTTGTGTCAACTATTTTATTAATTTTATAAATAATTTCTAAAAGACATTAAAATAAGAAAAAGATTTATATTTATGAAATAAGGAGGGATAAGTTAATAAGATTTTAAAAATTATGTTGATGTGGGTGGATAATTATGTTTGTGTGATAGGGTGTTTTAGTGTTAGAGAGATATTTTAAATAGATAAAAAGTTAAAGTAAATTATGAGAGAGAATGAAATGGTTAAAAAGAGTATTTTAAAAGTTAAGGTAAATTAGGAAAGAGAATGAAATAGTTAAGAAGAGGTATTTTAATACATTCAAGTTACTTAAAATTCAGAGTTTTTAAAGTTGTAAATGTATTATAATGAAGTAATATAACATTTTATTGTTTTACGGAGAGATAATGTGTATACAATTAAAAAAATTTCCTTACACAACAAAAAAGTATGTCTAAACAATAATGCCTTTAAAACACGTAAATGATCATATATAATATATAGTTAACAAGTTTATAATAAAAAAAATGTAATGTATGATAAAAATTTACTGTGTCAAGAATGATTTCCGTTACCTCTAGAAATTGCACCCATGTTAAAGAACCAAGGATTCGCTGTCATCTCATCTGTTCCAAACATTGAGTTATTCAATGACGTTTATTATTAAGTTTTAATATATAGAGACAAACAAAAGGAATATATTTAAAACAACCGGCAAAAGCATATACATACATATATACATTAGGTTCAAATGAGAATCAAAAACTCTTGTCATGTTTCATATATAAAATATCATTGTATGTATGTTTCTGCTCTATCGCTTCATTTTTTTCTTTGATATTTCATAACTGAAATACTACTGTTTGACTAAAATATCAAAGAAAGTTACCGCTTCACTTTTTTTTTTTATAATTCAATCATGAAATACTACTGTTTCATGACTGAAATATCAAAAAAAAAATCACCGCTACACTTTCGCTTCACTTTTTTCTTTGATATTTCAGTCATGAAATAATAGTGTTTCATGACTGAAATATCAAAGAAAGAAAAGTCACCGGTTCACTTTTTTCTTTGGTATTTCAGTCATGAAACATTAGTATTTCATTACTGAAATATCATAGAAAAAAGTGAAGTCGCAGAATATAAGCACACATATACTTGATTTCATATTAGAAATATCAAAATAAAAATATATATCAATAATTCATATATGAAATATCAAAGAACTGTACATGATTGTTGCGATTAATTACGAAATTGTCATCACGTGATTCTTTTAGATCTGGACATCGATCGGACAGATGAAATTGGGTCTCTCATTCTTATTTAATTTCTCATTGTCATTTGAACCCTCCCCTATATATATATATATATATATATATATATATAGTGAAAAGATAATTTGAGAGTACCGCGAGAACCAATATGATCCGTCCAATTCTCCCTCCTTCAGTGTCATCACTCACCCATGAATTCATCTCATGTACCTTGTCACATTCAATCTCCTTACCTTCTCCATCCATGAATTCCACTTACCAATTGAACGGTTAAGATTGGTTTTCGCGGTACTCACAATAAGATCAGTTCTCAAATGAACCTTCCCCTCTGTGTGTATGTGTGTGTGTGTGTATATATATATATATATAGGCAAGATCAAATGAGAACATCTTTTAAGGTGAGAACTTGAAAAATAATTTATAGCACTTGGATAATCTTTATTTAGTGGTTGATATTAAACTTGGTTTAATTAAGGTATATTGAATTTTTAATTATTTGGTTTAATTAAGGTAACTTAAGTTTATAGCCTTATTTATGTTAATAAATAATTGGCCTACAAGTGTTCTCACCGTTCTCTATTTAAAATGTGTTCTCACCAGATCACTCTCTCTCTCTCTCTCTCTCTCTCGCTCTATATATATATATATATATATATATATAGTGGAGGGTTCAAATGAGAATACATATTTAGGTAAGAATGAAATACTTAATCATTGTAACACCCTGATTTTCAGTCCAAATTTAAATTTTCCAAAACTCATTTTGAAACATATTTTATACACATTGGTGGAAGCATTTTAATCTCTATTAAATATCTGAACAAGATATGAAACCTTTCATCAATAAATCTTATCAATAATATAATTCCAAAATCCTTAGTGTTACCACAATCAATCTCACGACCATAACTAAAAGAGTAGGAAATCCAAGATTACCGGAACTACAAATAAAACTATGCCCAAGGCATCTACCCGCCTCACCAAGGCCTCTGTACAACCTGCGGATACAAAACATTTTTATACACAAAGTTAGCTATAAACATAGCAAGTGAGTACATCCAAAAACATTTGTTTTGTCAAAACCAAGTCATCTTTTTTTTTTCTTTTGAAAACACAAGTTTGGCAATCAATATCCTTTTGAAATCATACATAATAGCATATAAGGATGCGGGTCTGTCCATTGGGCCACAATGTATCCACGTGGTAGCTAGCCACGGTCAACACGTGCCCACATGGGGGATAACCACATCACCCCGTCAAGGTGGGGGATGCACGAAGCAGTCCACCATACAACGGTTATCTGGAGTGTAAGCCCTGTTCACCAAATCCACACGTGTTGCCCCTGGTTCGATGCCTCGTCAGCCCAGTGAACCCACACGGTCATGATGGTCTACTGACATACCCGTCCACTCTCTGCACCGATCCCTCAGCCACCCGTACCTCGCGGTTCCCAAATCGCCGAAGCCAAAGGAACCTCTGTATACGTCTCAATGACTAGGAACCCAATGGTACAGAGTTATATCACACAGTGGTCCGGACCGAAGCACATATACCCCGAAGGGTCACATAAGCACATACCCCGAAGGGTCACATAGGCACATACCCCGAAGGGTCATAAAATCACTTACCCCGAAGGGTCATAAAACCACTTGCCATCAAGGCCAAATATTACATGCCTTAAAGGCCAATTAGTCCAAGCATATCAGTTATCAATAAAACGAGCAAGTTTCACAATTTATATCACTGGAGCATAAATGCTCAACAATCAAAACCATATTTGGCATTTCAATGCCTAAAACATCTTAACTGAAAACATGAAATTCATTAACTCATAACCATATCTTCTGTTTCAAAACCATATTCATTATTTCAAAATCAAAGCTTACTCCATCATGGAGTGTCATGTTTCAAAACCATTAATTAATCACAATTTAAACATAGACCATCTCCAACATGGAGCAATGGTCTTATTTTGAAAACCATCATTTAAAACACATCTTAATTCAAATACACAATTCCTCATTCTTAAACCCAAAGCTTTCATAAAACATTTATAGTTCACATAAATCATAGTGTAAAACAATACATGGTTTACACCTTCTTTAAGTTCCAAAAGCCCCATAAACATATGCAAATCATATGACCCACATTTATAAAACATATGCATAATCCACATCCTTTGAATCATCAAGATTCATCAAACAATTGCCAAACAATCAAACACACATAAGCGATGACTTGAAAAACTTTAACAATTTTGGGTATCCGCAGGGTGTACTCACCTGAGGGTGTGATGTGGATCACAACCCCATCCAAACTATAGCTCAAACTCTTGATCACAAGCCTATGATCATAAAACACAAGGTTAACTAACATAAGTTAACCCAAAACAAAGTTTCTAGACTTAGACACCCTTTCGGGTCTTAAAAGACTCAAAATGAACCTCCTATAACCATAGGAATCAATCCCCAAACATATATAAGGTCAAAACATGTCAAAATAACATTTTAGGAGGCTTCAGGGAAGCTCGCGCCGCGGAAAACTTGCTGGAAAAACTCATCGTGCAGAAGGACCATCGTCGCGCCGCGACCCTTAGGTGTCGCGCCGCGAGGCCCCCCAACAGCAACCCTACTCTGTTTTTCTTGCTGTAAATCTGACTCAAACCCAAATTTTTCCAACTCAAACTTGTTTGTAGCATGTCAAACACTCAAGAACACTTCCAAATACCATCATAACAACACATAACATATCTTTAATCATCAAAACTCTATCTTCACCAATATTCCCCATTTTTGACCCATTAAACACAATAAACCCAAGTTTAAACCAAGAATCACCATAACTAGTCAACAAATACTAAAATCAAACACAATAATAAGTTTAAACTTACTTGATTCAAAACCCTCACTTGATTCCCAACTTGGTTAGAAGATGTCTTGCTCAAATTAAGCTCCAACTTGAAGAAATGGAAGAAAAAGCAACTAGAACCTTGGATTCAAGTTCAAACCACCATTTTTCTTGTTCTTTCCTTCTTCTTTCTTGAAAACCCTCTTGATTTTCTCTCCTTTTTTCTTCTTCTCTCTTCTTTTTCTTCCAGATTCTTCTTCTTTCTTCTTTTTCTTTCTTTGACTCAAATATTGTTGAGTCAATATATATATATATATATATATATATTTTACTAGTTTGGTCCCTCAACTCTTCTCCCTTTTTCATTTATCACCCATATATATATATATATATAAATAGTATCTTAAACACATCATTTTACTAATTTCAAGTGAACTTGCCCCATATATATGTATTTTATAATTTTCCTAAATTTCGGGTTTTACAATCATGGCCCTTGATTTGATTTGATCGGATGGTCTAAATTTCGCCTTTTTAATATTCATTACTCAACCATGAATTGAGACGACTATAAATTGCAATGAATGAATTGTGACCGTTAGATCTAAAAGATCAATGTATAATTGATGGCTAGGATTTATTTTCTCATTCTCACCTAAATATATATTCAATAACCCTCCCCTATATAGGTTATACCGTTATACATACAACCTTGCTTATTCATATAACCTAAAGAACAAACCTGGTGATGACACGTGACATCAATGGTAAGGGTAAAACTGGAAACTAAATTACAATTTAATACTCACATGCCTCCCCCTCCTTCAACCTCCGGACTTCCATTTTTTTTAAAAAAAACCTACTAAATATCCAAATGGTCATAATATATTCAAGTTTAAGAATTTTAGCATAAAAAATATATAGCATTAGATTCAGTTTTTTATCCTCTTTAATTCAATACCAAGATTGAAATATTTTCTAATTTCTTTTCAAAATACACCTACAAAAATACAAATTGTTTGACGAAAATGAAAATGATGCCGAAAATAAATAAAGAACAGATAACAAAAATGCAAATTGTTTGACGAAAATGCATATGCAAAATGCAACCCACTGATATCGCGTTTATTAGATATATATTTTAAGCGATATCTGATTTATTTTAGTCTGTTATCGTTCGTAAATAAGTAAAAGATACTTAATTATCTTCATTTATTGAATTTCATGTCAAAAAGGCGGATGATGAAAAGTTTTGAGCAAAAACTCGAAAAACTGAAAAAATTAGAAAAGCTGTCAGCGTCGACACACCTTCACTGTTTTGATCATATTTCACACATATGAACTCGGATTGAGGTGATTTAAAAGTCCACAGAAACTAGACTCAGTGGGCTACAATTTCAATTTTATGGTCATATAGTAAAAAATCAAGATCGCGGCGCGACAATTAAATAGCTCGCGACGATCAAATCAAAATTTCAAATTTTAAAAGAGTTTTTGATCGCGTCAAACTCACGTGTCGTGACGCGACGCCCCTGTTTTCAATTTTTTATATAAACAAAACTCCGTATCTGGTTCTCAAATGAACCATCCCCTATATATATAGGGTTATGTTATATATAGAACCATCCTTAAACATAGAAACCAAAAAACTAATCTCGGCTAATCATTTAAAAGAGCAAAAATGGAATTGAAAAAAAAACCCATGAACTCACGCCTCATCAGCCATTAGCCCATCATTAGTTTTTTTTTAAAACTCATTTATCTTTATAATGATCATAACTATATCATGTTTAGGATTTTTAATAAAAAAATTATACCATTAGCTTCAGTTTTTCTTACTCTTTAATTCAAGACCACTCTTCCCATATTTCTAAAAATTTTATTTTGAAAATGTAAATATTTTCATCACAACTGAAAATACAAAAACTTTACTTTGATTTTTATCACAGCTGAAAATGCAAAATTCAAAACTGAACATGCAATTATGGATGAAGATGACAATCAAATCTGAACATGCAATCATCTTTAATCTACGACTAGTCTTGATATATTTTCGATGATTTTTTCAAAAATGCATGTTTATATATTTGCATTTTCATATACCTGTATATACAACATGTATATATATTCGCATTTTCATCTGTGATGAAAATAAGTAGTATAATTTTTTTGCATTTTCAATTGTATTTACATATATTTGCATTTTCAGCTGTGATGAAAATATTTGCTTTTTCAACTGTGATGAAAATTAATGCTATATTTACGTTTTCAGTTGGATGTACATATATTTGCATTTTCATATACCTGCATGCACATATATCATGTAAATCAATGGTATAATTTATTTATTTTTGCATTTTTAGCTGTGATGAAAATCAAAGTAAAATATTTGCATTTTCAACTGTGATGAAAATATTTGCATTTTCAAAAATAAAAATTTCAGAAATATGGGAAGAGTGCTCTTGATTTGAAGAGGATTAAAAAACTAGTAGATTGGTATAATTTTTTTGCTTAAATTCTTAAAACTTAATTAGTTATGATAAATTTAAACTTTGGGGGTAATGTTTTATTTACGTCATGGGAGAGAAAGGAGAGAGCTGTTGAGACGAGATTATATATAAATTAAGATCTTTTTCATTTATGCCCTTTTATTTACTTGCAATTTGTAATTATGTATAATACTTATGAATTTGCCACTCTTTAATATCAACCATTGATTAAGTTAATCTAAAAGTGAGAGAAACAATCCAAAACACTTATTTGTATTTAATCTAGTGGTCTATATTAATCAAAACAAAATAAATTTAAAATAATTTACTAGTAAATTATTAATTTTACGGAGTTTATCAGTGAACACACTCAAAAATATTTTCAAGTTTTTCATAATTACTATGTTCATTACACATTGTTCACTAATGAACACTGTTTTTTTCTTTTCTTCGATGAACTTAGTGATAGAAAGTTTTGTTTTTTTAATTTTGCTTCTTTCCCTACCGTTTGATGCATTATATTCAATACTAAACTTAGCGTTTATTCATTAATTTTCTATAGTAACTTCAGTTTAATAACTAGTGAACCGAGGTGGTTTTTTCTTTGATATTTACAAGTAAAATCTCATAACAATAATAGAACACGCACAAATAATTGTTCAATAATAAAGAATACAATAAAATTCAAAAAGTAAACTTATTTCTCTATTCTTATGTGAACACATTTGTTCACCGTTGAATAATCTATTAAAACATAAACTTAGATGTAATAATAGATATTTAAATACCGTTTACTAGTGAACTCTTTAATAAAATAATCTATAAAAGCCCATATCTATTATACAGTGCAGATCCAAAATAAAAAATAAAAAAGAAAAGAACAAAAAAGAGGGATGGTGAATTGCAGATGACGAGCGAAAGTAGAGAACCACGGAGAGCTATGTTCTTCAATAAACAAAAAATCATAGTGTGTAATATAATGGAAGAGACAATTACACAAGAAAGTCCCAGAACTACAGCGATTTATGTATGTATGTATGCATATGATATAATGGAAAGGAAAGAAAGCGAAAGTAGTAGTTAAAGTAGAAGGGCTATTGAAAATGTTGAAGCAAAATAAAAAATCATGAGTAGCGGAGGGGGCAACCACCCTTACGAAACATCCCTTCTCTCCGGCTGCTTTATTTCTGAATTGTCTGAACTTTTTTGTTTTGCCCCGAGAGACACTCTTTGATATCCAACATTTGGAATCAGAGCCTAGGGTTCGTGAAGATATAGAAGTCCGGTTTGAGAGTTGGTTTTGAGAAAAGGTGTAGCCCTTTGTTGCAGGGCATACGCAACAAGTAAGTGGGTTCAAGTCTTGAAAGCAGGTTCCATCATTTATCATATTTGATGATCAGTAGAAATAAGTAGCAAGGTTCATCAAAGAAAGCAAGAAGCAAGGTTGATCAAAAAGGAAACCAGGCCCTTTATTTGTTTGCTGTGTACCGCTTTTGTTAAAAAGAAAACAGAAGGAAAAGAATAATAATAATATATATTTTGTGGAGGAAAAACTTGCTTGAATTAATAAACAATGAGGGCTATATATAGCCTTACACATCACATGACAACTGAACTGCTACTTCCTAAAGATGTGGTCACCCACTCTCCTACTAACTACTTCAACGTGCACCCAAAATACCCGGTCCAACATAGACTTCCAATTCAACCTACTAAACAATTAATTAAAACTTAATAAATAAACAAACACTTATTGAAAAACAAGAAACTAGCCATGCATATGAACATTTCAACCGGGTATTACCGAACCCGATTCAACTATCAAAATTACCCAACATTCACCCAGGTAAATTTGATCACAACAAAGTTGGTTCTTCTTCTTGAACCAAGTTTGCCTCATTTTTCTTGTCATTCCATTTCGTACACTTGTTTGCAAGGTGTCCAAACTCCCCGCACCCATAACATCTAAAATTGCTTTTATCACCTCGAACTCTTCTTCGGCCTCTTCCACCTCTCTCGGAGCTCCTCACATCCTCTACCTTTACCATGCTTTTGTTCAGTTGCCCACATGAGTTTCATTTGATCTTCTCCCTTCTCACCATGTCTTTTAAGCCTTTCTTCATACGCCTTAAGCCTTCCAACCGCTTCATCAAAGAGCATCGTATCCATCTCGAAACACTGTTCGATCGAGGCCACAATTTGAAGGAACGACTTTGGCATTGCATCAAGTAAACTTCTAACCAATTCTTCTTCCTCAACTTCATGCACAAGACTCCTCAACTTTGAAACCAGCCCACTCAACTTAATTATTAGCACAATCATCAACAAGCTCTCCTTCCTTCATCCTCAATCCTTCAAACTCTATTTTTAATGTTGCAACTTGAGCCGTCCTTACCCTGTCTACACCCATGTATCGTGTTTTCAAGCCATCCCATACTTTCTTCGGGTCCATGTGACTCGACATTTGTAACACCATCTCTTCTGGTATTGCTTGAAGCAAGAAGGCTAGAGCTTGTTGTAACATCCGAAAACTCGGCCTAGTAGTAGGCGGGCTAATGGTAAGTTGAAATGTGTTTAATTATGTATATTTAAAGATTTGTTATGAGATTAAATGAGTATTTGATATCGTATGTGTTTATGAGTAAATAAGATTGAGTTTGATACGAGAATTATAGAAAATACCATGATCGTATGTTAACTTAAATGATCGAGAAAGATTAATTGTTTGAAAGTAAGTGGACATAATAAATGGTATTATGATAGTGAATAATTAATTGGTGATTAATTGGCATGTGGTATATGCTAGAAGAGTTAAGTATGTATGTAAGAGATTATGTATGTATGTATGGATATATGTTAGTATGTATGTATGTGTGTATGTGAGTTGGTGAAAAGTGATGACTATTATTTAAGTAGTGTACACGTGTGTGTGCATGTGAATAATTGAAAGTAATCAGATTTTTATAGAAGGAAAAGAAAGTTGAGTGTGTGTGTGTGTGTATGAGTATTTTCTGGAACAAAGAAAAAAAAGAAGAAGAAGAAAACTGGAAATTGCAAAAGAAGAGATTTGTGATTCATAAATTCGAAATAAAGGTTAGTAAGGATCATTACGTGTTACTGATCATTTGGTTATGCTTTTGATTATGTTTATATGGTTACATAAAAGTTCCACCATGCATTGATGGGTTTTGAAGAAAATGAATGAAATGGGTTTTGATGATTTTGTTGTTTGATTTGTTAAAAAGATGTTTTTGATGATTTATATACATGCTAGATGTTAGATTCATGTTTTGTTGGAAGAAATATGAAGTTAGAATGAGATTTGGAGAAATTTGGCTGAAAATCCGACATTTTGAAGAAGATGAAATTCTGGAAGAAGGCGTGTCGCGGCGCGACGTTCATGAAATCCGCAAGTTGGAGTCGGTTGTTGAAAATCCGAGTGTTGTAAATCCTAAACCCTAGAATCCGAATCTTTGAAATCCGAATATGTGAAATCCGAGCTCCAAATCCGAATGCAAAATCCGAATCATGGAAATCCGCTACTCAAATCCGATTGTGAGATCCGGATTCGAAATCCGATTGTGTCGCGGCGCGACACAAGGAGGTGTCGCAGCGCGACGAGGCCATTTCAGAATTTTTTTGTTTGTTTTGATTGTGTTTCGCTTGGGAAAAGTTGTATTGTTAATTATATGATTATATCAAGTTATTTATATGATGATGAGATATAAATATATGTTGAAAGATATATTTATATATTAGCGACTGATTCGGTTGTTCCTGTGTTTTCAGGCAAACCACAAACTCAGTGATATTAGACAACTGAGCACGCGTGATACAAGGACTGAGGTGAGTGGAAGTTTACTCACGGGTGGTTACGTTGGTAACATTACTGAATGATTGAAAGATTGTTGTTTGCAAAGATTGCTTGTTGATTTGAATACGAGATATTTGACTGATGAGTCTGTTATGCAAAGATAGATTGATTGTCATACCATGATAGACTGTTAAGTCTGCTATATGCTAAATGAGAATTACATGTTCATATTGTTATATGTAAAAGAGATTTGATTGTGATTGTGACTGGAGAAGTATTGGATTGTTTGAGAACCGACTTCTGTGTTACGGGTCGGAAGAGATCAACTTCTGTGTAAGAGCTGGTTGGGGTCAGCTGCTGATGCTAGAGCTGGGCTCGCTTGCGGTTGGTTGAACGGTAGTAGCTCCTCTATTGCATTTGTTGCTCAGAGGGGAGTTTACGGTGCCAATCGGCAGGGAGCTATCGGTAAACCTTTGCTTTGGCCAGCTTTGGTTGTAGGTTCGGCAGAACCGCCGGTCCTCGGGATGAAAGAGATTGTTGAATTGACGGATTGATTGTTGGGATTGATGTTCAGAGGTTCCGTTGGGAAAAATGATTGTTATGTGCTTGTTTGTAGCTTCCATTCACTTAGCTTTGTGCTAATCCCCCACGGTTGATTGCTTTTTGCAGGTTTATGTGAGTAGCTGCTTAGCTTTGTTTGTGGAAAGCGGAATTTGACCAATACTCTGATATTGTGTTTTGAGAAGAGACGAGCCACGTTTTATAATCTTTTGTAACACAAACGAATGTTGAGATTTGTGAAGTACTTTGCACTTGTGAATGTTTATGAAATTAAGTATATATTTCCGCAGCGTTTTAAAAAAAATATGGCTTGAGTTTTACGGTGTTACACTTGTTTTGACTTCTTAGCATTGGGTTCTTGTAACACCCTAAAATGAGCCTAGTTGTACCCTTGTGTTTAGGGTTGTACCCTCTTGAAATAAATAAGAATTCTAAGTTTATAGGAGGACAATATATACATTATTATTACTAAATGAGGTGTTGATAAAAGTTGATAAAAACGAATAATAGTTATTAATTATTAAATGGTTTGAAATAAGGATTCCAAATATATGCTCGTTAGAATTTACGGATAGCGTTTAGATGAGTTATAAGTTAAAAAAGGAAACGAGATACCCGCCGAAAAAGAGTCACCCCTAAAGAGGCGGCAGCCCTCTTTCTTTTTATTCTTTTCTTTTGCCATTCTTATCTATTCTCTTCTTCTTCCTTCTTTTCTTTCTTTCTTTTTTTCTTGTTCACGCAGACACACATACAAATTACATATAATTAATTAAGCTTTTAAGTGGAGATTAGCAAGAGAAGATTACAACTATCATTTAGGGATAAGTAAGTATTCTTATCTATTTTTGTTTATTGTTTTAGAAAGTTTGGAGTGTTAATGGGTAATGAACCCAAATCTTGAAAGGATTATTAAAATAAGTTTTAATATATGTTAGTAGATTCCTTAAGAGGATAGGAGAGTGTACAAATGATTAAGTTTTAATTATAAACTAATTGGAGTTCTTGAATCAAATATTGATTCTTGCAATTAAGTGATGTTAGGAGGTCTCCTATTGGTCCCTATAACTTAGATAGACTGTCTTTATGTAAATAAGTGAATATAAGATCAAGCTGATGTTTTGAGTCTAAACTATTTTAATTGGATTATTTTGATTTTAATATTATAAAGTGCCTAAATAGTCTCAAACAAGCTTTGTAAGTGTTAGGAGATGTTTGGGGATTGATTTAGATGATTTTAGTCGAGTTTTTATCTAGAGAAAATAAATGGCGGTTTTGGGTGTTTTGGCGTCGCGTCGCGACATTTTAAAGAGTAGCGCCGCGACCGACGTTTCTAGCATGACACGACGCGTCAAGGCGTCAGTTAGCAGTTTTACTGTTTTTCGTGTACCGATGCTTGGGCTATTATTATAGGTTTATATATGGACTAAAATGCATCGTTAGAAGATTAATACGAGCATCATGGACTCAGGTGAGTACCGGTTAACCTAAGAATGATATCAAGAATGTTATATAGGTGTTTGAATGCTACAAACCAAAGACTTGATGATTATGCATGTTATAGGCTTTTTGCAGACCAATTGAGTTGTAATGTGATATGTATGCAAGTTAATGGCTTTTTGTAGGCCAATTGAGTTATGATATGATATATAGGTATGTTAAGGGCTTTTGTATGTCAATGTTGTTATGTTAAAGGCTTTTGTAGGCTAATGTTGATATGTTATGACTTTTGTAAGTCAACCATGATGTGTTGTGGCTTTTGTAGGCCAATTTGCTATGCTATGGCTTTTGTAGGCCAATCATGATATGTTGTGGCTTTTGTAAGCCAAACTGTTATGCTATGGCTTTTTGTAGGCCAATTATGATGCTATGGCTTTTGTAGGCCAATTGTGGTTATGCTGTGGCTTTTTGTAGGCCAATGTTTGTTGTACCGGTACTTTGTTGGATGTTGGGGGTAGCTTGTCTGGGTCTTGAGTTGGGGCCTTGTGTCGCCAGCTAGGATGTGCGGTGATTCGATGATCACGAATCTTGGTTCCTGTAGAACCTCCGCCCCTCAATACTATATGGGCTCTCAGTTCCTGCTAATCCCAAGTGGGGTATGTTTCCCCGATAAAGCAATGGTGGACCACTACCCTGCTTCTTCACCAGCGCGGAGGAAGTATCGGTTTTTCCATTCAGGATCATTGAGCCGGGTTAGCTACCTCGCAAGATGTGATGCCTGCTGACTAATCGGTGCTTCACAATGTGCTAGGATAGACTTGTTTGTTGATATGCCATGATATGACATGTATATGATATGTATATGATATTGTTGCTATGATACTTCCGCTTAGCTGTTACTCACTAGCTATTTATAGCTAACCGTCTCGTGTACATTCCATGCGTAGGTAAATAAAGTGATTGGTGATAACGGGTACCTGCTGTGGATGTCATGATATGTTTTGGGGAACATGCTTTGAAATGCTTTTGTTTGTATTTAGTAATGGTTGGCCGTATCGATAACGCCTTGGTAGTACTTTTGTGATACAACTTATATATATATAAGTTGTAAAATGTTAAATTAAAAATAAAGCTTCCGCTGTGTTTTAAAAAAAATGACTCCTCAAATTTAGGCGGCGTTACAGTTCTTCCCCAGGAGTCCTTGGTTTTATCGTCTCCAATAGACCATGTGCATCCAATATGGCCTTAAGTTTGATAGCCCATGCCGGATAGTTTGTCGGGGTCAAAATCGGGACTTAGTAAGACATCGTACATGCTTTTTTTGGTTGTATCAACGCCATGATTCTTTCACCGGTCTTAATCTTGAACTTGATTCTTCCTTATCGATTCTTGCTATTTGGTTACTTGCTGTTACTTGCCTGCCACCGGCTGTGATGATGTTGTCTTGCTTTCTTGCTACTTGTTTTTTTTGCTTTCTACTTGCGATAACTTGCTTCTGATGACCAGAACATGATCAAACTTGCTACTTCTTGCTTTGTTTCTCTTCTTCCTTGCTACAAGCCGGACATAAGCCTCCTAGCTCTGATACCAAATAAAGGAAATCAGGCCCTTTATTTGTTTGCCGTGTATTGCTTTTGCTTAGAAGGAAAAGAATAATAATATATATTTTGTGGAGGAAAAAAACTTGCTTGAATTAATAAACAATGAGGGCTATATATAGCCTTACACATCAAATGACAACTGAACCACTACTTCTAAAGATGTGATCACCCACTCTTCTACGAACTACTTCAATGTGCACCCAAAATACCCGGTCCAACATAGACTACCAATTCAACCTACTAAATAATTAATTAAAACTTAATAAATAAACAAACACTTATTGAAAAACAAGAAACTAGCCATGCATACGAACATTTTGATCGGGTGTTACCGAACCCGATTCAACTATCAAAATTACCCAACACATCATTAGTATCATCATCATCTTCATGTTTCTTGTTAGCAAATCCTTAGAGTTCGACAGCTAAGAGGGATGTGAATATGGGAAGCTTGCACACCTCAATTAGAGGGCAAGAGTTTATATACCAATATTACAGTAACAACAAAGAATATGAAAGGATACAATGAATACAATATTTAAACAATCTAATAATGACTATTATGTATTAACATCCCCCCTCAAGCGAAATGGTGGAGTACGAATAATCCCGAAGATATGGATATGCACGACATCCAAAAACTCGAAAATTTGTATATGCTGGAGCCACCGAGAATAAAACCTCAAAGGGTGACCGGTTATTCAAGACTTTAGTGGGCAACCTGTTGATGATATGAACCGCACTCGAAAAAGAATGTTCCCAATAGAAAATTGGAAGATTGCTGTTGAAAAGTAATGCCAAACCAGTCTCAATAACATGTCTATGCTTCCTTTCAGCCCTACCATTCTGTGGTGGTGTATAGGGACAAGAGATGCGATGAAATATTCCATTAACATCAAGTATTTGCTTAACATTTCGATTAATAAATTCGGTGCCCCCATCGCTTTGAAAAACTTTTATTTTCCATGAAAACTGATTTTGAACAAACGTTAGAAATTTGGTAAAGATAGCAAAGAATTCTGATTTGGTTCGTAAAGGGTAAAACCAAATATGACATAGTACCGATAATTATTTGTGGAAGTAATTGGTGACGGACCCCACAAGACACAATGTACCAAATCAAGGCAACATGAAGCACGTTTCATTTTTTCGAAATGGTAATCGATGTCCTTTAGACATTTCACAAGTGGCACAAATATCAGGTTTTGGCAAGATAGATGTAAGATTGATGCAACCACTTTTATTTAACATATAAATTGTATCATAGGAGACATGGCCCAAACGAGAGTGCCAAAGTTCCAATGATGCTTTATTGGTAGTAGCGGTAAAGGCTTGAGGACTTGACTTCAACACGTACAAGCCATCTTCACATTTTCCTTGTGCTAGTACCCGTTTCGTTGTTCGATCCTGAATGTAAAAATGCGGTTGAGAAAATAAAACATCTAAGTTATTATCTTCAGTTAGTTTACTCACAGAGAGAAGGTCTTTCATAAGGTGTGGAACCACCAGAACATCATTCAAACAAATGTTATTAGACATATGATGAGAACCAATATGGGTAATAGGAAGCGAATTACCATTTCCGAACATAACCTTGTTATCACCTGTAAATGGGACAGATTTATGAAGGTTAGAGGTAGACTGGTTCATGTGGTCTGTTGCCCAGTATCAGCAATCCAATCAGGACTAGAGGAGGCAATGTTGCATTGAGACAGAAACGCATTGGTTATATCAGAATTTGTTGGATTGGCTTGAGAAGCAAACGATGAAAGTTCAGGACAACCAGTGGCATAGTGACCATCATGCCTACACAACTGGCAGTGAGGGGTGCGACGACCACGGCCACGACCACTTGAGTTCGAATTACGAAACCTACCACCACGGTTACTTCGGCCTCCACGAGAAACCATAGAATTAAACGCCACAGGAGGTGATTCAGGAACATGAAGCGACTTAATAAACATTTCATGAGATTCAGTTTGAACCAATAAATCTCGAAAACCTGTGGTGAGTTTTGAGGCCCGAATTGCAGTGGAGAAACGTTCAAAATATGGGCCAAAACCACGAAGAAACCAGTGGTTTTTGTCGGTATCATCAACTGGATGACCGGCAGCGGAGAGTTGATCACAGATGAGTTTGAATTGTCGACCGTACTCAGCAACAGATGAGGATCCTTTGGAGATTTGGCGGAGTTGATCCCGCAGATTTTGGACCCTTTCAATTGAAGTATTACAAAAGGCTTTTTCCAAGGCGAGCCACATCGAACGGGCAGTCGAGAGACCGATTACTTCAGCCATAGCTTCCTCGGAAAGAGAAGCATTAAGCACCATGATGGTGCGTTTGTCGGTGGTGAGCCAGAAATCATGAAGAGGGTTGGGAACCTGTTTGGTGTCTTGGAGAACCGTCGGAGATGGCGGTTCTTCGGATCCATCAACATGAGAGATAAGGTTATGAACGGAGAGAAGGGGTTCCATTTGATTTTTCCAATAGAGGTAGTTGGTGGGAGAAAGTTTGATGAAAAGCATATGAGAGATGGAACTCATTGAATAAGCATCAGAAGGGCTAGCCATGGAGAGAAAGAAGGACGAAGGAGAGACGAGAGGGAGGTAGAAAAAAATGGCTCTATACCATGTGAATATGGGAAGCTTGCACACCTCAATTAGAGGGCAAGAGTTTATATAGCCAATATTATAGTAACAACAAAGAATATGAAAGGATACAATGAATACAATATTTAAACAATCTAATAATGACTATTATGTATTAACAAGGGAATCGAGATTTAAGGAAACCAAACCGAGGAGTTCAAATTATTTTGGCGATCACCAGGTTCCTTACAAGCGTTTACTCGGAAACGAGGTGTATATTCCTTAAACCTTACTAGAGTTTTTGTTTGTATGCAAGTCGGCTGAGGGTCACTACTAGAAAAATTGAGATTTCCGACGAAATTTTGCGTCGGATGAAAATCGTCGCTAATTAGCGACGGATTTGCGATGGATTTGCGATTGAATTGAGTTGCAAAGATATCATGGGCAAACCGTCGCTGTTCCGTCGCTAATTTGCGACGGATTTGCGATGGATCTTGATTCCATCGCAAATCTGTCGCAAATTAGCGACAGAATAAAACCATCTCTAATTCGTTGCTACTTAGCAACCGATTTCAAACGGACGAAGGTTTCATGGCCACGATGTTGTTGCGGCAGGATTGTTTGATATATCGTTAGCTGAATGGGGAAAACGTAGAACCCGTTAGAATATATCCTGTTGACAATACAAGAATTGCATGTGCGTTATTGTTATTTGATTATGGAATGTGTAACAACCGATCGATGTACGTAATGAAAAGTAAGAAAAAAGAAAGAACAGAAAATTAGGGTGTTCATGGATGTGTATACTTAGCAAGGCAGCATGTAGTATGTGTGTGCTTATATTTGTAGATGACATCAAGAATTTAGTGTGCGATGTGTGTGTGGATTTTGAAAGACATGCATGTGATAATTTATATATAGGGTGAATCTTTAGCGACAACTAATTAAGAGGTGTGTGTGCATGAACACTAGTGACCAAATGTGATGTGTGTGTATGAATAAATCGCGACCAATCTTGGATGGGTCTGTATGGAATTGGTCGCAAGTTGACGTATTTTGTTTGAATCCGAATGTAGGTTGATTTGGGCGGGTGTGAGTTCAGTATTTTCTAAAACCGAGTACGAAGACAAAATCGTTTTTGAAAAACTTAACAATTTAAGACGCACTTTTTAAAAGATATTTGCGTTTGAAAAATATTTAAAGATGAAATTATGATGTGTTTAAGTAATTATAAAATGATGTTATATGATGAATTTTAATGATGCTTATGATGTACTTAATTAGGGATGAATATTTTATGAGGTTATGATGACTTGCGGGTGGGGTAGACATACCTTTAAGATGTAGAGATGATGCCTAGGGGGAAAGTGTGTCTTCTAGGATTTGCTAGCACAACGATGGTTAGTTGTCGGGTTTCTAGACAATCATGGCAACACATGGTGTACACGTACGCTGGAGTGGTGTTTGACCGACGATGATTTGGTCAACGCGTATAACATCACGTTGGTGAAAGAAGGGCTTAGCGATGGGGCACTGGTTGTACTTTCACCTAAACTACTTTTGTCAGAGTAACTATAGCGGACAGACCACGGATGTTTGAGTACGTGAAGGAGTCGTGCCTCGACCGGTACCAGACTTGCTGGGCACGCGTAGTGAACTTATGCCAGTGCAGATGGACTACGAGACTTAGCAATTTCCTAGGACGCACGTGGTGCCAATGCGGACGGACCTTGGAACCCTAGTGGTTGTCGGGCACGCATATGGTGTTTGGAGTAGTGATGACAGCGATGTCTGATGATAGACCCTAACTAAGAATTGATGGTTACCTTGATGATTAGTGATGTTTGGAGATGAAAACGATACTTTATGATGATATGATGTGTTGTGATGTGATGTGTTTTCATAATGTTAAAGATGTCTATGATGTTAATGATGCTATACGATGTAATTAAAGATGTTTAATGATGACGCTTGACCATGCGGGAATTTATGTTAATATCTGGGTGGGTCAAGTTACGGGTTGGGTGTTATTTATGACTTGAAACTGACTATTTATTATTAAATGGATGATTTTGTTATCATTGCCGACTCACGAGGCGTAAGCTGACACTTGTTTTTTCTTGAAATGTGTCTCGTACTCGTGCAGGCAGCTTGAGTTTAGACCTGGTGAGCGTGGGAGTTGCTGGGTAGTGACAGTTTATTACTGTTTTAACTTTAAGCTGACTTGTGGTTATTTTCATAAATGAATGTTTAAAATAATTTAATGACGATTTGACTGCGTGGTAAGGTACAAGTTTTTGAGACGATATTTATAACGATCAAATTCTATTAATAATTAATTATGACAATTAATATTTCCGCTGCGATGATTAGAAAAAATAAGTGTAGATTTTCGAAAACCACGGCGTTATAGACTCATCCACTCAGACACAATTCCCCATTAAGTAAATATATAAATGACCAAAATACTCATATTAGTAAGTAATAATGGTGGTTTCAAATAATACTCGCAATAAAGTTCAAATCTCAGCTAATAATTTAAAAGAATAAAATGTGAATTGACAAATTCGAGGTTAACCCACACCTCTCTAGAATTCCATTTCTCCCATTTTCATTTAAAAAAAATATATTACCCTTTAAACTTTTAAATTACAATAACTAATTGAAAATGATAACCAAAATGTAACCTATATGAAAATGATGAACAAAATGCAACCAAGATGAAGATGATAACAAAAATGCAACCAAAAATAATATGATAATGAAAATGCAACTCAGGTAACCAAAATGCAACCTTGATGAAAATGATGTAGCATTTTGGTTATCATTTTCATCTATGTTGCATTTTGACAATCATTTTCATTTGGCTTGCATTTTGGTTATAGTTTTCATCTACGTTGCATTTTGATTATCATTTTCCTCTGGGTGCATTTTTTCATCTAGAAAAAGTCTATTGTTATAATTTTCATTTGAATATTGTTATCATTATGAATGTTGTATATTGTTACCATTTTCATCTAAAAATTGTTATAATTTTCATCTGGAAGGAGTCTATGTTACAGGCGGTTATTGTTATCATTTTGAATCATGTGTATTTACATCATTTTCAATTGGACGGAGACTCTAGAGAAAAAAAGAGAAGGAAAGAACGTGTATTTGGGATTGAGGATTCCCATAATATTCTTCCTTCTATAATTAAATATAATAATTTTAATTAATTACATTAACGTCATTATTAGAACTTAACCATTGATTTAATAAATCTAATGGTCTAGAATTGGACTTTAAGTACTATGGATAAACTAGGGAGTAGGGACTATGTTAATCCAATTTATATATAGAGAAAGATTTTATATAGTTCTTGTAACACCGCTTTCGAAAACAGTTGCTTTAATGATAACTCAGGTTTAGCAGCGGAAATTTTTGTTTTTAATATTAACAAACAGTTAATTACATCGTCTTTGTTTCCAAAACATTCGTTGGTGTTACCTAACATACAGGAACCGACCATAGAATCTATTTACATTACATCATAAAACATAAGTACAAGTGCTCCACCCACAAGGGGCAATACATAAAAAGTCACCCGCCTTGCATGCCATCTAGTCTTTACCTGAAAAGGGAAATCATAGCACCCTTAGCTACACTAGCTAGTGAGTACATACTTAGCATAAGCATCAATATAGTGAGCCAGGCATCAAACACATCATACATATCATATCATACATATCGTATCGTACACATCTTATCATACATAAGCACACAATGCTAGATTAACACATAGCGGTGTGCTGTCAAGATCAGTAAGAGTCATGTCTTGCAGGGGTGTCCTGCGCAACAACTCAAACCGGCGAAATCAGTCACAACCAATCCGCTGGTGGGGAAGCATAAAGCAGTCCACCAAGCATCATATACAGAACACAAGGTTCCCAAGTAATCACGGCCAGGTCCTGGCTGATTACGGTCTTATGTTAAGGCACGGCGGTTCTGCAGAACCTCAATCCGGGATGCACCCTGAATCACCGTGAATCCAGAAATGACCGAAGTCCTATTAGGATCCAGCCGGTCGGCTGACCTTAACCCTCCGTCAGATTGTCTGCAGACAGTTCACATACACATATACGTACATTCGATCCCACAGGGATCCATCTTATCATCACATAGTCATACATCATTCATAGGATCCCATCGGGATCCATCATTCACTCATTCATTCATTCAATCATTCATTCACATGCATCATCATACAATTCATCATTCATGTACATCATCAATACTAACTAAGCGGTTCCATTCTGAACCCGCTGGCATGCACCTACTATACATCTTACAAGCAATCGTAACATCATTCAGAAAACTTACCCTCATCTTCTTAAGCGTACCTGCATAACCAGGTTAGTCATACATACATGCACATTCACACATTCACATAGTCATCTTACAAGCAAGACTTACTCATACTGAGTCTCATGAAAGTAAGCACTCACTTGTTTCGCTTACAGCGTTCGTTCACTTAATTCTGGTTCAGCTGACACGTTCACCTAAAACATTGGCAATTGCGTTAAGCGTTTGCACGCGTTAGGTTCGATTTCTAGAATACTCACAACCTTCTTAGTAATCTTAAATCACATATTAAACTCACTTTGAATGCTATATAACCTAATCAACAAGAACATGTTAACTAAAACAATCCTTGCTGAAAAGGCTCCGTCGCGCCGTAACGCATGAAAAGTCGGATCAACGAGTAAGTTCTATGCGAAAGTCGGACCACACAATCATTTATACTATCCGACAGTCGGACCCAAGGGTCGGATGGCTCATCCGACTGTCGGACCAAAGGTCGGACGAGTTAATGCGAAAGTCGCTTCAAAAAGTCGCATTGTTCATTTTCACGCTGCGTCGCGCCGCGACCATCACTTGTAACATCCTCAAAACGGGCCTAAACGTGTCCGAATATGATACGTCGAGTATTTAATTAAATTAAATAAAATAAATATATTTTAGAAAATGATATAAAATATGAAAATAATAGATAAATGGGTTATTAAAAATATTAATAAAAATAGATAAAGGTTATAAAATATCGAACGGTTTCAAACGAGGATTCCAGAAATATCCTCGTTAGTTGAAACGGTTAAACGGGAGATGAGTTGTAAGTTAAAAAGGGGAACAAAATACCCACTTGTGGATAATAATACCCACAAGTCGGTTTTGGGCCTTTATCAAAACACAGACACACATACGTATGTATACACACACACACACAACCTCTTGTTCTTGAAGCTTTGAAGAAATCATCAAGGAGATCATTTGAAGTTCTGATTTCCAGCCACAAATTGAAGGATTATCAGCCCTAGATCATCCTATTCTCCATGGTAAGCTCCATCTTCATCTTCTCCATGGTTTGTTCTTCAATCTTGATTTTTGGGTTTTGAAGAGAAACTCATAAACCTTTGTTCCAGCAGAGAATTAAGTTTCTAATTGGTCTTACAAGTAGTTCCTAATCATCCTTTGATCATTTTAAGTTCCAATTCATCCTTGTTCTTGATTTTGATCTTTCAAGACTTGAAATTTTAGGTTTCAAGTGGGTTCTTTGATTTAGCAATCAAGAACTGAAATTTATGATTGAAATAGGTTCTAATATCATTTATAAGTGTATAGGAATCAATTCCATGAATTAAAGTAGTGTTCTTGATGAGTTTTGAATTTTGGCTCAAATGGGTCAAAGTTGGTCAAATACGGGTCAAACTGATTTTGACCTTCAAGAACTGAAATTTAGTGTTCTAAATGATCTATAACTTGTTAGGATTGATTAGAACTCAATTGGTGCATTAGAAGTGGTGTTTTTGCACAAATCCAATATTTAGCCTAAATGGGTCAAAATGGCCTAAATCTGTTTTTACACATCAAGAACTGATTTTTAAGGTTCTAATAGGTTCATATGACTTGTATGAATTGATTAGAATATTGGTTTTTAATTGGAATGGTTGTTTTGCTTGAATTGGCTAAAATAGTAAAAAATTGGCCTTAAATAGGCAAGAAATTGGAAAATGATACCAAACAAGGAGTTTAAAGGTTTTGGTCAGTTGCAACACCTTCAATACATCATATTAGGTGTATATGGTGTGTTGCAAGTGTTGGAATTGGTCTACATCAAGTTTTGGCCATTATGCGCACGTCTTTGTCCATTTAAATGGGATTTTTGTATGAATTAATTGGATAGGAGTTTTTGATGATAGAAAGCTTCCACAAGTGTCAAATGGTCCTATGAAACACTAGATTTTTACCAAAATTGATTTGGAATTGAAATGAGCTAAATTGGGCTTGCTGTGCACAAAACAACACTTGCTGCAGCTGCTGCACACTGGTCGCGGCGCGACACCCCTGCACATAGTTTTCTTTGCTGTTTTGTGCTTGTGTGTTGTTGCTTGGACTGCTATAGTTAGTTAATAAATGGTTTAAAAACACCATTAGGTTATTGTTTCAAGTATCCTAGACGTTCCTCGCGTGTTCAAATGATTGATGCGTAAGTCTTGGTATTATAGGTTGAATTGACAATCCGTGAGCACCAAAGCAAGGTCTTTTCTTATTCTAGCCTAACAGGTGAGTGCCTGATAACATAACGATTAATATATCTATAACATATATTAACAATGAATTGAATTGAATATCCGGACTTGTAAGCAATTGATTAAGCGTTTGAATATGTTATTGAAAGGTTGTATACCTTGTAGTATATATGATAAATGATTATCAGGATATTATACGCACTTGATTAAGTGTAGTTTGTAAAGCATGACGATGCTAGACTTAACATGTTGACACAGTATGATACGCACTTGTTTAAGTGTAGATTGTATAGCATGATGATGCTAGGCTTAACTTATTGATATACATAATAGTATGCACTTGATTAGGTGTACGTTATGATGATAGATATATATACATTATTGCGTGCGCGCAATGAGGTAAAGAATGAATGGCATGATGATGCTAGATATTTGATTGGTATAAATAATATGCATCTGTTTAGGTGTATGTTATATGGACATGATTATTGATTGATTGATGATTCGGTTGAATCAGATTATGTGCTTGTGATTGGGCAAGGTTTGCCCGGACAAAGTTGTCCTACCTATTGGGCAAGGTTTGCCCCGGACAAAGCTGTCCTTTTCGGGTATAGCTGCGGCTGTACAACAGAGGAATCGGTTGATTCCAAAACGCAACGGTGGACGCTTAACAGCTCCCCCACCGGAGCGGTTAATGTGTCTGGTACCCCAGTTTGGTGCATTGAGCCGGGTTCGCTACCCTGCGAGATATGCTACCTCCTGACTACGCCAGCTCATCGCAAGATGCTAGGATAGAATTATTTGAGCATGATTGATGATATGTGATATGTTTATATTGATTGCATGCTATCGTGTACTCACTAGCTATTATAGCTAACAGATACTACTCTCCACATGTGCAGGTGTTCCTTAGGCTGTGAGCTTGGGTGCCTGCGGGTAGTTGCATGTTTTTAGGAGGAACACTGGATTTTGTTTAACTCTGTTATAATATGTTTAAGTTTGTTTAAAGATAATGGTTGGCCGGTTATGTGTCCGTAACACCAAATGTTGTATGTGGCAACGTTTTGACTAT
The DNA here is from genome assembly GCA_038502395.1 of Dittrichia graveolens. NCBI lineage: Eukaryota > Viridiplantae > Streptophyta > Magnoliopsida > Asterales > Asteraceae > Dittrichia > Dittrichia graveolens. The sequence goes on along the minus strand of JARJIL010000009.1, from coordinate 7,812,016 downwards.
TTATACAGTTTGTCACGTGTTTTTAATTCCGCTGCATTTTTTTTTAAATTATAAGACAGGTTTGATTGTTCTATTTACAGTCAAACCCACGTAGTTTGAAATCTTAAATTGTATTTTAAAAAGAAAAATTTGGTTCTTAAAATCACGGTGTTACATCACTTGTCGCGCCGTGATCTTCAAATTTCCAGATTATCATCTTCTTTATTTTAATTCCAACCGACTTTCAACTTACATGTTCAAAACCCAGATTTCTAAAACACGTTGGTTTTACTTCTTAAACACTTCTAAGCTTTACATACAACCTATATGAATCTTATAAACACTCTAACACCTTTCTAAACATCAAAACATGAGAAACCCACTTATAAAATGAGCTTTATGTTCATCCATTGAGTTTTCAACTCCAACTTAACTTCCAGCCATAAAACCCACTTATTTCTAGCATAATACACATATTTCATTCTATAATCATCATACTAACCTTGCTTTAGGTTTAGAACTTCAAATCACCAAACTTTATGAACTCTTCTTCAAGTTTCTTACGAGAGCAGAGAGTATGTGTTTGTGTGTTTGCTTTCTTGAATTCTTTTGACTTTGTGAGTCAAACACAACACACACAATCACATATATATCTTAAATCAAACTTATCCAGAGGCAACCGCCTCTGGATAGAAAATATCTTTATTTTCTTTCTTTTTCTTTTTTCCTTTTTCTTTTCCATTTATCCTTTCTTTCTTTCTTTCTTTATTCTTTTTTTTAATTCTTCTAGTACATACATATATATATATATATACATATATATATATATATATATATATATATTAACTCCTATTATTTCACACGTATTTACAATTACTTACAACAATTGTTCGTCTATTGTACTAATCACGTACTCTCACGTACTAATTACAACTAGGCCCAAATCGAGAATGTTACAGTTTTACTCTTAAACATAGTCCTTAAATTCTAAATCTCAGCTAATCATTTAAAAGAGCAAAATAGAAATTGAAAAATGGAAATGAGACTCACGCGCCTCCCTTACTTTAATCTCCAATTTTTTTTCTTTAAAAAGATTACCCTTTAAATTTAAATTACCATAACTATTTTAATTTTGAAAATTTGAGCAAAAAATTTATATCAATCTACTTATTTTTAATACTCTTTCAATCAAGACCACTCTTCCCATATTTTTGAAAATTTTATTTTAAAAATGCAAAACATATGAAAATGATACCAAATTATTATCATTTTAAATCATGTGAATTTCTATCGGCTAGAAATATGTGTATTTATATCGTTTTTGGCTTGAAACATGTGTATTTATATAATTTTCTGCTGTAAGGAGTCGATTTTCATCTTATCATTTTGATTAAGAAGGTGTGCTTATTTGGTTCATGACTTTGATTAAGAAGGTGTGTTAAGAACCTCTTCAACTTCCATATCATATACAAAAAATCTAGGTGATTTGAACTTATGAATTGCTATTGTCAAATTAAATAAAGTACAAGTATTGCATCATAATCCTTGATAATAAGTTTGCTAGTTGTTCATATAATGAAATCCAATATTGACCAATTCATATCTTATTAATTCAAACTATCTTCCTTAATTGCAACTTTTATTTACTAGTCAACTTTTAGTTGTAAACAAACAAATTTCAAAACCCCCCTTTATTTTATTTTATTTTCGTCACAAAATCACCTTAATATTTGGATTGCATAGAATTCTAATTTGAGCTAGTCTCCGTGGATTCGATCCATTTATCACTATACACTATTATATGTGTTAGAATATAGGGTTATTTATTTGTTGGTCTCGACAACCACCATTCTTGTTCATATTTGTTGAGATTTGTGTCAAACATTTTGATTATTGTTCAAATGAAGAGTTAGATTTTTGGATTTAGAGAACACCAAGAGTATGAACTTATGAACACATTAAGAACAACAAGTTAAAAAATAAAAAAAGGAAAAGATTAAAATGATCTGTAACCTGTAATGTAGGTAGCATTTTGTATACAATGAAAGTGGTAAGAAAGTTTGTTGTATTGTTTTTAAAAAATAAAAGTTGTTTGTATACAATAATATCTTAATCAAAGTTTATTATATTTTTATACAATTTGACCTTTTTTATTTTTGTAAAAGTTCAAAATTAATTAATTCTCCACACTTTTAATTAAAAATAAGGAGAAATTATACATGTTGTCAACATATATGTATCATGTATAATGTTGCTCTTATAAACCTCTTAAATGAGATGTTAAAGTACTAAACACTAAAATTACTAAACTATATATCTCTCATTTAACATGTATCCTGGTTAAAGTAAATACTAAAATTACTAAACTATCTTCATTTATCAACAACATATATCATTTCCTGGTAAAATAAATACAAATATGCAATTGTGAAACTTGAATAATGTGGAAACAAACCGTAAAAACCAGCACTTTCCGTTCAGGGGGAGGATGCATGGTGTTATTGGCTAAAAGTAAGGACCATAATAAGCAAGTGGGGTCTTCACAAGCAATGCCAAAATCCCCCATTTATGATTTATGTGGCTAATATATATATGAAGTAGACAAATGCCAAGGGACAACCATGGCCTTACATTTTTAAGTTTCAACTTGATAGTTTTTGGAATCTACTCTATTTTTGGAACGATAAGGATCTTATTGTTAAGTTGTGGAACGATCTGTTTATGGACCTTATTGCTGTTACGGAGATTTAGCTAGCAAAGCAGAAAAGAATGTTTATAAGGTCGTAATGATTATATATATTTTGGGCCCCGTTAGCCTTGCCTAAATTTATTATTAGGGTAAACCATCTTAATTTGTTTATAAGATCTTCATGTATCTAGGTCATTAATTGTACCTAACACTACTGGGCCCCGTTGTTTGCCATATAGATGTAGTATGATTACTCAGATCGTATGAATCATGTAATTAAATCCTTGTGTGTTCTTAACTGTTTTTACATATATATTCTTAATCAGTTATTATCGTTGTCCTGACACTAGCTTATTGATAAGCTGCAGTCAATACATTTCTTAGAACCTGTTAAATATATAAGGAGCAAGATTAAGAGTTTCATTCTTTCTAGTATATATAATTTAACCTGACCTACATATATGTGCTTAATTATTCATATCCATTTTGGAGGTTTTGGTTCATTTTTTTGGTGTTTTCACGAGGAATTGAATTGAAATTATTGATAATGTTCATTTGAAAGCATCTTTTTTCTTCCAGTATTAGACCCAATGATTTATGCCAAATTGATCTTTTCCTTGGAGGAGGATCTTCCTTCATATTCGGGGCACAAATGTGTCGGGCTATGTGTCGTTTACCTTGACAATATTATAGATTCTTTCAGTATTAAATCCTACACCAAGACAAATAAACTTCAAAAAACATGTACCTCCCTTAATTGTTTGTTTATACTCTCTCCTTTCATACAACTTAATTTATCCTCAAATTATTAACAAAGAATTGCTTCACACGTACACGTACATATTCAGCCAACTTGAACACCACTATGATCGCTAGCATCCGTGAATCCATTCAAAGGCACGCATACTCGAACCGAAGACAACGCTTTGTTAAAGTGTTTCGCCTTCGTGCCAAGATACTCACTCCAAGTAACCGGTCGGTAAAGAGGAGGGTGAACTTGGTCTGTTAGTTTTGAAAGAGGTGAGATTTGAACATTAGATGGTGGTCCAAAAAGATAAGCCACTGACAAGCGGTGTTGGGTTCGGTTCACCACGGCTCGATGCAGCACGCTCGGGTACAACCCGTTAGATAGTATGTGAAGAAGGTCACCTACATTGACCACGAGTGCACCGGGTATCGGTGGGACAGTGACCCAACCGGTTCCTTCCTTATGAGCCTGGAGCCCTCTTGTGTTGTTCTGGTGAAGGATGGTTAAGAGCGTTGAATCGGTGTGCGCGGCTAGACCCATGGCTCGATCTGGATCCGGGCAAGCCGGGTATGAATTTAACTGCAAAGCTGGAATTGATCCATCTGAGCCAGCCCACTTTACATCCTCCATTGTTACTCCCAATGATCCCAACATCAATGACATGAGTTTTTCAGCTAATTTATTCATCTCCTCTTTATACTCTTCAATTACATCACTGCATTAATAGATCAATAACCATAATTCAGTATCATTTAAACTAAAATTTATGTTTTTTTTTTCAGATCTGAACCGGCGTGCATGCAGATTTTGATTATTTTTAAAAGCAGAACTCTAAACCTCCTCATAGATTACATCTTTTGTTCATAGTGGATATGAACCCGGCCATGAACACGAGGAACATTTTTCCAACAACTTGGTATCATTTGGTATACAGATTTTGATATATATATATATATATATATATATATATATATATATATATATATATATGCATATATTTATACAATAGATTGGGATCTTCGGTTAAAATATGACCAATTATATTCTCTTAGTGGGATCTATAACTAGACACAATCTTGATTTAAAAATAAGGGTCTGAATTTCTTATTTGTGAGAGAATATGAGTGGTCATTTTGACTAAAACATGCATAGAGGATGTGGATCTCAATCCTAAATGGAAGGATTAATAATCCTTACCAGAATCTATTATAACGGTTGGGCCAGAGTTTACGTGCGTGTTCATAAGGCGATCCGACGATGGTGAACCCTTCAGACCACATGAGTTTTGGAAAAAACGATGATATCCTCGCGACGCCATAGCCAGAAACTCCGTTTGAAGCTCGAGCAGCTTTGAGCTTTTGCTGAATCGGAAGCGTGAACAGCTTCCTACAAGTCGACTCCATTTCATAGAGAAGATTTGTCGGTACGCCGTGGTTGGTTACTTGAAACACACCCCAGGTTCTGCATGCATGGCCAACAAGTTTCATGGCGTTTGGATCACGGAGATCGACAACGGGGATGGGCTCGGAATCCGATGAGCCATAAGAAATAGGCGATGAGTCGTGATCTAATGACATCCATGCGTGTGATTCTGGCAATTCTTTCATAGAATTCAAATCTAAGTGGTTCATGGGGTAGGGTTTGAAATCATCTTTTGTATGCATGTTGTATAGTAGTACGTACTTATAATGGTAATTAATGAAACACTTGTAACTGGAAGTGAAGAAGGGAGAACTGATCGATCGAAGATATGGAACTGAAATGTGATGTGTTTACTGTATATATAAAGGGACGAGGGACGAAAGCGACAAAAATGGTGGGGGTGTAATGATAATGATCGTCGTCTTATATATATATATATATATATATATATATATATATATATATATATATATATATTAAAAAGTTCATTTGAGAACTGTTTTTATTGTGAGAACCGCGAGAATCAATCTTAGCCGTCCAATTCCCCCTTCTTCAATTGGATTGCCCACCCATGAATTCCTTACATACACCCTGCCACACTCAATTCCCCCGCGCTCTTCATCCATGAATTCCATCATCCAAAATGAACGACTAATATTGGTTCTCGCAATAAAAACGGTTCTCAAATGAACCTTCCCCTATATATATATATATAGACAAAAGTTCAAACGAGAACTGTTTTTCATACCAGAACCAATCTTAGTCGTCCAATTCCTCCTCATATAATTGGATTGCCCACCCATGAATTCCTTACATGCACCCTGCGACACTCAATCCCCCTACGCTCTTCATCCATGAATTCTATTATCTAAAATGAACGGCCAAGATTGGTTCTCGCAGTTCTCGTACGAAAAACAGTTCTCGTTTGAACTCTCCCCTATATATATATATATATATAGACTGAAAATGAGCGTGGTTCGAGAATCAGACTGGATCGAACCGAAATGGACTGAAAAAACTGAAAATGAGTTTTTATCAAACCGGAAACGAAGCGAGAGTATTTATACGGTTCCTGTTTGGTCTTGATCTTGGTTCTGGATTTCGGTCCTAAAACTGAATTTGGACCAAATTCAAGAAGTGAGAAACCACTTAACCAATGTTGGTTCGAGTCTTAATTACTTTGTGGTCTTTAGTTTTGCTCAATGGTACAATTTTCAGTTATAGCTATTCACCTTAATTTGTTATATATGTAAAAAGAATTCTTTGATTTGGTTGCAAGAATCACATGACCCTATTTATTGATATCAGTAATTTTATAATTCAGATTCCTTTAACTTTTTTCATGCATGCTACAGGCAAGATTTACAATTACATGTGAAAATTTAAAGAGTGATATTAACAAGCTTGCGCGCAGGCAAGTTTTGCAAATACATACGCTGATACGCATAGCTAGGCTTGCCTGCCTTGGAACAATTTGGTTTGGGTTCCCATCTTAAAGTTCTCTATATATGATCATCGAACTCACGGATGACATCAAAGTTATAGAAACAGTAATCGAAGAAAAAGGAATCGTCGCTGCCTACTATATATACCACTTTTTTGTTTTGGAAAATTGGAATTTGGACTCTGACGACATTTCATTTACGGTTCGGTAAAAACCCGAAACCGATAGGACAAAAACCGTTTTGTACCCAAGCCGAAAATCATAAAAATGCAAAACCAAAAACCAAAGCGGAGATCATATACTAGGTCGATTAACCCGAAACCCGGTCGGGCTGACGATCGATTAATACCCTAATTACTAGTGGATGCATGTCATGCATCAAACAACTCGTCTCATGAGAAAAATGGAGCCTCATATATAACTCTCCCATGCAGTACCTTTCCTCTAAAGTTAGAGGATGACATATTTACTTTGTGGTTAAAAAGATGAATGTTTATTTGTTTCATATTTTTTTTTTGTGTGTGATATGGGTAAGTTTGTCTTGGATGATAGAGATGAAAATGGAAAGGACCAAATTGTCTTCTTATAAAGATTTTATAGTAAGAGAGAGTCTCTCTCTATTTCATGTGGCCTTGTCTTGTCCTGAAGCAGAAACACATCTGTATCATTTGGTATTATAAGGCTAATTAGAATTGTGTCATTTTGTCCAAAACCCATTTGTGGGCTCATAACTATCCCCTTTAATCCAACACCTTCTTCACTCCTGCTTCAATTTGTTTAATTTTTTATTAATTAATTATTGGAGTTATTTCCTTAGGAACCCTCAATCGTGGGTCACCTAAAGCACGTACATCAGATAGAGTGAGATTCATGCTCATTGGACCATTTACATGTACGTCCCTATAATCATTGAGTGGACAATTTCCTAAAGTTAGAGGATGGTGCTAAACCATATCAAGATAGCACAGTGGTAAATTCTATCGAAAGTCTTAGAAGAGATCCAAGGTTAAATTATTGCCGGATGGAAATATATATATTTATGGGTTTCAAACTCAAAATCAATTAGCTATGAGAGAAGTAATTCATGACTCTTATTCGAGTCGGTCCAATGTGGGACAATACTCAACAGGGCATATCTTGGAGGAATATAGGAAACGGACACAGATCGGAAATGGTTTGGCTCCGTATATCAAATAATCGCTCGAATTTCCCGAAAAACTTGCTAAAACTTAACAAGTTGTTAATAATGAATTAGCCTGTACCAAAAGAGGGATTAATTAGTACTAAGGATATTGCATGGTTATGTTATCATAATTAAAGGCAATTAACATGGGGAATTTAATCATCTGGAATTGGGATAATGTTGTAGATGCATGATGTTGGTTTGACAACTCTACAGACAATTAACATGGGGAATTTCTATAATAATCATTTTTATTGTAAATGAATTTGTTATTCACATGGGGTGGGTCCTTCTTTAATTTTGAATAGATACATTTGCAACCTTCTAGTGGCCACTTTGCCTCTTTGGTGTAGCCTATGGTCTCTTGCAATATTTTAGTAGAACTACTTGACTCACTGCTCTTGATTTTAAAAAATAAGACATTAGAAGCTGGCACACAAATTAGACAGTATATATGCATGTGTTTGTAAAAAACGTGAACCGTCTTTATCATTTATATAACCTTATCATACGCAGACTTCGTGTTACTAAGTGTCGGAAGGACCCAAAACAACTTTTAAATCATGCAATAAAAAACAACCGCCTAGTTATAAAAAACAGAAGTAATAATTGGTTTATTAGAAGTATGTGTTCTTTAAATTTAGTTGATGTAGTCCACTTTGATCCTATACATGGTTTGAGTTTTAGATACCGCCACCAGATCATGGTTGACTACCCCCGCACACCTTTCTCTATTTTTTCTCTCTTCTTCCACTCTCATATCCAGTTTGAAGGACACATTATTGTAGATGAAACTAAATTAGTTTTTACTTTGTTTTTATTCTTGTTTCTCGCCTCTGATGCAACCTCCCCTGCCGTAATTGTAGCACTTGCTTCAAGCCGCCTATAGTCATTGCACCGTGCGTGTCTTGTGTTGCCGCCTATAGTCATTGCACCGTGCGTGTCTTGTGTTGCCGCCTTAGTCTCTGATCTATTACTGTCTTTCGTCATAGACTTTTATTTTTATTTTTTCTAGTGTTTATGTAGTTAGTTTATGTCCATGCTAAACCTCTGATCTCCTCTCATTTTGACTGGGATATTATAACTTATTAGATAGAATAGAAATTAATATTAGTTTTAGCTTAGCGGTTTCGTCAAATTGTATAAATATGTTACGGTCTTTTAGTGTTTTTATTATATATATATCTTCTTATACCGGCCATATTTAGTACTTTTCAGGGTTATTCTTATTTTAAAGTAATTTTTGTGATAGTTTGTAATGACCATCATATATTCATATTCGCCCCAGGAAGAATATTTTGTGGGAAATATTTGTTTCTCTGGCATGTAGTCGGAGACACTGCCACCGATGCCGAAGGAGTTTAGCATTGCTGACGCGGGTTCTAAAGATGGGTTGATGTGTGCTTTTTGCCGAAGAACGTAAATGCCATTGTGAGGTCTTGAGTCTACATGTCTGTGGACCTTGACCCGCAAAATTAATATTAGCGAGAATAGATTATTCTCCTATAGATAAATCTTCGTGTACGTTATTGTAACACTAATGTCCATGCAATTACGTGTATATTTCACGATAATAAGTAGAATCTCTTCAACAAGATGAAAACTATCATATTAAGACGAATTGAACATCAATCCTTTGCTACTCTTCTCGAAGATGCAAACCATCACAACATACATACCGCAATGTAGAATAAATGTGGTACTTACATTGAAGGGAGGTGAGCGCGCAGAACTTCACAATCAAAAACACACACACAAACAAACAAAACATCACAAAGAAGATGAAATCAAATGCACACTTCTTAAGAGAATATCATATATAAATAACTAAGAAAGTTGACACTATAAGAATACATTGCATTTTCGAGGACAAATTTCCTTGAAAACGGCCATTTTCCGATAGTTCTCCAAGGAAAACAGGTCCTAGTAAAAACCTTCCCCAGAAAGTAAATTTTCCGAGGACATATATTTCTAAGGGGGTTTTGTGGACAAAATATTAGAGGGATTCCCAATGACAAATTTTTAAAGGATTTTGAAAACAATTTTATGATAGATTTTTGAGGAGAGAGATTTCCAAAAACAAGTTTTTAAGGAATTTCCTAGAACACTAGGGTTCGCAAATCTATTGGAAAACTCTCACTAAACATCAACTATTAAAAAGATAATAATTATTAATTAATTTTGTTGTAATACCTAGATTTTCATTCAATATAGAAAAGAAACTATTCAAACAAAAATTTAACACATCACATTTTATTTGGTAAAGTTATTTAAATTATAATACCAAATTGATAAAAATATATAAAGTTCAATCCAAATTCGACAAGCTTAGATATACTAATTTATACATAATGATAACCTTAGAAACATGTATATATATATATATACACACACACACACTAGCATCATACCCGTGTAATGCTGTGACATCAAATAGTTTCTATTTTGCAACATGTTGTTTTAAAAAATGTAATTATATGGTATTCGCATGATTCGATATCACTAAAAGGTTTTCTTCAGCAACATGTCTGTTTTTTCAAAAAAAAATTATTTGCATCAATTATTTTACTACTTTTAAAAATAAATTAAAGACACTAAAATAAGAAAAAAGATTTATATTTAAGAAATAAGGAGAGAGAAGTTAATAAGGTTTTGGAAATTATGTTGATGTGGGTAGATAAGTGTGTTTGGGTGAGAGATTGTGTTAGTGGGAGAGTATATTTTAAATGAATAAAAAGTTAAAGTAAATTAGAAGAGAGAGTGAAATGATTAAAGATTGAATGGATGAGATAAATTTAAATAAAATGAAATGTCAAACTTTTATGTTGATTGAATTTTGAGAACTCTTAAAGTTAAGCAGGTGAGAGAATGTTGAATGACTTATATAATAGTATAGATAAGAAAAGATCATTTCAGAACCATTTTTATTGCGAGTACTATGAGTAACATTTGTAACCGCCATTAATGCTCATTAATAGGGGTATTTTGGTCTTTTATATAATTTTCAACCGTGAATTGTGTCCGGATGAGTTGCCATTAAAGATCGAGAATTGATTTTCTCGAAATACTCCTCGTTAATGCATCGTTAATGAGCTATTAATGTGTCATTAATGAGCCATCATTTTTATTGACCATTAACTTATTTTAGTCAAGGGTCAAGATTGGTTCTCACGATACTCGTAATAAAAACGGTTTTCAAATAAACAATCCCATATATATATATATATATGCATGTATGTATGTATATATGTATGTAAGCCTAGCTATATGTTTGATAATTTATGTTGTAAAGTGATAAATATAAAAAAAAATACATTTTAGCAAAACACATGCAAACACATATACACGTTCTACTATAAACGTAATTAAATGTATAATCATATTAGGATACTAACATAGTGTGTACATCACAAGTACACATACAAATCAAAAACACGTTTAATTATATAAAAACTAAATCTATATATGTTAAAGTAAAATCATTTTGAGGAAAGGTACTCGCTTTTTTGGCAAGGCATAATTATATATATATATATATATATATATATATAGACACTAGTGAGTTACTCGTATAATACGACGGTGATTATAATCGATACCACTAAATGTGTGTAGCAAATATAAAATAAATTTTAATTTATTTTTAGAAGGATGCGTATACCAAATAGAAAATTAGTTTCAATCTATTCGAAGGTTAATAATTGGATGGATGAAACTAATCAAGATAAGATGCATGGTTAGGATGAAGTGTTGATTGAAAATTAAAAACTCTTAAACTAATAAGGAGAAAGAATATTGTATTTTTGAAGGATGTGTATAACAAATAGAAAATTAGTTTCAATCTATTGGAAGGTTAATAATTGGATGGATGTAAGTAATCAAGATAAGATGTATGGTTAGGATGAAGTATTGATTGAAAATTAAGCACTCTTAAATTGATGATGAAAAAGAATATTATATGATTTCTAAAGTAGTATAGATATATCATTGTAAAATTTAAAATTATATATCCTTATAAATCCTCTAAACTTTCATATATATCTAATTCAGATGCTTAATTTAATTATAATTAAACAATTTTTAAAATAAAAACTAATATCTTTAATGTAATTAACATATTATATTACAAAAATACCCTTATTCATACACAAATATACCCTTCTAATACCAAGTTTGATATATGTATGGTCAATTTATCGTATGTTAATCAAAAGGACTAATCTAAAACTACAAATAGACTACAAACAATCATTCAGCGAAGTCCTTGGAAGAATTAATTGAAACACATGCAAAGTCCTTGGAAGAAGGCAACATGAAAGAAAGACCTAATAAATGATTATAAATATATTGACACACCAATGGATTAAGTTGAGAATAAGAATCTACCGCATGCTTCAACGGTGAGACTATCAAAACAATGGGATCATGAGTCGGTAGCAATCACCGATAGAATTGAGTACAATAAGCGTAATCACCAATGTACCCATAGGGGTAATTAGTGGACACACGAATTACTAGATGTGTTCAAAATATCCGAAACCTAAAAACTAAACCTAAAAACCACAAAACCATATCAAAATCTAGGTTAACTGAATCGAATTCAATTAACTAGATGTTTATAGGAAAAAACTGGTTTCGTGTGTTGATGATTGTTAATAAACAACAACTCGGTAACAAGGTTTAAGAGACGGGCAACATAGAAGGAAACTTTAAGAAGAAATTGGTATGTATTTAATATTGTAAAAATGATATATGATCCTATTTTTTCATCATACTTTATCTTTTTACTACTCACAATGAAATGTGAAGTCGACTAATTCTTTTTCCTGACCTCTGGCCTCTTGATTTTGATATTTGTGTTAATCTTGTAAGTAGAATAATAAGTAAGAGGATATATCAAATTTCGTGATATTGTCTAATACAATATATTCTTTCAAACTACACAAAACTTTAACATCGTATAGACACCGAGAGTCGTTAAGAAACTTGAAAGGTGAATGTACGTACGTAATGACTATAACCTATCTCATTTCTCTAAAAATACAAACTCTCTTCACTTAATATAAATAGCAGTTGCAGATTCTAAATTTGAAGTAAAATACAATTACTTAATTTATCAAATTATTTTAACAATGTATATAAAAAAAACATGTTCAGATGTCCTACTTAGAGGTGTTTAATTGGTTTATCTTATTGAGGACTTATAAGCCCCTTATTTTTAGTAACCATGTTTTTTTGACTTATTTTTTTTAAGTTATGTGGTTTGTTTTATAATGTTCAGAGTAATTGTGATAGGAGTGAAATGTATTTACGTAGATTTCTTAGATGAAGAGAGTATACAATAAAGTATTTTCATTTAATATATGTTCTATTCATAACATGCTCACCTAAGGCTATAAAAGAACCGTATTCCATAAACTGTTCATGAAATGGTTTAATAGGAAATTGAATATAAAGATATTAATAATATTCATCTATTTTGATCATATATAAAATATAAATTAATTTAACTCCTCGTAAAATATTACTTATTTTATTAATAATAATTAAATGATTTAAGTAATAATATAAGTAGATTTAAACTAATATATAAATTTATATTTTTAAAATTAATAATTTAAATTTACATTTACTTTCAAAACAGAAAAATAAAAATCTGTGACCTTTGCACTTTAAATAATTGAAAACAACAAGGTAGAAACTCTAAGAGGGTGTTTGGAATGATATTTCAAATGAAATTGGTATTTGGTGGGATTTGTATTTAGTGGGATTTAAAATCTCATCTTGTGTTTGGTTCATATTTTTTAGGTGGGATTTCCACCACCACTAAACTCCATCAATATCCAAAGACGGCGGACGACGGTGAACGACGGCGACGGCGGAAGACGAACGACAGCGGACGACGAACGAACGACAGCGGAAGACGAACGACAGCGGACGACGAACGAACGACAGCGGACGACGAACGAACGATGGCGGATGACGGCGGACGACGGCGGGCGACGAACAAACGACGAAGGACGACGGCGGACGACGACGAACGACGGTGGACGACGAACGACGGCGGACGATGAGCGACGGCAACAATGAACGAACGACGGCGGATGACCAACGACGGGGGATGACGAACGACGGCAAACGACGACGGATGAGGAACGACAATGGATGACGAACGACGGTGAACGACGGCGGACGATGAATGACGGCGACAACGAACGAACGACGGCGGACGACAGTGAACGACGGCGGATGATCAACGACGGAGACAACGGACGAACGGCGGCGGATGACGAACGACGTCGTTCGTTCGGACGACGGTGAACGACGGCGACAACGAACGAACGACGGCGGACGACCAACGACGGCGACAACGAACGACGAACGAACGACGGCGGATGACGAACGAACGACGGCGGACGACGAACGACGAACGAAACATAGAATTTAGAAATCCCTCATCTGTGGGATTTGTAAATACTATGGGGGTGGGGGATTTAGAAATCCCTCATTTGTGGGATTTCAAAGATTCCTGGGATTTGAAATCACATCCCATTTTTACAAACCAAACACAAGGTTTTTCAGGATTTGAAATCTCAATCCTAAAGATTCCCAAGAAATATCACGAACCAAACACCCCCTAAGCCCTTCTAAGATTTGCTTACACGACACACTAGTCAGCAAAACAGTGACGGGTGGAAAGTTTGTTTGTGTTATCTGGACACTATTGTTACCTTATTTGTATTTAAGAGTATGTTCTAGGATATTTATACATAAATTTTCAGAATGTATGGTTTTTAGATTATTTAACGTCAGGATTTAAATGAACGAACAAAAACATCCCAATTTTCTAAAAGAACAAGCGCAGACATAATATTTGTTCGTTTAAATGTTCGTGCTTCGTCTAAATTTAAACGAACGAACATAAACATATCCTGTTTACAACCCTACACTCACTGGCCACTAGAAAAAGTAGGTTTAATTACAAATATCCAAACAAAGATAAGACCCAAGAGAAGATGTGAAAACCTAGCCATAACAAGGCACTATTCACGTCTAGCGAGTCTGGATGTAAGTAACTACATATATAGCCAACAATTAATAGTTCTTATCATGTGTCCACTTGCTTGATAGGACAAATATACATGTCCAAACGAAACACCTTTCTTTATGTTTTGGAACCCTCTGTTGTCACTATTAATTGTCTTTATTCGAGGCAAAAAGAAATTTCATGTGATTTAATTTTTACACAACATTTTTTAATAATAAACAATTCTTGACCCACTTGAAAACAAACGTGAAACAAATATTAAGAGAGTCGATCTATATGAACCCGATATAAAATAAGTTTCTTCAATAATAAGTCGATACGAAAATGATATGATAGTTTTTAGGTCAAGATCAGATCAACTCTATAATTCAATGTTGACTTATTTAACATTATTCCATATAGAGTTATGTTCAATAAAATTAATATAAAAAACAGTCCTACAATTTTAATATTCAATCAGTATACAATCACATGTTATTTGTAAAATCATCATATGTGAATTATGATAATGTCACTCCGTTCAAAATTTTAAAATACAATCTGGACCATTGATAAAAGCTAAAATTAGTCCTTAAGACTATGAATTAAGTATAAATTATATTGAACAATCTTCATTCCATGCAATAATAACTATTAGTTAAGTTATAAATATTAAAAATAACCAAATATTGGGTTTTTTAATTTAGTAAAATGTGAAATATAGATATTTTAAGGAGTTAGAATTAAACAGGTTTACTTCAATAAAATGTATTTAATTTGTCACGTGTTCCTATTCTATGTTTCGAACTTTAAAAGTTTCTATTTTGTGTATCAAACTTTTAATTTGGTATTATCGTATGTATTTTGGTTACATCAAAAAATGTATAAGTTTAGTACAGACAAATTAAATGTTTGATACACATAATAGAAAATTTAAAGTCACATACAATTATACACACAATAGCAAAACATCACAATTTAAATATATTTTAGTAAACTAAACCCAAACAAATAAGAGAGAAAAACAGGAAAAAATTGGTGCATTTGTACAACCTTTTTAAAAAATTTTCTAATCATGTCAGTATAGTACACATTTTTTAACAGGAGTAGAGTATGTTTTTCTTTACAATTTGTGTAATTGGCTAGGGGTGAGCATGTTAAACGAAAAGCTAACATATAACTAAATTGGTTATGGTTAACCATGATTAACCGAACCGACCCACTTGATTTAAATTCATTTTATTTTCGTAAAATCTTTACACAAGTTAGTTAAAAAGACATTATTTATAAAAGCTTGAAAGATTAAAGATGTCAATGAGATCGATTGAGTATAATATCTTGCTACAATTTATATATTCAGACGTTTAAAACATTAATATATTTTGTTATTTCTTATTTAATAATCAATTTATACTTCAATATGCCCATCTGTATGTTCGATTACATGTTACAACGATCGTGTTTTGAACCTATTCATTTTACATTAGAATAATTTTTTTACTACAATTATAAAAGCAACCTCAAACGAAATGGTTAACAAACATTTGAATTAACCAATCCGTTAATTTTAATCGATTTAAGCATAATCAATTGTTTATGGTTTTGCATCAATCGAATTGTTCGGTTTTAGGCATTAACCAACCCATGTACACGCCTACAATTGGCCACACAATTGGTTCATCTATCCTAATGTGCTTCTTTTCAATTTGTCCAACCATTTACACTAATTTAAATTCAAATATATTATACTATTTTATTATCTTCTAATATAAATAAAAGTATAACTTCAATAAAATTTATTAGATGATCCTAGCTATTGAATTTAAATAAAAACTTTAATTATCAAATCTTAACAATCAATTTTGATAAAAATATATTAAAATTCAATTTTGACTTTTTCTTGGTCATAATTGGATTCAATTTTGACTTTAATTTAATCATAATTATTATAGATAATTCATATATGATGTTCTTGAACTTTAAAATATTTATAATTTACAAATATTATAGTTACACTTTATAATATTTTAAAAGGGACAATTTCATATATGTCCCTCTTAAATTACAAAATATCTTATATATTCAAAACAACCATTATATTTTATGCATTAAAAACATATACTTTGGGTATATAATATATTTTTATAAGTTAAGAGAGACATATATATATATATATACATGATATTTTTCCTATTTTTTAAATCAATCGGTGTATTACATGAATATTTAATGTAAAGGGTTGGATAAAATGGAAATTAATGTAAAGATAATTGCACATTTATGTACTTTTCTCTACTATATTAATAATGTAAATGCAAAGAAAATTATACTTAACCGGTTAATTTAATTAAGAAAATTATACGCAGCCTTCAAGACGAATATTTCTACAGGTACTCAAGGGTAGTGCCATATAGTTTTACTTGAAAAACAATTTAAGTTTTTTAATCATCTTCGAAAAAAGATTCTCTCGTGTTATGGTTAAACATGACCCATCATATTTTCTTACTAATATGAGAGTGACTTCTTTATTACAAGTCAAAAATAGGTCTCATTTTCATATTTATGAGCTAACATGTTAAAGATATGTTTAACTATAACATAAGATGATCTTAATTTATCTTTTTGAGATATCTTCATGAATAGCTTATCTCTTAATGTTTATATAAAAAAAACGACTCTGCTTTCTAAACTTGAAGAATAGATTCATTTGAGATTAATAAAAATAGCACACAAGTCAAAAAAGACAGCCAAACAAACTTTTCAAATTATTGTATACTAATAGTCTAATACGGTATGTTGGTACCCGCGTAATACTGTTATTCCGAATAGTTTCTATCCGATAACATATGGTTTAATTTATAAAGGGTTTCGTATCTAAAAGTATATCGAAGTTGTCACTTTATGCTATTGTATATACCCCAACTTTCAAAACTACCATTTAATGTATCGGAGTCTCAACACTACCATTTAATGTACCCGTTCACCTGCAAATCAGATAACCGGTATTTTCTTTTGTTTTTACTTATTTTATGCCAACATTTACCATCTCATTTTCCACCTCATTAACTATTGCCAGCTCTTAATATTCAAGAATATCTTCATCTTCAACAAGATGAACATGAAGATGTGTTCTTCCTTCAAGAACATCATCATCTTCAATCGAACCCCTAAGATGAACGAAGATGAAGATGCCCCAAATCGTAGTCCCAAATTAGAAGTTGGTGGTGGTGGTTATGCCGGCCGGAGGTAAGAAATGGGTTCTTTGAACCTTCGGTCGTCGATGGTGGTCGAAGTTCTTGAATGCCCAGTGTATTATTATTATTATTATTATTATTATTATTATTATTATTATAATTATTATTATTATTATTAAACAAGAAAAGTCATATCACCTGTCACGTCACCTATAACCGTGTCACATCACTCATAACCTACTATTTAAGGTAACGATACATTAATAAATTGTAGATTTTGAAATTTAAGTATATTGAATGGTAGATTTGAAGTTGAATATAACACAATAGCAAAAAGTGACAGGTTCAATACACTTTTAAAAACTAAACCCATTTATAAAATATAAAGTATGGCATTTGACGGATAATTTCTATCTAGTACCATGTCGTTTCATTTATCTTTTCTTTCCATCAACTATTTTCTTCATTTTTAAAACAAAATTTAAAAAATAACAAAACAATTATTATGTTCATCTTTTGTGGGTGGAAAAGATGCATTTATAAAAGAGTGTATTGATTGATAAGTGTATATATAAAGTAGGAGAAAAAAGAAGTCATTTGAAGGATATATTATTAAATTTCGATTGCTAAAATTTTAAAAAATTAAATAAAAAAGAGAATGTTGAATATACTATAACATAGTATATATAAAGTTTCTTCTATTACTTTATCTTGAACATGTGACTTTCATTTCGGGGCCCACTAAACACGTAGGATACCTTGGTATCTTAACTCATGTCTAATATATTAATTAAAAGAAAATAATTATGACATTATCATCTTTATTTATAGAAAAGTTACAACCAAACATAACTTTTTATTTTACAAACTTTTAAAAAAAAACTTGATAATTATTAATCATAATATAATCTTCTATTTTTAATATATTTACTTTCTTCGTATCAAGAATGATTATTTAAAATTAAAATTAACTTTAGATACAAAAGTTTTTAAAATTTTATAACGTTTCATGTTTTTAGATGATTAATATTGGTAAATATATAAAATATAAAAACAATATAAGTTTATTATCCTATAATATATACGTAAATAGTGAAATTAAGTTTAGAAACTTTTTAATATCATTATCTATTAGCTAAAAAACATTTTTATTTTCATAACAATTAAAATTGTTTAAATCCACCGCCACATGAATTGAAATACTATCCGCCCATTATTTTATTTTTAAATTACTTTCCAAATATGGATGTTTATTAACCGGAAGATAGTAACTATTGTAGGTATTTATATCTTAATTCTATAAAATTGTTGTATTTCGACATCACACATGTTTCGGTGATTCTTCTTCATTTTGGTAGTTATCAATTATCGAGAATAAATAACCATTTTCTGAATAGACCTTTATTAGGACAAAATTCAACTACTAGGAAGAAATCACTATTAAGAAATTTTACAGAAGACAATTCTGATCAGAATACAACAATATAAATTAAAAATGATGGAAGAACTCTATGAATTTCTTTAAACGACATATCTAACGGTATGTTTAATTTCAAAACACAAAATTGTTATATATTTGCATATATTATAGGGCAAACTGCACCAAAATACATCGAACTTTGGCTAAGTTGTCATTGTATACAACGAACTTTAAAATTTTTAAAAAAATACAACCAACTCTCTTATAGCTCCCATTGTATGCAAGTTGTAACCTGATTAGCAGGTTACAAGTCACCTTATGATTGTTTTCTTACTTTTTAATTATTTATTATTAGTTCTTCATCTGTGTTCTTTAAAATTCAAGAAAATTCAAACCCGGAAAATTCAAAACCCCATTAGAATCTCGATCGTGTTAAAAGAATTGCAGATCAGAAATTATTATGTTGAAAGAATTGCAGAAGAAGCAGAAAAAAAGATAACAAAAGCAATGCACCAAATCGAAGATGAAGTCAAGATCTCATTGAAGTCCAAGTAAATTCAAATCCAAGAACATTTTAGATATTGTGTTCTGATCCAAGAGTATTCAAATCGAAATCAGTAACCAAATTATACATTCAAATCAAAAATCAAAGTAGAACATTCAATTCTCAAACACTCATATAACAAAGATCTAATATGTACCAAAATTGCCTAAAATCGCACATCAAACCTGAATGAAGAGAGACGACAGTGATGGTACCTTCATCCTATGGCTTCTTCCAATTGGCAAAATCCATGATGGCGGCGGCGACGGTTTGAAGGGGACTCAAGAAACCCTAACCGTAAGAAACCCTAAGCTCGATGAGGATGATATTTGAAGTCAACGCGGTAGTGGTGGAACCCTAATCACGACGGTGGTGGTTGAACCCTAATCGCGGTGATGGTTTAAACGTGATGGCTGTGATGGTAGTTTGAAAGTGACGACTCTCGTGGAGGTTTGAACGTGAAGGCGGCAGTGGTGGTTGAAGAGGAGACGGCAGTGATGGTGGAGGAAGGCGACGAAGGTGCTGGTGGTTTGAAGGTAACGTCGGTAGTGATGGTTTGAAGGTGACGCCGGTAGTGATGGTTTGAAGGTGAGAGAGAGTTTATCAAGGGGTGTGTTTGAAGGTTCTTTGACCAAGGAGATGAAGATCTTCAATGATCTTCAAATTTTGAATGAAAAATCAGAAAATAAAAGGAAAATAAAAATAACCGGATGTTTACCAGTTATTAAAGGTATACTTGCATACAATGGGAGCTATAAGAGAGTTGGTTGTGTTTTTTAAAAAATTTTAAAGTTCGTTGTATACAATGACAACTTAACTGAAGTTCGTTGTATTTTGGTGCAGTTTGCCCTATATTATATTAGATTTATTTATATTAATTCTAAGTTATAATTATTCTCATATAAAAATATTTACTACTATATAAAATCTAATTAACTTTATGCTAATGTTAAGATATCTATGTATTATACATTGTTAAGTCATTAATTCAAACTAAAAATGTAGATGTAGATTTCAGGTTGACAACATATTTAAACATGGTATTTGACTACTTTTGGTTCAATTAGAAATCAATAAGATTCACTTTGATTTAGTTTGACATTCTTCCCTTACTTCACCAGCTTCTTTTTACTTCACACAGTTGTTACCACTTTTGTACTTGTTTACATTAGAAGTTTAACTATTACTACATAATGTAAAAGTTGCCATGACTTGGATTTGATTGTATAAAGTTTTATTTTTATTTAATTTTCTTTTGCAGGAATTGAATTATTGGCAAAGGTGACCATTTGAAACATTTCTTTTCTAATCTATTAATGATTTAAATCTATGACTGTTTCAAAAGTATCTTTGTTCATCTACTGTTTTTGTTTTGCACAAGTTATTATTGCTTGGATTTGACATTTTGGAGACCATATAGTAAGACAAGACTTGTCATGTAAATGTTGGAACATGTTTTATGTAACATTCATAAATGATATCATAACACACTAGAATTGGAGTCTTGGACATTGATTGATATCACATGAAAAGAACAATCATTCATTAAATGTGGGATTTAATTTGAAGATCAGCATATACATATATAGGGAAGGGATATACTAAAAAAGTTATAAAAAGTAAGAAGAAATGTAAGCCATTAGATTCATAAGATAATAATTAACTTTTTTTAAATTAAATAATTATAATTGATTAGTTGAGGTATATTAGTCTTTTGATTATTTAACCACCTCTTAAAATCAGTAAACATATTTCACAATAAAAACACTGATTCAAAATTCAAATGACGGTGGATCAATAGATTTGATGCACAACACGAATCATCAATTATAAAATTGATGCACATTCCTCTAAACTCTAGTTATACACTCAACGGGTTACAAGCTTAGGAGAACTCAGAAATTTAATGAATGATATTCATAAAGAAAAATTACACACAATACAAAAAATTTATAAACAATTAAACTTTTATCCAAAAAAAGTAATCGATGCACAAACCAACATCATACAGATGCATAAGACTCAAAATTGAATGAACAATAAACACCCAATCAATAATTTAGTTCAATCAGAAACATGATACAGGTCAAAGAATTTTATACAAACAAGAATATGATGAATAAGCTTGAAGCATTCAACAAATTAGATGAAAAAAATACTATTACATCGTCGGCAACAGGAGGCAGCAACCATCGGAAACCCTAGAAAGCGACGGGATGAAGACGGTGGTGTCGCAATTTACACCGAAGAGGACGAGGTGGAGTGTGCCTCGACTTCACAATTTACACCGAAGGAGGAAAGTGGTTTCGCAATTTACTGGGGAAGTGGGGATGAAGACGGTGGCTTCGCAATTTGCACAAAAGAAGGCGGCGGTTTAGCAATTTGCACCGATGTCGGACTCGACTTCACAGCAGCGGCCACATAGACTAGTTTAGGGTTAAAACGTTGGTTCTCAAATGGGGCGATAGTGGTAGTCATGGGGTGCTATTCCAAAGGAAATGAGAGAATTTTTTATATCCAATACCAAAATTATCATGGGACTATAATTGCCATGTGTCAAGCCCTAATTTCTTATATATAGGGGAATGTTCATTTGATAACCGATCTTATTGTGAGTACCGCAAGAACCAATATTAGCCGTTTATTTGGTAAGAGGAATTCATGGATGGAGAGTGTAGGGGGGATTGAGTGTGTCAATGTGCATGAGATGAATTGATGAGTGGGTGATGACATTGAAGGAAGAAGAATTGGACAACTCAGATTAGTTTTCGCGGTACTGCCAATAAAAACTGTTCGCAAATTATCTTTTCACTATATATATATATAGAGAGAGAGAGAGGGGAGAGTTCAAACGAGAACTGTTTTTCGTACGAGAATTGCGAGAACTAATCTTAGCTCTTAATTGATTAAATTTAATCAATAGCTAAGATTGTTTAGCGGCTCATTAATATTTCATTAATGGATCATTAATGATGCATTAATGATGATTATTCCAGGAAAATCAAGTCTCGCAAATTAATGAAGGCTCATCCAGATGCAAATTACAGTTAAGTAAATATATAAATTACCAAAATACCCCTATATTTATTTATTTATTTATTTATACACATGTCCAAATCACTAGTTTACATGTGCACTACGTACAATTGTTTATGTACCTCCTAGACGACCTGGCCGGACCATATCATGATGGTCGATCAGTAACCGGTGAATTGACCATGCATATATATATGGTTCCGCTTGTCCGGTCCCCCGGCCAGGTCGACCACCACCTGATGGAAAAGGAACCAATCGATCTGGTTTTCCAGTATCATCGTTATGGACGGTTATATCGCATCGTCAACAAATATATATTAATTAATTCTTTATGTTATAATTAATATAGCGACATGATGTGGACATATATCCGCCATGTGTTTTTACAAGTGAGGGAAATTAAAGGTACAGAATTCTATAGGTAATTGGTCGTCTGGTCTTTTCAGCCTTATATATGGACATCGAAGTACGTTATTAGAGCTCGTAACTGTAAACTATCAATATATATGCTATATTTTTGCAAAGGGAGGTGATCCTTATACGATAAAAGTGATCATATATAATAACTTTATAAATCATCATTTTATATCATGTGCATTAACAATTTCTATCTTATTATGTATGGTTAAAAACTGTTATAAGTATCAGCTCTCTTTTTCAAAAACTTTAATTCACTCTTAATTTGATCTACAATTTTATGAGAGAATATGAATCCGGTGATCAATGGTCCTGATGGATCAAATCATCACCATCTACTTACTTGATCAATTTTGTATTCTATAATCTATATGATGATTGTAATATCTCATATTGATCTTTTTTTATTTAGGATTCAACGTGTGAAGCTAAATAGATGATGCCGTAACATGAAGAATCAAAATAGTGATGATATTTTCCGTCACTAATTTGTTGCTAGATTGCCATCGGCAAAACAAGTTCAATAGGTTGGCCTGACATTAGAACTAGATTAAACGTTTATGTGATATATAAGTTGGTTAAAAAAATTAATGTTAAATAATTATAAAATGCAAAATCATCTAAAGTTAACTGGTTTGGGACTCGAATTAGTAAAGTCTGAGGAATGTTCTACGTCTAACCACCTAAAACCAACTAGTTTATGATCGGTTGAGTTAAATATTCGCTACATTGGTTCCATCAAAAGTCACGGACTTATAAATAAAAGAATAAAAGCATATGTTGCATAAAGTCTTGAAGTTGGAGGATCTCTTAAAAGTAAATTAACCATGAGCTAAAAATATAAATAATTCGTGAATTAAAGTTTGGTTATTTATAAAAAGAATGAGTATTTGACTGGTGAAAAGTTAAGAAGGATCAATACAAAAATATATTTGTAATTCTAAATGTAATCATTATAATTTTGTTTCAAATCATTTTTGCTGACGTTGGTAAGTATCACTTGAATTCTTTAGATATATGATGTTGCAAGTTGGTTTTCTATGCCTAGATGATTTGCAATTTGCTTGGGGACAACCAAATCTCAAATGTGGGGTATTTTGATATCGTCATATATAGATATATATTTTAAGCGATATTTGTTATACTTTAGTCTGTTCTTGTTTATAAATAAGTTAAAAGATACTTTATATCTTGAATCGTTGATTTCTGTTTAAAAAGAAGGATTATGAAAAGTTTTGACCAAAAATGAAGAAAAATAAAGAAATAAGAAAAGATGTCCGCTCCGACACACCTTCACTGTTTTAATCATATCTCATTCATACGAACTCGGATTGAGGTGATTCAAAAGGCTATGAAAACTAGACTCTAAGGAACATACATGCGATTATAGGGTTCCAATATGACGGCTGAGGACGTCCAGAAGTGATTTCAAAGCCTGACAGAATGTTTGGAGCTCAATAACGAAGAGGAAGACCGCAACTTTGACGGGATTGACTCGGGTTTGCCATCATCGGTCTATAATGGTTTGCAAGTTCTATTCTTTTTCATTTTTTATGTGTTCTAGTTGGTCTATGGGCTAGGTTTTCTTTTTTCACCTTGATTCAACGAACCCTTGTTTATTGGTTTGATTTCTATGGATCCAGATGTTTAGTAATTGTATAACTTATCATGTTTAGCTTTTTCAAAGATCATTTGTGTTAAAGTTTTGATCTTTATGCCTATTGCTAAGTATTTCATAGTTGAGAAGACCGTTCTACCTTTGGTTGCTTTAATCATGAGGTTCAATGACCATTAGGATTCATGATTAGTGATGGTCCAAATCCTAGGGTTAGCCTATAAAGTAATTAACTTTAATGTGTTAGACAATTGCATGCGATGACCATTCGGTGTTAATTGATTGCCTTTGTGACCAATACAAATCAATAGATTAAGTCTAGCTTGATACGAATTTATTGACTAATTATAGGGATAATTAATGTCATGACCATTGGGTTAATGTTTCTATAATTATAGGGTTAGTGAATCTGACACGAGATCTAGATAATTTAGAAATCGGTATATAATGAATAACATTCATTGCACTTCCATGAGATTGACAGTAGACGAGAGGGTAATCGAGTCTAGGTGAGAATACTTCGTATTGATTGTTTTCATTCCAAGCTCTCAGCTTTATCTTACTTTTGGATTGTTTTCTCTTTTGTCTAATTAGAATTGTTTATCGCATTCTTGGATTAATTCCCCATTTAATCGTTTTATTTAGACTAACTAATAATAAAATCTTTTAAATCTGGAATCATACTCGTTCCCTACGTGTTCGACACACTGTCTTAACAAAACTATATATACTGCGATATGATTAGGTACACTTGCCTATTTGTGTTGTGGTTAGAATTTTGGTGATTAAAATGTATAAATATAAAACTTGATGTGATTCGCACACATCATCTCATGCTCACAATTCACTCATCGTAATTCAAAACCGTCGCAATTTATGGTTGGGGTATGAATAAAATGAAGAGCCAAATGTAGACAATCTAAACAAATCAAATGAATAATTAGGATTAAGTCTCTCATTCTCATGGTTATTTGCATTCTCAATTGAACCTATATATATATACCGCAATTACTATTTGTAACCATCATTAATGTTCATTAATAGGGGTATATAAGTCTTTTATATATTTTGCAATAGTGAATTGCGTCCGAGTAGACCATTATTAAAGAAAAAGACTTGATTTGACCATAATACCTCTTATTAATACTTCATTGATGAGCAGTCATTTTTATTAACCATTGATTTATTTTAATAAATAGCCAAGATTGATTCTTACGGTACTCGTAATAAAAAAGATTCTCAAATAAACCTTCATATATATATATATATATATATTATTGTGAGAACCATTTATGATCATTGATCATGATTAATATTAATATTGGTAACATGTAATTAATTAAAAATATAGCCGTCATTTTCACTTTCTTAATATTCTTGTAGAGTATTTTAAGCAACTTGTTTAAATAATCGAGGAGACCATTTACCCCCACTTTCTTAAAGCAAAAATATTTACCAAATAGAAATGTATTAAAATAAGATAATTATACCAAATTAATGAGAAAAATATATTTTTTAATATAAAATCCATATTACTATAGTTTTTCAAATAAAAAAATTGTCTTTTGCGGATTTTTTTCCAACATAGCATCACATATGTGCACGTAACACTCGCTTTTTTTCGAACACATGTGGACATTACAGTGGATTTTTTTCAGCACACTGGTGCATATTGATGCATAACTTCAGTTAAATGCACATATACACCATATTACTGAGTTTTGTTCCAATACATGTGCACCTAGATGTATGTGTGCAACTCAAAATTGGTAACTCATGATTATTCTTGATTTGTAAGTTTACCTCATTTTGTATGCATATTATTATTTTTATAATTGTAATCTTATTAATGAAATCATTAAAGTTTATGAAAGTCAAAAACAATAAATACACTTTTGATTATTTCATCGTGAATTTACCAAAGTTCATGACTATAACAAGGAAGATTCATAGTGACTTTAAATAGTTCATGACAACTACGCTATTGATTATTTATCGTGACTTCAAATAGTTTAATAAATAAATAGAAAATAGCAAACATATAAATAAAAGTAGGAAAAGCACCGGTGATATGTATATATGTATAGATTAATTATAAACCTTAGATAAGATTCACATGTAATTAATTTTCTCGAACTTCAAACCCAGAAGACTAAGAAATAATAAAACTCTAATTATTAACGCAAACGTATCGTAAAAAATGTATATTAATAAATTTGTTGCACTCGGCACTTCATGTGGTCAGTTTATGTTAAGCGGCATAACTATATAATAGATTTATTTTATATGCCCTTTCTAATTTAAAATAAGTAAAAAAGATTGGATAATAATTTATTGATCTACAATTGTTCTCGTAATACTCGTATTAAAAACGGTTTAAGATCTAGTGGGGTACCCGCGCAATGCGGCGGCGGCGTATAAAAAGGAGGTCGTGATGAGTTTTGTCCAGAATAATCACAAAGAGCTACTATGAGTTTGTGAAGATTCTTTGCGAGATAAAGATAATATGAGTTTGTGAAGATTCTTTGCGAGAGCCACTTTGAAATTAAGAATTAAATTGCTAACTCTGGGTTATTTGTGTTTCAGTTTGTTGGAAGAGTTTTGTCGCATGGCTGAATCATGAAGTTGCTGATTATATATATGTATGTATTTGTGTGTGTGTAATGTTTCATAGTTCCAATTATTATGTAATTGAGTTAGAATGTAATATTTATAAATTCAACTCTTTGACTCTTTCATTTTTTTGGTGTTTGTGAAATCTCTTGAACTTGATTTATTGAAAACAAGAATTTAGGTGATCTCATGAATCAAAAGTTAATATTAAAAATATATGATTAGACTTAATTTGGATTATAAGTATGGTGATCTCATGAATCAAAAGTTAATATTAAAAATATATGGTTAGAAATAATTCAATTATAAGTATTGTTTTAAATTCATTAATTGTCGGTTATGTTTTCAATATTTATTTGTTTAAATTCATTAATTGTGGACTTAAAGGAGGGGTAAATGAGAGGTATAAAGGAGGGGTATTTTTATAAATTTACTCTTCTTAAAATTAAGAGTTTTTTAGGTGCTAGATGCATTATATAGGAGTAAGATATATATATATATATATATATATATATATATATATATATATATATAGGGGAGAGTTCATACGAAAAGAGTTTTATTTGCGAAAAGTGCGAGAAGCAATCTCAGCCACTTAATTGAATTTGATCTAATGGTCTAGATTAATCTAGTTTTTTATTTTTTTAATTTAAAAGGACATAATGGTAAATCAAAATTTTCTCTCTCCAATCTATTTCTCTCTCTTAGATTTTTCTCTCTCCTAAAATTTTCAAACAAAAATAAATAAGAAATAATTTAATAATAAATTAACAGTTTTACGGTATTCAACGATAAACACACCTATTATGGTTTCCGACGTTGCTATGTGCAATAATGAACACAACTAAAAGTATATGAGTTTTTATATTAATTTTGTAATATTCAATTCTGAACACAGTTTTTACATTATTTTTATTTTAGGTTAAATAATTTCTGCTTGTTCACCATTGATTATGTCCTCTATCACCTTTTTTAGTTGTTCATCCGTGTCAATATTTTTAATATTATAATTATGTTCATTAATAAACAAAAATGTATTTTCTACTTAATTTATGAATTCAACAAAGAACTATGTAAAAATTTCAATACACAAATCTATAAACATGACATTTTCAATACACATAATCATAATATAAAAACTTAAAACAACAAAACAAATTACAAGAACTAAAAAAGTACAATTTTGCTTGTTCTTTCATCTAGGAAGATCTCACGATAAACACCAGTGAAGTTTAACCGATAATGTTGTTGTTCAATGTTGCTCATTGAAGTGACCATGACTAGAGAATAACAGGGCTGGGGCTCACATCGGCAGAGGTTTGGTGGTGAAAGATATTAGATAAACAAGGATATATAACCAAAAAATAAATTTACATATTGAACAAACTAATAAAGAAAAGCTAAAAGATAATTCACATAAAAAGCACACAAATTTTTAATAAAAAAACACTCAGATGTTTAATAAAAAAAAAGGGAACCAAAGGACACCAGTTGGTGTACGCCGACAGTGGAAGTGAAAGGAGCAGCGGCGGTGGCCGGTGATGTTACAATGGTGGGGAATCGACCGGCGGTGGTGCCCGACAACAAAGAGACCCAAAAGGACGATGGACTTCAACACCAATCGGAACAAAAAAACAGTCACTATATGCAATGGTGATATAAGATTCAGACTGTTATCATAAACTCAAAAATGATTACATATTACTCACCGAGAATCCTGATGAACAACGATGGTGTTTGTGTTGACGGATCTTGACGGCGATTGGTGATGGAAACGGCTCTTGAAGAGCAGATCGGAGATGACACAACCGGCTATGGATCTGTTCATGTTTCATGAACAACGTATCGATGGGATTACATGTAGCTAAACAAAAAGGGGAAACGAGAAAACCCTAGATCTGTTCATAGGCGATGGATATGGGTCGGAGATAACATAACTGGCTATGGATCTGTTCATAGGCTGTGGATATCGATCGGAGATAACACAACCGGCTATGGATCTGTTCATAGGCCGTGGATATCGATCGGAGATAACACAACCGGCTATGAATCTGTTCATAGGCTGTGGATATCGATCGGAGATGACACAACCGGCTATGGATCTGTTAATACGCGGTGGATACGGGTCGGCGGTGGTGGTTGGATGGTCAAATAGACCCTTCTGCAGCGGGGGCGATGGTGGTTACGATCGACGGTGGTGGTTGGGTGGTTTATAGGCGATGGTGGATACGGTTGAGGAACAGATCCGGCGAACCCTCTTGGCATTTCCGATGAGCTCCGGTTATCGGCGGCTATGAGGCACCGTGGGGAGAGAGACGGAGAGATGATTTTCAAATTTGTGATAGGAAGTCAGGGTAATAAATAATTGATTAAAATATAGTAAATAATATTTTAGGTTAAATGTCTATTTTATCCTTTTTATTTTATTTAATAATCCATAAAAATACAACTTAATTACTAAAATGCCACATATAATCTTAGCCTTTGATTAAATGATCGGATGGCTATAAATGCTTCTCGCACTTTTCGCAAATAACATGTTTTTCGCATGAACCTTTCTCTCTCTCTCTCTATATATATATACACATATATATATATAGCGGTTCAAACGAGGACTGCGAGTACTAATATAAAATAATCATTTAATTTTCTGTCTTTTGTAATTTAACTTTAAATCAAAATGGTTGTTTGGATATTTTTACATTACCCCTACTTTTTTTAAACTAATATATCAATCAACATATGCACACATGTATCTATCTGCACTTGTGCATATCTACATATGTGCTCGAAAAAACTAGGCACATATGTACATATGCACACGTGCATATATTTGCACATCTACACCTGTCGAGATATGCATTGAAAAAAATGTATTAATATGCACATGTGCATATGTCGAGACCGGTGTTAAAAAACCAACAAACGTGGATTTTCTTCGAAAAAATATAACAAGATCGGTCTCAAATTAAAGAGAATAATTTTCTCGTTAATTTTGTATAATTTTCGTAATTTAACACCTTTTCGTTTAATGAATATTTTAGTTGGAGATAATGTAAAAATGTCTTAATTACTTTTAATTAATTAAGGATAAGTTTGATTAATTTAAGGTTATCCATTAACAACTCTTTAATCTCAACCCTTCATCTTTTTCATCAATGGCTATAATTGGTTCTCGTAGTTCTCGTACGAAACACGGTTCTTGTTTGAACCGTCCCCTATATATATCTATCTAGCGAGTACCGTGAGAACCAATCTTGACATTGATTAAAATAAATCAATAGCCAATAAAAATGATGGCTTATTAATGATGCATTAATGACTTATTAATGAGACATTAATAGCTCATTAATGATGCATTAACGAGAGATATTTCAAGAAAATCAATGCTCAATCTTCAATGACAACTCACCCGGATGTAATTCACGGTTCAAAATTTATATAAAAGACCAAAATACCCCTATTGATGAGCATTAATAACGGTTACAAATGGTACTTGCAATAAAAACAGTTTTCAAATGATCTTTTCACTATATATATATATATATATATATATATATATGGTATGGTTATATATAGAACTATACTTAACCATAGAACACATAGAACATTTGTGGTGATGACATGTGATAATTTTAAAAAGGCTAAAATGAGAAAAGCCATCAAAACCTTTTTTTTCTAACACCCATCAAATATTTAATTAACAATATCTTCATCATATTAAAGAATTTTTACAAAAAAAAAAATTATTTCAATTGATTCAGTTTTTCGTTCTTTTTAATTCAAGACTAGACTTAATATATTTTTAAAACTTTTTTTCTGAAAATGTAGGTGGTCTCAAAAATGTAAATGATTTGATGAATATGCAGCTTCGAAAATGAAAAAAATAGATCTAGTAGAGAAATAGAAGACACAATAATCAAAATGCAATTTCACCAACATCTGCATGTTTATTAATCCATATGCATTTAAAAAAACTATAAGAAACACACGTATACACATATTTTCACATAAAAATGCAAGCAACAATATTTTACATTTAAAATGCAAGCAAACAACAATCTAAAATGCAAACAACGGCAGTTTTACATCAAAATGCAAGCAACAACAATCTAAAATGGAAACAACATTGTTTTCATCTAGGTTGCATTTTGGTTATCATCTGTAACACCATAAATTCTAAGCCATTTTTTTATATTTTATTTTATTTGCGCTGCGGAAGCTTTAATTAATTAAACATTCATTTCATTCACAACATATACAAAAAAAAATATCTGATCTTTAAAGTCAACAAACAAAACGTTGTGTTACAAAAGACTGGCTCGTTTCATTTTAAATCTAGTCATCAGAGTCAGGTCAACTTCTCCTTCCACGAGCACTCACAAACACAAACCTGCAAAAAGCAACAACTGTGGGGAATTAGCACAAAGTTAAGTGAGTAGAAGCCAAACCCAAAAGCAAACATCAAGCCAATACTAAACATGCAATCACAACTCTAAGAAGACCGGCGGTTCGGCGCAAAACCTACAACCAATGCCGGCCAAAGCAAAGGTTTACCGATAGCCCTCTACTGAATTGGCACAGTGAAATCCCACTCTGATGCAACATATAAAACAGTAAGGCTACCATTGTTCAACCAACCAGTAAACGAGCCCAACCCAATTCCACGTATAGCTGACTTCTCAAACGCAACTCAAAATCATACTTAGAGTGCGTATCGAACAAAAAGTCATGCAATAGTCATCATTAATAATATCCACAATCAACAGTTCCAATATCAATTCATCAAATACAATCATGCATCACATAAGTAATATTAACCAAATCTTTACCAATCGCATTCAACATCCACTCACCTTTCGATCTCAGTTGAAGTAGTCAGAATTCTAATGTTACTGAGCCTTTGGATTGCATGAAAACATAATAACAACCAATCAGTTCATATCCCATCAATATATTTGAACATATATTTATAATTCATTCATAACATTAACAATCAATAAACAATTATAAATCAACACAAAGTATCGGATTCTTGAAACTATCGGATTTCCAAACTGTCGGATTTGGTACCATCGGATTCTTAGAAATCCGTAACTTATGTATCGGATTTCACCAATCATCTGTAACGACCCGAATATTTTAATAATATTTATCGAGAAATGAATATTATTTTCGAAGTTCAACTTGATAATAATAATAAAGGAATATTATTATTCAAAAGAAAAGAAAACAAAAGAATAGGAAAGAATAGAAAAGAAAAGAAAAGAATAGATAAGAAGAGGAAAGAAAAGAAAAGAAAAAAATAAAATTCTGGAAAAGTCAAGGTCGCGACGCGACGCGTTAGGAGTTGCGGCGCGACGCGTCTGGGAGGCAAAGAAACGTGTCGGTTGCGTGTGACAGGCGGTAGCGTGTGTCAGTATGGTTGCGTGTGTCAGCACGTCACGACGCGACGCATCCGGGGGTCGCGACGCGACGCGTCGGCCAGGTTCGAAGGGCTATAAATTCAAGCTCATTTCAGCCGATTTTTACACATACACTTCCACCTCTTCGTTACTCTGCCCATTTTTCGAGAGATATCAAGTTTAGTGAACTTTCAAGGGTGTCGGGTCTCGTTAGAACTCGTATTCGAGGTGCGGGGTGAACAGAGATAGCGTTTCGGGCGTAGTTTTGAGCGTGGTTTCGCTTTGGTGACCCCGAAAGGTATATTCTTCTAGACTTAAGTTAACATTTCGGTTATATGGCTCGATATTCTACATGCATGTTGTTCTAGCATGTTTTAATGGACTTTCTAAGTTCACGACACGTATATCTTTGATCGAAAGTATATTTTTACATATCTAGGTTATTCGAGACGGTTGAGGTCGATTTTTTGACGATCCGAGAGTGTAGTTCTTCGAATCTAGAGTGTGGGTTTATTTCTGGACGGAGGTGAGTTCAGTAGTCTTTTACAAAACCGAGTACATAGACAAAACCTTATTTTCAAAATAAAGATGATTATACATATATCTATATATTGATTGATGATACATGTTATGTGTTCTAAGTTAAATACTCGTTGCATACATGATCAAACACGAAATACGCATGTTACGATTATTCACGATTTTACTACGATTTACATATGACTGCTTACGAGTTATTGCATGCATGTATTTTTGTGGCGGGGGTAGAATACAATACTACCCATATTGCGGATTTGCGGGCCTAGTTGGCATGATTGACCTTCTAGGATTAAAGTGCTAGCCAACAAGAGTCATTTGGTCTTTCTAGACGACTATTTTGACACGTGGTACGCGGACACTTCGGTGTTCAAGTACTGGAGGGCCAAGGAGGCTAGATCATACATCACGTGAGTGTGAGGAGAAGCTGAAATACGATCGGCTTCGTTTGGACTCGTACTAGAACGACAACGCAGTACTTGTACTCGCACCGTCGGAGTAGCGAAAGTGGAGTCTCAGGATTTATGTTCTCGGGTGGAGTCTCATACATCAACTTGCTAGCACTTGGGAATCAAGGAAGCTTGGGGTAGACTTCATTGGAGGAGTTCTTTGTTGGACTCTAAGCCACTTGACTAGGAAGGTTACTCTGTGTTTTGCACCATTGAGGTATAACCTTACTTCTCATCTTGTTTATATATATATATTTTAGTTGCAATTCCATTGTTAGATTTTGGTCCATGGGAAGTATTCATTGTTTGGCATCGATTTTTGTTATGTACTTTGCTTCCGTTGCTACTTGATTTTGCCAAACGAATACCTTCAGATACCTACCATGCAAGTATCGACATGGCACCATACGAACTGCTCTATGGGAGGAAGTGTCGTACCCCTACTTGTTGGTTGGAACCAGGAGAAAAGAAGTTTGTTGGGCCTGAGATAGTCCAATTGACGGCAGACAAAGTTGCGGTTGCTCGTGAACGATTACGAGTAGCCCGTGAACGACAGAAAAAGTATTCTAATAAAAAGCATAGACCAAAGACGTTCGAAGTAGGCGATAAAGTGATGCTCAAAGTTTCGCCATCGAAGGGCATCATTCGGTTTGGGAAGCGTGGTAAACTAGGACCTCGATTTATTGGTCCATTCTTGGTACTTGAAAGAATTGGAGATCAGGCGTACAAGTTAGAGTTGCCAGTGGAATTAGAGGGTATTCATAATGTGTTCCACGTTTGCTATTTACGAAAATGTCTGGCAGAGGAGCCGAGTTTACTACCTCTTGAGGAACTTCGAATAGATGAACATAAACGGTTGATTGAAGAACCAGTGGCGATTCTAGATCGTAAAGTTAAGCAATTGAGGAAGAAACGGGTCAAGTTGGTGAAAGTCCAATGGAAGAATAAGCATGGAGGGGACATGACTTGGGAAACCGAAGAGGAGATGAAAGCTAGATATCCCCAACTTTTTGTTTAATACATTCCGAAGACGGAATCCTTTTAAGAAGGGGAGAATTGTAACGACCCGAATATTTTAATAATATTTATCGAGAAATGAATATTATTTTCGAAGTTCAACTTGATAATAATAATAAAGGAATATTATTATTTAAAATAAAAGTAAAAGAAAAGAAAAGAAAAGAATAGGAAAGAATAGAAGGAAAAGAATAGAAAAGAAGAGGAAATAAAAGAAAAGAAAAAAATAAAATTATGGAAAAGTCAAGGTCGCGACGCGACGCGTTAAGAGTCGCGGCGCGACGAGTCTGGGCGGCAAAGACACGTGTCGGTTGCGTGTGACAGGCGGTAGCGTGTGTCAGTACGGTTGCGTGTGTCAGCACGTCGCGACGCGACGTGTCTGGGGGTCGCGACGCGACGCGTCAGCCAGGTTCGAAGGGCCGATTTTTACACATACACTTCCACCTCTTCGTTACTCTGCCCATTTTTTGAGAGATATCAAGTTTAGTGAACTTTCAAGGGTGTCGGGTCTCGTTAGAACTCGTATTCGAGGTACGGGGTGAACGGAGATAGCGTTTCGGGCGTAGTTTTGAGCGTGGTTTCGCTTTGGTGACCCCGAAAGGTATATTCTTCTAGACTTAAGTTAACATTTCGGTTATATGGCTCGATATTCTACATGCATGTTGTTCTAGCATGTTTTAATGGACTTTCTAAGTTCACGACACGTATATCTTTGATCGAAAGTATATTTTTACATATCTAGGTTATTCGAGACGGTTGAGGTCGATTTTTTGACGATCCGAGAGTGTAGTTCTTCGAATCTAGAGTGTGGGTTTATTTCTGGACGGAGGTGAGTTCAGTAGTATTTTACAAAACCGAGTACATAGACAAAACCTTATTTTCGAAATAAAGATGATTATACATATATCTATATATTGATTGATGATACATGTTATGTGTTCTAAGTTAAATACTCGTTGCATACATGATCAAACACGAAATACGCATGTTACGATTATTCACGATTTTACTACGATTTACATATGACTGCTTACGAGTTATTGCATGCATGTATTTTTGTGGCGGGGGTAGAATACAATACTACCCATATTGCGGATTTGCGGGCCTAGTTGGCATGATTGACCTTCTAGGATTAAAGTGCTAGCCAACAAGAGTCATTTGGTCTTTCTAGACGACTATTTTGACACGTGGTACGCGGACACTTCGGTGTTCAAGTACTGGAGGGCCAAGGAGGCTAGATCATACATCACGTGAGTGTGAGGAGAAGCTGAAATACGATCGGCTTCGTTTGGACTCGTACTAGAACGACAACGCAGTACTTGTACTCGCACCGTCGGAGTAGCGAAAGTGGAGTCTCAGGATTTATGTTCTCGGGTGGAGTCTCATACATCAACTTGCTAGCACTTGGGAATCAAGGAAGCTTGGGGTAGACTTCATTGGAGGAGTTCTTTGTTGGACTCTAAGCCACTTGACTAGGAAGGTTACTCTGTGTTTTGCACCATTGAGGTATAACCTTACTTCTCATCTTGTTTATATATATATATTTTAGTTGCAATTCCATTGTTAGATTTTGGTCCATGGGAAGTATTCATTGTTTGGCATCGATTTTTGTTATGTACTTTGCTTCCGTTGCTACTTGATTTTGCCAAACGAATACCTTCAGATACCTACCATGCAAGTATCGACATGGCACCATACGAACTGCTCTATGGGAGGAAGTGTCGTACCCCTACTTGTTGGTTGGAACCAGGAGAAAAGAAGTTTGTTGGGCCTGAGATAGTCCAATTGACGGCAGACAAAGTTGCGGTTGCTCGTGAACGATTACGAGTAGCCCGTGAACGACAGAAAAAGTATTCTAATAAAAAGCATAGACCAAAGACGTTCGAAGTAGGCGATAAAGTGATGCTCAAAGTTTCGCCATCGAAGGGCATCATTCGGTTTGGGAAGCGTGGTAAACTAGGACCTCGATTTATTGGTCCATTCTTGGTACTTGAAAGAATTGGAGATCAGGCGTACAAGTTAGAGTTGCCAGTGGAATTAGAGGGTATTCATAATGTGTTCCACGTTTGCTATTTACGAAAATGTCTG
This sequence comes from Dittrichia graveolens, assembly GCA_038502395.1. Lineage (NCBI taxonomy): Eukaryota > Viridiplantae > Streptophyta > Magnoliopsida > Asterales > Asteraceae > Dittrichia > Dittrichia graveolens. The sequence goes on along the minus strand of JARJIL010000009.1, from coordinate 7,775,189 downwards.
GCAGAGGAGCCGAGTTTACTACCTCTTGAGGAACTTCGAATAGATGAACATAAACGGTTGATTGAAGAACCAGTGGCGATTCTAGATCGTAAAGTTAAGCAATTGAGGAAGAAACGGGTCAAGTTGGTGAAAGTCCAATGGAAGAATAAGCATGGAGGGGACATGACTTGGGAAACCGAAGAGGAGATGAAAGCTAGATATCCCCAACTTTTTGTTTAATACATTCCGAAGACGGAATCCTTTTAAGAAGGGGAGAATTGTAACGACCCGAATATTTTAATAATATTTATCGAGAAATGAATATTATTTTCGAAGTTCAACTTGATAATAATAATAAAGGAATATTATTATTTAAAATAAAAGTAAAAGAAAATAAAAGAAAAGAATAGGAAAGAATAGAAAGAAAAGAATAGAAAAGAAGAGGAAATAAAAGAAAAGAAAAAAATAAAATTATGGAAAAGTCAAGGTCGCGACGCGACGCGTTAAGAGTCGCGGCGCGACGAGTCTGGGCGGCAAAGACACGTGTCGGTTGCGTGTGACAGGCGGTAGCGTGTGTCAGTACGGTTGCGTGTGTCAGCACGTCGCGACGCGACGTGTCTGGGGGTCGCGACGCGACGCGTCAGCCAGGTTCGAAGGGCCGATTTTTACACATACACTTCCACCTCTTCGTTACTCTGCCCATTTTTTGAGAGATATCAAGTTTAGTGAACTTTCAAGGGTGTCGGGTCTCGTTAGAACTCGTATTCGAGGTACGGGGTGAACGGAGATAGCGTTTCGGGCGTAGTTTTGAGCGTGGTTTCGCTTTGGTGACCCCGAAAGGTATATTCTTCTAGACTTAAGTTAACATTTCGGTTATATGGCTCGATATTCTACATGCATGTTGTTCTAGCATGTTTTAATGGACTTTCTAAGTTCACGACACGTATATCTTTGATCGAAAGTATATTTTTACATATCTAGGTTATTCGAGACGGTTGAGGTCGATTTTTTGACGATCCGAGAGTGTAGTTCTTCGAATCTAGAGTGTGGGTTTATTTCTGGACGGAGGTGAGTTCAGTAGTATTTTACAAAACCGAGTACATAGACAAAACCTTATTTTCGAAATAAAGATGATTATACATATATCTATATATTGATTGATGATACATGTTATGTGTTCTAAGTTAAATACTCGTTGCATACATGATCAAACACGAAATACGCATGTTACGATTATTCACGATTTTACTACGATTTACATATGACTGCTTACGAGTTATTGCATGCATGTATTTTTGTGGCGGGGGTAGAATACAATACTACCCATATTGCGGATTTGCGGGCCTAGTTGGCATGATTGACCTTCTAGGATTAAAGTGCTAGCCAACAAGAGTCATTTGGTCTTTCTAGACGACTATTTTGACACGTGGTACGCGGACACTTCGGTGTTCAAGTACTGGAGGGCCAAGGAGGCTAGATCATACATCACGTGAGTGTGAGGAGAAGCTGAAATACGATCGGCTTCGTTTGGACTCGTACTAGAACGACAACGCAGTACTTGTACTCGCACCGTCGGAGTAGCGAAAGTGGAGTCTCGGGATTTATGTTCTCGGGTGGGAGTCGCGCCCCGCTTGAAAACATAGGTTAGCCGGGCATGCAAGTAATGAACCTTGGGTTTTCTAGTGTAGGTTTAGACTCTACAATAGAATCATCCGATTGATATGATCTATGCGATATGATTTATGCGATGTGATATATGCGATTATGATGCGATATGATCTATGAAATATTATGCGGTATGATTATGATTATGTGCGATTGACTTCATGAAATGATTTGTGAATATTTGACCCATTTGGTGCTATGTGATCTGCGGGTTCTCGGTACGGGTCAAATACGTTAAGGGTGGGATATGGTATTTATTTACATGTCATATTCTACTTACAAACATGTTTTATGGATTTTGATTACAACTCCTATTGACTCACTTAGCGTAAGCTGACACTTGTTTCTTTCGGAATGTGTCTTGTACTCGCGCAGGTGGCTTAGAGGTTGTGATTCTGCGAGGAGGGTAGTATTAGTTCTGCTTTATATTTTGGTATCAACAAACAATCCGGTTATGTAATAAATTCATAACATTGAACTTGTACTGACTTTTTGAATGACTGCGGTCGTAACCCCGTGGTTTATATTATGAAAAATTCTGTAATCGCCTCTATGGCGAAAACAACCATTTCCATTTATGACTTTTAAGACTTCCGCTGCATGTTTTTGCTAGTGATTAAAGGTTTTTATAAATGGTGAAATTTTGAAAAATTATGGGCGTTACAAGTTGGTATCAGAGCCACGTCGTGAGTGAACTGAGTGCTAAGACCGGCATTTAGACTCATGACTAGATTGACTCGTAAGAATGAACAAGACCTTAAGTGGGGGGAGGTATGTGACTGAGTGCGTTAGGGATTACTTTTCTGTTACCTATAGGACTCTTCTCTCCTCTATTCGATTTAGAATCTCTCGATCTTCACTCCTGCTAACTTTCGTAATTTCAACTCGTCATCGTGATGTCTTGCAGAAGAAATGGTGGGTACTCGTAGAAATAACAACAACGCTATGCCTGAAGCTGGTCAGGGAAGCGGTGGAGCGGGCGATGGTGCCCCAATTATTGAAGAAATTCCCCATGCAGAGGATACCTCTTCGATTTACCGCTCGAGCCACAATTTAGCTGAGGACGAAGATCGCAATGATGAGCCAGAGAGGACCCATCAGAGCCAGCGCAGTAGCGGTAGTATTGTGCGCCAGGCGCACTTGGAGGAACAACTACGAGCAAGGGATGCTGAGATTGCTCGATTGCGAAGAGAGGCACGAGGTGGAGGAGAGGACGAAAGTGAGGAACGATCGGTGCATAATGAGGCAGACAGCGTCTCACGTCCCGTGTTAGAGCATGGAAAAGCGGGAGGTAAAGGAACCTCGTTTGAAAGTTTTATGAAATGCAAACCGCCAACATTCAAAGGGGGTGAGGACCCACTAGGATGCCTACGGTGGATCATGAAGATGGAGCAAGTGTTCTGCGTTGGGAGTTACACTGATTACCAGCAGGTAAACTATGCGGTCATGTGATTTGAGGGAGAAGCCTTAGAATGGTGGCGAACGGTTAAGCGGACGCTTTCTAAAGCCATGTTAGACAGTTTGACTTGGGAGATGTTTACCGATAAGATTAAGATGAGATTCTGTAGCTTGGGGGCAAGGGAGGAGGCGAAACGGGAATTTTTGGAGTTAACGAAAGGAAACATGTCGGTAGCAAAGTACAATGCTGCTTTCACTGATAAGCTGCAGTTTGCTGGTAGCTACTGTATTACTGAGGAAGAACAAATTGGAAGGTATGCTGAGGGATTGCCTTTTGATTATCAAGTGGCTGTGAGGATGAGGAGAACTTTGGGGGAGGCAATGGATGAGGCGATTCGGGTTGAGCATGACTTAACCAAGCGTGAGAAGACCGTGTTCAAAAGGGAGGAGAAACGAAAATGGGAGGGACCATCTGGATCCTCTAAGAAAAAAGATTTCCCTCCAAGGAAGGGTCAGGCAGGGGACAAACCCCGTTACTGTACAACTTGCCACTCTTCTCACAAGGGAGAGTGTAGCAGCCACACTCTGAGTTGCAGACGATGTGGAAAGACTGGCCATAGGTTTGAGGATTGTAAGAGTACCGAACCTATATGCTACAACTGCAGGGAGATGGGGCACATCAGTACAAATAGCCCAAAACCAAAGGTTCAAGGTGGAGCTCCAGAGAGAAAGCAAGAGGCACCAAAAGCCAAAGGACGTGCCTTCAATATGACTGCGGAGGAGGCCAAGCGCAACGATGAGGTTATTTTCGGAACCTTTCTTATAAATTCTATGCCTGCTAGAGTATTATTTGATTCGGGTGCAAGTAGGTCTATAGTGTCTACTTCTTTTTGCTCTCGTTTTGTGTTACCACGAAGTCCGTTAGAGTCGGTGTTGGAAATTGAGGTGGCGGTTGGAAAACCCGTCACTGTCAGGGAAAAATACGAAAATTATGCGGTTGAAATTAACGAAAATATCTTCCCTCTAACACTGATTCCGATGGATCTCGAAGGATTTGATGTGGTTATCGGAATGGATTGGTTATCGTTTAATCGTGCGGAGATCCTTTGTGCCAAGAAAATCGTACGTGTGCCTCTTACAGCGGGTGGTTAGGCTATCGCTTACGGGGAGAAATCTTCGGGGACTCTGTCCCTAATCTCGGTTCTCAAAGCACTAAAGTGCTTAGCGAAAGGTTGTTTTGCCTTCTTGGCCCACGTAGTCGAGACTTCTAGAAAGAAAGCGGTCTTGTCCGAAGTGGAGGTGGTCCGGGACTATGCGGACGTCTTTTCAGATGAGTTACCTGGGTTGCCACCACCACGACAGATACAGTTTCAGATCGACCTTATTCCTGGTGCGGCGCCCATTGCTAAAGCACCGTATCGGCTAGCTCCATCGGAGATGAAGGAGATTATGACGCAGCTTCAAGAGCTTCTCGAGAAAGGTTTCATTAGGCCAAGCTCTTCGCCTTGGGGAGCCCCGGTCCTGTTCGTTAAGAAGAAAGACGGTTCTATGCGGATGTGCATCGACTACCGAGAGTTGAATAAAGTTACGATCAAGAATAAGTATCCGCTTCCGAGGATTGACGATCTCTTCGATCAACTCCAAGGGGCGAGTTACTTCTCAAAAATCGACTTGCGGCCTGGCTATCACCAAGTGAGGGTGAGAAATCAGGACATTCCTAAGACAGCATTTAGAACTCGCTACGGTCACTATGAGTTCCTTGTGATGCCATTTGGTCTTACCAACGCTCCAGCAATTTTCATGGACTTGATGAATCGAGTTTGTCGTCCATTCTTGGACAAATCGGTTATAGTATTCATTGACGATATTCTTGTATACTCTCGTACTTCAGAAGATCATATGCGACATTTGTGTGAGGTTCTTGATACTCTTCGAAGGGAGGAGCTCTACGCCAAATTCTCCGAGTGTGAATTTTGGTTGCGAGAAGTTCAGTTTCTCGGTCATTTAGTCGGAATGGATGGGATCAAAGTAGATCCTACAAAGATTGAAGCGGTCAAAAAGTGGGAGACCCCGAAAACCCCTACTGAGATTCGGAGTTTCTTAGGTTTGGCGGGTTACTATCGGAGGTTCATTCAGGACTTCTCGAAAATAGCTACGCCTTTGACAAAGTTAACAAGGAAGACGGAGCCGTTTGTGTGGTCGGGTAAGCAAGAGGAAGCGTTCCTAACGCTTAAGAACCTTTTGTGCGAAGCCCCTATTCTTTCCCTACTTGAGGGAAATGAGGACTTTGTTGTGTATAGTGATGCATCCTATTCTGGTTTGGGGTGTGTCCTTATGCAGCGAGGGAAAGCTATCGCATATGCCTCGAGACAGTTAAAGGACGCGGAAAAGAACTACCCTGTTCACGATTTAGAACTAGCAGCGGTGGTTTTTGCTTTGAAACTTTGGCGACATTACCTTTATGGTACAAGATGTACAATCTACACGGATCATAAGAGTTTGCAACACATCCAAAATCAAAAAGAGCTAAACATGAGGCAACGACGATCGATGGAATTGCTAATTGATTATGACTGCGAAATTAGCTACCATCCGGGTAAAGCAAATGTTGTAGCCGATGCCCTAAGCTGTAAGGAGCCTCGAGCGACTTATCGACTGAAATCTATGGGATTGGTGGTTATACCTGATATAATCGAGTAGATTCGAGTAGCTCAAAGTGAAGGGTTAAAGGATGAAAACGCTTGAGGACATGTTGAGGGCCTGCGTGATTGAGTACGGTGGTAGTTGGGATACACACCTACCATTAGTGGAGTTCGCTTACAATAATACCTGTTGAAATATGCCCGCTGACACGAACGAGTTAATGACACTACCGATGAGGTGTAGGCCTATTGGGTCACACACCAAGTATTGATTCCGGCAACACGATCAAGCAATAGAGAGGAAAAGGCCAAAATGGGTTTTGGCAGGGTGGTACACGGCGTGTTCCTGAACACGGTCCGTGTCCAGTCCAACGTACACGAGGCGTATTGGCCCAATCCAAGGTCGTGTAGTTTGGGCCTACACGGGCCGTGTAGATGAACACGGGCCGTGTAGTGCCTGTTAGACACGGGCCGTCTTAGCCCAATTGGGGCCGTGGACTTTGGGCCTACACGGCCGTGTAGATCTACACGGGCCGTGTACGTTCGCTGTAACAGCAGAATTAACAGCCTTAAACACTTGGTTTAATGGGGTTAACTTCTCATAATGATGGTAGATAAAGAGACCACGAGTTATCTGCTCTAGTAGAGGCTTTTGGCTATGACTTGGTCCCTTGGTTGACATTAACTCTCTCTCTTGTTGTTGGTGTTCTTGAACACAAGAAGCAAACATACACATACTTGATTGTTGTTTTGGTGGTCATACATCAACTTGCTAGCACTTGGGAATCAAGGAAGCTTGGGGTGGACTTCATTGGAGGAGTTCTTTGTTGGACTCTAAGCCACTTGACTAGGAAGGTTACTTTGTGTTTTGCACCATTGAGATATAACCTTACTTCTCATCTTGTTTATATATATATATTTTAGTTGCAATTCCATTGTTAGACTTTGGTCCATGGGAAGTATTCATTGTTTGGCATCGATTTTTGTTATGTACTTTGCTTCCGTTGCTACTTGATTTTTCCAAACGAATACCTTCAGTGGTATCAGAGCCATATCTAACATGGCTTTGCATTATAGAGTCTAGAAAAACCATAAAAGTGTTTTTGGATAAGAAAAGTGTTTTCTTAAAATTGGTTTTTCCATTGAGACTCTTGTTGTGCTAGAATAAATTTATTCGTAGACGTGTTAATATATTCTAGTTTTTATATTTATATATTTGTTGTAACTTGACATGAAGTGTACACAAATATATACTTATAAATGTATATATGAATATGTGTCTCAAAATGTTTGATACACTAATGCATATGTACAAGGATTGTCCTTTTAGTGCCTTTGGTGTTTTGACAATCTTAACTAAAATATAGATATATATTTATATATCATGGTTATGTGTGGCACACCATGTTTCTATTTGATATACTTGGTTTGATTCGGTAACAAGATATGCCCCTAGACCTATGTGTTGTGATGATTGATTATTTTTGGTTTTTAGCGGTCTGCGTGCTGTATTGTTGTAATAATATTAATTTATTTACTTATTGGTGCGGCTTGCATGCCGTTTCTATTATTCTATGTATTTGTATAAATAGTATAGGATTGCGACCTGCGTGTCGTTTATATATATTCTATGTATTTGTATATAGTATAGATTTAAAACCAAAATAGTCAACGGGAGTTATGGTGATGACGTCTTGGCGAGAAGGAATCAACATGCTATTGGAGGTGTTGGATTCAGTGGGAGCTCATCCAACGGGACCATATCTTGTCCTTAGATTTTTGGTCTCGTTTTTCCCGTTGTGACTCATGGGGAAAACGCATAGGAATTATGGGCATGTTACCGAATCGTATGTATAGATATTTGCGTGGTTGTATTTTATTATTCTACGCGTGGATTAGAATTCGCATGCTAGATAATTTTTCTATTAAAATTAAATAAAATACAATGTTTGTTAAAATGGTTAACAGTTGCGCGCGAATAGAATTGACAAAGGAAATATAAACATGGTATTATATTAAAAGTGCTTAAAATCGTTTTGACACTTAATTTGTTAATTCACAAAAGGGTTTTATAAACCGAAACAAAATCCCGTTTTTCAAAATGTAAATCAAGCACCATCCATAAGATGACACCACCCGAATCTAACGAAGCAAGGATGATTGTCGAGCTAAGCACGAGTCATTCCTTGTGTAGTTGTGTGGAAGGTGAGTGGGGTAACTCGCATGATTGGTTGTCGAGCTAAGCACGAGCCAATTAATGGTCGAGAGTGCCACCCGTGTGTCTTGTCGGACGATTTACAATTTTAGTATATAATTCTTGGTTAGTTGTCGAGCTAAGCACGAGCTAAACAAAATTATATATTAAGATTGGTGTAAGATAGGGATCAAACATGCCAACCGACATAATGGATGTCAACGGGTCCCGCAAGTGTCTAAGAGTTGTAATAGAGATTACAATTGGTAAAATGGTTGCCAGCCTAAATAGCTTCGCCACGTGATCCGCGGTAAACCCGTCACGGTGTGAGGTGAAATAAGGTTCTTAGCCCTTGTTACAAATAAATTGTTTTGTTTAAAACTATGGGTACTTATTTTAACAAGGATTTCAAACTAATTAAACCACTTTGCTATTTTAGATGGCGTCTTCAAGCAACACCAACACCACCAACCATTTTTCGCTTAGAGTTTTCCTTGAGAAGGAGAAACTCAATGGTAACAACTTCTTGGATTGGTTTAGGCAACTTAAACTTGTCCTACGCCAAGAAGGGAAGATGGTTACCATAGAGGAGGCCCTACCCGAGGCTCCTGCTGCCAATGCCACTCGGGCTATCCGAGACGCTTATGAGAAGCGTGTCAAGGATACCGAGGACATTACTTGCCTCATCCTAAGTACTATGATCCACAAGCTCCAAAAGCAAATGGATCATTTGAGTGCTTTTGACTTGATCGCTCAGCTTAAGGAAATGTTCCAACAACAAGCGAGACAAATGAGGTTTGAATGTCTCAAGACGGTACTCGGTAGTAAGATGGCCGATGGCGGGAATGTGAGTGCTCACGTGTTGCGCTTGAAAGCAAACGTGGAGCGCATGGAACGGCTCGGATTTACCATAGGGAGGGAGCTAGCCGTGGATTTCATCCTATGGTCCCTGCCCACTGCGTATGATCAATTCGTTATGAGTTATCATATGCATAGTATGGATAAGTCCATCATGGAGCTTCATGGTATGCTTAAGACAACCGAGTCTAGCATGGCAAAAAATAAGCCCGTCGTTCCAAATCCCGTTCTTGCTATAAGGGAGGGGCGAATCCAGAAGAAGAAGAGGACTGCTTATACCCCTAAGGGTAAGGGGAAGGGGAAGATTGGTGCTGCCAAGTTTGGCCCCGCTTCAGAGGGTAAAGGCAAGAGGAAGATGGTTCCCCAAGCTAAGACTCCGAACGAAGCGGAATGCTTCTTCTGCCTGCGGGAAGAAGGGCCATTGGCGCCGTAACTACCCGGGGTACCTAGAAGGTCTAAAGAAGCTCAAGGGGTTGAGCATCGCAGGAACTTCCGACTTAGGTACGTACATGATTGAACTCCATCATACTTCTACATCTGGTAGTTGGGTATTAGATACCGGCTGTGGCACTCACGTTTGTAATATTGTGCAGGTGCTAAGGACAAGTAGAAGGATGAAGAATGGCGAGCTTGACTTGATTATGGGAAACAAGGAGATTGTCCCGGTCAAGGCTCGAGGAGAAGTTGAATTATCTTTTAATTCCGGTTTTTCCATATTATTATTGAACGTATGCTATTCGCCGCTTGTGGCACGAAACATTATTTCTTTTCATGCATTACACGACAATGGTTTTGGTTTTTCTTTTGACAATGGGGTTATTGTTTGTTTTAAAAATGGTATTTGTTATTTTAAAGCTTATCCTTGTCGTGGTATTTATGAAGTAGATGCGTACGTTAGTGATAATCGTTCAATCATGAATATTGATTCAACGTCTAAAAATGGTTTAGACAAATTGTCTTTGTGGCATGGTCGACTTGGCCATATAAACAAGACTCGTATCGCCAAGCTCCAAGCGGATGAGATCTTGGAATCATTTGACCACGAGTCGAATGAAGTATGCGAATCTTGTTTATTAGGCAAGATGACTAAAGCACCCTTTTCTGGCGTGAATGAGAGGGGAAAAGACTTATTGGACATTATACATTCCGATGTGTTTGGTCCGTTTAAGCACATCACAAGAGACAATTCTAGATACTTCGTTACCTTTATAGATGATTATAGTAGGTATGGGTATGTCTACTTGGTTAGACAAAAGTCCGAGACCTTTGAGGTCTTTAAGACTTTCCAAAACGAAGTAGAGAATCAATTGGGCAAAAAGATTAAGATACTTAGATCCGATAGGGGTGGTGAGTATCTTAGTCAAGAGTTACGTGATCCTCTTAAGGGTTGTGGAATTATCTCACAACTTACACCTCCTAGGACGCCACAATTAAATGGTGTCGCCGAGAGGAAGAACCGAACATTGTTAGATATGGTTCGGTCTATGATGAGTCACACCCAAGTGCCTATAAGCCTTTGGGGTTATGCTCTTGAAACGGCAACAAGAATCCTTAATCTCGTTCCAACGAAGAAGGTCGAGAAAACACCTTTCGAGATGTGGCATGGGAAACCTCCCGTTCTTGCCTATCTAAAGGTTTGGGGTTGTCAAGCCTACGTACGACGTGAGGTAGATGACAAGTTGGAGCCCCGATCCGAAAAGTGTTATTTCATCGGATATCCAGCTGCGGGTATTGGATATATATTCTATAAACTTTCCGAGAACAAGGTATTTGTTGCTCGGAGGGCGGTCTTTTTAGAAAGAGAATTAGTATACAATCAGCATGGCGGGATTAAGATTGATCTTGAAGAAGTTCAAGAGTCAACGGATGAAAGACCTGACGTTGGCACTAGACAACAACCTAGTGAGGTTGAGTTTGAGCATGACAATGCGGAGACTAACGTACATCCGTTACCTCCCCGTAGATCCGGTAGAACTCGCCATGAGTCAGAGAGATATGGGTTTCTCATATCTGAGGGCGACGAGTTATTGGTGGATCTTAATGAGCCTACCAACTATCGGGAAGCGGCAGCGGGCCACGAGTCTGCTAAATGGAAGGAGGCAATGGATAACGAGATGCAATCCATGGAGGATAACCAGGTTTGGGAATTGGTTGATCCCACACCCGGTTGTAAACCAATAGGGTGTAAGTGGGTCTTCAAGAAGAAGACCGACATGGATGGAAAAGTAAACACTTTCAAAGCCCGACTGGTGGCTACAGGTTTCACCCAGACACATGGTGTCGACTATGATGAAACTTTCTCCCCAGTGGCCATGTTGAAATCTATTAGGATACTTTTGGCAATCGCTGCATTTTATGATTACGAAATATGGCAAATGGATGTCAAAACCGCCTTCCTTAATGGGAAGCTCTCCGAAGAGGTGTATATGACGCAGCCTGAGGGTTTTGTGCATCCGAAGCATCCTAATAGAGTGTGTAGATTAAAGAAGTCCATTTATGGACTTAAACAAGCATCTCGTAGTTGGAATCTATGCTTTGATGAGAAAATCAAAGAGTTTGGTTTTTCGAAAAGTGTAGACGAGCCATGTGTATACGTTAGGGCTAGTGGGAGCGCCGTTGTTTTCTTAGTCTTGTATGCGGATGATATCCTACTCATTGGTAAAGACATTCCAACCTTGCAAAGTGTCAAAATTTGTCTTGGAAAATGCTTTTCAATGAAAGACTTAGGAGAAGCGGCATACATTCAGGGTATAAAGATCTATAGAGATAGATCTAGAAAGCTTCTCGGGTTGAGTCAAAGTACATACATTGACAAAGTCTTGAAGCGGTTCAAGATGGAGGACTTCAAGAAAGGAAATCTTCCTATGTCGCATGGAGTGATATTGAGTAAAACTCAATGTCCTAGTTTTCAAGAGGAACTAGAAGTAATGAAGCGAGTACCATATGCTTCGGCCATGGGCTCGATCATGTACGCCATGTTATGTACCCGTCCTGATGTGTCATGTGCTTTGAGCTTGACTAGTAGATATCAGGGAAACCCAGGGCAAGCCCATTGGGTTGCGGTAAAGAACATTCTTAAGTATCTTAGGAGGACTAAAGAGATGTTCTTGATCTTTGGTGGTGAGGAAGAGCTCAAAGTAAAGGGTTACTCTGATGCTAGCTTCCAAACTGATAGGGATGACTGCCGATCACAATCGGGGTTTGTGTTCCTATTGAATGGTGGGGCTATTACTTGGAGAAGTTCAAAGCAAGACACAGTGGCTGATTCTACTACAGAGTCAGAATACATTGCGGCAAGTGAAGCTGCTAAAGAAGCTGTGTGGATAAGGAAGTTCATCCGAGACCTTGGAGTGGTTCCTAGCATATCCGACCCTATTGAGATCTTTTGTGACAATGAGGGTGCGGTAGCCTTGGCGAAGGAACCGAGAGCTCACAAGAGAACGAGGCATATACCTCGAAAGTACCACTTGATTAGAGAGATGGTTGAAAGTGGTGAAGTCGCTATTAGTAGAGTAACCTCGGAAGGCAATTTGACCGATCCGTTTACTAAACCATTGTCACAAGCTTCTCATGATTCTCACACTGCGGCGATAGGTGTTAGATTTGCTCATGACTTGGTTTAGATTTAGTTTTAATTTATGTTTGGACCATTATGTATTTGGGAACATTAAGCAATAATATTACTAATGTTTGTTTCGATTTATATAGTAGAGATCTATATATACGCGTGTTGCGGTTACTCACATTTAATCTTTATTGTGTTCTATCTTTGCATGTTTAACTTATTCCCTAGATTGTTTTACAATCTTTAAGTCTCCACAATCGGTCATACTTTGTGGGAAGAAAGTATGAATTAAGATTGAGGTAAAGAATTGGTTTTGATAAAACGTGATTCTTGCCTATACTTGAAAGGGGTTTCAAGTGATTGGAGGACCCGCACCCGAGTTTACTTCATGGTTTTAGTCACAAGTAACTCGGGATGGTAATGACATTTCATCCTTAAACTAGAGATACATGTGATCCCAAAGCATAGGTCTGCTTTGCTTTGATCGTTTTCTAACGCGGTCCGTAACTGGTCGTTATAAGGGAAATGATTGGGTAGAGTATTGTCTGTGTGGCGGGACTATGTAGTCGAAAGGTATTTGTTCCTCTATGTATAGAGAGAATATCCATGGGCCCCTCGATGATTGAGTGCTAACGTTCATATGCATGGCCGTGCTCAAGTTACATTGATGATGGATCAATGTTAACTTGGTTTGTTGGTCACCACTAATCTAAAATCGAGAAACATAATCGTGAACGATCTGTAGGTTGACTATATTCCATGCCTTGTGTTCACATTGGATGTCACGAACAAAGGGATGTACATGTTCATTTATCTTTAGGACAATCATTTTATGATTGGGGATCTTGTCAAGAGTGGCATACCCTATACTGACTTGGGAGCATAGATGTCTTGCTAGAGGCCGCTCTATGTTTGTGTTATTTTTCGTAGTCATGTCACGTGCAAGTGGGAGTCTGTTGGAATATGCTCGCTGACACGAACGAGTTAATGACACTACCGATGAGGTGTAGGCCTATTGAGTCACACACCAAGTATTGATTCCGGCAACACGATCAAGCAATAGAGAGGAAAAGGCCAAAATGGGTTTTGGCAGGGTGGTACACGAGCCGTGTTCCTGAACACGGGCCGTGTCCAGTCCAACATACACGAGGCGTATTGGCCCAATCCAAGGTCGTGTAGTTTGGGCCTACACGGTCCATGTAGATGAACACGGGCCGTGTACTGCCTGTTAGACACGGGCCGTCTTAGCCCAATTGGGGCCGTGGACTTTGGGCCTACACAGCCGTGTAGATCTACACGGGCCGTGTTAGTTCGCTGTAACAGCAGAATTAACAACCTTAAACACTTGGTTTAATGGGGTTAACTTCTCATAATGATGGTAGATAAAGAGACCACGAGTTATCTGCTCTAGTAGAGGCTTTTGGCTATGACTTGGTCCCTTAGTTGACATTAGAACTCTCTCTTTCTTGTTCTTGGTGTTCTTGGTGTTCTTGAACACAAGAAGCAAACATACACGTACTTGATTGTTGTTTTGGTGGTCATACATCAACTTGCTAGCACTTGGGAATCAAGGAAGCTTGGGGTGGACTTCATTGGAGGAGTTCTTTGTTGGACTCTAAGCCACTTGACTAGGAAGGTTACTCTATGTTTTGCACCATTGAGGTATAACCTTACTTCTCATCTTGTTTATATATATATTTTAGTTGCAATTCCATTGTTAGATTTTGGTCCATGGGAAGTATTCATTGTTTGGCATCGATTTTTGTTATGTACTTTGCTTCCGTTGCTACTTGATTTTGCCAAACGAATACCTTCAGATACCTACCATGCAAGTATCGACATGGCACCATACGAACTGCTCTATGGGAGGAAGTGTCGTACCCCTACTTGTTGGTTGGAACCAGGAGAAAAGAAGTTTGTTGGGCCTGAGATAGTCCAATTGACGGCAGACAAAGTTGCGGTTGCTCGTGAACGATTACGAGTAGCCCGTGAACGACAGAAAAAGTATTCTAATAAAAAGCATAGACCAAAGACGTTCGAAGTAGGCGATAAAGTGATGCTCAAAGTTTCGCCATCGAAGGGCATCATTCGGTTTGGGAAGCGTGGTAAACTAGGACCTCGATTTATTGGTCCATTCTTGGTACTTGAAAGAATTGGAGATCAGGCGTACAAGTTAGAGTTGCCAGTGGAATTAGAGGGTATTCATAATGTGTTCCACGTTTGCTATTTACGAAAATGTCTGGCAGAGGAGCCGAGTTTACTACCTCTTGAGGAACTTCGAATAGATGAACATAAACGGTTGATTGAAGAACCAGTGGCGATTGAAGAACCAGTGGCGATTCTAGATCGTAAAGTTAAGCAATTGAGGAAGAAACGGGTCAAGTTGGTGAAAGTCCAATGGAAGAATAAGCATGGAGGGGACATGACTTGGGAAACCGAAGAGGAGATGAAAGCTAGATATCCCCAACTTTTTGTTTAATACATTCCGAAGACGGAATCCTTTTAAGAAGGGGAGAATTGTAACGACCCGAATATTTTAATAATATTTATCGAGAAATGAATATTATTTTCGAAGTTCAACTTGATAATAATAATAAAGGAATATTATTATTTAAAATAAAAGTAAAAGAAAAGAAAAGAAAAGAATAGGAAAGAATAGAAAGAAAAGAATAGAAAAGAAGAGGAAATAAAAGAAAAGAAAAAAATAAAATTATGGAAAAGTCAAGGTCGCGACGCAACGCGTTAAGAGTCGCGGCGCGACGAGTCTGGGCGGCAAAGACACGTGTCGGTTGCGTGTGACAGGCGGTAGCGTGTGTCAGTACGGTTGCGTGTGTCAGCACGTCGCGACACGACGTGTCTGGGGGTCGCGACGCGACGCGTCAGCCAGGTTCGAAGGGCCGATTTTTACACATACACTTCCACCTCTTCGTTACTCTGCCCATTTTTTGAGAGATATCAAGTTTAGTGAACTTTCAAGGGTGTCGGGTCTCGTTAGAACTCGTATTCGAGGTGCGGGGTGAACGGAGATAGCGTTTCGGGCGTAGTTTTGAGCGTGGTTTCGCTTTGGTGACCCCGAAAGGTATATTCTTCTAGACTTAAGTTAACATTTCGGTTATATGGCTCGATATTCTACATGCATGTTGTTCTAGCATGTTTTAATGGACTTTCTAAGTTCACGACACGTATATCTTTGATCGAAAGTATATTTTTACATATCTAGGTTATTCGAGACGGTTGAGGTCGATTTTTTGACGATCCGAGAGTGTAGTTCTTCGAATCTAGAGTGTGGGTTTATTTCTGGACGGAGGTGAGTTCAGTAGTCTTTTACAAAACCGAGTACATAGACAAAACCTTATTTTCGAAATAAAGATGATTATACATATATCTATATATTGATTGATGATACATGTTATGTGTTCTAAGTTAAATACTCGTTGCATACATGATCAAACACGAAATACGCATGTTACGATTATTCACGATTTTACTACGATTTACATATGACTGCTTACGAGTTATTGCATGCATGTATTTTTGTGGCGGGGGTAGAATACAATACTACCCATATTGCGGATTTGCGGGCCTAGTTGGCATGATTGACCTTCTAGGATTAAAGTGCTAGCCAACAAGAGTCATTTGGTCTTTCTAGACGACTATTTTGACACGTGGTACGCGGACACTTCGGTGTTCAAGTACTGGAGGGCCAAGGAGGCTAGATCATACATCACGTGAGTGTGAGGAGAAGCTGAAATACGATCGGCTTCGTTTGGACTCGTACTAGAACGACAACGCAGTACTTGTACTCGCACCGTCGGAGTAGCGAAAGTGGAGTCTCGGGATTTATGTTCTCGGGTGGGAGTCGCGCCCCGCTTGAAAACATAGGTTAGCCGGGCATGCAAGTAATGAACCTTGGGTTTTCTAGTGTAGGTTTAGACTCTACAATAGAATCATCCGATTGATATGATCTATGCGATATGATTTATGCGATGTGATATATGCGATTATGATGCGATATGATCTATGAAATATTATGCGGTATGATTATGATTATGTGCGATTGACTTCATGAAATGATTTGTGAATATTTGACCCATTTGGTGCTATGTGATCTGCGGGTTCTCGGTACGGGTCAAATACGTTAAGGGTGGGATATGGTATTTATTTACATGTCATATTCTACTTACAAACATGTTTTATGGATTTTGATTACAACTCCTATTGACTCACTTAGCGTAAGCTGACACTTGTTTCTTTCGGAATGTGTCTTGTACTCGCGCAGGTGGCTTAGAGGTTGTGATTCTGCGAGGAGGGTAGTATTAGTTCTGCTTTATATTTTGGTATCAACAAACAATCCGGTTATGTAATAAATTCATAACATTGAACTTGTACTGACTTTTTGAATGACTGCGGTCGTAACCCCGTGGTTTATATTATGAAAAATTCTGTAATCGCCTCTATGGCGAAAACAACTATTTCCATTTATGACTTTTAAGACTTCCGCTGCATGTTTTTGCTAGTGATTAAAGGTTTTTATAAATGGTGAAATTTTGAAAAATCATGGGCGTTACATCATCGGATTAGCCTTAATCGGATTTCAAACACTTGAATTTAAAGTCCCGGATTTGGAGGTATCGGATTTCACTATTCCCGGATTTCAAGTTTCGGATTTTGGGTATCGGATTCTTATCACTTTCCAAGTATAGGATTTCATTTTATACAAACATAGCAATCATATTCCATGTATCGGATTTAGTCAAGGATTTCAATGTTTCGGTTTTCACAAGTGTCGGTATTCAAAACTTCCGGATTTAAGCTAGAATCGGATTTCTATCATTCTCTTCATCCAAATCCGATAACATCATCTTTCAACAAATCCGCCATCTTCAAATCATCATAACTCAAACCCAGATTCTCATAGATTCATAATATTATTCTAGAAACATAATTAAAACTCTTTTAAACACATTCTCATGTAATGAACATCATATAAACATATAAATCTTATGAATACTCGTAATCATCAAAATCATATTCTATCAAAACCGGTTATGATGTTCTTCATACTAACATACAATCTTCAAACCAAACAGAATTCATTTCTTTTAAATCAGATAACATATCTAGAAGGACAATAACATGTTAAGTAAATCATACTAACCTTGAATCTAAATTCCTTTAGGAACTTTTCTAAAATTCCGATTCTTTTCCTTCTTTTTCTCGTTTCGGTTTCTTAACAGAGGAATAGAACACACACACTTTCTTTTGTTTTAAGATTAAGAGCAGATGATTCACACACATGCTAAGTGACATGCAAGAGTAGGTGTCCTCAAACTTCGACACACCGCCACGTGTAAACCACTAAACTCATGCATATATATATATATATATATATATATATATATATATATATATATATATATATATCTACGGTCATACATAAATACATACAATTTATAATTTCTAATTCAATTAATTAATAACCTTTAATCACTTAATTAACCACATAATCAAATTAAAACAATTAAAACACAAATAAACACATACCGTAAACCCGCTAATCTACTAGCCCAGGTTTGCGGGTGTTACATCATCTACATTTAGCTTGTATTTTTTTTGTCATCATTTTCACCAAAATAACAAATGAAAATGCAATTAAGATGAAAATGCAACTTGGAGAAAAATGAATCTCATGATTTCAAATATGCATTTTTACATGCCCCACTTTTTTTCAAATCAAACATCACATTCTTCAATTATGTGATTTCTTTTTAGATCCAAACAAATGAAAATAATGACCAAAATGCAAACTAGATGAAGATGATGACCAAAATGCAACCCATATAAAAATGATGTAGCATTTTGGTCATGATTTTTTATCTGGGTTGCATTTTGGTTATCATCTTCATCTAGGTTGCATTTTCGTTATCATCTTTATCTGGGTTGCATTTTTGTTTGATATAACGAATATAAGATGAAAACTTCAACTCAAAATGTGTATTGAACTTCATTTGAGTTGCATTTTCGTTAGCATTTTCATCTATGTTACATTTTTAAAAAATAAAATTTTCAGAAATATGGAAAAAATTGTCTTGATTTAAAGAGAATTTAAAAACTAGTAGATTGGTAAAAAAATTTGCTTAAATTCTTAAAACATAATTAGTTATTACAACTTAAAATTTTGAGGGGTAATGTTTAGAGAGAGAAAATAAATGTTTTTTTTCATTTTGCCCACCTTTATAGATTATAATTGATAAATATATATATAATAATTACAAAACTGTCATCTATTAATATTAACACTTGATTAAGTTCATCCAATTGTTACATTTGGTTCTTTAGGTTCTATAGATAAAAAGTGGTTCTATATTGATTATATACATATATATATATATATATAAGGATTCACATAGTCCCACCGCTAAACATATACCTAAAGTCCAATTCTCAGCCACTCATTTAAAAAAACAAAATAGGAATTGTAAAAAAAAAGTTCCAAACTCACGTTTCCTTAAGCCTTTTCAAAAATTTCCTTTTTT
This sequence comes from Dittrichia graveolens, assembly GCA_038502395.1. Lineage (NCBI taxonomy): Eukaryota > Viridiplantae > Streptophyta > Magnoliopsida > Asterales > Asteraceae > Dittrichia > Dittrichia graveolens. Next base: position 7,756,352 of record JARJIL010000009.1, on the reverse strand, counting down.
TATTTTTATTTATCACTTAAATTTTAAATGACCATAATTATTTCAATTTTGAGAATTTGAGCAAAAAAATTATACCAATCTACTTATTTTTTAATCCTCTTTCAATAAAGACCAATCTTCCCATATTTTTAAAAAGTTTATTTCGAAAATGTAAACTACATGAAAATGATACCAAAATGTTATCATTTTAAATCATGTGAATTTTTATCATTTTCGACTGTTACCATGTGTATCTTTTTCATTTTCGGCTAAAAAATATGTATTTATATCTTTTTTGGCTAAAAACATGTGTATTTATATCATTTTAGGCTAAAAACATGTGAATTTTTATCATTTTTGGGTTAAAAACATGTGAATTATCATTTTTGGTTGTAACTATGTATATTTATATCATTTCAACTGCAAGAAGTGTATTTATATAATGTTCGGTTAAACCATGTGTATTTATATAATTTTTTGGCCGAAAAATGAGTCTATTTTTATCATTTTCATGTGGATAATGTTATCATTTTAAATGTTGTATATTATTATCATTTTAATTTGTAAAATGGTATCATTTTCAACTGAAATTGTTATGAACGAAAGTTATCATTTTCAGCTGAAAAGTTATCATTTTCGGCTATTATCATTTTCGGGTGGCTGGAAATTATCATTCTCGGTAGTTGGAAATGATAACTTTCCAGCAAAAAATGATAACAATTTAATGATAAAAATTCACATGTTTTAAGCCCGAAAATGATATAAATACAAATGTTCTTAGCTCGAAAATTATATAAATACACATGTTTTTAGCCGTAAAAGATATAAATACATATGTTTTTAGCTGAAAAAGATATAATACACATATTTTTAGCTGAAAATTATATAGATACACACGGTTATAGCCGAAAATGATAAAAATTCACATGATTCAAAATATTGACATTTTGGTATCATTTTCAAAATAAAATTTTTAGAAATATAGAAGAGTGGTCTTGTTTGAAAGAAGATTAAAAAATGAGTATATTGGTATAATTTTTTTTGCTCGAATTCTTAAAATTGAAATAGTTATGGTCATTTAAAGATTTAAGAGGTAAATAAAAAATAAAATAAAAAAACTTTTAGGAAGCCTTAAGAGGAGGCGTGGATTTGGAAGTTCTCATAATACCCTTTTTCTGTAATTAAATCTTATAATTGTTTACTAAATTACAATAATGTAATTATTAAATCTTAACCATTGATTTAAAAAATATAACGGTACAGATTTGGCCTTTAGGTTATATGTTTAAGCATAAGATCTTTATTGATATTATATATATATATATATATATATATATATAATCTTCTAATAACTTTATTAGAAGAAAAGGTTGATGATGTCATCATTTATTTTTTAAATTTTTTTTCACCAATCACAACACATCAATTCAAATAATTTCCTTGATTTAAAGAGTTTAACACATCATTATATACAAACTACTATTCTTTACACCCAACAAATTTCAAATATGGGAATGCTTAATAATCGGATAGATTGAATTAACTTTAAGATGTAAACGTATTTGAAGGAGAATACATAAATAGATCAGTTTGTAAAATTTACATTTTATTTTCTACGTAATATCTAATTTAAATTGAATTGAATTAAAGATTAGTTAATTTATTATATACATAATTTAAATTTGAAGATTAGTTATTAAGAATTTAAAAACATTCAATACTACTTAATAATTCAATTCTAACTAATTATGAGAAATGTTAGATTAGGTAAAACTAATTTGAAAACATTCAAATTTAATTTTCAAAACATAATTTCCGAATTAAAGAATACTATTCTTAAAATTTAAAAATCACCGTCAATATTTTTTCAAAATCAAATTTAAATAACTTTAAATCACCATGTTTGATACTCCTATTTGTATCTACGGTAGAAAAAAGAGGAAAAAATCAACATGCTAAATCATTAATATTCAAAAAATCATTGCCGATTAGACAAAACCATTTCATTATTGTTCTTTAGGTAATTAAATAAGTTTTGTTTACATTTTCATGAAAGTGATTTACATATACTAATGTAATATGTTGTTCTTCTTTTTTATAGCTATTAATTATGGAAAATAAACAACCTCCTTAATCTACTCTAAACTAACCTTTATTGGGACAATATTCAAAAGAAATGAAGAAATCAACGGTGATTCATTCTATACATGACAACTTTGTTTATAACAGTTCAATATCAATTGAAAATGATAGAAGAATTAACTTCACGGATTCCTTTAAATGATATATCTAATGGTATCTTTAATTTCAAATTAGAAATTTGTTCAATATCAAGTTCCAATGAAAGCAGTTTCCACTCTTAGTTTGTTTTGCAATGACGATAAACAAAGCCAAGGTCAATCTTTATCGAATGTTGGATTGTTTTTTAGACGACCCGTTTTCACTCATGAAAGTTATATGTGGCAGTTTCTCGAGTGAAGAGTAAGGAGGGTTTAAAATTTTAATTTGCAATGATGAAGGCAACTCTACTAATAAGATAATGAATGTTGTTTATAAAGAGGTTCTACAGAAAATCTAATAATAATCTTATGTACGAATTTCAAAACTCTGTAATGTTTACTCATTTTTTACAAGATTTTATATTCCTATCTGTGCTTTTTAATTATTTTTACTATACGTGTTAGTACTATTTAAAACTATATAAATTTAAAATTGACTTATATCATCCCCGTGTTGACACACCGGTCGCTTAGCTAGTATGTATATATATATATATATATATATATATATGGGAGAGTTATTGTGAAAATGCATATTTAGGTGAGAATATGAGAATAAATCCTGGCTATCAATTAAATATTAATCTATTAGATCTAATGGTCGTAATTCACCCGTCGCAATTCATTACCGTCACAATTAATGTTTGGGTGATGAAAAAAATAAAGTGCCAAATATAAACTATTCGATAAAATCAAATTAAGGTCAGGATTAAGTCTCCAATTCTCACCAAAATATATATTCTCATTTGAACCTCCTCCTTAATTATATATATATATGAAGAATGTTCAATATTGTCCATAATTAATTTATAATACTAAGGGACTAATTTTAGTCTTTGAATTAATGACATTAATGGTCCTGATTGCATTTAAAAATTTTGGCGGAGTGACATTTTTGTAATTTACATGTGATTGTATATTTAACCACCTGTGATTTAATATAAAAATTTTAGGACTATTTTTTTACAAACATAACTCATATATATATATATATATATATATATATATATTGAAAAGATCATTTGAGAAGTGTTTTATTGCGAGTACTGCGAGAACCAATCTGAGTCGTCCAATTCCTCTTTCTTCAATGTTATCAGCCACCCATGAATTCGTCTTATGTACTTTGCCATACTCAATCTTTTCACGCTTTTCATCCATGAATTCAACTTATCAAATGAACTGCTAAGATTGTTCTTGCAATACTCACAATAAGATCGGTTCTCAAATAAACTTCCCTGTATATATATATATATATACATATACATAAAAGTGCAGCGATATCGTTTTATCTGATGTTGTGGATAACTTGGCGTAAAATAAAACAGCGAGTTGGTTTGGAGCTTTGGAACTTTGAATCTAACCAACCACAAAGATTCCAAGAAAGTGCATGGCTTCCATCGAAGGCAAATACAACCAACCAATGAAGAGCCTTAAGTTTTCAATCTATCCAAGAGCCATTCCATTACTATTAATTAACTTTTACCTTCTCAATTAAATAAACATATATATGACGGCTATAATGCTATATGGCCGGTTATACATTAAAATAATATGCGCGTACACACACATATATATACACACACTAGCATGATATCCGTGTAATGAGGCGGTAACGAACAATTTCTACTCATTAACATGTTTGTTTTCAAGACGTAAGAATATGATATTCATGCAATACGGTGACAGCGAATAATTTTTGTTTGGTAACATGTTTATTTTCTTTATCTTTTTTTTATTTTATTTACTTTTTTGTTCTCCACAATTAGAAAAAGGTTATGAATTTTTTTTAATAATTAAGTTAATTTATATTGGCTTTGATTAATAAATTTTTTTTATTAACTTTGATTTTCTTAAATATGTAAATTGGTTATTAAAATGGAATATAAGAATTTTATTAACTATATCTAATAGTTACTCAATTTAGTATATATGATGAGTAATATAGTAATTTTTAAAACACTTAAAGTTTAAGGGTTGAAGCAAAATATCTAAATGTTTTATAATATAGTATAGATATATATGTATGTATGTATCTGGTAATATATATATATATATATATATATATATATATAGAATCTCACCTTTAAATATAATTTCTAAAGTTAAAATTTTAGCCAATCATCTTAAAAGGTGAAAATAGGAATTGAAAAATGTAAATGAAACTCACGCGCCTCCTCAAGAAAACCTCAATCTTTCTTATTTTATTTTTTTACCCTTAAATTTTTAAGTTGCCATAACTATTCCAATTTTGAGAATTCGAGAAAAAAAAATTATATCAATCTACTAATTTTTTAATCCTCTTGAAATCAAGACCGGCTCCTTTCATATTTCTGAAAATTTTATTCTAAAAATGCAAAGTATATGAAAATGATACCAAAATGTTATCATTTTGAATGACGTGAATTTATAACCTTTTCGGCTTGAATAAGTGTATTTATATCCTTTTCGGTTGCAAACATGTGTATTTATGTCATTTTTTGCTAGAAGAAGTCTATTTTTTTATCATTTTCATTTAGATTATGTTATCATTTAGAATGTTGTATATTATTATCATTTTCATCTGAAAATGTTATCATTTTCAACCGGAAAATGTTATCATTTTTGGCTACACGACACATTAAAGAAAAAAGGAAGGAGCGTGGTTTTAGGGGTCAGTGATTCCCATAATACCGTTTTTTTATAATTAAATCTTATAATTATTTAATTAATTACATTAATATCATTATTAGATCTTGACCATTAATTTAAGCATAGGGACTATGTTGATCTAATAAAATATATAATATGACGGCTATACAATAAACACAGGGACTATATATATAAGTTTATTTGAGACACATTTTTATTACTGGTACCATTTGTAACCGTCATTAATGATTATTAATGACTATTTTTCTACTCGTTGAAGAACGAGACTTAATTTTCCAAAATATCACGTATTAACATTAATGGACCACTAATGAGTCATAATTCTTATTTTCAATTGATATATATAGGGATGTTCATGTGAAAAGTGATTATTTTATGAAAAGTGTGAAGAAGTAACTCTGTTCATTAGATCATTTAATCAAAGGTTGAGATGACTTATGAAAATTTTGTAATTAAAAGAAACTAATGGTATTAATTTAAACAATATAAGGGTAAATTATAAAATCCCTCCACATTCTATTGCTTCGGTCCGCCGCTCTCTTTCTGTTCTAATTCCAAGTTGTACGCCGCTCTCTCTCTTTCTCTCTTCTCATCCATGCCGGCCGCCATTTTCTCTCTCGTTCCTCCTTGCTGTTGCCGTTCTCTATCTCTTTCTCCTTGTCGTTTGTCCACCACCTCCATTCACCGTTAAGAACGATACAACCATTCACCGTCACACAACCTACCCAACAGACCTCACCGCCTCCATTCACTGTGAGCGAATGCTGCCGCCGGGGCGCTGACTCACCACCGCCGTTAGGTGTCACGGGAGGTACGGCGAATGCGACCAACCACCACCGTTGAGTTTAAACGAACCACCACCCCCCTTCACCTTGAGTGAATGTCGCCCCACCATTGCCGTTCACTTCCTCTCTCTCTCTCTCTCTTTGAACCACCGCTGTCGAGTCACTTACATCCCTATCATGTCGTTGTTTCCAGACCGGTGGCCGTCGTAAAATCAGAATTGCCACCCCTAGATTATTCAAACAAGTCAAAGCAGTAAACTACAAAAAGTGATGTTAAAGAAGATGATGATAAATAAGATAACTGTATATCTCTCCACCTTTGATTATTTTGTATGTAAATCATTTTTAGGTGATATACTGTTATCTTCTTTATCATCATCTTTTAATTAATTGCGACCCCAGACTATTTAAACAAATCTTTTTGTAGTTTACTGCTTCGATTTTCGTATGTAAATCACTGAAACAAGTATCGTGAATAATCATATTTTGGTTTATGAATAAGTAGATCTCCATTTTTTTAAATGTTTAATTACTAGTGAACAACGAGTCAAGAATAAGATCATGGTTCTTACTTTTGTGATGTTCTTTTTTTGAACAAGTGAACACTGATTAATTAAAAGATTTGTGTTTTAGATGTTCAAAGTCTTTCATTTTTCTGTTATATATTGTCTGTCATCAATGAATAGTAAGAGGTTTTTCGAAAAAATGGTTATTTAATTTGTTCATTACTGGACTACTAAAAACTGGATTTTTAGTAGGTTAATTGATTTCAATCAATAGTTGGTTCATTAGTGATTAAATAATGGCTTTAATTTTTTAGCTTGTTCATCGGTAAATTTTTTTTTAAAAAGTAATTAACTATATTAGTTCATTAGTGAACGTTTATTTTTGAATTACTTATTAATGATTTTTTGTTTAGATAATGACAAAAATTATAAAAATATTTATTAGAAAAAAGTTATAATGAAAAAAACAAGAAAGGGATAAAAATATGTAAAAAGTTAATTAGAAAGAGAAATTAACTAAAGAGAGGAGAGATAATTTATTCTTATTTACTAATTTACCCTTTTAAATTAAATAAAATTATTAATTATTATTAATGTGAACCACGAGATCAAAATTCAATCAATGGCTTTGTAATACCCATTTTCAAACTTAGATCTTCATTGGGCTGTAAGTTAAGATGATTATAATAATAATAATAATAATAATAATAATAATAATATTATTATTATTATTATTATTATTATTATTATTATTATTATTATTATTATCAATTAATGACAAGAGTTGTTGTTTTGGACTTGTTTTGATTCAAGTGGATATATTAGTAAGCAAGAATATATATGAATGTATGATGGGCTTACACAATTTAAGGATGTGGGCTTGGCCCATGAAGGTTATATATATATATATATAATTAGGGCATAGCCCCCAAGCTGATAACAATGCTCCATTGATTGTGCTTGCACTAGAAGAAAGGGCGTGAGTGCCTTGTGCCGCTATTACACTATCGAGAAGAAGAAGAAGAGAAATAGAGATTTTCATCAGAATCTTAAGAAAACTCATTGGGTAATTTGTCTTAACCCTTTGTAGCTTAAACCTTGCAAAAATTCCAGAGTTTAGAGAGAAGTAGAGGACTTCTAAGTAGGGATGATAAAAAAAACCGAAACCGAGGGGGAAAACCGAAAACCGACATAAACGAGGCGGGGACGGGAAAACCCGATTAGTTAAACGGGGATGGGGATGGGGACGGGGACGGGTTTGATGATCCCCACCCCAACTACCTGACATACCCGATTATAATTTATGATTAACTATATATATATATATATATATTACTATACATAAAATTAATTTTAAATATAAAATATACAAATCTTTATACACTTTCACACAACCAAATTTTAATCGTTGCCTTTATTTGAATTATTTGGTTTTGATATTTGGATGCATTTAAAATCTTTAAGACTTTAATTTCGGTTAAGATATGTTTGTATTCGATAATGTCATGTAATTTAGTATAATCATTTTCTAAAACTCGTGGTAAAATCTTAACGGTGACGATCCCCGTAGGGAAAAATTATAGTTTTAGTTTACGGGTATCTCTGCGATGAAAATTACCTATTTAATCACATGTTTATATTAAACGGGGATACCCGTTTCCCCGCGGTTTTCCCCGGATTCCCGACAAGGATCTCCGTTTAATCCCCGCGGTTTTTTAAGCGGGGACGGGAGGACCAATCCCCGCCCCGAATCCGCCCCGTTGCCATTCCTACTTCTAAAAGGGTTTTACCCCCTATTCTCGTCTGTGTCAGACCGAGAACAAAAACACACAATTGGGATTTTTACTTGGTTTTAAATCAATTTAGAAATGCTATGACAAAATTGAATGGCCTTAGATGAATTAGTATACTATTAATAACATCAAACAAAGCAAATAGGTGTGATTATAATCGACTTCCAAGCCTGTAACCCTGTTTTTACCCAGGAACCAAACCGAGAGGATTTTTGGGCTTTAGACCTACTAAAGGTTAATGTTAATCGAATTATTTTGGAAGGATGTGTTTTTATTTTGTTAGAAACCTACAGAACTAGAATTACTTGAATTGGTTGTGCTTTAAAGGATTTCAGAAATTCAAGTTCGACTATGTGTAGACGTAAGTATGGTCCGACTTAAGGATCGTGCGACTTGGTGTATGGTCCGACTTAAGGATTGCCCAACTTAGTATTGCTCCGACCTTGCCTTTGTCCGACTTAGTATTTGGTCTGACCTTGCCTTTGTCCGATTTAATATTTGGTCTGACCTTGCCTTTGTCCGACTTACTGCTCTGTGCGACTTAGTGTGTGAGTGCAAGTGGTCCGACTTGCAAACTGGTCTGACTATCCTACTTAGGGACTTATATTGGTTTTGACTCGGCAGTATGTGTTATAGGCCCTACGATCAGGATTCGTTAAACAAGCAACCTTGAGAATTTTTACTAACTTTGTCGAATCGTCAATCAAGTGGGTTATCCTAACTTACCATATTTTCCGAAATGTGTAAGTGTTATACATGATTATTATTGTTTCAACATATGTGTTTAATTATGTTCAGTTATGATATGTTAATGTTGCAAAGTGTTAGTAACCAACCGTGCCTTCGTGGTCGATCGGAGTAGATGACTGCATCTAAAGGTGAGACCTATGATGAGTCATAGCAGGCGAGGCGTAGTTCAGGCATCAAACGGGTGAGACCCGAGATGTGGTAGAGGGTGAGTCCCTAGTTATGTGTTATGTGATGGCAGGATATGATTTCCTGCGAAGGATAAGGGTAGTGGTGATTCACTAAACTTTGTGCTTACCCATTATTGTTATGATTCGGGTTCTTTAGGGATCGACAAGGGCAAGGATACAACATAGCAGCGGCACAGTAGCGTTCAAGAATTTTGTTTAATTCCTATTTATAGACATTGTCATGTATACAACGCTTCCGTGTTTTGATACAGTTAGTACTTTATTCTCATTCGTCTGTAAATTAATATTTAAATGGTTGGTCAACACTTTAATCTCATTTACTTATCATCCAAAAAAAATTGGGTCGTTACAGGCTCACATTACTTCTCGCACTTTTCACAAAATAAATAACTTTCCGCATGAACACTTCCCTATATATATATATATATATAGGATCAACATAGAACCTAGTCTTAATTATAGAACCTAAAGAATAAATCTGGACCATTGGATTATCTAAATTAATGGTTAAGATTTGAAGGTGGCAATTTTGTAAATTATATGAAAATTATATTAAGTAACTGCATAATTAAGGGCAAATATGAAATTCAGTTTTGATTATATTTATGGCTCCACCTTCCGAAAATGAAAAATGAGAACCAAAATACAAATCATTGGGTTATTTACATGTTAATGACTTAATATTATTTGCATTTTCGGTTATTTGCATTTTTGTTATCTTCTTTTATGTCCGTTGTATTTTGCATTTTGTATTTTCGTTAAATAATTTGTATTTTTGTTATCTGTTTTTTTCATTTAGGAAGCATTTGCATTTTCGTCAAACAATTTGCATTTTTTGTCAAACAATTTGCATTTTCGTAAAAAAATTAGAAAATATTCCGATCATGGTTTTGAATTAAAGAGAATAAAAAGCTGAATCTAATGGTATATTTTTTTTTGCTAAAATTCATAAACATGAATATATTATGATAATTTGAATGTTTATTAGGATTTTTTAAAAAAATGGAAGTCTGAGGTTGAAAGAGAGAAAGACATGAGTATTAATTTGTAATTCTTTTTCCAGTTTTGTCCTTACTCTTGAGACATGCTATGTATAACCTCACCCTATATATATATATATATACACTAGCATGGTACCCGCGCAATGCGGTGACATCAAATAGTTTCTACTCTCTCTCTCTCTCTCTCTCTCTATATATATATATATATATATATATATATATATATATACTAGCATGGTACCCGCGCAATGCGGCGGCATCAAATAATTTCTACTCGATAACTTGTTTGTTTTAGAAATTTACGTAATATGGTGACAACGAATAATTTTACATTGGTAACATGTCTATTTTCTTTATTTTCCTGTTCTTAATAAACTCTTTTATTATTTTTAAATAAACTTTGAGAAAAATTAAATAAGAAAAAAAGTCCTTACTTATAAAATAAGTTAAATTGCATGAAAATATTGAGTGTAAATTAGTAATTTGAAACTATCTAAAATTAAGAGATTAAGAAAATAGTAAAATAATTTAAAACTATTAATTATATGAGCTATTTAAAAACTTTTAAAATATATGTTTATAAATTCTTATTATAAATTATTTAGATTTATGAGTTCTACTTGTACACATTTTCTGATAATTATGTTAAAATATTTATTACATTATATGATATTTAATATAAAAGGTTTGGTTATGAAAGTATTTTTTAATAATTAAGTTAATTTATTTGAATTTTTAAATATGGAAAGTTTAGTTATTAAAATAGAATATAAGATTCTTATTAACTATATTTAATAGTTACTTTATATAATATTTTCCATTTAGTTTATATGAAGGGTAATTTAGTAATTTAAAAGACTTAAAAATTTAAGAAATTAAACAAAATGTCTAAATGATTTATAATATATATATATATATATATATAGGGTTAGGTTATATATAAAACCACCCTTAAATATAGAACCCAAAGAACAAATCTCAGCCACTCATTTAAAAGGGCAAAAAAGGAATTGAAAATTTGATTACATCTCATGCGCTTCCCAGGATTATCAAAGCCTATCAGCTTTTTTTTATAAAAAAAACCCATTAATCATTCTAACGATCATAACTATGCCATATTTATGATTTTTAATAAAAAAATTATACCATTAGCTTCAGTTTTTCTTGCTCTTTAATTCAAGACCACTCTTTCCAAATTTCTAAAATTTTTATTTTGAAAATGCAAATATTTTAATCACAGCTGAAATGCAAAAATTTTACTTTGAATTTTATTACAGCTGAAAATGTAAATTTCAAACCTGAACATGCAATTGTGGATTAAGATGATAATCAAATCTGAATATGCAATCCTCTTTAATCTAAGACTAGTCCTGATATATTTTGGATGATTTTTTAAAAAATGCATGTTTATATATTTGCATTTTCATATACCTGCATATACATATATTTGCATTTTATATACCTGCATGTACATATATTTGCATTTTCAGCTGTGATGAAAATCAATAGTATAAATTTTTTGCATTTTCAGCTACATATACATATATTTGCATTTTCAGCTGTGATGAAAATCAATGGTATATTTGCATTTTTAGCTGCATGTACATATATTTGCATTTTCGGCTGTGATGAAAATCAATGGTATAATTTTTTTGCATTTTCAGCCGCATATACATATATTTGCATTTTCAGCTGTGATGAAAATCAATGATATATTTTCATTTTCAGCTGCATGTACATATATTTGCATTCGCATGTACATATATTTCCATTTTTAGCTGCGATGAAAATCAATTGTATAAATTTTTTACATTTTCAGCTGCATGTACATATATTTGTATTTTCAACTGTGATGAAAATCAATGGTATATTTGCATTTTCAGCTGCATGTACATATATTTGCATTTGGATGTACATATATTTGTATTTTCAGCTGTGATGAAAATCAATGGTATAAATTTTTTGGATTTTCAGCTGCATATACATATATTTGCATTTTCATCTGTGATGAAAATCAATGGTATATTTGCATTTTTAGCTGCATGTACATATATTTGCATTTGCATGTACATATATTTCCATTTTCAGCTGTAATGAAAATCAATCGTATAAATTTTTTGCATTTTCAGCTGCATATACATATATTTGTATTTTCAGCTGTGATGAAAATCAATTGTATATTTGCATTTTCAGTTGCATGTATATATATTTGTATTTGCATGTACATATATTTGCATTTTCAGCTGTGATGAAAATCAATGGTATAATTTTTTTGCATTTTCAGCTGCATATACATATATTTGCATTTTCAGCTGTGATCAAAATCAATGGTAAATTTGCATTTTCAGCTGCATGTACATATATTTGCATTTGCATGTACATATATTTCCATTTTCAGCTGTGATGAAAATCGATGGTATAAATTTTTTGCATTTTCAGCTGCATATACATATATTTGTATTTTCAGCTGTGATGAAAATCAATGGTATATTTGCATTTTTAGCTGCATGTACATATATTTGCATTTGCATGTACATATATTTACATTTTCAGCTGTGATGAAAATCAATGGTATAAATTTTTTGCATTTTCAGCTGCATATACATATATTTGCATTTTCAGCTGTTATGAAAATCAATGGTATATTTGCATTTTCAGCTGTTATGAAAATCAATGGTATATTTGCATTTTCAGCTGCATGAACATATATTTGCATTTGTATGTACATATATTTCCATTTTCAGCTGTGATGAAAATCAATGGTATAAATTTTTTGCATTTTCAGCTGCATATACATATATTTGTATTTTTAGCTGTGATGAAAATCAAAATCCAAGGATAGCCGACGAATGGAAATTGAAGCCGAAGGGATAGGGGTCGTTCTTGCTGGCGAACTGAAACAAAAGGCGTTAGTCAGGTCAACAATGTCATGAAAGAATCGGATGCGTTGTCGACATACAACTGTAGATGGGTGGGTTACCAACATGCAGCTATGGAACAATGGTTTGGAGAAAGAACATCAAACTTAATCAAGAACTCATCTAGTAGAGAGAATGTCAAAGTCACATGTACAAAATATCATATGAGATCTGGGACGTGATTTCCTTTTTTGCCCTTATGTATTGATTTCGAAAATGACATATATGTTTATTAAAATAAAAATTACAGATTTAATCGTAGCCATTGATCTTCAGAATCTAAAGTTCTAGATTTAGACTTTAAGTTCTATGGTAAAGAGATGGGTCTACATTGATCCTATATATGTATATTTAGAAAAAAAAATGGAAGACTTAATCCTGACCTGTCATTTGATTTGATTGGATGGTCTATATTTAACTCTTCATTTTATTCATAACCCAACCAAAATTACAATGGCCATGAATAACGACGAGTGAATTACGACTATGAGATCCAATAAATGATCAACTCTAATTGATGGATAGGATTTGTTCTTCCATTCTCACCAAAATATCCGCTCCTATAATAACCCTTCCATATATATATATATATATATATATATATATATATATATATATATATATATATATATATATATAGGGGAGGGTTCAAACAAGTACTATTTTTCGTATGAGAACTGCGAGAACCAATCTTAGTCCTTGATTAAACTTAATCATGGCTAAGATTTTTTGGCGGCTTATTAATGTTTCATTAATGACTCATTAATGGATCATTAATGACGCATTAATGAGGGTTATTTCGGAAAAATCAAGCCTAGCAAATTAATGACAACTCATACGGACGTAATTCACGGTTGAAATATATAAATTACCAAAATACCCCTATTAATGAGTTATTAATGGCGTTAAAAACAATTCTCGCAGTTTTCGTACGAAAAACAGTTCTTATTTGAACTTGTGCCTATATATAATGAGTGATTCAAATGAGAATATATTTAATTTTAAAAATGGGAGACTAAATCTCACACATCCATTTGATTTTAATCTATGGTTGTGAATTAACGATAAAATTAAAACATATAAGGGTAAATAAGTCTATTTAAACACCACTTTCACCCATAATAGACCACGGTGGTTCTTTCTTAAGATCCACCACCTTACCACCGACCACCATAAACCCCTCCCTCACCAACCACCATTAACACCTCCATCGCCGACCACCATCAACACCTCCTCTAACGTCGGATTTGCTCTGACACCAACACCACCATCTATAAATCACGATACCATCAGCTTCCTCCACTACCTCCACGACCTTCACCATAAACTTCCTCCATTTCCGCTAGAAACTTAGGTCAAGATTTCTCTCTTTTTAGAATACTTGCCGGAATCATTCTTTTTTCGTCGCTGCACCATCTATGGCTACTCTGACTTAAGGTTCTCACATCTCTCTCTAGAATGGTCGCCGGTTCTAGATCTAGTTCAGATGTAAACCACCTACATCCAAACACTTTGGTCTGTTGGAACCACCTACAGCCTCCTTCACTTCCAAACTACCACACTACTAAGCCAACCTTCCGCCATTGTTGTAAATCTGGTTCAGATATGAACTCGTAGTCTTTCATATGTCAACTCGTAATATTTCGGTTGTGAACTCGTATTTTGTTTTACCGTGAAAAAACATTGTTTATCCCTAAGTTATAAATTTCACTTTTTAGCTAATTTTACAATGGTAACTTTTTCACATGTAAAAAGGTAATATTTTGTTGGATTATGCCCGCTGACACATACGAGTTGGTGTTATTGCCGATGAATCAAGGGCCTATTGGGTCACACGCCAAGTGTTGGTTCCGGCATCACAACTGGTCAAAGGAAAGAGAAAACTAAATAATGGTTTTGGTGGGCCGAGGCACAGCCGTGCCCCTTTAGGGTAGGACAATGGCATTTTCTTAGCTAAAGGTAGATCAGAAACTAAAATTTTTTACAAAAGCCCGTATTTCACGACTGTAACAAATGCTTATACGGTGCAAATCATTTATCCTACGCACGATGTCAACAAAACGAGGCATGGGAACCAAAGCGCAGGCAGGTTTCGCCTTGATCGAGACGACAACCTTACTAATAGAAAGGGTCAAAATGCGCTCAAGCAACCTTGCCCTGGGGCCAGGCACGAGCCTAAGTCGTGTGTGACTTGGGTATGACTGGTTGGGCTGGCACGCCCGTGCCTTCACTGTAACAACATCTTTAAGTAATCTTTTATAGCTAGTTAAATGTGCGTTAATGTTGTAACTGATCCTAGCCTTTATGGTCACGATTTTGAACTGATTTGTAAGACTCTATAAGTACCTAATGAGTCTAAGGTATCATGGTTGTACACTTGATTTGTTAGTGGCTAAATATCTCTCATATACACACTTTGAATACTTGGCATTGTGAGTTCTAAGTGTTGTGGCTAGTGTGGTGCATTAGTTGGCATACCTTCACTCTAGCAAGTGGAAACCAAGAAGCACTTGGTGTGGATTGAATTAGAGGTATACTTCTTTGTGTACACATCTTCCAAAAGGCACAAATCATCACAAGTGAAGACTAGCTCAAGGGGTATTAATATTTTCTTCTCTTGTTCTTTTATTGTTGCTTTGTCATGTTTAGAGTGATGATCCATTTGGTGTGTATTAGTGTGGTTCTTGAAAAATTGTTTAAACCTTTTATGCTTCCGTTGCATTTTCGTTCAAGCACTAATTCCCATATTATTGTGTTCTTTCTTTGAAAAATTGTTTTAAACCTTTTATGTTTCCTTTTATGTCTTGGCGAGTCAAACCCGGAGTGCTAATGGGGTGCTAATGGATATGCCGGATTCGAATGTTATTGTGTTCTTTCTTTGCATGTTTAATACTTCCTTGAATAAATTTGTTTATTCTAAATGCTCCGCGATCGGCCGTTATTCATTAGGAAGGAAGAAGTGAATTAAGATCGAGTCGAGTGGTTGGTAGAGTATTCATAATGGATTGAATACATAATTACATAACACTAGCCTATACTTGATAATGGATCAAGTGATTGGAGTACCCGTACCTGAGTTTATTTCATGGACATGGTCACAAGTAAATCAGGATGATAATATTATTTGTCCTTACCCGAGATACATGTGCTTCTTGAATAGTAGCTTGGTCTTGTTTAGATTGCTCTTTAACGCAATCGTAACCAGCTGTTATAAAGGAAGTTCTCAAGCAAGGACTTGTTATTATGAAGGAACGATGTAGTCAAAAGTATTCGTTCCTCTTTTGGAGAGATATCCTTAGGCCACTCGTTGAATTAATTGATGAAACCAAAATGCATGGACGTGCTTAGGTTGAATTGATAATGGATCAATTCTGCAACTTGTTTTGTTTGTCATAGTTAGTCTAGATCGAGACACATAATTGTGGATGTTTTGGGGTTGACGGTGTTCCGTGACTCGAATTCACACCGGATATCGTGAACGAAGGGATGAATTATCACTTATCTACATGACCATTCTTTTAGATTGGTATTTGTCTTGGAAGACATACCCTATGTTGACTTGGGGGCATAGATGCCTTGCTAGAGGCCGCTCTATGTTTGTGCCACCTTTCGTAGGTGTGTCATGTGCAAGTGGGAGTCTGTTGGATTATGCCCGCTGATACACACGAGTTGCTGACATTACCGATGAATCAAGGGCCTATTGGGTCACACACCAAGTATTGGTTCCAGCATCACAACTAGTCAAATGAGAGAGAAAACCAGAAAATGGTTTTGGTGGTCCGAGGCATGACCGTGCCCCTTTGGGGTACGCCGTGCCCAAAGGCCAGGCATGAGCCCAAGTCAGGCATGACTTAGGTGTGCCTGGTTAGGCTGCCACGCCTGTGCCCAGACAAAGGCACGCCCGTGCCTTCACTGTAACAACATCTTTAACTAGTCTTTTATGACTAGTTAAATGTGTCTTAATGGTGTAACTGATCCTAGCCTTTATAGTCATGAATTTGAACTGATTTGTGAGACTCTATAAGAACCTAATGAGTCTAAGGTATCATGGTTATACACTTGATTTGTTAGTGGCTAAATATTTCTCATATACACACTTTGAATACAAGGCATTGTGAGTTCTAAGTGTTGAGGCTAGTGTGTTGCATTGGTTGGCATACCTTCACTCTAGCAAGTGGGAACCAAGGAACACTTGGTGTGTATTGCATTAGAGGTACACTTCTTTGTGTACACATCTTCCAAAAGGCACAAATCATCCAAAGTGAAGACTAGCTCAAAGGGTATAACTCTTTTCTTCTTTTGTTATTTTATTGTTGTTTTGTCATGTTTAGAGTGATGGTCCATTTAGTGTGTATTAGTGTGGCTCTTGAAAAGTTGTTTTTAAACATTTTATGCTTCCGTTGCGTTTTTGTTGAACCACTAATTTCCAACACATTTGATATATGAAAATTAAGAAAACTCAGATAGAAAGTTGAAAAAACTACATAAGTTTTACATGATGTTCAATGTATGAACTTTCCCGTAAAAATAAAAAATAAAAAATAGTAATAACCCGTTTTAACTTAAAAGAAAAAGAAAATCAAAGTAAAAAAAGTCAAGAAAGGAGGACTAAAGTGTTGTGCATGTTTCCAGCATTTTTAAAATTTCCCATACTACCCTTAACTTAATTAAAAAGTTACACCCTTCTCTTTTTAATATTTATTAAATTACAAAATTGCTATCTAGTTTTAAATCATTGATTATTGTGATCCGAAGGTCCAGATTAAGTCTTTCATTCTCACATAAATTCTTATTTCTAGAATAGCTCTCTTATATATATATATATGTATGTATATATTGAGAACTGTTTTTTGTGTGATAATTGTTTGCAACAAAACTAATGATTTATTAATAGGGTATTCGCTCATTTATATTTTTACCATTAAGAGAATTACGTCCGGGTAGATGTCACCAATAAACGAGACTTGATTTCCTAAAATACCCTTCATTGTTACCATTACAGTTATTAGCCATTGATTTGTTTTAATCAAGGATCAAGATTAGGTCTAGTAGTTCTCGGACGAAAAATAGTTCTCGTTTAAACGCTTCCCTATACAAACACACACACAATATATATGTTTGTGTGTGTATGTATGTAAGTATATATACATTTTTTACAATTTATTTACATATTTAGCTTTATAAATTATCGGTATTTATATGTAGGTGAGTGTATCCCATTGGATTTGATAGATTTATTCTAGAAAAAGCTTGACTTGTCACCATCAACTTCTGTGGAAAATGAAAATACTTTTTGTGACGGCGACTTGGATATGTTTAAAAAAACTTTACCAATCAGTCGAAAGACGAAAAGGAAAAGCCTAATAAGAAAGCCGAGAGATATATTTCAGCCAAGTAAAACACTCATTAGAGAACCCAAAATTCAAAAAAATACACATGGACAACCAAGCTTCAATAAACAACAACAAAAATGAGGTGATTTTACAAGTCAAGCTCCCAGAAGACGTAGTTATTCTAGTACATCAAAATATAATGTCTTGGATATAGACGAACAAGGAACCGACAACACATAGTTCATACGCAAGCGGAATTCCAGACTTAAACTAGGAGCCTTCAAATTAAGTTTCAGTCTTCATTGACTTAAACCAAACATCTCAATTATACTACATTCATCCACTAATGAAAGTAATTCCAGATATCTTCCGCTTGTATATCACACATATACAAGATGTAAGGGTGATGAAAATTGTGGATACCGAGCAATATTTGTTTGCCTTTGTTACGGTGAAGGTCGGTGGCCCTATGTTCGACAACAATTGTTAGACGAAGTATTGAGTTCGTATGATGTCTAGGCTAGAGATTTACCGTTGACATCAATGAATTACGTAATTCACTATATCACACTATTACGATTCACATGTACATGGTAATCATTATGTAATGGTAGATTATCCGATGCCTATCATTCAGGTATATTGGGTCTGCTACAGAGTCACGGATAAAGTTGGATAACAAACCATTACATGTCACGTTTGGAATCTTATACATAACCGAAACCTCGTGATCTCGAAACACTTATTATAGATATAGAAGATTATTCTTGAATAAGATTTCTTTATTATATTTTATATTTTTCTCATAATTTTGTATTTTTTTTAGAAGCAAACGTGAGTTGTTTTTGCGTTACATATTTCATGTTAAATATTTAATATTTATATGCTATAGTTTTTAGATTTATGACTTATTTTAAAATAACTAACAAGGTACCCACGCTATGCGACGACAATAAATAGAGAGGACGATGATGAATTTTAGGATGCCACGATAAAGGACATAGGAGGCGTGTGACTGTCGGGAATAAGTTCTATGAATGTTTGAACTTCAATAAAAAAATGATGAAATATTTCTGGTCTATGTTTTTCATTCCATTGTTATTTGAGTTTCTATTTAATGAGCATTTTGTATTGAATATTTGTCCGCTGTCATTTACTAAAATTCTGGTAATTTTTTTGAATTAAAATTATGGAAACAATCATATTTATTAAAATAATAAATCATACAAGGTTGTAATAAGTAAACAATCATATCTTAAAAAGGCAAGATTAGTTAGGATAAAGAGATGGGCAAACTGGTTCAAGATACAACAAACTTTAGCTAAACTACCATTATACATAATGAATTTTTAAAAAAACTAATACAATCAACTTTTAAACTCCTACATTGTATACAACGGGTAACTTGATGAGCAAATAACAAGTCATCTGTTGATTTTCTAATATTTTTCCTAGTTATTTTTCTGTTTTTATAACTATTTGTTCTTGAAGATGAAGAACATCTTGGACTAAAATGTCAAAAACACAATCCATATTGAAAATCATAAATCCCATAAGCACATTAAAAACACAAAACAAAGAACATCAAACAAAAAAAAATACAAACTAATAAAACAATCATACGCAAATGAAGAAATGTCGGTTCCAAACCTTAAACATGAAACTCAAAAACATATCAAATGAAGAAATAAGGAATCATTTGCAGTTGAAGAAATCAGAAGCAGAGGAACATAAATGAACATAGAAGATTGAACTCTAGATCTATAAATAAACCCTAAATCTTGAACATTGAAAACCCAAATCGCATGAAACGTGATGATGGTGGGTTCGATTTCTTGAACCCTAGATCTGTAAATAAACTAGATCTTGAAGATTGGACCATGAAGAGCGATGGTGGTAAGTTCAATTTGAAAACCCAAATCACATGAAGTGTGACGGTGGTGGTTGGCTATAAATGGCAACAGTGGTGGGTTCGATTTCAAATCACATGAAATGCGATGGTAGTGGTTGGCTACAAAGGGCGTCAATGGTGGACTCAATTTCGAAAACCCAAAACACAACCTTGAAGATGGTGTGGTCAGCTGGCAAATATGGCGCTAGCGGATGGTTTTGAAGGCAACGATGGCGGTGGTGGATGGCTATGAAGGAAACATGGCAGTGGTGGACGGCTATGAACAAAACATGGCGGTGGTGGACGGCTATGAAAGATTGCACCCAAATTTCATCATCTATTGAAGATCATAATCCCTACAAAATTTGCTTGTGTTCTTGCTTTTTTTCTAATTAAAATTATTAAAAAGATAAAAAAAATAACAATAAAAGTAGGGTAACCGATTAAAGCAAAGTAGGTGATCTATAACAGGTCACTTGCACAATGTAGAAGTTTTAAAATTTGATTGTAATAATTTTTTTTTAAATTCATTGTATACAATAATAAATTAGTGGTATCTATTTAGTCAATCAATTTTAACAAAAAGAATTTAGTTGTACCCTTTTTTTTGCTTTTCCAGATATATCAAACAAATGTGGCAATAAATTTGAAGGTTTGTTAATTAAGTTGTTACTAGCCTGAATCTAGTTTGTAATTGATTCCCTACTTTTCTTCTATTAGGGTTATGTGGTGTTAAATTTTGACTTAATAAAGAAGAGATTTAAATTTGTAACTTATAATTATATTGTTTATTTTGTATTTAATCCAGAAAGAATGACTTAACAAAATAAGTTATAAGGATAATATTTTTTCATATTAAGTTAATGACTTTATTCTTTTTTTAGACGATTTATTTAACACATAAAACAAACAACAATACTACTTATTTTATACAAAAGTCACTTATCTAGAAAAACATTTTATCCAGACATAACTCAATAAGAAAATAAAGAAAACAGTCACTAAGATATACAGATCGAGGAAATATCAGAAATTATTTATCCAGCATGCTAATTTCATAAACACAAACATAAATAAATAAATAAATAAAGAGAGTAATGACCAGGTTGAGCCCTACAAAATATAAAGATCGACCCATGATCGAGCAAAATATATATAATACGTACGTACATGATTTCCAATATCAGTTAATATTATTTACGAGTCGTCACTACAATTTGTCTCTTGGCACATCCATCGCTAAGTCATCGCTAAAATTGTTGCCATGAAGACAACCGCAATTATCGGAAGCTGTGACATTATATATGCAAGTTCGTATTTTCCTATAAAACAATTTAATTTAATTAAAATGAAAACTCTTTTAGTACGTACACAAATTTGTTACCAATTGAGCATGCGGTATACGTAAGAATTACCATAAAAAAGAGAGACGGCACTGCTTGGAGGAGGAGGAGGCGGTGGCGGCGACAACAATGGCGGTGATACTAGGCCAACGCCGAGATGGTTGCAATCAGCTCGAAAAGCACCTACATGAAATTAAATGTTAAAACTAGCTGCTACCATATATAAGACATAAAAAGTGTGATTAGTTAGTTTGGTTACATTGCTTGATGCAGATTTGGGACGAATTGTTACGTAAATTGTCAGCATCACCGTTACATCGACAATAATATTTAGTTCCATTCGGCACACATTCACCATCGCCACACCAAACGAAGTTACAAACTGTAAAAATCATAAATCAAAGTTTTATTAATTACAAGAGGGACATGTAGTAAATGCAAACAATATTGTGTGTATAACTGTTGCACGTGATCCGAAATTTACCACATACATATGGGCTTAGTTAGGCTACACCTTAATTAATATTAGGGTCGGTTTGATTATAAGAAAAGAAACGATAAAGTAATGAAATGAGTCATTTATCATTTATTAATATGTTTGGTTGTTTTATTGGAATGAAATGAAGTATTACAATATATGATATTTGATAGAGAGAGAAATAGACATAGTAATTGAATAAAATAAATTTAAATAAAAAAATTGAAGGAAAAAAAACCAAAATTTTTGCAATTCATTCCACTTTCAGGAGGAATGAAGAAAAAACATCTATCCTTCAAAGAATAAAAATCCTTAAAACAGAGTGAATCGTATTACATGACTAACACACATCTTCTGAAAATAGAATATTAAAAAGATAATTTCTTTTCTCTTCCCCATTATACCATAACAAACGTAACCTTAGGGTTACTTAAAATTAATATATAGCAATACATATATATTTAATTGTTTGTGCACCGTGAGAGAGAGAGAAAAACAATTAGTGAGATTTTTCTTGGTTTTCATTAATAGAATCAAGAATTCTTTTTATAGTTTTTCTTTGTTAGTCGTAAGTTTAATTTATGTTTTAATTATTTGTGTTTTTGTAACTTCTTTTTTTTTCTTATATAGCAATATCACCGATTATGTTTACGGTTTTTTTCCGTAACGGTTTTTTCACGTTAAATCTTGATATTATTATTTTTTTATTATTTATTCGTATTTCGTTTCTACATATGTTTCGATATATTTATTCTATAACAATAGCAATTACATCTCAAAATACCAAAGCTAATCGATCAAACAATAAACTCCCTAATTTAATTATGTTTGTGTGTTAGTGATTCGCTTGGTAAACAGACAAGGGGGTCACATGATTAAATTTTTTTTTTTTTGATAAATGTTTTTAATATGAGTATCACGAGAACCAATCTTAAAACTTAATTCAAATAAATCAATGACCAATAAAAATGACAATACATTACTGAATCATTTTGAACACATTAATGAGGGGTATTTTGAAAAAATAAACCTCACAGAAATGAGATTTGTGGTATTGCCAATCACTATTTATGGCGACAGCTACTATAATGTGATGTTCCGGAGACCGAGACACTAATCGCTAATGTTTCTAACCACAAGCCAAGGGCGGCGAATGCTACAATTAACCATAAAGGCAACTACTGCAATCATTCTCGACGGCGATTATATCTGTGATATTGCCGACCACCGTCTACGACCCGCGACGACTTCTACAATAAACTGCTACCATCTACGATGACGATTAGATCTGTGAGTTCCATCTCTAGCTCCTCTCAATTTGGGGCGGTATTATTTCGGTATTCTTTGATTTGGGAAATGAAGCTTTAATTTTATCAGGTATTAGTTTCTTAGAATTCAAATGCAGGTAATATCTATATTTCTAACATTTTGATTTCGATTTGTTTGGTTTTTTCTGAATGGCTTGATTTATAGGATTTGATTACGATTGTGGGTTTTGATTTTTTTGCATCATGTCATTTTGAATCAAAGGTTATAAGAACACAAGGGTATATAAAATTTGTTGCTTATTTTTTGTTAAACAATGGGAGGTAGTGGAAAGTGTTTTAGTTTATGAATCAAGGTTATAGGTTTTCTTGCTTAATTTCTATAGTTGGGTGTCTATAATTCCTTTGCATCGGAACTCTAAAAATAAATGTTTTAAGAAAGTTGGAAAAAATTTGTGGCCAAATCTTTATATTTGGTGATATTAGTAGGTTTTTGAAGCTATTTATGTGATTTTGAAATCAAATTTCATCTTTGTTTTATTTTTGGATAAAAACCAGTAATGTAATTTGGTTGTCAGTTTTATTTCAAATTTCATATATGAAGTAAGTAATGTGGGTTGTAATCAAATTTTCAATCTTATTAGTGGAATTAATTTGTTTTAGATCAACTTTAGTTAAGATTTGGGTGTACATGTGCATTTATTTGCATCTGTTCTAGAACAAAAGCTAGTGTAACATGCATATATGCACCTATATATATATATATATATATATATATATATATATATTCTAAAAAACAATTAGTTGTTAGTTAATTACTATCGGTGATGTTAAAGCTTGATCGTGGTGGAGGAGGAGGCGGTGGAGGAGCTCTGTCGCCACACGAAAAATCCATAGTACCTACAATTAAATTTTTATATATACAATATAATTAATTTAGCTTATATATATAGCCTCACATGCATGCAAGAATATATATATATGTGAGATTTTAAACGAAAACTGTTTTTCGCACGAGAATTGCGAGAACCAATATTGACCATTTATTTTAAATAATGGAATTCATGGATGAAGAGCGTGAGGGGATTGAGTGTGGCAAGATATATGTAAAGAATTCATGGGTGGGCAATCCAATTGAAGAAAGGGGAATTGGACGGCTAAGATTGGTTCTCGCGGTTCGCGTACGAAAAACAGTTCTCGTTTAAACTTTTCCATATATATATATATATGGGAGGGTTCAAACAAAAACTGTTTTTCGTACGAGAATTGCGAGAATCAATGTTGACCATTCAAGTAATAAGTGGAATTCATGGATGAACTATATATATATATATATATATATATATATATATATATATATATATATATATATATATATATATATATATAAGGAGGTTCATATAAGAATATATATTTTGATGAGAATGGGAGACTTAATCATAGCCATTCATTTGATTTTAATGATCTACATTTGACCATTTATTTTATTAATTACTCAACCATGAGTTGGGACAACCATGAATTACTATGACAGTGAATTGTTACCGTTAGATCTAATAGATTAATATCTACTTAATGGCTAGGATTTGTTTTTCCATTCTCACCAAAATATCAATTCTCACAATAACCCTCTCCTATATATATATAGGGAAAAGATCATTTGAGAACCAATTTTTTTGCGAGAACCAATCCTAACCGTTCAGTTCCTCATCCTTTAATTCAATTGCACATCCATGAATAAATCACATAAACCCCGACACACTCTATCCCCCCACGCTCCTCATCTATGAATTATACTTATCAACTGAATGGTTCAGATTGGTTTTTGCGGTTTTCACAATAATAATGGTTCTCAAATCTCTCGCCTATATATATATATGTATGTAGGAAAAAGTTCATACGAGAATTGTTTTTCGTACAAGAATTGCGAGAACCAATCTTAGCCGTCCAATTCCCCCTCCTTCAATTGGACTACCCACCCATGAATTTTTTACATACACCTTGTCACACTTAATCTCCCCACACTCTTCATCTATGAATTTCACTTACCACTTGAATGGCCAATATTGGTTCTTGCAATTCTCGTACAAAAAACAGTTCTCGTTTAAACTTTTTCATATATATATATATATTGTGAAAAGTTCATTTGAGAACCGTTTTTATTGCGAGAACCACGAGAACCAATTTTAGCCGTCCAATTCCCCTTCTTTAATTGGATTGCCCACCCATGAATTCATTACATGTACCCTGCCACATTCAATCCCCTCACGCTCTTCATCCATGAATTCTATTATCCAAAATGAACGGCTAAGATTGGTTCTCGTAATAAAAACGGTTCTCAATTGGGAACGATGCAAGACGGAAATGTTAAATTAAGGCTTAATTTACAACTAACAATTGGGAACGATGCAAGACGGAAATGGCATCGGAGCAACCCTCATTGTCTTCCATCCACGATTGCACTTACAATGATAATTAGATGACCATTTCATGTCATCGTCTTTCACACACCGCCCTTCGCCACACCCCAAAATCCGACATGCATCATCTGCTCAATCGATTCGTCAAATTAAAGTAGTTAATTAATTAATTGCATAAATAATCAAATAAAGATAGATCATGCAGAAATTAGAGATCGATATATGAATGTATTGAGTAGATAGTTTTACATGCCTTGAAGAGTAGTC
Organism: Dittrichia graveolens; assembly: GCA_038502395.1. Classification (NCBI taxonomy): domain Eukaryota; kingdom Viridiplantae; phylum Streptophyta; class Magnoliopsida; order Asterales; family Asteraceae; genus Dittrichia; species Dittrichia graveolens. The sequence goes on along the minus strand of JARJIL010000009.1, from coordinate 7,730,507 downwards.
GAAAATAACCAGAAAAAAACTACAAGATAAAGACGATAATGAGAAGTCGCCATATATGCTTGGTTGGATTTGAGTTTTGCTAATTAAGATCGATAATTAGAACTATATATGACGTTTAATAATTATCAAGACTCTAATTAATTAATCAACCAGCTTAATTAATTAATTTACTACAATGGGGAAACTAGAATCTATTATATACCAAACCCTATTACTCAGCCGCCTACGGTGGCGGTGCATGCATGGTACGTACGTGGGCGCTAATTAAACCACCAGTAATTAATTAGAACCTTCTTCAATTCAATTCCTCCCTAAAATAGATCCTTGAAATGGGATTTTCTACGACTAGTACTAAATATTAGTAAAAATCGTAAGCATCAACAAGCTGTTGAGTCGAATGCATCTATGAATTTATTAGATTTACTAGATTATATGTACGTGTGATATACGAGTTATTTAAAAAATGATGAATATTAAACATTGATAAAATGCTATTAAATAATTATAAAACATGAAAAAAATGAGAATTAAAAAAAATGACGAAAAATTGCGTCAACACCCAGACCAGAGATAAAAACGTAAAAACTTAGTTGATGGCAGAGGGCAGACGTAGAAACGTGGTATTAACGTATGGATACATTATTGTATTTCTTGTACAATTCATCGATCATTATATTGGTTATTTAAAATGATAAAATTAATAATTTGTCTAAATGTGATATTTTAATATATTATAATGGGTAAATATGATATTCATAAATTAAGATTGTCAAATATAATATTTTAAATTTTAAAAAGGGCATATATGAAATTCTTCTAATAATTTCAAAATTGGAATTCAAATTTTGATTAAATGAATTGTCAAGATCAAATAAATAAACTTATTTTATTAGATGAAAGGTTAGGATCGTCTAATAAATTTGATACATGTTAAATATTTTAATTAAGATGCATAACATGAACTTAATTAAGAATTCGTAGAAGCATTTAAATCGATTTCTTATTTCTTATAAACAATAATTACAATACACAAATCTCATGGTATAAATATAATGCATATTTGAAAAATTACAAAACAAAGCCATAAATTAACAAAAAAAAGAAAAAGAAAACATAACCCTAGCAAGTTCTTTAAAAACCGTACATAAGAGGTGTTGGATGTGTAGATTAGAAAGAGAGAGAAAGTACGTACAAAATGTATAAAACAACCCTAAACATGTTTTTGAAAGACTAAAACACCTCTAAACTGATTTTGAAAGGTGTAAACTCCACAATCTCTCCCTTTTCTCTTTAACTTGTCTGTCATTTGAACCTATACATACATACATTTACGGCCTGTTCTCGAGTTTTTTTAGCGAAGGAAAGGAAATGATTTGAAAGAAAACCTTTAAAAATGATGTTCTTGAGTTTCACTTGAGAAAGAAAAGAAAAGGAAATGAAGGAGTTTGGAGGGGAAATGTAGGCTTATTTTTATGTCAAATCTATCCGCCCAAAATTGAGACGATTTGAAAGAAAAAGATTTTCTTTCTTTTTTTAATTTTCCTTTTCTCTATAATTTAAACTCGAGAACAGACGTTAAGCTGTCTGTAAACTTCTTTTGGTTAATATATATAAAGCCGTGGTTTTCAAACATTTACATCTTACTTTTTTAAAATTTATTAAGATCTATCACAACGGAAGAATAACCACCTCAATAAATATAAAACAAATAAAGCTGTTAAACAACCATCTCCATAAAATTACCACTACGTTTACATCATATTTAAACAGTTGTTTCAATATTTAAAACAATCATTTAAAAGAATAAACCACAAGTTGGCGAAATAATAATAGAACATCTAAATCATTACTACCTATCAGCGCCCATTCTCACAGGACAAAACAAGTACAGATATGTCATACTCATTTCTAAAAAAACAAGTGTCAGCTCACACCTTATGAGTAAATAGAGTAGTCATCACAAAATCTATTATAAATAGATATGCATAGTAGCTACGGGATATCACAACCAATGTCATAGGAAATTCAAGAGAAAAATCTGTTAGTGCTATAAATCAAACAATGTTAGCAACCAAAGTGGAGGATATTATTCTGTAGTAAATTAATTATATTTAATTTACTGGTCATTTATTCGAACAAGTTATTAATTATATATTTATTTAGAATTAAATAAATAAACATACTTAAGGTTTTTTAAATTAATTAAGTGAGAATTCAAAATTATTATTTAATAATGATTAGGCCGAATTTTTAAAGGTTTAACCTACTACTTTACCCTTTGCATGTACTTAGGGTATTACATGTTTTTTTAACGGATACAGTGAGACTCGAATTTATGAACTTAGGTGTTGGGCAACACCAAACATTAACCCATTGGTATGTCATCTTACATTGCATACTAGAGCGATATCCCCTAATTAAGAAAGTTTTTAATAACTCATCATTACCCCTTCGAGTAGTAACCAACTTATCTTGTACTTAAAGCATCAAGTGAGAAGTTTGAAAACATTATAAATCATAAGACAACCTTTTGATAACTTCAACTATGATTTTGTCATTGTATTAGGGTTATTGGGCTATTTATTATTATTATTATTATTTTTTGCTTAAAGAAATATAGATAGCTCATTTAGGCTTGGAATATAAACACCTCATTTGGTTAATGACAAACTATTAGAATGTTTATAATTTCAAATGTATATTGTTACTTCCCATTTTAATAGTTTACACTAGCTTATTGCAACAGAACCATCACATAGCCTACCAGGTAAGACGTTGGCTCCTATATAGGCTAGGGGTGTAGTCTTATTAGCTAGGGATCCAATAGGGATGAGCATAATGGTAAAAAAAGGTCACCATTCTATAAGCTAGCTCTAGATTGGGTAAAATACACAGAAGTTGCTAGAGGGGCATTATGGTAAAAAAAATCCACGGCAAGTGGCATCCACTATCCTCCAAATGAGAGTGAATTTCTAAAAAAAAAAAAAAAAACTCACACCCCCAAATTTTAAAACTATAATACTTTAACATACAAAAATTTTTCTAAAAATATAAACACCGTTTATGGTGATGCACGTATTATGCATTATTATGCACAACTTTTACGCTATGTTATAGAATATTACTTCGTTACACAGTTTTGGCACTGTGTTGCACTCTTTTATACTGTGTTTTACAACTTTTATAATATAGCATTAAATAGTTTTTACAACATAGCTTTGCACAATTTTTTACACACGTATTTTTTTGCAAAAAAATATTCATTGGGGAGGTATTTTACAAACAATTGCTAAAAAGTTCATTCACATTGATCTATTTTTTTAAGTACATATGTAAAGTAAAAAAAGAATTCATGTCGGTGACAATAAACATCATTTTCTCCTGATTCATAATTCTCATTAAACTCAAATAAATAGAGTTTACACATGGGCCTAAAGCCATAAACAAAGATAATGGGCCTACAAATTATATAAACTTATAAATATAAATCGGCTAATACACCCTCGCAGTTAGAGCGGAAGGATGACAAACGCTCAAACTGGATTTGAAATCTAGAAATAGAGCACTAGGAAGGCCTTTTGTGAAAATATAAGTGTATTGATATCGAGATGGCACATGTAGCACACGAACTTGTCCAGTAGCAACCTTGTCCCACACAAAGTGAATGTTGATGTCAACATGTTTAGTGCATTGATGTTGAACGGGGTTAGAGGACAAATACACCGCACTAGCATTGTCACAATACACAATTGTCGCTGAGAATACGGGGCATGTAGCTCGCGAAGCAAGTTACGGATCCAAGATGTTTCAGCTACGGCATTAGCAACCCTGCGATACTCGGCCTTAGCACTATAACGTGAGATAATGGCCTTGCCTTTGAATGACCAAGAGAGTAAGTTGCTTATAAGAAATACACAATATCCTGAAGTAGATCGTCGAGTATCTGGGCACCCTCCCTAGTCGGCATCAAAATAGGCTGTGAGAGTGTGATGGAGGCATAAAGCTGCAAACCATGATCAAGAGTACCCCGAACATACCGAAGAATATGTTTTAGTGTTGCAGGATGAGGTTCCTTAAGCAGCATTGCTAGACCGCATAAGTTAAGTCGGGACAAGTAAACGTAAGGGTATAAGAGAGCTCCGGCAAGACTGCGGTACAAAGTGGGATCAACAACAGAAGGACTAGAGGAACTCAATTTACTATCAGTATCAACAAGAGTCTTACACGGATTGTAATTAAGCATGTTAGCACGTGTAAGAATATCGGTAGCATATTTGGATTGTGACAGAAACATGCAAGTGGCAGTTAGCGTGACTGCAATGCCAAGAAAGTAGTTAAGAGGCTCAAGGTCAGTCATCGAGAACTCTTGATTGAGAGATGTTATTATGCGTTGAAATAAATCAGTGGATGACGCTGTGAGAATGATGTCATCAACATATAGTAACAAATAAGTAGTATCGGCACTGTGATTAAAAATAAACAGCGAAGAGTCACACTTGTTGTGAGAGAAGCCATTCTTAGTAGCATACTGAACAAACCATTGGAACCAAGCACGAGGGATTGTTTAAGGCCGTACAAGGACTTCGACAACAAATAAACATAGTCTGGATGTGTTGGATCCACAGACTCTAAAGGCTGGTGCATATAAACTATCTCAGATAAGTGCCTATTTAAAAATGCATTTTTAATAAACATAGTGCAAGGAACTGGTAAGATGGACCGAAGAGGAGTCATGGACTTAAAGGGGAAAACTGTCTCATCAAAGGTGACATGATGAGAGATGATAATGCAGTTTGTGTTAAGATCAAGACAATGATACCCACGATGATTCTCCGGTTATCCATGAAATATGCACGGGGTAGAGCGAAGCTGAAGTTTGTGATGAGTCTGAAGGTGAGGAGAACACAAACAACCAAAGGTTCGAAGATAAGAGTAGTCAGGGTTTAGGTTAAAAAGTTTGGTAAGAGGAATATTGTTTTGAATGACAGTAAATGGTAAGATATTAAGAAGGTGATAAGCCATGTTAAGAGCCTCAACCCAGTAAGTGGGCAGGAGGTGAGCATGAAAAAGTAGAGTATGAATGACATTATTAATAGTGCGTATCGTTTGTTCAAATTTGCCATTTTGTTGAGAAGTTTTGGGGAAATAGAAACGAATGTGAATGCCATTAGTATCAAACAAATGTTGTATTTGAGAATTATCAAACTCACCCCTGTGGTAACATTGAAAGGATTTGATTTCACGATTAAATTGAGTGCTCACATAAGCATGAAACTTAGTAAATTTGGCAAACACGTCAGACTTATTGTATAAAGGATAAACCCAGGGAAAATGTGAATAATTGTCTAAAAATAAAAACATAATACTTAAACCCACTAATACTCATGATAGGTGAAGTCCAAAAGTCGGAGTGAACAATGTCAAAGGGAGAAGAAACAACGGTTTTAGAATCATAAAAGGGAAGCCTTGTGTTTGCCAAGCTGGCAAGCATGACATAACGCAGGAGACTTCTCTTTATTACAAGAAATAAACTGACAAGAAACTAGATGAAGAAGCACATCAACACCACGATGTCCTAGACATTGATGCCATGTGGTGGGACTGAGAGTCAAGAGAGCAAAGGAAGTGGTGGTGACGGGATAAAGATCACTAGCACTGTCACATCATAGAAGAAGGTGACCGGTGAACATATCTTTAACTGAAAAACCAAATGGGTCAAAGTCAATGGTGCATTTGTTATCTTTGGTAAATTGACGAACAGAAATTAGATTTTTAATAATCACAGGAGTGACTAGAACATAATTCAAATGCAAAGGTTTATGATTAAAAGGCAACAAGCTATGACCAGAGTTGATTGGAATTGTTTTACTATCACCAACTACATCTGAATTGATACTACTTTTACTAAAAATAGAGGTGAGACTACTATACCTGTATTCAACGCAAGATGGGAAATGGCTCCATTGTCCATATACCATCCATAGTTGCTAAAGTCATTAACGGTCGTGTTAAGAGCTTGAGGAATATTCGTTGATATATTGACTTTGTGTTCCTCTATCCGGCAACTTAACATAGAGGAATCTACATTTGTTACCAAATCTGCACGAACCGCTGCTAAAATTACGACATACAACGACTGCCATAGGATTGGCTTAAAGATAGGAAATCAAATATTGATTATTCCGAGAGAAACACAAGTCTTCAGTTGTAGCATGAATCAACACAATAAAAATCTTCTAGAATGAGAGAAGCAATCCTTCGATTGAGGCGTAAGTCGGCAAAAACACAAATTAATTTAGCCAAGTATTGAAGTAAAATAGTAAATATCCTTTAAATATTTCCACAAGCAAATTAGATGAGCAGGTGACAAAATTGAATGGTAGCAATTTTTTTATTTTTGTTAATTTAATCCACCAAGAGTTCTTCAACACTAGTCGGCAGCAATAAGAAAACCAAAGGAAAAGAACTTCCTGTTGTGAGGGTAAAAAATGACACCGTTGGCTGGTCCCGAAATTTTAGAGGCCCTATACAATTTAACAAAAAATAGGCCCTATAATTAGAACACTACTACACTGACCTGATAACCTCAATTAGCTGATTCCTCAATCCTCAAAATCAATATAGAGTCCAAATCATATATACAAATTGAGCCTTTGTAACAAAAAATTAGGCACTAATATTTAAACTAAAAATCAGAATCATATATAGAAATACAAAAATCGACTAGGACTGTTACCTCTAACCTCACTAATCGACTGAGACAGTGGGACGACTACAGACTACTAGACCAGAATGACTGAACCGTAGAATGCAAGAAGCCAAGAATCGATGGGTGTTGTCGTGTTGAACACTTGAACTGTTGAGTGTTGAATAGCAGAATCGAGTCAATCGATTATCGACGACGACGATAGTCGAGAGAACAGGCTTCGGTGTGGACTTTCAACAGAAACCAGAGATTGAGAGATGGGTATTGTGAGTGTCAAATTTCTAACCTTTTAATCGATGAAATCCAGAAGCAAAAGTAGTACTCTTCGGTGTGGACTATGAATTATCGAAATAGGCTTCAACCGAATCAACCTTTTCATCTTCAGCGAAGTAATCGAGTATCAAGATGAATATCTTGAAAATTGTTCTTAGTTTCTGGAAAAAAGGAATTGTCGCTCGCCTGGTCTGCTTCTTTCGGTCGATGTTTGTAAAGATCGGAAGGTACAGTCGAAGGAACGTCAAAGCGGCCTAACCTAATTTGGTTGAGGCAAATGGGCGCTTGGGCTTTTGAAGATAACAGAGGCTATGGGCTTTTGAGAATAAGTAGATAACAACCTAATATACATATATATGGACATCATCAAATAATGAGGCTCCTAGTTTTTGTTGGGCCCTGTGCAAGAGCACACCTTGCACCTAGAGGTGCACAAGACCGGTTTTTTAATCGAACCGGATCGGATAAAAACCGGTCCGGTTTTTTCGGTTTTTTTTGTGATCGGATTTTTTTCAAACCGGATCGGATCATAACCGGTTTTTTGAGGATAAAGTGATAACCGGTGAAACCGGATAAACCGGATTCGGATCGGATCGTAACCGGTTTTTTTAATATCCGGTTTTTATTTTATCCGATTTTTTAAAAAAAAATTCAGATTTTTATAAATTAAAATACTTAAAACATTACAAAGTTACTTAAAATTCTTAAACATTACAAGGTTCAAATTAAAATACTAAAAATACTTCAAGTACAAATAGTTAAAGTTCAAATACTTAAAATACAAATAGTTAATCTTCGTCGTTTTCATCTAGCTTCTTCTTCGTTGTCGTCGTCTTCGTTTGTTGGTGATATTCCAAGTTAATACAAATCACCCATCTAATTCGGGTTCGCCTTCGTCGTCGTCGTCTTCGTTTGGAGGTGATATTCCAAGTTCGACTTCTTCATTACGTATAGTTGCTTCCAAATTGTGGTCAATTGCATCTTCAAGTGTGGTCAAATGTTGCGTCCGTGCCGCTCCATCCAAATAATCCTTTAAACAAATGCATACTTCTACCGACTCGGGACTTAATCTTGATCTCCGTTGCGATATAACCCTGCCACTAACAGAAAACGCGGATTCCGAAGCTACCGTAGAAGCTTGGACGGTTAGTAGATCACGGGCCATGACGGCTAGAACCGGAAATTGTGGTCCCTTTTCTTTCCACCAAGCCAAAATATCGAAACTTTCAAACTCTTCAAATGTCATTTTTGATATAAAATCGTTTGACATATAATTTCCCAACTCGCTACTTGGGGTGCTAGTACGAGCTTGTTTGGATTGAGAATTTAATAGTGTGTTAAAAAGTGACAAATTTATGTTACTTGAACTTCCTCTAGTTGAATCCCCTTGCCTCATTTGATCGAATATTACATTACTCGGCCCGTATTTATTTAAATAAATATCAAACATGTCTCGAAAACATTTGTTAAAATGATTTACTTGGTTTTGGACAAAATTTGGGTCATGTTCCGTTAGATTAAAAGCAAATGCAATTGATTCGATCATTGTTTCGACCCCGCCAACATTTACCATTGGGTTTAAAGCGGTGGCACAAGTAAAAACGGGTGGAATCTCCTTAAAATATTTTAAAAGCTTTTCTTTCATTGCCTTTCCCGCTAGTTGGAAAATTTCACTTTCAAATTCAAAATCATTTAGTTTAGTAGCCAACAAAAATATTTGATTAAGAACCAATGGGCTAGTCGGGTAATAAATACCGGATAAAATAGTTGTTGCATTTTTAAAAACCCCAAGCAAATCGGTTATTTTGGCTATAACATCCCACTCCAAAATCGAAAACGTGTCGGATACATAACCCCTCTCATATAAGCGATTGTAAAATGCTTGCAATGTATCTTTTTGCCTTAAGGCGGAATGCATCATCATCCAAGTTGAGTTCCAACGAGTAGGACAATCCAAATTAGGACCCAAATATATTTTGTTAACCGACTTGCAATATTTTTTATAATCATTGAGTCGTTTGTTGTTGTTGCAAAGAACCGATTTTATCATTGTTTTAAATTTTATTCTAATCGGCTCAATGACTTCCAAACCGGCTTGCACGGTTAAATTAATTATGTGTGCAATGCAACGAGTATGGAAAAATTTTCCGTCTAAAATCGGTGATAGCAATAACTTCAATCTTGGAACCGCGTTTGTATTATTCGATGCATTATCAAATGACATAGAAAAGACTTTACTTTCTAATTTGTAAAGACAAATTACCCTTTTTAAAAGATGAAATAAGTTAGTACCGGTATGTGGTTCACCGAATAATTCAAACGCGATGGTTCTTTTCATCATTTGCCAATTTTCTTTGTTTAACCAATGTGCGCTAACCGCTAAAAAAGAATTCCCGGTATTATGAGGGGAACTCCAAACATCACATGGAAGCGAGACACCGTAATTGTGTTCTTGAAATCCCAAAATCATTTTTTTCTCGCTTCATGCCACATTTTTATTGCGTCTCGTCTAAGGGTTGTACGACTTACTTGAGTATAACCGGGTTGCATCCTTTGTTGAAGTATTGCCGTGAATTCTTCATCATCAAAGTGGTCGAACGGTAATGCTTTTTTAATTACCATTCTTGTAAAATCGGCCCGTAGTGCATCGTTGTCGTAAACAAAAACACCACCTTGCGGAGTAATATTTGTTTGACTTGGATCCGATCTTGATCGAAGAGCCTTGCATGATTTTGAAATATGGTTCCTCAACGTTGTGTTCCCCTCCGGTGCAAAAAACTTTCGGCAAAGTTTACAACGCGCCCTTTTCGAGCCATTTGACATCTCACACAATTCAAAATGTTCCCAAACTTCTTTGTTTCGATTGTGTTCGATTACCCTTACCACGTCGACATTCCCCCCAACGGAAGATTCAACCGTGTTACTAGCACTAGCCATGAAGAAAATAAAAAAGATAGAGATTTGAGAGAGTTTTTTAGAGGTAGTATTTGGTGTGAATCATCCTATAACATCCCCAACCTATTTATAAAGAAAAAATGTGAAAAAAAGACAAAAAATTCCCCAACGGTAAAAAAAAAGGCTAGTTTTTTAAACACGACAACCGGTTTTTTTTTTCCGGTTTTTATCCGGTTTTTTAATCGGTTTTTAATCCGGTAAAAAATCCGGTTCAACCAAAAGATCCATATCCGGTTATCCTATCCGGTTTCAAAATATCCGGACCGGATTTTAAAAAAACCGGTTTTCCAATAACCGGTTTCGGATAGTTATTGCGCGAAATCGGATATTCGGATTTTCCGTGCACCTCTACTTGCACCCCCTTGAGGCCGGCCCTGCCGTTGAATAACAAAATACGCAAACATCAATGAACTTCAAACGGCTGGGAATTAGGGTTGCAAAGAAGAAGATGCAAGAAAATAGGAAAGAACCGGGAGTCATAGGAGTTATTCAAGGCTCTGATACCATGAGAATAAACATTATTTTCCCTGATTCTTAATTCTCATTAAACTCAAATAAATAGAGTTTAAACATGGGTCTAAATTAAGCCATAAACAAAGATAATAAGCCTACAAATTATATAAACTTATAAATCGGCTATTAGTCAGGACTTCTCATGTATTAATGTTGTGGGTTTTTAATTACAATTGTAAAAAAAATTATTCATGTTAGATATTTTTTTAAAGTGTAGTTGCAAAAATAAAAATAAAAAAATTAAAGGTTGGAGGGTTTTTACATTCAAATGCAAAATAAAAGTACAAATGGGGGTAGAAGGGGAGACATGTCAAGTGGAAGGAATGATCCAAGACTTCTAGCATAGTGGTATTAGAGTAGTTTAGGTCCAGTTTTACTTATGGCCTAAGATCATCGATTCGAGTTTTGTCATGAATAAATTTTATGTAGATTCAAGAGTCGTTAAAAAAGAAGTTGAAGGAATGAGAGGAGGATATCTCAAGAAGAGGTTGTCATAATACCTTTAAAAGAGGAGGGACACATATCACATTCTCCTTCATTCCCAAGTTGAAGTGCTCATTATTGTCATTGCCATATGCCTTGTTACATGTTGTTGGTGATACCGGAAATAAACAAGGTGGCTCGTTATCCATTTTCTTTTTTTCAATCAATAGAATTTAAGATAGATATTTGTGTGTGGGTTGCACCTTAAAGTTTGCAAAACACCACCAACTTTTTTCCCGCTCTAATGTATTAACTATCAACAATCAAAGGAAGTACTTTTTATAAGAGGTATTATTGTCCATACAGTAAAGGAAAGACATGGATGATTCCTTTCTTCTTCATGTCTTTTCGATTTTAAAAGGAAAATTAGGAATACAATATTAAACTTTTCTTTCGCTTATATATTTTATTGTACTATGTATCCGTAGTTCGCCGATATCTAATTTGCGTTTTTTTAAACATTTATAGATAACTAATATGTTATCTATAGTTATAATAAGAGATGTTTTATATCTTTCTACAAAATCTTCTACTTATCATTCTACTTATAAAATCAAGACGTACAAGTATGAAGGTGAATGGAGATGAGGATGGTGAGAAAAGAGAATTAGTTAGTCTACATGTCATCTTTAAATGAATAGGAGTATCAAGTAGGAGGAAATAATAGGAACACATAATTTTTCTTATAACAAATCAAGTAAGCATTAGTCCTTATGTATTAGAGCATGGGGTGTACCCTCCTTTGGGCATCCCATTATTTAGAACAATGTCAACATAAACCACTCAATGCTTCAAGCATGTTTAAACCCTCTTACTATTCACGCTTCACATGTTTCAAAGATTTTTTTATTTAAAAAGAATACTCTCACCTCTCTACTCTTTCTCTCTCCTCTTTTCTCTCATTTCTCTCATCTCTATATACTCTTTCTTCGGCATTCAAATGTTGATTCCTTCTCGTTTTCTAAGAACCACCCTAAAAGGGTGGTGTTGGTTTCGGTATTGCCCTTCCATGTCAGCATACCGATCGTATGACGACTCCACACCCCACGCTCTTAGGGTTAAAGTTGTTGAATACAAAGAATGTTTCTTCAATATTTCATTATCGTACATGAAGTTTTTTTGTGTTCACATATACCCATTAAGAAATAAATAATGACGATCCATCCTGCGTTGAACAAAACCCGACTATATCTATTATGGTACATGAAGTTTTTTTGTTTTCACATATACCCAGTAGAGTTGGGAGAGGTATCAGTGAAGGAGGTGACGGAAGAGGTGGTGGTTGGGAAGGTGAGCTGAGGTTAGTAGAAGAGCGAGAAGATTAAGGCACCCTTGGAGTGGGAAATTCAGTTGTCAGAAGCCTTCGGGAGATGGGAGAGGGATTGGAAGAAGAGTCAAGGAAGGAGTAGGAAAGAGAAAGTCACGTGTTGACCGTCATTAATGAGCGAGGGTTGATTTTCCTAGAATGCCTCTATTTAATGAGCATGTTAATGTAACAACCTCAAATCGGACATAGTCGTGCGTGAATTAGGTACGTAGCTTATCCTACATAATTAATTAAAATATTCTAGTTATTAACCTATAATATGAATTTTAGTTGTGAAATGGATATATAAATATAGTAATGAAAATGAATAAAGTTAATAAAAGATTAAAGGGTTTAGTGTACCGAAATGTAATGAACTATACCCATTTTAATATTGTGTGTAACAAACTAAACTTTCTTCGCTAAAATAACTTAAACTACCCGAAATTTTCAATTAGTGTACTTTTTACCTATGAAGCCGGTATATGCTGACTTGGACCGGTTGTCGTCCACGTAGGAAATGCATTTATTATTTTATGTAATTCCTTTAGTCGATACGGTGTAGAATCTCCTGTCCATGCCTTCATCTTCGTCGACCATGCCTTCATCTTCATCATCTTTCACACATTCAAACCAAGATTTTTGCCACTGTGGAGATCGAATGTCCATAAGGACTTCGTGGACGAACTTAAACCCGGGCAGAAGGTTCTTTGGGTGCCCTAATTTTGTAAGTTTAGTTCGAAAATGTTAATGCTTCTATACCTACCATGTTTTCCCTAATTTTTGATATTTTTTTTGAAGGGTAAAGTCCCTAGTTGCAAGAGATTTAAGTTTTTAAATGTTGAACTTCCGAGTCAGTATTACAAGGATTTGGTTTACGAGCATTTGCAGAATTGCAAGTCCAAGATAGTCGATGATGCCACTGAAGATCTTGAGAAGTCAAAATTTGAAGCTACCATACTGAAGGAGGAGTTAATCAAGGCAAAGTCAAAGTTGAAAGTTTATGAAAAAATTGTTTTTGTTTTGCTTGTATTAGTAGTTGTTTCGTGTGACTTTAGATTGTCTTATGTAAGTGTTCTTCATGAAGTTGTACCCTGTTTTATGAAATTGAAATAAAGTTGAAGTTTATTAAGCATAAAACAGAGTTGTTTACATTATGCATTTGTTACTTTGAACACAACACTTTCATTACTTTTCAACGTCATTCTGAACATCAACCATGAATTGGTTTTGATTTGATGAGCATGCATCATCTAATCAAAGTCACCTTTAATAACCAAATGACCATAATTCTTCAATTTCATAGTGTGCTTCAACTCATTTACTTTAAGAATAACTTCAACATCATCATAATCTTGAAGACCATGCATTCTAACAAACAAACCTGGGATAGTCTGGCAAAAACAAAAGTGATTCTACTTTTTAACCAATAAATACAATCTTCCATTCTTTCTTACATGCTTCTTAATTTGCATGTAAAGGTAATGATGTCTGCCCCTTCCATTTAAGTTTATTATGGTTTGAACATAATATGAACCTTACATATATAGCAGAGTTTGAATACAATATGTCCAAAACATAGGTCACAAGAAACGAATATTGTGTCAAATCCCATAATTCACATGAATTCAAAAAAGTAAAAGTACTAACATAAGCAGAAACATACCCATTCATATATAGTAATTAATGTATTGTACCATACTTCATTACATTCCAAAAGTCATTTTCAAAAGACTAAGTTAAGCAGACCCATTCATATACTTCAATCAAAAGACATGTACAACAGTAATGGGCAGTGTATAGTACCATACTTAATTACATTCCAAAATAACAACTAACTTTCCTATTCATCAATGTCAAATGCACTGTCTAATGAACTTCCTTTTCCACTAATCCTCTTACCTAACTTCTTCTTGGTAATCCTTTCACTTGGTTTCCTTCTTTTGTTGACCTGTGGAACTTGATCAACTGGAATCATGTGAACAAGGGGTGTTGTCATAGGAGGTTCAACAACAGATTGAGATTCAATAACAGCAGCAACATCAGATTGAGATACACCAGATTGAGATTCAATAACAGCAGCAACATCAGATTGAGATACACCAGATTGAGATTCAATAACAGCAGCAACATCAGAATCAACATTCAACTTTCTTCTTGATGGGACAAGCTTCTTTAATGCCAACAGTTTCATCCTCCTTTGATGCACTATTAATAAAAGAGAACAGTTTATTAACATAAATTAAATAACATAAAATAAATTAAAGGAATATAGTAGTTACCTTGACTTGCATGAGATAATGGGCTGACTTGAGGGTTAACAATTGTTGGATTTGATTGACCTTCTTGTGTTAAGTTGACTTGAGCAGAATCCACAAAAGATGTATTCGGTTGACTTGATTCCACATTTTGGTTGGCATTTGTAGTTTCCACACTTGGTTGACTTGAGTTTTTCACAGTTGGTTGATTTGAGGTTTTCACAGTTGGTTGACTTGAGGTTTTCACAGTTGGTTTAGGTTGAGAAGATTGAACATTTGATGTGTTTTGTTTAGGTTGAGCAGATTTCTTTTGCCTTCCTGGTTTTTTGGCAACTTTAGGTGGTGGTTCAACCCTTGGTTTTTGACATCTCCTATGGTTGTGCCCACTTTCTTAACAATTTCCACATGTCATCACAACTCCTTTTTTGATATTCTTCCATGGTGAGTACTTGATTCACCCTCTACTCTTTGTCTCTTTCTCTTTGGTCTACCAGGCATGACTCTTGCCTTAGGTGGCAATGGCTTGTTCAAGTTATTGGCTAGCCACATGCTCATACCATTAATAGGTTTGATGTAATGGTTATAGGTCTCAACAAATGTCTTCTTGGTAAACCACATAGGTATGTAGTCCTCTACCATTTTATGAATGAAAAGAATGACTGCAATAGCATGTACACATGACAACCCTGCTAATTGCCACATTCTACAAGTGCATGACCTCCACTCCTCATCAACAATGAATGCTTCATATCCCCTTCTAATCTCAAACAGATTACCACCCCCTGGAATAACAATCCAAAACCTTTGTTGGTTTTTGGTCATTTCCATTTTCTTTCTGATTGAAGGACAAGTTTCATCAACCCACTTTTCAGCTTTTGTTCTCATTACATGCATTCTCTCCATAATGATTACCCTAATAGCTTCTAGCATTGTGATTATTGGTTTGCATCTAGCGCTGACAAGCACAACATTGAAGCATTCACTAAAACCATTCTCAACTGATTCACAGCCTCTATACAATTCAAAGTAGGCTCTTGACCAAGTTTTTGGATCTCTATCCATCAAGTACTTGTGTGCCTTTGGGTTGATCCTCCTAATGTCACTCATTACAAATTAAAAAAGTTGTGGATATGATGCTTTTGAGGCTTTCCAAAACAGATTTCTAAACTGCACGCCACTAAATACCTTTCTAAAGTTTTCATAAATGTGTCTAGCACATTGCCTATGCTTTGCCTTTGGCATTACATCCTTCACAGCCTCAAGTAGTCCCTACAAATGCAATAGAAGTAAATAAATAATTAGATTGATGGTACATCAGAATACAATACATAAAATAGTAAACTATGTATTGTCATACCTTGTGTTGATCTGATAATAATGTCACACCTTCATCATCAATGATGTCCAAATCTTCACTTAACAATTTCAGAAACCATGTCTAATTGGGCTTGTTCTCAACACCTACTACAGCCCATGCCACTGGAAATATATTGTTATTTCCATCCCTTCCCACTGCTGTCAATATCTCACCTTGACATGAGGTTTTCAAAAAGCATCCATCAAGTGCTATTACTCTCCTACATCCATGCTTCCACCCATCTTTTAAACCTTTCAAACACACATAAAATTTATCAAAGTATGTCTTTTCATCAGGATTTACAGTCACATCTAGCCTCATAGTTGAACCAAGATTGCTTCTTAAAATCTCATCACCATATGACCTTAGGAGTCCATAATGTTCAGTCAAAGATGGTTCAAACTGATTTAATGCATAATACTTTGCCCTACTGCACTGAGGTAAGGTCACATGACATTTGAACTTCTTTGATACACATTATGCAATCTCATTTAGAGTTATCTTGGGATTGGCTCTGATTTTATGACAAAACTGCTTTGCAATCCATTTGTAATTGATAAGAGGACCATACCTAAAGTTCCTAGCCCAAGTGTGTTCATCATTCATAGTTACAACCTAAAATGACTCTTCATTTTGCATCCTCCTTGCATAACACCTCCACTCACAAGCTTTAATCTCACTCTCACTCTTCTCCTTACTTGGATATTGCTTCACTTTCTTTTGCTTGCCTAATTTAGGGCTTTTCAATATTTGGGGCCTTTGACCACACCTAGCAATGATGCTCTGTTGAGAACTCCTCTCATACCATATGGAATAACCATTGTTTAGGGCATGGTACCTAATACAATCTTTCAATTGGTTGTATGATTCATATCTTTCTCCAACTTTTGGATTTTTTTAATTTCCAATGAGTTTCTAGATCATATATTGGATACTCATCTTCATCCTGTTTTCTCATGCCACCATCATCCTCATCATTACATCCTTCATTTTTAATAGATTTCAACAAATCTTGAATGAAAGTATCATGTTCAAGTTGAACATTATATAGAGATTCATCCTCTACATTACTACTGCTTTGATGAAATATATCCTTCAGCTTCATACCTTTTTTCTTGGACCTCAATTCAGCCAACTCATCTTCCCCTTCAGACAAGTGATCTAGTGATGGAGCATCACTTGTTTCACTAACTTCATCTTTAAAATCAACCTCATTATCAGAATCACTAATTTCATCATCATCAACATCAAGTTCAGATTTACTTTTACCTTTATCTGACACAAGTGGAGGTGGAATTACTTGACTTTTACTATAACTGCCATCAAGATAGTGATCTAGGTTTACATTAAAGTGATCTAACTACATTTCCATTGGACCATACTCTTTGTAGATATCAAAATAATTGAGCAAGTCATTTTCATTTGCAATGATTGTTATGCCTGTATCCAACTCATTCCCAACAACTATGTAATATATAACATAAAAAGGGTTCCTGTTTCTTTGGCAACAAAATCTTTGAAGTCCTCAAAAACCATTTTTGAAATTGTTATCTTCTTCACTTGTCCATGGTCGTATCTCAAAGGTTGAAACATAAATGCACCATCATGATGGATTTCGATTTCAAAAACTGCTTCACCATACCCCATTGATAGAAACAAACTACAAAATACCAAAATCAAATAGATCACCATAGGTTTTATCACAACCAAAGCAAAAAAACATCAAAAACAGTTAACAGAGCATTCCTCACGGGGGTTCCCAAATAACCAAAATTCCCCCTCAAAATCTATATTACATACCTTGTTATGGGTCGAAATCTTCAAACAATCACTTTAGTACGAAGAATCTCGCTTGAACCAGTGCAAAAAGTTACATGTATCTCTTCGATTGCATGAAATGTAGTTCGCGTTCGTAACCGAGTGTCTGGAGGATTTCAAAATACTATTAAATGCACTTTAAGTCCAAAATGCGTCCAACTTTTAGGTCAATAAATTATATGTTTGACCTTGATCTTACATGGATTGCCACGTGAGCATTTTAAAAAGAAATATTGCTTATTGTGTCAAAGGGTAACCGACAACAGACAATCGTAGGTAAAAATTACACTAATTGAAATTTTTGGGTAGTTTAAGTTATTTTAGCGAAGAAAGTTTAGTTTGTTACACACAATATTAAAATGGGTATAGTTCATTACATTTCGGAGCACTAAACCCAAGATTAAACGGTTTTAAATAATGGTTCCAAAAATATCCACGTTAGTTGAAATGGGTAAATGAGTATTAAGTTGTAAGTTGGATAGGGGAGTGAGATACCTGCTTTTGATATCGATCCATTATCTAAGTCGGATTTTGTTTTAACTAGTTATCCTCTCAAACACACACACACACACACACCATACGGATATACACACACAGACACTGACTCACGCACATACACCTCTAAGCAACTCTAGATTTGATTTTGGGAGAACTAATCCAAGAACATCAATTGCTGATCTTCATGAATTGCTTGTGATAATAGTTCTAGCTTCATCTCCTTTTACTTGTAAGTATTTCCCTCCTTATGTTCTTAATTGGTGATTTTAGGACAAACGGGTCAAACCCAAAATGGGAATCAAGAACCGATTTTTAATGTTTAAATCTATTCCTACAACTTATATTGACTGGTATGAATCCAAGTTATGGATTGTAAGTGTCGATTTTGGGTGAATTCATGAATTCTCTCAAATGGGTCAATTAGGTTAAACTTTGGATTAATCTAGCTATTGGATGTTTAAATGAGATATACATGTGTGTTAGTAAGCTTATAGTACTCCTACATGATGTATACAAATTTTGGAAATTGAGTGGAAACAATTTGGGATTGATTTTGGATGGATTTAATCTATGCAGAGCACTGTTATTCGGATCTGCAGGTGCGACGTACGCTATATGTAGGTCTTGGCACGAGCCAACAAACAACAAACTGTTTTGTTGTTTTTTCTTGTATTGATGTGTGGTTTGTTTGTATAGGTTAACAAAGGGACTAAGGGCATCATTAGAGGATTGTTTCAAGTGTCTTGGTTGTTGTTCTTTGTGTATTGATGTATAAACACAAGTAAGGGTATAATAGGTACTCTAGAGGATCAAGAGGACCTAGAACACTATATTTGACTTCTATAACTCTACGGGTAAGTACTATTTAACATTAGCATCACAATAAAAATATTATATAAATATAATGAATATTAAAAATAAAGGTTGAATTATTAATTATGTATTGTTTAATTGTAAGGTATTATGATTCGATATGTACGCATGTTATAAGCTTGAGTAGGCCAACTGTGTTATATGCTGTTACGGGCTTAAATAGGCCAATTGTGTTATGTGATGGCTTAAGTAGGCCAAATGTGTTGTGTCTAGACACTTGGTTAAAGTTGTTTTGGATCAGATGAGTTTGGATCTGGTTGGGGCCTTGTGTCGCCGGTTATGATGATCGGTGATTCGTTAGTTGCAAATATTTGATTATGCAGAACTGTCGTCCCTCAACGTGATAATGATGGGCTCTCAATTTCCCACTGATCCTGAAGGGGTGAGTTCCTCGATAACGAAATGGTGGACCATTATTCGCTTACCCACCGGCGTGTTTGATGTATTCATTTTCCTCACAAAGGATCATTGAGTCGGGTTAGCTAACTTGGAAGACGTGATTCCTGCTGACTATACCGGTACTTCGCGATGTGTTAGGATAGACTTATTTGCTAATGTATGATATGATATTCTTGTTATGATACTTGTGATTAATCATTACTCAGTAGCTATTTATAGCTAACCACTTCCATGTACCCTTCCTATGTGCAGGTAGCTAGTTGATGTAGGTGAGGACGGGTGCTTAGCAATGGTTTATAACCAGTTTTGGGGAACACATTTGTGCATGCTTTTGGTTGTTATATATATATGTGTGTGTGTGTGTGTGTAATGGTCGGTAGATATTTGGTAACACTAGTGGTTTTCTTTTGTTGAAACTTATATAATGGGTTGTAAATATTAATTAGAACTTGGGATATTTCCGCTGTTTCTATTTTATAATATTGTGATTAAACAGGTTATGGAAAACTTATAATTACAGATGTAACCACGCAGTTTTAAAACTTGAATTTAAAAAATATATAGCTATTAAATGACGGTGTTATAGTTAATGTTCCATTACAATTTTTAGACATTAATTTCTTTTAATTAACTGTCAAGATTGCTTTTCGTAGTTTTCGCACACAAAATAGTTCTTATTTAAACTCTCCCCTGTATATAGTGGAAGGTTTCATTTGAGAACCTTGTTATTGCGAGAACTGTGATAACTAATATTTGTCTTAGATTAAAATAAATCAATGTCTAATAATTGTAAAGACTCATTAATGAGAGGTATTTTGAGAAAATCAAGTCTCACTCATTAATAAAACTCCACGAGGATGCATTTTATGGTTGGGCAATATATAAGTGACAAAAATACTCTTATTAATGATGATTAAAAATGATTTTCACGGTTCTTACAATAACAATGCTTCTCGAATGAACTTCTTTTTACCCCTATATATGTAGTAAGGATACACTATATAGTACATGAAAATACCTTACTTATGTAATGAGAAGTCTGAAAAGGAAACCAAGAAAAGTAAATAGCTTATTGTACATCGAGTATCCCACCATACTTTTTGTATGTACAAAATTTATTGAATGTAGTACGTAGAAGTATTTTAGGGGCTTAGTGGTCTAACAATCACCTTCATTTTTTACTGGATAGTCGGCTGTAATTGTAACTGAGAGTCCGTTCTATCTGGTCACATGTCAAGGATTGATCACGATAGCAATAACACATGGAGAGAAGAAAAAAATAAAAAATGCTTTGGTTAGTAGCCACGCTGTATGTTCATAATTCGTTCATAGCCGTGAAGGCCTTATAGACGGAACAAAGTCGTGTGGCCAACGTGAAGGGTGTCTGATAGAAAGCTTTTAACTCTATTAGACCACCCATTTCACCGAATGCATGTGGTCTACGTCATTGCCTCATGGCCGGCCTTAGGGACTTCTACTGTCATATTGCGGCCTTCATAACGACCATACATTCTCTCCTAAGTTCCTCTAGACCATTGTATCTTGCATACACATATACTTGTGAGAGATAGCAAGCATCAAGAGCCAGAGACCTAGGGTTCAAAAACAGAAATTTACCTTGTGAAAATCATGAAGGTGATGAAGATGAAGGAATCCAAGCCTACCTACCACAAGCAACCTCTCCTCCAACTAGCACCAAAACTCTTCCAAGATTCCACCTTTGAGTCCAAACTTCAAGAATTTTCTCTCTCTCTCTCTCAAGTCTAAGAACTCTTAATGGTTGCACAATGGGTTTATGAAAACCCTAATCCTGGATTGTATCTTAAATGTGGTCTAAGAATTGCCTTATTGTCATTCAAGTCACTCATAAATGTATAAATTCAATCCTAACTTATATACTAACTCTATAAGTCATTAAATTTCATATTTTAAGCCCTAAAAGTTCACCATTCATTGCCTAAACATGATCACACAATTAAATCTATCTTAAAGTCACTAACACAAATAACAGAGAAAATTAGGGTCATTACAACATATTTTCTAGTTTTCAATTTGTTTAGTTCATTTTCTTTTTTGAAAAATTAGGAGAGTTTCTTGGAAGTGAACATGGATAGATGTAAAATTAATATAGACATCAACATATCTCAACCATTATAAATAATCTATATTAGGTATTCAAAGTTAGTAAAATGAATGTCAATCAATGTTGGTAAGTATACAGTGGAATTGATTCTCTAAAGACCGTGAACTTTATTTGAAACAACATCATTTGTCCTTCGCAATGGAGTTTATCTCTTCTGAAAATTGAAGGATTTAATACAATACGCAAATATAAATGCAAAAGTGATCACTAATCCTACATGAACACCAGCCAAGGCTCCAAGGAAATCATGTTTGAACCCATAATAACGACGCAAGTAATGTATAACGGTCTCCCCTGATGTAAGCATATCATCATAGTCTCCAAACTGTGAAACAATCAAACCATAGAGTGTCCATGCCAACGGATTTCCCCAGTAGTACCATCTCCACCATTTTGGAATTCTCTTTAAACACACAAATAAACATTAATATAAGAAATTCCATATACTTTGATAAAAATTTGTGTATGGATTACTTACAGGTCTTGGTATAACGAAACCGGAGAACAGATTCCAAAGTGCATAAAACGCAGCAGCAATGATGGAAGCAATGTCAGCATTAGGAGTAACAGCGACAGTCATCATGCCATAGTATGTCATGTAAAGCAAGCAGCTAAACATGAAGAACAAAAACCAAAAGAATTTTGCAGCCGTCCAGTCAAATCCTATCATTGCATACACTATGACACCATATGTTGCAGATTGTGTAAATATATAAGGAATCTCCACCAGCACCTGTGAAACAACATGAGATGACGTTACAGTTTTAATAATGAATACAACAAATGTTACGGACATCAAGAATAATGAGAACATGACAAAAGACTAGGAAAACACGCAAAATCAAAAGCATGACCTTTTTATCATTAAAAGGAGTAATAACCAATCCCACATTGATATAAGAATGGCAAACTCTACCCATTTTCCCATAAAAAAATTCGGTTCACACTTCTCATTTTTCCCAAAAAAAAAAAACTTGCATATATATAGAATTGACTTGCATAAACTAACTTATACTTAAGTTCTCTCACCACAACTTTTAAAGATCGTACGCAAAACCTTGAAGACAAATATAAGTTACAAACTACTTCGTCACAAGGGATCATAGAATCTAAAGTCTCACATAGCACTCGTATCGAAGGTCTTTAGCCGGTTATTGTGCGGGCTTAAGCATCACAAAGGTTCATACATGAACTCAAGAATCGGACACCAATTCTTTAAACTTTAGGATTTCTAAGTTTAAAATTTTTGTTTGACATTTTAGATTTCTTATTTAAAGTGTAATATTGATGAGAATTTAGGAGAGGGAAGAGGAAAAGGGATAAAAGCGTAATATGTTATTTTAATGTCATTTAAGCTTAAGCGTTATTTTCTATTTTTATTTCTTTTCTATAACTTTGAAATATAAGTCTTATTGTAATTGTTAGTTTGCTATGTTTTTTGTGTCATTTTCATATCAACACTCTTTAGTATATTTTGTTTCATGTCGGGTTTGTATTAACTTATTTTGTTTTTGCTTATTGAAAGAGAAGAGATTGGACTGCTTATAGTACTCACAATAAGAATGGTTATCAAATACACTTTTCTCTACACGCGCACACACACACACACACACACATATATATATATATATATATATATATATATATATATATATATAGAGAGAGAGAGTTAGGATCAAATAAGAACATCTTTAAAATACACGACGGTGAAAACACTTTTGGGCCTTTGATTTCATTGATCGGATGGTTTAAAAATTATCACATTTCTTTTGGACCTCTAATTTCATTTGATCGGATGTTTAAAAATTGTCACGTTTTTTATCATTTGTTTGACTATATACTTGATGCATCAATGCATACAAAAATATTTGTGATCTGATGCATCAATATATACAAATCTTTAAATTGTTAATATTATAGAAATAATTTTGATTTTGTGATTTAGGATGTAAACTTGACTTTTGGGTAGTTATGGATGAACATGAACGTAAAAGTGAAATGCTAAATTACAAGTTTACCTAAATTCTCACTGTCGTGCATTTTACAATATATATATATATATATATATATATATATATGAATGGGATCAAGTAAATGGGGTTTTTTTTTGTAAGATGTATAAAATGTAAGTAAAATATGACACGTGTCATAATTAATTAAATGGTAGATTAGATATTTTATCAACCTCCTCTCTCTTTCCTAAATTAATGCCGGATCTTCTTTTTTGATGAATCAATTTTCATGTCATACGTGTATCAATTTTTGTTGATGAATACCACAAGTTCATCAAATGTTTTTGATGAATTTAGTTATTATTCATCAATTTTTTGTGACAAATTTAGTTATTTATTCATCAATTTTCAATGTCTATCTTAAAACAATAACTTTATTTGTTGAAAACTATGTATCACTTAAATCTAGTTGTTCATTGTTTCTTTTAAAAATACGAACGTTAATTTTAGAAGGTAGCATGATTTTAGGTGTTGAGATTGTCTTAAATTTTCAATACAGCCTTAAATCTTATTAATTTGGCGGTTACTAATAATCAAATTTTGACATTTTGTTGTTGATTTTAATAAGATCCAATGGCTCACAATCACTCTTATAGCTCTTACAATTATTTACCTCTTACAATAGCCCTATATAATTAAAACATGTATTGTTTTTATGTTATATATTTTAAATTAAAAATGAGTGTCATTTTATCACTTTTCCTAATTCTTACTAGTGTACTTTGTGTACTCTCTGAAAAAAAATGTTTTCTGGAACTCGATCTACACATACACATATATACATATGTATATGCATACATATTCTCTAGTAAAAGTGTTCACTTAGAGGTTAAAAAAAAGCTAAGTAAAGAGCAAAAGAGTTACCTGAGCAAAAGCATATGGCAATGCAGAATACATTCCCGCAGCTCGTTCTCTATAAAAGACGGTTCGTTCAATGTCCACAACGGGCTGCACGGCGGACGCATTTTGGATTCCTAAAAATAGAACTGACGTATAAAGAGAACCCATTGCGTTACTCAAATCTTGCCCGCTTTCCCTATAATTAATGTATAGTATGTAATTATGCATCAAAATAATATTATCAAAGCATATATATATATATATATATATATATTTATATATATATACAAGCGTAATTAAGAGAATTTTGTAATTTGCTGTTGGACCACGTACCTTTTACGACCTAAATCCCAGAAAATAGATCCAAACATGAGTGCGATGAAAGTAGTGAAGGCAAAACGAACAGCAGTGTAAGGCGGGTTTCTCCAATAAGACATACGTTGTTTCCATAGACAAGCCTGACACTGGATTAGAAATGACCTCGAGTATTGAGTTGGGAAATTGAGATCACTTGAACCAGGGCGTGGTACACTTAGTTCACTAATCATCGCTTTGTTTCTCCTGCAGTGAATGAATTGATTCAAGTTTCATTTTGATCACACAAGAAAATATTAATTAGCAACCCAAAAAAAAAAAAAATCAATTTCTCACAGTTACTTACTTGTAGAGCTCTGAATTCTTGTAAATTTCAGTGAAATCAACTCCCAAAGCCACTTCTTGTGAAGCAGTGCTGACTTCCAACATCCAAGTTGCAGGGTTATATCCTTCGGTAATCTTGCTCACCCCTTCAATTTCCTGCAGGTTAATTTATATATGTATAATATAATATTGGCCAGGTTTTTACTTATATATAGGGTCAATAATGGTTTAATGATCAAAGTTTTCGTTCAATTCGGTTTAACCATCAAAGTTTTTTTCTAAACGAAATTACTATTAAGTTTGAATTTGTTATAATTTAAACCTTAAACTTTTTTTCAAATGATATAAACCTTGAAGTTTTGTTAAAAAAAACTAATTAATCACTTAAGTTTTGTATGGTTTTCGATTTTTTAAATGAAAAAAAACTTTAATAATTAAATCGAAACTGAAGTAAAACTTTGATAGTTAAACCATTATTGACCCTTATATATATGATAAGTATGTACGTTTTTTAATTTGTGATTTCTAATTAAATATATATGTACTACATGCATGGATGTGTATTAATGATGGGATATAATTTGTACATAACCATTTTTGTCACACATAACAAATAGTACA
This sequence comes from Dittrichia graveolens, assembly GCA_038502395.1. Taxonomy (NCBI): domain Eukaryota; kingdom Viridiplantae; phylum Streptophyta; class Magnoliopsida; order Asterales; family Asteraceae; genus Dittrichia; species Dittrichia graveolens. The sequence continues at coordinate 7,704,813 of JARJIL010000009.1, read as the reverse complement.
CGGTTGTTTTGACTATTGTATATTTGAATATGTGCATGCGAATAAAAAATAATAAGATTATAAAGGTATAAAAATAATAATTATTATGTATGACATAAAATTAATTGTGTACCGATCATCCATCCCATTAGTAATTACCTCAAAGTACTTGATCAATTCGCAAGATTGGTTCCCAACAGGCCCAACATATATCTCACGTCCTCCTCTTTTCATCAAGTACAACTGCACAAATTAATAAATGTTATTGTTTGATAATATGAAACATATATCGATGTATGATGAACTTAATGTACCTACCTCATCAAAAGCTTCAAATATGTCAATGCTAGGTTGATGGATGGTGCATACAACCGTTCTTCCTGTGTCGACTGTGTTCCTAACGGTTCTCATCACAATTGCAGCCGCTCTAGCATCTAACCCAGATGTTGGTTCGTCCATAAAGATTATAGATGGATTTGCCACTAGCTCTACGGCTATGGTTAACCTCTTTCGCTGTTCAGTTGAGAGTCCATTGACACCAGGCAACCCGACTAGCGCATCTCTCAATGTGTTCAATTCAACAAGGTCCATAACCTCATTAACAAACATCTGTACGTAAAGAAAATTAAGCAATATATGTACGTTACATATTTGTTGACGGATTAACAATTTAAAGGGAAAGATAAATTAATGTGGACTATATATTTTCATTTCTAGTTCGCCACTAACCTTTCTTGCGTTCTCGTCAACATCTGAAGGCAACCGTAGCCAAGCTGAGTAGATCAAGGATTCATAAACTGTAACATGAGGGGAATGGATGTCGTTTTGTTCACAATATCCGGAAATTCGAGCAAATGTTTCTTGTTTCTTTGGATACCCAGAAATTCGAACGTCACCCTCTATAATTCCTCCTGTTTTCCTACCAGCAAGCACATCCATCAGAGTAGTTTTACCAGCACCACTAACTCCCATAAGAGCCGTAAGAACTCCAGGTCGAAAAGCTCCACTTAAATCCTTAAGTAGCACCAATCTGTCCTCAGTGACACCTTGGTCTTTCATTTCCTAATTAAAATTAATTAATTTTCTAATGAGTTGAATCTTGAAACTAACTAGTTCATATATGGTTTCATATTATCATTAGCTATTAGTACTACATCCGTTCCAATATTATTGTGAAAATGTTAGTTTTAGCCTTACATTTAATATATCGTTAACTTGTAAAGATGTAATAATGTAACTAGTTAAGAGTAAAATAGGAAAACTAGCGATTATTGACAATTTTTTTTAAGAGTGGACAATTATTTTGAGATTTATAAAAATTGTATAGTGAACAATAATATTAATTAAGACGGAAGTTAATTAGTTACCTGTGGCATATCGACAGAGTACTTGATATTATCAAAGGTAATGGAATGTGGTTCAAACGGAAGAACCATTCCTCTCTTCTTGTTTTCAGTCCCTTCGTTGGTTGTGGATGATGATAAATCATCACTTTCTTCTTGTTGTCCTGCATTTCCTTGACTTTTGTCGAACTCTAGAGTTCATACACCAACCAAATATTAATGGTCGCGCGCACAACAAGGTTTTCATAAGCTAGTATTAGTTCTGATCGATCGATAAATTAATTAAGAAGGTCGAGTACGTAATTATTAAGAAACAGGGTACAAAACTCACCATCTAGGAACATGAGGCAAACAATTACAAGCAAATTGAAGAGTATCATGAAACCAACCAAGGCCGCAATCGAAATCCAATACCAATAAACATCTGCGAACAATCCTCGAGAGGTAACAATATACTTCCCTAGTGTTGTACCCATGAACGGCTATGAAATAAAAATAAATAAACAAACTTAGATATATCATATCATCGAGATCAAAATTTGTCCACCGTACGTACTATACATATGTACGTCATCTTTAATTATGAATGTACGTACGTACCTTTTTAAACTTGTGTCCGAGGTATTCATTTACCACTATTCCATTCATGGCATACATCATTGGTGATGACCAGTATCCCCATAACCACCATTTTTTCACATCATCTTTAGAAATAATTATTTAAAGCTTGTTAATTAGTGATCGATCGAGTTCCTTAATAAATTAATAGAAAGACGTAATATATATATACATATGATCGATCGCCTACCTCGGTTTATGACGAATCCACCCATTACAAAGAGTAGGACAAGTGCAAACGAACCAAATGTATTTGCCACAATCATGTTGCGGCCCGAAGCCCCAATGAATCGGAACAAAGCAGAGGACATCTGGTTAGTAATTACGAGTAGTAAATAATGTTTGAGAAATCTGCAAAACAAAGTATATATATATATATATATATATATATATATATATATAAATTAAACTAGTGAAGAAAAAAAAGTAAACTGTTTAATTAATTAATTAATGACGTAAGTAGAGGGTACATACCTCCAAATATTAGGATCAAATCCTATAACATAGTAACTGAGAACTGTCCAAACTGCGCCTTCAACAAATGAAACAGGAATCTTGACATACCACGATGGAAGGGCATACGCCCATGTCGGAAAAAATAAGAAATTGCGTTGCTTGTAGAACACAGGAAGTTTTGCGATTGTCATTGAAATCTCAGCCATCCCGTTAAACATGATCATGCTGACACCAAAGAACAACGCGCTAAAGTATAGTCCTCCTTCCTCAGTACCACGTCTATGCATCTTTGTTCGGAAAAACACAGTCATACTAATTATCGCCATAGTAGTTAACTGAAACGGAAACATACACACATACATATATACATATTAATTCATTAAAGCTAGGATAAAAAGCTGTGCGAAATGTTGATGTTAGTACGTACTTGGAATAGTTTAAAGATGTAGACGAATGAGTTTCTCTTCATGAGCAATATTTCCCTGTCGATGCAAGCTTTCAGGAGCTCCATCTTGCCTAAACCGTACTTAGTTGTTGTAAGAGCAGCAGGGTGGCTTTTGCTTTTGTCAAACGGAGTTGAAATTTCGTTTGCTAGTTTCCTACCAACGTGAAATGTTTCGAATGCCTTGGCGAATTCCTTGGCCGTTACAAATCTGTAAGCTTCATCTCTTCTCATCCAGTATTGTTTTTGATCTTTCTTTGATGTCACCTATAACATACATACATACATACATACACTTAATTATATATATATGTCTGTAAATTAATAACATTATCTAGCTAGCTATATATATATGTACAAATTAATTAATTAAAACTACTTACTTCTTGCAAGAAATCAGCAACACCTTTCCTGGCTGGGCATTTGAATCCTGTAGATTCAAAAAACTCAAGAACGTTTTCACGCGGACCCTCATACACAATCTTGCCATCGCTAAGGAGTACAATATCATCGAATAGATTGTATGTCTCTGGTGCAGGCTGGAGAAGGGATATAATAGCTGTTCCTTCCATAATATGAACATATTGCTTTAGTGAATTCACTATTTGGAAAGTCGTTGAACTGTCTAAACCAGTTGATATCTCGTCCATAAGAAGAACCTTCGACGGTCCAACTATCATTTCCCCTATATATATATATATATATATATATATATATATATATATATATATATATAATTTCATCATCAAATTAGTTAATGTAAGAACTAGCTATTTCATGACAAGTTCGATCAAGTTACCCATCCAGCAATTAATTAATTAATTAAATTAATAATCTATACCTGTTGTAACACGTTTTTTTTGCCCACCAGATATACCTCTTCTCATTCGATCCCCTACCATGGTGTCAGCACACACATCTAACCCCAAGATCTGCTCAAAAACAAATATTTTCTAGTTAATTCGTCATTTTAATTCGATCACTTATTAAGATATATATAGAAATGAATTAATTCATTACTATATATAGCAATATATACCTTGAGCGTATAATCGGTAACAACATTAGCTTCTTGACCTTCTGATGCTGCAGCCTGGATGATATTAATTAATAATAACTAATTAATAAATATGTATATATATATATATATATATAGACAAAAGTTCAAACGAGAACTGCGAAAACTGTTTTTAACGTCATTAATAACTCATTTATAGAGGTATTTTGGTAATTTAAATATTTACTCGACCGTAAATTGTGTCCGGGTGAGCCGTCATTAATTTGCAAAGTTTGATTTTCCCGAAATAACCCTCATTAATGCGTCATTAATGAGTCATTAATGAAACATTAATGAGCCGTCAAAAAACTTAGCCATTGATTAATTTTAATCGAGGGCTAAGATTGGTTATCGCAGTTCTCGTATGAAAAATAATTCTCGTTTGAACTCTCCCCTATATAGATAGATAGATAGATAGATAGATAGATACTCTAGCTAGCGAGCATGTGTAAATAAAATTAAATAATTTTATTGTACGTATAGTATAGTCGTATAATATCTTACCTTCATGTAGATGTCAATATCCGGATCTGGCTTAATGTTTGCATTTTTCTCTCTTCTTGACAACTCAACCAACATCTCTGTGATTTATTGATTATACAACAAAAATATTATTATGGTGCTAAAAACATATATATATATATATATATATATATATATATATATATGATTGACTAAACTAACCGTAACGTGAACCAACTCCTTGGCATCGAGCAGAAAAAGCCAATGTTTCTCTAACGGTCATTTCTCCAATATGAACATCATTTTGACTTATATAAGCAGAAGTTCTTTCAGGAACAAACTCATGCAACTCGTGCCCGTTGTATGTCACCTTTCCTGAATTCTGCGTTTTTATGAAATAGTTTTTTTAATATTCAAGTTCACGTAAATTCACGGATATATCTAGACGTTTACAGTACGTGTATTCTCAAGTATATATATTTAATTTGTTTGCTAATTAAAGCAGTAAATCCTTTTTTGAAAAGAAAGAAAAGTAAATTAAGACTATGTAATACTTTATTATAATGACAATTTGCACATGTTTCTATAATCTTTATATTTATCAACTACTTATAAAATTAATTACTTTTAATTCGAAACAAGATAATTAAGTATTATAAATTAATTAATTTCCTTTCTATTTTTTCTTTGGGTTTTTTTTTCAATAAAATTGAAGAACACCTATAAACAAGAAATTTACCTTAAGCTCCTTATCAAGACCCCCAGCCAATGCCAATAACAATGTTGTCTTCCCTGAACTTGGAGGACCCAAAAGTAATGTCATCCTGAACAAAATTTATATGAAATTTTAGCACAATAACTGGATTGCATAAGTTTGAAATTAACAATTTATCTGATAAAAATGTTTTTTTTTTTCAAAATGGAAGTTTCCTCATTTATGTTTCCCCAGAGATGTGAGCCGTTTGCTTAGATATTCACGGTCTAATCAGTGTTGTTCATAAACATTTCATAAAACAATCTTCTGATTAATTATCCAGTAAACCACCAAGGTGATGATCATTAGATAAAAAATGATCAGATACTCGAAACAAACTGTTGATGTTTCAGTTGTTTCATCTTTACCTTCCTGGTTTTATGATACCGCTAACATCATCAAGGATGGTTACATGCCTTTTCCTATTGGGGAGCAAATGAAAAAGATTCAAGAAATCCTATTGGAAGAAACACAGAGTAAAATCAATAATATGTTACAAAATATAGACATAAAATCATTATAAATAGAAATTTCAGCCAAAAACCAAAAATACACGAAGTTTAGATTAACTTATTTTTCTAGCTTATATGAAGTTTAATAAGATAATTTGTTCCGGCTTGTGACTTTATTAATTAGAGATTACGACTTACTTTAAGTTCATAACCTTATAAACCGGAAAAAATCTGTTAATCAAAATTTTAATAAGCTAAAAAGTTAGAACATTAAACCAATCTAAACACAGTCCTCCTATAATTCACACTTGGTATATCTTTTCATATATCAGTTATTGTCACTTTTACCTCTACAATACTAAGGTAGAAATTAAGAAAACTAGGTAAAGCTCTGCTTCCTGTATTAACATCTGCCTCCACACTCACATGCTCAAACTTGACTTCAATTGTTGGCAAATCAATCCCAACCCTGTGACATTATTAATCAACCCACAAATCAAAAAGCCCATATATATATGGAAAAGTTCAAACGAAAACTGTTTTTCGTACGAGAACTGCGAGAATCAATCTTAGCCGTTCATTTTGGATAATGGAATTCATGAATGAAGAGCGTTGGGGGATTAAGTGTGGCAGGGTGTATGTAAGGAACTCATGGGTGGGCAATCCAATTGAAGGAGGGGGAATTGGACGGCTAAGATTGGTTCTCGCGATTCTCGTACGAAAAACAGTTCTCGTTTGAACTTTTGCCTATATATATATATATATATATATAGAGAGAGAGAGAGAGAGAGAAAGAGAAAGAGAGTTATGATCAAATGAGAACACATTTAAAATGTACGATAGTGAGAACACTTTTGGGCCTTTGATTTTATTGATCGGATTGTTTAAAAGTTGTCACATTTCTTTTGAACCTTTAATTTCATTGATCGGATGTTTAAAAATTATCACGTTTTTTTGATCATTTGTTTGACTATATACCTGATACATCAATGCATACAAAAGTGTTTGTGATCTGATGCATCAATGCATACAAATCTTTAGATTGTTAATATTATATAAATAATTTTGATTTTATGATTTAGGATGTAAACTTGACTTTTGAGTAGTTATGGGTGAACATTAACGTAAAGGAGAAATACTAAATTACAAGTTTACCAAGGTTCTCACTGTCGTGTATTTTAAAAGGGCTCTTCATGATAATCAACAAATTAATAAAGAGAATATTAAAAAAATTGCAAATTGGTACGTACCTATCAATTCTATTTCTGAGCCTCAACAAGAATCTCTCATTATCTTCATCAGCAGCTTTGACAAGCCGATCAAGTAAGTGTTTTCGATCCTCGATTCCAAGATTATCAATATCAACTTCATTAGAAGGTCCGGTTGATCCAAACAAAAGACCTTTCTTTAGACGATCAAAAGTTGGTAGCTTTTCCAGAGCAGCCCATTTTAAAGCTTCTTCATCATTCTCCTCACGAGAAGATTTTGAGAAAACATCCATACCAGAATTCCTCCATACAGAAGTACCTGAATCTCTCAAACTTCTTATCCCTCCACTGTTTCTTTGACTCCCTAATCTTATACTACTACTTGCTTTGTATATATTACTTCCATCCATTCTAACCCACAATCAAATTAAAAGAAAATTAAGCCTCTTTACACCAAAAAATCACGTAACTTTTGCCAAGAAAAGCTCAAGATTTGCATGAATAATTAAGCCAATAACAAAAAAAAGGGTCTCTTTTGATTACTCAAAGACCCATAGGTTGGTTTAATAGCAAGATGAAGGCTTCTAGCGGGATTTTATATAAAATGGTAATAGGAATATAGGATAAAATAAAAGGCCGTTTAGAAAAAGAAATATAGGGTAGTCGTAGGGACACAAGAAAAACACAACCGTTAATTTTTCTAGACCAAAACACGATTAAAAAGAACGCGAAAATGATTTTTATTTATTCGTATAATGATGTTACTAATTGAATAACCCTTGCACATACGTGGTAAGCTTTAAAAAACCTAAAATATTTAAGAGAGCATAAATAAAATATGTAAAACAATTTAAACAGACAAAATCATATCCATAAAAAAAATAATTAATAAAACTGTATATTTATTAAATGTTCAAAGATTGAATTAAGATGGACTTTTATTTTTTTTAGTAATACTTATTTGTATACTGTATTCATAATTTTATTTGTTAGGTTAATATAATCGTCACTAAGATAAAATCTTGAGGGAATTAAGTATATACTGTGTGTACAATGATTCGTAGAAATGATATGAAAGTTCACTTTAACATATATTATTTAAACTGAAATATGATACATCCATAGTGTTAACATTGATACCATGTAATCATTTATATGTTCAAACTCTTCATTTGTTAGAATAAAATTACCCTCTTAAAAAAATTCGGTCAAAAAGATGTTTATTGATATCATATAATCATGTATGTTCTCAACATCTTCATTTGTTAGACGCCCGTACACGATTACTCATAATTATTTTTGTCAAGGTATAATTATAAAAAACATAATACATTAAAAATGAAAACATCTAAATATAAATAATTAATACTTCTTAATTTTAAAATCTTAAGTATTATTTTAAAATATAATTTAACCATAATTTCTCATGGTTATTACATAAAACCCAAATTAAAAATCATAAGGAATACATAAATCACCCCATTAACTCATAATAATATTGTCTCAAAATTTGGATGTTATACTAATAACCTTGCTTTTTTGACATGCAAAGCTTTTAATCACTTACAAATAGTGTGTTTATTAAAACTATTAATCAACATTTTATTATGAAATCATTGACATTGAAAAACAGATCAAGAGTTTAACATTGTATGATTATTTCAACGAAAAAGATAACTGAGTTATGGATTCACAAACATAAACTATCTCATAAAAAGGTAGGGCAAATTGCGTGAAAATATAACAAACTTTATCAATATTGTCATTACATACAACCGACTTTATTTTGTACCTAAAAATACACACAAATTACAAATTTGGTTCATTGTATGTAGTTAGTCAAGACAATAGGTAATTTACAGGTAACCTGACAAAAAATAAAAGAAATAACCGGTATTTTGTACCTAAAAATACAAACAGCTTACAAATTTGGTTTATTGTATATAATTAGTAACCGGTAACCTGGTAATTAAGATACCAATTGTATACAATGAACTAAATTTGTAAGTTATATGTATTTTTAGGTAAAAAAAATAAAGTAAATTGCATACAATTGCTATATTGGTAAAAAAAAATTATGCATTTTGCCCAAAAAGGTATTATACCTCATCACTAATCTGATGTAGATATATATTCTCATATACTCTAAATCAAACGTACTTCAAAGAAAAGTATTACTGATTTAGTGATTTATAACATAAAAATTAACCATAAATATGTTTACTGGTTTAGAGTTGGGTAAATTGCATGAAAATACAATGTATTTTGTCTTATTTACCATTGTATACAACTAACTCTTTTTCTTAAAGACAACAACCAACTTTTATAATTTTACTGTATGCAAATAACTTTTTTCTATGTCTGGGTTTTCATTACCATGGTATACAATAAACTTTGGCATAATTCTTATTGCATACAACAACTTACATACAATGAAAGAATTATGAAAGTTGATTATATTTTTTTAAATAAAAGTTCACTATATACAATAGTAATTAAGACAAAGTTAATTGTATTTTCGGGTAATTTACTCTTTAGAGTTTTATAAAGAAGGTAAGCAAGAAAATACATATTCGCATTTAGAAAAGATTAAGTGTTATTACATTTCGATTTACATGAAATCAAAGATAGTAACTCACATTTTTCAGTGGTTACGAAATATACATTTTTTACAAACAAAAAATAAAGAAAATATCTTTTTAAATTTTCCATCAGCTTACGGTAAATTTTACATCAAAACGTAAATAAAAATAAGACGATTAAATACATCTGTTAAATATAAAAGAAAAACTATAAACATATATAATTAAATACATGTATTAAATATAAATATATAATTTATACAAACACCTATATATATTTTTATATGATTTTCTTATAATTGGTTCCATATACTCTAATTGTGAAAGTCAAATTAAAACTTTTGGTCAAAACTGAGAAAATAAAAGATTTTAATTAGTTAATAGATTTTTAATTAAGAAAACTTTTCTAACAATAATTTTCCTTTTATATATATATATATATATATACATATATTCTCTCATATTAAATATTGATATTTCATGTTTAGTATTTATTATTATGTGATGATAATTAAAATTCACTAATTTTTTTATATTTATATAGATTTAGGTACCGTTTGCTAAAACAAAATTAATTAGAAATATAATCATGTTTCTTCCGTCATGTTAGGTCTCAACATCGCGTTGACGCTTTCACCGTTGTTGTGGGTGTTTAACCATATTTTTAGTTTTGTTATTTTTAAATATTTAATCATTTTAAATTCTTCTTACTTATAGCCATTAAATATTTGACATTATTGTTCTTAATGTAACAATAATAATCGAAAGTTTTTACAAGAAATACAATCATGTTTCTTTCGTCATGTCAGGCTTCCACCGGTAAATTCTTTTGTCATATCATTTTAAATTCTTTTTACTTATAGCCATTTAATATTTATTATTTGTTAAATCAACCTATGTATCACCCGGGCATCTAATCTAGTAAATTCATATATCGATAGCAAATCAAGAAATATTCATAAAAAATCGGGAAATAAAGAAAATAATTGATATACTCACATTTTTCCGTCGATAGTTGTTAGTGAAACTGGGAATTAGGAATTGACTTTAGATTTGATAGTTGGCGAAAATTGCTTAGTATATTTGCGATAATTATTGAATCAGGAATTAGGGTTTCGTTAAAAAAATGCTTTTGAATTACATGGGATCCGAATAAGAAGACGATTAACCCGTTCTATTTAAGATCCGCATCCAACTCAAAATTCACGGCTTAAGACTTTTGACGTAAGAATCTCTTTATTCATAGCCATTTTAAGAAATAAATTGTGATGATTAGTGAGAAAAAAAATTAAGTGAAATAAAAATATTATAACCTTCTTTCATCATATATGTGTATATATATCTTACTCCTATATAGTGTATTTATCACCTAAAAAACTCTTAATTTTAAGAAGAGTAAATTTACTAAAATACCCCTCCTTTATACCTCTCCTTTACCCCTCCTTTAAGTCCACAATTAATGAATTTAAACAAATAAATATTAAAAACATAACCGACAATTAATGAATTTAAACCAATACTTATAACTGAATTATTTCTAACCATATATTTTTAATATTAACTATTGATTCATGAGATCACCATACTTATAACTGAATTAAGTATAATCATATATTTTTAATATTAACTTTTAATTCATGAGATCACCTAAATTCATGTTTTCAATAAATCAAGTTCAGGAGATTTCACAAACACCAAACAAATGAAAGAGTCAAAGAGTTGAAATTTATAAACATTGCATTCTAACTTAATTACATAATAATTGGAACTATGAAACATTACACACACATATACATACATATATATAATTAGCATTTTCATGATTCAGCCATGAGACAAAATTCTTCCAACAAACTGAAAGACAAATAACTCAGAGTTAGCAATTTAATTCTTAATTTCAAAGTGGCTCTCGCAAAGAATCTTCACAAACTCATATTATCTTCATCTCGCAAGGAATCTTCACAAGCTCATATTAGCCTTTTGTGATTATTCTGCACAAAACTCATCACAACCTCCTCTTTATTCGTCGTCGTCGCATTGCGCGGATACCCCACTAGTGTATATATATATATATATATATATATATATATTAAAGATTCGCTCTAGATAAGTTTCGACTTATTTATGTCATTTATCTTTTTTATCTTCATTTTAACTAGAATTTTCTTTTAAGCCCCTTTTATTTATTATAGATGGAAGTTTTTTTTTTCTTTTGAAAGGCTTATTATAGATGGAAGTTGTATCCATAAATTAATGTCTTCGTCATCTCTAGTTATTTATTGTTGGATAAACTTATCTAAAGTAACAATATGTACGTTGTTGATTTATGTTGTACAATTTTCTGTTAACACAAAAATTTTATTATTGTTTTTCATTAACACATAATTATTATGATAGTTAATAAGTTAGAAGCAAGTGCGAGGGGACCTCTTGCATATGGGTGGGTCTAGAACTTCAAAACACCGGCAAACGGCTGAATTTGAAAATTAGGGGGTAGTAGGCGACGGCGGAGGGAGGATGATCTAGAACATCATGGCGGAGATATGATGAATACGTGGTGGTAGGCTAAGGCGGGTAGGGGGTAGGGGCCGAAAAATATGTGCCAAACTTGGTATATCATAACATTAATGATTCTAGACGTAATATTGGACTTTTAAGTTTTAACCAAATGAATCGCCTTATATTACAATTTATCTAAGAATTTTATGTTTTTCTTTTCCAATTGTTCAAAAGAGGAACATCATGATTTTTATGTTTTTTTCTTTTTGTTTTTGTAGATTTGATTATTAAAACTAAGATTAGATGTTTGTATGATATATGAGTTGATTTAAAAATTATAAATACTTAAAATTACTAAAGAAATATTAAATAATTGTAAGACGTAAAAGAATAATAATTTAAAAGAATAATAAATAATAATAATTCAAAAAATAATATGTTCACACGATAAAATATATTTATATACTATATGGTTTAAAATCAATCAAATACATCTGCTACCTCGTGTAAAAGCTTATACCAAAAAAAGTGTTAATCTTTGCATGGAAAGCATATGGTAAATTTGGCTTAGACAATGAAGTAGAGACATTGCAATATGTGCTTTTTAAATGCACAAGCTCAATAACATTTTGGTCAGAAATTCATAGATGGTGGAACCTATATTTTAACTATGGGAATAACTTCAAAGAAATCTCGGCAATAGACTCGATCGATTTCACGGCATCAAAACATAATATTTGGGAAGCAACAACTAGTATCACGGGTTATATGCTTTGGAGAAGACGCAATCATCTAGTTTCCGGTGGTATGAAATTTTAGGTGGAATACCTAATTTTTGAAATTAAATAATAAAATTTCCACTAGTTCAAAGGCAGAATCAAAAAATAAAAACTAGCTTCATGGGCAAACTGGATCCCAAACCCGGCAAATATAGCTAAACAAATGGGATAATCAAGAGATGCATCGGAATCGAAAGACAAATACATGAGAGTTTTCTGTTACAACGGTTAATCCTGTATCTATTATTCTAGACCCCTCTCTACTACTAGTAGAAAGGTTTACTATGTAAAACTATATTACAATTCAATCCAACGAACTATATCAAAGTGCTAAAAAATACAACGAACTATATCAAAGTTGTCATTATATGCAATCAACTCTATTTTGTATATAAAAATACAACCAATAGTCTAATTTAGTTCATTGTATGCAGTTTACCTAATATTATAAGTCAACAACCGGTTTATATGGATTTTTTATTTATATTTTTCCAGATCTTTAACGGTAGGTTTTCACATTCATCTCGTTCCTTTTGTATGCTTCATTGGTTTTAGACTTCGGACAACAACATGAAGCCAATAGCTTATACATTATACCTTCATGTGTGATTAACAATTAATGACTTCATCTACATGTTGGAACTTTATTCTCAGGATCCCGTTTATCTTGTAAATCGAGGGGAGGCTTATATTATTAATTTGGGACAACGAATGGTTTATGAGTTGGCTTCTTCTACTTTTCAAGTTTTGGCTTCATCTTGGTAAATCGAGGGGAGGCTTCATCTTTGGTTCATCTTCAATTCAAGTGTAAATTGAGGGGATTCATCTTCCGTAAATCAAGGGGCTTCATCATCAATCGATTTTGAGTTATGTCCGATGGGATTTGCTAACATTGATCAATTTGGTGATTGCAGACTAGGGTTTGGGGATCAGTTGTACAAGGGGAGAAAGGATCTAGGGTCTAAATCTTCATGAGGTGCAACACCATCGTTGATTGCAACATGTTCCGAACTTTCTTGTTCGGTTGCAAAATTTTTGGTCTATTTTGTTTTTTATTCCGATTGTTTTGTGTTATAGTTCTGTTTTTTAGATCTCGATTTTGTTTTTTGGTTTATAGTATTTGTATTGTTTGTATCTTTTTCAATTGCAGCAGGTTTAGTTCTTGTCAAATCTTGTTTTAATTCTTGTTTATTTGTAGATATTGATTTTGTTTGGGGATAGTATTTGGTTGCAACAAGTTTTGATATTGTTGTGATTCACTTCCCAAATTTTGATTTTGCCGTGATTCTCTAATAGGTTCATTGTTGAATTGCTTCATAAAATCTATGGGTTTAAAAGATGTTCGTGATAAAGAACATCTGTAACATGATGAACATCATACATATGCACTCGACTAGAAAATAATTAAAAAATTAAGAAAAAATAAAAAAAGGATAAATTGAATTAAAACACAATAAACTTTATCTTAGATACCATTATATATAATCAAATTTATTTTCTTAAAAATAATAAAACCAACTTTCATAATCCTCATATTGTATATGCAACTTGTTGTTTACTATGGAAGTTATGACAAAATTCATTGTATACAATGATAACTAAACAACAGACACATAAAAAAGTTGTTTGCATACAATGAGATGATTATGAATGTTAATTGTATTTTTATTATAAATTTAAAGTTGGTTGTATATAATGATAACTAATACAAAGTTTATTGCATTTTCATGTAACTTGCCCAATAAAAAAGTAAGAGAAAATTGGTAACCTACTATGTAGGTGAAAAATTGCATACAATGAACCAAATTAGAATGTTGGTTGTATTAGTCGATACAAAATAGGGTTTGTTGCATACAATAACAATTTTGATTTAGTTCTTGTATTTCGCATAATTTGACTTACAGGAGTTTAATTTATGCTTTTAAACAACGTAAATTTTTTTAGAATTGTTTTGAACAACCAAATGAATATTATTATATATAAAGTACCAACCATACAACAAACTGCATTAACTTGCCCATAGCCTTCCAAACACTTCATAAAGTACAAATTATTAAAGCATGACAATTTAAAGTTAAGACACTTAACATTGGACCACCTAACCTTTTAGAATAGATAATTATCCGTGTTTTACTACTTTTTATAGTTAAAATTAGTTTTTAATGTTGACCAAATAGAAAGTTGAGATTGCATAATTTATAAAGATTTTTAATTTTGACTAAATGAAAGGTTATAATTTATTTAATAAAGTTGGATAAGTGATTAATTAAGTTTAAAATATTTAAAACAATATGCGTTGTTTATTTAAAATTTGTAAGAATTGTATTTTAAAGAAATGGATAATATTAAATTAAAATGGCCTTGATTAATATGTCTTTAATCAAGTTTGAGTGTGTAAGTATTTAGTATTATTGATTAAAAAATCAAATTTAAATTTAAATTTTTACTAAAATGGATTATTCAGATTTGATAATTAAAGTTTATTTAAATCTACGACTATAATTGTTTAATAGATTTTATTTAAATTACTCTTTTATTAGTATTGAAAAGCATATTAAAGTAAATTACATGCTTGTTTTTATCTATTACATAAATGATACTTTGGTTCTTCTTTTCAAATTGTTACACTAATAGTCTTTTTAGAAAAAAATGTTGCACTCACACTCTTTTAACTAACGTGTCGTTAGTTTACTCTATACTCGTGTGTTTTTCACATTAGGATAAAATGGTTTTTTCGGATATAAAAGAATTAAGGGGGTGTTTGATTCATATGAATTAAAGGAATTGGAATAAAAAATTCCTAAATCATAGGAGGTGCTTGTTTTACGGAATTGGTTTGATCATTCTATTAAATTTCTTAAATCAAGGAATTAGGAATTCATTCCCCAAATGGATGGAATTCTTTAAATTTATAAGAAATCTCAAAATATAATTGATGTCGCCTACCCCAACCGTAACCTTACCCCACCCCACCCCTTCCCTTCCTTACCTACTCCAACATACCCATCTCCCTTACCCTACCCTTACCAACCCTACCCTAACCACGTTACTCACCTTACCTTACCATACCATACCCCACCTCACTTCACCCTACCCTACTCTACCTACCCCACCTAACCCCTACCACTCTATCCCTCCCTAACTACGTCAGCTTACCTTACCTACCCTACCATACCCCATCTCACCCTACCCTGCCCCTACCAAACCCCACCTCCACTTTATACCTTACCTCACCATACCCTACTCTACTCTACTCTACCTTACTCACCCTCACCTTACTCCACTATTTATTGACCATACCCTACCCCTACCCTTACCTTATGCCTTACATCACCCTAACCTACTATACTTCATCTTACTCACTATACCCCTATCCTACCATACCCTCATCCTGCTCCATCTTTACTTACCTTACCCTACCCTCACATATCCTACCCTGACTCTAACTACCTCATCCTACTTACTTTAGTCCATTCCACCTTACTCACCTAACCCCTACCCCACTCCATCCTACCTACTTCATCGTACCCTACTCTATGGCCCTTTACTCATCTTACCCCTACCCCACCCTATCATACCTACATCACACTACCCTATTATATGGTACCTTATGTAACACCCGCAACCCTGGGCTAGTTGATTAGCGAGATAGCGGTATGTGTCTATTTGCATTTAAATTAATTATATGATTTTATGAGTTAATTAATTAGTTAGTTAGTTAATTAATTAAAACTAGTTTATAGACCCGTGTATACACGGGTATTAACGAAGTAAACTTGAGATATATAAAATCAAATAAAAAAATTGTTAGAAGTATACATACACAAAAACTTTCAAATACGTAACTAAGAAACCAAACATTTCCTTGTTATCTTCAATAAAGGAAAGAGGCCAAGTTTCAAAAGACTTTAACTCAGTAATCAAATGATGATCTTAAAGCTAGAATAGAATAAAGAAATATGATTGTTTTTATTTTCTTTTTCGTTGGTTCTTCTTTATCTCTAATTTTTAAATTATCATACATGAAAAGGGCATTTTTCATAACTTTAAAAGATCTTTGGTGAAACTTAATTAAAATGTTTGAATCATTTTCATTCTAGAAATATACATAATAACACAAACATTCTTGTCAGAGATGATCTTTGTCTCGATAACATGTATATCAAATTAAAATAATTGAAGAAATATTTAATAATTGAATGACTCTAATATATCCATATTTATAGAAAAATATTTAAAAGTGAACATAAACAAATTGTTTAAAGTACATAAATAACAAAACTTGTATTTTGTAGTACTTCTTTATATAATCTAGTAGGAACATGTGTTTAAAACTGCTAAAGTCATGTATAAACAAATTTCAAGTCATGTCCTTTTTTATTGTCCAGTTTTCATATTTCCTATCACCGCTTCAAAAGTCTCTTGTATAAATTTAAATTCATCTAAAACTATCATTCTAGACATTAATTTCAATAATGATAAATTTAAAGAATCTCTAGGTACAAAATCAAGTTCATTAGTTCTGCAGCTATCATTCTATATATAAATTTACCCCACAAAAGATATTACGTTGAACATAAAAGATATTACATTGAACATAAAAGATATTACGTTACACTCTGATTCACGTTAATTTCTTTTTAGGGATTGAGAGGATGATTGGTTTGATAAATTTACCAGGTAAGTTAACATTTGATGTGCAATATTGAAATGACATAAATTATGTAGGGACACTTCTTATGATTTGAAATTAGATAGAGTGTCTTTGCAGAAGACTCAATACAGAGTGGCATAAGAGTAACAACGATGTAACATGAAAAGTATTATAAATCAATTAAAAACATTAAATTTTTAACGAATAAAGCTATGAGATTTGGTAGAAAACATGACAAATTTTTCTTTTGTTGACAATTGAAAAAAGTAGAAAAAGAATAGAGCTATAAGGCTCTATTAGCAAAAACAAATGACACTTTTGTTGCATAATCAGATACAGAATCATGAGTTATAATAGTTTAATCCGGATTTGTCTATCTTAGACATGACTCCTTATATGATATAGAAGTTTAAAAATCA
The DNA here is from genome assembly GCA_038502395.1 of Dittrichia graveolens. NCBI lineage: Eukaryota > Viridiplantae > Streptophyta > Magnoliopsida > Asterales > Asteraceae > Dittrichia > Dittrichia graveolens. The sequence continues at coordinate 7,687,109 of JARJIL010000009.1, read as the reverse complement.
AAATATAGTTCACTAAACCCAAAACAACAATAATTTAATTTGAAAGAACATATATTACTTGATGTTATTTTTAGTAAATTCAAATATTGAAGTCAATAAAATAATAATTCTGAACTGAAAACTGACTCAAATTTATAAACATATTTATTGCCCATATCATTTTTTCACCATCATAAGAGATGATGCTATCAGATCTCTTTGCTAAAGACTTTGCTAGTTTATAGACCCGTGCACACATTGATATTAGTCTATTAGAAAAGTAACTTGAAATGCATTAAAATCAGATAGAAAAATGTGTGTTGTACATATACAAAAAAAAACTCCAAATACGTACATTAGAAACCAAAATATTTTTTTTTGAAGTACTTTATTCACAAGTAAACTTAAAAATAACATAAATGAATACAAAACACGTTTCAAGTATGTAGATAATGACCAAATTATTAAGACTGATACATAAAAAATAAAAAGTAGACATACAAATTGTTTAAAATATATACAAAACAACAAAAAAACATCAGAAGCTAAAGCATGCTTATATCATCATGATATCTCACGGATCAGTTAATAGGCGATTTAGAAATAAGAAAAAAAGAAGTGAATCTACTCAAGACACAAATTTTTAAATCAAGCAAAAGCAACAACATTCTAATAAACAACCATTCTACCTGGTCAACCTGATCATTGGAAAAGAATAAAATGATAGTCAGTATAAACTATCATATATAAAGAAAAACTAAAAGTTTTTCATATTTAGAGAAAATAAAAATCCAAGTTCGCATAACTAATAACTTAATGACGATTTAAGCGCATGGGTTTAAGAGAAAGAAAATATACATACAGATTCCTGAAACATAACATAATCCAATAGAGAATCATTTGATAATTTAATGAATCAAATTAATTGAAGTGGATGCTCATCTTCATACTTAAATATGCTACTAATGACCACAGGTCTTACCTTTTGAACGGACTCCAATGCATTTCTACTTTCAATGCCAAATTTTCATACACCTTGCAAGTAAAAGAAAAAAATAATGACTCACATGTTATATATTAAAAAATCAACAATGGTTACTATCTTGTGTATAAAAAATTAACACTTCTTTAGTATTTCCTTTGTCTAACTACTTATACTAATAAAGTAGTTTTAAGACCATCAAGAACATCTATCTTTACATATCTGAATTTAGATTTTTAAATATATAATATGTCATCTTTTAATGATACATTTTATTTTAAATCATATTTTATAAAAAGTTTCATACATCTTTCTAATAAGATTGAATATGCTTTAAAATCAATAACTAATCACTTTGAATAGTATACTTAAGTTGATCACTTAGCTTATCACCATCATCCCAAAAAAGCCACTCAACTAAACAAAAAATTACCTACACGCTACTAATGGATAACAAAATATTAAGAATATACGAATTTTAAAAAAGTGTCATAATATAATAAAATTTATACCAAAACGTAGATAAAAATGAGACGATCACAAATATATAATTGTTTTTTCTCTAAACAAAATATATCACAAGGTACTAAACATAATTTATAAACAACCTATAATTAATTACATTAATATACAATTTTTATAAAAACCCTCATATTTTCTTAAAAGCCCCTCACATGTTTCATAAAACCCCCTCAAAATTTTAATCCAGCCCCCTCCCAATTAGTTTAAAATTGAATTCGATTTTGTTTAATCTTTCTAAAATTGTTTTGTAAAATTAAATGATTTTGAAATTGAAGGTTTTGATTAGTTAATAGAGTTTGATTTAATAGTTAAAAAAAAGGTAAGCCTTTTTATAATAGTTATAGATTAATATATATTCATGTATGATAGCATGTATGTAAGTATGTATGTACGTATGCATGCAAATTAATAAGAGCAATCCACCTCCTGCTTGGATTATGGTGAAATATTTTATACGTGTAATAGCATGTAATTATCTACTCATTAGTTTCTAAAAGAAAAGGTGTTGTGTGTGTTTATGTGTAAAACCTCCTGTTGAAGAAACTCTCAAGAAAGTTGCAACTTGAAATCTCAAAGTATAGGATTTGTGGATTGTTAATTCAAACCAAGATTAGTTTGTGATTATAGTATGTTATTATGCATCTTGACATGTTTTCAGTTAGAATCCATGATTATATGATAAACCACCATTGATGGAGCTTGAAGCTCAATACTTGCTAAAACGGGTATTGTGTGTTTTGATGAGATTTGAGATGTCTATGATGGTTGTATACATGTTCTATGAAGTTTGCATATGTTTTAAAAGTATTTGGGACTGAAATCAGATGTCGAAATTGAGTTTGTATATGTTTAAAGTTGGCTGGTTATGTGTTGGGGAACAAGATGATGAAATCCGGAACCTTGAATCCGATAATGTTTAAATCCGATAGAGGAATCCGACACCCTGAAATCTGGTACTCTTTGAATCCGGATTCCTTAAAACCGATAGCTAACCCGACTCTGTTGAAATCCGACTAACCCAAATCCGACACTGTGAAATCCTACATTTGAATCCGAGAACCAAAATCCGATACCCAAATCCGGTTAACATGAAATCCGGAATTCTTGAAATCTGGTACCCTGAAATTCGATCATGACAAATTCAACATTTTAAAAATCCGACACTTGGGATTTGATTTGAAGTTGTTCGTTATGTATGCTATCTTTTGAGGATTAAGCTCTGTGTTTATGAATAATTGAAATATAAATAAATGTGGACAGATATATTTATGGGTGCGAGACTGATTTTGTTGTTACTATGTTTTCAAGCAACACAAAGACTCAGTAATATAAGATATCTGAGTTCACGTTGAATCACGAGGTGAGTGGACATTAATAGCGAATGGTAAAGATTATGGTTAATGTTATTGATGTGATGCATGCGTATGTGATTGATAGACTGTTAAGTCTGATTGTTGATTGTGATTGTTGATTGATTATATCTGTTGCATGATTATTTGGCTGATACGCACTCTTTGGATGATATCGAGTTGCGTTTGAGAAGTCAGCTATGCGTAGAATTGGGCTGGGCTCGTCTACTGGTTGGTTGAACAGTGGTAGGCTTACTGATGCATGCGTTGCATCAGAGGGGAATTTCACTGTGCCAATTCAGTAGAGGGCTATCGGTAAACCTTTGCTTTGGCCGGCATTGGTTGTAGGTTCTGCGCCGAACCGCCGGTCTTCATGATTGTGTGATTACATGCTTTGATGTTTTCCTTTGTGTTTGGCTTCTACTCACTTAGCTTTGTGCTAATTCCCCTCAGTTGATGCTTTTGCAGGTTTGTGTTTTGGTGGTGATTGTAGGAGGAGAAGTTGACCCTGCTCTGATATATATTTGAGTTTAAAAAAAAGGAAACGAGCCAGTTATTTTGTAACACCATGACAGTTGTTTTGTTGATTGCGAACAAATGTTTATACTTTGTAAATATTTGTATTGTATGTAAAGCAGTTTGTTTAATTAAGTTTCCGTACCGCAATTTTACAAAAAAATGGCTTTGATTTTCCGATGTTACACCTTACTCACTCTACCCCTACCTCACCTCTACATAACTTCATTTTTTTCACCCCACCCCTACCTTATGCCCTACCTTACTTTATGGTAGGGTGGGGTAGGTATGTAGGTAGAGGTAAGTTAGGTAGACTAGGTGTGGGGTATAGTAGGTAGGTGGGGTGGAGTAGGGGTAGATTGTGGGTGGGTAAGGTAAAGTTAGAGTAGGTGGGGTGAGGTTGGTAGGGTATGATAAAAGTAGATTGTAGGTAAATTAGAGTAGAGTGGGTAAGGTGAAGTAGGTAGGGTAGGGGTAGATTGTGGGCAAGTAGGAGTAGGGTGGGTGGGTGGGGTGGGGTAAGTAGGAGTAGGGTAGATAGTGGGTAAGTTGAGTGGGGTAGGGTAGGGTGATAGATTAGGGATAAGGTATAGTAGTGGTAGGGTAGGACTGTGTTAGGGTAAAGTGGAGTAGGTTAGGATATAGTAGGGTAGGGTAGGTATGGTAAGTAAAGGTTAGGGTGAGTAAGGTGGAGTAGGGTGGCTTTTATTGGGGTGGGGTTGTGTAGATGATGGGGGTGGGGAAGGTAGGGTGGGGTGGGGTGAGTAAGGTGGAGTAAGGAGAGGTGAGAATATGAGTAGGGTATAAGGTGATAAAGTGAGGGTAAGATAAGGTGAGGGTAAGGTAGAACGGTAGAGTGGGGTAGGGGTGGGCAGGGGTAGGGTGGCAAATCGAGGGGGTATGGTGGCGGCGAAGGTCGGAAGGGGCTTCGTGGGTGGTTGATATTATAATTTATTTTTGTTTATACATATTGAATTAATTTATTTTTTTAGATTTCAATTCCATTCTTTACTAACCAAATAAGATATAGATATTCATGAATTTCAATTATTATGAATTTAAATTCTTATGAATTCTAATTCCCTTATCAAATTCCAATTCGTTTATATTTATTTCACAAATCAAACAGACTCTAAGTACGTTACTTATCCTAAACTTTGTTAGACAATATTATGAACAACCATCTTGTGATAATTAGAGAATATTATTATTATCTATTTGATCATTGTTTGTCAGATGGGAACAGACAACCATTATAAGGGACAGGTTTGTACGGACTGTCCAACCGCACAAGACTAATACTTCTTATAGCCTCCAAAAAAGTAAGTCTATTACAGGTGTGTTTAATATGTAGTTTTTAGGAGCGGGTAGATTTTTGTTTTAAAAGAAAAAATTACAAGTCATGTTGGATGAAAATTTTGGAAACTTTTTTTAATCAAGTCATGTGAGTAAAAGAGGAGGTATGCTCGACAACAATTTGTAATTTATTATTGATGACCAATTACTAATTTTTTTTAATGCAAACACACACACACACACACACTATTAGACCTACCTCTAAATCGATTTCGTTGATCACAATAGGATTTAAACCTCTTTCACAACACTAGGTACCGATAAAAACAAGTCCTGACTAATTACGATGTCTCATGCCCACCGCCACAAGGCCCCACTGCTCAACCCTCCTCGGAGTTCCCCACCCACACTTCCGTCGATTGCTTCCACGCAACCACATTCCATGCGATTTTTGTTTAGTTTGATCTAGGGGTGTAAACTAGTCGAATCAAGCTCGAGCTCGACTCGAAATTTTATGTTAAGCTCGAGCTCGGCTCGATAGCTCGACGAGCTTTCATACTTAAAGCTCGAGCTCGGCTCGAAAGGGTACATTTAGCTCGAGCTCGGCTCGAAAAGCTCGAAATAATATAAAAAAATTAAATTCAAAAACCAAAATATTCAAAATATAGATAAAATCTGAAATTAATGACTTTTTAGTAAGTACTTATTATAAATAGTATGTATATAAAGTATATTTGTTTCAATAAGTCCTGTTTTTTAATATGTTTTAATATTAGTCCATCATATATACATATTACATATACTATACAAGGCTCGAAAAGCTCGATAAAGACTCGAGCCGAGCTCTTATAAGCTCGAGCTCGACTCGTTAAATAATTCGAGCTCGTTTTTGGGCTCGAACTCGAACAAACCGAGCTCAAGTTACTCGATAAAAGCTCGACTCGTTTACACCCCTAGTTTGAACCCCACGTTCTTAGATTTAGAAAGCATGGAGTGAATACACCACTTCCCAGGTTAGTATTTATTTTCATTTTTATTTTTGAAATTCTTTAGTTTTCATGTATAACTTTCCAATAAATATATGTTAAATTGTTAATAATTAAATGTGTTTGTCATCGTTTCATGTTATAGGTTGCTATATTTTTATAATTTAAATTCATTTGTCTTGTTTGTGTTTGTGAGTACTATTATTTTATCTTTTAATGTTTAATATTATTTTCATTAATGTGTGTCTTATTTTTTTGATAATTTACCAAACAAGTTCTATTTCTTCTTATTAATTATTTCCTCTTATTTCATCTACTTAATTAGCACAAGATAACATATGTAATTCACTGATTTTTTTCACCTCTTTCATTGATTTAACACTTGTGTTAATTTTATGAATAAGAAAATAAGTAGCTAGTAAGATTTTATAGGAGAATATAGAATCTTTCGATTTATAAACCTAAATATATTATCATATTGTAAAAGATCTATACTCTCGGTCAAACAAACTTCAACAATTCATAATTGTATCATAAATTAATAAAATCTTCTAATATAAAATAAAAGACTAATTTGATAAAATTTATTAAACGATCCGATTCACTTAAAATCAAAAAATCAATTTTGACTTTTTAGAGTCAAAATTATTAGTGATAATTTCATATATGCCCTTATTAAATCACATAAAATCGTATTTGCCCATATTAATTTACAAATATCATATTTACCCTTTATAATATTTTAAAATATCAGAATTAACCAAATTCTTAGTTTTATCGGTCTAAAATATTTTATAATTATTTCAAATTCTTTTTAATTATAACCAATAACGTTTAACTTTATTACTCTTAATTGTAACAATAATGATTGATGACTTATACAAGAAATACAATCACATATCTTCATATCATGATACCACGTTTCTACCGTCAACTCTACACTCCCACTCGCGTTGATGTTTCTAATGTTGGTTAGAGTCTTAATGCCGTACGTCGTTATTTTTTAAATTCTCAATTATTTCGTGTTTTATTATTATTTAATACGTTTTTATTAATGTTTAATATTTATTATCGGTTAAATCAACTTGTATATCATACGGGCATTTAATATAGTATAGTAATAGTAAAGTATTTGTTACAAATTTTCATGGTGTTTTATAGTTATAATAAATTTTAAAATACTAGTGAACTTTTTATATATTGCAACTGAATTCATAATATTCATTCCGAATGTTTTAAAACCTGTGTTTTTAGTTGATCCGGTCTTCTCATCAGGTCAACTGGTTCAACCGGCGGGTTAACCCGGGTTTCAAAATTTTAAATTTTCATATATATATATATATATATATATATGTGTGTGTGTGTGTGTGTGTGTGTGTGTGCATATGGGGGAGGATTCAAACGAGAACTGCGAGAACCAATCTTGATCGTTCATTTTGGATAATGGAATTTATGGATGAAAAGCGTGGGGGGATTGAGTGCGGCAGGGTGCATGTAAGGAATTCATGAGTGGACAATCCAATTGAAGGAGGGGGAATTGGACAACTAAGATTGGTTCTCGCAGTTTTATACGAAAAACAGTTCTCGTTTGAACTTTTGCCTATGCATATGTGTGTGTATATATGTATGTATATAAACTTGAAAATAATTACTAATCTGTTAAGAAACCAAATAATCTATCAAACATAAAATGAAAATTCTATTGAGAGGGTTACATGAACTAAATGGGGGTTTATGGTCGAAGGACAATCGCGCGCATGTCGGAGATAAACTGTTGTCTCACACTGGTTGGAGATGACAGAGGACAAGAGCCACCGTCGACTATTGAGAGGGGTTCGCAACTCGTTTTTAGGGTTTCTGTCGAGTGAGGGTTTCAAAGTGTCAATTGTTAAGGTGACTAAATTGCTGAACTTTAAGTTTTAAAAAATATTAAAATAAGAAAATGAAAATGTGTCAACCCGGGTCTACCGGTTCAACCATAAACCCAGGCGGGTCAATGCGGGCCAGAAATGATCAAAAACCCGGTGTACATCGACCCGGTCTCCTCACTGGATCACGGGTCAACCCGGGTTTTAAAACTTTGATTTAAAGGGGTGGCTGATAAATGGTGTGATGATGATTTAGAGGGGTGACTGATTAATGGTGATTAATTTTTCATATTAGAGAGAGGGAGCAGGAAGTGGGTTAGGGTTAATGTTGGAAGAGAAACAATGAAATGTTTTTTGTGTGAAACAGTGAAAGAAAGAGATAAAAGTGTAATTTTAATGTTTTTTTCCCTTATTTATGTAAATAACTTTAAAATGGCTCTTTTTCCCTTGTGTGAAAGACACGAGAGTAACTAACATCTCTCACGAATGACACATTGACCATGGGTGCAACAAAATTCTTTTTGAAAGACTATTAGTGTAAAATTTTGAAAAAAAGGAACAATGTGTCATATTGAGTATACGTAATGGACCATTGTGTAATTTTTTTCTTAAATATAACCAATAGTACAAGATCTTGCCTTCAGCATGCAGACCTCATAGCACGCATGAGAAACATTCACCTTTTTGACCTTCCTAACACAACTACAACTTAACCGGTTAAAGTTTATAAGAACAACCAAACCAAACTTTAACATCGTCTTGGTTCGAATTCAATGACTGTAGAAAACGAACAACATGAAGTCCAATTCACGTAGAACGCGACTAACCATTATATGATTGGAAGCTAGCTAGGGGTCTTCGTTTTCAAAGTTGACAAGTTCTCCAACCTTTGCAGGCACAAGTTTATTTCTCCAAACCCAAAGATACACTATAGTTATAAACGAATGCTCAATAAAACCATAGAAATAGATTGTATAGAGATAGAAGTATAGGATACAAGATATTCCACCAATTCTACACTCTGCACACATAAAAATACAAAAAATGAAACAACTGGAATATATGAAGTGTTAAAACCTGAATTGTAAAATCAAAAGGATAACGGCTCAGACAGTATAAGCTTGTTTGATTATTTCAAACTTATTTTATATACGATCGGCCTAATAATTGCTAGGGTGATTTGGTTATAAATTGTTGCTGTATTCCAAATTTCTATATACCCTTGTTGGGGACATATGGCCGAGTTAAAGAACAAATTGGGAGATTTTCTTTTCTAGGTTTTCATACGACAGTAGGAAGAAAGAAACCAAGAATTTATTTTATAGTTTTTCTTTGTTATTCGTATGTTTAGGTTACGTTTTAATTACTTGTGTTTTTGTAATCTTCTTATATTTTTCTCATATAGTAATATCATCGGCTGTGTCGTCCATGGTTTTTTCCCGCAAAGGTTATTTTCACGTTAAATCTTGGTGTTCTCGTTTCTATAATTTATTCGTATTTTGTTTTTTTGTGGTTTCATATATTTATTTTACAACAAGAAGTATAAGAACCACGGGGATTTTATATCGATATGGCTATTTTGAGGATCTTCCGCCGTTGGACCGAGATACAAGATTTTCTTAATGACACGTGAAGATGTGAGCGATATTGGCTCAAATACATCTTGAGATGTGCTATTTGGTCTTGAAAAGATGCACACGGCTTGGTTAGATTAGGAGAAAAAAAATAAAAGATCGTAAGGCTTTCTCTCATATTCCTCTCCAATTCTCCATTTATCTAATAATATTTTACAAGAAGTGTAACACCCTGATTTTTAATACAAATTTAAACTTTTCAAAACTCACTTTAAAACATAGTTTATATAAAACTTATTAAATATTAGCGGAAGCATGATATCTTTAAAGAATTTCAACAAAATATCATACTATTTTAAACATTAAGTGTATCATACAATACAGTCCAAAACCTTTGGTGTTACCATAGTCGATCTCGCGACCAATAAAAGCCAATAGGAAATCCAGAATTACCCGAAATGCAAGTAAAGTTATGCCCAAGGCATCTACCCGCCTCACCAAGGCCACTAGACAACATGCGGATACAAAACCTTTTACACGCATTGTTAGCTATATACATAGCTAGTGAGTACAACCAAAAATCAATTGTTTTTTCAAAACCAAGTCATCATCTTTTCTCTTTTGAAAACACGAGTTTGGCAATCAATATACTTTAAAGTACACATATAAGCACATAAGGATTTGGGTCTGTCTATTGGGCCATAATGTATCCACGTGGTAGCTAGCCACGGTCAACACGTGCCCACATGGGGGATAACCACATCACCCCGTCAAGGTGGGGGAAGCACAAAGCAGTCCTCCATACAACGGTTACCTGGAGTGTAAGCCCTGTTCCCCAAGTCCACTCGTGTTGCTTAGGTTCGGTGGCTCGTCAGCCCAGTGAACCCACACGATCATAATGGGTACTAACATACCCCTCCACTCTCTACACCGATTCCTAAACCACCCGTGTATCGCGGTTCCTCAACTACCGAAGCCACATGAACCTGTACACGTTTCAATGGCTAGGAACCCTATGGTACAAAGTTCATATCATAGAGTGGTCCGGACCAAATCACATACCCCAAAGGGTCACATAAATCACATGCCAAAGAGGCCAAGTAATCCAAGCATATAAGCTCATCACAAAAAACATAAGTGTCGCAATTCATATCACTTGAGCATAAATGCTCAATAAACAATAACCACATATGGCATCTCAATGCCCACAATACATCATGAGTATAAACATATCTTTATTACTCAAAACCAAGTTTGTTGTTCAAAATCAAAGTTCACTCCTATATGGAGTGTCATGTTTCAAACCATCAATTAAAGCACAACATAAACATAGACCATCTCCAAAATGGAGCAATGGTCTTATTTTGAAAACCATTATCTTAAAATACATCATATACTAAGTTCATAGTCTCAACATTCTTTAAACTCATTAAGTGTCATAAAACATTTGCAAATCTTACAAAACATTATCAAATAAATCTATAGTTCTACATCCTTTGATTCATCAGGTTTCATCAATATTTGCCAAACAATCAAAACACAACATGATGACTTGTAACTTTAACAAAACTGGGTATGCGCAGGGTGTACTCACCTGATGGAAGTGATGAGGATCACTTCCAATCCAAACCAAAGTGATAACACTTGAACAAGATTCCTATAGTCACAAACATAATGTTAACTTAGTTAAGTTAACCAAAAATTGAGATTCCTTAAGAGCATAGGCTCAAAACCAAACTTAAACACTCATTTCGGGTCTTTAAGACTCCATATAAACTTCCTATAACCACTAGAATCAATTCCCAATCAAATACAAGGTCAAATGGGGTCAAAACAATGATTTTGGAGGTTTCAGGGTGGCTCGCGCCGCGAAACAGGTCATCTTGTGCCGTGAGAAAATCTCTGGAAAACATCAAGTTCCTGGCCGACATGGCCCGGGCCGCGAGCCCGCGTGAACAGTAATTTCCTCCTTGTTTTTATCACAAATCCGACCAATTCTTACACTTTTCCAAATCAAACTTGTTTGTAACATACCCAAGACTCATTTAACACTTCATAACAACAAAACATCAACACTTTACATAATTTAATCATCAAAACCCTAACTTCAACAATTTCCCCAAATTTGACCCATTTGCCAAATTTTCAACAAAAACAACTATAAACCATCATATACAACAACCATAACTCAAATCAAACACAACTTATAGTTTGAATTTACTTGATGTGTAAACCCAACTTGATTACTTTCTTTCTTAACCAAATCCAAACCTAAAATGAAGAAATTGAAGAACAAACTTTCAAATTCTTGGATTTAATCATAAAAACTACCCATCTCCCCTTGATTTCCCTTTCATTTTGTGCAAACCCTTCTCTAGAACTCCCTCTTCTCTCCCTTCACGATGGATGGCTGAAAAGATGACTCTGGAGTCAAATTTCTGGATTCTTCTCTTTTATACCCCATTTTTCATATACAACCCACTACTTTCAATATTTGACACCTTTAGCCCTCCAAGCTTCATCAATTTTATACATAACACCCACCACTCTTAACATTTTTAATACCAATTACATAAAGCTTTAATCAATTGTACCTCGTGCATTACTTTTAATATTTTCATAGTCGAATATCATAAACTAACTAATATCACTTCTTAAAACAATAAATTTCCAAATTATCTTTAATATAACATAATTTGTTTTACCCACCTATAAAACGTCTCATTAAACAATATAAATGATGTTTCAAATTTTAGAATATTACAAGAAGTTTTAAAACAAGGCTCCGTGTTGATGGGAGATAATTCGTCATATAAAATGTTGGAAATGGTTCCGTCTAGATCAAGATGTACGGTGTCGTTATTAGAACTTTGTTAGATGGTCAACATGTTTTAAAAAAAAACCTTATTTATTTGAGTACTCTTGATCTTAAAAAGTACAAGTATATCCGGTGAAGGTGGAGTTTTAAAAGTTTCAAAAGATGCTCTAATTGAGATGAAAGCTATATTAAGTCAGGAAACTTGTATCATCTTCTTGGTACTACCATAACAAGTAATGTTCCAGCAACTAAGTTTGAGTTTTACTTAAGCTTGGTTGGTACGACAATTTAATTTTAAAGGATTGTTGGCACACAATATTTTTTATTGTGAGGAATTCAATGAAGATTTATCTTCTTATTAGTTATAAGAGAAAATTCGTCTCAATGTGGATATTGTTGTGCTCCAAATTCTAATACCGTTATTAATTTCCTAGGATTTTAAACCTAATTTAATATTAGAGTTAGATTATAATAAAGAGGGAGATTCAATTAAGAATGCAAATTATCACGAGACACTACAAATTAAAGGACATCTGCTAAAGCTAGTATTTCCTCCCGTATAATTTAAAAATATGAGTAAATCATTTTTAACGCATCCGATTACAGTTTTCCCAATAGTAGGCAAAGGAAATAAAAAACAAATACTGAAATAGCTCCCGCTTTCATCGCGCAAATTAGGCGGCCCCAAATTTACTCCCCTGGAGGGAGACACCAACGCCGCCCCTACCGGAGACACCAACGTCGCCAAGAAAGCTTCTACCACGGACATTGAGACACCACAAACGTATCCTTCAACACTCTCCTCTCTTCTATTTGCATCATTGGCCCTCTCCCCTCTTCTAGGGTTCCTGATTGATTTACAAGGTACGTTGTTAAACATGTAACCTTCAATTTTGATTTCAACCACAAAGTAGCTTTGATTTTGATCTTAATTATCATTATCAATTTCTTCATTGTTTAAATTCGACCATAATACTTTTTTGTTTCTTCTTCGATTGATTTAGGATTCCTCCATTTGCCATTGGATTTTGTCTCATTGGAAGCATGTGACTCTAGTTGAATAGGTATGATATTTGTGCTTATTTCCTGTGAAGGAGTGGCATCTAATTTGGTTTACTTTTGATTCAAAGTTACTGATTATCATTAGTAAAACAAATTAATCATTATACCTAGCTTCAATAGCATGATAATTATGCAATGCAACTGTTTTGTACTTATATAGTCAACTATAGTTGATTTTGATGTTGCCACTAGTATTAAACATGAAGCAGGACTGGGTTTTGTCTTTAGTTGATTTTTGTACTTTAGATGCATAAAAATGGTTTAGATGTTATGTAAATTGTTTTATCGGTTGTCTATTCCAAATGCTAGGATAATTACCCTTGAATTGCAACCTAATACATAATTGTAGACCATAGACTTCCATTCTTCGAAGTTCCATAATCATGTAAATAGAAATAGTAACACTTAGTGTTCCAAAAAAGAATTTACCCCAAATGCATATTCTAACCTAGTTATTGGTGCAACATACATTCATGATATGTCCATCATAGTAGCTATGAAATTAAGAGAAAATAAGAAAAGTCAAATAAAAAACAAAAAGGAATCGTATCAAAAGTCACCCATGCTCTAATTTCAATACAAGCATCCTCTTAAACCATTTATTATTTCTGAACAAACACCAAGAAATTCGTTATCTTTTCTTACGTAACTATGGAAAGTCATAAGTATATTTTCCTGAAAAAATGTTTGTATATCTTGTTGAAATACCCATGAAGTTCTACTAGTTCAGTTTATGAAGAATCACACTCACATGACATTAGAAAATTGTATGCTAGTTCATATATCATAGTAAAGAAATAAAAGAAAAAGTTTTACAAAATAAAATCATATGATCAATATCGAACTTTTCAAGTTGGGATCAAACATGACCCATGCTCAATGTGAGCAACCTACATAGAGAATTAGTTTTGATTTCAAACTAGAGATAGCAAAACAGGCATGTTGAGTCAGGTTGGGTAACGGGTCGGAACGGTTTAGGTCAAAACAGATAAAGCTTTTAAGATAACAAGTACATGTGATGGAACATGCTGAGAGTAGTGATCGCATATAACAAAACAACTTACACAACATGTATTATAAAAAAAAGTACGTTGATTGACAGTTTAGTTTTAACCGAGAAAAAATCGACATTTGTTGCGTGTTTATTCAAATCACAAACATAATCAAATTAGAATGCGCGACATCCGATCACCCACCACAATTTTCTACAAATATATTCGTTGACACTTTGAAGACCTTTGCAATAGTTATTTTGAAGGATCAGACCGACAAAACTGTATGTTAGTTGTACAACATTCTTGCTAGTTGCTACATAGCTTCACAACGCATGTTAGAAACACATACTATCAATCCACAATATTCACATTCATCTATTTTATACTTAGTTGCTATATTAGCATAAAGTACTCACAACTTTACATATAATTAGGTTCAGTTCGTTTCACGGAATTTGAAGAAATGGAATTGAATTCCTTAAAGAATTTAATTCCTATAGGAATTAAATTCTTAAAGAATTAGATTCATGTTCATGTTTGTTTCGCAGAAAAGTGAATGGAATTGAATTTCATTCTAATCCTATTTTGCGTTTATTTGTAAATTTATCCAAAGAATTGCAATGGAATCATATCAAAAGACCAAAATACCCTTTTATTCAATTTTTATATTAAAAATTTATCATTACACACACCACCCTTGTCACCACCACCACCACCCTTGTCACCACCGCCACCACCATCACCACCCGCCGCCGCGGTGGTGGTGGCGGCGGCGGGTGGTGATGACGGCGGTGGCGGGTGGTGATGGTGGTTGCGGTGGTGGTGGTGGTGGCGGCGGTGGTGGCGGTGGCGGCGGTGGTGATGGCGGTGGCGGCGGTGGTGGTGGTGGTGGCGGCGGTGGTGGCGGTGGCGGCGGTGGTGATGGCGGTGGCGGCGGTGGTGGTGGTGGCGGCGGCGGCGGTGGTGGTGGCGGCGGCGGCGGTGGTGGTGTAGTGGTGGCGGTGGCACGGCGGCGGGTGGTGATGGTGGTGGCGACGGCGGTGACGGTGGTGGCGGCGGCGGCGGTGGCGGTGGTGGTGATGGTGGCGGCGGGTTGTGGTGGCGGTGGTGAGGCGCTATACTATAGCGGTGGTGAGACGCTATAGGGTTAAAGTAATAGCAAAATAGTCTTTTGTGAAGTTTCCTTAAGGAAATGATTTAAACTCCATAATGATGGAATGACTTTCCTTTAACTAAAGGAATATAAATATTCCAAAGAATTTGATTCCACTCAGAAAAATGTTACCAAACACAATATACAATAGAATTTGATTTAAATTCCATTCCATTCCATTCCGTTGAATTCCTACGAAACGAACGGGACCTAAGTTTGTTGGAACATTGGTGAAAATGTCTCAACACTCTAGCATTGATGTTGAAGATTGGAGGAAGATTTCAGATATTAAAAAAAGAAAATGTATGGAACATTGTGAAGGTAATCAAATTTCACCTTTAGAAGTTGACTTTAGTTGATTTATGGAACCTTGTGAAACTTATCAAAACTGTCTTTATGTTTTGTTAACTTTGGCAGCAAAAAGTTTCTTTGGTTCCTAGTAAATCTAAAGAAATCAAAAAGTGGGTCCTATTTGACATGGATTGAAATGGAAATTGGAAATATGAGTTGAAAAGAAAGTCATATGATCCAAGTTTAACTATACAAGAGATTGTGGCTGCTCAAACTGATTCTTGGGTTGGTGAGTACAATTCATGAAACTTGTGACTTCTTGGTTTTCCGAGGAATATGAGGTAATTGATGCTAGAGATGCACAAAACCGGTCCTGGACCACAGCCGGTCCGGTCCGGTCCGGACCTAGTCGGTCCCGGGCCGGTCCGGTCTTCGGCGGACCGGTCTTCGCGTAAAACCATTTCGATAAATTCGGTCTTCGGGTGGTCCTAGACCACTTCTGGACCAGTCCAAGTCCGGACCTGTCCGACTTCGGTCCTGGACCGGTCCGTTTTTAATTCGGGTATTTTCTGGTTCGGTTTAGACATTTTCAGGTTTTTTTAGTTTCGGTTTAAAATTTTCTGGTTTTCGGTTTGTTTTTTGTTTGAAAAAAAAAGTGACTTGTTAATTTTAAAAAATTGCAAGTTATAAAGTATAAACATATATAATTGCAAGTTAATAAAAACATATAAATAACATTGCGATACAATTACGAAAAGGGAACTCTAGTATTACATAAGCTAAACATAATATAAACTAAACATAAATACTAATATTACAATTAGAATGAATAACTAAGTTATGAATAACTAGAATTACATACCCTAAACATAAATATAAAAAATCTAGTATTGGATAAACTAAACATAAATATAAAAAAACTAGTATTACATCAACTAAACATAAATATAAAAAAGAATACTTACTAAATGCCGAGCGAGAGAAGAATTAGATCCCGAAAATATTGCTCTACAATGTGTACACCTCCCATATTTTTTGTTATTTTGCTTGAGTTGTAAAAAATGATTCCAAATTTCCGCTACTCGATTTGTTTTCGGAACTTATTCGTACGGGAGATTTATATTAAAATCACTTCGACCCGCGTTCAAATTGCTAGAACCTTCACCCGCCACTTTTTATAATCTTGAAGCAAATCGAAATATTATAGAACACTTTTATATAAGCAAATTCTTATATAAATAGATGATGCAAGAAATGAGAATGAGAGAATGTATGGTGCAAGAAATGAGAATGAGAGTATGGATGGTGCAAGAAATGAGGCTTCCAAAGAGGTATTTATAGAATTGGAAGAAAATTTCAAAATTTTAAAAAACTAGCCGTTGGACCGGTTTGGAGCCGTTGGAATTCAAAAAAAACCGTTGGAGACTTGGACCGGTTTGGACCGAGCTTGGACCGACTCGGTTTGGACCGGTTCACGGACCATTTTGGACCGGTCTTGGTCGGACCGCGGTCTGGACCGGTTCAGACCGTTTCTGTTCGTGGTGGTCTTGAACCGGCTCGACTCATTCGGTCTTCGAAGGACCGATCGGACCGGTCCTTTTTGCCCATGTCTAATTGATGCTTGCTTGTAAATGGAAATATAATTGGTTAACAAAAAAATGTCAATAATATATAATTGGACAGGCTATAAGTCAAAATAAAAGGATTCGTTCCGAGTTCAAGGAGCCTCATGTGAGTAGGACAAAATCTTTTGCTAAGCTTATCCATGAAGAGGTGACATTACATTAACGCATTCTACTTCCATTTCCTACTAGATACATTTATTACAAGTGTTTTCAATGTTGCAGACAAAAAAGAATGGTGTTCGACCATCACGAGCAACAATATACCGTCAAACTCGTACACGTAAAATGTAAGCACTGTGAATGTATCTGGCATTGAAATTGTGGTATAAATATTTGTAAGTACTTAATTAATCATGTCACTATAGTATTTATATGAAGAGCTTCTATAACTTGCTAATGATTCATGCAGTGACTTTGACCATCGTCCTAAACCACATCTCATCTCATGCAAGTCAAAGTCGCATATATAGTACTTGTGCATTTACCTTATTACTTGATAAAATAGAAAAGATTAACACTTAGTTGATAGCATAGAAAGGA
Organism: Dittrichia graveolens; assembly: GCA_038502395.1. NCBI lineage: Eukaryota > Viridiplantae > Streptophyta > Magnoliopsida > Asterales > Asteraceae > Dittrichia > Dittrichia graveolens. The sequence goes on along the minus strand of JARJIL010000009.1, from coordinate 7,669,553 downwards.
TTAATATATATTTAGTTGATAGAACATAAATGATTAGTACTTACTAACACGTGCTTTTGTTAATGCTCTTACATATTCAAGAAATAAGGGAAAACACTAAAAAGGTAAATGTTTTTTGCTATATGAACTTGGCTCTCAGTTTTTCGATCTACATTTATTTTTCTGCTATGATGATGTATATAAACGAGAATTGTTTTTTGTACGAGAACCGCGAGAACCTCTTAGTCGTTCAATTCCTCCTCCTTCAATTGGATTGCCCACCCATGAAGTTCTTGCATGCACCCTGCCACACTCAATCCCCCCACGCTCTTCATCCATGAATTCCATTATCCAAAATGAACAGCCAAGATTGGTTCTCGCGGTTCTCGTACGAAAAACAGTTCTCGTTTAAACCCTCCCCTATGGTTCATTTTTAGCATTCTAATTTGTTCAACAATTGAGAAAAAAAGAAATAGTTCAATCTACTTGATGGTAAGATTTAAGAAGGCTGCTTGATTATTATTTAATATAGAGGTTGCGTGCTTAGTCATTTGCACAATTTTAGTTTAATTTCAGCACTTATAGACGAATTAAGAAAGCATCTATAAACGAATACTAGATGAATTCTTAAACAACCATTTTATTTTGTTGTTTTCACTTTGTTACGGTTGCTAACAACTATTTTATTTTGCTTATATTTCAGGACGATGCTATGAAGACAAGTTTTGTGATCGTTTATTCCGTTACAATTGCTAAAGTAAGGGATTAAGTTTGAATTATTAGATATTAATACTTTTGTATTAACGTTTAATTCTATTAATGTTGACAATTGCTAAACTAAGGGATTAAGTTCGAATTATTAGAGATTAATACATTTTGTCTTAACGCTTGATTCTATTAATGGTGATGATGATTGACAAGTTATTTCATTTTATGTTGGTTTGTCATCTTAAAACTATTTTTTTTTTAGTTATTCCTATCAGTTAGATTAGATGCTAATGTAAATAAATTAAAAGTCGAAGAATTTTGAATTTATTCTTTATTTTAGTGACAGATTGGATTTTCGTCAGTAAAAGTAATTGAATTGCTTAGACCACACGCATCGGTCATGGAACCCGATGATGGGTTCCATCGGGTAACATGAGAACACCAAAACACCAAGTTGGATTCCTTTGAGTAAGTGGAGATTGGGTTGTGGAACGGGTTGTGGAACCTGTTTCTTTTTTTCTTTTTTTTTCTTCCCTCTCACATTTAATATAATATATTTTAATAATATTTAATGTGAGGTTGAATATGGTTTGACGTGGGGGTTTGTGGGGTAAGTTGGGTTGAAGGTGAAAGATGATGTGGATGTTGATGTGGTAGTGGAGTAAGTTGGATAAGTTGGGTTGGATGCTGGTGGTCTTAAAATTCAACTGTCTATTTGTTACAGAAATTAAGCGTAGGTATAGCTTTGGACCCTTCACTGAACGAAACCCTATGTAGGGAGAAACATTTAGCGACCCCTTTACTAGTGATGGTTTTTCTTTTGGTGGGAGACAGTCTTAACAGTTTTACCGACTACTTTTCTACTTTTACTAGTGCTTTTTCTATCGGTAAATGTTCATTCAATTGTAGTGAGAATTCCATTCATTTGATTTGATCGGTGATTTACATTGTCCTTTCATTTTATTCATAATCTAACTATAAATTGTGACAGACATGTATTGCGACCAGTTTGTAACCGTGAGATCTAATAGATCAACATCTAATGGATGACAAGGATTTGTTCTCTTATTTTCACCTAGAAACTCATTTGTTCTTGTTTTCTATAATTTATTCGTATTTTGTTTCTTTATTGTTCAATATATGTATTTTACAACATAAATATCTGTAGAGTTTATTGATTTGATCATGTAGTTTTATTAGAAATCACTAATTTAGTCATTTATTTTAAAAGTTACTAAAATGGTCCCTTAATTTGATAATTTGTCACAATCTCAGTTCTTTAGTCATTAAAACTAACGGTGCTGATGTTATAAATTTCAAAATGACCATTGTGCCCTTTTATAACAACACAAACTCAGTTCTTATGGTTTTCAAATAGTTTCACATTTAGTCCTTTAACATTTTTTAAATAATTTACTCTATACATTTATGTATGTGTGTACATGTATATATATTTAATATTTTATTCTAGTACTTCAAATTATATTTTATTCTTATTATTATTTAATTTTTATGATTTTAAACTATATTTATTATCACACAGCTGACAGCACCCCATTAGAATTAGTGTTATAATATACTATCATATACTATCTTAACTTGTTGTTTACCATTTTTCAATGGTCAACATTATTTTTATTTTTTATTCATATAAATACATATTTAATCTTAAACTTTATTAATATAATTTATCTTTTTTTTCTCCATTTATTATTATCTTTCACATAATAATATACGGTTTCTGAATATTAGTTGATAATGTGTTATCTTATTTAATAGTCTGATTACATCCGAAATTAGATACTGTTAGTCTCAGATTGAGTACACAACAACGAATGTTTGTAAAAGGGGGGTTGAATACAAACTTTAACTTTTAAAAATTTAAAGACACACCATGATACTTTTATATAATTCTTATTGATGATAAATCAAGAATTACATGTACTAGAAGCGGAAATTCTAAATACAATATAATGTGGCAATTAATTTGTCTAACACATAGATAAGCTAACTCTAGAACAACTAATGTTTAAGGGTGTTCAACACATGAATAAGTTTGGTTCTACACAATTGCTAAACTCTACGAATATTCTCAACTAATGAGATTGTTATTGTGTTGTGTAGAAGATATTTTGCATGTCCACCATGCATGAATATTTATAGAAGCAAAGGGCATCCGGTTGGCATAGAGAAAGGAGACAAAGAGTGCATGGAAAATAATATTTTAATTGTAAAGATAGTGGGTGAAAAGGAAGGTTACATTAATCAAGTGTTTGATAAAAGTAAATGTACTTTTCTGAAAAAGTGTAACCCACTCACAATATAAAATATTAAATCCCATACTTTTTACCTTGTAAGACTATCTTTCTCTTTCAATGCTTGTACTTTAAACAACTGTCATGCTTCTTCTAGATTTGACTTTACCAAGTATGGAATTGTCAGCCATATTTCGTTGGTGAAACAAATCTTCGGGATCTTCATCTTTTGAGGTATCTTTATCCTTTTCCAGAGGATAAGATCAATCCCTTTTGCCTCGTAGCTGATCTAAAAAGTGTTTTATACTTTTACAAACAAAGATTTAAAGGCATAATAGAACAACACATGTTCTGCCTTTTACATATGAAACTTACAAGCTGAAAGGAAGAGCAGATTTGACATTTTGCTCGACTCAGCTAACAAAATGTGCTAAGTGTTTTCGAAATTGTATTACTCAGTTGTCAAGATTGATCAATCAGTTGATCATTTTTGCAAAGGCTCAGTTGATACATATTGCTCAGCTGATCATATAGATACTCAGTTGATCAATAGTTATACTTAGAAAAGCATAAGCTCATGTATTGATATGATAAGTTGACCAAGTATGCTCAGCTAATCATTTAAATATATCAGTTTATGTAAGACGAAGATTTGTGCTTTGAAAAACTTACTTAGCTGATGCTTAGGGCCTCAGCTTATCCATTTTCACTCAGCTGATGGTTGTGAATCACTCGGCTAATCAAAGTGCTTTGCTCAAGTAATGGGGTAAATGCTCAACTGATCAAATTTCTTCACTCAGCTGATAGTTGATTTTCCTCAGTTGATGGTCTTCTATACTTAATTCTTCATCCTGATGTTCCTCAGTTGATGTCCTTCGGCTGATGCTCTGAGTAGGGGCGGCTTCTCAACTGATGATTCCATACTTAGCATAATTTTACAAATCTGATTCAAACAACACATGTTTGAATACTTTCTAAGTCATACTGAATGTAGGGTTTAGTTATCATGAAATTCTATGTTTTAAAATAGGCAGAGTTGATTATTAAGGTGAACCGATTATCTCCCAAACAGATACGTTATTTAATTAAGTTAAAATACGATACCAATCATCATGTAATTAGGGTTAAACAATTAGAAATATCTCTCCCATCTTTCCTTCTTTATTTGTGTCGACTAAAAACACCAAACCGAAAGTTTATTAATTGTTATTAAATCTTTGATATTTAACGAAGATCATTTAGGGTTTTAAAATGTTTAATCTTGATTTCGTTAAATTCCTTTTGCAATCTGATTAAAAAAAATTTGTTTTTTATAATTAAGCAAAAGATTATTTGTGTTAAAACTCACGTGTTCAGTTTATGAATATGGTATATTTTTAGCGTTAAAACCCAACATATATGAAACTGTATATTAATATATAAAGTAGTTAATCTGTAACACCGTGCTTTTGAGAACCAAATTTTTCTTTTTAAAATACTATTTAAGTTTTTAAATCGTGTGGGTTTGACTATAAATAGAATATTTAAACCTGTCTTATAATTTAAAAATGCAGCGGAATTAAAAACACGTGGCAAACTGTATAAACTGTCAAAACGTTGCCACATACGACATTTGGTGTTACGGACACATAACCGGCCGACCATTATCTTTAAACAAACTTAAACATATTATAACAGAGTTAAACAAAATCCAGTGTTCCTCCTAAAAACATGCAACTACCCGCAGGCACCCGAGCTCACAGCCTAAGGAACACCTGCACATGTGGAGAGTAGTATCTGTTAGCTATAATAGCTAGTGAGTACACGATAGCATGCAATCAATATAAACATATCACATATCATCAATCATGCCCAAATAGTTCTATCCTAGCATCTCGCGATGAGCTGGCGTAGTCAGGAGGTAGCATATCTCACAGGGTAGCGAACCCGGCTCAATGCACCAAACTGGGGTACCAGACACATCAACCGCTCAGGTGGGGAGCTGTTAAGCGTCCACCGTTGCGTTTTGGAATCAACCGATTCCTCTGTTGTACAGCCGCAGCTATAGCCAAAAAGGATAGCTTTGTCCGGGGCAAACCTTGCCCAATAGGTAGGACAGCTTTGTCCGGGCAAACCTTGCCCAATCACAAACACATAATCTGATTCAACCGAATCATCAATCAATCAGTAATCATGTCCACATAACATACACCTAAACAGATGCATATTATTTATACCAATCAAATATCTAGCATCATCATGTCATTCATTCTTTACCTCATTGCGCGCACGCAATAATGTATATATATCCATCATCATAACATACACCTAATCAAGTGCATACTATTATGTATATCAATAAGTTAAGCCTAGCATCATCATGCTATACAATCTACACTTAAACAAGTGTGTATCATACTGTGTCAACATGTTAAGTCTAGCATCGTCATGCTTTACAAACTACACTTAATCAATTGTTTACAAATCCGAGTATTCAATTCAATTCATTGTTAATATATGTTATAGATATATTAATCGTTATGTTATCAGGCACTCACCTGTTAGGCTAGAATAAGCAAAGACCTTGCTTTGGCGCTCACGGATTGTCAATTCAACCTATAATACCAAGACTTACGCATCAATCATTTGAACACGCGAGGAACGTCTAGGATACTTGAAACAATACCCTAATGGTGTTTTTAAACCATTTATTAACTAACTATAGCAGCCCAAGCAACAACACGCGAACACATAGCACAAAACAGCAAAGAAAGTTGTGTGCAGGGGTGTCGCGCCGCGACCAGTGTGCAGAGGCTGCAGCAGCTGTTGTTTTGTGCACAGCAAGCCCATTTTGGCTCATTTCAACTCCAAATCAATTTTAGTAAAATTCTAGTGTTTCATAGGACCATTTTACACTTGTGGAAGCTTTCTAACATCAAAAACTCCTATCCAATTAATTCATACGAAAATCCCATTTAAATGGACAAAGACGTACGCATAATGGCCAAAACTTGATGTAGACCAATTCCAACACTTGCAACACACCATATACACCTAATATGATGTATTGAAGGTGTTGCAACTGACCAAAACCTTTAAATTCATTGTTTGGTATCATTTTCCAATTTCTTACCTATTTAAGGCCTATTTTCACTATTTTAGCCAATTCAAGCAAAACAACCATTCCAATTCAAAACCAATGTTCTAATCAATTCATACAAGTCATATGAACCTATTAGAACCTTAAAAATCAGTTCTTGATGTGTAAAAACAGATTTTGGCCATTTTGACCCATTTAGGCTAAATATTGGATTTGTGCAAAAACACCACTTCTAATGCACCAATTGAGTTCTAATCAATCCTAACAAGTTATAGGATCAATTAGAACACTAAATTTCAGTTCTTGAAGGTCAAAATCAGTTTGACCCGTATTTGACCAATTTTGACCCATTTGAGCCAAAATTCAAAACTCATCAAGAACACTACTTTAATTCATGGAATTGATTCCTATACACTTATAAATGATATTAGAACCTATTTCAATTAAAAATTTCAGTTCTTGATTGCTAAATCAAAGAACCCACTTGAAACCTAAAATTTCAAGTCTTGAAAGATCAAAATCAAGAACAAGGATGAATTGGAACTTACAATGATCAAAGGATGATTAGGAACTACTTGTAAGACCAATTAGAAGCTTAATTCTCTGCTGGAACAAAGGTTTATGAGTTTCTCTTCAAAACCCAAAAATCAAGATTGAAGAACAAACTATGGAGAAGATGAAGATGGAGCTTACCATGGAGAATAGGATGATCTAGGGCTGATAATCCTTCAATTTGTGGCTGGAAATCAGAACTTCAAATGATCTCCTTGATGATTTCTTCAAAGCTTCAAGAACAAGAGGTTGTGTGTGTGTGTATACATACGTATGTGTGTCTGTGTTTTGATAAAGGCCCAAAACCGACTTGTGGGTATTATTATCCACAAGTGGGTATTTTGTTCCCCTTTTCAACTTACAACTCATCTCACGTTTAACCGTTTCAACTAACGAGGATATTTCTGGAATCCTCGTTTGAAACCGTTCGATATTTTATAACCTTTATCTATTTTTATTAATAATTTTAATAACCCATTTATCTATTATTTTCATATTTTATATCATTTTCTAAAATATAAATATTTTATTTAATTCAATTAATTACTCGATGTATCACGATCGCACACGTTTAGGACCGTTTTGAGGATGTTACATAATCTTAATGATCTACGTAAAAAATAAGAATCCTTGCATTCCATATCATATGATGCCATTTAAGATAGAAAAATTTATAGTATGAACATTGACAATATAATATGTTGATGATAATATAAGAGGAAAAAAAAGATAATTTGTATAAAAAATTTTAAAAATAAAGAGGTATCTATATGAACTAAATAAAAAAATAAAAATAATGTTGACCATTGAAAACGAAAATAAAAAAAAATTAAATAGGATATATAGCAAATTACCATATAATACCAATTCTGAATTGTTGATGTGTAATAACAGGGTATGACGATGTATATTAAAAATAATAAAATAAAATAATTAGAGTAATAGTAAGAATGAAATATATTAATTAATATTACATACATACATATATATATATACAGCATAAACTATTGAAAAAAGGTTAAAATATAATATAAATATTACATATATAGTAAATTATTAGAGTTAATTACATTTTTGGTCCATGTAATTTTCATGAAATTACAAATTTAGTCTTTATACTTCAAAAATTATGACATTGATCCTTACGATTTAAATTTTGTTTCAATGTTAGTCCTTAACCCACGTAAAAAGACAAAAATGCCCCTTTGTTCTTAATTTAACAGTTTTATTTCATTAAATATTGTTAATAAATACCCGGCCATATCCTATTTTTCCTTATTTTCATAATTCTAAATTACTTTTATTATATTATTATCATTATTATAACTAAACACTCCTCCCTCCTTAATTAAATGTATCTCTCATTTCTCTCTCCCACCCTTGTCACCACCACCCACCACCCCCCTTCGCCAGAGAACATAATAACCACCATCCACGGTTACTCTTTTTCTTCTCTATCTTTGTCATTCGGGTTTCCATTTTATCTAAGCAACAAATTTGTTCCACTTTGGTTCAAATGCGAGTTCATCGATTTACAGGTTTACGTGTTCTATGTCATCAATCTAATTTGAGGGTTCGATTTTGAAGATGAGAGGTAAAAATTAGAATCAAAATCTAAATATGGATGACGATCAAAACACAAGAATAGTGAACATAAAGGAATGGTAGAAGCAGATGAATCAAACCTTTAATTTAAGAACTAGCAGATCTAGAATGAAACGCAAATATGAAAAGAAAAACTGAAATTGCAGATGAAGATCGAAACCCATATGTTGAAATTTGGAAATCACAGATAAAGATAACCCTCGATTGAATCGTAAACAAAGTCTGAAAACTCTCGATTCAATTGTAAACTTTTGATTGTATCATCCCACCGATTGAGGAATTACATGGTGGGGGTGGTGATGTGGCGGTGGCAAGGGTGGTGATGCGGCGGTGGTGAGGGTGGTCTTGTCTAGCGAACTTGGATTGACGATGGTAGGCTAAGAGAGGAACGGGAGAGATTGAAAGAGGGAGGGTCTGGTTTGCGTCAGACAAAGGGTGGCGGTTACCTACTCCGGTGAATGGGGGGTGATGGGTGGTGATGATAGGGGTGGGTGAGAGGAACGAGAGAGATTGAAGGGGCAATGGAATTGTAGGGGGTAGGGTTAGGCATTCATTTTAATTTTAATATTAGTTATTATTTATAGAATTAAGCTTATGAAAAAATATAAGTGTAAGGGTGTTTTTGTCTTTTCATGTGTATTTGGACTAATATTGAAACTAAATGTAGACAGTAAGGATCAATGTCATAATTATTGAAGCACAAGGACTAAATCTATAATTTTATATAAACCACAGGGACTAAAATGTAATTAACTCAAATTATTAAAAAAATGTTAAAGGACTAAATGTAAAACTATTTGAAAACCATAGGAACTGAGTTTGTGATGTTATAAAAAGGCAAAATGGTCCTTTTGAATTTTGTAACACAAGCGTCGTTAGTTTTAATAACTAAAGGACTGAGATTGTGACAAATTATCAAATTAGGGAACCATCCCAGTAACTTTTTAAAATACAGGACTAAATCAGTGATTTTTAGTAAACCACATGGACCAAATCTGTAATTCACTCATATTTGTAGCTATGGTTCTATATTTAATACGTGATAAAGTTCAACAACGAATAAGCGATAGTTCGTTCCTACCTTTTGATGTAGGTTAATCACTTTGACCGTATAGATTTTTTGTGTCGTTTTTTCTTGTTTCGTTTAACACGTAACATAACAAAGAAGAATAAAAAAAGAACAAAATGTGTCATTACAAGATTATATGACTATATGTAACCCTTCGAGAACAAGATTATTGTCGAAATTTGTTGGCCCTTTTAAATTACTAGCTTTAGATGCTCTAATAACTAACCTAACCTTATCAAGAAGAAAAAAGGTTCACAATGTTTCTCAATTTAGACATTCTTCTTTTCATTAACCCGGACTATTCTTTTATATATATATATCGGGGAAGGTTTATTTGAGAACTGTTTTTATTGCGAGAACCGCGAGAACCAATCTTAGCCGTTGGTTTTGGATAATGGAATTCATGGATGAAGAGTGTGGGAGGATTGAGTGTGGCAGGGTGCATGTAAGGAATTCAGGGGTGGGCAATCCAATTGAAGGAGGGGGAATTGGACGACTAAGATTGGTTCTCGCGGTTCTCGCAATAAAAACGGTTCTTAAATGAACTTTTCACTATATATATAGGGTAGAGATCAAGTAAAAATGATTTTATGGTAAAAAGGGTAAGAGACAATAATAAAAATCCTTTTTATTGATTAAAACTAGTTTTTTATCGATTTATTTTTCATGAATCCAACATATTCATCACTTTTTACAGAGAAAAGAGATTTTCAAATACAGATTTTGAAACCAAAATTTTGAAATAATTTGTTGATGAACAAAATGTTTTAATCTAAAAAGTGATGAATATGTTGGATTTATCAAAAAAAAATGAATAAATAGTTTTAATCATAAACTAACAATTATTAGTTGATGTATATACTAAAAAATTGTCATTAATCATCCTTTTATACTTTTTACTTTAATTTTCTTTTTATTTAATCTCATCCCTATATATATATATATATATATAGTGAAAAGTTCATTTGAGAACCGTTCTTATTGCGAGAACCGCGAGAACCAATCTTAGCCGTCCAATTCCCCCTCCTTCAATTGGATTGCCCACCCATGAATTCCTTACATGTACCATGTCACACTCAATCTCCCCACACTCTTCATCCATTAATTTCATTATCCAAAATGAACGGCTAAGATTGGTTCTCGCGGTTCTCATTTTTAACATACACCTAATTTACACTTATGTTTATAACGGGATTTGAAACCTTAACTTCATAGAAGAAAAAACATTTTAACAACCAATTGATACTCCTAGACTAAAGAAAAAGGTAAAAACAATTGAGTATGGTTTTTTTAGCCGAATCAAACACGATAAGATATAGAAAAAATAACTAAAGGAAGATAAACTTTGTGATAGCAAGTTCAGAGCGAATTAATTCTCGTTTTTTTTGTTTCCTCTAACTATATGTTTACCCAATTTACGGTCTGAAGTGAACAAAGCTAGTTTTTCACGTAATATATCTATCTTTTTTACCGTTATGCTTTTATTTTCATTATCGTGTTAACCTATACTTTTATCATATTCGTGTTAAACTAATATTATTTTACAATTAAATGAAGTTGAGATCACGCACAACTGATGCACGAAGTAAAAACAAGTACAAATCTAAATTACTACAAAAGTAAACAAATTAATAACATAGTTTTACTTTTACAATCCCTTTGAAAACTAAAAATAAAATAAAATAAAAATTCAAGTACAAAAAATATTAGATATTTATCACCAAATTTATGCTTACAAAAATATGAATTAGAACTATCTTTTCTGAAAATTGAAGGATTTGATGCAATAAGCAAATATAATCGCAAAAACAAGAACTAACCCTACGTGCACTCCCGCAATTGCACCAAGAAAGTCATGTTTGAAGCCAAAATACCGATTCAAGTACCCCTTCACGGTCTCGCCGTTGACAAGCAAGTCATCATACTCACCGAATTGCGACACCACCATGCCATAGATGGTCCACGCCAACGGATTACCCCAGTAGTACCACCGCCACCATACTGGTATTTTCTGTTTCAATTCGCATATATAAAAACCAATTCAATTATTATATTAGCAATGAAAATTCATTTGTGCACAACAAATTTTGGCCATACATACATAAGAAATTTGACTTGCATATCCTTGTGCAAAGAGAACAAATCAAGGATTGACAAAGTTAAGAAACTTACGGGTCGTGGAACGATGAATCCAGAGAACAAATTAAAGGCCCCGTAAAATAAAGCTGCGACAATGGCGGCAATGTTGGCATTTGGGGTAACGGCGACAGTCATCATGCCGTAGTAAGTCATGTACAGCAAACAGCAAAACTGGAAGAATGTGTACCAGAAGAATTTGACGGCTGTCCATTCGAATCCAATCATTGCGTAAACTATGAGACAGTAAACGATGGTTTGTGCGAAAATGTAAGGTATCTCCACCAGTACCTACGTATAAAACCGAAAAGTTTGATAATTAACCTCCAACGAAAATGGCAAAAAATTCACCTAAAAGTAACATATCTTCGGTAAATTTTTATTTACAGCAGTTTTCACCTGGGCATATGCATATGGTAAAGCAGAATACATTCCGGCAGCTCGTTCTCTGTAAAAGACAGTGCGTTCAATGTCTACGACTGGCTGCACCGCTGATGCGTTCTGGACACCAAGGAAGAGAGTTGCCGCATACATGGAACCCATCGCGTTAAATAGTTCTTGTTGGTTTTTCCTGATATTCATAATACCCCAACCAAATGTATGAGTTTCAAAACTAATCGATGCATCAACATAACAATTTAACAATCAAAACTTGTCTTTCAGTTTTGGGTTTTTACCGTTTACCACCAAGATCCCAGAACATTGTGCCAAACATGATGGCGATGAAGGTAGTGAAAGCGAAACGGACAGCGGTGTAAGGAGGATTCCGCCAATAGGACAAACGTTGTTTCCATAAGCACGCAAAACATTGGACAAAAAAAGACTGCGAGTATTGGGTCGGGAAATAGAGGTCTTTTGTACCAGGACGTGGTACGCTTAATTCAGCAATAAGGGCCTTGTTTCTCCTGTGAAAATATGCGAGTATTTTTATTCACCAAAATTGTAAAATATCATATTGTGCAATCAAGTCGGAAGAATTACAGATTACCCACCTAAATAATTCCGAATTCCGGTATATTTCAGCAAAATCAACTCCTAAAGCTAGTTCTTGAGACGAAGTACTGACTTCCAACATCCATGTTGCAGGGTTATATCCGTCTTTTATCTTAGCTACGCCATCAATATCCTGATTCACAAAACCATACATTCGGGATAGTTTTAGTCGTCGATCCACACTTTAATTCTTATGATCATTCGGGTTAAAAATCATACCTCGAAGTACTTTATCAGCTCACATGAATTACGACCTATAGGTCCTACATATAATTCTTCTCCTCCTCTTTTCATCAAGAATAGCTCATCAAAAGCTTCAAATATGTCGATGCTAGGTTGATGAATAGTGCAGACAACTGTTCTACCTGTGTCAACAGTGTTCCTAACCGTTCTCATCACAATAGCAGCTGCTCTAGCGTCTAGCCCGGACGTGGGTTCGTCCATAAATATTATAGAAGGATTAGCCACGAGCTCAACTGCAATGGTTAGCCTTTTACGTTGTTCAGTGGAGAGTCCATTGACACCAGGCAAACCGACTAGCGCATCTCTCAACACGGTCAATTCCACAAGTTCCATCACCTCGTCAACAAACATCTGCAGACATAAATCATCGAATCAATCACATTAGTTTTAGTTAAGCACGGTTTTTTGCCCATATTTCAGTGTATATACTTTACTATATACTAACCTTTCTGGTGTTCTCATTAACTTCTGGTGCCAACCTTAACCAAGCTGAGTAGACCAAGGATTCGTAAACAGTAACATGAGGTGAATGGATGTCGTTTTGTTCACAATATCCAGAAATCCGAGCGAACGTTTCTTGTTTCTTTGGATACCCAGAAATCCTGATGTCTCCCTCTATATACCCTCCGGTTTTTCTCCCGGCTAATACATCCATTAAAGTAGTTTTTCCTGCACCACTCACCCCCATCAGTGCAGTTAGAACACCTGGTCGAAAAGCTCCGCTAACACTTTTAAGTAGCAGCAATCTATCTTCGTTGATTCCTGCTTGTTCTCTCATTTCCTATAAATAAAAAAGCACGATTTTCATTGTTTGCTACTATAAGTCTATAATATAACCTTGGATTACAATCAAGAAATCTGGAGATGACTACCTGTGGCATATTAACCGAGTACTTGACATCATTGAAGGTAATTGAATGTGGTTCAAACGGAAGAATCATTCCTTTCTTCTTGCTTTGATTGTTCTCTTCAGTAGTATGTGATAACTCAACAACGCTTTTGTCACCCTCGTTCTGATTTGATACAGTTGATTGGGATTTCCCAAATGCTATATATATAGAGTTCAAATATATAGAAGTACGTACGTTATTAAGTGGTTATACTATGCTTATATACAACAACAAATATGCGCTTTGGAAGCATTTCTAGTTTCTACATGGTGTATGAAAGCTAAGAGATAGAAAGATACTCACGGTCTAGAAACCCAAGAGACAAACTGAAACCAAAATTAAAGAGAAATACGAATCCAACCGACGCAACAACTGCAATCCAATACCAGTAAGATTCTGCGAAGAAGCCCCGAGAGGTGATGATCGATTTTCCTAGGGTCGTATCGTTTATAGGCTACAACAATAACAACAAAAAATCAAAAATTAAGAAGGGTAATTATATAGTTGATTGATACATCCACAATATCGTAAACATAATTGCAAATGTGACTTACCTTATTCCACCTATCTGCAAGAAATTCATTAACCACTACTCCATTCATCGCATACATCATTGGAGAGACCCAGTAACCCCATAACCACCACTTCTTAACATCATCTGCATGTAACAAGAAGATTCTGTTAATTTATTTTAGAGAGGTTATATATTTTACTATACTTTGTATTTATATTTATTCTTCTACTCACCGGAAAATCAAAGAAGTATATAAATGAAAGAGAAGCATATAGAAATAAATATAATTTTTCTTCGTTTTAACTTATAAAACGATTGAGATAAATTTTGTTACACGTTTTCAATGGGCTAATTAGAGCACCTGGACGCGAGGGGAAAGAAGATTAATCTCCGCTATTTTCCTTTCCTTTTTTAATAAATAATTACTTAATTTAATTGTGATATGCAGGCCTTCTCTTCACTATTTCCATTTCCATTTTAATTTAATTTATTTATTTAGGCAAAAACATGAATTTTTTTTAAAATACTTTATAAAAATTTAGATATAAAAACTTATTACTTCATTAAAAATAAATAAATTAGTTATGGATTATTTAATGTAAATATGTTGGGTCTCTCAAAAACAATGCAAGAAATTTTGTGAAGAACAATGGATAATTGTAGAAGAAAGTTTTTAAAGATAGATAAGCTTATCTAGGATTCATTTGTATATATTACTTTAGATTACAATCTACGTTTCAAATATATGAATTGATTAACTCTTCAAACTTCTATTTATCAAAAATGTAAATATTTAACAAATTAACATAATTAATCATATTCATTTTCCATCAAACTTCTATTTATAAAGTTAATTACAAACTTAATTTCAAACTTTTTCTACTTTTGGAGACTGAAAACTTGAGGTAAATAAGCTAGTACTAGTAAATTACCAAATTTGATTTCCAAGTAAAAATGGCCATTTTCATTCCAGAGGCGAGTTATTTATAACTGGTAATTAACTAAGTACGTACCTCGTGACAAGACAAAGCCACCCAACGCAAAAATTAAGAGAAGCGCAAATGAACCGAATGTGTTTGCAACAATCATGTTCCGACCCAATGCCCCAATGAATCGAAACAACGCAGCAGACATCTGATTAACAATCAATAGTAGAAAGTATTGCCGGAAGAATCTGCAAAACAATAAAGATACATGCATGTTACGAAACATAGAAGTAGAAATTAACAAGAATATATATGAATTTGTCATCTTTTGTCTTGAAAACTAGATATAATTAACCTTGTGATATGGGGATCGAATCCTATTACATAGTAAGTGAGAATCGTCCATAAACCAGCTTCAAGAAACGAAATAGGAATCTTGACAATCCATGATGGAAGAGCGTATGCCCACGAGGGATAAAACAGGAAGTCTCGTTGTTTGTAGAACACGGGAAGCTTTGCAATCGTCATTGAAATCTCAGACATCCCGTTAAACATGATCATAACCACACCAAAGAATAGAGCACCCATATATATCCCTCCCTCTTCTATGTTATCTCTATGCATCTCGGTTCGAAAAAACACAGTCATAGCCACTAAGGCCATGAGAAGTAGCTGAAAACCAAGATAAAGAAATCATTATTAGAGGTAATTATTATTTTTTTTAACTGTTGTCCACTACGGAACTTGAACCCGGCCATAACCTAGCTAGGGAAACACTTTATACGACAATACCACTACAAAAATACGTCATTTATCCACGCTTAATAAAAAGCGTGTAAAAAATTTAAGTGTTGTCACGCTTATAATTGTGAAAAATAATTTAAAAAGTAAAGATTGTTAGAAAAAGAAAAAACTCAACATTTATAGACGTGTACATTTGATTTTAAAAGTCCACGCTTTCATATGTGTGAATTTAGTAATAAATAGATAATTACAGAAATTCACATTTAAAAGCGTGGACTTTTGTAACTTTAGAATTATTTTCAAATTTTTCATGCTTAGAAGTGTGAAAATTTAGATAATTTGTCCACGCTAATAAATGTGATTTTTTACTCCAATTTTCACACTTTCAAATGTAAAGATTTAGTAAAAATTAGTACCACCTAAAATTTCCACGCTTGATTATAATTATTCACGGTTTTAAGTGTTAATATATCGATAAAAAAGTATGGATAATCGACATCTTTTTTGTAGTGTACGTACTTGGGACAATTTGAAGTAGTAAACAAATGAATTTCTCTTCATGAGCAAGATTTCTCTCTTGATGCAAGCTTTCAAAAGTTCTTTTCTTTTTAAACCGTATCTATCAGTCGTAAGAGCAGCTGGATGGCTTCGGGATTTGTCGTACGGGATGGCGAGATCGTCCCCAAGTCTCTTTCCGACATGGAACGATTGGAACGACTCCGCGAATTCTTTGGCTGTCACGAATCGGTAATGCTCGTTTCTTCTCATCCAGTATTGTTGTTGATCTTTCTTAGATGTCACCTGCAACACAATGTATATAAGCTAGGCATCCCATATTGACCCACACGAATCATTTCCCACAACCCCATTTACTTTGTTACTACTCTATTAAAATATAAATATTACTCAAGTAATTTTATCTTTTATTACAATAAATGATCATAAAATTAAATGTTGTCCGTTACTAATAACATTTTTATCTAATTAATACATCATAACTTTTTATTATATCTTCAAACAACTAAAGTAACCAAAACTTTTATGGAATGGCATCATGATTTTAAGTCGGTTTAGAGGCTATATATTGGGCTATCATATATATTGTGGCTTAGTGTGTTACATAGTGTTTTACTCAATTATTCTTAGTTGATTTGGATTAATTTAGTTTCTATCTAAATTAATAGAAGCTAAGATTTGTTTTTTTATTGGACTAGAGTTTGAGGAATTTAAACTTGTATCAAATTAGGGTTATGTTTTTCCTTATAAATAGATGTTAAAATCTTCATAATTTGTGACTAGAGAAAAACTTGTGAGAGTATTCAAGAGTGTTGAGAGTTGAGCATCTCCATTTTGTAATCCAAGTTTTTAGCAAAGTATTTTGTTTGGGAGTAGGCTTGAGAAACCAAATCCGTTAATCATTATGTTTGCGTTTGATTTTCTGTTTACGTGTTTATTGGGGAAAAGATTGTACATACTTCTTGCAAGAAATCAGCAACCCCTTTCCTCTCGGGGCATTTAAACCCCATAAATTCGAAAAACTCGAGCACATTGTCACGTGGTCCTTGGTACACTATTTTCCCGTCTGTTAAAAGAATAATGTCATCAAACAAGTCATATGTCTCGGGTGCTGGTTGAAGGAGAGAAATGACAGCAGTTCCTTCAAGGATATGAAGAAATTGTCTTAGTGATTTCACAATTTGGAAAGTTGTAGAACTATCCAAACCAGTAGAAATCTCATCCATCAGAAGAACCTTTGATGGTCCAACTATCATTTCACCTGTTAAATTTTACAAATTAGCCTAGCCGAGATCACGAAAGAAACTTATATTTCAAAACGTATATGAATTCTTTTTTACCCGTTGTAACACGCTTCTTTTGCCCACCAGAGATCCCCCTTATCATTTGATCCCCTACCAGGGTATCTGCACATATGTCCAACCCTAACAACTGCACAAAAAATAAGTCATGATACATCTTAACAATTATTAACATTTGTGCATGTAAGAAATGATCTAAAATTATACCTTGAGAGTGTAATCAGTCACCACATTTGCTTCTTGACCTTCTGATGCCGCAGCCTTAATTATAAAGTAAACAGAAATCAAATACAGATTCCTAAGAAAGACGACGTAGACAAGAGGTAGTTATTTCCTCATTCGGATCTTGTTGTGTACCTTCATGAAGACATCGATATCAGGATCAGGTTTAATGTTTGCATCTTTCTCCCTTCTTGACAACTCTGCTAACATCTCTGCAATTTGACTAATGTTAAAATCATGCAATAATCATAATATCTAAAAAGAACAATTTGGAATTTGTGACCGAATCATTTTAATCTAACCATAACGTGTTCCGACTCCTTGGCATCGTGCAGAAAAAGCCAAGGTTTCTCTAACAGTCATTTCTCCGATATGAACATCATTTTGACTGATATAAGCAGAGGTCCTTTCAGGCACAAACTCATGTAATTCATGCCCATTGTATGTCACCTTCCCGGAGCTCTTGAAATACATAAAGAAACATGTTATGCTTGAGCGAAAAACCGGATCGCAGATTGAAAGTGAAACATTAAGATCTTAAAATGATGTGATTAGGATCAAAGATTTACCTGAAGTTCCTTATCTAGTTTGCCGGCCAAGGCTAACAAGAGTGTGGTCTTCCCAGAACTTGGGGGCCCCAAAAGTAAAGTCATTCTATAAACATGTTTTATTATGTTAGATCTTGTAAAGTGATCATAATTGAGTTCTAATTTTTATGTTCTTTAGCTCACCTGCTAGGCTTAACAATGCCGCTAATATCGTCAAGGATAGTTATATGCTTTTTCGAACTCGGAAGCAGGCGGAATAAGCTCAAGAACATCTAATGAGATAAAAAAAAATAGATAAATATTTCATCAAGAAAGTTTTTGTGTTGTATTTTGATTTGATATTTTACCTCAAATATATCAATGTGGAAGTTTATAAAACTAGGTAAAGCTCTGCTTCCGGTATTAACATCTGCCTCCACAGTCACATGCTCAAACCTAACTTCAATTGTTGGCAAATCAAGCCCAACCCTGTGACATTTGCATTTAACCAGTTAGTCACTTGACAAAATTCATACAATTCAAATTAAGAAGAAATAATTTCCTTAATTATCTAGCTTTCAGATTACCTGATTCATAGCAAACTAACACTTATACTTTTGCTTATCAAAGGTTTGCTAGATAATTATTGGTTTTAACATACATCCTCAATATTAAAATTAACAAGTAAATGAATCAGAAGAAGTTGAATACCTATCAATTCTGTTCCTGAGTTTTAACAAGAACTTCTCATTATCTTCATCAGCAGTATTTACAAGCCTATCAAGCAATCGTTTTCGATCTTCAAAACCAAGATTGTCTACATCAACTTCTTGTGACGGTCCGGTTGACCCAAAGAGCAAACCCCTCTTCAAACGATCGAAAGTTGGTAGCTTTTCTAAGGATGCCCATTTAAGAGCTTCTTCGTCATCTTCTTCACGAACAGATCTTGAAAAAACATCCATACCAGAGTTCCTCCATATAGACGTACTTCCAGATCTTAAACTCCCCATTCTTCCATTACTACTTCTTCTTGAGCTTCCTAACCGTAAACTGCTGCTAGCTTTATAAATGTCACTGCCATCCATTGTTAACACCAAGAAGAACAACACTAAAGATCAAAAACCTCAACAACTTTGAAGTGGTTTTCACCTTAAACAGTTCATCTAAAATGGGTATTCACAAATTGTTCAAGAAACTTGAAAGGTTCAATCAAGAACAAAAAGGGTTTTCAGTTTTCTTGATGAAAATGATGACATTTGTAAGGAATTTGGTGTTTAATTTTTAATGGCAGGTTAATTCATGATCCAGACGTGTAATTTATCTAGAATTAACGGAGTTATCTGGCGCCAATATTTAAAAACACACTCGTGGGAACTTTATTTAAATAATGCAATTATATATTGCCCACTCCACTATTAATTATTTAATTTATAATACATGTGTGAGAAATGGTTTTCTGTGTTGGAATATGATAATGAAAGTTTTTATATCCTTTATTCAATATTTGAGTTTAATTCTTTAAAAAATATTAAACTTGTCACATTTTGTTACTGTATGTATCGTATTATAATATTATCTATTATGTGTATCAAACATTTGATTAATTTGTCGTTATTCTGTGTATTAAACTTTCCATTTTATATACTAAACTTATACGTTTTTTCTTTTTTATGTAACGAAAATACATACAATAGCAACAAATCAAAAGTTTAATACACAGAATATAAACTTTTAAAGTTCGATATACACGATACCAAAACGTTACAAATTTGATATATTTTGGTTAACTAAATCTTAAATATTACTACTTGTCTGTTTAATTAATCGATCAAAATAAATGTCAAAATCAATAGACGAAATAAGAAAATAAAGTTAGTATATTACATATATCAATAGAGTCGATATATAGAAGAATCTCAATCACAATTTTATATGGAAATAGCCCATGAATTTTGACGGTTTAAAGTTGAAGATGACATGTGAAGTTAAAAGATGGAAAGCAAAACTTTTAATAAAAATTAATAAAAGATATAAATAAAAGTGTGCAGCTCCAAAAGAAAGACTCCAATCCACACTAAGACAGCTAACAAAAGAGCAATGAATCAACCTAATTTGTACAAAATAATCAAAAATAAAATTAAAATACCTGTGAATTGGTGATCTACTGACCATGTCAGTTGATGAAGGAGTCAGGACTGAAAACCCCTCTTTACTAGAAGACTTCTTTTTAAAACCTTAAAAAACAAAGAACATGTTAATTCAGTGACATGTTTTTAAGTTTTTTTTTTATTTTAATTAGAAAACAAAAAACATATAGTTTCATTGAAAAACTGAAGTGAAGAAATTTCCAGAATTTTACTTACCACATCCCTTAAAATGAGGCGGACAATTTTTGAATCGATATGAAACCCGATAACACAAACCTGATCCGAATTGACAACCTTATCTTAAACCGGAACTAAATTACTTCATCCCTTTTAAACGAACATCCTTTTAGAATTCTTAATTGTTTTTAATAAACAAATGAAACTTTTTCCATTTGCTACAAAACATTACAAAAAAACCGAAAGCAACTTCCCTTAAATAAACTTTAACAAATAAAATGAAACTTTATCCATTTACTGTTGTGTACCTTTGCGAAGACAATGATATACCCTTTATAATATTTTAAAAAATCACGTTTAACTAAATTTTTAGTTTTATTTTTTAAAGATATTTTCTATTCGTTTTAAATTCAATAAATTAAAACTTGACCTTGTTGCCCTCTAATTGTAATAGTAATGATTGATAACTTGTACAAAAAATACAATCATGTCTCTTCGTATTATGATATCACATTTCTGCCGTCACGCTTATCCTCTCCCTCAGGTCGAAGCTTCATCCGCGGTATAGGTGTCGACACCGTCTGTCACCATTTTTTAAAATTCTCATTTTTTCATATTTTATAATTATTTAATATCTTTTTATTTGTATATAATATTTATTATATTTAAAATCAACTCGTATATCATACAAACGATCTAGTCTAATTTAAAATAGATTGACACGTCCATAAAATCTTTCATCCGGATTATAAGTATAATAGTATAATACACGAAAATGAAAAAAAAAAACTAATAAATAAATAAAATAAATTTTAACTGACATACAATGGCCCAATTAGAATTCATATTAACCTAGTTTCACAAGCCCGTTGACGTAGTTGATTAGGCCCATTCTAATTAAATCAAATAGCCCTAAACAAGTATTCAACTAAAAATTCTTCGACTCCATGATTAGGGACGGCAGAAAAAAAAACAAAATTGACGTGAAAACCGAGAACTAATATAAACGGGTGGGACAGGAAAACCCGATTATTTAAACGGAGATGGGGACGTGAACGGGTTTGATGATTCTAGCCCCGATTACCTGATATATCCGATTATAATTTAATATTAATTATATATATATATATAGGCAAAAGTTTAAATGATAACTATTGTTCGTACGAGAACTGTTTTTAACGTCATTAATGACTTATTAATAGAAGTATTTTGGTAATTTATATATTTACTTAACCGTAAATTGCGTTCGGATGAACCGTCATTAATTTACAAGGCTTGATTTTCCATAAATAACCCTCATTAATGTTTCATTAATGAGTTATTAATGAAGCATTAATAAGCCTTCAAAAAATCTTAGCCATTGATTAAGTTTAATCAAGGGTTAAGATTGGTTTTTGTAATTCTCATACAAAAAACATTTCTCGTTTGAACTCTCCCATATATATATGTTAGGTTATATATAGAACCACCCTTAAACATAGAATTCAAAGAACCAATCTCAGCCAATCATTTAAAATAGCAAAAAAGAAATTTAAAAAATCCATCAGCTCACGCCTCCTCCGCCATCATTAGCTTTTTTTTAAAAAAACTCATTAATCCTTCTAATGATCATAACTATGTCATGTTTAAGATTTTTAATAAAAAAATTATACAATTACCTTAAGTTTTTCTTACTTTTTAATTCAAGACCACTCTTCCTATATTTCTAAAAATTTTATCTTGAAAATGCAAATATTTCCATCACAACTGAAAATACAAAAATTTTACTTTGATTGTCATCATAGCTGAAAATGCAAAATTCAAAACTGAACATACAATTTTGGATGAAGAAGATAATCAAATTTGAACATGCAAACCTCTTTAATCTAAGACTAGTCTTGATATATTTTGAATGATTTTTTCAAAAATGCATGTTTATATATTTGCATTTTCATATACCTGCATATACATATATTTGTATTTTCATATACCTGCATGTACATAGATTTGCATTTTCAGCTGTGATGAAAATCAATGGTCTAATATTTTTGCATTTTCAACTACATGTACATATATTTGCATTTTCAGCCGTTATGAAAATCAATGGTATATTTGCATTTTCAGCTGTATGTACATATATTTGCATTTTCATATATCATGAAAATCAATGGTATAATTTTTTTTGCATTTTCAGCTATGATGAAAATCAAAGTAAAATATTTGCATTTTCAGTTGTGATGAAAATATTTATACTTTCAGCTGTGATGAAAATACAATATTTTCAGCTGTGATGAAAATATTTGCATTTTCAAAAATAAAAATTTCAGAAATATGGAAAGAGTGGTCTTGATTTAAAAAGGATTAAAAACTAGTAGATTGGTATCATTTTTTTGCTTAAATTCTTAAAACTTAATTGGTTATAATAAAATTAAACTTTAAGGGCTAATGTTTTATTTACTTCATGGGAGAGAAGAGAGAGAGAGTTGGAATAAAACGAAATTACTAAAAAAAACGAGATAAATTGATATTTTTTTCATTTATACATTTGTAATTTGATAATTATGTATAATATTATATATTTGTCACTCTTTAATCTCAATATTGATTAAGTTAATCTAATGGTCATATTTAGTTATTTAGGTTCTATGAATAAGAGTGATTGTATGTTGATCATATTTCTATATATATATATATATATATATTAATATATATCAAATTAATTTTAAATATAAAATATACAAATCTTTATATACTTTTACACACATAATTTTAATCGTTGTCTTTATTTGAATTATTTGGTTTTGATATTTTAGATGCATTTAAATTCTATAAGACTTTAATTTCGGTTCAAATATATTTGTATTCGATAATGTCGTGTAATTTAGTATAATCATTTTATTAAATTTGTGGTAAAATTTTAACGGCGACGATAACCATAGTGAAAAATCATAGTTTTAATTTAACAGGTATCTCTACGGTGAAAATTACTTATTTTTTAATCACATATTTATACTAAACGGGAATACCCATTTTCCCATAATTTTCCACGATTACCCTATGGGAATTCCGTTTAAAACCCCATCATTTTTTAAGCAAAGACGGGAGAATCCGTTCGAACTAGGGATGTAAACGAGTCGAACCGAGCTAGACACTTATCGAGCCGAGCTCATTTAGACTTTTTTAGGCTCGAGCTCGGCTCGTTTAGAGCTTATGATGTTGAGCTCGAGCTCGGCTCGTTTAGAGCTTATGATGTTGAGCTCGAGCTGGGCTCGTTTAGAGCTTATGATGTTGAGCTCGAGCTGGGCTCGTTTAGAGCTTATGATGTTGAGCTCGAGCTCGGCTCGTTTAGAGCTTATGATGTTGAGCTCGAGCTCGGCTCGTTTAGAGCTTATGATGTTGAGCTCGAGCTCGGCTCGTTTAGAGCTTATGATGTTGAGCTCGAGCTCGGCTCGTTTAGAGCTTATGATGTTGAGCTCGAGCTCGGCTCATTTAATGTTAATGAAGCTCGGGCTCGGCTCGTTTAGGCTCGTTTAGGCTCGAATATTATTTTGATATTTTTATTAAAATGATATATATAATTATTAAAAATTAAATATATAAAATATAAAATTATATTATATATGGAGCTTGTTTAGGCTCGTTTAAGCTCGCGAATCCACTCTTTGGAGCTCGAGCTCGGCTCGTTTATTAAATGAGCTTTAATCTAGGCTCGAGCTCAGCTCGTTAAGACTCGGCTCGTTTCGAGCTTTTAACGATCCGAGCTCGAGTAGCTCACGAGTAGCTCGGCTCATTTACGTTCCTAGTTAGAACCCACCCGGTTGCCATTACTATCCATGATCCTTCAACAAACTCATCCATATATATATCTCATGGCGTGCACTCTGTCATTCACAAATCCTCCACCTGTAAAACCGCAAATCGACACAGAGAGATTTAGGAGCGGCGATTTGTAGCTGCAATTGAGCATCGATTGAGGTTAGTCTAGCTTCTGTCTTCTGTTTTCTGCCATTCATTTAGTGTAACACGACATTTGAATTCAGCTTTCTTCTCTGTAAGTTACGGTCTCCGATTCCTTTGAGTCTTCATCGATTTCCTTTGTGAGTATTGAAGCACACCACTTATTTATGGGTTGATATAATCTGATACACCATTATGATTGGTAAATTCCAACTGAAATTAGGTCTCCATATTTGAGCATCAGATAGCCTTAAATCGATTTTTAGTGCCTCTGAAACAAGGAAGTATTGAGCACTGTGATTTTGAAACCATTAAGGTCTCTGGTCTCATGTACGTATTGCTTTGATTCAAATGATAAACAAATTGAGTATGAACAGTCTTGAATTGATTGGATCATGTAAGATACCTCATAAGGTTTAGGATTTGATCGAGTGATTGAAGCTAAAAACATACGGGTTCCTTTATTCATTAAGTTATGGGTTTGATAAATCTGGTTGAACACTTATTTAACACATTATTGAGTACGTTTGAAAAGATTTTTTAACTAGAACCTTGTTAAGAGTGTGTGGCATATTGATCCTGATGAGCCAGGTAGATCTTGAAACAGGGTGGGGGTAACCAGTCTGTAAGACCTAAGGGGTTTTTACATTTTGGGTTGGATTTGTATCCATATTGATAGTGTGAAATTGTATAGAATATGAGATGGAAAATTTATGGAAGATTGAAAATGAGTGTGTGAAAATGGTTGTTAAAAGTTTAGCATTTGTAGGGGTAGAAAATTAAATAAATTGAAACAGTTGAATTTCGAACCGTTTAACAATGATTCCCACATCGGCTTAGAGACCTCGAAAGTGGTGATCTTTTCCGGCCCTATAGACGAGAGGGTGGTGTTCCTGCCAACCCCAAATGGCGACATCAACCTCAAGGTGAAGCAGGGGCAGTATACCGCTCGGTGTAAAAACTATAAATCGATTCTTTATATATCTTGTTTTATCCTTCTAGAAAACAATATCGATTCCTTCTCTATGATACATAGAAGCTCAAATTGGTTTTCCTTTGCCTTCTATGTTAACCTTTTTACTATTAACCTACATTGAAACCCCCATTGAACTAGAACTCTTGACGTCCTCTATACAGGCCAAGTGTGCTACCCGTGTATTATATACACTTGATTACGATGCATGAATATGCACTAGAAAATAGAAATAGAAGTGGTGTATTATATATGGACATTGACTCCTATCATATAACATCCCATGACAGTATACAAACTCTAAGATCTCTCCTAACTAAGATAACCAACACATACACAATGGTGACATGTAATGTATAGGCTGCAGATGAAAGCTAGCAACTCAACAAAAAAATAATTAATTGCTGCTTTTAAAAATAAAAAAGAATAAATAATCCAAAAATAGTTTTACAAACCTGAAAGGTCAATAGATAAAAAAAATCAAGTACAAAATTTTAGGATTTTTAACAGAAACTGATGTTTAAAAACATTTGAGTTCGGTCTATCTCTTCTGGAAATTGAAGGATTTGATGCAATAAGCAAATATAAAACCAAATGCAAGAACTAATCCTACGTGCACTCCGGCAATCGCACCAAGAAAATCATGTTTGAAGCCAAAATAGCGATCCAGGTACCCCTTTACGGTCTCTCCATTCACAAGCTTGTCATCATAGTCGCCGAACTGCGAAACCACCATGCCGTAGATGGTCCATGCCAACGGATTACCCCAGTAGTACCATCTCCACCACACCGGAATTTTCTGTTAATTTAAAAATAATCATTAACACAAATGATCTGAAAAAGTAAAATATGAAAAAGTAAAAGAAAGTAAAAACATACGGGTCGTGGGACGATGAAGCCAGAGAACAGATTAAAGAAACCATAGAATGAAGCTGCTATAATGGCAGCAATGTTGGCGTTGGGGGTGATAGCGACAGTCATCATGCCGTAAAATGTCATATAGAGTAAACAGCAGAACTGGAAGAACGTGTACCACAGGAATTTGGAAGCTGTCCATTCGAATCCAATCATAGCGTAAACTATGATACAATAGACAACCGTTTGCGTAAATACATATGGTATCTCCACCAGAACCTGCATAAAACATGAAAAGCATAAGTTAGAATCTATAATCGTTTAATAGAGATCATAACTAAAAACGTGCTCATTTAGTCACCTGAGCACATGCATATGGTAGAGCAGAATACATTCCAGCAGCTCGTTCTCTGTAGAAAACAGTGCGTTCAATGTCTACAACTGGCTGCACCGCTGATGCGTTTTGGACTCCAAGGAAGAGGGTTGCCGCATACATGGAACCCATCGCGTTAGATAGTTCTTGTTGGGTTTTCCTGAAATTTATATCAGTAAAACAAATGTACAAATGAAAGAAAACAATGATTGATTTATGTTTTTCGAATTTTGGATACTCACCGTTTACGGCCAAGATCCCAGAACATTGTACCGAACATCATGGCGATAAAGGTTGTGAAAGCAAAACGAACGGCAGTGTAAGGGGGGTTCCGCCAGTAAGACAGCCTTTGTTTCCATAGGCAAGCAACACACTGTACGAAGAAAGGTTGCGAGTATTGGGTTTGGAAATAGAGGTCTTTGGAACCAGGACGAGGTATGCTCAGTTCAGCAATAAGGGCCTTATTTCTCCTGTGATGTTGATATTATAGATCAGGAAAAAAAAAAGCAGACATATGGTAAAATTTAAACCATCATAACTTACTTGAATAGCTCTGACTTGCGGTAGATTTCAGCGAAATCAACTCCTAGAGCTATCTCTTGTGACGAAGTACTGACTTCCAACATCCATGTCGCGGGGTTGTATCCGTCTTTTATCTTACTTATCCCGTCAATATCCTGGTTCACACAAACAGTTGGGAAAACTCTTTAGTCTCTAACAGCTTTACTTTCGTCATCACCATATATACAGTCATTCATTAAATCGAATATCTTACCTCGAAGTACTTTATCAGCTCGCAAGAATTCCGACCTACTGGTCCTACATATAACTCTTGTCCTCCTCTTTTCATCAAGAACAGCTGCAGCATATTGTTAAATTAAATTAATAAGTTTGATGTTAACTGTATCCAAAGCAGTTGTAGTGAATTTGAGAATAATATACCTCATCAAAAGCTTCAAATATGTCAATGCTAGGTTGATGAATGGTGCACACAACCGTTCTTCCTGTGTCAACTGTGTTCCTGACGGTTCTCATCACAATTGCAGCCGCTCTAGCATCCAGCCCTGATGTTGGCTCGTCCATAAATATTATAGACGGGTTAGCCACTAGCTCAACTGCTATTGTTAACCTCTTTCGTTGTTCGGTCGAGAGTCCATTAACACCAGGCAATCCAACTAGCGCATCTCTCAACGGGTTCAGTTCAACAAGATCCATCACCTCATCAACAAACATCTGCAAGTTAAACAACAAATCACAATTAGATT
This sequence comes from Dittrichia graveolens, assembly GCA_038502395.1. Classification (NCBI taxonomy): domain Eukaryota; kingdom Viridiplantae; phylum Streptophyta; class Magnoliopsida; order Asterales; family Asteraceae; genus Dittrichia; species Dittrichia graveolens. Next base: position 7,641,568 of record JARJIL010000009.1, on the reverse strand, counting down.
ATTTCCTTGTTGATCAATTAACCAAGGATTTTATATATATTTGGCAGGTATATATATATGCTGACCTTTCTGGTATTTTCATTAACATCTGTTGCCAACCTTAGCCAGGCTGAGTAGAGCAAGGATTCGTAAACAGTGACATGAGGCGAATGTATGTCGTTTTGTTCACAGTATCCAGAAATTCGAGCAAATGTTTCTTGGTTTTTTGGATACCCTGAAATTCGGATGTCACCCTCTATATACCCACCAGTTTTTCTACCTGCTAGTACGTCCATTAAAGTAGTTTTTCCCGCACCACTCACTCCCATTAAGGCAGTTAGAACACCAGGCCTGAAAGCTCCGCTTACACCCTTAAGTAGTAGCAATTTATCTTCGGTTGTTCCTTGATCTCTCATTTCCTATAATAAGAAAAAGAATTAAAACACTCTCATGTTGGATTCGGAGATTTTTGGATTACTGGTATATATGCCAAGAAAACTATGTGCAACTAATGTGCTCTGAGTGAAAATAGTTGACGTCATTTTTCAGTCAATATTCTTAAGAAAGTAGAGAGATTCTAGAGAGCAATTTTTCCAGTCAATTTGCTACCATATAGCTCAGAATTTAAATCCTTCTACTGCCTATATAAACAGCTGCAAGCGGTGGTGGGAATGTTGTAACATCCACTAAGTAAGGTTTGAGGAAAGAAGCAGAAGGTTGTAGCCTCAGAAGGGGATCATGTGTGAGAAAACTCTTGCAAGAAGGAAAGTATGAGATTGAAGTTTAAAGGGGGAGAAGAATCCATATTAACTGGAGATGAAATAAAAATTTTATCTACTGCTATTTCAGTAATAATAAGAAATCCATAGAATGTTACCTGAGGCATATCAACAGAGTACTTGACATCATTGAAGGTAATTGAATGTGGTTCGAATGGAAGAATCATTCCTTTCTTCTTGCTTTGATTGCTTCCATCACCAGCAGGTGTTAACTCAACAGAGTCTTTGTCACTTTCATTCTGTGCTGATACATTTCGGGATTGCCCAAAAGCTATAAAAAGCACAATGAACATTAACAAGTGGTTAAAACTAGGTTCATAGCATCCTTCCATTCCAGTTTCAAGATGTAGAAGTAAAAAGATAATACTTACGGTTGAGACACGCAAGAGATAAACTGAAACATAAGTTGAAGAAAAACATGAATCCTACTGATGCCAGTATCGCAATCCAGTACCAGTAAGATTCTGCGAACAACCCTCGAGCAGTGATGATAGTTTTCCCAAGTGTCGTATTGTTTATAGGCTACAACATACAAATAGTTTTGAAAAATAAGAGTTTTGATCAACATGAGTACAGCCAATTGTAGGTATAACTTGACTCGCCTTATTCCATCTATCGGCCAGAAATTCATTAACCGCAATCCCATTCATTGCATACATCATTGGAGATATCCAGTAACCCCATATCCACCACTTCTTTACATCATCTGTAACAAAGAATTAGATTTCAACGTTATCTGTTTTTAGTCTAGTAAATAATAACTTATAATTACCTCGTGCCAGGACAAAGCCACCCAATGCAATGATTATGAGAAGCGCAAATGAACCAAACGTGTTTGCAACAATCATGTTTCGACCCATTGCCCCAATGAATCGAAATAATGCAGAGGACACTTGGTTGATAACCAAAAGTAAAAGGTATTGTTTGAAGAATCTACAAAACATTAAAAATTCAGGGGTAATGAGCATATATAGAATTAGAATTAACAGGAAATTTGACATATTTTATCTCAAAAACTAATGAACCTCTCAATATGGGGATCAAATCCTATAACGTAGTAAGTGAGAACCGTCCATAGGCCAGCTTCTAGAAACGAAATAGGAATCTTGACAACCCATGATGGAAGAGCGTACGCCCACGAGGGATAAAATCGGAAGTCTCTTTGCTTGTAGAATACAGGAAGTTTTGCAATCGTCATAGGAATCTCAGACATCCCGTTAAACATAATCATAATCACACCAAAAAACAGAGCACCTGTATATATCCCTCCGTCTTCTAAAGTATCTCTATGCATCTCGGTTCGAAAAAACACAGTCATAGCCACTAAGGCCATGAAAAATAGCTGAAACCAACAGAAAAACAAGTACAATCTTGATTAGTGCTAAGCAAGAAAAAACAAAATCTTTTTAGTAGAGGTGTCAAGACATGCAGGTTTTATTTATAAAATAGAAGGTTAGGGCTTACTTGGAACAATTTGAAAATGTAAACAAATGAATTCCTCTTCATGAGCAAGATTTCTCTATCAACGCAAGCTTTCAGGAGTTCTTTTCTATTTAAACCATACTTCTCGGTTGTAAGAGCAGCTGGGTGGCTTCTGCTTTTGTCATATGGGGTGCTAAGATCATCCCCGAGTTTCTTTCCGATATGAAAAGACTTGAACGAGTCTGAGAATTCGTTGGCTGTCACAAATCTATACTGCTCGTTTCTTCTCATCCAATATTGTTGTTGATCTTTCTTAGAAGTCACCTACAACACATTTATATTTGTTTGAAAAATGAGATACATGACAACTAAGGTTAGGCAAACTGAATCATAGGGAAGTTATCAAACATACTTCTTGCAAGAAATCAGCAACACCTTTCCTCTCCGGGCATTTGAACCCCATAAATTCAAAAAACTCAAGCACATTATCACGTGGTCCTTGGTACACGATTTTTCCATCAGTTAAAAGAATAATATCATCAAATAAATCATACGTCTCGGGTGCTGGTTGGAGGAGAGAAATGACAGCAGTTCCTTCAAGGATATGAAGAAATTGTCTAAGTGATTTCACAATTTGGAAAGTCGTAGAACTATCCAAACCAGTAGAGATCTCGTCCATAAGAAGAACTTTTGATGGTCCTACTATCATTTCGCCTGTAAATACAATGTTTTACGCATTAGCTTAAACGTCATAAAAGGACAAAATATTTCAAAAAGAATGTGATTTTATAGTTTTACCTGTTGTAACACGCTTCTTTTGCCCACCAGAAATCCCCCTTATCATTTGATCCCCTACCATGGTATCTGCACAGATGTCCAACCCCAACAACTGCACAAGAGAAACTTATGTTATATCTTAAAAGTAATTGTTGGATACGAGATTGCCAACATAACCGCTAAAGCTACCCCGTAAAAATAGAACCCATTAGAGGGTAAGCTACTCAATATATAAGAAAAAGGTAGCGTCTTGACCGGCAGGAATTCCTTTTGGCCTTAGTGGTAAATGCCTTAATCGTAAGCAATCAATGTTTATGCACATCGTATATGATTTAAGGCTCATTACCTTAAGAGTATAATCTGTCACCACGTTTGCTTCTTGACCTGCTGATGCTGCAGCCTTTTATTTAAAATACACAAGTATGAAATTCAGATTGTGAAGGAAGTCATAAACAAAATATACGTGATTCATAATAATGCATCTTGTTGTACCTTCATGAAGACATCAACATCAGGATCTGGTTTAATGTTTGCATCTTTCTCCCTTCTTGACAACTCCGTCAACATCTCTGCAAATTAAAGATTGTTAAAAACTCCTCAATATCGTACTATCTGCAAAGAAAATTTGGAACTTGGGACCGAATAATTTCAATCTAACCATAACGTGATCCGACCCCTTGGCATCGTGCAGAGAAAGCCAAGGTTTCTCTAACAGTCATTTCGCCAATGTGAACATCGTTTTGACTGATATAAGCAGAGGTTCTTTCAGGTACGAACTCATTTAATTCATGACCATTGTATGTCACCTTCCCAGAGCACTACACATAAGCAGAGGTTCTTATTCATAATACAGTGTCAAAGACTTACCACATTTACGTTATTTCACCATTAAAGTTCATTACGTCAAAATCAAACCCAACTTCATATAGTTTTAATAGATGGGCAGGAAAGAAAAATTAAAATATATCCTACACGAGATGGTCAAAAGGATTAAAATTGTTTTTTACCTTAAGTTCCTTATCAAGCTTGCCGGCCAAGGCTAACAAAAGTGTTGTCTTCCCAGAACTTGGGGGTCCCAGAAGTAGTGTCATCCTACAAACATGTTTTATTATGTTAGATCGAGTAAAGTAACTGTAATTACTTTCTATTTGTTATGTTCCTGCTCACCTGCTAGGCTTAACAATCCCGCTAATATCATCAAGGATGGTTATATGCTTTTTTGAATTTGGAAGTAGATGGAATAAGCTCAAGAACATCTAATGGAGTCAAACATGGATACACATTTCATCATATTCAGGGGAAAACTCATTAGCAAGATTCAAGAAAGGTGTATGTATGTATGTATGTATTGATTGTTTGGATTCCTTACCTCCAATATGTCGATATGAAAGTTTATAAAACTAGGTAAAGCTCTGCTTCCTGTATTAATATCCGCCTCCACCGTCAAATGCTCAAATTTGACTTCAATTGTTGGCAAATCAATTCCAACCCTACAAACCCAATTCCATATAACCAACCAATTACCATTTACAAAAATACAAATCAAATAAAGAGCAATTAAGTTTTTCGACCTTCGTGATTATAGATTCTTAGCAGACTATCTTAGCGGACTAGCAACGACACTTGCTGAACTATTAGGAACATATACCACAAGTGGCAGATTTCAATGCAGACGGCAGGAGCAGTCTTAATTTTTAAAGAATTTTTGAGGGTTAATGGCATTATAGTTAATCCTACTTTTATAGCATCCATCTTCAAATCTGTTCATATCAGGAAACTTGGACACTTTGTAACTATTCAACAATAAAAAAAAGACTAAAAACAGAATGATGTAGTAAAAGTTGTACTTGGAAGTTGGATGCTATTTTGAGTAACATATAAAATAAAGTGTTATAATAAGAAAAAGAGTGAAAGTGTGAGGTCTTTTTATATCATCAACTCTTAACTTTTGATCCTGCTGGAGTTGCAAAGTCTGTAATCAGTCCATATAAAGCCATAAAGGTCTCTGTGGCAAATCATGGTTCCAATTTCTTATTTCCCTCCAATTTCAAGTTCTTAACTTTATTAATGTATCAGGTTTCCATGTCAGTGGTGTGAAATCAGGTGCAAACTAAACCATTGTTTCAACAAAACATCAAGTTTTGAATCAAAAAACAAGAAACTAAGGGAAGTTGATAATACCTGTCAATTCTGTTCCTAAGCTTTAACAAGAACCTTTCATTATCTTCATCAGCAGTGTTTACGAGCCTATCAAGCAATTTTTTTCGATCTTCGAAACCAAGATTGTCTACATCAACCTCCTGTGAAGCTCCGGTGGATCCGAAAAGCAAACCTTTCTTCAAACGGTCGAAAGTCGGAAGCTTTTCAAGAGAAGCCCATTTAAGAGCATCTTCATCGTCTTCATCACGGGTAGATCTTGAAAATACATCCATGCCAGTGTTCCTCCACACAGAAGTACTTCCAGATCTTAAACTACCCATCATCCCTCCATTGTTGCTTGCTCTTAAACTCCCTAGTCTTATACTCCTACTAGCTTTATAAATATCACTTCCATCCATTGTTGAGCAGATCAACAATGAAGCTTAAAAACACCTGCAATTAAGTTGCTAAAACAAATCAAGATCTTTGAGAGGTTTCACCATAAGTAAGGAGAAAATGGCTTTAAACAACTGAAATCTGAAAAGGGTATTCACCAATTTATCAGGACACGTTGAAAACTTCAAGAATCTGTCACGAACAAAAATGGTATTTTTTTTATTTTTTTAATAAGATTATCTCACTTAGAAAGAGTTCTTCCATGAGAGGTAGCATGGGTTGATCCAGCGTAAACAGTGATTGATTTGTTCGAGATATACACCTCAAACAGTGTCAACTACAAGTTAAATGGCGCGACGATTTAAAACACCCTTATAGGGGAATCTTTCTTCAACAGTTGCAATAATTTTGATTATATAAAATCGCCATCATGTTTGACTGCTTAAAATATGTTGTCACGCCCATGCACTTTTTTATCCAAGTGGATTAAATATATCACGTTGAGTGATTTTTGATTAATTTTGCAATTATTCTATATAAGATATTATCGAGACTACCTATAAAATAGCTGGCATCAAGTACTACTTAGTAATTGAGAACAAAAAACTGGAGGGGTCGGGCATACTTGAGGCGCGACTTTGCCGTAACTCCATGAGTGAGGGCGTGATGCGAGAAAGGTCTGCATCCCACCGTGACGTCTCTCACGTTGGTTTTACCTAATTTGTGTGTTAATAAAGATGTTGATGTATGATTGTAATGGTGTAATGAAGTAAGGTTCAGTGTGATGCTAAAGTGATAAGTCAGCAAGATAATGGAAAAATTGACATGTCACAGTGTGACGGTATGATGGACTACGCGTTCTTAGATCGAAAGATTACCCAAAAATATATTTTTCTTATGCTTAATTGAAAACTTGTTATAGAGTCTTTTACTTTCTAAGTTTGAGAGCTATCCCTAGTAATGATAGATATATGTAGGACCCTGATTTTATTCTTATTAGAAACGGTCGTTTATGGGGCTTTTTTTTTTGTGTGTGAAAAAAGTTTACACGCTTCCACTTAATTCCAAACTTGGTTCTGCTATTACCAAACCATGTACTAGCATACCCCTTTACAAATAAAAGTTACAAAATATGAAAATAGTGAAGGAACACCGGAAAAGTATAAACATAGTGTCATATTATTAAATCGAAATTATTCTTTTACTTGTGAAATTAATTTATTTAAAAATATATATTTTTTATTAACTTGTAACATAGGTTTAAAAATAAAAGAATCCATGCTTCCCTACCAAAGAAAAACATAAAAGTACTTTGAAGGAGATGGTTTGTTTATAACAAGGATTTGTCAATTATAACAAAAGGTATGTGTTAGTCAATAATATTTTTAAACATGTGAATGAGAAAAATAGTTTATAGGAATGAAAAGGATATTATTGTGTATAGCAAATTCTTTTTTTATAAACTACAACAAATTATTCTTGTTTTTTACAAAGAGATGTTCTACATCCCTTATTAAATATTTTTACCAATTATACTACTCTTCAGATTAAGACACGTGTTAAAATTAAAAGAGAAATTTAAAAAAGATAATTAATAAAGTTCACAAGTCATAAGTAAAAGGATTTATTATGAGTGAATAGAAATTTTCTTCATTTACTGATCATCTCCCTTGTTAAAAGGGTAATGATTATACATATATGATATAACAACTTAAATGTTTGTACCAATCATATGTAATAAATTTTATTATATACGAATCAGCTTATTTTTTGAAAGTTTGTTTTTATACTTTAATGATGTCAAAATCACTTAAAAACATAAAAAGTTGACCCACTATCCAACCAAAAGTGATATTTAAGATGTCTAATATCTGAACAGTATAATATATGGATGATGATATTTTTATTTGTAAAGTTGATTCATTCAAAACAAACTTATATTTCATTAACTTATAACATAACTTCAAATATGATATACCTTCGATGAATGAATCAAATTTATCACGTATAGATTATTACCCTTCTAGAAATCATAATCTCCTTTCCATGCCATTTTAATATGAAGCCAATGATAATATCCCTGAAACCAAAACAGCCCCACTTGAGACACCCAAGTCGAGGCCACACAAGAAACGAAACCCGCTTTTAACGCACCCGCTACCATTTGCACACTTGTAGGGTACGTACGTTGTTCCCCTAAAATATAATTTTATAAATTATCATAACAATTAGTGACAGCTGAATTTATCTGGTCGTGACCTTCCTGATTTTAAAAAAGGGAAAATGTTAAAACAGATTATTTTTAATACCAAATTTATAATGGTTTACATGGAAAGTGATATTCTTTTGTAATGTATAGTTTGTTCTTTTCTGTAGCTTCAGCATTAAATATTCAATGGTGAAAAACTTATCTAGATGTCAGCAGCATTAATTATAATTTATAAGTGTTATTATACTTATAGTATACTTAAATACTGGTTATATTTGTCTTTTTACTGTTTAATGATTTAACTAGTGTTGTGACAGTGTAGATGATTCCCGTACTTTTAGGGTGACGAGATGATTCTTCAAGAAAAAAGTTGATATTACAACTTAAGTACAATACTTTTAAAGTTAAGAGTTAATTACAAAAATGGCTCATATGGTTGTTACTGGTTTTCGCTTTTAATCCTTTGACTTTAAAAATTATGAAAATAATCACTATGGTTGTTACTTTGTTTCAGTTTTAGTCCTTTATACTAAGGTGTTAACTTTGACCGTTAATCAAATGGCATTTTGGTCATTTTTCATCTTATTCTTATTATCAAACACAATTTACCTATTATAATTATCTCCAAACACACTTTTTCTTAAACCTTGTAACCAAACATCTATTTTCCACTTCCTTTTATCACCATCTCTTTAATATCTCTTACACTTCAAGACGTCAGTCTCTCTCTCTCTCTAACCTTCTCTCAATCATCACTCTTTCTCTTTCTTACCACCAATAACCACCACTGCCACCACCATCTAAGAACTAGTGCTTCGGGGACCTTGTGGCCGCCACCACCGGCGCCTATCCTGGAAGATCACCGCTGCCGGCAAACGTGGAAGACTACTGCCAGAACCTCCGTGGAACACCACCATCTTCTAGCAAACCTCTAGAATAGCACCACCTGATCGCCCGCCGCAGTGAGTAGGTCAAAACCACCATCACCGCACCTCGCTTTCAAATCTTCATCATCATAGCTCTCTCTCTCTCTCTCTCTAGATGCAATAATCTCAGGGGCGATTGAATCTAGAGCATATGCAACCCAGATCTGGAAGCAAACACTCTCTAAAACAGTAAAACCTCTATCTCTCTCTCTTGAAGCACACCCTCTTGCTCTCTCTTTCTCTCTAAATGTAACTCTATCTATCTCTGTTTGTAACACAGATCTGGGTAAAATTGAGAACCACTTTTGTAACCCAGATTTGGGTAAATTTGTCGGAGTAGTTTGTTTGATCATCTGGAATTTTTGCACAACTTTTGTTTGCTTAATTTGGGTTTAATTCGAATTTTTGTTCTAACCTTGATGAATATGATCGATTTTGGGTGTTTTGGTAATTGCTATTGTTTGTGTTGTGTGTGTGTTTTTTGTGTCTGTGTTGTAAATCAAGATCCAAGTTTGTGTTCTTGTTTGTTTTTATCAAGTTTATTAATGTACATATCCAAGTTTGATCAATTGTATATGCGATTTGAAATGTGGGTTTTTTGAACTTAGAATTTGTTTAACCTAAGATGAGCAACAAATGGAATTTTTTTAGGATGAACACCATGTTGATGATTATTAATTATAGAGGTTTTTTTATATGAACACTAAGACCAAATGAAGTGGGACATCATGAAACCAAAAACACTAAAAAATAATACCATGAATATAATATTAAAAAAATAATCAGTAATTTTTATATATAAAAGTGTTACTTAACATTGTTAATAACGGATTAATTATTAGTTAATTATGACAAAAGGTTAACTAATTATTAGTTTTAACAAAAAGGATTAAAAGATGTTAAAGGTTGTTTGGTAACAAAGATAAGATGGAAATTGACCAAAATGCCCTTTGACTAACGGTCAAAGTTAATATCGGTTAGTGTAAAGGACCAAAACTGAAACAAAATAACAACCATAGTGACTATTTTCGTAATTTTAAAAGTTAAAAGACTAAAAGTAAAAATCAGTGATAACCACAAGGACCATTTTTGTAATTAACTCTCAAATTAATATATAAGTTAGTAAAACTTTTATTTTTAATAAATGAATAAGTGTCTTACATGAAAATCAACTCTTTTTATGGTGGTGTTGATTGTACATTTGTACCTAATCTACTTTTCATTTGTTTTAAGGTTAAGGTTAATATTGCTTTAATTTAAACTTAACGATGATTTTATTGGTGAAATTTTTATTTTTTTTATAGAGTAGTAGCAGGGGTGGAGATAGGTGACTGAAGGATGCTAGGCCCTCCTAATGAGCTTAAAATTCTTAGATATTTCAAAAATTCAAATAACACAGATATTTATTAAGTCCCACCTAATTAGAGTTAATTTAATAATTAGTAGCCTAAATATTGCATAAAATGGAAGTGGTCATTCTAATTTATGAAAGCGGCAATTCTAATTTCTAAGTTTTAAGGGTTTTAAGGTTCTATTTTTCTACTCGTTGCTTCTCGCCGTCTTTCATAGTTTCAAGGTAATATGATATTTTATTCGTTTGTCAATTTATACACTCTCTGAGTAATGTAGAGTTCTACAAGAAACTGGGAAGTCAGAAATCTAATCCTTTGGTTGATAAATTTATTCGTCTTATACAAACTCTTATGGTCTCAATTGCAACAACTGAAAGAGCTATCTCAGTAATTAAAATTATGAAAACAAGGCTTCTTAATAGCATGAGTAATGATTATCTTAAAAACAATATGATTCTTTACATTGAGAGAGATAGAGATTACTCATACTTTCTCTACAGACAATATAATAGATGAATTCTATTAGAAAACAAAGACGTGTCCAACTACAAAGGCTTCTAACGGGTTAGTTCATGACAAACGAACTGACGATTATAAGAAAACTTTGAATATTGATTTTGGCAAAGCTTAAACGTTATTTTAACACGTAAATTTTCTGGCTTTAAATGAACTTTCATTGTTCATTTATCTATACAAATAATGGAACATTTTACGTCGTTCATATATATGTGTATCATAGTGTTATGATAAAGTAAAAATTGACCCCCTTATACTAAAATCCTAGCTCCGCCCCTAAGTAGTAGCATGTGATATGAAAATATATTACGGTGTAGGATAAGAAAAAGTTTATTCTATATCATTATTTACTATAAAAGCATATATATATATATATATATATATATATACCCTTTTTTAAGGGTAATGATCCGTACACAACAAAATTAACCATACACAACAAGTTGATGCATTATTAACTTGTACCATATGCTATTAACTGCTTGCACTTGTTGTGTATGGAGAAATATTATTGTGTACAAATCAGCTCCCTTTTTTTAACTCGTACATAAACACACGTGCAGTTAAAATATTCAACTCCATGATTTTTGTTCTTCTTTGAGCAATATGGAAGTAGAGGAACAAATTGCTCTATGTCGTCTTAATATCTTTAAAGCTTAGTCTATTTTCTCTTCCTCGCATAATTGAAAATGGTAGTATGTAGATGCATGAAACTTTTAAAATATAAAAAGCCGGTTAATAATAGTTCACTTGCATATAATAAAGACATTCAGAAAGTTATTTCTATTATTATTTTTTAAAAAGGTTTCTTGTATACCATGATTACTTATATCTTATATTTTCAATCAGTTTTTGCTAACACATAAATACATGTTTTTGTGATCTCCTTGGATTTAGGATTATTACAAGTTCTGGAACAAGATGTGCGTTATGAGATGGTTTTGATTTGTGATTTAATTAATTAATTTCTTCTCCTTTTTTTTCTACTTTTTATAAGTATTTGTTGAGTGTTTGATCGATTTTGTATGTGCAGCTGTTCGACTTTGTATCATTGTGCGTGTTATAGCATAGAATAGTAAACAGTATTTTAAGTTATATGCCTCGATCGACGAATTAATATTATAATTATCGTGTATAGCATAGAAAATATAATAATATTATACGAGAATATATAATAATATAATATAATATATATGTAATAATAAAAGTGTATGATAATTTAAAAATAATAATTCGCCGGAAATAATGCATGTGAATGGGTTTTGGAACGTAGTAATGTAACTGTAGGATATGAATCAATCAAGTGACATTATTGAGAGATTTGCTTTATCTGGAAACTTATTTATTTAATAGATCCATCATGAACGTGTAGCTAGGTCACAAATTGACGCTAGTTGGACTCGTATCCAACCGCATTTTAGAGATGGATCTAGAAATTTTTTTGACGGATGGTATTATATAATGATAAAAATTAAATTAAATTAAATTTGAGATTATTTTTTGGGTTTTCAGTTAATCGGATAGGATTAATGAGATATCAGTTATTGCTCTAGTAGTTTAGGGTCAAAATTTAAAGCAAAACACAATTTATATGAATCTCTGTTAATTAAATTGTTATTTTAAAGTAAATTAAAATATTTTAAAGGTATAAATCAAAGATTTAATTTTATATTATCATTTTTTTAAATAATTATTTTTCTTTATATTTTTGTGGCATCAAAAAATCACTGATGTCACTCCAAAATTTGGTTGGTAACACAGGCTCAAAAAGGTTGTAATTTTTTACTTCGTTTACAAAATTGACTGGTGACCCGTGTCACCACCGAGATACTAGTAGGTCCGCCCCTGGGTACTTAGGTGTTGAAAGGTGTACTTTCTAGTCTATTGTCATTAGTTTAAGTCTCGATATAGATAAAAAAATATATAGATTTAGAAATAGATTGATACATAAATATATATTAGATATTCAAAAAAAAGAGGCTAGTCATGTGCTATCTCTCATTTTTTTTAAAATCATATTATTGTTGTTTTACTTCTTTCTCCATCTTTCTTCCAATTCTCAACTCCCCGAAATTTTCATTGCCATTTAACTTGAGTGAAAACTAAGATTAAATAAGATAAAGAGAAAGGTTTTCTACTAAATCTTTCTACTTCGTTCTTTTTTTCGTTGGGTGATAGCGTTTGAATTCACTAATTCTTTTTTTTCATATCTTCTTATAATTTTGATAGTCTTGATCTTGTAAGTAGGAATATAGGTAAAAATACAAAATATGATAATATAAAATCTTTCTATTTTTTTCCTTAGGCTTATATGAAATGTTCAGAACAAGACATTCAAGTCAAAACGGCTCTCCATCTCGTCTCGTTTGTCTTGGTAAACTACGATTTTATCGACCGGATAGATTGACTTAGTAACCCCTTGGGGGCATTGTCATCAATGTAATTTTATAACATGGTTGTAGCTCTTCTAGGCTTTTAGCGTCTTGCTAGACTTTTACTTTTTATTTTTGTTAACGATAGAACACACACTCTAATCCTACTCTTAATACATATAAAGCTAATTAACTTATAGGTACATGGGGGTGTAATCAGGCCGAGTCAAGCAAACACTAACAAGCTCGAAACTCGACTCGAGCTTGACCGAGCCTTAAATATCAAGCTCGATCTCAACTCAATGATTTAGATGATACTCTCAAGCTCAACTCAAATAGTAGTAAATTCTTTTTTAAATAACATTATGTGACTAGATGTTACACACCATTATACCACTATGTATATTGTAGGTAATATGTATATTACAAAGGTAAAAATGTAATTTAGCATAAGCTCAATTAGGCTTGCAAACTTGACAAGCAAAGGAGTTTGAAACCCAATTTCTTTTAGAATTAGTTATTTCTACGTCAAAAGGGTTGCAGGCCCTTTTTCCATCCCATTTATTCTTATCTTTTCTTCATTCTCTTTTCTTCTTATTTTCTTAAGCAAACACACACATACTAGTAAATCCTCAAGTAACAAACTTGAGTTTTTATTGAAGATTTGAGAAGGGAAACTAACACCTGTCATTTGGAAACAAGTATGTATTGAAGTTTAAGATGTTAATGAGTTAAATGGGCTGTTGATTAAATTTATAGATCTTGTGTTTTTGATTGAATATTTAGTGTTAAGAAGTGTTTAAAAGGTCCCAAAAGAACCTATAATTGTTAGAAAATATTTGGGAATTGATTTGGAGTTGTTTGGGTTGAATTTGGAGAGATCAGAGCAGTTAATCGCTATATTCTGGACCTGTTCGTCGTTTAATACGAGGTATTGAAATTGGATAAGGGGGTATCAAACTGGTTTAATACGGGGGTATTAAAATATGATATGAGGGTATCAAGGTATCAGGTAAGTTTAATACGGGGATATTAAAAGTTGATATAGCCATATTGACTACACGGTGGCCCAATCTTTGAAAAATTATATAAAATCAATGGTAACTCCGTTTTAGGCGTATGTGTAAAACACGAAATTTTGTAAATTATAAAATGTATATATATATATATATAATGCAAGTTAAGTGAAATTGGTAAACATGATGTGTTTAAGGTGTTATTTATATTTTATATATATATATATATGTGTGTGTGTGTGTGTGTGTGGATATGGGTAATAGGTGTAAAAGGGAAAGAAGTGCAAGGACCTTATTGTAAATATGTATATATATATATATATATGCATTTGACTCTTGCAATGGGGTCAAAGAAGAGAAGAATTATCTGGAAGGAAAAATAAAGAAGAGAGGAAATGTATAGAGAGAGAGAAGAAGAGTGCTAGAAGTTCTAGCATGAAAGAAAGAAAGAAATCCAAGGATTAGGGTGCTTGTTCTTCAAATTTTCATGGTTAGCCTTGATTTGAGCAAGAAGCCTTCTACCCAAGTTGGGGGATTTATACATCAAGTAAGTTTTAAACTCATCTTGTGTTTGATTTTAAGCAATGATTATGGTTGTGGTGATTTTTGAGTTGATTATGTTGAAAATGGTGTTAAATGGGTCAAAACCTTTGAATTAAGGTTTGATTACCCAAGTTTTGGATGGATTATAGTTTTGGGGATGTCTAGTGGTTGTCTTGAAGCTAAAATAGTTTGTTGTTTGTTGCAATTGAAGTTTTGGAGGAAAAGAATTGATGTTGGTCGGTTTTGCAGCAAAAAAGGAAAATTTTGGGCTGTACAGAGGGTGTCGCGGCGCGACGCGGCGCGACAACCATGCGTCGCGGCGCGACGCGGCGCGACCAGCATGCAACCATTTTTCCAGAGATTTTCTCGCGGCGCGAGCTTCCCTGAAGCCTCCAAAAATGTTATTTTGACCTGTTTTAACCTCATATATGTTTGGGGATTGATTCCTATGGTTATAGGAGGTTTAATTGGAGTCTTTTAAGACCCGAAAATGTGTCTAAGTCTATAATGGAGTCTAGAAACTTTGTTTTGGGTTGACTTATGTTAGTTAACCTTGTGCTTTATGATCATAGGCTTGTGATCAAGAGTTTGAGCTAGGATTTGGATGGGGTTGTGATCCACATCACACCTTCAAGTGAGTACACCCTGCGGATACCCAAAATCGTTAAAGTTTTCAATTCATCTATGTGTTTTGATTAGCAATTTTTGATGATTCTTGATGAATCAAAGGATGTTGATTATGCAATTGATTATAAATGCGGGTTATATGATTTGAAAATGTATATGAGGCTTTTGGAAAACATGTATTGTTTTATATGATGATTTATATGAGTTACAATGCTTTATGGAATTATTGGGTTACAAAGAATGAGGAATTGTGTATTTGATATAAGAAGTGTTTTAAATGATGGTTTTCAAAATAAGACCATTGCTCCATATTGGAGATGGTCTATGTTTAAATAGTGATTAAACTAATGGTTTTGAAACAAGATACTCCATGTTGGAGTGGACTTTGATTTTGAAACAAAAGATATGGTTTTGACTTAAAGAAACTCATGTTTTCACTAAAGTTGTTTTTAGGCATTGAGATGCCAAATATGGTTTTGATTGTTGAGCATTTATGCTCAAGTGTTATAAATTGTGAAACTTGCTCGTTTTATTGATGAACTGTTATGTTTGGATTAATTGGCCTTTATGGCAAGATAATTGTGGCCTTCATGGCAACTGTTTTTATGACCCTTCGGGGTAAATGGTTTTATGACCCTTCGGGGTAAGAGATCTTATGACCCTTCGGGGTAAGTGGTTTTATGACCCTTCGGGGTATGTGATTATGTGACCCTTCGGGGTATGTGCTTCGGTCCGGACCACTGTGTGATATAACTCTGTACCATAAGGTTCCTAGTCATTGAGACGTACACAGAGGTTCCTGTGGCTTCGGCAATTGGGGGGACCGCGAGGTACGGGTGGCTGAGGGATCGGTGGAGAGAGTGGAGGGGTATGTCAGTAGCCATCATGACCGTGTGGGTTCACTGGGCTGACGAGCCACCGAACCCGTGGCAACACGAGTGGATTTGGTGAACAGGGCTTACACTCCAGATAACCGTTTTATGGTGGACTGCTTCGTGCATCCCCCACCTTGACGGGGTGATGTGGTTATCCCCCATGTGGGCACGTGTTGACCGTGGCTAGCTACCACGTGGATACATTGTGGCCCAATGGACAGACCCGCATCCTTATGTGCTACTATGTAGAATTTTAAAAGGAAATTGATTGCCAAACTTATGTTTTCGAAAGAGAAAAAGGTATGACTTGGTTTTGATAAAACTAATGTTTTTGGTTGTACTCACTAGCTATGTATATAGCTAACTTTGTGTATAAAAATGTTTTGTATCCGCAGGTTGTACAGAGGCCTTGGTGAGGCGGGTAGATGCCTTGGGCATAATTTTGCTTGCAATTTCGGTAATCTTGGATTTCCATGCTTTTGACAATGGTCGTGAGATTGACTGTGGTAACACCTAAAGGTTTTGGGTTATATCCAATGATAAGTTTATTGTTTAAATATACGGTATTTTATTGAAATACTCCATGAGGATTACGATGCTTCTGCGATAAAGTTTACACGAAATTGTATAAATTAAGTTTTTTGAAAAATTTTAAATTTGGACTGAAAATCAGGGTGTTACAGTATGACTAGTTATTTTAAAGCTATGGGAGTACTATCATAATATTATAATTTCAAGGTATGATGTGAAAATCATTTTTGGTTAAATTCCTAGTTTAGTGACGGGTAGTCACGGTTTAGACAACAAATGGGGTGTATGAGATACTTAACAATATATCTTGCCTATTGACCTCATGTTTATGCTGTTATAGGGTACCTAAACATAAATGGTGGTATTTAAGGTACTATTTGACCTTATTGGAATTGTGTGGATTGACAGTTGACTTGTGCTAATCTAATTGCGTGGAACCGAGGTGAGTACCGACTTAACCATTAATCGTTATGTAGTAATTATGGAATTATTGATTGACATTAGTTGTGTGTGAGACATAGATGCTTATGATTATATGTGTCACCAAGATAGCAATTCTGAGATTGATCTTGGGTAAGTTAATTTGACTCGTTAATGGGATGATTGGCACGAACATAAGTTAATGTTGAATATTGAATAATAAATTACCAATACTCATAAAGATGAATTTTAAGATAAAGAAATTATGCTTCCAATAATAAGGAGGTAATGCTACCTATAACGGTATGATATCCAATTGAATGCGCAAGTATCAATAATCCAAGAATGTATGCTACTAAATGTAGGAAGGTAGTTCATGAGTACTTGGAGCTTGTGTATACCTAAATGCCTACTACGTTAAAGATCATGATGAATTCAGGAACATGATGCCCATATTCACTAGATTCACAATGATAGTGAACAAATTCATGTTTCATTATTTATACAATGACTGTATGCCATGGCAATGTTGTACTCATGTGTTCTACTTATCGTGTGTGAGTAGAAGTTATTGTTGTGTTATGCATGCCTGCTATTGGATCCTGTTTGAATCATCTTTGTGTATGTGATATGTCAGAACATTTATGGACTGTTTTACAGTCGTATGGCTGAGGTCAGCTTATGGCTGGATCCCAGGGAACCTGTGGGCTGTAGGTCGGGATCAACGGTGACTCGAGGGACCATTCTGGGTCGTAGGTTCTACAGGACCACTGTTCCTTGAGGTAAGGGGCAATCAACTACCCGTTGAACCCGAGGAAGTCGTTCGCTCTATAACAATGTTTGGTGGACCGCTACCCGTTCACCCACCGGCGCGGTTAGGTATGCTTGATTCCCGAGTTAGGATTGTTGAGCCGGATTTGTAACCCTGCGAGATACGATACCTACTGAGCATGTCAGTACACCACAATGTGATAGGATAACACTGTTTGTGTTATCATGTGATGGACCTTATGTGGTATGTGATGTTTATGGTTAGGTTTATTCACTAGCTTTTAAAGCTAACCCGTTTCTAGTTTGTATGCTTTTGCATATGTTTATGTTTGGCTATGTCAGGGGTTGATTTTGTGGTGCAAGGACACTTGTTATTCGTTAACGGGTATAATGGTCGGTCAGTATTGATATTGCTAACACCCGTTTGTAAATTGAAAAACCCAGTTGGGTTATTTTAAATGACGAAAATACTCCGATAAGGCTTTTGTTGTTTGTTTATCAAACATCAATAGATGTTGTGTGTCTTGAATTCAAGTTTGGAAAGGAAGACGTCTCAGGTATGATCCTTAATACTTTATACCCATTTACGTAGCAATTGATTTTCATACAAACGATTTTAGAGGAGATTTAGGTGGGGTTTGAGTTGTTCGTATACGGGAATGGGTCGAAGGCTTCGAATGAATTTTTGAAGTATGAAATCATTTTTAAATCTCAATTAAACATCAAGAGTTTGCTTTGGGAATGTTTAGGAAACTATGGAATTGGAAACACGAAATTTAATTGGGATTTGAGTGAGTTTTGGATGGATTAAAAACGGATTTAGGAGCTGGCATTGTATGTTCTTGGGGGGTGGGGTAGAATCACAAATTAAATTGTATTACGGCAATCGTAAATCACCAATCCTAGGTGAATCGCAAATCCACAAACTATTGGATCGATAATCTTGTGAGGCTGAGTCTCTTAGTGAGATTCCCTCAATTAAAATCACAAAATCGAAAACCCCTTGACGGAAAATCACAAACTGTAATTTAGGTTGTATCACAAATCGAATATGAACATGTAATCACAAAACTTGCTTTGGGTTTAATCGTAAGTTAGACCCAATTGAAAATTAGGCCCAATCGCAAATTGTATTTAGGGCCATAGATCGCAAATCATAGAAAGAGGGGAGATCATAACTAGATTGTAAATGTATTTAAATGTGTGTGAAATATTTGAATCGCAAATTGCTTCAAAGAATGGAATAGCAAATCTAGGGGAGGTCCGATCGTAAATTAGACTCAGATGGAATAAAAAACTCATCAAGGTTAGGACCACAAATACAAATCGCAATCAGGTGGAGATATAAATTAGGATCGCAAATTCTGGTAAGTGAACTCAATCGAAAAATCTGAAAGGGAAGCCTTCATTCATAAATTAGAAAGAAGAAGGAAATTGGGCCGAGGCTTTCAAAGGGTGTTAATGGGCCTTCAATCGAAAATTGGATTAATAAGTGGACCAAGACTTTTACAATTAAATCGCACATCCTATTAAGGAAGGGAAATCGTAAATCAAGCAGGATCGCAAATTTCAAATGGGTTAGTGAATCAAGAATTTAGAATCGGAAGATATGATAAATAGAGTTGTGCTCAATAAAGTCCATTTAAAAAACATAGTTCTGAAATTTTAATATTGAATCACAGGTGATTTAGTATACAATCATATGTGAATTACGAAAATGTCACTCCGTCCAAATTTTTAAAATTTAATCTGGACCATTAATGACATTGATCCAACGGCTAAAATTAGTCCCTTAGGACTATGAATTAATTATGGAATATATTGAACATTCTTTATGATAAATAATAATAATGTTCGAAAATTTTAAAACAAAATGGAGTGTAGGCAGGGTTGTAGCCTTAAAAGGTTACAAATGTATTGGAATCGTTAATTATAGGTGGTTGCTGATAACCTTACGAGTTTTGTAGATATTATAATTACTGTCAATTTTTCAAATTGTGTTTTAGCCATATGAGTTACACTAACTTTATTATGGTGTTAATGTGCTGGTTGTATGATTTAAATGTGTAACTTACGTGAAATGTTGTGTGGAGTGAAGGATTGTGAAAATGGAGTGAAAATACAACTCGAGCACAGGAAAAACGTAAAATCCTTGGAGTGCCTTGGGTAGTCAATGTATTAC
Source organism: Dittrichia graveolens (assembly GCA_038502395.1). Classification (NCBI taxonomy): domain Eukaryota; kingdom Viridiplantae; phylum Streptophyta; class Magnoliopsida; order Asterales; family Asteraceae; genus Dittrichia; species Dittrichia graveolens. Next base: position 7,621,736 of record JARJIL010000009.1, on the reverse strand, counting down.
CCGTCAAATCATATGTGATTATTATTACTAATAAAATATTTAATATTGTCATTATGTAATGTTATTAATTAATATATCTCAAGTATTGGACCAATTAGTTGCAAATTGATTTGGGTTAATTAGGTCTAGGGAGTGGTTGGGCTAAAAAACAAGATTGTTCCTTGGGCTTTGTAGATATATTAAGAAATGTTGGCCCATTAGGTGTATACTTGGAAAGCAATTAGTTAGGTTGGGCCCAACCCTAGAGTCCACCGCCCTTCTTGTTTTGAATAGCTTGTGCGTGGGTGTTGACTCTGCCGATGGAAGAACAGGAGCAGGGACTCACGGTTTTTGACTCAACAGCGTGGAATCATCAAGGTTTGAGCGGGTATTTGCTAGGTGAGTATTTCCGACTTGCTCGATGTACCTTATATGCAATTTTCGAGTTTTAATCCTCGGGTTTTGGGGGTTAGTTCACTGTCGGTGAGGAGGTGTAAAACCGAGCATAATAATCGGTTCTAGTCTCATGAAACCCTTATGATAATTCAATTAAATATGTAGGATTAGTCTATTCGATGTTAGGAACACATAGAGACTGAAATTAAATAAAATGGTGCAGTGTGCTTGGAGATTGATTGAGTTGTCAGCCGTGAGGAAGCACCATGGGTGTTGTTGAATCACAAATCACCCCTTAAAGAATGGAATCGTATAATTTTTGACAGTTACCGGAGCTAATCACAAAAATTAATTGAGTAGCACATATGGGAAACATAGGCGGTGGGATTGATAGTTTGGCGGTAACCATGAATCACAAATTGGAAAGGGAACTATGTTAATCACAAATAACTTATTATTTATAGTAATCACGAATTGAAGTTGGTGCTTGAGAGTTGAATCACAAAGTATATATGTATATATTTATAAACTGTCAAATCGCAAACTAGATTTAGGAGTTAAATTACAAATACTTATGAAGCCTTGATTGCAAATTAGGCCTAGTGTGTCAATTGTACATTGACTAGTTGTGCTGAATGTAATAATAATATTATTATATATATGTTTAAATGAATAGTTACGGTGAATTTATATATATATATATATATAGGGAAGGTTCATTTGAGAACCGTTTTTATTGCGAGAATCGCGAGAACCAATCTTAGCCGTTCATTTTGGATAATGGAATTGATGGATGAAGAGCGTGGGGGGGTTAGGTGTGGCAAGGTGCATGTAAGGAATTCATGGGTGTGCAATCCAATAGAAGGAGGGGGAATTAGACGGCTAAGATTGGTTCTCGCGGTTCTCGCAATAAAAACGGTTCTTAAATGAACCTTTCACTATATATATATATATATATATATATATATATATATATATATATATAATTTGGGTGTTACAGTCAACTGTGACCCTAACGCGACGTAAAACCTTTAGGATGCTTTAGGTAGTCAAAAGAGATCTTAAGAGACGTAAAATCCTTGGAGTGTCTTGGGTAGTCAAATGAGAAGAGAAATTGTGGTTTCGGTATTTGTGGTAACTTGTACGTATATAGTGTGGTTGTAACAGCCCAAACCCTGTAGCATGATATTGTCCGCTTTGCCCCGCTGACTCACAATTTTGTTTCTGGCATGGAACACTCCACCCAAAATGTCTCATGCTAGGAGAGGTATCTACACGGCTACACCCTTATAAGACATGTTTCGTTCTCCTCTCCAACTGATGTGGGACGAATGTTACAAATCTTCAGACACAACGTCCTCGTTGTGCACATCGGTTTGGGGCCTAACTCTGATAACATCTATAACGGCTCAAACCTCGTAGCATTATATAGTCCGTTTTGACCCACTAGCTCACGGTTTTGTTTCTGGCATGGAACACTCCACCTAAAAGGCATCATCCTAGGAGAGGTATCTACGCTCTTATAAAACATGTTTCGTTCCCCTCTCCAACCGATGTGGAACAAATGTTACAGTGGTGTGTAAGCTTGCTAAGCTTTATGCTTACTGTTGTTATTTTATCAATTTCAAGACAAGATGTGTTTACTAATGAAGTTTATTAATGATTTTGATAATTGTTGGACATTGATGTGTTTACTAATGAAGATTGTATACATAATGAAAATTTTGTAAATCGTAGGTTCTGTTTAGTAGTGAACACCGTATTAACAATAAAGTAAATGTAAATTCTAAAAATCCGGAAAAAAATTAATTAGAGAGGGAAAGAAAATTAATTTGAGAGAGGAGAGAGAATATATTTTCGTTTATTAGTTTACTCTTTTGAATTAAATAAAAATATTAATTATGATTCATGTGAATCGCAAGATCAAAAACAAATCAATGGCTAAAACTATTTTTCGCAATCTTACAAAAAAAACACTCCTCGCATGAACTCTCCCCTAGTCATATACTAACAAGTTTCATATTTTATTATATGTTTCGTTAAACCTAATTAAAAATATTTGTTGTTTATTCCTATCCACTATATAAAAAGCAGTATTATGGGTGAATACAAACAATGCACGTGACGTTTATTATTGCAATACTTTTTCGTACGATTTACAGTTGTTTTAACATACAGAAACATATAAAATTTACTTTTACTATACCCTATGTTTATACACAGAGTGTTAAGCTAGTAATTTATATATACAAATTGCGTCGGCTATGTAACGCGTGACGTTATTTAGGATATAGTTATAGCACTAAAATGTTAAAAGCGATCTACTAGTTAAAAACGCCTCTTCCGAGATTTCAGGGCAGTTATTGTAGTAGTTATTACCGGATTTCGTGGGCCAAAGCCACCCAGTTGTGACTGAAATATACTTTAATATTCATTTCTTGAAGAACGTAATCGCATGTATTTCTTTAACTTCTAAAATTAGAAACTCATACATTTGCGCTATTCAATCTAATCTAGAGAGAGAAAGTATTTTAAATAAGTGTGTAATTGTGTTTGTAAAATATAAAGTGTTACAAAGTATATGTGTATCTTTTATACTAAAATAAATAAATAAAATTCAAACCGCGTATCTAAACGAAACCTAATTCTACACCAGTTTATTCATTACAAAACTTGAACTCACAACCTTGTGAGATAATAAGAACGTGTGATACCGTTGGACTATAAACCCTTTGATACTAAAAAAAATGTTGAAGCTTGTAATTTATTCTATTAAAAAATGAAGCAACTAATAATCTCACAGTTCACAAATATTATAATTGAGTTTGAATTCCATGTTGAAATATATCAATTCTTCATGAAGCCCATTGTTACAAACCCAGCGGCCAGCACTGCTGAAATGGAGTATGGACTATGGACCACAACCAATTGGTCCAGCATTTCTGCACTCACTAAGCCCAATCATGGTTGTAATACAGAGGGTATCATGGCGTCATTCACACCACTAGGCTCATTGAAAAAATAGATACCTGAAAAAACCGATTAACCTCTTTTTTTTATTCGGTTAGTTCGGTTGGATTGCTTGTTTTTCGCCTTTTCGGATGTTGACTTTTAGCTTACCCCTATGGAATTCGGTTCAAGTAGTGGGTTACAAAACTCGATTCGGGTATTACCCGATTCTACTTTCATTAAAAAAACAACTTCAGTTTACTGTTCTTTAGAAATTAGAAGAAAACCCATTAGTCCATTAAGGCTTAGAGCAAGAAGAAAATTAATTCCATGAGTCTATCTCAAGCAAAGGTTGTAGCTGAAGACAAAAGGTTGCATTTGAAATGAAGAAGCATGGTGAAACCAAGAAGATTTTGGGTATTCAGATTACTGTTATATCAAAGTGGGCATCTGAAGCAAGCATTGCAAAAGTATAATTAACATGCGAATACTACTATTTAGATCCTTTTCTCTTAAAGCATGGAGTGTATCAATGTTTGGGCATCCAATGCTTCAGTGTCACATCAGCATAACTTACTCATTGTTTCGGTCGTGTTTAAACCTCATTACTATTCATGCTTTGCACGCTTCAATTTTTTTATTTTAAATTAATTATGTATTATTTTATTTAACTTTTATTATTACAAAATTTAATAAAAATTATAAAATTAGATTATAAATTTATATATATTGCGAAAAAAATAAAAAAATATAAGATTAATAACTAATTTTCATTAAAATAAAAAAAGATTACATAAAAAAATTACAACTAATAAAAAAACATTAACGATTTACTTTTTAATCCATATTTTTCCCAAATCGTGTCTTTTGCCCATTAAACAATCTCGAAATCATCGCATTCCAAACCTTCGTCGGATTGTTTTAAAAATTGTGATGCTTCTCGGAATTCTTTTTCTTCTCGTAAACGCAACTTCCGTTCATTTTGAACAAGAAGCCTCGTGTTATACTCGTGCATTGAACTTTAGAAGCCGCTGAAATCATTGAGTAATTGAACCTCCGTTAAAAGACGGAGTTGGTTGACGGTTTTGTTGATCGAGATAAGTTTGGGGTGTTTGAAGAAGACTCCATTTTGAACGAGAGAAGGTGTAAATGTAGAAGATTTATAAAATATAAAGAATATAAAAAGGAGTAGAAGTGTAGTGTAAAATGGTTAAATAATAAGATGTTTATATATAAAGTGGGTAATTTTTATTTTTATTTATTATTTTTGCGTTTAACGGTCAAATGACGGTTTAAAGGTCCCTCTCTCCTCGACTCTCTCTCTCTCTCTCTCTCCACTGCATTGAAGTGCCGAGCCATGTTCAAATTTTCGGTACCGATCATAGGGGGTTCCCTCTCGATACCAAACAACCACATATGAATGTCGATTGAACGCCGATGGTATACCCATCACTCTTATATACTAAACACAACACATCAATCGGTTAAAATTTCCAACACATGTCACACACTCATAAAAATTACATCACATGAGTTCAATTTAGACTAACAAGATGTCCAAATAATCACATCCACAACATAATTTAGTTTTTAAAAAAAACCCTTAGCTCAACTATTCAAGTTGTGTCTAGCCAATTGTCCCAAGACTAAGATCATGAGTAGTGGTCATCCCAAATGTTAAATCACCTGTTACATTACTTTTTCTTCATTTTTTTTAATTACCCAAAACCCAAGTAACACTTATCATAAGTCAATCCAAATATTTTTTCTCTTTACTCTCTACAAAAAATAAAAAAAGTAATCAGGTGACTCGAGTGTAGTAAGCTGAAGAAGGGAGAAGGAACCAAAAGGGGTAGTAGTAGTAGTGTTTCCAATTAACCCAAAGGGAACCCGAAGCCTTCGGGCTTCCTAGTACACTTGGTCTAATAAGAGTGTTCAATGATGAAATACGTACCTTATTCCATATTGTTGGAAATTGAATGCACCTGTATATTCGAATCTTGTCCTTGAGAAGTTGAGGTAATTGTTTAATCGGTTTCAAAAAGAATTTTCAATTATGATACTAATGTCTTCTATGGATTATATATATTTTTTAGTTATAAAACTACAAAATGTTTTAAAATATATAAACGAACACAGGTATGTTCTTTTTAGAATTAATTTCTATGTATGTTTCAAAGTTCAAACATTTTTGAACTGCAAATTTTGAAGTTATTACAACTCAGAAGTTTACCACACTCCACCTATTCATACAAGATCACAGTATTCAAGCTCAATATTTTTTAAAACTATATAAGTTGAAACAAACATTTCTAGAATTACATACATATATAAGAACACCACTAAAACAAAAAATCTATAAAAACGGTGTTTGAATTAGCTTATTTTACCGACTTACGGGCTTGTAAAATGTTTGATAAGCACGTAAGCCAATTTTCTCAACGCTTATCGGTTTATCAATGAGTTAGAGATTGTAAGCCGAAAAATAAACTAATCAAAACACCCAAGAATAACGTTATAAACATCCTCTTAACAAAAACATAACATTACTGCTTTTTTTAACAACACACACATACCCTTATTCTACATTCGTATACTGGACTTGAATCCTTAATCCTTAACATGTAGAAGAAAGGAAAACCTGACAGGTATGTTGATACCGCAGGTTAAATTCCATTTGTTAATCAAAACATTGCTGCCGTGCCAGCGAAGGATATAATCACCAGTCCTCACTTATGGGAAGATTTAGGACCATATTTTTCAGCCATCTCGTCAATCCAAGCTTTCATGTCCGCCAACACAACATCAGAAGCCTCGTCAGGTTCCCCTTTGATCAACGAGTGTGGCATTCCGTCATACAGCTTCAACCGCTTGTCGTCCATCGCTGTTGCAGCCTTCTCGTACAACATCTCCGACCCACTTGGACTCGCCATCGGGTCCGAGGTTCCATGCGCAGCAAAAAACGGGACCTTAACCTTCTCAAAGTTTTGCTGCACGTAATTTGTCATCCTCGCAGCCTCTCTCATCGTCCCTACCCGTGCCTTCCCCGCATATCGTCTTGGGTTCATCATTTTTATATTCGGTTTCACGCCGGCCATTGGCGGTGGTGGGGGCATCCGAGGACCCGGCATCACCGCCCATGTATCCGCAAGTCCAAACAGTAGCCCGTACATCGTCAAATGCAGCTATAATTCATCAATCAAACTTATAATCTTAAAATTACTTGAACAACTACAAATTGGTGTCTAGGGCAAATCGGAAGATGTCAATTAATATTTAATAATTCGGAAATTGAAATTGAAATTACCTTGGAGGGCATCACGGCTTCGGGTATGACAAACAGCGGGGCGGAGAAGATCAAGCCAGACCACGTGTCGGGATCTGATTGGAAGTACATAAGCAGAGTGATCAATCCGCCCATGGATTCCCCAAACAGGAACGCCGGAAGATCGCAGTACTGTTCGCTTCGGCGAACACTAAGGAAGTATGAGAGTGAAGTAGCGGCGGCTTTATTCATGTCTCCTATGTAACCATGGAGTCCATCGGAGAGGCCGTGACCAAGGAGGTCGGCGGCGAAGACGGCGTATCCCCATTTGGCGTACTCGATGCAGATCTTCTGGAAAGCCCAGCTGGTGTCGTTTGTGTAACCGTGGGTCATGAAAACGGAGGCCTTAACGGGTTGGTTTTCGTCTAAAGGAAGCCATGACTGAGTGAAGATTTTGGCGTTGGGGGTTTGGAAGTAGGATTTGGAGTTACGGACGCCTTGAGATTTGTAGTATTCTTCCTCCGGTGTGTCTCCCCAGAAGAATGGTGGCGGTGGCGGAAGATCCGGCGGTGGCATGGTTGTGGTTGTGGTGAGTGGTGGACTGGTGGGGAGCTGAGAAGAGGGTAGAGGATAGTATTTAAGGGCATAATTTACACTTTGCTTTTACTCAAAGTAGTGTTTAAGTTAAGCTTCACACGCTTTAGCAAAACGTGTAGATTTATGATATCACATTCACACATGAAATACGATATTTCTTATAGATTTATGTTATGTTACACTATTTATAATCATATCCGGTTTAATTGTTATAAAAACATATCATCAAATAAAGGATTTATAATCTAGCGGTATCAAGATGTTATAATGTATTTCTTATAGATTTATGTTATGTTACAGTATTTATAATCATATTTGGCTTAATTGTTATAAAAAACATATTATTAAATAAAGGATTTATAGTCTAGCAGTATCAAGATGTTAGAATGTATTTCTTATAGATTTATGTTATGTTACAGTATTTATAATCATATCTGGTTTAATTGTTATAAAAAACATATCATTAAATAAAGGATTTATAGTTTAGCGGTATCAAGATGTTAGAAGGTGTTAATCATGACCTATGGTCATAGGTTCAAGTCCCACTATAAAGAAAAGATACAGATTTATAAGTAGATTTATGTGTGCGTATACTAATAATTACTCATCACTGTTGACCCGTTGTATATGAATCATCTTAATTTATATAGAACCCTTATAAAACAAAGAAAAAATTATACTTTGTCATTGTCATGTCTATCAAGAACTGGAAGATCACGAGGAGGCAATGGTGGATTGGTGGTAATGAGCTATTCTCATGATTGGGATATTTGATATTCATCACAAGCTCGTAGTGATTCCATTGTAGTTAGCCTTAGGTGGCGTTTGGTTCACGGATTGTTTTTTGAAGGAATTGGAATGTAGGAAGGAATTGGAATTTGAAATATTTGGAATTGGAATCTAAATCCTAGCTCATTGTGTTTGGTTAACTATACCTTGGAATTAGAATTCACACCACAACCACAGATCCTACCACCACCATCCATAACCACCGCCACCATCGAACATCGCCGGTTGCTCGACGGAGGTCGTCGCTGGTTGCTCGATGGTCAAAGCCCTAATCGCCACCATCGAACGTCGTCTGTCGTAGTTCGCGAGCTTACATCGCCTGTTGCAGGTCAAAGCCCTAATCGCCACCATCGAACGTCACCGTAGAAGATTGAGTCGCCCGATGTTCAGTCGCCGGTCGTAGCTTCAATCGCCACACGTTGTAGCTTCGATCGCCAGTCGCTGGTCGCAGCTTCGATCGATAGTCGTTGGTCGCAAGCCACCGGTCACAGTTTCGATTGATAGTCGCCGCTCGCCTGTCGCCGGTCACCTGTTGCTGGTCGCCGATCGCAGGTCACAGATTGTTTGTTTCAGGTCGTAGGTAGCGAGCATGTAAGAATGGAATTTGAATTCCTGAGCAAAATGGAAGGAATTTGAATTCCCTTGGTTAAGAGAATGTTTTCCATACTAAAAATTCCAATTCCATGATAAATGGTGAACCAAACATGGGATTCTTTAGGAATTGGATTCCAAGGTGTTTGGTTTGTTGGAATGCTAAGAATTAGAATTGGAATCCTTTGGAATTGAAATCCTAAACGATTTGGAATTTGAATTCCAATTCCTTAGAAGTGTGTTTGGTAAAGAACTTGGAATTTGTATCTTGGAAGCGTCGGTCAAAAACCACAATCACCGCAACCACCTAACACCACCACCCCACGGTCGAATTCTAAGAACCACAACCACCGGTCGAATTCTAAGCACCGGTCGAAACCCACAATCAGCAGAAGGTCCACAACCACCCAACACCGCCACCCCACACAGTCACCCAACCACCGGTCGAAGCCTTAATCGCCCTTCGAAGATTCTCTTCGTCTGTGATATTCAAAGCCCTAATCGAAGTGCCTCTTCGAAGATTCTCGCCGTCCAAGCCCTAATCCGTGTCATCTAACTCGAGATTCCGACCGGTTGAAGCCCTAATCGCATGGTCGATTGTGAGCAGATGGGTAAAACGAAGTCGTCAGAGATAGAACGACGCCGGAGATAGAATGATGACTTGTAGTCGTCGCCTCGTCGGAGATAGAATGGAGGTCATCGGAGGAGGATGCAGGCGGAGGTGAAGGGAGAAGACAATCCCTGTTTGATGGAAAGTGAATTCCATCCAAAGTTAGATGGAATCTGAAATCCTCTGTATGATGGAATTTGGGCCTCATTTTGGAATCCTTTTCCATACCAAAAACTGAACCAAACAAGGGAATTGGTTGGAATTAGATTCCAATTCCCTCAAATTCCTCCCAATTTCTTCCAACCAAACACCCCCTAAGAATTCCATCCAACCAAACACCCCCTTAATGAGTTACGGTATTCTTTTTACTAAAAATGTTAATTTAAAAAACTTTTTACCATGAAGTGTAACTTGTAAATAGAAAAACTAAATTTAAGTGAGAAATTTATTATTTAAGCAAAGAAAATTATTTAAATAAATCATAAAAACATAGTCAAAACTCAAAACTTACTCGTATAATCTAACGGCATGTTCTCGATGTAACACCGGCTTTGCATATACTAGATTTTAGCAAAAATTTACGTTTTTCAACAAACGTGAACTTAATCACGATCAATTATCATTAAGCAACGGAAATTTTTACTTAAAACATTGTTTCAGTATCTGGTGTTACTCTACAAAACAACCGACCATAATGTATTTATTACAACAAATGTGTTCCAGCCAAATTATCCAGAGGTAGGGGACCCGGCTCACCAGGCAATCTATCTTTGATCTGCAAAAGCAGTTAACGTGGCACCGTTAGCTACACTTAGCTAGTGAGCACAAACTTGGCATAAACTTCATTAGAGTAAGAACATGCATTCCAGGAATAAGCATACAATGCTATCCTATCACATTGTTGTGTGCTGACACGATCGGTATAAGTTGTTTCTTTCAGGATAGCTAGTCCCGCTCAACACCAATACACCGGAGGATCAGGCACAACCCTCCCCGCTGGTGGGGGAGCATAAAGCAGTCCACCAAGCATCGTTAACGGAACCAGAGGCTCCTTAGGTAACTCAGTCATTTCTGACTGATTAACCCTCATGATATTAGGCACGGCGGTTCTGCAGAACCTACGATCCGAAATGTTACCTCGAATCACCGTTAAATCCCGAATCTCCTGATCAAGGGTCCCTGGGATCTAACTAACCGGCTGACCATAACCATGCTTGCTGATGTTCGCGAACACATACACGTATCTTGCTCATTTACTTAGCATGCATATTCATTTACTTCTTTTAGCATGCAATTACATTCAATTACTTTTTTATGGATCCAATCTGGATCCCTAGCATACATATCATTACATCTTTACTTAACTGATTCATTCAGAATCAGTATCATGCATAGCATTTACTTAACTAAGCGGTTTTAGTACTGGATCCCGCTGGCATGCACTTAACTTACTTACAACAAGTATTTAGCATGGCATTTGTACTTTAGGTAACATGGCAACTCTTACTTATCAACTTATGAGCACAATCATACTCAAATTACTTAACACATAATTCCTGCTCTACTGAGGCTTATGGAAGTCGGTACTCACCTGAGTAACTTAACAGATAGTTATTTATCTTCTTGCCTTGTCTAGGGTTTCAGTTCACCTAGAACATTAGGATTTACATCAATTATCTTAACATACTTAAAATAGCTACAAAGCCAACATAGGAAATCCCCTAAATCCGGATTCCACGCAAATCCGACAGACTGTCGGATTCCATGAAATCCGACACTTCAAAGGGAAATCCGACACTTTATGAAATCCGATACTTATCGGATTTCAACATTTATGCACTTGGAAACTTGGTCACAAAAATGGAAAATCCGACTTTCAATCGGAATCCGATTCTTTTATCGGAATCCGACACTTTTGTCGGAATCCGACACTTACATAGAAATCCGATTCTATCGGATTTTGACTTATAACTTACATGGACATTGGGAAATCCGATACTTATCGGATTTAGACCCATAACACGGATTTAAACACTCGGATTTAGACATGCGGATTCCGACACCTTAGTCTCGGAATCCGACACTTCATCGGATTTGGGCAACATGCGGATTCCGACACCTTCATGTCTCGGAATCCGACTGTTTCAACCCAGAAACCGCCATCTTCATCTATGGCTTATTTTTCAGAATTCGATTCATCGTTTATACATTTTTTGCATTCTAAAAACATCCATTTTCGTCAACATGACTTTGAAAACACATCAAACCCACACAAAAACACCAAACAAACAAAACCCACTTGCAAAGTAAGCTTTGCATGTTCTAAGTGGTGTTTTGCAAGGATTTGAATATTCATTCCTATTTTAAATCATAAAACAGTTTCATGTGTATATTAGATCTTAACAACAAGGTATTTACCTTGATTTGGAATCAAAACACTAAACTCCTTGCTTCTAAGAAAATCCGAGAGAAAGAGACGAGAGAAAACCGAGAATCCGAGAACTCTGTTTTGGTTTTGCTTCTTGTGGTCTTTGACTACCTTTGACTTTTCTTCTATTTATATATATCGAAATGCAGAGGCACCGCCTCTGGATTCTTTTAATTCTTTTCATTTCACATATATATATATATATATATATATATATATATATATATATATTAACACATTTACACACATAACACATTAATATACATTTAAACTTTCTTCTTATTAACATAACTATCCTTAAATACATGTCTAACAGCTAGGCCCAAATCGAGGATGTTACACTCGAGTTATTTTTTAGAAGGAAAGGGAGAGGAAGAAAAGGAAACAATTAGTGGTGCGTGTTATTAAGTTTTTTTTAAGGAAGGGATTTTTTAAGGAGGGAAGAGGAAAGGAGGGACAATTTTACTATGTTTATTCTTTAAAACAATATTTTTACTTTTGAGATGATTGAAAATGAGAGTTTTTCCATCCTTCTCATTCCTCCCTTTTTCTTCCATTTTTTTCCTTTCGTTTAAAAACTCAAAAAACTCAAGAACAGACCATGAAGGTTGTAAATAAACCAAAATATATGAAATTAGTTCAAAAAGAAGAGGTCGTAAAGTGTCAGATTTCTTTTTTACTTTAATTTCTAGATGTTTAATTTAATTTAATTTTTGTTAATTTATTTTATTTATTCTTAATGATTTTTTGTCGGTATTAAAACATTTGCTTGTTGAGATTTATTTTTATATATGGGGAGATCTGAGGGATCGGTTTGAAATACGGATTTGCTTTCTACTTGGTCGATTGACAACCACTATTATTTGGAGGGGTGTTTGGGTAAACTTATTTTTTTAAACTTAAGTTTATTAGTTTTTAAGTTTATGAGTTTTTTTTAGCTTTTAAGCTTAATAGTAAAAAAAGTGTTTAACTTAGCTTATTATTGTAAAATGACTAAAAAATGTGTGTTTTATATTGAAGAAAAGACGGTGTTAGGAAAAGAAAGAAAAGTAAGGGTATATATGTAAAATTACAAAAATAAGCTTATGTGAAGAAAATAAGTTACTTTCACATTGCTTATCAGAATTGGCTTATTTTTACTCAAAATAAGTTTCATAAGATTAAGCTAAGCCAAACGCCATATTTTTAATAAGCTCATAAAATAAGCTAAAAAGCTAAAAAAAACTCACAAAATAAGCTAAAACAAACACCCCCTAGATTTCATTAGACCATGAGTAGTGATCTTTTTATATCCAATCTAACTCAAATTTTACATCAGTTGTCAAATTATTTTTTCTTCTTTCTCTTTCTCTTACCAGAAATTCAAATAACACCTAACCCAAACAACTTAAATATTTTCTCTTTCTTTACTCTCTCTTATACACACAAAAAAGAGATGAGCGGGTAAGCTCGGGTGTGAAAAGCAGATGGAGGGAACCCGAAGGGGGTGGTAATGGTGAACCCAATCTACCAAATCTACCCAAAAGAAACCCGAAGCCCTTCGGGCTTCCCAATACGCGTAGCCTAAGAAGAGGTTATATATTCTCATAATTATCTTTCTATTCACAATATCAACACAACAATCAAAACCAATAAAAATGTGGAAAAAATAGTAGTGAATTTCACATGTTATCATATAGTGAGCAAGAGGATAAAATAGAAATAAATAGTTGGAGAATATATTAATGTTCGATTTAATTGTTAGTTAAAGAATTTAGGATTTATACTACATGCAAACTCGCAAAGCATGCAGCAACCGGAAAAACCGCATACGTGTATGTAGGGGTGAACATGGTATCAGAACCGGTACCGATTTTACCGAATACTGAATTTGGTTTAAAGACAGTACCAAATACCGTATCGAGTATTCATATACGGTACCAGTACCTATTTTACCTAGTTTTTTCAGTACTAGTCCTGAATACCAATTTCCGAATACCAATTTAGCAATATTTCAAGTACCGAGTACGGAACTCGGTACCGGTCCCGGTACGGTTTGGAATTTTCAGTACCCATACTCACCCCTACGTGTATGTGGCCGTCAAATGTAAATATTGAAAAAAAAACAAAAATGCTTGGAAATTTAATCAACAGTCTCTTTTTTAATTTTCTAATATGACTAAGGGATACCAAAGGGTGTACGCTATAACTTTGAACTTGTTATCAATAGTCCTTTCATTTGATGTTGAACTGTTTTATGGATTTTATTATTGGGTACATACCTAAATTATATATGTAAGGTTTATGATATTCCTGTGTCATTGAAAAACATAGGTTATTTACATTTACTTTAATAGAAGTATTTTATAAGAACTTGCACATTTTGACTTGAATTTGAATTAGTATTATCACTCATTTAATTAGAAACATATGATCTACTGCATTATATATACAAAGATGGTTGATCACGGACCTAGAAAAGGAAGTGACTCAATAGTTGCTTGTAGATATTCCTCTCACCCACCACTTGTTTTTTTTTTTTTTTTTTTTTTTTTTTTTTTTTTTTTTTGTATATGATCTACATAGGTCAATTACTCTCAACTTGAGAGTGGAAACTACAATATTTACCGAAAAAACTGTGTTGATGTCAAATAAAATATTGTTGCGTAATGAGGTAAATCTATAATATGCACGAATCTAATCATCAATTGTTGCTATGTAGTCATGTGAACTATGGTTGACGGGTGGAGAGATGTGTTCGATGGAGAGCATATAGGTGGCTCTTGTATTATAGATAGATATTTGTGTGTGTAATATTATGAAATATTGTTATGTTTTTGTAATCTCGAATACATTGGTATGTAAGCATTGTTGGTAATTGCTAGTTTATTTATGTTAACAACGGTATATTATCATTAAAAATACAAATAAAATTTAAAAATCAAGAAACCCGACCAATATGAACTGGTTTTTGATGGTCTAGTTAGTTTGATTTTGGTCCCCTTTTGTTCACTATTTCTTAAAACAAAGGTTGACTATTTGCTCAAGGAGGCGCGAAGACCAATCCAAACCGCGAACACTTGTAAAATTGCCTTTCGAATAGTCCACACCATCTTTATTATGGTGTTGAGTGTTTTGCAAATTCTTGTTGTTAAGTCCTTAAATTATGTTCAATATATTTTAGTGGAGTTTAATATTACATATGACATTAGCATAAGTATAAAGTAGTTTGCCTTAAAAAAGTACAAGGTAGTTATTGTAAATACACTAGAGGTATAAATACCTTGTTATTGTGCCCTAATTCAATAAGCAATTAATATTACGTTTCACAATCTTTGTTGATGTTTCTTTATATCCGGCATCGACAGCAGACAAAAGACTGATCAGACTCCATCACTACCAGGAAAGAATTCTGATCAAAGCATCAAGGTTTGGAAGTGATTGAACGGTGAGAGCAATCCGAAAATTTAGATCCTACTTACTTTACCTATATCAACATTTAAAAAAAAGTAGGATACTATTCTATAACCTAAACCCTTAATCATACACAAAAGTTGACTCCATAAATTTTGTTGAGTATACAACCTTCAATGATAATAAACAGAAGTATACTTACTCATTGATTAGACCGTTAGAGTTTAATTCTATCAAAGGCTGGAGACCGAGAAAGTTGTCGATTCGAGCATACAATGCAAAAGTTGAATTTCGCGAGTTGTTGCATTGAATATATGGAAGTACTGGCAGCTTTTGAAGAAGAACCAAAACGTGAGAAGAATTTTACCATATTTGGAAAACAATCATGATTGAAAAGCCGCCCTGAAGGTTCCGTTATGACGTTTCAAAACCAATCGTATGTTGATTCTACCTGACTCCTCCTCAATTATGGGAAGATTTAGGACCATACTTTTGAGCCATCTTGTCAATCCAAGCTTTCATGTCTGCCAACACAACATCAGAAGCCTCGTCAGGTTCCCCTTTGATCAACGTGTGGGGCATTCCTTCATACAGCTTCAACCGCTTGTCGTCGATCGCCGTCGCAGACTTCTCGTACAACATCTCCGGCCCACTATGACACGCCATCGGGTCCGAGGTTCCATGCGCAGCAAAAAACGGGACCTTAACCTTCTCGAAGTTTTGCTGCACGTAATTTGTCATCCTCACAACCTCTCTCATCGTTCCTACCCGTGGCTTCCCTGCATATAGTCTTGGGTTCATCGCTTTTAAATTCGGTTTCCCGGTAGCCATCGGCGGCGGCATCCGATGAGCCGGCATCACCGCCCATGTATCCGCGAGTCCAAACAGTAGCCCATACATCGTCAAATGTAGCTATAATTAAAATCAAACAAACTTATAATCTACAAATTGGGGATCTAGGGCGAATCCGAAGATGTTAATAATTCTAAAATTGAAATTGAAATTGTACCTTAGAGGGCATCATGGGTTCGGGTACGACGAAAAGGGGGGCGGCGAAGATCAAGCCGGACCACGTGTCGGGATCTGATTGGAAGTACATAAGCAGAGTGATCAATCCGCCCATGGATTCCCCAAACAGGAACGCCGGAAGATCACGGTACTGTTCGCTCCGGCGAACACTAAGGAAGTACGAGAGTGAAGTAGCGGCTGCTTTATTCATGTCTCCGATGTATCCATGGAGTCCATCGGAGCGGCCGTGACCAACGAGATCTGCAGCGAAGACGGCGTATCCCCACTTGGCGTACTCGATGCAGATCTTCTGGAAAGCCCAGCTGGTGTCGCTTGTGTAGCCGTGGGTCATGAAGACGGAGGCCTTAACGGGTTGATTTTCGTCTAAAGGAAGCCATGATTGAGTGAAGATTTTGGCGTTGGGGGATTGGAAGTAGGATTTGGAGTTTTGGACGCCTTGAGATTTGTAGTATTCTTCCTCCGGCGTGTCTCCCCAGAAGAATGGTGGCGGTGCTGGAAGATCCGACGGCGTCATGGTTGGTGCCGTGGTGGACAGGTGGGGGAGGTGAGTAAAGGGTACAGGATAGGATTAAAAGGGCGGCACAGTTCACCCTTTGATTTTAGTCAAAGTAGTGGTTATATTAAGCTTCACACCCTTTTGCTAATCGTGTAGATTTATGACATCGCATTCACACATGAAACACGAAACTTTTATTTGTGTGTCCTCTTTAATATATTACGATATTTTTATAGTTATTTTTCTAAACAATAGCAATTTAAAAACTTTTTAGTATGTTCAGCCGATTCGTACACAATAATTTTTAGCTATACACAATAATATACAAACAGTTTATGCACATTATACAAATTAATGATGTATAAAGTTATGTGTGATCATTTTTGTTATGTAAGAATCACATCCCTTAAGCATAACATGTATTCCTTTATTAAGAAAACTGAATTTAAGTGACAAATTTGTTAATCAAGAAAAGAATTTTATTTAAATCATGATAACTATTTAATAATCATCTTAGATATGAAGACGATTAGATACGGATGTTTGATTGGCAACGAGAGAATGACAAGGTTATTTGGGTTGTACACTACAATGTAGCTCTAAGGAGGACTCACAAAATGAACAACTCGTTAGAGGTGTCAGATGCTCAAGTCTGTGTTGGATATAGTGATAGATAAAACGAGCTTACCCAAATAGCCCCGAAATACCCCAAACCTTTTCTTTCCTAAAGAGATCGATCCTCCTTTTTTCTCCTAACATTTGCTAGCGTACACCATTGGTCGTCATATACTCCACCACCGTCGATGACCATCGTCGTTCACTCTAGTTCACCACCTTCACCGTCGACTGCCTTTTAACAAATCAACGATCCCCCCACTGCTCATGATTCACCCTCGTCTTCTTTGTCGGTTGCTCTATACAACGCCATCACTAGTAACGGCTAACCTTCTTCGTCGGTTGTCCTATTCGTTCGGAGCCATGGCCGACACCATATTTCTTTCTTCGCCTTTGGACTCTGTTTTGTGGTCGACCAAAGTCGCACCACCGCCACACAAGGTAAGAGATGCCACCTACTGAATCGATGTGACCACCATGGAAAGCAAAACACTACCATCGATTTTTAAGACAGACCACCATGGTGGTTTTTGTATTATTTTTTTTTTAAGATATTGAGTTCAAGGATCAGATTTAGGTTTTGTTGTTTTAAATCACTGTTACTTTGTTTTGTTTTTTGTTTTTATTTTAGATTTGCTCATAATGTCTATTATAGAATCTAAGAAAATCTGGTTCTTATAAATTGCTCACTGGTGAGCAAATTAATTTTTGATGTATATGTTATGTAAGAATGAAAAAGACCATGTTTAATTTTCGAGTTTTATTGTATTGTTCACTATCGAACTATTATTTATGTGTGTTGTAATATGGTTTATTAAGTTTTATATTTATATTCTTTTTTCATGTTTGTTTATTGTCAGGAGATTTTACTTGTAAAGCTCACGTAAAAAATTCATGTAAATATTCACTTAAACCAACCACTTAAATATACAAAAAAATATAAATTAAAAAAAACACTCGGGTCATTAGTAAACATAATATAGCAATTTTATAAATATAATAAAAAAAATGCTAAGTTCACTATTGAACATATTGTAGGAAAAGGTATAAACAAAAACAAGAAAAAACAAAAAAGCCCTTTGATTTCGGTACTCGTTTTCTAGTAAACACAGTACAGACCTTAGAGAAACAATAAAATAAAATTAAGAACAATATTTATCAGCGAAAAATATGCAGAACCTGTAAAAAAAATTAATACATTTTGTTTTCGATTTAAAAGTTAAGAACGAGAAATAGAAAAAAAAAACTAGAGAGAGGATTTAGTTTAATATTTAGGGATGGCAACGGGTCGGGGATTGGTCCCCCCGTCCCCGTACTCGTTTAAAAAAATTGTCTCCGTCCCTGCTTAAAAAATCGCGGAGATTTAAACGGTGATCCCCGTCGGGTAACCGGGGAAAACCGTGGGGAAACGGGTATCCCCGTTTAATGTGAACGGGTAATTTTCACCGCGGGGATACCCGTATGAAGTTAAACGGTGATTTTTCACTGCAGGGATTCTCGTCACTATTAAGATAAAGTCACGAGTTTTAAAAAATAATTATACTAAAATTATACAACATTAATACATTCTCCACAAATACATACAAAACGATCCAATATAATGATTAAGTGTTCAAATGTATCCTAACAAATGGTTTTAAAACATTAAGTGTTCAAGGACGACCCAAATTATAAATTATATCAGTCTTCCAACTTCATATTAATATATAATATATACTTAAAAATAGAATATAAAATATAAAAATAAAATAAAAAATATAAAAATATAATAAAAAAATATAATCGGGTAATCGGGCCGGGTATCGGGCCGGTTAATCGGGTAATCGGGGCGGGTATCATCGTCCCCATTCCCGTCCCTGCTTAATTTATTCGGTTTTTCACCATCCTTGTCCCCGTTTAGCATCCCCGAAACCGCCCCGTTTAGCTCGGTTTTCGGTTTTCCCTGTCGGGTTCGGGTTTTTTTGCCATCCCTATTAATATTAGAGTTAATTACAAGGATCATCTTTAAGATATGTCTAAATCATACTCTTGGTCTTTTATTTGAAACTTTTACAAAGTCGGTTCTTAATTTTCAAAAGTTGAACACTGGGGGTCCTTTAACCGTTAACTTTAACAGTGTTGTCGTTAAACTTATCAAATAACAATATTACGCTATTTAATATTACGTGAATGGTCCTTTAATAAAATATAAATAAAATAAAATGAACTTTTAGTTTTAACTATATTTTTTTGTTATTTAGTAAAAGTTCATATGTACCAAATAAACATTTACATATTAATTTTTATTTTTAAACATTTATATTAATGTTTAATCATTAATTTGTGTTATTCAATAGTTCTCTTCTTCTTCTTAGTGTTCTTGAAGGATTCAAAAAAAAATTACACAAATTGGTAATCCTAATAACAAATCTGGACAAATAAAAAAAACCCAAAATTGCCTATGATAACCAAAAATCATATTTACGCACATACACACACTCTAAGAACACATAAAGAAGACATACACGCAAAGACTCGAAGAAAACACACACCTGGACACACACTCGAAGATCTACAGACACAGATAATGAACACATACACACAAAGAGACTCGAAGAACACACACTCTCAAAGATCGACAGCCCCCAACCCAGATTTAAACTCTAACACGAATCTAGATCTATAACCCTTAATAAAAAATAATGAAAGAAAAATCTCTAAATCGAAGAACACACACCTACAAGCATATCACACCTACAACCATGAACCTATCATTGAAATCACCACCTATGAACACGGATCTAGAAATGAAGTAATCGAAGAAGACCAAAGGGATGGCAGTGGTCAAGCCGGCTAGTGAGATCGAGGGGATGGTGGTGTTGGAGTCGGCTAATGAGAGGGGATGGCGGCGGTAGATTCGATTTGTTGCCAGAGTTAGCGGCGGCAACAAAAGTTGGTCGCCAGAAAAGGGTGATGACGGCGGTGTTTTTATAAGAATAGGACCATCCATGTAATTAACTTTTAATATTATGCGCTTTGAAAAATTAGTAAACATTGTGTGAGGTCTAACAAAAAATGTATATTCTCTCTTCAATAGCGAAGCCCAAGCCATACTTACAATCCAATGTAATAATATCACACCCAAGCATCTTGAAAAACGTTCTAGTCAAGTCCATACTCAATAATCTTTAAGTTTGTTGAAGAACCTTAGGTAAAAGAAGAAACTTGAACCAAACACAGATTCTTGCACAATGTAGAAACAGTAAAACCTAGTTTAGGACGTGATTGTCACAATCCTTAATTAATGATTCTTCGACCTCACTATGTATTCCTTGTGGTCATGCAGACTGAATCCTCCTAAGACTTGACGAAAACTCGGTCTATATATGCAATTAGATATTAAAAAAATGTCCTCCAGAGCATTAGTGTATCCGTGTATGAGTCTTATTATTTTGACTCTCTTCCTTTTACATATCAGACATGTCATATCAATCGGTTACAGTTTTCAATTCAAGTCATACACTCACAAATATCATATTAAAAGATTCAATTTAGATTATCAAGGAGACCAAAATAGAATCACTTTGTGTGTGTACATATATATCTCTTTTCAAGCTTCTTTCTAAATGTCTTCAAGAGCTTTGAGTACTTCGAGCACTTTACTATTAATAAAACCACCTTATAATCAACATAGAGTGTCATAAAGGTGAGCTTAATTTGTGGTACTTATCCAATGTTAATTGGAGAAGAAGAATTCAACTCATATCTTGGAGTTGAAGGTTACCTTTTGGTAAAAAATTTAGGTAGTTTTTACCGGAGTTGATTTTTCGTATGACATAAAATTACACATTATTAATAGTGTCTTTATGATCTCTGATTTGTATCACGTAACCTAGTGTATGTGAAACTTAAGTTTTATGACCGAAACTACAAGTAGATTAATCATAGCCAAAGTGATTTGTAACCCTTATTTAGTAAATTCAGTCTTCTTATATAAAAATGAATTGTTTATTCTATAAAAATAGAATTGCTAGTGCGCCACATAAATTTATAGACTTCAAGTGTTGTACGAAATCTGATTTGATTCAGTCTTGGACTAGTTTGGGATTGGTCTGGTCCTATCGACAACTCGGACCGACTCGACTCAAGTTGGACCGTTTACTTGCTAGGTACATGGCATGAATTTTGGTTTCACTAAAAGTGGATTAAAAAAAGATAAAATGAGATCAATGAGAGTATGAGACTTGATGATAGCTCAAAAAAAATTATTTACATACAATACGTTTTTATCATACACAATAATATATTACTGCTCGAATATACTTTAAATAAAGGGTTTAGTTTCTAAAAATTGATCAAAGTTATCACATTTTGCTATTGTTTGTATCCAAATATGAAAACTACGATTTAATATACTAAAGTTTCAAAATCTACTATATAGTGTACCGTTACCTTTTATTGTAGTTTACTTGTAGTAGTAGCAGGTCACCATGAATTAAATATTATTTTATTATTAATAACAATAATTAATAACAATTATTATTCCGTATTTGGGTGGATTTGATTTGCACAAATCTTCATCAATGTCGATGAAGATTTGTGTATGTATCTCACGCACACAACTCAAACTTGTAGCTGGTGCTTCCTACTTGTAACAATTTCTATGAAAATTTGGGTTAAACAAGTTTGATTTGTGTATTCGTTGTCTTCATATATATGTATTTATCTCCGGCGATTTATGTATCCATGTGTCTTCATCTTCTCCAGATCTGTGGTATTAATAAATTTGTGTATTCATTTGTCTTCAGATATACGTATTCATCTCTAGCGATTTGTGTATCCATTTGTCTTCATCTTCTTCGGATATGTGGTAATAGATTTATGTATTCATCTCCTTCTATGATTTATGTCTAAACAAGTCTGACTGCAACAATGATGGATTTGTGTATTCACTTCTCTAGGGATTTCTTATGCTTTCCGTTTCTTATGATTTTGATTTCTTATTCTTCCGATGCTATGGAGTTTTGTTTGGTTTGTAAGTTCATCTTCTCCAGATCTGTGGTAGTCGATTTTTCAAACAAGATTTTCAATTTAGGGATCTTATTAAAACAAGGACGAGATTCATATGGTTCATTTTTTAGGGTTTGTTTTCTTTGATTTTTTTTCAGGTTTATTTTCTTCATATATTTTTTAAATATTATCGGCTAGTTTTTGTTCTAAGTTATTTTAGAGATGAATGCTTGATTAAGTTACAAATTAGGTCACCATGACCGATTAGGGTTTGTTCGAGTGGTTTATAATTCTTGATATATGGTTGGTTTCTTTGAACCTGATATAAAGACGATGAATGTTTCTTTTTATTTTCAGATGTAGTGTTCATACTAAAAATTATGAAGATGATGAATTTAGCACAAAAAATAAATTAAAATTCAAAATATGACCTGCACCTTGGATAACAGGTTTCTCAATACATAACATGGTAATTTTGGTAAGTTTAGTTTATTGAATGGAAGTTTTGAAAGGTGGATATATATAATAACAAAAATTAACAATTTCGATACATTTTTAAAAACTAAACTTTTAAATAAATAAATAAAACTTAAAAATAATAATTACATACGAAAATAACTATCTTAGGCCATGTTTGGTTCACTGTATTTCGTGGGAATGAGATTTCAAATACAGGGAAATGTTGTGTTTGGTTGGAAAAAATGAAGGGATTTTAAATGCAGGGAATTCTTTAAAATCCCTCAAATTCCCTTACTCATGGGATTTTACAAATACACCCACCCCCATGGTATTTCAAAATGCTTTGTATGAAGGATTTTTCATTTTACCATTTTACCCTTAAATCTAACCTAAACAAAATCCATTCTTACGTACGCCTCCATCAAACCTAGTTCCTATCGATGCCTCAATCATCAAACCTGCCCTCGTCAAACCTGTCGACGCCCAATCGGATTCTCACCCACAATCGACGCCTCCATCCTCTTGCACAGCCATCATCGACCACCTGCCTCGTCGCCGACCAACGCCATTCGGTTCCTCGTCGACGACCAGCGCCGACCATCACCGGCAAAGCCCCTGTATCAAAGCCCTTCCGTCGTCGTTCGGTTCCTCGTCGCTTATCTCGCCGTTCGGTTCCTCGTCGACGATCAGCGCCGACCTCCCCGTTCGATTCCTCGTCGACGACCAATGTCTGTTGAATGCTAAAGTTTGAAACTTGCAGAAACTGTTTGTTCGAAGCTTGCTCATCAAATCAATTTGTGCATGTTCTTCGTGATTTGGGAATATTCAAGCCGATTTAGGGTTTTCTTTTCCAATGATTTTGATTCTCATTCAAATCTTGTTTTTGGTATGATACAGATCATATGAATTTGTGTAGGGACAATTTAGGGCAATTATGTCATTTGTCACACAAACAATCCAAATCCTTTATTGAATTACAAAACAAACAGGATTCCAGAAATGCAAATCCATACGGAGTTTGTCAACCAAACACAGGACTGGATTCACAATCCTGTAAAATAAAAATTCTGCTAAATACAAATCCTTTAACAGAGTGCAAATCCCATGAAAAAATCTGCAAAACAAACGCCCCCTATTATGTATGACAAAAGTATATTTGTAATATAATTACCCAAAAAATGAACATTGTTTCATCAGTGGGTCCCATTAGATTAATTATGTCTTTTTTTTAAAGACAGGTACATTATGTGTCGTTTTTCATGTCATTTCCATGCTTTATTTTGAAAAAGAACATAACCCTTTTCCTTAAAAAATGATGGTAAATTAAAGTTTCTTAACCTCTAACTATTGACACTCTCTTACCATCTTATGTTACTTTTTTTTAACGACAAACATACACACTAAATCAATTTTATTATTTATAATGAGACTTGAATTCATAACGTTGTAGCTTAAATAAAAAACAAGTCGAATTGTGTGACTTTCTTACGCATTATCTCTTTCTCTAAAAGAAAATATTGTAATTTTTAATATCTTTTTAAAATTTTTTATTGAAGTTTGACATTAATTTATACAGATATAAATGTCTACTTACATCCACCTTATGAATTATTATCATGTATTTGTATCAGTTAGAATTTTTTCTAGAAATTAGAAGTATGTTTAGAAGAATTAAGGGTTTGTTAGAAGGTCCATCATGGTGGAAGTGATGAGAGGTGATGGTCTCTGCATGTCTACCATGCATGTAATTGTGCAAGTGCTGACACTATATTTGTACATCGTGTGTGTGGTTGATGGCTTGAGTGATCGTGAGTATGATGGAATGAGATGTGCGGTTACTATATTGGGTTTTTTTAAACTATTGCAATGAAGTTAATAAACGTGATTTTAATGTGATAAGAGTGTAATGTTGACATGACAATATGATAGTGAATAATGAATGACAAATACAAATACATTTGGCTAAACTTATGAGATTTATACAAAGCAATTTTAGTTGTAAAGGGTTTTAAATGTTGGGATGTAATTCTTCCATGAGTATGTTTTTCTATAAATATTGTATGTAACTGTTTTTTCTATAAATAATGTATGTAACTCTTTTATGACGGTGTATTCAAGTATTTATAACTATGTTCTCCAAGTTCTCATATTAGGAGGTGTTCTCATTTGATCCTATATATATAATAAAACTGTTAGCCGCGTTACAAACAAAACTTCAAGAAAAATGGGATCACAACACCAAAATAGAAACAACATGTAAAGGATATTGTGGTTCTTTAGCAATTCCCAGCATATGTCATTGGACATAAATACCGACATGGGGTCTATCTAACTCATTTAGATTAGTGTCGACATGCTTTTGACCTATTTCAACGTTTGTGTTGTGTTGTTTTTTTTGTATCGGGTTTCTTGCAAGTCAAATATCAAGGGGTATTTAGGTGTGACTTAAGGTTTTTTTTAAGCTTGAGGGTTATGATTCTTTTCAGGGACGGAGTTACGATTTCTAGATATGGGGTCTTGTATACCAATAATACCCATAATATAGGAATAAAGTAAAAAGTTTGATTATTTTGTAAGATAAATAAATAATGGAAGATCGTTTAAAGACAAGAAATTACATGCTAAAATAACACTTAAAATCATTTGTTTTGTCATTAATTAACATGTTTGTAACAAAATATTAAATATAAGGGCAAATTGCCGAGAAATGTAACATAAATATTGAAATTTGTCAATAAAGATAATGTCAAATTTTTTGGGCCAACAAAGGATTCTAAATTTTAATTTCTAACAAAAAAGGGTATGGTGACCTGAATGACCTGCTGAGCGCTTAGTCACCAGGTTAAGATTGTCCAAATTTGTCAATAAAGGTAATGTCTAATTTTTTAAGTCAAAAAAAAGGATGATAAATTTCAATCTGTAGTAAAAAAGGGTATGCTAACTAATACTGACAATTTGCGACGAGTTCCTGTTACTGTGTTCGTGTCAATTACATTTCAACCCATTTTGACCATTTATATTATCGGTCATGTTTTGGGTCGACCCATTTTGGTCAAATGTATTCGACGAGTATTTTTTCGATTTTCCAATACTGGTATTATTTCTTTGTTTTGATACGAACTTCAAATATGATATTTTTCTATTCAAACTTTAGAATTCAATATTTATTTTGATTTGATTCGAACTTCAAATTTGGTGTTTGTTTCAATTTGAATCGAATTTTGAACTTCAAATTTTGTTTATGTTCATTTAATACAATTATAAAGCTAATATAAGATATTAAAGTACCAAAATACCAATTACAAATAGTTAAATGTCAAAGTACCAACAAAATATATTCCAAATATCATATACGAAAATGATGTAATATTATTTTAATTTTAGATATTTTATTATTATATAAATGAAAAAGAAAACACATACAAGAATACGAACACAAACCTAGATCCAAACATGATGTTTTGTTTCAAATTGGAGTTCATCATCTTTTATTGGTCTAGAAAAAATAAACATTACCTTTATTGACAAATTTTTATATTTATGTTACCTTTTTTGTCAATTTGTATAATATAAAAATTAGACACGTCATCAATTTAACCGGTTACCTGCTACGACGGTAACCAGTTACCTTTAATGTTAGAAATTGAAATTTAGAATCTTTTCTTGGCCAAAAAAAATTGACATTACCTTTATTGACAAATTTCAACATTTATGTTACCTTTCTCGGCAATTTGCCCTAAATATAACAATATATCGGATCATTAAAATTAAAATAATAACAATTTAAATTCGATGACGTTAACTCATGATTTGTGATTCAATAATTTAATAACAAAAATAATAGTTCACTACAAACTCTTGACTCACAATCCGAATAACAGAAAGTTCTTTATTATATTAAATTATATAATTCAATATTATAAACTAAATAGTGAAATAGGTTACTCTCATTTTTTTAGTTTCTAGATTCTTTGATGGTTTGGTTTTAATATAATCAAAAACAACATTTACATTTAAATTATCATGATGCAAAGGTAGAATTGTAAAATAGAGAATAAAATATCAATTGACGAATTGAAAGCCGAATAAAATTTTATAAAAACATATTGAGAAAAAGTGAATAAAATAAGAAAACCTTTAAACCGTTAAAGACAAAATGCTATTCAGCCTTCATCGTTTATTCCAGTGTTATATTGAGTTTTTAACTTTATTTAAGAATGAACTTAATAAAAAGTTTCTCAACTTAATTTATACTTTATAATATATAAGGACATTATACTAATTAAGAGGGTTGAAGCACTTTTTAGCTCCCTCTATATCCGCCAATAATTCTTTTGTGAAAGTATGTGAAAATTAAAAGGTGTGTGTATGTTTGTGTCAACGAATAAATTAATAACACGTATGCAATAAACCGTAGAGGAAAAAAAAGCCAGGGTGCAGTATGGAGCGTGATGTTGACACATGAGCAACATTTTTTTAAATATCTGGTCCCGACCACGATCTCATTGCCGTTTGTAACGGTCACGTTCTCCACAATTCATTTATAAAAAATGGTAAATGCTTCTATTATTTATTCTTATTTCATCCTTTAACTTATCATAAGATGATATATTAACATGTGTATTTCATTAATTATTTTTTCTCATCTTCTTTCTTGATTTTAACACTTGTCTTGATCAAATGAATAGGGAGATAAGTAGGAACAAAAAGTAGGAGACTATATCATTTTTCTTCATTTATTGCTGCACAATCCTATTTAACCGTCTTAGTTTCCATCACTTAAAAAAGTATGGAAAGTGAATTTGGGACATAAAACAAGTTTTGATCAGTTTATTTTCGGAATTATTGAAAATGGTAAATTGAAAAAGAGAAGAAAATCCTTGGAAGTTGCAGTGGGAAGTGTTTTGTGGTTTGTTTGGAAGAGGCGAAATGACTTGATGTTTAATGATACGAGATCTTTAACTGCATATGTCATTGAGATTTACAAGTTATGCTTTATATTTGGGTTAGATATAGAGCAAAATGTAAATCTTTATATTGGGCAATGTGGTGTAATAACCCAAGTATGTTCTTTTAATAGCTTGTATATATTTACTAGTATCTTGTTAGTACTATTAATAAAATTTTGAGTTCTTTAGGTGGAGATGATGGTTATGCCGAAGCTCCTTTCCTGAAGATCTCTTTCTTGTTGTTCAAAAAAATAGTAATAATACTAAATTCTAGTTGCGATGAAACTTGCATTGTGAAATAATTAGTAAGAAAATATTAAAATAAGTTTTTTTTTTTTACTTTTTTAATGATGATGATAACAAAAGCCCTTAGACCATAAGTATCAATCTCCCGTTTTTTCCTTGTTAAATCAGCGCTACATTATTTTCTCCCTTCATCCTTTTTCATCCTACTAACCTTACATTCATCACTCTTAATCATTATGTATTTTTTTTAAATAAAGAATTAAATGTAGAGAGGAGAGTGATACAGAGAAGGAGATGAATTCAACTTGAGTAAAAACGCTTGTATGTGCCACTCAAAATGAAGGGGAGGAGGCGAAGTTGTGTAGTTGGCTTATGCTCCACGGATGGATGCTCCCGCCCTTAGGGCCGTATATAAAAATAAAAAAAATAATTTCAGTTTTTAAAAGGGTTTAGTACACCAAAATGTATCTAAGTTGTCACCTTTTGCTATTGTATGTACTGAACTTTGAAACTTACAATTTAATGTATCCAACCTTTCAAAATTACCTTTTAATGTATCCGGTGACTTATACAGCAGGTAGCAGGTAATTTTTTTATTTTTCATTTATTTTTATTTGCCACATCAGTAAACTATTATTACTTTCAAAAATAAAAATAAAAGCTTAAGTCAGATTGAAGATTTGGAAGAACATTTGATCATCTTCATCATCATGAATGACTAACATACCGTCTAAAACAAGAACATTCAATGATAACTAAAACAAGAACATTCAATCAATGAACATGAAATGGTAAATTTTCCATTCAATCAATGAGAACTAATAACAAGAGCATTTAATCAAAAATAAAATGTGAAATTTCTGTTTCTTCTACACTCGATGAAGATGAAAAACATACCGTCTCTTGTGCAATAAATGAAGATGAAGGTGAAATCGCAGGTACTAATTGATGAAATCAAAACCATTAACAACCTAGATCTAAACCTAACTCACACTCATGAACCCTAAATCGATGGGTTAATGAAATCCCCAAATGAACCAAAATCAAAATAAAAAACCCAGATGAAGATTAACCCAAAACGTAAGATGAAGATGAAATCAGATATGAACCAAGAACATCACAAGAACCGAAATCTCTTACCTTTGAGTCGCACACCTCTGGAAATCAACCGAAATCGAACTCAGATGTGAAGCAAAATCAAGTCTTTCGATGGCAGATGGTACTCAAAGCTTAATCTCGACCCTTTAGAAGCAAAATCTCTTACTCAGATGGTGTTTAAAAACCCTAAATCCCATCTAGAACCCCCCATCGATCAAGAAACTCATGAATCGTGTGTTTTTGAAAACGGAAACCAAGAATCATAACCACGAATCGCTGATCTGGAACCCCCAAGAACCGTACTCGATTAAGAACCCTAAATCGGGAACCAAATCCCATTTGGTCTCATGAATCGTTGAAATCGGAGCCAAATGGTATATGATCTCGTAAAATCGGAGCCAAATACTATCTGATCTCGTGAAATCGGAACCAAATCCGAAGGGTTCTTAATCGAGGTTCTTAGGGTACCTGCTGAATCGTAACGTTTCATGAACATGGGTTTTAGACTTTTAGGGCAGAAATTAATTAATTTCAGTAATTTTTATTTTGAATTATTTATAAAAAATAAAAAAGCAAGTCAGCAGCCATGTAAGCTCCACATCATTGCCACGTCATTCAAACCGGTGCCACGTCAGCATGTGACCTGCTATACCAGGTACAATACATTAAATGGTAAGTTTAATAAGTCTGATACATTAAATGGTAAGTTTTAAAGTTCAATATACACAATAACAAAAGTTGACAACTTGGATACATTTTGAGGAAATAAACCCTTTTTAAAAATAGCAATCCTGTGTCTTAATAATTAATTTTCCATGCTTTTCATAGTCACTTTTTAATTACTTTTTAACATCATAATTAACTTTCCATACTTTTTATAGTTATCATTTTTCTTTTTTTAATTACATAACACATACAACTTTTAAATATACATTTTTTCTTTATTATAAAACTTGAACTCATAATCTTAAATAACCAGTTAATAACCCGAATATCACTAGACTATAACCCTTTTGATATTCTTTTAACTACTTAACTATGAACAAACAAGTCAAATTGATTTATCAATTCATTGCAAGAAACTCTTATAATTATTTTTATGATCCTCTAGCATCTTGATAAACTAGTAGTCACCTTCCCATGTGTTGCGGCGAAGTTTTTATTATAAACAAAATATAGAAACTTACATCCAAATATATATGAATATTTAAATTAAAACATGAAAAATGTAACACCGTGATTTTGAGAACCAAAATTTTCTTTTTAAAACACTATTTAAGTTTTCAAACTGCGTGGGTTTGACTGTAAATAAAACAAGTCTTATAATTTAAAAATGCAGCGGAAGTAAAAACACGTGACAAACTATATAAACAGTCAAAAAGATGCCACAAACAACAGTTGGTGTTACGGAATACATAACCGGCTGACCATTATCTTAAACAAACATAAACATGATTCAACAGAGTTTAAACATAAAAGCAGTGTTCCTCCCAAAGCAAATAACTACCCGCAGGCTCCCGAGCTCACTGAGGATTACCTGCACATGTGGAGTGTAGCATCTGTTAGCTATAATAGCTAGTGAGTACCAAATAGCATGCAATCAATATAATTACATCACATATCATCAATCATGCTCTGATAGTTCTATCCTAGCATCTCGCGATGAGCTGGCGTAGTCAGGAGGTAACATATCTTGTAGGGGAGCTAACCCGGCTCAATGCACCAAACTGGGGTACCAGACACATCAACCGCTCCGGTGGGGGAGTTGTTAAGCGTCCACCGTTGCGTTTTGGAATCAACCGATTCCTCTGTTGTATAGCAAACGCCATACCCGAAGAGGACAGCTTTGTCCTTAAGTAGAACAGCTTTGTTCTTATGTTGGACAGCTTTGTCCAGGACAGCTTTGTCCATAAGATCCAGACCAATCACAAACAAATAATCTGATTCAATCGAATCATCAATCAATGCGCGCATATATTCAATTATCATCATAACATACACCTAATCAAGAGCATACTACATTGTGTCAACATGGTATATTCTAGCATCATCATGCAATCCTACACTTAAATAAGTGCATGTACAAATCATGGTATACAATTCCGTGATCATTGTTAATATATGTTATAAGTATATTAATTGTTATGTCATTCGACACTCACCTGATAGGCTAGAATAAGAAAAGACCTTGCTTTGGCACTCACGGATTGTCAATTCGACCTATAATACCAATATCTACGCATTAATCACTTGAACACACGAGGAACGTCTAGGATACTTGAAACAATACCCTAATGGTGTTATTAAACCATTTATTAACTAACTATAGCAGTCCAAGCAACAACACGCGAATACGTAACACAAAACAGCACAAAAGGCTGTGTGCAGGGGCATCGCGCCGCGACACAGCCTTGTGTCGCGCCGCGACTAGTCTGCAGAGCAGCAGCTACAATCTGTTTTGTGCACAGCAACCCCATTTTGGCTCATTTTAATTCCAAAACAATTTTGGTAAAATTCTAGAGTTTCATAGGACCATTTGACACTCGTGGAAGCTTTCTAACATCAAAAACTCCTATCCAATTAATTCATACGAAAATCACAATTAAATTGACAAAGACGTGCGCATAATGGCCAAAACTTGGTGTAGACCAATTCCAACACTTGCAACACACTATATACACCTAATATGATGTATTGAAGGTGTTGCAACTGACCAAAACCTTTAAACTCATTGTTTGGTATCATTTTCTAATTTCTTGCCTATTTATGGCCTTTTTTTTTTTTTTTACTATTTTAGCCAATTCAAGCAAAACAACCATTTCAATTCAAAACCAATGTTCTAATCAATTCATACAAGTCATATGAACCTATTAGAATCTTAAAAATCAGTTCTTGATGTGTAAAAACAGATTTAGGCCATTTTGGCCATTTTGACCCATTTAAGCTAAATATTGGATTTCTGCAAAAACACTACTTCTAATGCACCAATTGAGTTCTAATCAATCCTAACAAGTTATAGGATCAATTAGAACACTAAATTTCAGTTCTTGAAGGTCAAAATTAGTTTGACCCGTATTTGACCAATTTTGACCCATTTGAGCCAAAATTCAAAACTCAGCAAGAACACTACTTTAATTCATGGAATTGATTCCTATACACTTATAAATGATATTAGAACCTATTTCAATCATAAATTTCAGTTCTTGATTGCTAAATCAAAGAACCCACTTGTAAACCTAGAATTTCAAGTCTTGAAAGGCATAATCAAGAACAAGGATGAATTGACACTTACAATGATCAAAGGATGATTAGAAACAACTTGTGGGGCTATTTTGATCCTTATTTAGCTACTGGAACAAGAGTTTATGAGTTTTCTTCAAAAACCCAAAAATTCAGGAATGAAGAATAAGCATGGAGATGAAGCTTACTATGGTATAGATGAAGAAGATGATGTTCTAGGATGAATTTAGCCTTCAATTTGCTGCTGGAACTTGTCTTAATTGATTCCTTCTTGATCTTCTTCTTCTAGTTTGCAAGAACAGAAAGAAAGCTAAGGAGATGTGTGTGTATACGTATGTTTGAGTATGTCTGTGTCTTGACAAAAAGGCTGGACCGACTTGTGGGTATTATAATCCACAAGTGGGTATTTTGTTCCCCTTTTCAACTTACAACTCATCTCTCGTTTAACCGTTTCAACTAACGAGGATATTTTTGAAATTCTCGTTTGAAACCGTTTGATATTTTATAATCTTTATCTATTTTTATTAATATTTTTAATAACCCTTTTAATTATTATTTTCTATATTTTATACCATTTTCTAAAATATATATATTATTTAATTAAATTAAATAATTGACGTACCATATTCGCACACGTTTAGGCCTGTTTTAAGGATGTTACAGAAAATTCAAACATTTATGATGTACAGATTTAAATTTATTCCGATTATTATATACTAAGTCAAATGTATTTTTCTCTTTAAGTTTGTGAAAAAATTAAGCATTTTTCTCTTTAATTGAAAAAAAGATTATGAAAATATTTTTTAATAATTAAGGTAATTTGTATTGGTTTTGATTTTCAAAAAATTGTATTGACTTTGATTATCTTAAATATGTAAAGTGTAGTTATTAAAATAAAATATAAGAATCTTATTAACTATATATAATAGTTACTCAATTTAGTTTATATGAAGGGTAATTTAGTAATTTCAAAACACTTAAAATTTAAGAGTTTAATCAAAAGACTTAAATGTTTTATAATATAGTATAGATAGTATATATACTTATTTTTATTAACATAATCATGATATTTTATGAAATAAAAATTATTTTTTCTTCATCGTGTTGAATTTTGTTAGAATATTTATATCAAGACGATAAGTTGAAAGAGTTCGTTTGAACATTGAAGTAAGCATAAGTTTCATATGACTTTTTTGTATATCGAATAATAGTATACGAAAAAAAAATTATACATTAAATATCATCTCATATCCAAGAGACTATACATATAAAATAAAAATTAATATTTAACAACCACCTGATCAGATTGAAACACACATCTTTAGTGAGTGTCGAGCGGCTAAACCAACTCTAAGGACTAAGATAGCCTAGGGCGTTCCTACTTCTCGCAAATAACATCATGGTTCAAACCTCAGTAATCAATAGATATTAGTAGACGGGTCATAACTTGGGTTGATCAGGGGTAATCTTGATCACAATTATGAGAATATTTATTGAACTACGTAGATTGAAGTCAAAGGCCTAATCACCCTCTATATAGTGTGACAAGATCCCTCTCCGCTTATCGTTTATGGAATGTCAAATGTGAGTTTTCCAATTCATTTTTAAAAAAGATCTTAGTGATCGAAGCAAAATATTATTCTTTCTTTGGATTTCAAGTACCGGACTCTTAACATATTTTAGAGACAGAAAATAGAGACAGAAAAGTTATGCGTGTTTGCATTTATTTGTTATGAAGAGTGGTTACAAACTTACAATACAAGAGTATTAATACCCCGTAAAAAACACGTACATATACAAATGTATTTTTAGGTAATTTTACTTTTAAAAACCTAGTTCTAATATAAATCTTTATAGATAAGGTTACATGTATGTCGGAATATATTTCATCTTATAATCAATTTTTTACTAACATTAACTTTACCGAACCAAGCATTTAATTACCAAGGAAAAATGCCTCGTTGCTTAAAAAAAACTTTTTATGTAATAAAAATGAAAATCTCAAGTGCTTTGAGATATAAACCGACTTATATAAAAAAACATGCCTAATCACCTGTTACGTAGAGCACTTGTCCCTCGTACGAATGGTTAAGATTTTTAGTCATATGGGGTTTCAATCAAGGATAATCAAGGAGATGCTTTGTATCATCACAAGGATAACCTAAACAGAAAACACTTTGTTTATCCATATTGGAATATAAAATAAGGTTTAGTTTACAAATATGTATATAATTTGTCACGTTTTGCTATTGTTTGTATCGGATTTTAAAATTTTTTATTGTGTGTATCAAACATTTAATCTGGTGATTATGTGTATGAAACTTTTTATTGTATGTACTAAATTCATCCATTTTTTTCCTTTTTTATGTAACCAAAATACACATAATAGCAACAAATTAGAAGTTTGATACACACAATAGAAACTTCTAAAATTCGATACACACAATAGCAAAATGTGACATGTTGGATATATTTTGATGAACTAAACCCTATTAAAATATTATATTAATATTTTGTATAAAATATATCAAGCACATTTTTCCGTTAGAATTCAAATTTGCCAACTTTTCATCTCATTGACAACCAAAATGATTTTGTTTATATTAAAGAAGACATTTTTGTTGATTAAAAAAACAGGTTGGTGAAAAATGTACTTTCATATTCATTTTAAACAAATAAAAAAGATACTAGTACATTGACTCATTAAAACTTAATACACACACGTATATATGTGTGTGTTTTTGAATGTGGATAGTGACATTTAGGAGAGAAAAAAGCGAATAATATAGAGTAGGTGACTGGTTGTTTGTCGATATATAAAATAATAGAGAAGGGAGCGAATGGTGACTTGGTGGTGTTGTGTAGAGCACACATGAAGTAGCGAGTAATCATATCATGATCAAGTGATTGACAGAACAATAAAAGTGAAAAGTTATAGTAAAAATTAATGAAAAGTAAGGGAAAGTAACCATTTTATTTGCTCAAACGAGCTTCAACTATACAATATAGTCACATAATGAAAGAATATATAGTATGCATATAAGAAAAGAATATATAACAGAAAATATGGTGGTTGTAAACGAACTGGACGTTTGATAAACCATTTTGTGAACGACAAAATTATGTTATGCATATAAGAAAAAATATTATCTTTGATGAGCAAATGATGTTTGTGAATGATTCGGTGAGAAGTTTTTTTATTAAAAATAAATAAA
The DNA here is from genome assembly GCA_038502395.1 of Dittrichia graveolens. Taxonomy (NCBI): domain Eukaryota; kingdom Viridiplantae; phylum Streptophyta; class Magnoliopsida; order Asterales; family Asteraceae; genus Dittrichia; species Dittrichia graveolens. The sequence continues at coordinate 7,586,403 of JARJIL010000009.1, read as the reverse complement.
CAAAAAAAAATATGTGTAACATGTGTTCGTTTAATTATATTCGGCTAAAAATAAATGAACGAACACGAATACAAGAATTTATTCGTTTATTTGTCGGTGTTCATTTATCTATTTAAATCAAATTAACTAATTAAAAGTTCGAATCTTTTACTACCTTGTATAAACATTACCTAAAAAGATAGTAGGAAAAGACTATTATTGATCATTTTATACTCTATAACACACTAATTTGTCCAAACTAAAATATTAACAAAATATAAATATAATTTTTTTAAAGGGAGCAACAATAAAACAATGGAAAGCATAAAGAGACAGCAAATGACAGTGAAAATGAGAAACTGCCAACCTAAACTAACGGAGGAATCAATTGGATGCCCGGAGGTTTCCTACCAGATTTTATTCCATTTTCAAGATATATTTTTTTGAATCAAAAACCTGTTATTAACTTAATTTTATTATTTAAAAAGCTTAGCACACCGTGTATAAACACAGGAGAGAGATTAAAATTATTTTTAAATATTTATATTGTTAAATAGTACTAATATATAACAAGACAATTGTAAACCATAACAAATCCATCATATATTAATATTGTCAAAACTACAAATTATTAAAGAAGAAAATAAACTAATCTTTAGACGTCAATTTTGGCGCAATGATGTTAATGTTATATACTTTAGATGTGTTGTCTACATACATAGAAGCTATCGATAGAAATCAGGAGAATCTTTTTGTTTTTTACTTGTAATATAATAGAATCAAATGATTACCAACGATGATTTAACCAACAATGTTGTTTGTTTTTTTACTTGTGATATACAAGAAGAGTTTGAATCACGGTAAGTTTACATCTAACAATTGAATTTGAATCTTTCAGTCAAAACCAAAACCTCAACCACAGGCTATACAACTTTTAAATGTAATAAACCAATCTACAAATTGTTCATACTAACAGAGCATTATTAACATACTTGGATAATAGAAGTCCTATGTAACAGGCAAATTGATTAGTGTGGTATTAGGGTTTGGTTAAAAAATACTTTTAAATTTTGATAGAGATGTGAATGGTTATGAAGTTAGGTAACCCGTTTTAATATATGATCCGCATTGTGAAAGATTTGGTCATAAGGATATTGACATAAGCAAAGAGTAATGTGAAATGAATTTAAAAAATAAAGGGCTAGATTGGTGGAAAAAATTAAAAAAATAAAATGATGAGTAATTTAAAATGAATTTTAGGAAATAAAGAGGTATGATTGGTGGGAAAAATAAAAAATAGTATGGTAAGTAATTAGAAAAAATTTTAGGATATAAAGGGGTATGATTGGTTAAAAAATTTAAAATATGGTGATATAAAGGTATGCTAATGATATATGTATATATATATATATATATATATATATAACCGACATAGCTAAAAATATTAACATGAAATGATCGGGTGGCAATTTAAGAGGATATTTTTTAGTAATAAATATACCATCCACCACCCCAAACCACCAACCATCATTCACCGCCATTATTCTCATCAACCATCGTTACTTCACCCCTAGTGCCTTGTTTTGGTCATCGTGCTTTGCCCCTACCCCAATCAACATTCACCACCACAATTCTTCTCAAGGACCTCAACCACCGTTCAACACCATCATTGCCTCAACCACCGTTCGTAGAAACCCTAAATCAACCGAAGCCTTCATTCGCATAAAACCCTAAAACACCTAAAAAGCGTTTTGAAGAATCAACCACTATAACCCGATGATCCAAACAAATTTAGATCTTTATTACCCTCCTCACAACAAGTCAAGGGAGCCTTATCACCACCCATCTCAACGTCGGTGGAAGGAGATCACCTCAGAGGTGGCGCTAAAGAAACATGAGACGCGGAGAGATGGAAAAATGGTGCACACGTGCTGGTTCAAAACCTTAAGGACCGCTCATGCAATTAACTCAAAAAATATGATTTTTTTTCACATAAAGGTTGCATGTGTGCAATCCAACAATGCGATCACCAAGTAAACTGTTGCATGTGGACAAACCAATAACGCTAACATAAATTACATATGCGCAAGCCAAAAACATGATAATGACTTTGTTTACAATGTTGGTCATTTTATTAGGTTTTATCTTAAAATGTTGCACATGTGTAACACAATGATAGTCGATAGCAGAAATGGCGGTGGTTAGCGGCCACTGGAGACGGTGTTATCGCTGTTGCGGTAGTGGTCATCACCTTGTCGATGGCAATAGTTGTACCGAATTAAAGGATAAAATAAACTTAAAACTCACTTGAATATTTTACTCTTTTCATTAAAAAAATATGATACAAAATAAAAGGATGGTTGATATTTATTCTTGCACTAATTGATTCTTAAATGAATCGCCACCCGTGTGTATTCAAATTTTGTATTAGAAAGTTGTTTCGGACAACAAATGGGCATAAAACTAGTATGCTTCATTCCTAAAATATCTAGTTGCGGTCTATAACGTTTAAAGTTTTTTTAAGTAAATCGATTTTATATTATATTATACATATTGCTTACAAAACATTGAGAAAAATTTTGATGTGAAAAAGGGTGACGAGAAATGATGACCAGATAATGGTGGAAGAATTGATTTGTTAACGGTGGGAGACTATTTTTGTTGATACTTGTTTGCATCATTCTTAATAAAACTAAACTATCTTTAATATACAAAACATTTAAGTTATAAAAAATATATCAAATTAACAATCACCTTATTGTTTTTATTTTAACATCTATATTATGTTACTTTTCTAAAACAATGTGTGTGAGTTTTTTACTTAGAGGTTACATTTGTGCAACCCAACAATGCGATCACCCATTTAAAGGTTTCACATTTGCAAACCAATAGCACTAACATAAATTACACATGTGCAATCCAAACACACGGACATTACTTTGTGTACAATGTTGCTCACAAACCTAGGTTTTTTATTGTAAGGATGCACGTGTACAAATCGACGGTAGTCGGCGACGGAATTAGCAATGATTGGCAGTGGTGGCCAATAGTGAGGTTGTTAATGGTGTAATGGTGGTCTCGTCGGTAGCAATGGTTTGATTATTAAACTGTGTTGGGAAAAATATGCTTACAAATATATCCTCTTTTGTTGACACAAAAATATACAACTTGTTTATATAATTGTATGTATTAACATTAACATATGTGCACATATACATATATATTCAATCAAATATATTCTCATCTATAATCTACAAAACAAGCTTCATCAAATGGCCAAGCTCCAATCGTCAAGATCCGAGTTCAAGTAGAAGCCGATGTCGAAGATTCCTACAAACAAACGTTCGAAGTTTATGTGCTTACAAAATAAATTATCAAATGAGTTTAAGTTTTTATAAAATAATTTTTATAAAAACTTTTATAAAAATTGAGAAATTTTTTATAAAATCACAAGCTTGGTAGTCAAAGCAAATGAATTCCTATTTTGGCAAATACTAAACATAATCTTCTATTGAAATAAGCCAAAACCATATTTAGCAAAAGGAATCTCTTAAAGAGGTAAACTTCCAACATGCTTTGTGCATTTGGTTTCTAAACTACCATTTTTATGATTAAATTCAAACTTAAGAAGTATGGCACTTACCCAACTTTTCTAAAGCTTCTTTACAGTGCATTTTATGGTAAAAATGGGTTGTGTGTGATTTTGGTAAAAGACCAACGTCTATATTCACAAGTCTCAAAAAGTTCCAGCAGGCCGACGGTCGATGCCACGGTCAACCGTGGATCGACCGTGGACAGTCTGGACACTTTTTGAGCTTGCACCTTTTTTTCTTATTTAAGGCAACTCAAGTTTTGTTTTTTACTAAGCTCTTGCAATCTGAAAAACACAGAACACATACAAAATCTTGTGAGCTCATATTCTTTGATAAATATTCAATCTTTCAAGATCAAGAATGAAGCAAGAGTGAAAGCCTTCAAAGTTCAAACACTACATTACCTTCTTATATATTTGTAATAGAGTGAGGATCATCTCTAGCCTTAGAATTAGAGAGAAGTGAGGATCATCTCTAGCCTATAGAATTAGAGAGAAGTGAGGATCAACTCTAGCCTTTCCAATTAGAGTGAAGTGAGGTTTATCTTAACCTTGTTTGCAAGAGTGAAGTGTAATTCTTGTAAGCTAAAGAGAGAAGTTGTAAAAGGTTTATCTCTGCCTTTAAAGAGAGAAGTTAGTGGAGCAACTCTTGGTGGGTGAGGCCAAGGAGTGGATGTAGAGCAAGGTTGTTAACCCTTGCTTGAACCACTATAAATCATTGTGTCCTAGCTACTTCATTGGTGATATCTTTCTTCCTTAAACTCTTTAATTACTTGCAAATATTGTTAAAAACTTTAAAAAGTGGGCATATAACCTATTCACCCCCCTCTAGGTTCTAACAAACTGGTTTAACCTATGATTAATGCATACTAATAGAAAATATTATTTTTTACATAGGTTTGTTAAGGACAAACTATACCAAAATATTAAAATCTTATAATTATATACAATTAACTATAGTTTTAAAGATAAAACAACAAAAATTTCAAAAATGCATTATTGTATGCATATTTATATTTTTTTAATTGTTTATCCTTACTAGGTTTTTGCATATCATCATCAACAAAAAATGAAAAATCCGGAAAATTTCATATCGAAGAACACGAATTAGGATTTAAGCGATATAGATTATGTGTGTTCTTAATTGACGATTCTAGATTCAGATTGTGGATTCAAACATAAGTTGGTCAATTTCGATTATGTAGCAAATTTGTTCCTTGTGAGATTACCAACAATCTAGATTTTGGGTGTGCGTTCTTTATCGATTTGAGATTTTGAATTTAAGTGTGCACACTTTTTATTACATGTATGGTTTTGAGTTAGGGTTCTCGATTGTTTGCGGTTTCGATTGAGTGTGCGATTTTGATTGTGTCCAAATTGTCTTTGTGATTTCGAGTAACTGATTGACGAATACGAAAATAGAGCTAGGGTTTTCAATTTTGTTCCCATTTTGAATCTACATCGATCTTGTTCTTGTTTTGAATCAAGATATGGAAATTGGTTTCATATCTTATAATCTTGTTCCATATAGGGCAAATTACTGAGAAAGGTAACATAAATATTAAAATTTGTCAATAAAGGTGATGTTCAAATTTTTATACCAAAAAAAGGCTTTTAAATTTTAATTTCTAACAAAAAAGAGTATGGTGACCTGAATGACCTGTTAGGCACTTAGTCAGCATGTTAAGAATGTCCAAATTTACTAATAAAGGTAATATCTAACTTTTTAAGTCAAGAAAATGATGATAAATTTTAATTTGTAATAAAAAAGGTATGGTGACTAAGGCTGACAATTTGGGACGAGTTCTTGTTACCGTGTTCGTGTCAATTACATGTCGACCCATTTTTGACTATTTATTTATCGGTTATATTTCTGGTCGACCCATTCTTGCCAAATGTATTCGACAAGTTTTTTTTATTTTCCATTACCCGTATTATTTTTTTTTGATACAAACTTCAAATACGATTTTTGTTTCGATTCAAACTTTAGAATTCAATGCTCATTATAATTTGATTTGATCTTCAAATTTTGGTGTTTGTTTCAATTTAATTTTAATCCTGAACTTCAAATTTTGTTCATATAAGTTAATACAATTATAAAGCCAAAATAAGATATTGAAGTACATACCAAAGTACCAACTCCAAGTAGTTAAATGTCAAAGTACCAAAACAATACATTCCAAATATCATATACCAAAATGATGTAACATTGTTTTAATTTTAATCTTTTGTTGTTATATAAAGGAAAGAGAAAACACACACACAAATATGAGCTTATATCCAAATATGATACTTTATTTTGTTTCAAATTGAAAGTCGACATCCTTTATTGGTATAGAAAAAAGAACATTACCTTTATTAACAAAATTTGACATTTATGTTACATTTTTCATCAATTTGCGTAATATAAAAATTAGTCATGTCATCAATTTAACTTGTTACCTATTATGACGATAACCGGTTAGCTTTAATGTTAGAAATTGAAATTTAGATTGCTTTCTTAGCCTAAAAAATTGGACATTACCTTTATTGACAAATACCGATATTAATGTTACATTTTTCGGCATTTTACCCTTACATATATGTAAATGAGTACATGTTCATGTTTTTTATTTTGTTTTTTATTTTGATCTTGTTCTATATTTTGATCTTGTTCCAAATTGTTCTTAGATCCCTATCGTGGAGCTTCAAAATCTAATCAATCTACAATGGAACATATAATTGATTTTCAGTTTTCGTTGAACTATTGAATCCTACTCATTCGTGTTTGAGATTCCTTTTAGCTCTCGTATCTTTTGTGTTGAAATTTCTTTATTGATTTTGAGGCTTTTGGATATTTTCACTTCCAGGTTTTTGAATAATTTGTTCATATCCATATGGAGTTTATTTCACATAATAGTAATAAAATTTGAAAATTGTTCTATCAAGGTTACCAATGAGAAAATTCACAATATGAAATAAAAGAAACAACCATAATAAAACACTTTTCAAATTTGGTTGCTAGTTTTCAAATATCTGTGATGTTTATTAGCTAGTAATTATCTTTAACAGGTTATTGGATTATTTCAACCATTTATCAATAAGTAAAACACAATGTTACTAAATTACAAACCGCCTATTGAATTCTTATATTTTTCGTGTTCAAACGTAAGATCAAGGCCTAAATTGTTAAGCATTTTATGTTAGCTATAATGTTCTTTACAACTTTTTATGACAAATAAACAACAAGAAAGCCACATGCCAACCATTTGATGGACTGATGGTTAGCTGAATTATTCGAACCATTTAGATTTTAATCTAACCCATTCTTAACACAACCGAACGATTTGTAAATCCAACGAACCAACAACTTTGCTTATAGTTTGGTCTAGATCATAACCAAAAGAAAACGGCTCATGTTCATCCATGTGTATTTATCTTCGGTTAAAAGTGTTTTGCATTTACTTATTTCTTACTTTTTTTTTGCGATATGAATGATCTCAAAACACTTTATTCATTTTTTTTAACAACAAACATACGCACATCCTATTTTACACATATACTCAAAATGACTTTAACCTTTTTAAAAAGGAAAGAACACCTAATTCACATTTTGATATCACTATTTTTTAACAACATACACACATCCTATTTTATATATGCTCTCCGAATGATTTGAACCTTCAATCTTAAAAAGGAAAAAATACCTCATTCACATTTTGATATCGCTATTTTTTAACAAAAAATATACACATATCCTATTTTACACACGCTCTCAAAATAATTTAAACCTTCAATCTTAAAAAATATCAGTAGAACAAAGTTCTTTTGATAGAACAATAATAAAGAGATTTTGAAAACGGATATAAATAATTAAATATAAACAAGTTGAAGGTTGAAAAATATAATCAAATAGTAACAAATGAAAATAAAATATTGTGGAAATAAAATTAAATTCAAAAGAAAAGTCCCTCGTTGAAAAACACGAGAAACAACCACCAACAAGAGAAGAGAAGAGAAGAGAAGAGAAGAGCTCCTCCCTCCTCCGTCGAAATTTACCAGACTCATTCGTCGTTCCTCTCCCTTTTCAAATCCCAGTTTCCTCCATTTTCACCCTCGCTCTCCCCAAACCCTAGCCATGTCCGTTACTCTTTGAATTCACACACCGACAGGTCCGCCGCTTTCTTTCACCGGCGACCGCTGGACTTTAGATGGCTGATACGCCGCTGGCATCGGCTAGGGTTTTTATATTTTTAAAATTTTCAATCTCAGATCTCCTGTGGACCAACTTGAATCGCCGATCATCGGGATCCGAATAACAAGGTTTGAAAATTGTCACCGGTATGGCTGCCGGAAAGGGAGGGTTGTTAGAGAAAATATGGAGGTTTGTACGGACGGTTTATTTTATGGTGGTGATGGTTGCTTCGTTATTGGTCTTATCGCTTCCTCTTCTGGTAGCACTTGGTGATATATTGGTTCCTTGTGTTTTGATTTCGAGCTTTACCTGCGTCAGATGCTACAGCTTCAAAGAGCATTTGAATAGATACTCGTTTAGAAGTTCATTGACCGATGTTCCCGTAGTTTCAGTCATCAGATCTCTCGTAATCACCTGTAAGTATGCAAGTTTATTTTCGTTGTTTGCATTTGCGATTCTTCGCCCTCTATCATTCAATCTTAATATTTATCTGTATGGCTCCTTGCATTATCTTTTTTTTATCTCTGGGCAATTTTGTTTCATACTCAACATGTTTTGATTACTGCTTTAAGTAACAACCATCACCATCATCACAATGCACATATATGTTCAGTGTTTTTTGTGTTATTTTCTTTTGTTTCTATTTTTCTAATCATCTATGAACTTCAAGCTACTGTAATGTAACTTCTTATTTGCTCCGAATAGCTTTGTCACATATTCACACGAGAAAAGAGTTTGTGCTTCTGGATGAATTTGATTTTTTCAAGTCTTATTTTGTCTCGCAACACTTGTTATAATTTATAAACAGTCTTGTGTAAGTTTTATTTATTTATTCAATTTTGTACCTAAAATAAGGCTCATATCAAATTTGAAAAGTAAAAAAGCGCTACTACATGTCTGGATGCCAAACGTTATTGTAGTGATACTACTTGATCGCACATGGGTTTGTTGATATCATTGAGCTATTCTTCTTTTGCTGCATATAAAAAGTGAAACTTTGATAACTGTGTCTAAATTGTGGGGATACTGCTTTTTGTACCCTCATGGGCCTCACTGTCTTCCTTTTACCTTTTTTATTTTATTTTATGGATTGCCATATTTGTAATCAAATGGGATAATCATCCAAAAGTTAAAGGATGTCAAAATGGGCTTTATTTTGATGTAGAAGGTATAACTGTAACAGGGATCAGAAGTATTATTGGTAAAGCTTCAAATGTGTAAAGGTGTTAAAGAATACTGTGCTTACATGAAATTTGTTTGTTGCATACTTGCATTAATTTCTTTATTGTTTTATCTAGATAACATTGACTTCAGTTTCTGAATTTCATAATCAGTCCGTGTGTGTCTATTGCAACTGTGATTACTGAGGACCCTCCTCCATGAGTGTTATTATAGTCTCCTCTTTGTGATTGCAGGTGTTTATATGATTTGTGATGGTCCTGTGCTTTCATATGGGCAATATCTTGGAACAGTGACATTATGCTCTGCCTTTTCAGTTCTTCTTTTATCAGTTAAAGTGTGTGTTTTCACTGTCAATTCACAACTCGAGGCTGAAGCTTCATCTTCTTCGTCAAGACAAAGGCTTCATTTGAAGAAGTCATGGGGGATGCCTGTTCTGTTTCTGTCATCTGTGGTTTTTGCTCTTGGGCATACTGTTATCGCTTACCGGGCAAGCTGCAGAGCACGGAGAAAGCTTATGCTTCACCGGATTGATCCTGAATCAGTATGTAGAGTTACTGCTATAATATTCACATAAGCATCACTCCTACTTGATAAGCATTTGAATACCTTTTGTCATTGTATTCAGTCCAAAGGCATAGAGTTAGCTCAATAAACTCTATGATAGGTGTTTTCATATTTCAAGACATTAACTTGGTTTATAGAAATTATTATTCTGATCATGTTATAGCTCATGGATAAACTGAAACAACTTGTATTTTCAAGATTATGCTCTGGTCGATGCTTTCTGGAAGTATTTTATAGCTTCTTTCTTATGACTATTTTGAATATGTAGGTTCTTTCAAGCAAGCTTTTATTTTCATCTGGGTATGCTAAAATCCCACGTTCTCCTACTCCTGCTGCTGGTAGGACCCCAAAAAGTGATAGTGAAATCAGACGAAAACCTGTGGGTCAAGGTCGTAGTGATGGTGAACTTTCAGTTCGATTACTAGCTGACGTTGACAGTCTATTCATGGGTTGGCAGGGTGGTGTCACCCTTCACTACAAACTTAGTATGCCCAGTCCACCTTCACGTACACTATCTTCTACACTTTTCGAGAGACCATTCTTAAATGTTATTCCAAAAACCCAATATCATCTTCGCAGGAGTTTTAGCAATCAAATTCGCACCTCTTCTCTCTATGCTCCTTTATTAGATGGTACCAATTCCCCTGTGCTTTCTGAAGAAATTCCTGTTTTCAGTTTAAATGAAGGCGCTGTTGAGAATGTCACTAGTAATTCTGCTTACCACTCACTTGAACAAGTTTCTGAAGTAAATGGCGAGTTTGGGATCATTTTGGTGCATGGATTTGGAGGGGGAGTTTTCTCATGGAGGCATGTTATGGGCGAGTTATCTCGGCATGTTAATTGTATTGTGGCTGCTTTTGATCGTCCTGGCTGGGGTTTGACTTCAAGACCCAAGCGAGGTGAATGGGAGGCAAATAATTTGCCCAATCCTTATATGCTTGATACTCAGGTGATTTATCCATATTTTCATGATAATAACATTTTTTATTTGGCAATCTCGCAGTTATATAACTAGTATCAAGCATACAAATTAACTTTTTTGTTTCTATATTTTCCAGGTTGACATGCTTCTTTCATTCTGCAAGGAGATGATGCTTTCTTCTGTTGTGCTTGTTGGGCATGATGATGGAGGCCTCCTTGCTTTGAAGGCTGCACAAAGAGTCAAGACCTCACCTAGTCATGTTGATGTAAGTTGACTCATTTTTTGTATTTTTCTTTGACATCCTTTGAAAAATGTAAAAAATAAAAATAGTGAGATAGCACTGCCTTGCTAATTTCAAGAAGTCCTGTATAAGACCGAAACTGTTTATTTTCTTAATTAGTAAATTCTTCCAACCATCAAGTATGCACTTGGATTAGCTCTGACAATGGGTAACAATATAAATTCCATACTTGTGGCCAAACCCTATGTTATAAAATTACTAAAAAAAGATACATTTTTCAGGTTGAAATAAAAGGCGTAGTATTGCTCACAACAAGTTTATCGAGAGAAGTTGTTCCTGGATTTGCTAGAATACTCATGCGTACCGCTTTAGGGAAGAAGCATTTGGTTCGTTCTTTACTTCGAACAGAAATTTCTCAGGTTGTTAACCGGCGGGCATGGTATGATGCTACCAAGCTAACAATGGACGTGCTAAGTCTCTACAAGGTAACTAAATAAATATGTGACTTTTGTAAATTATTATAAATACTGCAGTCATTTTATTTTGGAGACAAAAGAAAGGATTTGGAAAGAAATGTAAAGAAACTAAAATTCTTTTTACCGTGTTCCAATTTTTTTTAAGGAGTAGAAAAGATTCAGAAAGAAAATTTAATCAGTTCTCAATCCTAAAATTTCCTTCCACTACTGGAAAGATTTGGAAGGAAAGGAAAACTTTTATCACTTTCTACTAGGGACCAAATTACTCCTAATCACAATTAATAATTTTAGAAAATAAGGGTATTGTTGTTAGTTACACATTTTCTTTCTTTTCTCTTTAACTTGAGACCTCAAAATAAAAATATTACTCTCTCTTCATAGATCTTCTTTCAAACTCGGGAACATTAAAAACTGAAACTATTATCGTTTTTCTCCATAATTTTCTTTTATGTTCTTTTCTTTCCTTTCTGAACTCGGGAACCCAGACTTTGCATTACTTAAAATAACTGGTTCGGTATTGGCATCAGGCGCCACTATGTATAGAAGGTTGGGATGAAGCATTGCATGAGATTGGTAGGTTGTCATCTGAAACAATTCTCACACAACAAAATGAATTATTATTGGTAAAAGCAGTGGAGGACACGCCACTTTTAGTTATTGCTGGAGCTGAAGATGCCCTTGTTCCTCTAAAATCTGTTCAATCCATGGCATCCAAGTTTGTAAATTCTGTGAGTATACTCTTACTTTAACAATGTATTAATTCTCTTAGTAACTTGGGCCTCCTTACACATGGGAAAAGGAGTCACAGGTCAAAATGGGTTTGAGTCGGTCTAGGTTGATTCGCGAACACTCTTTTCTTTCCATTTTATAAATCTCTTACTGCCTGTTCTCGAGTTTAAGGAGAGGAAAAGAAAGGAAAAGGGAAGGGGATCTTTTCCTTCCAAATCCTATCATTTTTGGGAGGATAAGAATTGAGGCAACTTTTCTGGTTTTCATTCCAAATCCTTTCCTTTCCTTCGCTAAAAAAACTCGAGAACAGGGTGTAGAAAATTTAAACGATCTACTCTAATTGAAAACAAAAATAGAAAATCACGGTGATAGCTAGAAACTCGAATAAAATGATTCAGGAGGTATATTGGGTGCACTAAAAATGCCCTTTGGATGACTTTTAGTCTGTTGGACTCTTTCAACAGTTTTCTTGTTTATCTTATTAACCATTTGACCAGTTTGAGATGAAATAGTCTCAAATGGACCCATTTATAAGTAAATGGGTTGATATTGCTATCTTTTACCCATAGGAGAAGAAAGTTGATGTTGTAAGGGCCTAGGCCCAAGGGTCATCTTTTTTCGGACCATGAAAAACTGTATAAATTGAGTTATTTATTTTCCAAGCAACTGTACATGAAGTAAACGTCGATTTTATAAAAGTGTCCAGATTGTAAAAATTGGTGATTTTGAACGAATCATGCAAATGCCAAAAGGACTATCATACGTTCTGGCGAAAATAACAGGGTGTTTTCTTTTACTTTCTTCACATCTTTACGACGCAAATGCGTTATTTTCAACCAAAAAGTCAACAGAAAATGGTTTGGAATGTCAATAAACAATTGTGAAATTTAGTCATCATCTTTTTGGGTTTTAAAGCATCATATCATTTTCTTACACACAGCACAAACAGTTAGTAAATCAAAATCTATCTGACCAAAAATTACATATATACCCATGCAGAGGCTAGTTGCAATATCTGGTTGTGGACATCTGCCTCACGAGGAGTGCCCAAAGGCGTTGCTTGCAGCTGTCTTACCATTTATTAGCAAACTGTTGATTTCAGTAGATTCTGAAAACGAATAGGGGATCTTAGCAGTAGGTTATGTAAGAAACTTGGTTGGGTAGGGGATTCGATTCGGGTGTGGGGGGTTTGGTGGTTTTATTCGTTCAAGAGGAATGAGTCCAAATTGCTCATCCCTTTTGTGTATTTTTGATAAGCTAGTTTCATGGTGGAGCCAGGCCCTGGTTCTATGTTTTGGGCCGGCTAAAGTGCTCTCTCACTCACTCACGTGTAATTTGTTTATCCCTTTGTGGTTGGTTGGCGTTTGAGGGTTTCACCAATTGTTTATAAACCTGTTGTGAACGGTTAACTGTTCTAAACAGTCCTGTTGAATCAAAGTGTTTGTTATAGAAGATACACCAACTCATTACACTTGTTTCCTTTTGCTGTCCCCAACTTTCCTATGATTTCTCGTTGAACATTTTCTTTTTTAGATGAAGGTGCAAAATAACATTATTGTTTTTCCACTTTTACCAATAATAAGATCATGATTTGAAGCAACGCAATTTCTTCTTATTTTCCACCAATCATTGAGGTGAATTTCAGTTGCTGATAGAAGAAATGAAAATCAAAATAAGAGTATATATTTGTGGAACTGTTCTGTACAAGGATCCATTATTCTTTTTTTTTAAACAACTTCTAAATCTACTCTAATTTGTTCTTAATAGGATTTGAACCCATGATCTTTAGTCAATGGACAAACATCACACAAAGCACGTAAGTGCTTATCACTAGGATACAACCTAAGTGGCTAAGGATCCATTACTCGACCAACAGGATCTTTGGGGTTTGAGTTATGGATGGGTTTAGAGAGGGTCATAAAAAAGACGATCTTGACCTTGAATCCAAGAATTTTAGGCTTATTTCAAACTTGATTCTATGGTGTGTTGAGTCTTCTATGGTGTGATGAGTCTTCTTACAATCAAATAATCTTTACTTTCATCTTAATCTAATTTGCTAAGAGATATTAAAAGTAAAGGTTGTTTGATTGATTTTTTTTATTAAGATCTGATAACGTAAAATCTAATAGAACAAAAGATATATTACATATGAAAACCTTATAAAGTTATAAAACACCAAACGTCAATAAACCATAAGCAACAAACCTATAAAATTTTTAACGCCACCGTCGTTGGCAAGCTCAAACTACTTGACCGTTGCTGACTCAAACTCTGTGACTATTGCCAATCTACTTAGAGTCTTTGCTATCCTCATACTACAAGAATATTGTCATTGTACTTACGTTTTTGAACACTTCCCACCGTACTCACACTCTCCGACCTTTGTTATTGTACTCAAAGGCACCGTTGATGCCTAATGGCTCTACAAAAACTGGAAACAAAAATGGCCGATATTATCTGCTTCCTCTAACTCATTTCTCACCATAATTTAATATTTTTATTGAAATGCTAGTTTTAAATTTTAAACAACCCCTCTCTCTCATAGGAGACTAAGAGTTGTGTTGTAGTACCATACTACTAATAAATTAAAGTATTAGACATTTAGACTGCATTCTTAATGTTTAAAGAAAGAGAAAAATAAAATCTAACAAGTGAATACACAAGTATATAAACTAGAAAACTTAAAAATAAAACCAAACTGTGAATTTTGATACGAGTTCGGTTTTATTGGCTCGGATTGGTTTTTTTATTTATAATAATAAGCTAATATAAACACTTTTTTCATTCATTCGCTCGTAAACTAAAAAGTTATTCATACACCCACTTAAAATTATCAATCAAAAAAGATGCTACTATTTAACTTTCTTTCACTCACGTACTATATATGTTAAATAATTTAATTATAATTTTTAATTTAATATAAATTATACATTCATAAATATCACTTCATAATTGCAAATATAACCACTCCTCAAAAATTCAAAATAAACAAACAAATGGCGCCTCGTAGATACTCCAAAGGGAAATGCATGGACGCGACGTTCCTCTGCTAACATTGTACATCTGTACGGCAGCAATCGAGTCCGACAACTAGCCTCTTAGTCTCGGTGCTCGCCACTCCCCTGCGCATTTTAGCCCCCAGCCATCACTAGTTATCGCAGTGAGAAGCAATTTTGTTTTTGTCGGTTTGTGTTTGATCGACGTGTTCGTCAGCTGCGAGCCAGTTTCAACTTTCAACCTGGTAAGGTTATTGATCGTTTATTTGTTTGATGAATTTGTTGTTGATGTAACATTTGTTATCTCACAGTAGAATTTTAACTTATAAAATCTGGTAGCAGTAATTTAGGGCTTCTAGTAGTGATTTAGATGGAAGATTTCGATATTGTTGCTCTCGATATGTTGTTCGTGATTTGACCCGTATGAAATATCTTCGATTCTAAGCTTATTTCTTGCCGCTCTACATTTGATATCTGTTTGTTTTCTCACGGTAATTCTAATGGTTTTAGCATTACTGTCGATATCTACTGGCGATTACACTTGGACCGATCATGTCGATCTTATTGTTCCCGTAACTTTTATTCTTTTAGCAGTATTTATTTCAAATTTCATTATTGTTTGAGGTTGTTAATTTTTCTATCAAGCATTTGGCGTCGGCTTGTTTTTTCACTGTAAGTTTTAGTCCTATTATTACGTGTATATATTGATATTGCAATTTCTAGTGGTGATTTCAGTTGATGGATCGTTGTGGTTATGTTTTTTGTGTTTTTTTCTCTTTATTCCATTATTTCATTGAAATTTTGTCGTTTTAGTAGGCAATTTTCAATTCAAGTTACTATGTGACAGGAAAATGTAGTGAATTCTCTAAAAGGCCAAGAAACAAGGGGAATTTTCAAAATAAAACGCCTCTTGAGATTACATGCTTCACATGACATGAAAACTACTGCAAAGTTAAAGTATAGAGAAAATAACAAACTGACCCACTAACCTTGATACTAGGAAAAACTACTCTGACCACTACCATAAAATAACTGAAAAACACAACTGAATTTGACTACTTCAGCACTAAAGTAATTAACTATAAAATCAGGTTTATACAAAGATTCCCCCTTAATCCTGATCTTATAGAGTTGACGCACCAAGCATATTCCTTAGCTTCAGAAACGGGTCAAGCTTCAGTGGTTTTTGTCAAAATGTCAATTGTCAGCTACCTGGTTCTCTGACTTGTAATACTCTAACCCAACCTGTTTCTTCTCATCCAAATCCCTTAAAAAATAAAACTGAAAGTCAATATGCTCACTCCTTCCATGCGAGAGTGCGAGACTGGATTCTTAGCTAGGTTTATGGCTGACATATAATCAATCAGTATTTTCATGGCTTTCTTTAGTGGAATGTGCATCTGATTCTTCAGACTTGATACCCAAATGGCTTGAGATGCACCAGAGGCTGCAACAATGTATTTGGCTTCGCATGCTGAGAATGCAACAGTGGTTTGTTTCTTTGACGACCGCAAGAATGCGGCACTGACAAGTACAAAACATTAACCAGACGTGCTTTTCCAGTCATCCAAATCTCCAGCCCAATCACTATCTGAGTAACCAACGATTGATCGACTGTTTGTAGACGAGTAAAACAAACCAAACTCACAAGACCCCTTTAAATAACGAAGGATGCGTTCGGCCACTTGCAAGTGAGATTGAAATAGTGACTCCATAAATCCGCTAATCAGACCAACACCATAAGAAATGTCTGGTCTTGTTAATTCAGGGTCTCTAAAATTTGCTTAAAATAGGTTGAATCTACCTGTGTCCCTTCTCCTTCCTTTTTGAGTTTCATACCACCTTCAACAGGAGTCTTTGTTGGATTGCAATTATCCATTTCAAACTTCTTCAAGATATCAGCAACATTTATCCTTTGAGACAAGAAAATTCCATCACCTCTTTGAACTACTTCAATACCAAGAAAGTATGACATAAGACCTAAATCGGTCATCTCGAACTCCATAATCGACCCTTTAAATGTATCTGTCATGCTTGTGCTTATTAAAATCAGATCGTCAACATACAGACACACCATTAAAACATCACCAAAGTTATTGACACCACCAAGTATCTTTATTGGAAACATACGATTTTTTGTCATCACAGACTAGAGAATGAATATATCTTGCTTATCATAGATCGAGACCATTACAAATAGTCATGTCATACCCCTTTTCATGAGCTGACCATACTTAACAGATTACTCTTGAGCCCTGGCACATCAAAGACATCAAAAATATATTTGTGATCTCCATTTTCAGGTTGATAAGCATCTTCCCCTTTCCGAGCATCGTTATACACCTGCCATCACCAAATTTAAATTTTAAAGTGCACGAATCATCAAGGTTTGAAAACAACTCCCTTTTCCCACACATATGATTATTGATTAGTGCACCCCGTGACGAGAAATCATGTTTCGTGCTCCGATGTTTCATTAGTTGAAATGGCCATCAAAAGATGATGGTATACCTCTTCATCTTGTTGGGTGTAATTAGACCTCTGATCAGGGCAGTTTCAACATTCACTAGCATAATGGCCAAATTTCTAACATTTGAAACGTTGAATATTGGACGTGTCATACCAACACGGCCTCTCACATATTGATGTTGACTAGAATCAGGTTTTTCTTGATCAATATCTTGATTTACTTCAGGAACATAATTGTGGTTGTAATCATCATGCCTTTGGTAGTTTTGGAATTAAATGCCTTGTCCTCGTTCTCTTCCGTTTGCGTTACTCCAATTTTTGTCGGTGTCACTATTTTGTCTACTCTTAATAGAGGCTTGTGCTTGTAGCGCTTGTTCAATTGGCCTCTTACTCTCTGTTATCAGAGACAAATGGTAGAATAATTTCTGTGATTCATTCTGAACAAAGAACCGAAATATATACAAGAAGAACATAGCTAAACTAGGAAACTGTATAAACTAAACTAGGAAACTGTATAAACTATAAAAGGTAACTAAATACCCTGCTAAACATAGCTATACAGCTGTAATACAGAATTCTAACACTCCTCCTCAAGTTGGAGCAAAGATATTAATCATACCCAACTTGCTACTAATGAAATCTATCTGTGGTTTACGAAGAGGTTTCGTAAAGATGTCTGCAAGTTGATGTTCAGTTCTAACATGCACCGGTAGAATCAATGGAGGATTTGATTGTGTGCCAACAACATGATCTCTGATTAAGTGACAATCAACTTCAATGTGTTTAGTCCTCTCATGAAACACTTGATTCTTGGCTATATGGATAGCTGACTGACTATCACAATAAAGCCTCATCAAACCATCAGTATTCACCCCAAGCTCTTTCAGTAGTCTTTTAACCCAGGTCATCTCACATGAAACATCTGCCATGGCTCTATATTCTGACTCAGCACTCGATCGTGAGACAATGTGTTGTTTCTTGCTTTTCCAAGACACTAGATTCCCACCAACAAAGACACAATATCCGGTAGTAGACCTTCTGGAAACAGGACAACCAGCCCAAACCGCATCCGAAAAACCATATACTTTTCCATTCCCTTCTTCGGTGAATGCACCTACTTGACAGTGTCCCTGGTCAGAATAGAGTATTCCTAATCCTGGTGTGGCTTTAAGATACCTTAAAACACGAAGAGCCGCATCCCAATGACCTGTGTAAGGATCAGACATGAACTGGCTCAAGACACTTACAGGGAACGATATATCAGGTCAAGTTACTGTCAGATAGTTCAACTTTCCGATTAGTCTCCTATAACGCTCAGGGTCCTTCATAGGACTTCCATCCTTAGGAAGAAGTTTTCCTGTAGTAAGTATCGGGCTTTCCACTGGTTTACATCCTAGCAAACCACACTCGGTCAACATATCAAGAACATATTTTCGTTGAGATAAAAGAATTCCTTGTGGAGACCGGGAAACTTCTATCCCAAGAAAATAACGAAGACGTCCCAAATCCGTAATCTGAAATTGTGATTGTAGAAACTTTTTTAATTCTAAAATACCACTGTTGTCATCTCCGGTGATAATAATATCATCCACATAGACTACAAGAATGATTCGTAGACCCATATGATGTCTAAAAAACACAGAATGATCCTGGGAGCTTCGAGTCATGCCAAATTGTTGAAGGACATCAGAAAAACGTCCAAACCATGCTCTAGGAGATTGCTTGAGCCCGTATAAAAAGCGTCTTAATCGACACACTTTAGATGCCTCTTTCTTAATCATAAATCCAGGGGGCTGCTCCATGTATACCTCCTCCTCGAGATTGCCATTAAGAAAGGCATTCTTGACATCTAATTGATGGAGCTGCCAGTGATTAATTGCAACCAAAGCAATACAAATTCGAACAGATGGCATTTTGGCTATTGGAGAGAATGTTTCATCATAGTCAATCCCATAAGTCTGAGAGTAACCCTTGGCAACTAATCGGGCTTTCAATTGATGCAACGAACCATCGGGATTAAGTTTGACACTAAAGACCCATTTACAACCAACTGTGCGTTTTCCAGGAGGAAGCTGAACCAAATCCCAAGTCTCATTTGTCTGAAGGGCATCCATCTCCTCGTGCATTGCTTTAAACCATCCAGGATGACTAAGGGCCTCAGTTATATTTCTAGGAACAGAGTGGCTATCAATGCATGTATGGTAAGCATGTGATTCAGGTGAGAGGTGAGAGTTGGTAAGGTGGTTTTGAATAGGATATCTAGTACAATTCCTAGTGCTTTTCCGAAAGGCAATTGGAATTTCAGGAAGTGGTGCTCCAGGTGGGTCATAAGGTTTGGCATTGGGTTTGGGTATAGGTTGAGGTTCAGGGTCGGAGTGTGGTTCAGATGTATATGCAGGTGGGTCATAGGGTTCGTTATTGGGTTCAGGTACAAGTTGATGGGCAACTTCAGGTTCAGATGTATGCGGTGGAATAGGAAAGTTTCCAGTGTCATGGTCTGGAGTTGAGTTTTCTTGGAAATCTGCTGCTTGTCTTCGCTGTCTTGTGTACACCTTTGTGAATCGAGTATCCGTTTCTGTCGGTAGAGTTTGAGTCGGCACAGATGAAGTGTGTATAGGAAGGGTATAGGTCACACGATATGGAGTTTCTAGAGGGTCTGGGACAGGATTCAATGACTGTGAAGAACTAGCGGGGCTGTCATAGAAAGAACTCGACTCATTAAAAGTGACATCAGCACTTGTAAAGTATCGATGAAGAGTTGGGCTATAGCAACGATAACCCTTTTGAACACGTGAGTACCCGAGAAAGACACACTTGATGGCACGTGGATCAAGCTTATTATGTCCCGGACGATAATCATGAACATAACACACACAACCAAAGATTTTAGGAGCTAGAGGAAAGGGGGTACCCTTAGGAAATAGAAGGGAAAACGGAATTTTGCCGCCAAGAACAGAGGAGTGGATGCTACCTGTCCAGAAGTTTCAGAGTAACAACCTGTCGTATCAGCAGTGGATACTACCTGAGCACGAGGAGGGCGTGGGGGTGGATGAGATCCAGGCCATTATTGCGGTCGATTCGGACAATTGTACTTTGTGTGCCCATATTCTTTGCAATATTGACACTGGGTCTTCTTATTTGGCTCATTCTTCTTATTCCCTCCTTTACCCATTATTGCGGTCATTAAAAGTCATAAAAGCAGATACATCTGTGCCAGTAGATGGTTGTGCCTGTGAACTGTCCGAATACATTTCTCGAACAAGATGATATGTCGAGGCTAGGGATTGAGAGGCTGTGTGACTCAAAAGCAAAGGACGAGTACTTGAATACTTGGGAGATAACCCTGAAATAAATGTCATTACATCCATTTTTGCTAACTGCTCCTCCTGAACTTTGAAATCTGGTGTAACAGGGAAAAGAACACGTAGTTCCTCAGCTAATTTAGAGAGCCTCGTATAATAATAAGTAAGATCCGAGTCACCCTGCTCACATCTAAAATAAGAACCAAACACAGAGTAGGTGTGAGACAGAGATTCCTTTGCCGAGAAGGAAGACTGCAAATGCTCCCACATTTTCTTCGTGGTAGGGTAATTTTGAGCAATACTCAAAACTTGATGTTCCATAGCATTCCATAGGGCCATTCTAATCCCACTATCATCAAGTTTCCACTCCATGGTTTTAGGGTTTGGAGGATTGAGATTTAGATATCCATCTTTATCCAAATTTCGAGACCAGTTTGGACGAACATACTCCATTGTGCCCAATTATTTGAATTTAGCTTGACTGGTATTTTTAAAATAGCAGAGTAGTTGACAATACCTGGAATTGTAGTATCATTTGGTTTTGTATCATCTCCCATCTTAAAGAAAAACAAATTCTGATCAGCGATGGAGTGGTGGTCCGATGACAAGGGCTTCACAACAGAGTTCGTCTATTGTGAGATCGAGAATTAGAACCGAAGTCGGCCAGGCAGGATCGTCAGAGATGATGATCGGAAAACAGAACAGAAGTCGACCGGGATCAATCTAGGTTTTTTTCAAGAGGTATGTTACTGGCAGGCTTAGTAGGGTTGTATCATGAACCTGACTCTGATACCATGTTATCAGAGACAAATGGTAGAATAATTTCTGTGATTCATTCTGAACAAAGAACCGAAATATATACAAGAGAAACATAGCTAAACTAGGAAACTGTATAAACTAAATTAGGAAACTGTATAAACTATAAAAGGTAACTAAATACCCTGCTAAACATAGCTATACAGCTGCAATACAGAATTCTAACACTCTTCTTCTCATTCATCTGCTGTTCATGAGCTTGCAGAGTACCTGATAGTTCGTCAACTGTCGTCTCGGACAGATCATGGACTTCTTCAATAGTCATCACAATGTGCTCAAATTCAGAGGTAAGCAACCGCAAGATCTTCTCAACCATGGCCTGTTCTTCCTGCTTTTCTCCATATACTTTCATTTGGTTTGTGAGTGCTAGGAGCCGACTCACAAAACTTGCTATAGACTCAGACGATTCCATTTGCAGTATCTCATATTGACGCCTTAACATTTGGAGTCTCACCTTTTTTGCTTTATCAGCACCTTTGTAGGTTGTCATCAAGGTGTTCATGCCTGTTTTGATGTCGTCACGGCTGTAATTTTCTCGAAGACTTCATCTATTACTTCTTGATGAATTTGGTAGAGAGCCTTCTTATCCTTCTTCTTGTTTTCATGATGAGCAGCCCTTTGACTATCGTTTGCATTTACTCCAGGCTCTTCAAAACCATGCTCCACAATTGCCAGCAACTAGTGGTAATCAAATAGACTCTCACCTGGACCGTCCACCGATCATAATTATTTCCGTCCAACTTAGGAACAATTATTTGAGTAGAGCTGTTCATAGCCATAGCTCTGATACCACTGATAGAAAAATGTAGTGAAATTCTCTAAACAAAACTGGAGAACAAGGCCAAGAAATAAGGAGAATTTTCAATATAAAACACCTCTTGAGATTACGTGCTTCACATTACATGAAAACTACTGCAAAGTTAAATTATAGAGAAGATAACAAACTGATCCACTAACCTTGATACTAGGAAAACTACACTGACCACTACCATGAAATAACTGTAAAGGCACAACTGAATTTGACTACTTCAGCACTAAAGTAATTAACAGGATTATTCTAACACTATGCAAGGTTGCGTACTTGCCTTTGTAGATAATAGGAAGTAGTTAACACTGAATGATGCTTGTTATTGTTGAATTTCATGATTGAAGTTTTTATTTCAAGTCTTTCTTTCATCCAACGTTGCTATTATTTTGTATTTTATTATCACTACCGGAGACTTGTGTTCTACATCTTCGAGGTTTACTCTGTGTTTTTCCTAGCATTACCGGTTAACATCTTGCCAAGGAGTTGATATCACAATCTGCGTCCAGATTTTTGATGTCTTTGTGAGTGAAAACTGCAGGAATAGGCTCATTTTACGCCAAATTGGGCTCCTCTTTCGGAACTGAATTATTGTGCATTTTCCAGTTTTAGTATGAGCAATTGAACATGTTTTCCTCTTAAGATAATAATGGTCTACGGAAGAATTATATGTTCCCTTATTTGAATAGCTACTATTTGTAATACACTTTCCTTATACCATGATGCTGTAAATTTATATTTGATTTATGACGCTCATTGTATTTCACTAATTTGTAATCTACAGACATGACATCACTTAATGAAGGAAATGCAAAATTATCTGGGGAAATTGAGTTCAGGTGGGGTCGTAAGGGGCGTGTTGGTAGAAGTAATCCTGATATACAATATTATGAATCATTTACTTACGATGGTTTAGATTATTTTCTTTATGATTCTGTTTATATGTGGGGTGAGGGTCAATCAGAGCCACATATTGGTAAGATTATTGAGATATTTGAGACTCCACGCCTTAAGAAGATGGTGAAGGTTGTTTGGTATTTGCGTCCCACAGAGGTACAAAGTTGGTTAAGAGGCACTCATTTACTCAACAAGGAGTTATTTTTGGCTTCTGGTGAAGGTGATGGTGTTTATAATTTTAATCCCCTGGTACTAAAACAATTTCAATGTCTTCTGTCTTTTTTATTAAAAAATCAAATGGTTGTTTATACTAATATTCTAATTTTCTAATTTGCATATGGCTCTTTAGGAAACAATATCTGGGAAATGCAATGTTGTCTGCATATCTGAGGATAAGAGGAATCCAAAAGCATCTACGGAAGAATTAACAATGTCAGACTACGTATTTTATCGTACATTTGATGTTGGAAAATGCACGTTATTAGCTCAATTTCCAGACAAGATTGCTGGAGTTGAAGGTTTATTTTTTGCCTGTTGCTACCATTGTGGTTGCATGCCTATATTTCAATTTTGTAGCTTCTAGGTAGTTTCTAAAGGTCTTTGTTATCTTAATTTCTGTCTCTGAATCGCTTAATTGATATATGATAGAATCAATGGTAGTTGTGAAGCTGTTAACATGTTTGCAACTTTGTATTTATCCCCTTCAATCATGTGATAACTTACACAACAACTTTACCCAATCCCGGGCCTGCGCGGCGTATGGCCGTATGGGGAGGTAAGATATAGAGTTTCATACCTTTAGCAATTGATAGAGAGACTAGTTCTTGAAAGACCTCTGACTTAAATTAAGTAAAATCAAACGCCGAGCCTTACCAACAAAAGTCTTGATTTGCATTAAATGTCGGAAACTACATATATAATTAAATAAAGTAGACCCTTAAATTGCTTTTAGCATATCATTATTATTTAATTTTTTTTAACTAAAATATTATGTTAGAATAATGGTATGTACGTATGTTTAAGGTCTCCTAACTATGAAATGTGCATCCAATATGTTATTAACTCAAGTATCTTCACCGCCTAACATCCTGATAACATAATACTTTGTGAAAATGTCCTGATTTTTGGTTCAATATGGATGCAGTTGAACATTATTATAATTCTAAACCCAAGAGGAACACCAGAGTTACTGGAAAACCAAACTCGTATTTCAAGTCTGAAATAGATAACACATCTACTCGAGTTAAAGATGAAGACCTTGTGAGTGGCAAATACACAGACAACACAGGAACAATTGGCAGGCCAAAAAGGAAGCTTCAGGACTTTGAAGTCGATGAAAAGAAGACCATTGAAGCTGAAAACCAATTTATAAGGCTCACAAAAAGACCAAAAGTGGTAAAGTGCTAAAAAGCCAAGTAGGCCATCAGTTTTTGGTTTTTGACTTTGGTTTACTATTACAGTCTTAAGATACTATAACTTTTTGTGCATGCAGGATACAAATGAATGGTTCAAGAAACTAGTGAGTTATCATACTTTATATATACTTGTTAATCATCACAGATTTCTTTTCTGGCTCCTTCACTCACTAGTTTAAAGCATGTAAACTGCACATAATTCTAACATTTAAAAGATGAACAAATTTTGGTGATGGGAGAACTTCAATCATCTCCTCTTCATGATAAAATTTCTACAGTTGACGGAAAAAGTTGAAAAAGAAATTGGATTAATTATTATCACCGCGTTCATAAGGTAACTAACAGATAGGAAATCTAAATCCAATAAGAGGGTTGAGAACTTCACTAGAATATTGATAGAAGATCTTTCTGTATGTATATAACTGTGTATTCACAGATACTGGGGCTTTTTGCTAACGTTCAACTGGACCTTTTCAATTAAAAATATAAATTATACATTCAAAAATTGTTTCCAACATAATTACCTACATGAGTTTTTAACGGAAAATTAAATTTCGCTTGGATCAGGTTTAAGTTATTAAATTCATCTGTGTTGTGTGTTTTCTTTCTCACCAGCCTTGGGAGGAAAGAATGCGGAAAGCTCATGAAGTAGGTTCTCTCGTACTACTAGAGAATTTGTATCCTTCCTTTACATCATCAGAAGTAGAGGTGTGTTTATAGCAGCCTTCATTTATTTTATTATTCATGGTCAATAGGTTAATGGATGCCTTTTTTTTTATCAGCCTTTCCCTTTCCCTTTCTTTTCTTTTTTCTTTGTATAAATTTGTTGCGTTTTTCAGCTACTAGTGCATTCACAAGATCCATAATATTTATCAACTTTTCTTCAGGAGATCGTTTTTGATGCTTTCAATAGAAAGGTTAGTGCAAAGATGATACAATGGAATGCATTCTCAAGCCCACACAATGGTATGACCAATCTGATACTTTTGGTCTTTCACAATATATGCAAAGTAATTATTTGACATATCCAGTTTTGGTCATATTGTTATAGGACAAGCTCTTGTCATATTTAACTCAAAAAATGAGGCAGACTTTGCTATTTCCGAGTTAAAAATCAAATGTCTAATGATTGGAGGTGTAAGGTAACCTACTTACATGTCACAGCCTTTTTTGTATTACATATACTTATACATTGTTTATATATACATATACATTCACATTCAAATTAACCTATTTTTACGTAAGTAAACCAATGAATGTCTAAATATTGTTGAATATAATTACCTAAAGGTGAAGATTGGAATGTTATATGATACAGAATGGAAACTATGAACAGCAACTAGTTCCAATTGTTACTCAGAAACTGAAATCTCAAATACTATAGAACTGAAATTGAACAAGAAGATAAACTCAATTCATCCACAGTTGGATCACAGCCCTCTCTCGATAGCCAAGAGACTACGAGCCCAGTACAAGCCTCAATCGTAATATATTTTTTGCCTACCTAGCCATGAGATACTCTCCTCTATTTATTTATACTACTAACAAACTTAAACCCAATTTTACCCTTTACCCCCTTTTAGTATTAAGACTATGCATTTCTTATCATTATATGTCATGTAGGATTTCATCACATGTTTATACTCAAACGCCCCGGATTTTTTTTTAATTTCAGAGTAAAAGGAAATAACCAGACATTCATACAAAATTTAGGACGAGGTCCGCACCCGGACTACACATCATTATGAAAAAACTTGAAATAGAAATAACGCAGAAGTTCTGATTGTAAAGTATGATAAATGACAAAACTGTTTTGTAAATTACAGTGCGGAAAATATCTTTAGTATAAGCTGCCTTCACTGCACCGGAGATTTTCCACGGTCCTGTCCTGGAAGGACTAAATAAACAACAATAAGCATAAAGCATAGCAAGCACACACACTTGCACACTACACTTGGTATGTAAAAGTTATCACACATACATATGACTCACAATCAACAATCCACATAATACAAAGCAGTGCACTCACAACGATTTCTCTATTTTGGGATCACAGTTGACTACCCAAGGCACTCCCAAGGTTTTACGTCTTTTCTGTGCCCGAGTTGTGTTTTCACTCCATTTACACAACCTTTCACTTCACATCAACAGATCACATTAGTTACACTTTAACATAATAATAACAAGTACATTTCACACCAGAATAAAGAGCAAGTTGGTGCAACTCACCTGATTGTTGCACGAATAACAATTGGCATTACAACAAAAGTATTCGAAAGATTAGCGTCTACCGGTACTCACCTACAAGTAAGGGTTCCATAGTGTTAATCATTAACTAGAGTTATATATTCTACTCACGCCAATTCTCTATGAAAACCCTTAAAATTCTAAGTTTGATTCACATTTGGCGATCCAGTGTTGTAGAGCACTTAGCGATCCTGTGCCCTATGGCACTTGGCGATTCGGTGTTGTATAGCACTTGGCGATCCTATGCTGTAGGGCACTTAGCGATCTAGTGCATTATAGCACTTGGCAATCTAGGCCACATTTAGTTGCACTTCGCAATTCAACTTAGTTGGTGATCAAGGAGTCCCTTAAAGGACTCAACTCTACTTGGCGATGTACACACACTTCACTTGGCTATTCATTAACAATATACTTGGCTATTCAATAGAGGTTGGCGATTCAAGCATTATGCATTTCGCTATTCATAAAATTACAGTTGATTAGACGATTGTTTTAAGTTCAATCCCAACCAAAACTTAACCAAATCACATGATTCTTGTCACAATGCATTCTAAACATCATTTTCTCAAACCTTACCAAGTTAATTTCGTTTTCATCACGTTTTAAGGATTTTACATCTACATTTTTCCCGGGTCTTGATCGTAAGTTACGAACTCACACAGAACCAATTCAAAACCCTATAAATCCTTAATTAAAAACTGTTTAAAATCAATATCTAATTGATCATAAAGGGTTGGGATTCTTACCTGATGATTTTTGCGACAAAATCCCAACTGTTTGATGCAAATTCGACCTCCTTTTCCCCTTTCGAGCTCACTGTTTTTCACACACAACACATTGAAGAATGAAACAGCTGAGCAATAAACATCGGGCTTTGTGTCCTAATTTGGGTTAAATACCCTTTCCTTCTTTCTAAATGACACTTCTAGTCCCCCACTTCAAGATTATAACTTAAATGCCCAATAATAAAATAAAATGGCTCAATCTTTATTATTAATAAAAAATTATTACATTATGAACTACAGGTATTACATATACATTTTTTTGCGTTTTTACCATTTTTAACTATAATTAGATCTAATAGTAGTTTTTAAACTAGGCTAAACTTCTTGTTAGTTTCATAAAATTAACGGAGGCAGGGGCGGATCCAGGATTTGAAATTGATGGTAGCACGGGACCTAGGATTTGAAATGGATGGTAGGACCGTCTTGAAAAAATCGAAATTTACACTACACTAGATCAAAATTTACACTACGTGGACAAAATTGGATGGTGTCCTGTGCCACCGTTGGCTTAGCCTTGGGTCCGCCTATGAACGGAGGTCTATGTTATAAAGCATTCTTCAAAGATTCATGAATACAAAAACAACAAATTTTAACCCCTCAGTTTGTTCATAATCAGGTTTTTTTAAACAACGAAAAATTCAATAAAGAAGTACTAATCACCTTCAAAAAAGTAAAACACACAAACACAAAATTGTCTGGATGATGATCCTTAAGTTAGTTTAGATTTAGTTGATCAATTAGGCAACCTTGTAACTTTTAACTTTATAACACGCTCGTTCATCTGTTTCTTTCTTGTTTTGATGATCTTGAAACAGTTACAATATACTCATATTGTTAAAATGATGTTTAGATGACAAATTCCTTAGGTTTTTGGTTGGTTACAATATACTCGTATAATCATACTGTTAAAATGACGTTTAGATGACAAATTCCTTAGGTTTTTGGTGTCGTCCTTTACATGATGTTATCAATATAAAATGAAAGAAGATGGTTTAGTTTTATATATAAGGTTTTAGTCAGACTAAAGACTTGTAGGTTTATGGAAAAAGTTTTCAAAAGTGTGCACGCGTGTCATGCACACACACATACATGTACATATGCACCCATGCACATTGATATGTATATGTGTATATATTTATTTACACCCCCTATGTTATTCAAGCCTTACGAGCATTTAGTTTTTACCTGGTGCCATGGTTCAGACCTATTGTGGGTAGTCGACCAGCATTGAAGGAGCTTGGTTACCAACAAACAAGGTTTTTTGGTCATATCATAAATGATGGTATGAAAGTAAGGCAACGGTTAGAGATGGTAATTTTAGTTCTTCATTTTTCTTTCTATTTTGTTTATTCTACTCTACTAATATATACTTCCCTTCGACACTTCTATATTTATTAACAGAAAGATGCAGTTTCGACATGTCACTATGTACAGCCCAATACTATTGCATTTGATATGGCAATGGAGTGGCAGCAACTTCAAATGAAGTCGGTACTATGGTGGGATGCGTTGTATGAGGTAATTACGAGATTTAAACACAAAGTTCTTGTTCAAATGAATTCATGGTGTATTAAGGCATTACTTTTGATCCTAAAATCTTCTTTTTCTTATTTTTTTGATGTAATATTCTTTTACTTTTCAGCAACAAGCAAAAGAAATTGCTAAGCTTAAAGCTCAGCTCAAGGCCCTTCCTTCCATAAAAAAAAAGTTAGTTGGTGTTGTTGAAGATGCATAGAACCATAGGAAACCAAATTGAGGTGCTCTTTTTGGTAAGTGGTAGTAGGTCACACCCTTGAGAAGCCGGTCAAGGTGTTGATACTCGTGGTATATACCATGTACTCCACATACTCGTATGTAAAATTACACCGTATATAATGTATATATTTCGACTTTGTGTATTATGCCTTGGTCATCTGGATTCGAAGTCTACTTTTAACTAAAACTGGTTATGACCACTTATCTACGCGATTGCTAGTTTTTTCAATTAAATATGGAAAAAGCCAAAACATATTTAGTATCTTGAACTTAGCTAATTGGGCTAGAATGCTATCTTAAAATATCATAGCTGCACATAGTACCTCATACGAAGGAACTCGGTTGGGACCGAATTTCATTCAGTCTATGAGTTGGAGTACTAAACTGATCGAGTTTCATACTATGTTGCATCTTTGATATTGACGAGGTTGAAGATAATAAAATATGTTATATTAAGTATAAATATGGATTTTTCTAACACAATTTTAATGGTGTAAGATGTGGGACATTTTTTTTTTTTTTTTGGGGGGGGGGGGGGGCGGGGGCGGGGGAGGTTACAGTTAATGGAATTATGCATTCACTTAAAAGAATTTTAAGACAAATGTTACGATAGTATATGAGAGCATCCGAGAAAACATGTTTTATGATGGATAAATTAGTAACAGTACCAAGCCCTTGAGGATCAAAATTGATGTAATTAGGGTTGTGTTTAGAGGAAATCTTTCTATTTTTCGTTTTCTATTTTTCAGTAAAAGATTTTCATTTTCTGAAAAAATAGAATACGTGTTTAGATGAATTGGTGGAGATTTCATTTAAAAAAAATTAAAAACATGTTTGGTTGAGCTATTTTTTTAGAAAAGTTGTTTGAAAAATGCAAGAGAGTTTGAAAAATAGAGGAGTTTAAGAAAACGTGAAAAAGTAAGTTTTCTATGTTTTGAAAAACTGTGAAAGTGAACATGTTTTTAATTTTCAGTATCCTTAGAAAATTTTATAGAGAAATAAAGAACCTTTCTAGAAGTAATCGAAAATATTTCATGTTTTGGAGGTACTCAAACGAATGGTAGTATGGATATTAACTTCGCTGATTAATAATCAACATTCAATTAATTATTTTATAACTTTGACCATATTTTTTTTTCAACAGCTTGGATCGAAACACGGTTGAACTGATCAGGGCCCCGGTTTCGATCCACTCCAGCTTGGATATTAAAATTTTTTTTGAACAGCTTGGAAAAGTCCTTTATCGCCAGGGCAAGCCTCTTTGGTTAAGCTGTTCAAAAAAACAGTTGCTTATTAGACAGTTTTATGTTTTTAGGCACTCTTTAATTTTTTTAAATAAATTAGATAGTTTTTTTTCTCTCAAAATTACGGTAAACCATATTTAGAATTTTGTACAATCATTTTCATATGCGTGGTTAAGCAGTTGCTTTATAGTGTGAAACATTAAAATTATGGTGGTAATCGTGTTGGGTTAGGGAGAAGGGGGTGGGGGTGGTTTGGTGGGTCAAAAATGCTCGACTAGAACACGAACCGTATAATTATTTGTGTTAGGAACCCAGACACTAAGCGAAGTATGCTTAACACGCACACGTCCGGGTGTACCAAGTTATTTATACGAACTTGCGGGTCAAAACAGGCTGGCGGGTCGAAAGCAAATACAAAAAGAACACATATAAAATTGACGGGTTGACAAGTCACAAACGGGTTTAAAGAGACGTCCCCAACGTTCAAATATTACCACATTTTGGTGTTTAATGGGACATGCCAAAGCACAAAACCCCTTGAGTGAAACGTCATACATTGTTCTCAAAATTCTTGTGTTCTGACAGCAACAAACCACCCACTTAAAGAAAAAGACCAAGTGTATGTACAGTTTTACTCTTTGGAAGACTTGTTAATCAGAGACTTGTGAATGTGAGGTATAACTCCACCACCCGCAATGGTTCCTTTTATAAGTGTGTCAAGTTCTTCATCTCCTCTTATCGCCAGCTGTAAATGTCTTGGTGTTATACGCTTCACCTTGAGATCCTTGCTTGCATTTCCAGCCAATTCGAGCACTTCTGCAGTCAGATACTCTAATATAGCTGCAGTGTAAACAGCCGCTGTGGCTCCAACTCTTCCATTAGCTGCGACTCGTGTCTTCAGCAGCCGATGAACTCGACCCACGGGAAACTGTAGAGATTATATCAAAATTTGAGTTACTTTATTTACACATGGTATGCTGTTTAAATGGTATTCGAGTCGTCAAACCTTGAGGATCATATTGGCTAATAGGTATATGTGTCGTAGACAGCACTCGTTATAATGATGCAATCCCCATGACGATAAGGATACGGGCTCAGTCTTGGTAAAGTAAATAACCTCCAACGGGAAAACTAAAACCTAGACTTACAGGCCAAACACAAAAACCCACCCAAGGTGCATTCATACTAATTGCAACTTCCTAGATGGCTTTATCTATGATATTTAGATTGTTATTTTAATAACATAATTTTTCTAATCATATTTGGTATATTAATTATCCATAAAAAAAGGGTGATGATTTGTACACCAAAAAAAATTGTTCATACACAACAAATTATGCATTATCAACTTGTGCTATGTTTTGTTAAATGTTTGTACCAGTTATGTATGGACGAATTTTGTTGTGTACGAATCAGCTCCCATAAAGAAAAGTTTTAAAAAGATGTCGAATTGACCTGTTGCACAATCCCCCATTTTGCCACCTCTAGATCATTTTATATACCACAGATGCCTACAGGTCAAACCACAAAAATCTACACTATAGCACATTATTTTCGATCCTACGTCACATACATATGATCATATGATTACAGGTAGGTAACAATTTACATCTTAGCCTATCCGCTGTGTATTCCAAGAAGATGAAAGAGTTAAGAAAAACCAGGAAATGAAAAAGAGCCCTAAAGCACATAACCAGAACTACCAGATAGCAAGTGCAAATTCTAACCTCTAGATTGTTTCTGATCCCTCTGGTTTTTTTTTTTTTTTTGGCACAGATATTCACCCCACTTGGTTGTTTACACATGCAATTGCAAC
Source organism: Dittrichia graveolens (assembly GCA_038502395.1). NCBI lineage: Eukaryota > Viridiplantae > Streptophyta > Magnoliopsida > Asterales > Asteraceae > Dittrichia > Dittrichia graveolens. The sequence continues at coordinate 7,553,997 of JARJIL010000009.1, read as the reverse complement.
TTCAGAATTTGGTTGGAATACATAAGAAGATACAATTGCCTTCTTACAAGAACCAAGCCAGAAACATCATCACAAAGGCTAAGAACTTAAGATCACCTAAATGCTAAAGTAAACTTCATTATAAGATAATAGTTCCATCATTTAGGATCTTACAATAGAGATTACACCAGAAGTAGAACATAATCAAGTTCCTCTTTTCAGGAATGCTACTTATTAGTAAATGAGTTAGGATTATGAAAGAAGTAAGCATCAATCTCAGTGAAACATGAGTACCACAATGTTAACGAGCTTCAATGTTTAAAGCTGATCTAGGAAGGGGGAAGAATGAGCAGAGAGTCAAACATAGAATTGTAAGTTGATCCTATTTCCCCCATTTCATATTTGCTTTCCTCACAACACATCAAAGAGCCATACTCAACAATAAACTACTTTTTTCAACTTCGAATTCAATATTAGTTTTGCAGTTTTCTAGTATAGAGTTGCTTTAGAATTCTAACTTTGCAGAAAGTGTTCGAACAGTTTTAGCTAACAAAAGGGTGTATATCAAAGTGTAACTTCTTATGCGAATTCACAGCAGATACATAGCTAACTTCATTGCTGAGATCGCAGAGCCCTTAGGACTTACAGAGCCTGATCTGACCAAAGTCAATGAGTCTTCTCAATTCATTGAACAAAAAGCTCAATTCATAGATGCTAGAGGAGATCAATTACAGCAAACTATTTGTCTCGAAACGATCTACTATAAACGATAAAAACTTCACGTGGATAATTCGAACCCTAAGCATCAATTGGACGCATGAATTGAAGCAAACTCATATAATCGCACAGAAGCAGAGACGAACGAAAGATTGAGAACCTGGAGACCGGCGCGAGATGAGCGAGTAGTTGGCTTCTTCTTGTCTTTGTCCTTGTTGTTTGATCCGCTTAAACTAGAGGTAGTCGTCTGCCCCGCCATGAAACCTTTTGCGCCTTTTCCAGACATTTTCCCGCCAAGAGAATCTTCTGGTCAACTCACCGTTTCCGCTCGCCGGAGTTTGATCGGAGAATCTTATCCAGGAGAGCGGATGCAAGAGATCTTGTTGTCCCGGTACCTTCTTGATCTTTTTGTTCGATTTTAGTACTTGAGAACAAATAAGAAATAACACATATTCAGTAAGTTATAAAAACTACAGCTCTAAACAACACAAACTAATCAAAACATATAGACAATTACCGATACCGATAGGGGTGAGTAAGAAAAACCAAAACCGAATAAAAATTTGAAAAAATCGAACAAATATAAAAACCGATGGTGAAGAGTTTCTTACATCATAACCCTTTTGAGACATCACTGGAAACTTTCGGGTCGAAGATTTTGCCAAAGAAAGTGCTAACTTTTGTATGGAAAGCAGATCGTAATTGACTTCCGGTTCGTACAAAGTTAATCGACAGAGGTATAGACGTCCCACCAGTCTTGTGTCCAATATGCAATTCGGAAAACAAAACCATTTCGACACATACTATTCAATTGCGTGCGACGGTTCTACACGAGTGTGGTATGAATTACACAACTGGCCAAAAATTAGTAATAGAACATCTGATCTTTGAAGTTAAATTACCTTTTTTTAATGGTAGAATTAAGAAATGGAGGACAATCTCTTGGGCAAACTGGATCACAAGCCCTACCGAAGTAACCAAAATGTTGAACGTGTAGGCTAAAGGTCTAGCGTGCAAAGACTAATAACATAGGTTATTTATTTTGATGTATAACTCTAATTGAATTCCAACCTACTTCCTGTAGAAAAGAATAACTTGTAAGATTATATTATATTAAATAAATAAATGTTGACTTCCATAAAGAAAACTAACTTGTTCTATAACCCTCTGCTCTTGTCTTCTCGTAGCTTCCTAATCCGGTTTACTTTTCTCGAATCTCTCTCGATAATATTTAATTAACAAAATAGGAACGAGGTAGAGAAATAAAAAGATAAAAGAAAGAGGAAAAAAGGGTATACCATATTGTCTAATAAAAGTTTGAATATACATATGGGAGGGTTATTGTAAGAAACTAAGAATGGATATATAGATGAAAATGAAAAAACAAATTCTAGTTATCAATTAGATGTTGATCTATTAAATCTTACGGTCGCAGTTCACCCGTCCTAATTCATGGCCGTCGCAATTTATGGTTGAGTACCGAATAAAATGAAAGGCAAAATGTAGATCATCCGATCAAATCAAATGAAGATCCAAGATTAAATCCCTCATTCTCACATAAATATTCATTCTTATTTAAACCTTCTAATATATATATATATATAGGGGAGGGTTCAAACGAGAACTGTTTTTCGTACGAGAACTGCGAGAACCAATCTTGGCCGTTCATTTTGGATAATGGAGTTCATGGATGAAGAGCGTGGGGGATTGAGTGTGGCATGGTGCATATAAGGAATTCATGGGCATCCAATTGAAGGAGAGGGAATTGGACGGCTAAGATTGGTTCTCGCGGTTCTCGTACGAAAACAGTTCCCGTTTAAATTTTTGCCTATATATATGTGTGTGTGTGTATATATATATATATAGTGAAAAGTTCATTTGAGAACGGTTTTTATTACGAGAACCAATCCTAGCCGTCCAATTTCCACTCATTCAATTGGATTGCCCACCCATGAACTCCTTACATGCACCTTGCCACACTCATCATCCATGAATTTCACTTACACATTGAACGGCTAAGATTAGTTCTCGCGGTTGTCACACTAATAATGGTTCTCAAAATTAACCCTCCCCTATATATATATATATATATATATATATGGAAAGTTCAAACGAGAACTACGAGAACCAATCTTAGCCGTCAAAGTCGTTTTCCTTCAATTGGATTGTCCACCCATGAATTCATTACATGCACCTTGTCACACTCAATCCCTCCATTCTCTTCATCTATGAATTTCACTTACCACTTGAATGGTTAAGATTAATTCTCACAGTTCTAATACGAAAAACAATTCTCGTTTGAACTCGTCTCCTTTATATATATAAATATAAAACTCTGGCAACAATATCCTTGAAATTTTGATAGAAACAATAAGCGGAGCAGAAATAGGAAAAAGCAGGAAAAGAAATGATAAGAAGTGACGATAATGTTGTGCAGTTTTGCGCCTTGTGAGAGCAACAAAAGGTACAGAGGACAATAATTTGATTCTGAGAACTACACATGATTGCAACTCAGTAAGCTGTGATAGAGTATGACTCACAAGGTTGCATTCTAGGCCGCCTTTCCTACTACATCTTATCTTCTCTCTTTTCTCTAAATCTAACCAATTTTTTCTTTTATTTTTATATTATTTAATTTAAATACATAGTATTTCTCAACCTAAATGAACACATCTTCTCTCTTCCTAAATATTTGTAATATTAAAAAAAACAAATCGGTCAATTATGAGAAATGAAAAAACCGGTAAATCATATCAAATTCTAGGTTAACCAAATCGTATATTTTAATTTTTTCAGTTTAGTTAAACAAATCTAAAAATTTTTGATTATTGATTCGGTTACAGTTTATGATTTTAGAGACAGATGGTTAACTAGAAAAACCAAAAACTTAAAAAATTCAAATTTTAGTTTTTACGTTTATTAATACTCACAAATTAATCAATATTCACATACGATATTTATCTACTAATAACGAATTGTTACCCGAAGTCAATATCTTTATTTCATTTTTCGATATTAGTAGATATATTTGCTATTTAGGTTTACGAGTCAACTAGTTTTATAAATCTTATCATTTATTTACTTAGTTTCACTATATCTTAGTCACGTTTTAATTTAGAATATTTCTTTATATCATAGCTAGTTGATACATAAATAACACAATTTGTAATGTTTTATAAATTTCTCATTTTAACCTTGTTCGAGCTGAGATATGAAATATTAAATTATAAAACCTTTTGTTTTAGAAATAAACTTAGTAGTTAGAATGGTTAATTTGTTACCAGAAAAAATGAACCGAAAAAAACGGTTAACTAGTTTAGGTTTAGGTTTACGAAAGTTACGGTTACTTAGGTTAACCATTCATAAACACCCCTACCCATTAGGTAGCAAAGAGGGGGGTAGTACCAGTGTTCCCATGAGAACCCGATGGAGGATCAGGTCGACCAGCTGGTCTTACTATCTTTCCATGTTAATATAGTTTACCATTTCTTAGATTAAAGAGGGGTAGTTGTGTATCCCCTCTTGCATAATATTTTAAAAATTCGATTTCTTTCTTATCAAATATTTCAATTTTATCTTTTTATATATTATATTGTGACATGTAAAATCTGTTAATTCTTTTTTATCATGATCTCTCTTAATTTTTATATTGTCTTGATCAAGGGTGTCATACGAGTAAAACTACTAAAGATATAGCTTTAGGTCCTTAAAATTATAAGGCCCCATATGTATATGTATGTGTAGTTGACTAGGACTACTATAGTTTTTAACTTTAGGAACTTAAAGTAGTAAATAACTTTTTCTTAAATGGAGCTTTTATTCTAAACACTGTAAGTTTTAGATCCGAAAAATGACTGTCAAACACACCTAAGTTAATTTTTTGTGCAAAGAGAAACAATGCTATGATAAGAGTATTCAAGTTCTAAATGATTTTGCTAAGCGTTCTGTTTGTTCACTTTTTTCCAACCGACCCCATAACAACATTTTGTCATAATCTTTCTACTTTTACATTTAAGTTTATGTGTCACTTTCTACACTCGTCATAATACATTTGTAGCAACATGTTCAATTGTTTAAACAAGAATAGTTATTAAGAAAATTTTCACCATAAGTGTGACTTAATATTATCTCTTGATTATAGATATGTATGTAATTGTACCATAAAAGGATAAAAAAATAAAATACATTGCTTCTATATTAGTAATCAAAATTAAAATTAGAAAAATAATACATATTATGAGAAAAAGAAAACATGAATATGTTTTACATCTTGTTAAAAATGTCTTGTTTTTTTAAAGACATTAAGAAGATGGATTTAGTTAAAAAAAAATATAGTTCGCTTTAATCTTCAAGAAATTTGAGACGCCTTTGGTCTTGAATTATTGATCTAAAGAGGAGAACAATTTAGTAGAAAGACGAAGAATGTTCAATATAGTTTATGCTTAATTCATAGTTTTAAGGAACTAATTTTAGCTTTTAAATCAATGACATCAATGATCCAGATTGAATTTTAAAAATTTGGGCGGAGTGACATTTTCGTAATTTACATGTGATGTTTTTGCAAATAACATGTGATTTGTATACTGAATCACCTATGACATTAATATTAAAATTTTAGGACTATATTTTTTAAATAGACTTTATTAAACACACCTCGTAGAAGTATATAGAACGTCTTTTTATATTTTTAGAGAAGTGATATTTCACTTGTACAATTAATTCATACGGAAGTTACAATATCTTTAAAACCATGTTTATAAATTAATGAAACAAATATTTTCGTTAAATAAATCAATTTAATAGATTGTAAAATCATCTCTCATATGTTTATGTCCAGAGTAATTACGACTGTTGCATACTCAAAGGAGATTAAAGACAGTTGATATATATGCGATGATATGTGATTCAACACGTCAAAAATCATAACACAATTAATGCTTAATTAAACATGTTATGTAGTTTAATAATAATGATATGAAATTTTACTTAAACATTAATAGAATTTCTTACATTTCAACATAACAACGATTAGATTCATCTATCTTTCTTCATTTGTAACTTAACGATATCAGATTTATGAAAAAGCATTATTTCCTAAAAAGGTAAGGGTTTAAGTCATGTGATAAGGGTTTTGGCATCCATCCAGCTGGATGGAACGTGAGACATCTCCACACCATCGCCCCTACCCCCTTAGACCACTCGTATTGATCCTTTACCTGATGTTGGGTTAGCATGGAACCCAATGGGAACACCAAAATACCCAATTGGGTTGATGGTGATAGGATACTAAATCGGGTTCCCAAACTCGATTCTTTTTTTTTTGTTTTTTCTCTCACATACTTAATATATTTAATATATATTTTTTATTAATATTTAATGTGGGTTGAAGAGGGTTGGATGTGGGGGTTTGTGAGTTTGATAGAGTTAAAGGTGGAAGATGATATGGATGCTGATATGGTATTGGGTAAGTTGGGTTGGATGTTGATGGTCTTAGAATAGAATGACTCCCTTGAGCGGGTCCTGAGTCACGCTAAAACCATCTCTCTCTTTTTTTTCTATCTCTCTCCTCTCTCTCTAAATTAATTTATTATTTTTAAAAAGAAAATAGAGAATGGTTAAGGAGATAAATGTGGGGTTAACAGAATGAAGAGAGATAAACGAAAAAAATAATGTAACGCTAATTTGGTAAGAGAAAGTAGATAAATGGTCCTCAAGATCTAAACAATATAATAAATTTAAGAATAACTTTAATTGGTGTGTATTATAGTCATAAAAAATCACTCTTTCTTCATTCATCATCTAAAGCTGGCTTCCAAGACAAATATCTTGGGATGATGTGTACTTGTTATTAATGATATATATATGTTATGACTATACCTATTTTTAATTTATAAATTTCCATAAAAATAAATAAAATTTATAAAAAAAAATTAGATTAAATATAGAAACAATCCATTATTAATTAAGAATAATAATATGCTAAAACTTAAAAAACATATACTAATTAAAATTACCGTAAAATTTAAGACGATATATTACTAAAAATTAATAAAAGTAAAAAAAGACTTATTTATAAACTTACATATAAATAAATTGTCGCATCAAGCTGAATATTGCTTTGTCGTACCATTTCATGATCAGTAGCGGTGCAAATACCAAAATTGTTTCTTTTTTTGTCCTCAAGATATTTTAGATATTTTTTTTCAAACTCTTTATTTTTTAAGCTATAAAAATACAATTAAATTTATCCTAATTATCATTATATATAACTAACTTTAAATTCTTAAAAATAATATAACTAATTTTTAAAAAAATTTCATTGTGTGCAAACAATTTTTTTCTGTGTCTAGTCTTTAGATACCATTATATACAATAAAATTTTTTATAATTTTCATAGTATACAACAACTTGTATACAATGAGAGGATTATAAAAGTTGGTTGTATTGTTTTAAAAAAAATAAAGTTGATTGTATACAATGATAATTAAGACAAAGTTTAATGTATTTTCATGCAATTTGCCCTTATTTTTTTGGTCTCTATTACATATATAGTCAATTTTCCTTGTACCCTCATTAAAGGTTCGAATAAAACATCCTGTTAGCTAGGATGCGCTAGAGGTGAACAAATTCGGTTATGGACTCTTCCGTGATCGGTCCGGTCCTCAACGGATCAGTTCTCACGTAAGACCATTCGGTTTTTGGGCAGTCCGGCCAACAGTTTAGCCCGATTCGAGCCAATCTCAAACCGGAAGGGAACAAGACTGATTTACACATTGTGCGTCAATTCTCTTTCCTGTATGGTTCCACCGGGTTCGATTTTTACCCGAACCAGAATTTGAACCCAAAAACCGAAACCATAACAAGTTAGTATGTTACGATTCGGTTTTTTCAAGTTCAGAGCGGTTTCAAAACTGAGCCTATCCCTTATGTTGGCCACTTTCATTAGCCATTACCACCTTTTGAGTTTTGAGAGGAAAACGATGATGTCTCGTCTGGTGATGATTTGTGTGAAGAAAATAATGATCTCCCAAAGGATAAGAGAAAAAAATTGTGCGTGAATGTTTTGAGATGAAATGTGGTATTTATAAAAAGTTCAAAATATTAAAATCCACAAGAACTACCAAAAACGGAACGAGTTGGGCTCGTTAATTCTTTTTTTCTGTACTTAATCCGGGGTTAACTAACCCCCAGATTTAGCCCACAGCCCACTTAATTTAGTGTGTTATTATTTGGGTCTCCTCTATTTTATATACTAGATATGTCGTATCAATTCAATTACAAACGTATAGCCTCTCCCGAAATCATTTGGGTTCATTCGGGCTTGGGGTACCTTCGGGTACACCACTACGGCCACTTTCGGGTTCCGCGTCCTTTTTCTTTTTCGGTTTCTGGCACCCGAGCAAGCCGAGTATTTCTTCTTTTTTGTTTTTGTTTTGTAAAGAGAGTAGAAGAGAGAAAATGTTTGAGCTGATTTGGAAAGGGTGCTACTTGGGTTTTGGGTTGATTTGGGTTGAGAAGAAAAAAGTAAAAAAAAGCTGATGTGGCAGTAATGTGGCATTTAGGTTGATTTGGGTTGAGGGATTGTTATACTCATGGCCTAAGGCCAGGTGTAGTGGTGTACCACCCTTCCCGAGCCCCTTCGGGTTCATTTGGGTTGGGTGGCAGCCTTCGGGAGCACCGCTACGGGTGCCTTCGGGTTTTGCCTCGATTTTCTTTTTCGGTTTCACCAACCCTAGCATCATGGCTTTGTTCTTTTTTTTTTAATTTTTTTTTGTAGAGAGAGTATGAGAAAGAAAATATTTGGATTGATTTGAGAAAAGTACTACTTGGGTTTTAGGTTAGGAATAAAAAAGTAAAAAAAAACTGATGTGTTAATGATGTGATATTTGAGTTGATTTAGGTTGGATGTACGTGCTAGGCATTGCCTAATCGACTAGTTTCATATGCATTACGCAGGATCCTCGATCTGATGACATGTCATATGCAAATGCAATGCTAAAAATGACACATGCATGGGGTTGTCCATGTTTAATTAATTTATCTTTTCACACCTAAAATAAATATTGATTTGAAACTTCATTGGACAAAATTATTCAAAAGTTATCAATGCTAATGTTTTGTATTTTTATTACTATACAGTAGTTATTTAATTATTAGGCCATGTGTTATACCCTCTATTTTTCTTTGTTATACACTCTTTTTTCTTACCCAAACCTTTTTCATATTATATATATATATATATATATATATATATGTGTGTGTGTGTGTGGTGGTGGTGGTGGTGGTGGGGGGGGGGCATGCTAGTAAGGGGACTAGAGGGTGTTATGTTTTCTCCGGTCAACCTAATTAATTAATATTATTAGTTTTAAATGGTCTTATTAGTTTTATAATTTAAAAAACTAAATCAGTGATTTCTAATAAATTAGTAAGGGAAATGATTTTTATACAACAATGATTTATCATACATAACAATTATGACGTTTATACTCTTAGAATTCTATTGTTGGTTATTTTTATTCACATGTTCAAGGGTATAATTGTTCAATCAAACTCTTTTTCTTACCTATAACAGAATATTATTGTGTATAAATCATTTGGTAATTAAGTGGAATATATTTGATTCGCTGATAGTACAAACATGGCCGTTGGCCCGTTGCGTTCTCACGAAAAATTAAAAAGATGGAAATTAAGGCATGTGGATTGTGGCATGCGGGTGACCGACCGTAAGTTAACTTTAACGGATTGGCCAAATTAAAGCTTGTCTTCAACATGGTGGAATTTAGATACCAAACTTTTTATATAAAAAATAATTATGATAAAATACATTTTTATTTTTAATTTTTGTCTCAAAAATAATTTCAAAAAGAGTTTTAATTTTGTGCTTTGAAGTTTGATTGACAATATGGTTTATCCTTTTGACTAACTTGAAATTTTAGCATCATAAAATACGATGACTTGTTAGTTGTTATTAACAACTATAATATAATAATTTAATTAATAAAACCATATCTATATATGTAGAGGAAGACTTTGTTTGTTTTTTTAAATAAGGTCTTATTTTAAAGAAATGTCTGCAGGTGCACAGACGTTTCTGATAAGCTTGTTTGTTTTTTCATAGAAACGTCTGCGCGCTCGCAGACGTTTCTAATAAGGTTGTTTGTTTTTCCGCAGACATAAGACCTTATTCTGTCTTATTTTTGCTTATTTTGAGAAGCTAAAATCTATAGCTTTTTTTCGCAGACCTTCTCAATCTTAAGACCTTCTAAACCACATCTTTTCCTAAAGACATGAAATAAGACATAAGACATTTATGTCTTCGAAAACAAACAACACCGAAGTCTTAATGAAATATGGCATTTAGGAACCTATCATAACATTCCTCTACTAATACATTTTGCTAAAGTACTTTCCAAAGCCTTCAAACATTTTCGAATCTTCAAAGTTTTCTAAGCATCTTCATTTCTCATCCGAAACTCGCCACCCCTTGTATACTTGTCTTACTAACATGTCATTGTCACTCATATACATGTCACATAAACTAACCAAACCGATGAAAATATTTCTTAAAATTTATCATTGTTATAGATAGAGAGAAGTAGTAAGAAAATAGGGTTTATATTGATCAGTACTATCAACAAGCCAGGCATATTTTGATTAAGTTTAATTGAGTCGAAATTTATCAAGTTTGAATACAAATATATGATCTGCGCTTACTAACCAAAAAAATTAACTAGAGTTTGTTCTAATCATGTAGGTTAACTGCTTAATTAGTTAACTGAGACAACTTGTCTCATGAGTATGAAGTATTTGAGCATCTTATACATTTTAGAGAGGACTAAGTGGATAGATTTTTTATGAGGTGATGGTTGACCACTTAAATGGTGAGATGGTTTTTTCACTCGAGTACTCCACCACCATGTGGTGAAGGTGGCATGGATATTTCCACATATGTGAGAAATTCTTTTTCTTCTCTCTTTCTTTGTAATATTTTTTTGTTCAATTAACTAATAAGGTATTATGTTGGTCCTAAAATTTAATGTGGTGGGAAGTAACCACAACGTAGTTGAATAATGTGACAAAAGCTAATGTGGCGGGAATGGTGGAGTGTCGGTGTGTCACCACTCCTAATACTAATATGCGATGAGTTCCAAGTAACTTTATAACGGTTAACAGTTAACTTCATATTTTGAGTTTAGAATGTATTAAGTTTGGTCTAAAACAACGAGATCTAAAGTAGACAGCATAATTTTGCAATGTTTGAATAGTGTATACTATAATGATGTCATAAATTCAAGTGTAGAAATTCGTAATACCATCCACATCGATATATAGTTAATAGTTAAATGCTTCAATTGATTTTAAACTTATGTATTTAAAGAAATTTATCTTACAACAATATAAATGTGCTAGAAACCAAAAAAAAGTTACAAGAAAGAAATATGAATGACAACATGCTAACACGTACAATTCATAAAATTGAAGTGCAATTAATTAGAACATGTTATATATACATAGATAGATATAGAATTGTGAGAACAAATCTTAACTGTCCAATTTTTCATCCTTTTATTCAATTGTCAACCCATGAATTCATCACATGCACCGTGCCACACTCTATCCTTCCCCATACTCTTCATCCAAGAATTTCACTTACTAATTGAATGACTATGAATGGTTCTTGCGGTTCTCACAGTAATAATGGTTTTCAAATGAACCCTCCCCTATAAGATGAGGTTCAAGTGAGAACCCTTTAAAGATGCACAACAGTGAGACCATGGATAAACTTGTAATTTAGCATTTTTTTCTTTACGTTCATATTCAACCCTAACTACCCAAAAGTCAAGTTTACATCTTAAATCTTAAAATCAAAATTATTTGTATAGAATAATGTTCAATATAGTACATAATTAATTCATTGTCCTAAGAGACTAATTTTAGCCTTTGGATTAGTGACATTAATGGTCTAGATTAAATTTTAAAAATTTGGGCGGAGTGGCATTTTCGTAATTTTTCGTAATTCACATGTGATTGAATATTAAAATTTTAGAACTATGTTTTTTTAAATGAACTTTATTGAACACCACTCTATTTGTATACTATTAACAATTTAAAGATTTGTATATATTGATGCATCAGATCAGCCATATGACAAACATTTGTGTATACATTGATGTATCAGGTATATGGTCAAACAGATTATCAAAAAATGTGGCAGTTTATAAACCATCCAATCGATGAAATCAAAAGCTCAAAAAAAAGTGATAGTTTTTAAACCATCCGATCAATAAAATCAAAGCCCCAAAAGTGTTCTATCTATTCTCATTTTAAAGATGTTCTTATCTGATCCTAACTCTCTCTCTATATATATATATATATACTATATTATAAAGCATTTAGGCCATTAAAATCTCTTAATTTTAAATAACTTGAAATTACTAATTTACCCCTTATTTAACCTTATAAGGAAACTATTATATAAAGTTAATTAGATAATATTTAAAAAAGTCAAGTCAATGCAAATTAATTTTTAACCTATATGATATTAAATACAAATTAAAAATTAAATAAAAATAATACGTATAGCTACAACTTATAAACATAATAACATGTAACCTAAATTTATAGATATTTCCAGATTTTTTAAATGACTCGCGTAATTAAAACAAACGGTTTAATTTATAATATATTAAATATCTTTTTATTTCTCATTTTATTATTCTTTAAAATTAATAAAAAAGTTATAAGGAAAAGAGAAATAAAAGAAATGGAAACATGAGAAAGAAAATAGATACATTGCGAACGAAAATTGTTCGATGTCATTATAATGTGTGATATAATAGTCTTACGTTATTAAAAACAGACATGTTATCGAGTAGAAAATATTTCTAGCCGTTGCATTGCGCGGGTACTATGCTAGTATATATATATATATATATAGGAGAGTTTATTTGAGAACTATTTTTATTACGAGTACTGAGAGAAACAATCTTGAATTTTGATTAAATTAAATCAATGGTCAATAAAAATGATGACTCATTAATAATGCATTAATAAGAGTTATTTTTAAAAATCAAGTCTCGCTCTTTAACGATGGATCACCGTCACGGTTGGAAAATATATAAATGTCAAAATACCTCTATTAATGAGCATTAATTGAGGTTACAAATGGTACTCGCGATACTTACAATAAGAACGGTTCTCAAATGATCTTTTTCCTATATATATATATATATATATACGGTGAGGATCCACACAGCCCCACCTTAAACACAGATCTCAAAAGTCAAATTTCAGTAACTCATTTAAAAAGGCAAAATAGGAATTGTAAATTATTAAACAAACTCAAAGGCCTCCCTCAAAGACCTTCCCCAACTTTTTTTTACCCCTTGAATCTTTAAATGGTCATAACTATTTTAATTTTGAGAAATCGAGCAAAAAATTTATACCAATATGCTCATTTTTTAATCCTTTTTCAAACAAGATCACTCTTCTCATATTTCTGAAAATTTTATTTTGAAAATACAAATTATATGAAAATGTTATCATTTTCGGTTGTAATCATGTGTATTTATATGATTTTCGACTGTAATCATTTGTATTTATATTATTTCCGTTTAAAAACATGCGTATTTATATCATTTTCGGCTAAAACATGTGTATTTATATCATTTTTAGCTGGAAATGAATCTATTTTTATTATTTTCATGTGGATAATATTATCATTTTGAATGTTTTATATTGTTATCATTTTCATTTAGAAAATGTTATCATTTTCAACTGAAATTGTTATCATTTTTTGCTGTAAGTATTCTATTTTTATCATTTTATCTGGATAATGTTATCATTTGAATATTATATGTTGTTATCATTTTTATCTGAAAAATAATCATTTTCAATTGGAAAATGTTATCATTTTTTGCTGGAAGTTATCATTTTCTATGACTGGAAGGGAAAAAGAAAAGAAGGGGCGTGATTTATGGGATTTGGGATTCCCATAACATTCTTCCTTCTATAATTAAATCTTATAATTGTTACTTAATTACAATCTATATATTATTAAAAGGCTTACTTTCTTGCCAATAATAGTAATAAAAAAAATTCTCTCCACCAATCACAACCCTCCACTTCAGCATATTCCTTTTTTGTTGAATTGGTTTTTAGAAAGATCCATTTTTATAAAAAAACGTGGACCTCCAAGGGATTTGGTACCCGGTTGCCTAAATTCTTTTAATCCGCTTCTACATGTATGTTCCTTCAATCGCCATCTTCACCGTTTCTTTCACTATACGAAACCCTAATCCTTTCGTTCCATTGTCGTCTCTTTCATTTTCTCAGTATACGCGGCTTGCTTGTGAGGGAATAGGCAAAACAAGTGATTTTCGCTTTCTCTCATTCTCACACTCAAATTCTCAAAGAACCCTAAATTCATCTTCATTGCTGGGGATATACTCGACCAGAAGTCTCAAGAAACCCTGAACAATAATTCTCACGTGGTCCCTTTCTACGCATCCTTTTTTTCTCAAAATTCTCGCTCGATCATTTTCTCATAGTATTGACGTCTTCCTGTTGAGTCTCACAAAACTAGGGTTTTTAACGCTGATACTACCATACCAACGATGATTCCCGACTCCTGATTTCCAATTCAATCTCTTCTTTTATGGTTTGGGATCTCACGTTACTCAACCACAACAGGTATTCCTCCCTACTATTAATTTTGATTATGATTCATATCTTTGTATCTCTTATCCAGCGATTGTGTTTTCAGATTCATTAGTCTTCTGTATTGTATTCCAATGAAACCAACTGAATTTAGATTGAGTCCAGAACTGACAACGATCTTACAATCGATGAATCAAGGTGTTTATTATTTTGTTTCCTTTTGAATTTTGAGCTTTATGTTGTTATTATAATGATTTAGGCTAAACCTAAGTACATGTGTGTGACTAATTGCTTTTTTGCAATTTCATTTCTTGATTGTCCACTATGTGTTTGAAGAAATGTACCAAAGAAACCGAAGTACCTGTCTGTACCATTAGTATCTATTTATGCTATTTGCATGTGTTGGGCAAACCCTTTAATTAATCTTCAAAATTTGTGGGTTATAATTTTAGTAATTGTTGCTATTCAGAGTCTATATTATGGTACAAACAAAAACTACACCTTCGTATAATATAACATACAATCAAAAAGTTTTATGTTACGTTTGAGCTTGGTTCATATATAATGAGTAAGTTACATTTGAGATTGGTTCATATACAATCAGTAAGTTTCATTTGAGATTGGTTCATATACAATTAGTAAGTTTTATGTTAGATTTGAGATTGGTTTATATACAATCAGAAATGTTTATGTTACATTTGAGATCAATTCAGCGCTTTGAAAAGATTTAGGAATTGCCAGTCATGTATATTCTGACTATATGTATGTTTAAAACGAGTTTGGAAAATATATTAATCATGGAATTTTACTATTTCAAAAACGATAGAGGTTACAAATGAGTTCTTTACGGAGTCAAATTAGATGAGATGATGAAGTCTGCACAACCTCAGATGAAGTCTACCTTTCACCCTTGCCTGGCCTCTAAACAACATCAGATTTTGGCCTCAAATCCCAAATCATGCGGGTCAAATATACTTCTCTTCTTAATATGATGAAGTTAAAATAATATTGTATTTGGAATTGTTTATAAATACTGATTATGAATTACTTATATATACATTCATAAACAATCAGTATTCTTAAATTTGCTCCATTAGTATCTCCTACAAAATTAATAACACCTTCACAATCATAGTGTCTTGGTCTTGATTAGTTATCTGATTTCTTAACGAAGTAGTATGTATACCTGTATAAGTTGCTTAAAGATAGTACTACAACTAACTATAACTTGGTTAATGATGTTTGATAATAGATATTAGTGACATTTATTAATTATTGCTATGAAAAACCAAGTAGAACATATTGCTTGGAAAAATTAATCACTTTTAGATGAAGAGGTGTGATACCCAAGCAAGCCCACCGGCTAGCCTTTTCTAGGTGTTACACTTAGATTTATCAAATTTCCTTAGGAAGCAAATCTAAATGATATCTGGTTTTGGCTTTTGTATACTGCATATTTTGTTATTAATTTGCAAAATAGACTTGGTATCTTTTTTGACTTTGACAATTTTATATGTATTTTTGTACGTATGGTTAGTTTTATGTTTCTATATGTTTTGTAGTGTTTTATATGATATTATAGATCTAATATGTTTTTGTTGCAATTTGCTTTTTAATATATGTTTCAATATGTGATTATTGACGCGTTGCAGGTTGAATAATTACAACTTAGGTTGTTTGTCTAACCTATATTTTCAATATTGATTGATTAATTAAACTTGGGGTGTTTCTGATTTTAGATCGTTGAAATCGTTTCTATTCTATCTGTGAATGTGAATGACTGAATGTTTGTGATACTGTTAGATGTTTGATTAAGATTTTTTTGTAAACTTGACAAGGTTCTGTTTCAATCCAATTTGAATGAGAGCAATGATTAGGATTATAAGTTGAGTAAGGATTGGGGTGTAACTGTGTAGGTTTGTTGGTCTGTAGCGACTGAAATGGTGGAGGCTAATAACAACTAAACAACCAATATTCATTTTATTTTTACTATGAAATACATGTCATACATGCAATGCATATTGAGGTTGCAAAGTGTAGACGATATGATTTTTGCTTAAAAGTTAAAATATAAGAAATTTGTTTTAATTGTTGATTAGTATGCATGGGCCAGATAGAGACTGTGTTTTTAGCTTGATGATCAAGTGTTTTTTTTTTGAGAATTTCAAGTTGGATTCAAGGTTATTGATTTTTTAAGGTTTTTAATTTTTTTGTTTGGCATATGCATGATGCTTGTAGCTTCTTATTAATATTCCCAGGCTTTCATTGATTGTATTCTGTCTCCCTTTCGTGTGTGTGTGTGTGTGTGTGTCACAGGTAGATATAGATAATTTTCATCCGTGGAAAGACTCTGTTGAACATCATGAAAGACTAATTACCATACTTGAAGCTTCTTTACATGAAAAGGTTGTATTACACATTATTATCCTTTTTTGTGTTTTTTATATCATATACAGGTTGTATCATATAAAGTCAGACTTATCATCATGTTCTTGTGGCTTATAGAAAATGAAAAGTTAGTTCAACATGAATGAAATTTATGCAAGTATAGGCCATTGATGATTTCTCTCAAGTAATGCTGATGCACCTACCAATCTATCCATGAACGTAATGCTTCTTTAGGTAAGTAGTGTCTCAAATATGGTTACCAAAAAAATGTTATGTTAGTAATAATCTTAATTTTTGAATAAATGATTAATTAGGACGTCTATGCTTAATGAAAGACCATTAATCAGTTTTCTTTTAAAATAAACCCATTATTTTTAGTAAACCATTAAGAAGTAAATGACTCGAGGTTAGTGCCACTCACGAGAATACAATGTCTCCTTATTCAACTTACCGGTTATTAGAGATAAACAAATGAAAGGTTTTGGTAGTTTGGTAACGGTAATGCACAGTCCTTTAAGAACCCATGTGGGCTTAGGTTCATTGAAAACATATTTCATTTATTTCTGTAACTAATTCTTGATTCAACAGAGCATAACAAAGTTTAAGGACTGTTGTATTATTATCTTCTAAACTTTGATAATAGTATAATGCAGCAACCTGATCTATTGGAATTTGTTTTTTAATTCAAAATTATTCCGTATATAATTTTATATTTTTTTTAGATTCGCTTATATAATACTCGTAATCCCACGGGTCCATAAGCTAGTAATGTCATTATTAAATCTTGACTATTGATTTAAAAAATCTAATGTTCCAGATTTGACATTTGAGATCTAATGTTTAATCATATGACCTAATATATATATATATATATATATATATATATATATATATATATATATGTGTGTGTTCATTTGAGAGCCGTTTTTATGCGAGAACCGCGAGAACTAATCTTAGCCGTTCATTTTGGATAATTAAATTCATAGATTAAGCGCGTGGGATTGAGTGTGGCAAGATGCATGTAACGAATTCATGGTTGGATAATCCAATTGAAGAGGGGGAATTGGACGGCTATGATTGGTTGTCACGATTCTCGTTTTTAAAACGGTTCTCAAATAAACTTATATATATATATATATATATATATATAATTCATAATAATTCGACTTGTGTATTATTGCCGACCAAAGGGGAATAACGACAGACAAAATATTGAATAACTTTTAAATTGCTAGACGAACTAAGAATCTCAAATACAAAATATTCACATCATGCATATAATGTAGTTAACTTTCATAAAATCTATATTTGCCACCTCCATGCTCATTCAAACTCAAGACCGCAAGACATTCCCTTTTCATAGAAAAATTATATCTTTCTTCTACTATTATTTTTATCTTCGATCTCTCTATTCATTAAATTATAAAATGTGGAATCCACTAACTATATGATTATTTTCATTTTACTATTCAAAAATCAATTTTTCTACTTTGTTAAACACTCAAACAACTAATTATTTGATTACTACGATATGAAGCAGGATAGTCAAATAATGAAACATATACACTTAGAAATCAAAGCGCACAGACACTCGAACTAATTCCAATATTATATTTACATTACTAGTTAAATGTCCGTATGATATATTGGCCGATTAAAAGAAAATTGATAAACCTTAAATATTTATAAAAATTAGAAAATTTTAATGAAAACTAAAACAGTGTTATAAATTATAAATTTGTGTATAAAACATATTGTTATGTGCACTTAATGCGTTAATGTTGAGTAATAAACATAGATATTGGTAAAATGTGATAACGTTAGGTATCTGGTTTCTATATTAAAATTAACAAATATAAGAAAACAATCATATATTAAAATTATAAATTTAGTAATGCTTAATTAAATATATATAATGTCGTTCATGTAATTAGTTTTTATACTACAATTTACTTACTGATACAAAATACAAAACTATTTTTTTTAATTTGATGTATTACAATTAATTTTATATTAAAATGTATATAAAGATATGACAGTAAAAAATGTATAATAACTTTTATGTCAGTCGTTATATGTTAAAAATTACATTAAGATATTTACAACGTTATACAGTTAATTATATTCTAAATTAATCTTATATTATATAATATAATAATTTTTCAAAACACTGTAAAGTTTTAAAGTCATCTCCCTCATTTACAATTTGAATTCAATTAGACCATGCGTATTCAATCCACAAATAGTGTAATATTCAAATTCGAAATTTATAAAAAGTATTTTATTGGAATATTTATAGTGATTGTAGCCTTATATTGTTGAATGTGAAATTTATTAGAGTGGTTGTGCTTATATGTTAACCCAATAAGAGTTTTAGTTGTGAATTGGACTTGAGATTTGGATTTGGGCTTAGGCCCACAAGAGGTGTTACACATGTGTACAAATAGGAAATTAGGGCACAGCCCCCAATACTACCTATCAAATCACTGTTTCATTCATTCAGTAGAATGTGTGTGAATGTTGTGTGCCATTTTCGAAGAACAGAGGAAGAAGGAAGCTAATTTCATTTTGGAACTTAAGAAAATGTCAAGGAAATTATCAGGTAATGTTCCTCAATTCATTAAAATCATGTAGACACTAAATCTCACTCTGTTAAGATGAGGAATGGATGTTTGAAATTTGGGTTTTTGAATGTATGAGAAAAACACAGGAAAAATATTTAAATAATAATGATCGATGACGTGTACATGAAATACAATCGGATTTCGTATCATAATACCATGTTTCTACTATTACGTCTGCCCTCCCCTTGCGTCGACATTTTTACTGCTAGTCTTGGTGCATGTTAATGCCGTCAGTCACCATTTTTAAACTTTCATTTTCTTTCGCGTTTTATAATTATTTAGTACCTTTTTTTTAATTTAATGTATAATATTTATCATTTTTTTAAATCACACGGATATTTAATCTAGAGTCGTGTTCAATAAAGTCTATTTAAAAAACATAGTTCTAAAATTTTAATATTCAATCACAGGCGATTTAGTATATAATCACATGTGATTTGTAAAAGCATCACATGTGAATTACGAAAAATTACGAAAATGCCACTACGTCCAAATTTTTAAAGTTTAATCTGGACCATTGATGACATTAATCCAAAGACTAAAATTAATCCCTTAGAACTATGAATTAATTATAAACTATATTAAATATTCTTCGTTTAATCTAATATATAAATATAAATAAATGCCTTCTATCTAAGCACGAGTCATCAAACATTTAACACTTCCAATTCAGAGATCTCACTGCATTAACTTTAATTCTTTTACAATTATATGTGTCGTATTTTAAGATCGATTAGCTTTAATGTAATAAACATTTAAAAATCAAGTCTTTCTAATGTAATTAATTTCTTATTCACATACATATTTAACCAAACTTACATTAATTTTCCTATAGCTTATATAACCAGATCTCTTTCAAAGATTATTTTTGAAAGTTAATTACTTACATAAGAATTGTTTATCCACTACAGACAAAATAGACAAGTTTGATACCATTAAATATTGTTATATATCGTAGTTTATATGTTTCTACTATATATAATACCATCTGTATAACATGTAATTCGGATTATCCAAAAGGTAGTATAATTTAACTCAATCTTACTCTGTTTTTTATTTTGATTTAAAGCTGGTATTTTCACTCATTTACCTAAAATTCTAGAACTAAAAGGATCAAATACGTACGTAAGAATCCATCAAAAATTAATCTTAGGGAATTGATTTTAATTTGTAAATAATGAAACCCGTAATATTATATATGTATTATACCGAACATTATTTATAAAATACAAATGTATAAGGAAAACCCTAATAGTTAACTTTAATGGATCCTGCTCTATCTATATAATCGAACTAGTTTATCATGTACTAAAACTCTAATCTGAATAATTACGGGTAGTATTTAGAACTTAAACAGTTTATAATAATATATTAAAAGTATTAATTATTTACCGGAGAGTTGTAAACCATGCTTAAAAAATGTACTTAGAAGTGTGAAAGAGGTTGAGTCATAGGTATGTAGACTTTGAACATGTGAGATTGTGGCTTAATTTGGCTATTAATAAAATTTTGTTTTGGCTGTTCTTGAAAAAATTAAACTATTTATAATAATTAAAAGTATTAACAAACAACTGATCAAACCAACAAATACAAACATGTGTATTTTTACTATGTTGCAGAACTTATTTGGCACAGTCATATATGGTGTTTAATATATATATATATAAGTATATAAAAATTAAATAAAGTATTTAAAGAAGTGAATTATGGTTAAAGACTTATTAATAAAAAGGATAGGGTCACATGAAGGTTGGTCAGAAATCAGATCTTGGGGAGTAATTTAATGGTGAGAATGAATTATTCTCAATCTTTGATCAATGTCCATAGACAAACTCCACCTTCCATCCATTCATTACAACATGATCTCCATATTTATTTATTTATTTATGTTAGATGTTAGATGGGTACCCCCACCAGATATACATCTTATGTGTGTTTCATCTACCCAACATTGGTTTCAATGTCCATGTGCCTTTTCTATATCTTCGATTCCTAGCTTAGAGAGAGAGAAAGAGAAAGAGGACATTTTTGTCATTTTACTTCTTCTTCTTCATCAAATAAGCCTTCACATAAAACATCAAATAAGCCTTCAAATAAAACCTTTCTTTCTTTTAAATCTCACATACCCCAAATTCACTTATTTTGTGTAAAAAAGTTCCATCCATAATATTATTCAACTTAGAATTCAGTTCAATCTAATATAAGGTTGTTAATGGAACCATTTAAAGATCTAGCCTGACTCGGATCCTCGTTTATATGAAAGCACTAATCCTAATGATCATATCGCGTGTGTACGAAGGTGTAATAAAGACTCAGAAGTGGAATGACCATGTAGTGTGTCACATGTTCCTAGCTAACCACCCTCAAGGGCGCAACTCATATCACTTATTTCAAGTTACTTCGAAAATAAATTCACAAGTTATTTTGCCCAGCAGAAATGATACAATCTAACTCATCTCGAGGTACACATGATTAGATAGTCTCAGAATGAATCATACGAAGCATTTATCATTAGGTTAAAGTCAATTAGGGGATCACAAAAAAAGATGAGCATGACAAAGAGGCACATCAATGTATTGGCACAAAGCATGTTACAATGGTGATCACTTTGGTACATGAAGGAAGTCATGCTATATATGCTCTCCCTAGCCATAACAGTGGTGGCAAAAACCATTTGTCTAGGATACTATTGGTCATCAATGTAGTATGGCATTCTATAAATAAGGTATTGAAATGGTTAGCCATAGGAGGTGTAAAATATCTAAGTGGTTCATATGTGTTTAAAATGATTATTGAATCTTCAACTATTTCTACTTATTATGTTTTTTTCCCTTTGTATGCATGTGTATCATTGGATTGCACATGCAATTTTTCAAATATATTTTTAACCAAAAAATATTGAATTTAGTCTGAATTTAAAATGAGATAAAACTAATTTTATTGATATATATTTGTTATTTTTTTAAGATCATCAAGATAAGACTAATTGACGATCGGGTGAGTTTTTTCAATCAATAAGCATAGAGCCCTAAAGTTGGGGTTTAAATCCATTTTCCCCCTTATTAGTTGATTGGAGCATAAATGATTTTTGGGTTCTTTAGATAATAGGCCCTTGACTCCACTCTCTCTCTCTCTCTCTCACACACACACACACACACACATTTGAGAATCGTTCTTATTGCAAGTACCGTAAGTAACATTTGTAACCTCTATTAATTCTCATTAATAGGGGTATTTTAGTCTTTTATATATTTTCCCAACCGTGAATTACGTCCGGGTGAGCCGTAATTAAAGAACGAGGCTTGATTTTCCCAAAATAACTCTCATTAATGCATCATTAATGTGTCGTCATTTTTATTGACTATTGATTTAAATTAATCAAGGGTCAAGATTGGGTTTTGTGATATTCGTAATAAGAATGGTTTTTAAATGAATCATCCCCTATATATATAGACACACATGCACACATATATATGTAGTATTTTCAGTTAGTATATATCTTTTTGAAGCTGAAAATTTTTCATTTAAATATATAAGCATCTAGCCTCGTTTGGATGCGGGGCTGGAAGCTTTTATTTTCAAAGAAAAATCTTCAAAACAAAAGGCTAGTTGAATTAGCCTATAAAAGCTTTTTTTGTTTGTAAACTTAAGTAAATGTCCTTACTAAATTATTTTTATCATTTAAGCTTTTAGTCTGGTCCTTTTGTGTCATTTTTTCGGCTCTAACTACTTTATCAAACATATGTAACAATAAATGCTTCAAGTATCAGCTATTAGCTATTTTTGTCAAACAAAACCATAATATCTAAAATCATGTCTGATGAAGAAATTGTCTTTAAACCTTTATAAAATAATGTCAATACATACTAACATATAACATGTTGAAATTATCTTTAAACCCTATAAAAATATTAATGGTAACATATGACATGTTAATACATTGTCAATGATATTTTTTTATGTTAAAAAATTGTAAGCATCCAGCATGCTTTTAGGACAAAATTAGTAAAAATGAATCCATGTATATATTTAGGTGATTATAAAAATAGTCACAAATATCAAATATATGGCGATTATAAAAATAGTCACAAATATCAAATATATGTGTGTGCATATGTGTGTGTATGTATATATGTGTTTTGTGTGTATATATAAAATTAAGATTGTCTGCATATGAATTATTTGATAATTATTTAGAATAATAGTAGTTTAATATATATAGGGGATGATTTATTTGAGAAACGTTTTTATTGCGAGTACCGTGAGAATCAATTTTGGTCCTTGCTTAAAATATATCAATGGTCAATAAAAATAATGGCTCATTAACAATGCATTAATAAGGGGTATTTGCGGAAAATCAAGACTCAATCTTTAATGAAAATTCACCCGGACGCAATTCACGGTTGAAAAATTATATAACAGACTAAAATACCCCTATTAATGAGCATTAATGGCGGTTACAAATGATACTCGCGATAGTCGCAATAAACACGATTCTCAATTCTCAAATGATCTTTTCAATATATATATATAGGAGAGTTCAAACGAGAACTGTTTTTCGTATGAGAACTGTTTTTCATACGAAAACTGCGAGAACCAATCTTAGCTCTTGATTAAAATTAATCAATGGCTAAGATTTTTGGCGGCTCATTAATGCTTCATTAATGACTCATTAATTGCTCATTAATAAGGATTATTTCGGGAAAATCAAGTCTCGCAGATTAATGACGACTCGCCCGGACGTAATTCACGGTTGGGTAAATATATAAATTACCAAAATACCCCTATTATGGGTCATTAATGGCGTTAAAAACAGTTTTGGTACGAAAAACAGCTCTCGTTTGATTTTGTGCCTATATATATAGTGAAAAGTTCATTTGAGAACCGTTTTTATTACGAGAACCGTGAGAACCAATCTTAGCCATCCAATTCCCCCTCTTTCAATTGAATTATCCACCCATGAATTTCTTACATGCACCTTGCCACACCTAATCCCCCATGCTCTTCATCCATGAATACCACTTATCAATTGAAGTGCTAAGATTGGTTCTCATAGTTCTCACAATAATAATGATTCTCAAATGAACTGTAACATCCTGAGATTGGGCCTAGTAGACACGTAGGCTTTGGTGAGTTAATACGTGAGTAATTAATTGTTTATTAATTAATCAAATGAATTATATATTATTGTGTTAGTTTAATATATATGTGTATGTATATGTATGTACGTACGGTTGAGTGTGTGTATGCATGCAATTAATTTGGAGGTGACACCTCATGCTATTAATTACATATACGTGGGTTTGTAATATGTTTATCTTCACTTCGAAGATACTTAACTGTGTGTAGTGTATATGCAAAACCGAGAGCAAAGAAGAAGCAAGAAATCGGATTTGTGTGGTGATTGTGAATTGTGATTCAAATTAACAGAGGTTGTTAGATTATTCTATACTCCTTGAAACATGATTCTTGTTAACGTGTTACGAATGGTATGAGCATGCTACGGTTTTAATCTTGCTGAGTTTTAGTATGAACATCATGTAACCATGTTCTTATCGGATTTGGTGTTCTTGGGTATTAGCAAGTGTTTTGATGCATGCTTGCATGTTTAAACATATTTATATGTATTTCTATGAACTTGTATATGAAGTTTATAAACTAGCAAGTTGAATTTATACAAGTTATGAAGCTATCGGATTATGGGAATGATGAAGGTGACAGATTTTGGTGATGATGGTGAAAACCGATACTCTTGAAATCCGGATGTGTGAAATCCTAGTGTTGAAATCCGATGGTTTGAATCCGAAAATGGAATCCTAAGCATGAAATCCGATTAGCATGGAAAATCCGAATGTGTTAAGTGAAATCCGAAGGAAGTATCGGATTCCTTGAAATCCGATGGTGGTTGCGGATTCCGATAGTAGTGTCGGATTTCTTAGAAAATCCGACAGTTTTGGCTTCTTGTTTTTCATTGTTTGATGCTATGATTTATATGTGTATGCATATGTGAATCTTACATGTTTATGTTTGATTAAATGGATATAAATATATGATTGATATATATATTTATGAGTTAGATACTAATTTCAGTTTGTTGTGTTCTTAGGAACAGACAAGGCTCAGTAACATTAGATCACTGAGTGAAAAGCTGAAAGCTTGAGGTGAGTGGACGTTTACTCGCAGATGTTATTAGTTGTAACTGGATTGGGTTGCAACTGTTATTGGTTTGATGTATGGATAGATTGTACATCTGATAATTGATTAACTGTTGATTGTTAATTAATTGTGCGTCAGTATTATGTATACATGAGGATTGGGAAGTCAGCTTCGGCTGGGCATATAGGCTGCGTTTGTTTGCTATCGGCTAATCAGTATTGGGATCTTTTGATGTATTTGTTGCAACATAAGGTAATACTGTGTGAGAATGGCAAATGAACTATCGGTAAACCTTTGCTTTGGCCAGCATTGGTTGAAGGTTCCTGCAGAACCGCGGGTCTTCCCGGGGCACGAGTATCTGTTATGTGTTGTTGATATTGATGCGGTTATTTGCTAATATATCTGTTGTGGTTGTACTCCATTCACTTAGCTTTGTGCTAATCCCCCACCTCTTACTCTTTTTCAGGTTTGGTAAGTCAGCGGCTCGGCTGAGAGTAGTTAGCTTGGGGAGTAATCACCTAGGACTCTGATAGTTTAATTGTGACGAGCCGTGTTTTGTAATACTGATATTTAAACAGTTGTAAACACTTTGGTTATTTAATTCGCTTCCGCAGTGTTTAAAAAAAATACGGTGTTACAAGTTTGGTATCAGAGCCTTGGTTTGGCATTGTAGGCACAGTGGAAGTGTTACATTCCCAAATCTTGGCTCGTGGTAGGTCGATTACTCCTTAGGTGTGGGATTGGGGTGAATTGAAGTGCAGTTAGTATGTTGTGTACTAACAGATTTATCTAATAAATCGTGAGGTGATGTGATTGTTACAGATAACAATGGTTGATCGTGATCACTCGACTGCTGCCCCTATTGTCCCGTCTTCTGCTGAAGTCCCTACAACAGTGGAAACTTTGCTAAATGCCGGTACATCCGATACCGCTGGGGATGAAAGAGACGAGTATATCTTTCAGTTTGAGGGTCAACTACAAGATTTGCGAAAGGAACTGTAGCAACAAAGACAAGTTCCTATAATTCAACCTCCGGTTGCTACTGTGATATCAACTGCACCTGCGATACCACCGATTTTTCCACCGATTACTACTTTGGCTGAGATTCCACCATTATCTGTACCGCTACCACCGATGTCTCAACCTACGTCACAACCGTTCTTTTATCCATTGTTTCCCCAGGGGTCTTATCCACATGGATCGATGCCTCAAGGATCCTACTCTTATCCATTTATGGGATATCCACCGAATATGGGATTCAGACAGCCATGTACTTACAAGCAATTCCTGGACTGTAAACTAGAGGAATACCATGGCAGCACGGATCCTAACGTTACTTTAAACTGGTTGAGAGACACAGGGAGGATATTGGATGCCTGTAACTGTGAGGAGGAGATGAGAGTTTGCTTTGCCACCCGGATGCTCAAAGGCAAGGCGATGGTTTGGTGGGATTCCATTACCACCCACTTATCGAGAGCTCAGATGGATTCAATTACATGGAATCAATTCCGGGATAAACTGTGCGAGCAGTATTGCAATGCCTTCGAACTGAATAAGATAAGGCAGGAATTCATGGAATTGAAGATGACCAGGAGGATGTCTGTTGATGAATTAATAGAACAGTTTAACTCAAAGCTAAGGTTTGTAACTCAGTGGGTACCGGATGAATCTTCACAGATTCAACATTTAATCGGAGCTTTGTTACCGGAGTACAGGAGTACCACTCGACTTTCTGGATCATTGTCTCAGGCCTTCACCTTGGCAAAATCTGCTGAGGGAGACATTCGAGCCAGGGATAGGCAGAATAAAGACGAGGCGGCTGTGCAGAAGCCGAAGTATGACCAGGCAGGTGGTCAACAAAAGAAGAAATGGCAGGGCAATTCTTCGCAGGATAATCAGAGTCGGAAGCCGACTACAGGGGGTTCAAATGCGAAATCCCAATGGTGTACCCGATGCAAGTCCAGTCACACTGGGCAGTGTACTGCCCAGACCATGCGTTGTCTGCGTTGTGGTACACATGGTCATGAAACGAAATATTGCAGGTTTCCCCGCAACGTTTGTTGGAATTGTCTGAAAGAAGGACACAGGGCTAGTGATTGCCCTACTGGGAGAGGAGCCGGGACAGGGACGGGGGCAGGGGACGTTGGGGGATCATCATCAGGGGCACAAAAACGGAAGAATCCTCCTACACCAGAGGGTAGGGCATTCCGGATGACAGTAGACGATGCTACTGCTACTGATGATGTTATCACCGGTATGTTTCTTATAAACTCCCTACTTGCGCATGTATTATTTGATTCTGGAGCGAATCGCTCCTTATTTCTGTGGCTTTTTGTGAAAAGTTGAAATTACCTGTTACTGTTATTTTTGTACCGATTGAGATAAAAGTAGCAGATGGTAAAATAGTTCCTGTTAAAAGTTCTGTGACCGGGGCTGAGATAGATATTGATGGTAAGTGCTTTCCAGTATCATTTCTATTGATGCCAATAGCAGGGTTTGACGTGGTTTTGGAGATGGATTGGCTGAGTAAGCACAGGGCGAGCATTAAATGTCATAGGAAATTGATTTCTTTTCCGTTGTCTGATGGGTCGCACGTGGTGGCTCGAGGGGAAAGGAATAGGTCTACATTTCCTATTATTTCTATGTTGAAGGCTAAGAAATCCTTGAGTAAGGGATGCGAGTGTTTTCTAGCATATGCTATCGATGCTAAAAAGGAAAAGCGGGCAGTTACTGATATGTGAGTCGTATCAGATTTTCTGAAGTGTTTCCGGATGAGTTACCTGGACTACCTCCCGTTCGAGAGGTTAAGTACAAGATTGATTTAATACCAGGTTCGAATCCAGTTGCTAGATCTCCTTATAGGTTGGCTCCTTCTGAGATTAGGGAGATGATGACACAGATTCAGGATCTTTTGGATCAGGGTTTTATTCGTCCGAGTTCTTCACCGTGGGGTGCACCGGTTTTGTTTGTGAAAAAGAAAGATGGCACGCTACGGATGTGTATTGATTACAGAGAACTGAATAAGAGAACGGTAAAGAATAAATACCCTCTGCCCATGATTGATGATTTATTTGATCAGTTGCAGGGTGCTTCGTATTTCTCTAAGATCGATTTGAGATCAGGTTATCGCCAGGTACGAGTTTCTGACAAAGATATTGCCAAGACTGCTTTCCGTACCCGGTATGGTCATTATGAATTCTTAGTCATGCCGTTCGGTTTGACTAATGCACCTGCAGTGTTTATGGATTTAATGAACTGGGTTTGTCGACCGTTTCTGGATAAATCTGTGATAGTATTTATCGACGAGATTTTGGTTTATTCTAAATCCGAAGCTGATCACGAGATTCATTTGAGACAAGTTCTTGAAACCTTGAAACGAGAGAAATTGTATGCCAAGTACTCAAAGTGTGAATTCTGGATGCGAGAAGTTCACTTTCTGGGGCATGTAATTTGCAGTGATGGAGTCAAGGTTGATCCAGCCAAGATAGAAGCTGTAATGAATTGGGAAGCTCCGAAGTCGCCTTCTGAAATTAAGAGCTTCTTGGGATTGGCAGGATATTACAGACGGATTATCCGAGATTTTTCTAAGATTGTGAATCCCATGACTAAGTTAACTCGCAAGGAAGTTCCATTTAAGTGGGCAATCCAATTAAAGGAGGGTTCAAATGAGAACTAAAGGAGGGCAATCCAATTAAAGGAGGGGGAATCGGACAGATAAGATTGGCTCTCGAGGTTCTTGCAATAAAAACGATTCTCAAATAAACCTTCCGCTATATATATATATATATATATATATAGGGATGAGATCAAATAAAAAGAAAATTAAAGTAAAAAGTGTAAAAGAGATGATTTTTTGATCATTTTTCGGTATATATATCAACTGATAATCGTTAGTTCATCATCTTTATTGATTAAAACTAGTTCTTCATCAATTTCTTTTTGATTTCAAATACAGATTTTGAAAACAAAATTTTGGAATAATTTGTTGATGAACAAAATGCTTTCATCTAAAAAGTGATGAATATGTTGGATTCATCAAAAAGAAAATTGATGAAGAACTAATTTTAATCAATAAAGATGATGAACTAACGATTATCATTTGATATATATACCGAAAAATGATCAAATAATCATCTCTTTTACCCTTTTTACTTTAATTTTCTTTTTACTTGATCTCTACCCTATATATATAAGGGAGGGTTCAAATGAGAACTGTTTTTCGTACGATAACTGCGAGAACCAATCTTGACCATTTAAGTGATAAGTGGAATTCATGGATGAAGAGCGTGGGGATTGAGTGTGACAAGGTGCATGTAAGTAATTCATGGGTGGGTAATCCATTTGAAGGAGGGGAGATTGGATGGCTAAGATTGGTTTTCGCAGTTCTCGTTTGAACTTTTATATATATATATATATATATATATATATAGTGAAAAGTTTATTTGAGAACAGTTTTTATTTCGAGAACCAATCTTAGTCATCCAATTCCTCTCTTTCAATTGAATTGCCCACCCATGAATTTCTTACATACACCCTGCCACATTCAATCTCCACACGCTCTTTATCCATGAATTCCATTATTCAAAATGAACGGCTAAGATTGGTTCTCGCGGTTCTCGTAATAAAAACGGTTCTCAAATGAACCTTCCCCTATATATATATATATATATACACACACTATTATTCTAAATAATAGTAGTAGTTTATTCCGTGTCAATCAAATTACATCCGTGAAAAGGTTGGCGAGGGAGGAACCACGACACAAATGTCATGCACGAGGGCTTATTCCTAGCTTTGCTTACTCCTAAATAATGGAATGATAAAAAGACAAAAACGGGCTTCGGCGACAGGTGCACATACTACCATGTGCAAAGAGCAACCAAGGGCTTTTTAGTAATGAATGCTGGGTTTATTTTCTTACAAGTAACCAGAAGATGATTTAATAATTTATGTTATCGATCATGTCACTTGACCAGCAGATTCCTCCCCTTGTTTCATTGTTTTCAAAATATTTACAATTGAATATATATATATATATATATGTATGTATATATATGGGAGCGTTAAAACGATAACTGTTTTTGGTATAAGAACTGTGAGAAGCAATCTTAGCCTTTGATTTAACTTAATCAATGACTAAGATTTTTTGACAGTTTATTAATGACGCATTAATAAGGGTTATTTCAGGAAAATCAAGCCTCGTAAATTAATGATGGCTCATCCGGACGCAATTTACGGTTGAGTAAATATATCAAAATACCCCTATTAATGAGTCATTAATGACGTTAAAAAAAATTCTCGCAATTCTCGTTTGAATTTTTGCCTATATATAAAGAGAGAGATATTCTATATGTATATATATATATATATATATATATATAAAGAGAGAGAGAGAGTATCGATTGTTATAGTAGATTTCACGTTTTCACTACTTAGTGAGTATGATGATCAAATATGAAGATTTAGTATTAAGGAATATAATTTTTCTTTTTAATTTAATCATATTGTTTGCAACAAGTTCAATAATATATAATTAGTAATATACCTTTGCGGTGTCGAATACATAATAAATTTTTTATAATAATACTTAATTTTTTATACATACTTTTTAAAAAATGTATAAAATTATGTTTCACGTCTAAATGGCTTCAAAGAAAACAAGTTGAACTATGTCAAATCACTTGTTGAAAATTCTTGTAGTTACTAAACACGTACTTTCGTCTAAAAGAATTATATTATTATTTGAAAAATAAAGATTATAATTCTATTAATAAAATAGTATAGTTGTCTCCTTTAAAATCTTGTATATTATCTGTTGTTACGAAACTCACATTAATTTGTAGTATGTATGAAGGAATTTTAAATAAGTACTAAGTTGGCAGGTAGAAAGGGGCGAGGTGAACCTACATGAAGGCAATGAATTAAGAGTTGTCGCGGTCTATACGAATTAATGACTTTTGATTTTAGCTTATTAAAATTAAATTAAATTAAATTATTTGATTGGATAGGACTTGTAAATATATGAAAATGTGTGAGAGATTAGAGATATTTGGGGTGGGTGGGTTTAAAGCGTGCTTAAACATTCATCCTTCTCTATGATTTTAAACATTAATTTTTTTAATTTAATAATGTCAAAATCAATTGATAAACATAAAAAATAAACTTCGTAACCAATATGAAATGATAAATATATAGATTAAGGTGTTCAAGATTTTTAAAGTATAGTGTATATATAGATTATTAGTTTATTACCGATCTCGTAATATTTTATAGGGTGCTACTATTTGAACCCACTCTTTCTCACACTGAGACATATAATATCAATCAAATATATACTTACATATATTATATCATATTGGGTCAATATAATGAATGAATGGCCCATGGATTATATATGATAAGATGTGTCTATAGAACATATGTAGATCAACATGTGCTAGAAACACAGATGCCACGAAAATGAAAAACCATGCATATAGGAGAAACTAGCTTTGCTACCTTAGTCCATCCGTAAAGCCCTTCCTCTTTCTAAATCAACCCAAAATGCCACATCACTGCCACTTCAGTTTTTTTTTTTTACTTTTTCCTTACCAACTCAAATTAACTCAAAACCCAAGTAGCAACCTTCTCAATCAACCCAAAAATTTTCTCTCTCCTACTCTCTCTACAAAACCAAAAAAAAAAAATAAAGATTCGCTGCGTTGCTCGGATTTGCCAAACCAGAATGGGAAAAGAAGGCGGAACCCGAAATCCACTGTAGCGGTGCTCCCGAAGGAGCCGGCCAAACCTCCATCTACCCGAAGCCCTTACCCGAAGGCCATACGCATGGCCTTATAGATCTTGAGGCCTTGAGCAAGAATTTTGTCCAAAATACACATACCCCAAGCCCCCAACTTTGATGTACCCTGGCATCTAGGGGTGTCATTAGGCTTTTTTTTTAGTTTCGGGGCAGGTAATTCGGTTATTTTAATTATAGAATATTAAGCCCTAACCAAACTGTATTTAATATTTAAGTATCCGTTATGGGTAGATTCGGGTATGATTCGGTTATAACGATATCAGGTATAACCAAAAATACTAACTTTGATATATTTTATGTTTTTGAATAGCAAATAAAATACTATTACCACCACAAAAGGAAACCAGCAAAACTAAAATGGTAAACAAACCAAACTAAACAAAGTAACGTATATATTTCTTTTTCAATCTTTTTTTAGTGTATATAATTATTGTATACAAAGTAAGCAAAAACAAAGTACTAAATTCTCTTTTTTATTCTGCAAATTAAACCAATCTAAACAAAGCAATTATTTTACAAAATTGGAGATTTTACATTTAAATTATATTAGGGATAATTTTTTTAATTTTTAGATGATTTAATTATTATTAAGTTATTTATTTGGAAATATATATATATATATATATAAACGTATATATGAGATTTTACAACTTTTAGAAGGATATTAATGCAATTTAACGGTTTGAAAGGATATATATGTAATTAACAAAGTTTGTAACGATATAAATTAAATTCCTTTATTTAATTTTTTTCGGATAATTCAGGTATTACCCGAAAGGAAAATATTTTTACCGAAAACCGAACTGTAATTAATACCGGTAATCTGAACTAACCGATCAAACCTACGTCATAACCGTTTTAATTTACCCAATTTACCAAAACCTTGACCGGATTAGTTGGTTTTTCGTTTATCGGTTATTTTCAAGTTTTAACGGGCCTACTGGCATCCTTTTAAACATTGGTCCTTTGCCATCATTGTAACAAGAAGTTTGGACCTCAATAACAAAATTTGTAAAAAATAAAAAAATAAAAGGTTAGGAGAATGATATCCATATTCCATAAATCTTAATTTTTCAAAAGACAATATGTTTTTTACGGTAATATGATTTTTATAAAAAATACAACATGCTTATTTTAAAAGTGGAAACATGAGTATTGCATAATTTTTGTTTGTAAAAAAAAACATGCTGCTATTTTTAAAAATTAATATCATACTATTTTTACTCTTATTCACGACTTGTTATAAACTTATAATCATTATCCATCAAAACAATTAACAAAATAAACTATACTTATTCTAGGAAATTATATATTCTCGTACTATGACCAACCGTATCGGTCACTTACCCGACGTTGGGTTGGCATGGAACCCAATGGGAACACTAAAACACCAAATTGGGTTGATGGTGATAAGGTACTACACCGGGTTCCCAAACCCGTTTCCTTTTTCTTATTTTATTTCTTCTCTCTCCTATTTAATATATATTTTTTATTAATATTTAATGTGGTTGATGAGGGTTGGATGTGGAGGTTTGTGGGTTTGATAGGGTTAAAGATGGAAGATGATGTGGATGCTGATGTGCCATAAGGTAAGTTGGGTTGGATGCTGATGGTCTAAATCTTCCTACTTTATTCTTTTAACCCATAAAATGATAATATGTGGTATCCGTTTATTTTCTCTTCTTATTTTCATTTTTTATTTTAACACTTGTATTGATTTAATAAGTAAGACTATACACATCCAAACAGCTGAAAAGAGCTAGTTGGTCATTGGTGCGTGAGAGTGGTGTACATAGAGTAAAATTTTCATGAAAATCGGCCAAAATCGGGTAAATCGTAAAAGTAGGAGATAAGGGGTTACCTTGACGAGCCAAAGATGGGAAGTTTGAGTGGCAATTTCTGTAATTATGACCAATACCAGAGGTCTATTTCATCAACAGAAATACATATAAAGAGGTGCATACCGCCCTGATCCATATTCACACTAAACTAGAAACATTCATATCCTTCTCTTCTCTCTCTAACAGAAAAAATTAAATAAACATAAATTAGAAAATATGCAGAAGCTCTCTGCGATCTTAGTGGTGCTGCTCCTCTGCGCAACCTCCAATGGCGTTCTATCTTTCATCGACGGTGAGTTTTTTAATTTCAGAAACGAAAGTAAGACTTCAGTTCATTTATACTTTCCGATAATTTCACGATTTTAGGAAATGCAAACTAAATTTTGATCAGTGATCATGAATTCAGTTGATATTACGGTTTTCTGTGTTCTTGTTTGATATATATATAGCTTCGACTATGAGCTGCTGATTACGTTACTGATTTTCGGCATTTTAATCATAAGTTCATAACGAGATTCGATTTTAGAAGGTTTTGAATCTGAAACCACAAATCAAAAAATGTTGCTAAAAGTGCTGTAGATTTTAGCTTATTTGATCTTTACATACGGAATATAGAATGTATAATGCTGCGTTGAAGTGATAAAATGTAAGTTTGAACAAATTTACGCCTATAAATTGAATCGATTTGAATCTGAAGCTATATTATGTGTTCTTTTTTTTTTATAAAATCTCTTTTATACCAGTTTTTTTAACATATATTCATAAAATTAGTTCAGAATGTGACAAATGTATTTATTACGTTAGGTACAACACTTTTAAAGTTATGTTAAAGGTTAATAAAACACATATTTCTTGGATTAATCAATTTAATAAGTTGTTAATGAAACATGTATATTTCTTAGAGTAATCAATTTTACAAGTTTTAGAATATTTCCGTTATAATGTAAAATAAAATAATATAATTGACAAACATATTCCCGGCTGAATGGTGTCATGTTATTATTCCATTTTGTCATAAGTTTCACGTAATCAGATTTTGTACATAATAATAATTACATGTGTAAATAAATAAGTGCGTGCGAAAATATATATTTATTTGGAATTAACTTTAGATAGATTTTTATGTAACCTACTCTAGGTATTTTGTGTTACCTCATCTTCCAATTGATATAAAAATATAAATCGTGTAACATTAATATATATTTAAAAATTTTATGTGATATGTGATCAGAAAAATTATCTAATGCATAAATAATATTATTACCTACATAATTATGAATCATTATGCTACGTATGGAATGTGGATTTATTTTTCTATACAAATCATTTAAAATGAAAATGTTAAAAAAAGATAAATGATAAATCAATTAACAATGTAAAAAAAATTAATAAATTTTATAAATCATCTTCTAACAAGTAAGATGATAAAATAAAAACAACTAATAGAAAAATATATTATTTTTTTAAAAAATAACCACTAGCGAGGTTGGTGTGGTCCACCTCATAGCTTTAAATGTGAAGTAAACAGGAAATAGAAAGAATTCAAATCTTCGCAAATTTCTATACAATTAACCCTGCACTAGATAAGATATATTTAGTCGTCCTCAAACACTTGAAGTAGGCATTTATTGGAATTTGTGCGTACGAGATCTTCATCTATTTTGTAAATCAATTATGCTCGTGTCAATTCAAACACATTTTTTTATGTTTGGACAGATACATGACTTAATCTTAAATCTATACCAATTTTATTTATAATATGACATAAACTTATAGTTTTATAAAACACTTAAACGTTAGATATTGCTAGCCTATAAACCAATCCGCATGTTTATATCTCTTGTTTATTACTCCTCATCTTCATGTCACTTCATCGGTCCACATAGTTACATATTTTATAAATCGATCACTAGATCATGCTCATCTTTCATGTCACGTCGTTCCTATTTTCAGTTGTCTTTCAAATCTAGAAATCCTTATCTTTCATCAACTACATCAAATATGGCCACATCCTATCTAATCCGTTTCAATCCTACAACCATACCCCATGGGTTTCAACCATACTTTTGCCCATAACCTTTTGTTTCAGTCTTCCAACTCATATTCAACCATACTTTTAGATTCTTTTGGCCTTTTTACAATGTGGAAAGTTGTATAACGAAACTTGCATTAGTAACGTTCTTGCTTATGATACTTTAATGCATCTACTATACCATAATTCTTAATAATTCACACCATTTTGCTTTTACATTTTGAAGAATGCTAACCATAAACTTTAAGGTTGTGGATAAGAATAAAAAAGGTAACTTTTAGTTTTTAAAAATGACAATTATCAACATATTTATCTTTTCACAATTTGTATAATTACCTTTTAATTAGTTTTCAACTTTTCATACATGAAACAAAGTTGTTATTTTTAAAAATTAAAAATAACATTTGTTTTGTTCTTATCCTATGATTAGCATTTTCCTTAAATTTTTAATAGAAATATACCAAATTTTTCAAACTTGTCCTCATAAATAATTCTCTTAATATGAAGATAATGACAGATGTAATCTATCTGTTTTTTTAACCTCAAAATTTATTATAATTACTTGTTGTCATCCCACATTACAATTGAAACTCATGTCTTTAAAAGATGGGTTTCACACAATCACACATGCATTCTTTAAAGTACTATGAAACAGAGCATACAAGGTAGAAACTAAACACAAATTTATCAAATATATATTTTACTCGTTTATAATATAATTACAACTTTAAAAACTTT
Source organism: Dittrichia graveolens (assembly GCA_038502395.1). Classification (NCBI taxonomy): domain Eukaryota; kingdom Viridiplantae; phylum Streptophyta; class Magnoliopsida; order Asterales; family Asteraceae; genus Dittrichia; species Dittrichia graveolens. The sequence goes on along the minus strand of JARJIL010000009.1, from coordinate 7,517,064 downwards.
TAATTTTAAGTAACATGAAAATCCTAAAATACCCATTCTTAACCATTTCATTCTCTCTTTAAATTTACTTTAATTTTTAAAATACCTTTTTAACCATTTAATTCTCTCTCCTAATTTACTTTTAACTTTTTATCTATTTAAAATATCTCTCTAACACTAAAATACCCTCTCATACAAACACAATTATCCACTCACATCAACATAATTTTCAAAATCTTATTAACTTCTCACTCCTTATTTCATAAATATAAATCTTTTTCTTATTTTAATGTCTTTTAAATTTATTTTTAAACTAATAAAATAGTTGATACAAATAAAAAATGATATTGTACGATACTTTTTCGTGATATTAAATTGCACGAATAACATATTATTACAGTTTTACAAACAACATGATGTAAAATAGAAATTATTCGCCGTCGCGTCATTACGCGGGTACCTTGCTAGTATATGTATATATATATATATATTCGTAGAATCTTTGAAATTTAATGAAGGAAATTCAGAATGCTGATTTCCTTTCGCTTTGAATTAAATAATCCATAGGTAATATTCCTAAAATCGGGGTATCACATTCTTAAAAGGGTCCCGGGTATTATTATTATTATTATTATTATTATTTATTTTCGCCAGATTGTCATATATATATATATATATATATATATATATATATATATATATATATATATATATATGTATATGTATTATCCAAAATCTGCTAAAACTGTCTCTCGTATTAGTGGGCCGCATAGGCCATTTCCACAGATCGATGGTGGGTATTTGTCAGTTCCAATATTTAATTAATTAATTTCATACGTAATTTTCTAAACCGATTATGAGAAAAGAAATTTGTCAATGTTGTTACTCTTATAAATTATTTTTATAGAAATAAATGTTTATAATAATCTCTGAGCTAACTCTTTTAAAAAAACAACATTAATAGTTAAGATGATATTAATATCATATATTATTTCTTTATTAATAATTTCAGATTTCACAGTAAAATTCATAAAATAAAAATGCGGTTAGTCTTAAGAATAAAAGATGGGATTAAAAATATCTTACTTTTGCGTGCCAAAACGATAGTTAGGGAATATTGTGTATTAATCTTTTACTAAATCTTCTACGCGTCTTGCTATTTATTAAAATCAAGACATGTTTCAAAATGAAAAATAAAAAATGAAGAAAAAGAATTATTGAATTTTGCATATTATTATTTAGTAGATAGAATGAAGAATTAAGAGAATTTAGTTAAGAAAATAAAGTTTTTTCTTGATTTTTTTTTATTTATCAAAAGAAGTTTTTTCTTCCTTGGTGAACATGCTGTTTGACGAAGGCATGGAGCCATGTTCCTCGCTTTTCAAAGTTTCTAGTAAAAAGACAAAAACATCCAGCACCATTGGTCACGTGATCTTAGGACAATCCACATGAGGATCGCTGACAACTGCCTTTACCTTTTCCCTTACATAAGAATTTGTGGCATAAAGCGATTGGTCCCCCTTGACAGTTTGTTCACTATAGCCAAAAGCCAAGATTTATAAACACACCGACCACCAGCATACACCACTTGCGTGATAAACAGAAAGTTTTAACATCTTGCTACTAGTGGTGAGCATGGGTCGGTTTGGGTCGGTTTTGACCCCAAACTGAACCGAAACTGATAATATCGGTCATGTTGTTTTTCAAACCGTTGGGTATCGGTTTTTAATAAGCCGGTTAACGGTTAATGATAGCGGATCGGTTTTTGTTATCGGTTTTATTAGTTAACCGTTATATTAAGTTGGACCAACTTATTGGACTTCACTATTTCAGAATTGGGCTACAAAATTGGGTTATATTTTTTTATTGTTTTATAATTTATAGTAGCCATTAAATTGGGTCAAACAATATTACAAAATGGTCCTAATAAGACACTTCTCTAGTTTTCCACCATTAGTGGCTAGGGTTTATGGATCACCGGCAAAGAGACGATAGCGAGAGGTCGAGAGGCGAGAGAGCACTGGTTCTTGACTTTTTGAGTTTTTGAAAAGGAGAACCAAGAAATAAGAATGGAATTAGAAATACACACATGGGTGAAATGGGCTTTGGCTAAAATTCAAAATACAACTTTTCTACATTTTTTATTATTTCTTTTTGACTTTTTAATAATTAAAAATATATAAAATAATAATTAATAAATCCTTATCGGTTCGGTTTGGTATCGGTTCGGTTATAGATACAAAATCGAAACCAACCCATTAACTATCGGTTAATGAATTTTTAAAAACCGAACCTTCGGTTTTAATGGTTCGGTTTTATCGGTTACGATTCAGTTTTTTGGTTAAGACACTCACCCCTACTTGCTAGAATAGTTATAAATATATTCGGTTTGCTGCGGAGTGATGATCATGTCGAAGCTTCTTGCCTAGTAATTTCGTTCGGGCTGTTAAAAAAAAGATAGTTTTAACAATATATCCCGTTTATTGTTTTGTTTTTAAAATTATTAAATTAGATATAAACATTCTGTTATAAACTGCTTATATTCTTAGCTTATAATCATATAACGAGATGTACGTTTTCTTAAATTTCAGGAATATTGCCAAATGGCCAATTCGAATACGGCCCAAAACCATCCCAAATGAAGGGCACGAGAGTGATTGACCCAAAGGCAATACCAAACTGGGAGCTAACCGGGTTTGTCGAGTACATAAAATCGGGCCAAAAACAAGGGGACATGTTGCTTGTAGTTCCTGATGGAGCTTATGCGGTTAGGCTAGGAGAGGATGCATCAATAAAGACAAAGGTTAAGGTGAAAAATGGGCTGTTTTATTCTATCACATTTAACGTTGCTAGAACGTGTGCCCAAGAGGAGAAGTTGAATGTTTCGGTGTCACCAAATTCTGAGCCCAACGACTGGGGAATCTTGCCAATGCAGACCATGTATAGTAGCAATGGTTGGGACACCTACTCATGGGGGTTCTTGGCCGAGGCCAACGAGATTGAGATTGTAATCCATAACCCGAGTGTCGAGAAAGACCCTGCTTGTGGCCCTCTCATTGATTCCGTTGCGTTAAAGGCCTTATTCCCCCCTAGAAGAACCAATGGTAAGAAAACTAGTGTTTTTAATTAGAGCAGACAAATAATTAAGTCTTTAGATTGGGTAATAGTTCAAACGGGTTCGGGCTAAAATGAGTAAAATTTTACATAATTAACGTGTTAAAAATACTTATGGAAAAGTAGAAATCATATATTATCCCATACATTGTATGCATTTCGAATACACTTTTGCTAGTTTAAGATCTATTTGAGTTAAAACACAATAAAAAATGGCTCTGATATAAGTAAATGTGCTAACAATATCATCTTTGTATTCTAATGATTTTCTTCCATATGCATAATTGGTCGGGAATGCTAATCTGATTGTCATTGTGCTTGTTAATTACAGCTAACATGTTGAAGAATGGTGATTTTGAGGAGGGTCCATTCGTATTACCCAAAACTGATGTCGGTGGTGTTCTAATCCCTCCCAACATCGAGGACGACCATTCCCCACTTCCCGGTTGGATGATCGAGTCACTAAAAGCCGTTAAGTATTTAGACGCGGAACACTTTGCCATTCCCAAGGGAAAACGAGCCGTGGAACTAATTGCTGGAAAAGAAAGTGCCATTGCTCAGGTGGTCAAGACCATCCCGGGCAAAGTGTATGCTCTTTCGTTCGTTGTTGGTGATGCCAACAACGCCTGTGAGGGGTCCATGATTGTAGAGGCATTTGCAGGTAAAAACACTCTTAGGGTACCTTACGAGTCTAAAGGCAAGGGTGGGTACAAACAAGCAGTTCTTAAGTTCAAGGCCGTGACAACACGCACAAGAGTTAGGTTTTTGAGTATGTTCTATCAGATGAAGACCGATGGTTCTCTTTGCGGTCCAATCATCGATGACGTGAGATTGGTTGGTATCCGGTATGCGAAACATGCTTGATTTGTGTCTAGTTCTTTTGCGAAATCATCAAAAACGTGGCTTGGGGACGCTTGATCGTGGCCTATGATGTTTATTTAGCGCGTTACGTATGTTATTATAGTATGGTAAGGCAATGTTGTTTCTGTTGTGTACTAGAAAGAAAAACACGTTTAAAGTACTTGTTACACTGTTTAAACTGTTTACCGAAATAGATGAATCGAAGCAATTATTTTATTAGTAATATGGACGAAATTGCTCCTACTAAATCGATTATAATATGAATATCATATTCAAATCGATAATTAGTTCATTACAAGTAAAAGTAGAAGGGTAGAGCCTTTCTTTGGAATTTGGGCTCAATTAAGCTTCATTTGGTCATAGCCCAACTTTGCTAACAAAATACTTATACATACATGGGGCCAGGGGTTTTTTTAAAAAAATGAGAAACGACGTCATTATGAATATCAATTATAACTCATACATGTATCTTGTTACGATATCGAGCTTTCGTGCAACATTCCGTATAATTGGCCTAAATGCATTTTAGGAACTAGCGGGGTACTCGCGCAATGCGGCGACGGTGAATAAAAATGGTTTGTAAGGAGTTGATTTGGTAGATATTAATCAACGGGACACACAAGACGTAATTTTGTAATTTTTATTTAGCAGGTGAAAAGCGAATATTATATATTTTCCCTTTCTGGAATTTATGGAATGTTATTAAGTTTATGAAATATTCTGTTTCGTAAGTTTTGCGATGGAATTTATGGAAAGGGAATATTCTGGAATTTATGAAAAAAGAATGTTATTAAGTTTATTTTATGGAATCATTTTTTGGTAGATAAGGGTAGAATAGTAATCTTAAGTGACTTAAAATTTAAAAATTTTAAGAAAAAAACTTAAATGTTTTATATAATAGTATAGATAAACTGGTGTACTTTTTTCATTCCCTTCAAATATTTAACGAAATTAATTAACAAGTAAATCCTCTCTAAAACTAATAATTTTTCAATGTTTTGCGTATCATATCACACCTTTAATTAATAGTTTATGTTAGTAAATGCAAGACTCTGTCAACCAAATTTTCATGACATTAAAATATATATTTACTTTTATTATAATAAAATATTGTTTGGAGACATATCTAATTTAATCTAAACGACGATCATATTATGAGGCATGGGAAGAGTTTAGATATTCGAGGTGTTGTCACTCTCTGTATGCTTTGTATTTTGTAATATCTAGAGGTGGTAGATATTTGGATCATGTGATTAAAAAAACGAATTTCGAACCAAATTGAATTCAAATAATCCGATTTGATCGAATTGTTTTGTTTGATTTTTGAATTAGTTTTGGACTTAATTTGAAAGTTTATATTGGTTTTCGAATTGAGCTTTAAATTCTATGATCAAATTGTATCAAGTATCAATTATATTGAAACAATCACATAATGATATGTATTATCTTAGTACGTTTGTATGAATCTGAATGAGAGAATGCACTAAGAACACACACACATAGTTTTTGGTATATTAAAAGCTCGGATTATTAGGGTTTGCACTAAGAAAAATCACCATATACTTAAACTAATGTTATAAGCAAATAACAAACTATACTAAAATATATTAAACACAACTAGAGAGACCTAACACAAATCTATAAAAAAATTCGTACCTAAATCGTCAAATATATATGTGACAATGATGTTCATATTCAATATCTCTAAATGTGTGCATATGCTACAGTTTGGTTGATTCTTTTATTGATCTCGTCACATCGCAACAAAAGGTATTTGAGCAACAAAACAAAAACTTGGATGCCGTTCTTGTATATTTTCAACAGCAGATATATAGCTGGATTCTTATAGAACGAAGAGAAGCTTGGGTTCGTGTGCTGATTGGATTCACTTCCCTGTAGGAATTTAAAGGTTTCAGTAGTTCAATAATTTGTTGGTGGTTTCCTAAGTTGTAAGATATGTTAGATTAAATGGTTGGTTAGTTTAGATTAAATTTTGCGTCTCGCAAAATGGATTCAAAGCTGCCTATAGTATGTATTTTTTGAAATTAATTATTAGAAATGGCAATGGGGCGGGGATTGGTCCCCCGTCCCCGCTTAAAAAACACGTGGATTTAAACAGGGATCCCTGTCAGGTAACCGGGAAAAATCGCGGGGAAATGGATATCCCCGTTTAATATGAACATGTGATTAAATAGGTAATTTTCATCGCATAGATACCCATTAAACTAAAACTATGATTTTTCACTACGGAGATCGTCATCGTTAAGATTTTACCACGAGTTTTAGAAAATGATTATACTAAATTACATGACATTATCGAATACAAACATATATGAAAATCTTAAAGAATTTAAATGCATCCAAAATATCAAAACCAAATAATTCAAATAAAGACAACGATTAAAATTAGATTGTGTGAAAGTATATAAAGATTTGTATATTTTATATTTAAAATTAATTTTATATATATTAATATTAAATTATAATCGGGTATGTCGGCTAATCGGGGTGGGGATCATCAAACCCATCCCCGTTTAAATAATCGGGTTTTCCCGTCCCTGCCCCATTAATATTGATTTTTGATTTTCTCCGTCGGTTTCAGTTTTTTTTACCATCCCTATTAATGATTATAGTATCTTCTTGCTTTTCAAACAAACTATGGCAGAAATTCCCTGAACGTTGTTGGGAATGTAATTGTCTAAACTACTAACCATCCATAACTTTGGGTAGTGTGATCCCAAATAGCCTAAGCATCCTAATTTAATTACTATTCTTGTAGAACAAGGTAAGTTTTGATCTTAATTTATTTATAATAATGTGACGCGAAGCATGGGTACATTTTCATACTCTTAGAATGAATTAAATGTTTTTTTAATGCATAAACTAGTTTTAGTTTCAAAAGTATATGTTATTTTTTAAATTGTGAACTCTCAAAATATTTATTCTCAAATTACAATCCCAAAAATAAATGTTGATGTACGTACATATTCATCTTAAGGTAAAAGTTGCTAAATATAAACAACATTTTTCTAATTTTTTATTTTATCACATAGAGTTTTTCGTTTTCTTTTTTTGTCAAATATAGATATCAAGTTTATAAAAGTTTCATTATATCCATTAATTTTCACTAAATATGTCATTATACTGATTAATGTTTACAAAAATGTTTTATCATACTTTTTTTTTGTTCCAGATATTTACATATAAGAAACCTCTCGTAAACATCAATGAGTACAAGTGAACAAAAAAAAACTCCATGTGTGATAATAAAACGTTATTTGCGTTCATAAACTCTAACCCTTCATTTTACTTACGACGAAAAGATTTTTATTTTTTGCCTATATATAAATAAAAAAATAAATAGCGCTGTGAATGGCCGACTAACTCGCGGGCGGTGTAAAAACACTTGATATGTTGTAGTACGTACGTTATAATCAATCATCAATTAGCGGTGAGTACATATGACTAAGAAAAGAAGTACAAGTGTGTTTTGTGCAGTACGATATTTTAGAATATAATGGCTTCTTCAATATATTAAATTAAATTAAATTATTATAAAAAAAAAACTGGTATTTGGGTGTCTGTTTTTCAACCACCATCAAAGAAAAGAGATGCAGGAATCAAAATTACATGATCTCGATCTGTTTCATTCCCAGCATGGAGTTGCAGAAACTTGACATCTTTGGCGTGAGGCAATCGATAAGTGTGATAATTAACATGTGGAATTTGATCAGTCTCAGGTAACTACTATATATACATCTATTTTTAGTATAATTAATTGCAAGAAAGAAATTTAATTCATGTATCATAAATTTAACTCTCAATCCACGTACGTTTAAGTTTTAACCAACACATGTATATTAATGTCCCAAACGTCATATATAGTAGGAAGACGAGTTGAGTTGATAGTAATATACCGGAATTTAATATACATATGATCGCAACATAGATTGTGTGGTAGATTGGTGGATTATGTGATATGGGTTAGGCCTGTTAAAAAAACCGAAACCCAAAAAAACGACCGACCCATTGACGGTTCGGGTATTTCAGTTATCGAATTTAATTTTTTAAAACTGATTTGCTACTCTGACTAGTACATATTGCAACTCATGTTGTACAATTTCTTCTACTGAACACAACTTCGCTATTCGTTGCTTGTTTTAGGACTGCCTTCAACGTCCTTCGAGTTCAAAAGGTAATATATAGTCATTTTCTTTTCGTCTTTGCCGAAAAAACTACTTCATTAGTTCATTGAGAAAGAGTATAATATATATATACACATTTTGCTTTGAAACTTGTTTATTATTATGAATGTTTAGCTCAAAGATGTAATATAAAATGCTATACAACAATACAATTTAAATACTTGGCCAAAAAAAACAAACAAAAAAGCCCCTAAATCGGACATACCCGAAATTAACCGACCCGAATCGTACCCGAATTCTAACCAAACCCGATACCTGTAATGTAGAATGGTTCAGTTATCGGTTAGATTATCTATACCTAAATACCCGAACTACCCAAAACCCAATGGGATATACCTGAAAAACACCCCTAATATGCTAGTTTAACGAAACATGTTGAAAATGATCACTCCCTTTACTCTTAAGGGGATGTGTAGTTTTCGTTGCAAAAGTTATGACCCAGTTTCTAAAATCACAATTAATTAATATTAGTATTTAAATAAAATGGTTTTTTAATTAGTTGTATAATATTGTAATGGGGAATGTTCATTTGAGAACTGTTTTTATTGCGAAAACCGCAAGAACCAATCTTAGCCGTTCATTTTGGATAATGGAATTCATGGATGAAGAGCGTGGGGGATTGGGTGTGGTAGGATGCATGTAAGGAATTCATGGGTAGGCAATCCAATTAAAGGAGGGAGAATTGAACGGCTAAAATTGTTTCACGCGGTTCTCGCAATAAAAACGGTTCTCAAATGAATTTTCACATACTGTAATAATGTCTGATCGATACTGTTAGTCCCAGATTAAGTACACAACAACAAATGTTTGTAGAAGGGGGGTTGAATACAAACTTTAGCTTTAAAAATTAAAAGACACACCGATATACTTTTATATAATTCTTATTGATATTGAATCAAGAATTACATGTACTAGAAGTGGAAATTCTAAGTACAATAAAAGGTGGCAATCTATTTGTCTAACACATAGACAAACTAACTCTAAAACAACTAATGTATATAGAGTGTTTAACACATGAACAAGTTTGATTCTACACAATGCTTAAACTCTACTAATTTCTCAACTGATGAGATTTTCTTTTGGAGTAGAGACTTCATTGTGTTATTTTGCATGTCCACCATGCATGAGTTTGTTGGAAAAAATAGGCTTACAAATATATCCTCTTTGTTGACACAAAAATATACAACTTGTTTATATAATTGTATGTACTAACATTAACATATGTGCACATATACATATATATATTCAATCAAATATATTCTTATCTATGATCTAAAAAACAAGCTTCATCAAATGGCCAAGCTCCAATCGTCAAGATCCGAGTTCAAGTAGAAGCCGATGTCGAAGATTCCTACAAACAAACGTTCGAAGTTTATAAGCTTACAAAATAAATTATCAAATGAGTTTAAGTTTTTATAAAATAATTTTTATAAAAACTTTTATAAAAAATTGAGAAATTTTTTATAAAATCACAAGCTTGGTAGTCAAAGCAAATGAATTCCTATTTTGGCAAATACTAAACATAATCTTCTATTGAAATAAGCCAAAACCATATTTAGCAAAAGGAATCTCTCAAAGAGGTAAACTTCCAACATGCTTTGTGCATTTGGTTTCTAAACTACCATTTTTATTATTAAATTCAAACTTAAGAAGTATGACACTAACCCAACTTTTCTTAAGCTTCTTTTCAGTGCATTTTTATGGTAAAAATGGTTTGTGTGTGATTTTGGTAAAAAGTCAACGTCTATATTCACAAGTCTCAAAAAGTTCCAGCAGGCCGACGGTCGATGCCACGGTCGACCGTGGATCGACCGTGGACAGTCTGGACACTTTTTGAGCTTGCACCTTTTTTCCTTATTTAAGGCAACTCAAGTCTTGTGTTTTACTAAGCTCTTGCAATCTGAAAAACACAGAACATATACAAAAACTTGTGAGCTCATATTCTTGATACAAATTCAACATCTCAAGATCAAGAATGAAGCAAGAGTGAAAACCTTCAAAGTTCAAACACTACATTACCTTCTTATATATTTGTAATTGTGTGAGGATCATCTCTAGCCTTAGAATTAGAGAGAAGTGAGGATCATCTCTAGCCTTAGAATTAGAGAGAAGTTGTAAAAGGTTTATCTCTACCTTCAAGGAGAGAAGTTAGTGGAGCAATTCTTGGTGGGTGAGGCCAATGAGTGGATGTAGAGCAAGGTTGTTAACCCTTGCTTGAACCACTATAAATCATTGTGTCCAAACTGCTTCATTGGTGATATCTTTCTTCCTTAAACTCTTTAATTACTTGCAAACATTGTTAAAAACTTCAAAAAGTGGGCATATAACCTATTCACCCCCCTTCTAGGTTCTAACAGAGTTTATATAGAAATCCTGGTGAATCCGGTTGCATGAAGGTAGGAGACAAAGATGATGTGGAAATATAATATTTTAATTATAAAGGTAGTGTGTGAAAAGTAAAGTTACTTTAATCAACTGTTTGATAAAAGTAAGTGTACTTTTCTGCAAAAGTGCAACCCACTCACAATATAAAATATTAAAACTCACATCTACTGTCGTGTAGAAGTTTCTTTCCCTTTTCATGCTTGTAATTTAATTAACACCATGCTTCTGTTTGATTTGACTTTACCAAGTATGGGATTGTCAACCATACTTAGTTGTTTGAACAAATCTTCAAGATCTTCGTCTGTTTGAGGTATCATTATCCTTTTCCAGAGGATAAGATCAAACCCTTTTGTCTCATACTTGATCCAAAAGGTGCAATTTCACTACTCAGTTGACAAAACATATCAGTTGATCACTTTTTGCTAGGACTCGGTTGATACAAATTGCTCAGCTGATCATATAGATGCTCAGTTGATCAATAGTAAGCTTAGGAGGGCATAAGCTCATGTATTTGTATGATCAGTTGATCAAGAATGCTCAGCTAATAATTCAAATACATCAGTTTATGTGGAGAGATGACTTGGGTAAAGAAAGACTTACTTAGCTAATGTTCTGGGCCTCAGCTGATCCATTTATTCACTCAGCTGATGGAGTAGCTGAGCAAAGTCCTTGCTCAGCTGATGATGTAGGCACTCAGTTGATCAACTTTATTCACTCAGCTGATGGTTTATTTTCCTCAGCTGATGGTCTTCTTTACTTGTTTTCTTCATCTGATGCTCCTTGGCTGATACATTGAGTAGGATCTGATGGTCAGCTGATGGTTCCATACTTAGCATATTTTTACATAATCTGATTCAAACAACATATGTTTGAATTCTTTCTAAGTCATACTGAATGTAGGGTTTGGTTATCATCAAATTCTATGTTTTAGAATAGGCAGAGTTGATTATTAGGATGAAATGATTATCTCCCCAACAGATACTCTTTTCAAGGTGACTAATTTTATATTAGATGTTCTTTTAGGAAAGCCTAATTTCAAAGTAAATTACAACTTTGGTTATTGTAGTTTGATCAAAATAATGAATATGGTTTTTGGGTCATAATTTTATTTAGGGGTGTGTCTTAACGTGGTTTAAATTTGTTCTTCTTAAGTTTGTTTATAAATTTGGGTTTTGTTCTTGTTTGTTTTTCATCCAATACGGTGGCGGAGTGTAGAGATGTTGGCGGTGATCGGAGTTAGTGGTGGCGATCAAACTTGGCGGTGGTTTAGTTAATTGAGATTTATTATTGTTTAACTATTAAATTATTATTTAATAAATTAAAGATTAATTAATTAATTAAACACAAGTAATTTTATCATTTAAAGTTGAGATAGACAAATAGTATAAGAAAGTTGGGTTAAAAGGACCAAACTCGTAATAATTATGACCGAAGAATCAAGTTTATCATTTCAATCAAGCCACCATAACCAAATTTATAAATTACTCCTAATTTTACATTACATGTTACCAAATGATACTGAAACTATGTATTTATGTATATTTGTTTATCACGTTGTGAACGATTTTCATGAATGTTCAACAATTTTTAAATAATTTATAACTAAGGATGTATTATCATATGAGTAATTAATATACAAATTGTTATTGTTTTTTTTAATTCTTTCACAAAGTTTTAGTAAGAAGTTTGGTTAGACCACTAACAAGCATTCCCTTTCTCAATTCTATTTTCCATATAACATAGGTGTCACGTTATTTAATCACTTTAAACACTTCAAGTGTGTAAATTCTTCACTCATACTTTTACACATATAAACGTTTCATGTGACGTTATAAAGAAAACTAAAAGTGGCTCTTCACGCATAATGTCTTTAACCGACAAAAGGATCGACGTGTGATGAAGACTTAACACGTATCGAAATGGTCTTAAACGTCACTACTCTTAGGGCATCGATGATGTTATGTCTTATGTGGATTAATCAAGTTTTGTAGGAAAAAATCACCTTACTTTAACCGTACAACTTTTTATAGTTGGTTATTGTTAGCTAACATGTTTGATTAAGTTGAACATTGTTTATAAAGGCTTTCAAACGTCGAAAATAATTTTTAAGCGCATATGAAGGTTGAATGATCGCTATAGAAATATTGTTGTAAACTAAGAATTAGTTTTATAATAAATTTTAAAGTTTTCATAAAAATTAGAAAGAGTTGATTTCATAAATGGTCCCTTAACTAATCACGAATTATAAATGTAGTCATTTTTTTGAAACTGTTGCAAGTTTTGTCATTTAACTATCATTTTACTGCAGACACAATCCTTTGTAACAGTTTTCGTTAGTCAATGTCGTTAAATCTAGTGGTCAAGAGAGTATTTAGGTCTTTTTATCGCTCTTTTATTTTTAATATTAGACAATATTTATTCTTTTTTTTTTGAATAGTCTGTTTAGTTACACTACCATCACCCCTACTTGTTTCATTCTACCACCACCGCACCACCAAACCACTATATCTCTTCTTTCGGTGAACACCACCTACCACATTATACCACCAAGAACATGCACCTAAAAACTCGAAGCAGTAACCCTAGTCAGAAATCACCGCCATTTGAATTTTGAACACATACCAAGATTGAACACTAGAAACCCTCGCTGCAAATCTCAAAAACCCTCACAAAACGCAGACACGCACATTGAAATCGCACACATGAACATTAAGGAAACGCCAGATCTGCAATCGCGCTCTCACACATACACACGCATGGCACCACCTTCCTAAATCTACAATCGCGCGCGCACACACACACACTCACCGATTGTAACCCTAAATTGACCTTAAATCTACATCCTACACACACAAACACACATAGGGACCTGTGATTTTGGAGATGGCGAAGGCGACAACGGCAGTTTGGAGGCGACAATGGTCTTGTCCAGCAAATGACAGTCACATAATATTTGAGAGAGAAAGGGAAAAGATGGGGGTAATTATTTAATATGTTTATTGTTATTATAAAAATGAGTTGTGTTCAATAAAGTTCATGTAAAAAACATAGTTTTAAAATTTTAATATTCAATCATAGCTGATTCGGTATACAATCACATGTGATTTGTAAAAGCATCATATGTGAATTACGAAAATGACACCCCACCCAAAATTTTAAAATGTAATATGGACCATTGATGCCATTGATCCAAAAGTTAAAAATAGTCCTTTAGGACTATGAATTAAGTATAGACTATATTAAACATTTTTCTTATAATAATAATTATTATGGATTTTATTATTAAGGAAATATATAAAAAAGTAAAAAGGGTAGAATAGTTATTTTAAAAAAGTTAACCGGCCTAGTTAATAAAAAACGTTAGAAAGGATCATACATATAACAAAATGGTAGTTAAAAACGAAACTTACAACTTAAAAAAAAAGAACTAAACTTACAATTTATGGTTAGCTAAAGAATTATTTATGAGATTAACTCCATTAGAATTATAATAGGAGAAAATTTAATAATTTACAAAATAATAACCAAATTTAAAAGTATTTTACTAAAGTTACTCACATATTTATTTCACAAATTACCTTAAATGGCTTTAATTAAAAAATTTTAAAACTTGGTTAGTATGTTAATCGAAATCGAGGGATAATTATTCTATTTTGGTAGTTGAAGGGGAAAGGTACAATAATACATGCATGAAGTACTGCTCTTATGGCTTCCCTGCACCCATGGGCAGAGGATCGTCCCACACTTCTCGCACAAAGGCCTTGTTTTACTCCTACTATTTCTTATATTTCATTTTTCTACATTGTGTTAAAGAAAAGTTCCCGTCGCCGATTCAGATCAACAGCCGAAAACCTAGGGTTCCGGTGAAGCTACAACCATGTGGAGACGAGTCTCTTCTAAACTATTAGCTCTCCGATCTGTCGCCGGACCTAATCGTGTCGTTACTTCTTCGCTGTCGTCGGCCACTCTTCGACCATCCGCGACTATTGTAACTCGTCACTATTCAGGTACTTTTTCTCTCATCAGATCTGAATGTAATATGTGTTTCTGAGTTTTATCTATTGGTTGTTCGTTCAATCGTTACGAGATTTATGATTCGGATGTGCGTGTTGATTGTAAATGGTAGGAAATGTTTCGAAAACAGTCGAAGATGTGATGCCTATCGCGACTGGTCACGAGCGCGAGGAGCTTGAAGCTGAGCTTCAGGTCAGTTTTCGTGTGGCAGTTCAGTTTTGTAGAGCTATATGTTAATATTTCAATTTTAGTCTGAGCTATCCAGATTGATATCGTTTGTTATTTGTTTTGTGTAATCAGGGACGGGATATTCTGGATATCAATTTTCCTGAAGGTCCATTTGGTACCAAGGCAAGTACAACAAAAATTTAGTTCTGAATGATAACTTTATTCTACCATATCAGCTTGGTTTTTTTCATCTGATTCTGATGGTCTTAACTCAAATGATATGTGTCAATGATTTCAATGATCACGGGAGCATTTAAGTATCAGTATTATAGTTTGTAAATAGTTTACCTGGTGGTGGATGATTAACCATCACAAACACTGACTCAATAATTCGAAACTAGCCAAAGGCTACTGGGCCTACTGGCTAGCCACATTAGTTTTTTTTAATAACATTGTACGGGTCTGAGACTTTATTCCTGAAAACAAAATGGAACCAACAGGTGAAAGTATTAATGTATAGTGTTAACTGTTATAAGAATCCATTTAAGAAAATGGCAGGTCGTCGAGAAATGTTAATACTTAGGAGCATATAAATGAAAGTGAATGTATGAATTAGGTGCTTGTTTGGGGATACCTAATTTGATAAATTCACTAAGAATTGTATGTTCACGTTATTATAATATGGTCATGTTAATGGTATCCTACCATCCTTATGATTTTATCCACTGTGATATGCTAATTAAAAGTCTTATTCTTTTTCTAGAGTTGTATGTTTACTAAGGACGATACATTTGCTCTAGTGTATAACTTAGAAGTCAATGAACTTCAGAGAGGACACATATCATCAAAAGTCACCTTTTTATAAGATACACAAGGGCCCCAATTAGCTTAGTGAAATAAACCATTTGATATTACGTCAGCTTTGCATATTGATCAGAATGATGATAGACAAAATTTCAAGATAAAGATATTGGTTATAGATGAACTGTCATAATTCTTTTATATAACAAGACAATACATGCTTCAGTTTTTCAAAAGCAGTAGAAAGTAGGTTCCGTTGAGCATTTAGAATACATAACTAACTTAACTAAATCACTGATTCCTTATGTGCTGTTAGAAATTCTAAACTATTTGAGTCTAGTTTAACATGTGGAAAGAAACTTCAGATAATCATCATCATGAGATGTTAGAAAATAGTTTTCATTAAAGAGGACGTAATGCCACAGTTAACCACTTACTATAGGGTTACACTTTACTTCCTCGTGCACAAGGTTATGGTGGGTGGAAAGTGTAAGTTTATAGTGTTAACATAAGTTTATTCTTACTTTGTTATGTTCCCACACCGGCTAAAATCTTAAGAGTAAATTAAGTTGGTGGCTTGTAAGTCTAGGTGTCATCTCCCCTTACAAGCTGGCTTTTAGGGGTGGCATAATAAGAGTCTGGTATGGGATGGGTTTGTATCAATTGGTATCAGAGCCATTCCCAACTTTCACGGTTCCAATACTCGGAGTGGTGGCATAGACCCGAAAAAGAAGGTTGCCAACCGTGACCTACGTAGCCGTGACCGACGATGACTTGGAGTGGTGGATTGGACCAGGAAAGAGGGGTGCCAACCGTGACTAACGTAGCCTGACCAACAAGGCAACAAGGACGTTGGTCCTTCAAGCATGGGGTATTGTTATGATCCCACATTGGCTAAAAGTAAATTAAGTTGGTGGCTTATAAATCTAGGTGTCCCCTCCCCTTACAGCGTTGGTCCTTCAAGTTTGGGTTTATGGCATCATACTTCTAGCCGGTACAGGTATAGGGAAAAAACAAACTGAAACTCGCTAAACAGGACATTCCAATCTATTTCGGTAGAAACTAATACCGTTGTTTGATTGATAGTGGCTATTCGACTTTCAAGTATTAGATTTTTCTTTGGGCTGCACCGTTCTACTACTGCTTTTGCTTTTCCCAGTCAATTTGAAATAAAAGGGTTGATGTGTCTTCTTAATAAAATAAATATTTTTTATTTATACTATACTGCTTGGTTTATAAAATTTACGTGAGTTTGTTGTTCCTTGTGCATGGTTCTTTGTTTTGTGCTTTGATATCTGAACTGTTGCTGAAGCTGTAATCTTCTGTTGTTTTGGTACCTGTAGGAAGCTCCTGCTGTGGTGAAATCTTACTATGACCAGAGAATTGTTGGTTGCCCTGGGGCAGATGGCGGTGAGTTGGTTATAGTTCTTTACTTTTTGAAGTTGTAAATGTGAAAAATACACTCTTTGAGCTTTTATAGCTCAGGAGTCTTTTGCTTGTGTGCCCAATAGCTTATTAACAATATTATGTTTATTTTCATGCAGAGGATGAGCATGATGTTGTTTGGTTTTGGCTAAAGAAAGGTGAACCACATGAATGCCCAGTATGCTCACAATACTTTGTGGTGAGTGCAGCTTCACTTCTCTGGCTATTATTTTTTTCTGAAAATGGTGTGATGTAGATCAAATTCTTTTCATTCTTTAAACATCAGATATACTGTTTCTAGTACTTTCATCTTTCATTATGAAGAGTTCCATGTTTGTTGTTAAAAAAACGGACGTTGACAGAGGGTGGAGCAATGACTTGGAGTTGGATGATCTTAAGATCGTATTAAATACACTTTCCCAGAGTAATAGATTGGCCCTTAATCTAGAGTTTGACGAATTTTACTTTGTGTTAATCCAAAGAGCTAAGCCAATCCATGTATCAAATTTGTGTTTGTCCACTCTAATATATAGAGCACCCATCAGTTAAAAATATCACAGGTCTGATTCTTATCATCCATGATCTATCAAACGTTTTTTGTGTTTAAAGATTTGTGAGTTTTAACCGTTGTTTTTAAGTTTTAAGTTTTGAATGAATACTCATTGTCAAAGTGATTTTTTAATCGATCCTATTTGGATGCCTTTAGCCTAGATAGTGGGTGTTGCCTCCTCTAAATATCTTTTTCGGTCACATCTGTCCATACCAAAGAAATGATTCATTTTCATTTTTGTATACCAAACGGGCTCCATTTCAACTTTAGAATTACCATCTTATCTAAAACAAGGTAACAATAGTTGATAATTTATATTGAACTCCCTACCCCACCCTCAACTGAAATTTTCAGGGGATGATTTACAAACAAAAATTCACTTCCTTAAAAGGGTAACATCTCTTCCTTGTTGTATGTACCCAATGATTTGTTACATTTCATTTTTAAGGCGAGGTTAAGCTAACTTTACAGTGCTATGGGCCTCAAACACAGAATTACTCCTTTCAGTTCACTATCACTTTTTATGCTTCACTAACATAAAGGCCCTCCTCTTTCTTCTTTCTGCTCCTTTTGTCACAAAGTATCCAATGTCGGTTTTCAAGATTTAGTTTCTGTTTAACCTGCCTTTTTTTTGGTGCTATCTCAATTAAGTTCCATAATGAACATGTTTATGTGGTCAGATTTTGTTAATTGTTAATTTTGTTGTTCTACAGTGTAACAATCTGATGTTAGTTATTACAATGAATAGTTTAGTAAAGTTGGTAGATAAGCATATAGGCCTGTGAAAATTATCCCCGAATTGGTGCATAATCATTCGCTTTGAGTCCATATTATTTTTATTAACAAATATTTTGGTGTTTACAGTTGGAAGTAGTGGGCCCAGGAGGACTCCCAGATGGCCTTGACCAAGATGATCATCACTGATTGCATTTTCCAAATTTTAATATGCCGGAATAAGAATCTGGTGAGATAACGAGACTCCAAAGTACCGCAGCATCAGGATTTATAAAGGTCCCTGTGTTTTGTTTGTTTCATATGTTTACTGTTTGGTTTTTGGCTTAATCAGAGCATGCATACTATTTTTTTTCCTTTGTGAATTCTCGGATTTTGGGGGCATGCTACCTATTCAAATTGTGGACGCCGTTGCTTGAATGCATGCGAAATAATTGTTGGCGCCAAATTTAGGCTCCTAGTGATTCTTCAAATTAACAGCAACACGAGCTTTTGTCCGACTGAACGAGTACATGTGGTTTTATGGTTTATTCATTTCTTTAGCGTTGGGTCTGTGGCTGTTTAAACTACGGGATAATTTCAGATAACGGAAACATACTTTTTGCTTTTACAAATAATAGCAACGTGATTCAAACATTATGCGAAGCTGCAACATTTTTCAGTTTTATTAATAATAGTGTAAGTTATTACCCCGATGGTTTCAACGGTTTGTAATAAATCTAAGCATGTCATATTTGGTTATTTTCCGAGTACGTTGCAATTATTAAATAAAATGTGAAGGTATGTTGTTTTGCAAGATTATCCCTTAAAACTATCAATTGCAGTAAGGAGGCTGGAGGCTGGTATTCGATTACTCGATCACATCATCATTTGACACAACGTCAACCTTTTCTTCTATGCATCCGGCATCATTTAAGCATCATCATGCACTTTTACTCAATCTCACCATGACACTTGCTCAGTAACTTTTTAGAATCCATATTGTAGCCTAGTGGTATTAGTTGTTGGTGATGTGTCCTTCCCTAAGAGTTTGAGGGTTCAAGTCCTGTGATAGACAATAGAGTGATTTAGGAGTAAGTTTATGGGGATATGTGTTTTGGGTTGCTGAACGCTTACTCAACCCCTTCTTAACGCTTGCATTGGTAAAAGACACGTGGTCTTGTTTCATATCACTTTCAAGTTTTAAATGAGCAAAAACTTGCTAAAGTCTTCTTTTTTTTTTTATTGCGGATACAACTGTAATTTCAGGTTACTAGAGAATGGCGATACTGTTTGTGATATTCTAGTTTGGCATAAATGTTTGTTGTTTATGTATGGGTGCTAAAATAGATTTTCTTTAAACTTCTTGTAGGGATATTTGTTCAATATTGATAATTGATTAAAATAAATCAATATCCAATAAAAATGACGACCTATTAATAACACATTAATGAGGGGTGTTTTAAGAAAATCAAGTCTCGCTCTTTAGTGATAGTACATCCGGTCGTAATTCACGGTTGGAAAAATATTTAAAAGACCATAGTAGCCCTATTAATAAGTCATTAATGAGCATTAACGATGATTATAAATGATACTTGTAGTATTTGTTATAGGGTCGGTTCTCACATGAATTTCTCAAAGTATCTAAGTAATAATACAATTAGAATCCGCCTTCGTGTAAATATTGTATAAAGATCACTTGCAAGTTGTAATGTCCAAGTATGATATGATTGAAGTAAAACATATCACGTGATGAGATGTTTATATCTTTAACTTGAAACGGCTGATTAGAACACGCAAACTGTATTTTAACAATCAGTGACAATTAGGCATCTTAATTCCACGTGATGCACGTATTATGTAAACATACAAATCATCACAGGTAACATAGTTTCTATTTTTTATGATATTTTTTAACTTGATTTTTTTCGAGTCCTTCAGGCCACTATCAACTTAAAACCCGTTACTTGCTACTTCAATAATAACCTGAATAACCAAAAAACAATCAAATCATTATATTCAATGAGCACATCACAGATCAAACTCAGATCATACCGAACAAATATTTACTAACCGAACAATTTAGGTTGCCTGCACAAGCGCCTGTAAAGAAAAAGAAGATAGATCCACCTCTTCTTAAAAAAAAGTAATTTTTTTTTGTAAAATCAATTTTTTTTACTCATATTAGCAACTTGCTCTAGAAAAACAAAGAGACGTGATATATCCTCCTATTTTTATCTACAAATTATCATTCTACTCACAAGATCAAACTAAATGTCAAAATTAATAGATGAGGTGAAGAAAAAGAATCAGTGTACTCCACATATCATCTTTTGATAAGTAAAAAGATGAAGTAGTGTAAACCCTATATTCTATCAGGTTGAGTTCAATACTTCAATATACCAATCAAGTTATAGTGTAAACCCTATATTCTACAGCACGCCCTATTATAGACAACCTAACCGGTCATATTAAGTTAAACTCAGCGTAAAAATATATATATCAAACCCTTTAAGCACTGACCCAACAGAACAAATTCGCCTTGTTTTGCATATTACACAATATGGTGATTTCAGATCCGATAATCAGAGTTTTCACGCATATAAGAAAGAAAAAGATGGCATTCGTGAATCAGCGAAGTTAGAAGTCTTCATGATGCATACACTAAAACGTCGATAGTAAAATCAACTTTATTTTAACCACGGCAATATCAACGACAGTTTAAAATCATAATCTAGAATGTATATTAGCCCAAAACTTAACATGATGAATCCAATATTGATGACCAACAAGAGATGCAAGCGAGATTGGTCCTATTCTGAGGAAGTTGCCTTCAGCTTCTCCTTCAGTTCGCCATTCTGCACGAAGCCAAAAGTTTGAGCGGTGTTTCTTCACATTGATGACATGATATGAATTGTAAAATGATAAAAGAACATAGATGCAGAAATTCACCTGATGCATATTGAGAATAATGTCTGATCCTCCGATGAATTCTCCATTAATAAATATCTGAGGAAATGTTGGCCACATGCTACACAGAAACAGTACAAACAAATTATCGACCCACTAACCTATGAATACGCAATTTGGTGTGTAGTTTATCTATTAAACATGCTAAATTGAAAATTTATATAGAAAAGACATGTGTCAAACTGTCAACGGGTCTACAAATCACCAAAAGTGAATTAAAATACATACAACCTCCCAGATATTTTTGGAAATGAAATTTAGATTATTATTATTTAAGTAATAGTATAAAGTTTGAAATCATATTTAACATATAATTTAGGGTTAAGGCTATAAAATAGCAACTTACTTTCCTCGATGTTCCAATATAGGTAACCTACTCTTTTATTACCAATATACATATAATTTAGGATTAGGCCTAAAAATATATACGTATTTTCCATTATGTTACAATACAGGAAAGCTACTCCTTTATTACCAATATGAACATTAATATTCTCAATACAGTTCCGTTGGTACATTTGTTGGAAAAAAATGAAATGAAGATTGACCCGTCTTTAAAAAATTTATGAAGATTTTATAAAGGTAGAAATTATCTTTTGATAAGAATGGGACCTACAATTTATATACCTAAACATTTTATTTCTATAAAATCTTTATCAAGATTGTCTTTGAACACTTTATCATGACAACAACAATAGTACGCAATCCTGCCGGAGCGGGGTATGGGGATGGTAGGATGTAAACAGTTATACCTCTACCCAGAGGTAAAGAGAGTTAGAGACTGCTCCAAAGACCTCCAACTTAAATCGTATTAATCAAAAGCTGAACCTTTTAAAAAAGTTATATAGTGAATATAACATTAGTTGTCTCTAAAAATTTTATGAAGATCAAAAATCAAAAGATTGATGGTCTTTTGACAAGTATATGCCCTAGAAAGAATATACCATCAATCTTTTGGTTTCTATATTAAGTTCTTTAAAGATGATCAATCTTCATAATAAAATGAAGGAAAAAAATAAATAAATACAAGTGTACATATTGGAACTAAATTGAAAAGGTTAATGGTCATATTCGCAATAAAAAGGTAGGTTGCCTAATCGGAACATTGAGGAAATAATGAGCTATTTAGCCTTAACCCTATAATTTATGGGAGATGATATTTCCACATAATGTACATCTTCTTGTAGCTATCTTTCAAGTCAGTGATGCACACATTTTATGTGGAAATATCACCTCCCTTTATGGCTTTATGTGTGGACAAGAAAAAGGACAGCAGCTATATGTTAAGCAAAATTAATTTGCAAGTTAAGTGCTTGTTACCTGTAAGCTTTTACGGCATTCTTAAGCTCATGATCTTCCAATATGTTTCTGGAATAAATAGGGACACCTGTGAAAAACCACAGAAATACTCAAGATAATTAAAATACACTAAACCCGATTAAAAAACATAGTAGAATTAGCTCATGAAAAAATGCAACCAAAATTTGGCAATTACCCACCTCTACCATCTTCACATAAACCATAAGAGTGGAGTTGATCAGAATTTAAATAAGAGCTTATAAAAATTTTATGAACTATCGTCCATTCCCATAAAGTAGAGTATCTAGCTATCATAAAATAAGCTGAAAGTAGTTGGTCCTGTTCTACACTTTCAAGTGTTGTCTTGTCAACTAGAACTAGAGCATATAGAAACCTACATCGATAATACGGTAGTACTAGCTGAACATATAGAAAACCCCATGTGCCACAAAACTGAACATAGCTTTAAACTTAAATAGTTATTTGTTTTAAAAAATTTATATTTATGTACACTAGTTGCTTAGTTTATAAGTTTTTGTATCAAAATCCAGAGCTGAATAGCTGATACTAATATAACAAACTAAAGGATACCACACTAACCTCTAAAGTTAACTGAAGATATAAGAATTAATTATTAAATGTAAAATTCGAAGTTCCAAACACAGAAGGACAAGGACAGAGTATATTTAAGTGAAAAATATTAGAGCTGTGTTCATATATACCAATAAACCCATGTTTGCTCTTTATCTAGAAATGAGAATCTAAAACGACGTAGACTACTACGCATGATACTGAGGAGTGAGGATTACACATATGCTAATTACATTAACTTGACTCAAGTACCTACATAAGGGATTACTAGCTAAAAAGTCTATTTGTCACCTATTACAAAATAGAAAAATCACTTATGTTGAGAAAAAAATCTTAAGCACTATCACAGCTGTAAGTTATAATAAAAAAGTAGTAAAATGATTTGAGCACTTACGATATTCACTCAATACTCTGACCGCTAATGAGCTGAATCCACAGCGTGGTTGTTCCGGATCCCCTTTCATGTAAATCATCACATTGTTCTCCTTCACATCCTACACATTGCAACTGACACATGTAGCTATTGCATCAAAAGAAAAACATGTTACTAGAAAGAAGTTCATGATTCACTCATCAACAACCACCAACCTGCTCAACAATATCCTTTAGAGTAATTTCAGAATTGTCAAGTTTATTTTTGGGTTTGAAATCATCATGTGTATCAGGATCATTGGGCACACTAGTCGAAAATCGCATCCCATTCTGCAAGAACGGTCCATACGCCTACAAATTGAAGCATTAAACTTATGTATGAAAATACAAAACTGGTACCAAGCAATAAAGCTTTCATGCTTTCAAATAAAAACAATTCCTGATTAAAAAATAACACATCAAATGAACAATATTTGGTCTTCCAAGTGGAGTATACCCATTATACAATTATTAGTGAGCTGAAGCATGTACAGAAAACCAACTACAGATTTTAATCAGTAAATCGCTATACCATATAGCTTAAACCAGCAGATTAACATAATTTGCTTTTGAAAGAGGATACCCTTGATTTAGGTTACTAAGATAATCAAAACTGATATGAAAGCTTTCTAATTTTATCCACGAAATCTTTCCACTATGCTTGCAGTTTCAGCAAATCAGCGCAAGGGAGCATAAATTAATGGTAAAATCTTCAAAGTAAAAGAGCTCATAGCCCTAAATTGGAGCTAGTTATAACAAAATAAATAAACGGACAAAATTGGACAAAACGCAAATTATCTGATACCGATGCAGTTGTGCGGGTGTACTCCATAGACCTAAATCCCTTAAATAGCATATTTGATAAAGCCCTAGCCATCGTTTTACAAAGAAGACTCTGCACCAAATCAACAGAAAAAGATAAATTCATTAAAAGAATACTTCGAAGGAGGTGGTGTTAAACATAGAGGAACACAAATTAATCGCCTATTATCGTTTGTAAGGTGATAAAGTACGATTAAAGCACAAAAAATAGGGAAATCTTAGCGATTTAAGAAAGGTTTACGGTTAACTGAAGATCCTGCGATTCTCTGTTATGTGACTTCACCGCTGCGAAGCAAATGGAAAAGTCTGATTTCTTCCTTTTGCTGCCTTCGGTTTTCAAATCTATTTTGGAAATGTGAAAAAATAGATGGCCCAAGAAAGCCTCTTGTCTAGCCCAAAATATGAATCCGTTTTTATTTCTTTATTAATATAAATATAAATATAAATATAAATAAATTCGATTTATTTAAAACAATATATTACTTTGTCATATTAAAATCTCCAACTTCATTTTTCTCCCCCCTAAACTCGCTTATTGTTTTTGTTTATCTTCTCTCTTAACTTTGACATTTGTCTTTAATAAACAGACTGATATGTAATAGAGTTTGAATGATAAGTTTTGTTTTAGTCTTCTTCAACATTTATACTTTCTTTACTTCAAATGTAATGTAATGTTTTAAAGTTAAACCATCCTGCTTCGTTAAAATTGGAGTTTTAGTCATTTAAAAAACTTTCATGACAGATAAATAATTAAATTTTCTTTGTCTTGTTTAAATCTACATAAAAAGTAATACTTCTCACCAGCAATTGGTTAAACTAGTTACCTTTGATTGAGGTGAATTTTTTTCTTCACTTAATTTTGTTATTGTTTGTTAATATAACTATTATTACTAATATTAATATATTTAATTAAACCAACTTTGTTAGCTTAAATAACTCACCTAATGGCACCATCTTTGTCGAATACCTTTATCATAAGCGATCATTAAACACTGTCACGAACAACAAACTACCCATCACCAACTCCAATCATCGACTCTTGCAATATACACAAATCATCGTACGTCAAATACCCACCTTACACCAAAGGTCAAACCACCAACAACACTACTCCTTTTTTTTAACGACAAGGTGAATATATTAAAAGCTAGCAAGTTGCTAGAAATAAAATTTACATAAGAGTTTCCAATAGAGGATTTACACACCAATTAAACCAAACAAGCTTCCTATCTAGATTTCCTCTAGTGTTAAGTCAATAAAATGAGATGCTTTGCAATTTACCAACTAGAATGACCGCGGGTTAATCCTTTTACTTAAAGATCTTTGCATTCCTACAGAACCAAATAATCCAACAGAAGGTGAAGATCAAAGTATAAAAGACCTTTACTCTTGTTCCTTTGTAGCCCAAAGTCGAAAAGGCCTCTACTCTTATTTTTTATCATCTACAACTAGAAACCGACCTCCACACCCCTGCCGTCCACATCAAATCAACCCACACATCAAAGCAAAACATAAGCCACCATCCAAGTCAACTAAATCCATCATTCATTTTCATATGGAAACTTAGATCAAACTTCACTATCATGTTAGAAAGTACATGTACTTGGCTTTGCTTTACTAAAAGAGCTAAGTTATCTAGTTGATAAAACAGTGCTATCTTGATAATAATCCTCCAACTATGATTAAAATACATCAATAAGATAAGTTAACAATGAACTTTTAATGTAATTTTTTGTAAGATAAAACTTTCCAATCCCTCTATTATTTGTCGAGTGTCTGGAGTTGCTTCGGAATCGTTGAATCATATTCTTTGATTATGCCCTAAGGTGACTTTTTTTTTTTTGGCAAAAGTGGTTCGTTTATAGTGGTGTTTTGAGTCGGTTTCTGATTTTGGCTCATATATACGTGTTTTATTAGACAAATGTTTCAAGGCGTTTGCAAAATGACAGTATGGTCAACCTGGGCTTGGAGAAATAGAATTTCAATCAAACCTATTATTTATTTATAAAATTATTATTATATTATATTATATTAATTTATTTATTTATATTATATAAGAAAACAAGATTGCCTAGGTAAAAAAACTATGTTTTCGTTTATTTACGTAGTTTTCCCATACTTTGAATATAGAAGTCTCTCTTATATTAAATAGTTAATTAATAGTTGAGGGCAAATACGCGGTAGTTGCAGCAGGTGACACGCATATCGCATACGACTCACCTACATGTCGTGTAGGCCTTTTGAAAATTGACGTCTTTTTTTTTTTTTAAGTATTACATCTATTCATTTGATTTGACAATAATTAACACCCCCTTTTGACTTTTAAACACACCCCGTGAGACTTTGACCGCTGGTTTTGTGATGCATACATCCCCTACAAACTCTGATCGGCGATACCAACACTCTTGAAAATATGCATCAATTCATGTAACTGTGCTCAAGTATATGCACATGCAACTATAGTTGACAAAAGTTCTGGTCCAGTTTAATAAGAATCATTGTATAATACTTCATAAACTTGAACTCGACTTGTAAAATTTTGCTACCTCGTATGTTTACTCGAACTCTAATTCAGCCTTAAGGTTGCTTGAACTAGTAGCGGATCCAAGATTTTTAGTCACGGGTCACACTATAAAATGACGAAAAAAACAAAATTTTATAATATGCATGATGAGATAATGATATATTGTTCAAAAGAACGAACAGGGAACACAAAGAGCATAGCTTTCTCATTTTCTGTGAAGCAAATTATAGTAAATCCATACACTAGTACAAGTTCTACAGACATACAATATGAAATATGCCAAGACAGCAAATTTAAATTAAAAAAAGAAGAGGAAAAAAAGACAGATAATCAAAGTACAGTAATACTAGCAGCAGGTCTAAAGATACCCCCAAGACATTTATTTCAAAGGATTCAAACATGATCTGACTTCTGACCCGCGAATCCCTGAATAACCCCGGAGAAATTGACATATAACTAAG
The DNA here is from genome assembly GCA_038502395.1 of Dittrichia graveolens. Classification (NCBI taxonomy): domain Eukaryota; kingdom Viridiplantae; phylum Streptophyta; class Magnoliopsida; order Asterales; family Asteraceae; genus Dittrichia; species Dittrichia graveolens. The sequence continues at coordinate 7,489,773 of JARJIL010000009.1, read as the reverse complement.
GCAGGTTTGAACGGAGCTCATGAAAATCAACCAATGTAGTTACCTGCTCCTGACGGTTATGTGAACTTGGTTGACTAGTAGACCTCTGCAAGCGACGTGTATTGGATCTGCTTCTAGTGGTTCGGGAGTTACGAGTTGTTCCTCTTGACCTACCCGATGCTGGCTCATGGAAAGATGAAGAGGCAAACATATTATCCCAATCATCCAAAAACAGATTAGTGTTGTCAGTCAAATCAAATGTAGGAAAAAGGCTTTCAAATTCTGCTTCAAAGGAGCGCATAAAATCCAAATCATAATCCCAAATTGGGCTAGCAAGATCAAACACACCATCCATGAGTTCTTCAATGGCTTCATCATACTCATCCAACTCAAACTGCATACTTAGCATGTCTTGTTGTTCCATATCTTCCTCCAAATTTCTCCACTCGAGTTCACGTTCAGGGTCTACATCAGTTGGACGAATGCTCGGGTGTTCCCGCCTGGCATGTTTTCTTAGTTGTGAATAGTTTCCACCAAATTCACATGTACCCATTGAGCAACTTCTTGTTTTGGAGTTCATGAAGTGGCGAGCAGTGTTGACCACAACCCAACCACTGATTTCACCTCTGCATAGAGGGCAAGCAAGCTTAGTTTGTTCTCCCTCGTTAAATGGCTTGCAAAACTGATCAAGACAGTTTGAGTGGCGGGAACTTGTGTCACACATGTATGGCCGGCATCCTTTATCACGAGAAGAACAAAGCAAAAGGACAGCATTGTGAGGATGCTCCATACAAATAGGGCATCTAGCTTCTTCCCATTCATTCTCATTTCCAACTGGAAAGGATGGAGTTCTGGGCCTCTTATTATCAGCATTCTTGTAGCAACGTGAGTATGGAGATACCCTAGACCTATCGAGAGATGAAGATCTTCTATCTTTGGGCATCTTCACAGCTTTACAAGTGTCTGATTATCAACAATATGAAGAAAAAACCATAAGATGAAATGTAAGTACTCGGATACAAATTATAATTTGAACTGGTTCTTACCAGCTACCACATCATTGCTCTTTTATGTAGCACAATCAAGATTCAAGAATTATATGGTGAAAACACTTTGTATCATTGTTTCATGAGTTACAGATGATATCCTATCCCTTATTTATATTTTTCATTTTATGAATATTTAAGCATTTAACACTACCCAGATTCAAGTCAAATTGAACAAAACTTCTGTTATCACTAGTATGAAAAGCTTATAAAGAAAGATCAGTTGCCAAAACATGGAATGACAGGGAAATGAATTAAATTCCAATTCTATTCTAGAAAAAACAAACTATGGAAAAAACAAATCTATGTTCACAAATCATATGGTGAACATTGTTCATCCCAATCATCCGTACAACAGGGCAACTGATAAAATTCCAGCTCTAGTCTGTAGGTATTTTATTTACTATTTAGAGCATATAATTCAAAGTTCAAGATTGGGATTATTGCTCATTAAGTTAAAATTATGAACTAAATTTTGCTCAAGTTCTGATTCAACGCCGTAAAATTAGAGTCGCAAAACACACCTTTAGGGTTACACTTTCACCGCCCAACTATCCACCTAAATCATTCTTCAATCATACCACATAAATCCCTTTCATAATCCCCAATTACAGATTCTGAATTTCGAATCTTCAACATCGACAGTACAAAAACAAAAACAAATCACCAGATCATATCAACAAGGACCTAAACATCAGCATACAAAACCTAACTCAAAATGAATGCGACATATTTTAAAGAATAAAAAAGTTTCCAAAACAAAAGATCAAAGCTAAATTGATGAAAGTGGAGGGAAGAAATCAAACCTGATTGCTAATTGAAGAAGCAATTTTAGAGATTTGGTGAAGAAGATTCTAGTTTATGCAGCCTCGTGGAGTCCTTACAGTGCGAGCGTTGGCGACATGAATGAAGAAGGTGTGTGTGTATTTGTCTAGGAAGGAGGAGAATGTGAGGTGTGAATTTACATAAATAACCGAAAAGAAAAGCATGCCGCCCCGTCAGCCACGCCTTTTAAGAGGTGGTCAACAATACCCAACTACATTGTCAAAATTAGCATTTGGGCCTTCGTCTTTGAAAGTGGGCCCATATATGTCTGAAATTATAGGCCAGTTCTAGTACTAAAGGCCCAATTCAGTAGGACCCAACCCACCCGTGGATTTTTCTTTTTCTGCATAAAATAGTTATTTCACCATATTTTACCTTTTTAAGCCATTATTAACATGTTATATTAGGTTAAATGGTTAAAACACCCCATTACAATAGATTTGAGCGTTGAACATTCATTAAAAGTGTTAAAAAGGTTAAACTGTTTAGAGTAAAGTATTATACTATCTGAGCTCCACCTCTCTCTCTCTATTTCAAATTGAAAATACATATCTTTCTAATAATTCACCGTTATCGCATATTTTTAGTTTAAATAAATATATTGTGTGAGAGAGATAGGGAAAGTGTGTGAGAGAGAGTATTACTTACAGTAGAAAGATACCGTTAAAGTATATCAAAACGCAACATATAAAGGGTTGGGGGTGGGAATGTGGGATTGCTTGTGGTACTTAAAGCACCACTTACGCACACCACATCCATGCTATGACCATTCCCTTTGACTTAAGAAACAAACTTGGAGAATAAGCTAACTAATCTTTTCTAATAAAGTAATTAATTAAATTAATTAAATATAATAATATAGTATTAAACAAAGCGAAATTTATTTTTCTCAATGAGAAATAATATCACATTGCATTTATTGATTTAAAATAATTTTTAATTGATTGATAACAATTATTGAGAAATGTTTAATATAGTTCTAATTTAATTTATAGTCCTGAGTGATAATTTATAGCCATTAGATTTTAAGATTTAATTGTCCAGATTCAATCTTAGATTATAATCAAAAATTGATATATTTGTATGAAAAAGGGTATTTATGACTTTTTAACTATTGGTCTTCACTCTCTCTCTTCTCTAATTTATTTAAAATTAATTATCTTACAAACCGTTAATCGTTAAACGAAACGAATTATACCGTTGCGATCCTCGTGTTCCCCTCTTTTATTAGAGAGGTCACTTGATATACTTTCGATAAAAAAAATTTTTCTCATTTTGTTAGATTGGATTTAAATTTTATTAAATTATAATCACATGTGATTCACAGAGATGTGATCAATATAGTCTTTATAAAATTATAGTTTGGTGTTTGATAATCCGACGAAATTCTGTGGTTTAGTAACAAAAAAATCAACAGTTGAAAGTGATTCTAAATTATTAGTTGTTTCATAACACATGTGATTATCTATATCTTATACATGCACATAATTACAGATGATTTGATTAAATGTAGTATTTTTATGTCACATATTTGACAGAATCAATCACATGTGATTGCGTATTCAATCACATGTGATTTTATACAGAATCACATGTGAAATATTGTCTCTTTTAATGCTGGAGTCACTTAAATATATTAGTGAATGACAACATTGCAAATAAGCTAATATTATTGTTAAAATAAAAATAAAAATGATAAATAAGTAAACGGACCAAATTTCTAATAACGCAATTTAGATGTATTAATCTTTACAAGTGTTAACGATTTTAACGTACTACTAAGAGATTTTTATGTTAATTTGGTAAACAAGTTTGATGTTATGAGATAATTACTCCTATTAGTTAAACTGAAATTTAGATCTAAATAAATGACGTTTAATGAGCGCAAGGACCTTGCGCTATCTGATCTGAAAAGCCAAAGACTTTGTGAGTGGTCAACTCTCCTAAAGTCGAGTTTAAGCAGTGTTGAAGTTCATTAGTTGCTAAAACAAAAATGCTAAAGAGTTTTGCTGAAGCAAAGTAGGCAGTCACCGCTACTCTGAGGTTATGGGGTAAAGAATAATAATGATAATGATTAATAATGCTTATTTAGTTGTAATATAATCAATCGTTACCTATTAATGGATAATAAACCATTCCCTAATTAAATTGAGGGTAATGTAATAAATTCAACTATGTATGTGTCTCCACCGATCACTACCACCATCCTCTACGCCACCACCGACAAACACTGCCACCATATCATCATAACAGTTATCACAATCGCCGCTATCATCTATCATCGATGGCTTGCCATAATTGCCCCCTCCACCAACACCGTCTTCACCACAGCCACCACCATTGACTACAAACCACCACCAACAATGCCATGGATTCAAAAGTATTATTGGTCCACCGCCGACCACCACCTCCATTACACTCTACCATCATCATAGACCGTTGCCGCCGCAATCACCACCAACTACCACAACATGGCCGATCATCGCCTCTACCACCATTTCTACCTCCCGTCCCCACCTCTACTGACTACCACAACCACCTATCGCAACCACCGCCGTCGTCGAACACATCCCCTCTATGACCTCTGTCACTACCAACATCTCTACCTCTGGTCAACCAACATAGTCCTTGCTGTCCATCACTCCTAACAATTGTTGCCACAATCACCGTCACTGTTACCACCGACGAGCACCACCGTCAGTACCGACTACCATCACCACTACTGACCTACACACTATTATATACAGGGGCGGAGACAAGGGGGCGGAAGGGTGCTAGGCCCCTCCTTATGAGCTCAAAATCCTTAAGTATTTTAAAAGCTCAAATACCATAAAAATTTATTAAGCCCACTAATTAGAGTTAATTTAATAATTAGTAGCCTAAATATTGCATAAAATGGAAGCGGTCATTCTAATTTCTGGAAGCGGCAATTCTAATTTCTAAGTTTTGAGGGTTTCAATGTTCTACTCTTCTGCTCGTTGCTTCTCGTCGTCTTTCATAGTTTCAAGATAATATGGTATTTTATTCGTTCGCCAAGTTTATACACTCTCTGAGTGATATAGAGGTCTACAGGAAACCGGAAAGTCAGAAGTCTATCATTTGGTTGATAGATTTATTCGTCTTATACCAACTCTTCCGACTCAACTGCAACAACTGAAAGAACTATCTCAGCAATAAAATTTATGAAAACAAAGCTTCGTAATAGCATGAGTAATAATTATTTTAAAAACTGTTTGATTTTTTATATTGAGAGAGAGATTGGTAATACTTTCTCTACAGACAATATAATTGATGAGTTCTATTAAAAAAACAAAGACGTGTTCAAATAATCATCCCTTTTACACTTTTTACTTTAATTTTCTTTTTATTTGATCTCATCCCTATATATATATATATATATATATATATATGTATATACTTGTTGCATTTTTTGCATTCCTTTATCGGCAGTTTGTCATTCGCAATCCTTCATTTAACCTAGCAACTTCTACATAAAGTTAATGATGAAGTTGATTGGCTACATAGCCACATAGGGCTACTAATACTGAATGCGTGTCTTCAACACGCTTATAGTTTTAAGCTTTAGTTGATTTTAACTAATTTAACGGTTATCAAAAATAAAATAACTGCTTGGAGTGAGATCAAACATGAAACTACCCTCTTCATTTTAACTAATTTATCTACACTTAATTAATTACTATATATAATTAATCTGGTTGGACACTTGGACAATTTGACATTAAGTACGTTATCTTGTTCATTAAAACGATATAGCAGTTAGAAACCTTAATTTATTATAAGACGATGACAATTGCATACGTGCCGACATCCATTCCTCGCCACTGTAACCCAAACATGAAACCTAAAAGAATCTCTGGACCGATCCGACCGAACCCGGTTCTCTAGAGACAACATCGAAGCACACTATATATATATATATATGCTATTAATAAAACGACATTAGCTAGTTATTTAATTAATGTAACTACGGAAACAGATTAAAATCATGATAATCAGTAGTTGTTCCTCCTAGTACTGGAGGCGGCGGCGGCAGCAGCTGCCGCGGCATCGCGACCAAACTCAAACTCCTCCTCATCCTCCTCCTCGCCGCTGCGGGCCATTCCAAACGTCTGCTTCACCTTATCGGCAGCACCTTGAGCCATGCTCTTCACTTGCTCCGTCGTCCTCTGCATCACCCCTCCGGTCTTCTCTTTCCCGGCCTCCGCCGAATGACCCATCTGCGCCGCCTTATCCGACAAGTAACTGGCGGTTTGGTCTTTGGTCTGTTGGGTTTTGTCCATCATCTGACCGGTCTTTTCCTCAGCTTGACCTTTGGCTTCACCGGCTCTGTAACTCTGATTATGAGACGCCATTTTCTTCAAGAGTCCAAGATATTGTGATCTGCAAATAGTTCGATTTATAGGTGAGTTGTGGGAGAATTTATGGATCGAGAGGTATATACAGGAATGCATTGGGAGTAATAAGGGGACACGTGTCGTGTTTGGTTGACGCGTGTAGGGGGTATGTCATATATATGTGGCTCGTTGAAGGATTGTTGTGTATGTTCGTTCGTCCATTGTTGTAAAGTTAGTGGGTTTATGGGTAATTGAGCGTTCTATTTTTATCTTATCCTCTGAGACGCGGTGCTGCGCAAGCCATATGCTCGTTCCGAACGACCGGTGTTTGGATTGTAAACAAAATAGCTTATTATTTAAATTTACTTTTGAATTTGTGCTTAACGTGTATTAGATTAGAAGTTATTAATGGATTGGTTTAAAAAATAATAAATATTAATTAAAAATATTAAATATTTATAAAATACAAAAAAATAAGAATTTAAAAAAATGACACGCTAACACCATGATCAGTGTTGAAAGTGTCTACGTGAGTGGATGACATACATGATGCCAGAAACATGTTAGCATAATAGGAAAACAAATGATTGTAATTCTGTATAAGTTATCGAGCATTAATGTTATAATTAATAGTAATATGGTCATGTATTTATTAATTATAGTTATAAATTTTTTAAAATGATGATAAATATTTTAAATTGATAAAAATTAAGAATTTAGTTAAATATGATATTTTAAAATATTCTAAAGGGTTATTATGATATTTATAAATTAAGGTGGATAAATAGATATTTTAAAATATAAAAAAGATATACATAAAATTTTCTTCTGTGATAATTTGAATTAAAACTAAAGTGAAAATTAAATTTAATTTTAAATCAAAGTTAGGCTATACCTTTTATGACTTTACCCACGATGACATTTGGGAGGAGTGATCCAATCACCAAATTGTGAATTTTGTGATGATGGAGGCACACCACTACGACATGATTGGTTTGAGATGTGGTAGTCTTATCGTTTAAGAGTTAAAGAATTGGAGTGTTAGTGTGGTAATGTTTGGTATTACTTTATAAAAGTGTAGTTAGAGGAGTGTACTGTGGTGTTTAACAATCAGTGAAAAAGGTTTGTGATCGATGAGAGAAGTGTGATGTTTAACACATAGGGTGTGTTTTGTGAAAGAGATTGGACTGTGGTTGATTAATTGATAAATTAAGCCTAAATCATAAGCTATTTGAATTTTTTTTTATTTTGGAGGCTTATAGAGGATTATGTTTTTAATAATTACTTCAAAATTTTAACACCCGAACGAGTTTAGAGGGCTGGAGCAGGGGCGGAGACAAAGGGGGTCTGAAGGGTGCTTGGCCCCCTCTAATGAGTTCAAAATCCTTAAGTATTTTAAATCTCAAATACTACAAATATTTATTAAGCCCCCCCTAATTAGAGTTAATTTAATAATTAGTAGCCTAAATATTGCATAAAATGGAAGCGGCCATTCTAATTTCCGGAAGCAGCAATTCTAATTTCTAAGTTTTGAGTGCTTCAAGGTTCTACTCTTCTACTTGTTGCTTCTCTCCATCTTTCATAGTTTTAAGGTAATATGATATTTTATTCGTTTGCCAGTTTATACTCTCTATAAATGATGTAGAGGTCTACAAGAAACTAGGAAGTCATAAGTCTATCATTTGGTTGATAGATTTATTCGTCTTATACCAACTCTTCCGGTCTCAACTGCAACTGAAAGAGTTATCTCAGCAATGAAATTATGAAAACAAGGCTTCGTAATAGCATGAGTAATGATTATCTTAAAAACAGTTTAGTTCTTTGCATTGAGAGAGAAAAAGATTGCTGATACTTTCTTTATAGACAATATAATAGATGGGTTCTATTAAAAAAACAAAGACATATCCAACTACAAACACGCGAAATATGATTTGTTTATTGTTATTTTTTGATTTCATTGAAGTATCAACATAAAACATTCGAGTTATTGTTTCAGTTAATATTCTGCTTCTAGCAAGTTAATTCATGACAAACGAACCAGTGATCATGAGAAAACTTTGAAGATTAATTTTGACAAAACTTAAGTGTTATTTTAACACGTAAACTTTTTAGCTTTAAATGTACTTTCATTGTTCGTTTATCTATACAAATAATGGAACCTTTTATGTCGTTCATATATATGTGTATCACAGTGTTATGATAAAGTAAAGACTGACCCCCCCCTATACTAAAATCCTAGCTCCGCCCCTGGGCTAGAGATTATGAAAACTAAAATCTCAAGCCCCTATAATCCCACATAAATATATTGCCGAATACAACCTTAGTCTATTTATATATCTTTTATTTTATTTTAAAATTTTAATTAATTGGTTAGATAATATACGAATAACATGTAAGATAAAAATGAATATCATCGTTCCTTTTAAGGCGACCTAAATTGCTTGATAAAATCAATTGCCAATTTGCTATTACTTTTCCATTAATTTTTTTAATAAAAAAGCACAAATGATCTAGCCTAAAAAAATTTAATAGACCATTGGCATTAGTAGGAGAAGGTGATTTTTTTTTTCAGATAATAGATACTGTTAAGAATTTAAGATTCTAATAAAATATACATGTAACCACTAGTTCACACAGATACATACTCATAACTATTTGAATACACTATTATGATACTCGTGCAATGCGACGGCAACAAATAATTTCTAGTCGTTAAAATGCCTATTTTCAAGACGTAAGGAGTATAGTATTCATGTAACACGGTGATAATGAATAATTTTCGTTTGAAAACATGTCTATTTTCTTTATTTATTTTCATTTCCTTTACTTTTTTGTTCTTTATATATAATTGAAAAAAAGGTTATGAAAATATTTTTTAATAATTAAGTTAATTTGCATTTGCTTTGACTTTCAAAAAAATTGTATTGACTTTGATTTTCTTAAATATGTAAAGTTTAGTTATAAAAATAGAATATAAAAATCTTATTAACTATATCTAATAGTTACTTAATTTAGTTTATATGAGTGGTAATTTAGTAATTTCAAAACACTTAAAATTTAAAAGTTTAAACAAAATACATGAATACTTTATAATAAGTATAGATAACAACTTAATTATTTAGATAACACTGTACGATATAGACTTATATATAGCTAGTGTTGCATCCAATAACAATTTATAGAAGAGGAGCTACGTACATCTCTAAATGACATCAATTTCTAATTAATTTAACAACACTTTTCTTAATAATTTCATAATAATAATTATTATAATTATTCTTAACATACGAAAACTGAAATAAATACCATACTTATAATTATGTATTTAAATTAGTTATATAATTTTTTTAAGAATAAAATAATTTTAATTTTAAATAAAATATTTGCAGCCAATATTAGAAAAGAATTAATAAGCAATCACAAACAAGTCCGAGAAGATGGTTTGACCAGGTCCACGGCCGTGAGAAGCACACATCCTCTAAAATTGTCTCGTCCGACCATTAAAATGTCATATGTTCCACAACCTTATAACTAACCATAATCTTTACAAAGCATATAAATTACCAATTTCTCGTTTTCTTTTGTGGTCTTAATCACATATCAAAATTATATATAAAAGATGGCCAGCCAAAATCAACAAGCTTTACTTAGTTACGATGGCAACGATGATCAATCACAGGGTCAGGTAATCGATCTGGGTTTTCGCTCGATCATTTATGTAATGAGTCGGGTGCTTTGGAGCTATATTTCCTCGTTATCAAATTATTTTACTCTAGTACTGTGCATTCTTATTCGTTTTCTTAGCTTTATTTGAATATAGTTGTGTAGAGAAGATTTTGGCTCGGAACAAACCGAAAGTTCTAGTCTTATAAACCAGGTACCTACGTACTACCTCCATAAGTGTTTTCTAAATAGTGTATTTACAAAAAAATTTACCACTAATACTCATATATATCAAAATGCAAAGTGTAAACTATTGTTATATCATTCTAAAAATTCTTCTTAATTATCTTTTTAACCACAATGCCGGATCGAGTATTAAAATCAAGAAAGAATACAATATTAATATGAGTCAATAATGGTTTAACCATCAAAGTTTTTTTTTAAACGAAATTACCATAAAGTTTGAATTTGTTATGATTTAAACCTCAAATTTTTTTAAATGGTTTAAACCTTAAAGTTTTGTTAAAAAAACTGAATAATCACTTAAGTTTGTATGGTTTTCGATTTTACCCTTCTACTTATTATGTATTTTACTTTTTATTAAAAAGTTAACAAAACTTAGAGAGTTAAATCATTTATTAACAAAAATTTAAGTGTTAAATCGTTTGTGTAAAAACTTTAAGGTTTAAACAAAAAAAAAGATGTACCTTTGAGGATTAAATAATTATAAATTCAAACTTTATAGTAAAATTGTTTAAAAAAAACTTTAATAATTAAATCGAAACTGAAATAAAACTTTGATAATTAAATTATTACTGATCCTATTAATATATACCAGGTATTATTATTTTATGATTTGAACTATGAATTATGAGTATTTATTAAAAGCATATATCATTTTCAAGTATTTATTAAAAACAGAGGGCAAAAGCTGCAAGTTTTTTCAAGTACAAAATATAGTCCTTTAAAAAGAGATGAAACAAAGATTCAGATCAAGTACATAAGATGGCCCATCCTATTCAGATTGAAATTAGTGGGTCTAATCATCCAATTGTTGGTGCCGGGCTTATTTCCTTTTCATTAAATTCTATTACTTATTTAATAATTGATAAATGTAATACATTAATTATTTTCATTTTCTAGTTCCTTTCGATCTTATAAATAAAAATATAAAGTAGAAAAATATAAAACTTCTCTTTTGTCTAATTATTAGATTTTGAAGGCATTAAATAGGTTGCATTTGGGTTATTTCTCAAAGTTCTTCTATATGTCATGACTCATGATTGGTAGACGTTTCTGAGTTTTTAATTTTTTTGGATGGGCTTATTAGTTTTTATATTTTCAGGGTTTCCATTGGCGGGTATTATTAGATTGCATAGGCGACTTAGGTGTGTTTGGACGTTTAGTTTAGGTATGACGTGTCTCATGATACTTTTTTGAAGCTCGGTTTTATTTTTACATATCAATGCTTATATAATTCTTTGTTGAATAGCTTTTCAAAAGACATATGAGAAATAAAAATTTATAGTATAATTACAGACAGGTGAGTCAATGAAGACAATGGCGTATGGAGCAGCGGACATAGCTAGTGGAGCAGCAAGAGGTGCGATGGGACTAGCCCAAGGTGCAGCCATGGGTGCCGCAAACCTAGCCCAAGGTGCGGCTGCAGCTATGAGGAATACATGGGGAAATAACCCTGAGAACCATGATCTTCACTCACCCCTTCCCACTGCCCAACCACAAAACCCTAGATATTGATTATCATAACATCTTATTTTGATTGTTTATGGAAGATATGCTGCTTGTTTCCATTAGTTTGTTGTGAATGGTTGTGTTTTCCTGTTTTTTGGGATTTAAATTATTAAATTTGGTGTAAAATACACTGTTAAAAGAAATTATATCTATGCAATATCATGATTTTTGCAATATTTTGCCGCAATGTTATTTAGACACCAGTCATCCTTCATGTTTGCATGTTTAGCCCTTTATTTTAAAAAACACGTTGCTAGTCCATACTGAATAATTATTAACTCGAAAAATCCTTTAATTAAGGCAAGATCCATAGAGAGTTTCAATCAAGTCTCAACATATGTATTTCACATTAAGATAATAATGTAATTTTGCCTCTCTCGATCAACTGCTTCCACTTCAAAATTCACTCCATCTCCGAGGAAGAAGATATTGGGTGATTAGAATAAACTCACAAGAACTTTAATCCAATTGTTGGATTAATATTCTAGTTTGAATTTAGCTAGAAGCAACAACTTTCAATCAACCCAACAAGATGAATAAAGGTTGCATGTTAAAGAAAAAGCAAATCTGTTGGGAAAAATAGGCTTACATATATATCCTCTTTTGTTGACACAAAAATATATAACTTGTTTATATAATTGTATGTACTAACATTAACATATGTGCACATATACATATATATATTCAATCAAATATATTCTCATCTATGATCTACAAAATAAGCTTCATCAAATGGCCAAGCTCCAATCGTCAACATCCGAGTTCAAGTAGAAGCCGATGTCGAAGATTCCTATAAACAAACGTTTGAAGTTTATGAGCTTACAAAATAAATAATCAAATGAGTTTAAGTTTTTATAAAATAATTTTTATAAAAACTTTTATAAAAATTGAGACAATTTTTATAAAAATCACAAGCTTGGAAGTCAAAGCAAATAAATTCCCATTTTGGCAAATACTAAACACAATCTTACATTGAAACAAGTCAAAACCATATTTAGCAAAAGGAATCTCTCAAAGTAAACTTCCAACATACTTTATGCATATGGTTTCCAAACTACCATTTTTATGATTAAATTCAAACTTAAGAAGTATGACACTTACCCAACTTTTCTAAAGCTCATTTTCAGTGCATTTTTATAGTAAAAATGGGTTGTGTGTGGTTTTGGTAAAAGCCCAACGTCTATATGCACAAGGCTCAAAAATCTCCAGCAGTGCGACGGTCGATTCCACGGTCGACCGTGGATCGTCTGGACACTTTTTGAGCATCAAAATTTTTCATTATTTAAAGCAACTCAAGTCTTGTGTTTTACTCACCTCTTGCAATCTGAAAAACACAGAACATATACAAAAACTTGTGAGCTCATATTCTTGATACAAATTCAACATTTCAAGATCAAGAATGAAGCAAGAGTGAAAGCATTCAAAGTTCAAATACTACATTACCTTCTTATATATTTGTAAAGTGTGAGGATCATCTCTAGCCTTAGAATTAGAGGAAAGTGACGATCATCTCTAGCCTTAGAATTAGAGATAAGTGAGGATCATCTCTAGCCTTAGAATTAGAGAGAAGTTGTAAAAGGTTTATCTCTACCTTCAAAGAGAGAAGTTAGTGGAGCAACTCTTGGTGGGTGAGGCCAAGGAGTGGATGTAGAGCAAGGTTGTTAACCCTTGCTTGAACCAATATAAATCATTGTGTCCAAACTACTTCATTGGTGATATCTTTCTTCCTTAAACTCTTTAATTACTTGCAAATATTGTTAAAAACTTCAAAAAGTGGGCATATAACCTATTCACCCTCCCTCTAGGTTCTAACAATTGGTATCAGAGCAAGTTGCTCTAGATAATTTTTGAAAAGTTGATTAAATCTTCTAAAAATATTTTTCAAAAATTTTTGAGTTGATAAAATGGGACAAAATTATATAGAGGGGAATTCTATGGTTAGACCTCCACTTCTTGAAGAAGAAGACTTTTGCTATTGGAAGCAAAGATTCATTACCTATGTAAAGGCCAAAGATATTGACCTTTGGGAGATTATTGAAGAAGGAGATCATGTTCCAAAAACCTTTGATTCGAAGCAAAATGATTATGTTCCAACCCCTAAAGAAAAATGGGATCAAGAGGATAAGAAAATGATTTCAAAAAAATTTCAAGCAAAACTTTTTCTATACAATGCTTTACCTAGAAAAGAGTTTGAAAGAGTTTTCATGTGTGAAAGTGCAAATGCAATTTGGAAATCTCTTGTCACCACACATCAAGGAAATGCTCAAGTTCTAGATAACAAAATTGAATTACTTGTGCAACAATATGAACAATTTCAAATATTTGATGATATGAAAATTGATGATGCTTTTGCAATGTTTAATACTATTGTTACTAGTCTCAAGGCACTTGGGACTATTTACTCTAACAAAAATATTGTAAGAAAGTTTCTTAGGGCTCTTTCACCAAAATGAAGAGCAAAGGTGACGGCTATTGAGGAGTCAAAGGACTTGAACATACTACAAATGGATGAACTAATAGGAAATCTCAAGGTGTATGAAGTAATCATGCAAAAAGATGATGATATTGCCAAACTAAAGAAAGAAAAGAGCAAATCCATTGCACTTAAAGCTAAACATGTCAAAGAATCCTCAAGTGATGAAGAAGAGGAAATAAAAGAAGAAAAATGTCTCATGGCTTTTGAGACAAGTGAGGTACATTCCGATTCTAGCTACTATAGTGATAATGATGACCATCAATATGATCAATTATGTGACTTTAGCTCTAAAATACTTGCTAAAAATGAGGAGTTAAAAAATGATAACAAGAGCTTGAAAAAGGAAAATGTCAAGTTAAGAAATGAAAATGATAACTTGAACTTGAAAATAAAAGATCTAGAAAATAAAATTGCTTCTCATATATCTCCAAGCTTGAAAGATTTGGAAAGTAAGCTAAAGACAAATTTTGACACAACCACCTTGTCAAAATTTGAAAATAGTTCAACCTAGTTAGATGAGATGTTAAAGATTCAAAAATCATCAAAAGATAAAGGTGGTCTTGGGTTCTCAAGTAACTCAAACAACATGCCAACTAGTCACTTAACACCTATCAAATTTGTGAAAGAAAAAGAGGAAGAAAAAATCCAGGAGCCTCACGGTCGATCCACGGTATCGACCATGAATCGACCGTCGTCTCACTGGAATTTTCCAAAAGTTCAAAATTGCAACATTGTTTCTAGTTCTTCCACTTGTATGCCCAAGGTTGCAAGTAATGAATTAATGAGAAAGTTTTATACTCCAACTACAAGGCATGGACTTGGATTCAAGAAACCTAAATCAAATACAATTCAAAAATCAAGACATTCTCATAAACCTATTAACTCTATGAACACATGGTATCATAAAGGGTTCAAGATTACACAAAGGTGGATTAGAGTAGGAGTTTTTGATACTAACCATCCTGGACCCATGAAACATTGGGTACCAAAAGCTTGAATGAAAATTACACAAGTGTAGGGATGCAACAAAAATGAGATTATGTCTCATTAATGGATTCTTGATAATAGTTGCTCAAAACACATGATCGGTAATAGAGAACTCTTCACTTCATACAAGGAGTATGATGGAGGACATGTGGTGTTTGGAAGTAACCTAAGAAGAAAGGTAGTTGGTAAAGGTAACACTCTTCATGACAATATCAAATTCTTGAATGTTGAGCATGTTAATGGTTTAGCTTACTACTTAATAAGTATTGGTCAATTATGTGATAAAGATCTAAATGTTAAATTCTCTAAACATGAAAGCTTGATATGCAAAGATAATAAAGTTTTAGTAAAAGGTGTTAGGAGAAATGGACTCTATACATGTAGACTTGGTGATAATCCTAACACGAGTATGTCTTGCATCTATAATTGATAGAAGACTAGGACATGCTAACATGAGATTAGTACAAACATTGACTATAAATGAGCTTGTTAGAGTCTTACCAAATGTTAAATTCGATAATCATTTTTGTGATGCATGTAAGATAGAAAAACAAGTGCACTCATCTCATAAATCTAAAATGCTATAAAAATTATGAGATGTCCTTGGGCTTTCATCAATTCAAAGTTATGGGGGAAACTTCTACACACTAGTTGTTATAGATGATTTTTCTAGATATACATGGACACTATTTTGAAAACAAAAATTGAAGCTTTTGACAAATTCAAAAATCTTGGCAGGAAAATTCAAAACCAATTGGGTTGAATGATTATCTCAATTCATACCAACCATGAAAGAGATGTTGTCAATATAGCGCAACTTGGAGCATTTTGTGATAAACATGGAGTTTCTTATAACTTTTCGGCTCCTCATACTCCCCAATCTAATGGGGTTGTTGAAAGGAAAAATAGGTCTTTATAAGCTTTGATTAGACCAATGTTAAGTATAACACCTAAATGCATGAAAATGGTCAAAATATACATTCCAGAAGAACCACGGTCGACTCACGGTTGATACCGTGGATCGACCGTCGGATCACTGTCTAAATTCAAAAACTAAGCAAAAGGCGCGGTCGATATCACGGTCGACCGTGTATCGACCTTCGTGGGCCTGACGGATTTTTGACCCTATTTTGCCTTTTCTCTCTCTTTCCTCTCCACTACATCTCATCTCATCTCCCCCCACAAACCCTAGCTGCCATTTTCACCATTTTTCTCTTAAAAAGCTTGAAAATCATCACAAGAAAAAATACTTTACCTTACGGTTGAAGTTGCTGTCAAAGGCTCGGTTGGATTCACAGTTGATCCACGGTTGATGACTCCATTTTCGTGACTTCTCATCTTCCCGAATTCTTCTTCCAAAAGGTATTAGGGATCTCCTTTTGCACTAAAGAATCATGTGAATCATAAGGATTTGTAAAATTTTTTAAAAGAAATCATGTTGAGATTGTTGATTAGAAAGTAATTTCTCTTGACTCTATTATAAGAGATAAATGATAAGCTTTGTGTAAGAATAGAGTTGTTTAGGTAAGATTTGATTATGTATATATATCATGTCAAAAGGGACAAAAAAAACCAAAATTTCAAACTGCTCACCTACGGCCCATACACGGTCGACCGTAGTATCAACCATCATATTCACAAAATGCTGCAGACGCACCACGGTCGATACCGTGCATCTTCCGTCAGCCCCCTGGAAATTTTTGAGATTTTCAATTTTTAATTTTTTTTTGACTTTTAATGCCTAAATTCAATCTATTCATGCTTAATATATCTTAACTAACATTAGTTATCACATGATTAATAAAAGTTTCAAAATCTTCTCCACTTTAGGACACATACACATTATGAATTTATTGTCAAGGAGTTTGTTATATTCATTGAATACACTCTCAATTATGTTGAAGCATTATACATCTTGTCATACTTTTACAAAGCAAAGGTCTTTCACAAATCTAGTGTCATGACAAGATAAATTGTGGTGATTCAAGGGAAAGTATTTGTGGTGACTGTTTGTTGAAATGCTATGATCATTATGCCATGAATTGTGTTACTTGAACCTTGGCTTGTGATAATTGTATATTTAGAATATTTCTTATACTCAAATCTCTTTGGCAAGTTCTTGGTAGTATTTTCATACATTATAGATTAAACACCTCAAGAAGTGGAGTTCTACATTCGAGAGGGAGCTTATGTCAAGGGGGAGTCTCCTTTTTGTTAAGACAAAAAAGGGGGAGAAGATAGAAGAATATATAGAAGATGGAAGAATAAATAGAAGATAGAAGAATATATAAATATATATGTATATATGCACATGTTAACATGTTAAAGTTATATATACAATTCTTATACAAGTTATAAATTTTTGTCTTCAACAAAAAGGGGGAGATTGTTGGGAAAAATAGGCTTACAAATATATCCTCTTTTGTTGACACAAAAATATATAACTTGTTTATATAATTGTATGTACTAACATTAATATATGTGCACATATACATATATATATTCAATCAAATATATTCTCATCTATGATCTACAAAATAAGCTTCATCAAATAGCCAAGCTCCAATCGTCAACATCCGAGTTCAAGTAGAAGCCGATGTCGAAGATTCCTACAAACAAACGTTTGAAGTTTATGAGCTTACAAAATAAATAATCAAATGAGTTTAAATTTTATAAAATAATTTTTATAAAAACTTTTATAAAAATTGAGACAATTTTTATAAAAATCACAAGCTTGGAAGTCAAAGCAAATAAATTCCCATTTTGACAAATACTAAACACAATCTTACATTGAAACAAGTCAAAACCATATTTAGCAAAAGGAATCTCTCAAAGTGGTAAACTTCCAACATACTTTGTGCATATGGTTTCCAAACTACCATTTTCATGATTAAATTCAAACTTAAGAAGTATGGCACTTACCCAACTTTTCTAAAGCTCATTTTCAGTGCATTTTTATAGTAAAAATGGGTTGTGTGTGGTTTTGGTAAAAGCCCAACGTCTATATGCACAAGGCTCAAAAATCTCCTGCAGTGCGACGGTCGATTCCACGGTCGACCGTGGATCGTCTGGACACTTTTTGAGCATCAAACTTTTTCATTATTTAAAGCAACTCAAGTCTTGTGTTTTACTCACCTCTTGCAATCTGAAAAACACAGAACATATACAAAAACTTGTGAGCTCATATTCTTGATACAAATTCAACATTTCAAGATCAAGAATGAAGCAAGAGTGAAAGCATTCAAAGTTCAAACACTACATTACCTTCTTATATATTTGTAAAGTGTGAGGATCATCTATAGCCTTAGAATTAGAGAGAAGTGACGATCATCTCTAGCCTTAGAATTAGAGAGAAGTGAGGATCATCTCTAGCCTTAGAATTAGAGAGAAGTTGTAAAAGATTTATCTCTACCTTCAAAGAGAGAAATTAGTGGAGCAACTCTTGGTGGGTGAGGCCAAGGAGTGGATGTAGAGCAAGGTTGTTAACCCTTGCTTGAACCACTATAAATCATTGTGTCCAAACTACTTCATTGGTGATATCTTTCTTCCTTAAACTCTTTAATTACTTGCAAATATTGTTAAAAACTTCAAAAAGTGGGCATATAACCTATTCACCCCCTCTAGGTTCTAACAAAATCTTTTGTTGATCTTTAGGTAAATTTAAGTTCAACTAATAAATCTACAAAAACATTATCAATCTAATGTTATTGAGAATTCCAATTTGTTTATGTATAGCCCTTTTTGTTCTTGTCCAAAAAAAAAAAAAAAAAAAAAAAGAGTGACCATCATCATCATCCCTCTTGAGCTCACATAAGCTTGGGCATGGAGGTGAGGGTAAGTAATATCTCCGATTCTAATCACAAGCTTAACGCGTACTTCACATTCTTAGCAACTTATCACGGGTTTATGCTAGAAATCATGTTTCAGATTTGAAGAGATAATGCAGGCCACCTCCATAAGCAAGTAGATCATTTCATCCATCACCGCTTACATCAATCTACTCCTTTCTTCCATGACTGCCTCGTCTAATGTTATGATGCTCCGGCCATCCTTATCTCCTCCACGTACCCCTTCAACAAAATCGAGCGAGAAATGCCTCTTCTTCCATTTCTTCTCTTTCCAATCAAACACACCAAGCAGCACCACCTCATATATCAGTTAGCTCTTTCAACCGGTTAACGGCTCCCTGATCACAACTTTTGAAGCTTTTCAATGTCTTGCACGCATGAGCTTAATTGTTCTTTTATGGACGATTGTCGGTTTCGGAAAAAAAAAATACTCTTACAATATATTTTTCACAAAACTAGCATTCATTAATATAGGGCACACTACATAATGTTTTATATTATAATGATTAAATATGCTACACCATGTCACATTAGATTCTCCCCATCGCACTCATCAAATAAGACACTTATTTTTATTTTTTTGACGAAACTAGACATATATTTCATTACATCGTTATCACAAAAAAACAAAAAAGTAAAATAAAAGAAAGCAAGCGTCATTACCGCTACCGGTTCAAGCACGTTAAGAGAAGCACGACTCACGTTGTGATAAATCTCTATCACGCATCACGAAGTAGAGGACCCCGTCCCCGTGTAGCTAAGGAAGTTTGCATACATACCCCATTTTCTAATGCTAGCTAGAAATACTCTCTTTCACTTTTAGTGACCCATTTTTTTGCCACCAAATTATCGACAGTGATATATGACTCAAAGTCAAACACTTGAACCAATGATCAAAGCTGAACCTTTAAACTTGTCCTCTGTGATTCTGTCAATTCGTTCTTTCATCACCTCGCTCAAATAGTTTTTCCAATCCTCAATCTCCCCTTTCCTGTAAAAATGTCGATTTTCCGCCACCTTCCTCTTACCAAACATTTCAAAACCTGTCTTGTTCACCTCCAGATTACTTAACTTCTCAAAGCTACACATCTCCACAATCTCCTCCACCGCCCCTTTCTCCTCTTCCACCGCCGTGAAAGGCTTCTCCATGAACGCCGCCAGCTTTCTCAGCTCCGCCGCCGGCTGCTTCTTCATGTCCTCATACTTCAAAAACAAAATTTTCTCCGGAGATTCCAAACTCGCTCTCCAGTACGATAAAACTTGCTCCCAAAACGGCCCGAACTCTGATATTCCTTGGCAGAAAAGATCAAATGCTTCATCCAACGAAAGGGGAGCTTGATCTTTCGATCTGATTTTGTTCATGAAATGCCATTTCGAAACGAACACGTCTTTGGGGTCCCGACACACATACACAATCTTGCAGGAGGTGGAAGTAATGCATGGAGGTAAGAGGGTGTGAGCCAAGTGGGTACCAAAGAGTCGGGGAGCAGGGAGATGGGTCAAGTCGTTGGTAACGGGGTAGGTTTCAATTGCTTCGAGGACGGAGAAGGTGCTATGGGGGCTATGGTTGAGCAAATGGTGGTCGGAGGTGGTGTAGCGGTGGCGGTTGACGATGGAGAACATGAGGGCTTTAAGCCAGGTGGTGCCGGACTTCATAAAGGAGGCCAAGTAGATATCGGTGGGTTGAGATTTGAAGTACTTATGAAGAAGTAAGTCGTTTTGGAGGACGTTGGGAGGTATCCAGAAGCCATGGTAATTGTAGAGGTGTTGGACCCTCCATCCATTGGCTTTGGGAAGTGTTGTGATCAAGTGGTTGTACTCCTCGCATATCTTGTTGTACTCTGCGTCTTCTTTTGTTTCACCTGATAGTAGTGTTGGAAGAGATGAAGTAGAACTTGGCATGATGATGAACAAACTTGAAAAAACTACTTTAAACTAGCTTGTTATATATACACCCCTCAGAATATACTAACAGTTTTTAATTATATACTTAATACTCTTACATACATGCATCGGTGAAAAAATAATTAACAAGTATATACCTGTCAAACTTGGAACACTTGAAATTAAAAAAAGATAAAAACAGAAAGGGTATAATCAAAATTGTTGTTTTTTAGCTTATTAAGAGTTTGTTTTTTATGAACTAGTTTTTTTGTTTGTTATATTATAAGTTATAAGAAGAAAATAAAATAAATTTATACAAAAATAAGTTAAAAAACAAGCTTAAGGTTCGAAAAATAAGTCATAAAATAAACACCCACTAGGCCACTAAGTATTTATTAAACGAGTATATATATATATATATATATATATATATATTAATATACAAACTTAAAAACCACTAGGCCACTAAGTATTTATTAAACGAGTATATATATATATATATATATATATATATATATATATATATATTAATATACAAACTTAAAAAATACCCGGCAGCCAACGTTGTCAAATCAACCTATCATCTTCCAAACTTCAAAACACCCACTAGGCCTGATTTTTTTTGTACTTCATCTTCTAAATAGTTCTTTTAATGTGATTTTTACAAGTGAAAAGGTTATATTAAAAATTGAAAATGAATGATTTAATATACAAGTATGTTAGAAAAGGGGGAGTCACATAGTAGCACCTAAGGAAATTGATTAATTATATATTTTTTTATTTCTTCTTTTGATCGTTTTACATTTGTCTAGTGAAAAGGGTAATAAATATTTAGGGCTCTGTTTGTTTTCTGTTTAATGAAATCATTCAACGTTGACTGTTGAATCATTCAGCGTTCAGCGTGTTTGATTGTTGTATCTGAATGAAGACTGTTCTGAATGATTTAGCATAATGTTGCTGAATCATTCTACCTTATTGTGCATTATAAATCATTAAGCAACAAGTATTTTTACCCTAATACTTCTTCTTTCACACTTTGTCTTGTTAAACAATTATATCATATCTTATAATATAATATATCACTATTAAGGTTAAAATGATAATTTGCATCATTCAGATTTTTCATTCAAAACTTTTATCAAACAGCATGTCACATTCAGAGGCAAATTTATTCAGAGCCTTTGATTTATTCAGACCACAGAATCATTCATTGCTTAATCATTCTGTTTTAACAAACAACCCCTAGATTTGTTAATATGTTACTTGATTCGTTAGATCGAAGATATAAGTCATAAATATAGATTAAAAAGCATATATATGTCATTAGAAAAGTATAATCCAATTGTTTTAAGAAAATAAAAAGAAGACAAAAAGTTGTTAAGGAGTGCAGCAGTGCACCTTCACATAAAAACTAAAAAGAGAGGGCTGAGAAATGTTAAGTCCCTCTAATTAACTCAAAATCCTTATATTATATAAGCTAAAATCAAATCATTTTTATTAAGCCTCTTTCTTATTGAAGTTAGAAGAC
This sequence comes from Dittrichia graveolens, assembly GCA_038502395.1. Taxonomy (NCBI): domain Eukaryota; kingdom Viridiplantae; phylum Streptophyta; class Magnoliopsida; order Asterales; family Asteraceae; genus Dittrichia; species Dittrichia graveolens. The sequence goes on along the minus strand of JARJIL010000009.1, from coordinate 7,467,430 downwards.
CAATACAATACCAGAAAAAACAATGAATACTTGAAGGCTGAAGTGATGATCTAGTGTTTGAAGGTTTCCTTATTATATTCATTTCTTCTCAAGACTGTCTTTTATGATATATTATTTCGCTACCAATATATCTATTGATGTTTTATTTTTTCTGTTTTGTGAAATTGTCGTTGTGTCGTTTTTAATTTTAATGTAAATGTTGTTTTAAAGTTTATCAAAATAGAAAAGAGGTTGAATCAACCCATCAAAGAATCTAGAAAGTAGAAACTAGAAGAAGGTTATTTGCTTGAGACTGCAATTTATATAAGAATAATCTATTTCACTATCTAGTCGAGTTTATAAATATTGAATACAAAATTTTATCATAATAATGAATTTAATGTTATTAGAACGTGAGTCATGCTCATTGAGTTTGTAATAAATAAAGTTTTTGTTATTGAATCCTTGAATTGTCAAGCATATGTTAGCGTCATTGAATTATAAAATTGATTATAACAATCATTATTATTTTATTATTAAGATCCGAGTTATTTAATATGTTGTTACTAGCTAGTTAATTAATGATAAAACGAATAGGTGATCATGAGTAAAGTCTGAAGATTGAATATTTTAACAAAGATTAATTATTATTTTAACACATAAGTTTCTTGTCTTTAAATAAACTTTCATTATTTGATTATCTTGCAAATAATCAATGCAACTTTTTTATCATTCATATATTATGGGTATTATTAATGTTATGATAAACAGATAAAGTAATAATTTCCTTTGTTAAAATCCTAGCTCCACTCACATAAGGGGTTGAAGGGTGCTAAGCGCACCCTCTAATTAACCCAACTTCCATTTGCTTAAGAGCCCAAACCCGTATTGTAATCAAGCCCCTTCAATTAAAATTCAAGCTTTGTAAGCAAATGATGAATACTTGAAGGAGTGATCGTCTATATGACATTACTATATGACCGGTTCAAATAATTTAACATGTAAATCCGCCAAATCATTCAATTGTTTGAGATTTTCATTCTTCCTTGAATATGCGTTTGGGCTTTTGACTATTTGAGCATCTGCTTATTCTCAATAAAATCCAATGAGAAGGCCGGCTAATGGATATTTTATTTACTGGTTCATTAATCTAATAGAAATGTAATATTTATTTTTTAAGATAAATATCAGAATATAAGGATATTGAAGTATAGTCTCGTGTGTTTGCAATATGATAATAATTATTGTTATTGAAGTTTGAACTTTTGTTTCATTAACATGCTAATTATAAAATCAAGTTAAAAGATTGATTATATAAAACTTAAATATTATTTTAACAAGTATGAAATATTGAAATGCACATGGGTTAGCCTTAACCGGTCCTCAAGGTGTATGATCTCATTATTATGTAGCAAATCGGATGCAACCATTCGTTTATTTACATTTCCTCAACTCTCATGTGCCGGCTCTAATTCACTACAACACAACGTCTTCTTTTATGTTAGACAAGTCCGTGAGAAATCCATGAAAAATGATGTTTTTCACAAATTTTACGGAATTGACCGTGGATAAAAATTTTGTAGGAAAATCATTCTCTCGGATTTCCCAGCGATTTCTCACGGAATTCGTGGAAAATCCATCGAAAATTTAATTTCTAATTCAAATTCATGAGAAATTCGTTGAAATTGGTTGATAGAAAATCTATTTCTGATGTTTGATTTTCTTGTAGTGATTAATGGCATTGCAAAACGGCAACCCCTATTGATTCATATTTTAAGAAAAGATTTAGGTTATATAATTTCAATGACTAAGTCTTGATCAAAAAGAAAATATACATAGGAAAATTTGGTCGCGTGCCATTTACAAACCAATCCCTAGCTATTACCTAGTGAGACATGATTATAATTAGGATGGTTAATTAGCAATTTCACATATTAGAATACATACCTATATTGTATATATTTATGTGATCCTTTTCCTAGATACATATAGGAGATAGAGCAAAAGTTCAAACAAGAACTGTTTTTCGTACGAGAATCGCGATAACCAATCTTAGCCGTTCAATTCCCCCTCCTTCAATTGGATTGCCCACCCATGAATTCCTTACATGCACCCTGCCACACTCAATCCCTCACGCTCTTCATCCATGAATTTCATTATCCAAGATGAACGGTCAAGATTGGTTCTCGCAGTTCTCGTTTAAACCTTCCCTAGGAGATAGTTAGCTTAGGACTGTTTATCCTACATATTCAAAGCTAGGAGATCAATGAGACTAGGCAAGTCATTTATTCCATATTCCTAAATTACATTATGCGATCACTTTCACCATTTTCACAAGAAGGATTGATGGTTGATTTTGCATTAAGAACCGGGTTCAAATCCAAAGACTTAATCATGATCATTTTGATGTTTTCTAGAGGTGGCAAAATGGATGTCTAGTAACAAGTGCACTTCGGTTCAGCCCGAACAAGCTAATTTCTTTTAATTTTCTTTTACAAACAATTATTAGTGTCAAATATGATTAAAAATATTATATTATTAAAATTATAATCTACTCTTGCATAGCAAGTATTATTTAGGACAGGAGCGGACACGGGATTTTTATTGACAAAATTAAAATTAATAAAACTTGAGAGTGTTGTTCGGAGTTTTTTTTCGGGTTTTCGAATAATTGGATCGGATTAATGAGGTTTCAGTTGTTGTTCCGGTATTTTAGGGCCAAATTTTAAAACAAAACACAATTTATACGAAATCATGTTAATTAAATTATTATTTTTAAGGTAAACTAAAGTATTTTAAATGTATAAAACGAAGATTGAACTATATCTTATCATTTTTTTATAAATTTTTTTATTAGATTTGGTGACATCAAAAAATCAGTAGTGGCACCCCAAAATTTGACTAGTTGCACCAGCTTGAAAACGTTAAAAATTTTTACTTCGTCTACAAAATTGATTGATGACCCGTGCCACCACCAGTTAACACATAGGTACGCCTACAACTTAGGATGCTTTATGCATTGAAAATACACTTTAAACAACTTTTGAGTTTGAACTCTTCTACCTAGGGATGGCAATTGTCATCCGATCCAATAATCATTCACCCGATCCGATTTATCTATGATGGATATGGACAAAGTTAAACGGGTGAATATCGGATATGGAGTGGACATGGATGTTTAGTGGAGCGGATATGGATAACGATTTTCCATCCATGGATGTATCCATTAACCAAATTAAATTTGATATAATTAAGTATAATTTCATATATGTATTTAATTTTAAAACTTATATATAAATATATTATTAAAGATATATATAATTATGTAGGTTAAATGCACACTCCTATAATATTTTTGTAAAGTTGTATCGATTACATATGTGTAAGTGTCAAAGTAGAAGACACTATGTTTTATGCTCCTAATTGTAGTTATATTAAGTTATGCTTTGATTTCTATCTTTTTTGAAAGAAAATCTAATCTAATAACCTTATTAAAAGAAAAGGATGTGACATCAACATCTCTTTTTTTTACCAATTACAACATTATATTTCGCAAATTTTCTTATAACTCCCCTGATAATTACCAATCACAACCTACTATTTTTAATATATCACCTTCCTTATATCAAGAGTGATTATTTAAAATTCAAACTAATTTTAGATACTAAAGTTTTTTAAATTTTCAAACTTTTCATATTTTTAGCTGATTAGTTTTGGTAAACAATATATGTTTATTATCCAACAATATATATGTAAATAGTGACATTAAGTTTAGAAACTTTTCAATGTCATTATCTATTAGTTAAAAACATGTTTATTTTAAAAACAGTTAAAAAAGTTTAAAACCACCGCCGCATGAATTGAAATACCAGCCGCCCATTATTTCATTTTTAAATTACTTTTCAAATATGGATGTTTATTAATGGGAGGATCGTAACTATTGTAAGCCTTAATTCGATAAACATTGTTGCACTTGACATCACACGTTTTTTTTCTGATTCTTCTTCATTTTGATAGCTATCAATTATGGAGAAAACATCCCTTTTCATCATCTTAAAAAAGACCTTTATTGGGACAATTTTCAACTCATACAAAGAAATCGTGGTTAAGAAATTCTACAGAAGACAATTATGTTCATAATACATTTTATATTAGTATGTATGTTTTACAATTGTATTTTCTATACATGTTAGTACTCTTAAAAACCTATAACGTTAAAAATTGACTTTAACTTAAACACGGGATGTTAAGCTAGTATTTATTTATATCAATAAAGATCATAAATTATATATAAACATATATGGTATTTTCTTCTTTGAGGGAAATTTTCTTTTGACATTCAATTGAAATCCATTTTTCCGTTTAATTTGATGAATATCGATACGGAAAAACAAAATTATTTTACATAAATATGAATATGGACGATAAAAAACTAAATGGATATGAATATGAATATAAAATATGGATATAACATCACCGAATCCGTACGCGATCATTGTCATCCCTACCGGCCGTTTCCTTTAAGATATATATAAACTACGGTCCTGAAGAGCATTTATGGCAGGAGTTAAGCGGCAAATTATCAAAGTTTAATTAGTGGAGTGAGCTGCAAATATTCAACTAATTAATATTTTATTAATTTCTTATGGAACAATTAAGCTCGCTAGGATTGTAAAATTCTAACCAATATTCCATTAATTTGCAGATGGAAGCTTGATAGGTTGACATGGTGAATGAAAGAAAGTGGATAAATGGACTCTATACTACTTTATAGTTTACTAGTTTAACACCACATGTATAAATACAATAATGATTAAAGTAATTTTTAAAATTAAATCATCTGCAAATGAAAATCTTGAATAATATGCGATGCTTTAATTTTTTAATGTAAAAATAACTAATTCTAAAAACAATTGAGAAAATTTTATATTTGGATAAATGCAATTCTTCAGATTTAGTAATACTTTATTAAAAGTTAAAATCCGAATTTAATTAATATAAGTTTGGTTTTTTAATTAAAGTATTATCAAATGTCTATACAATTTGGATTCTTATCATGATTAGTGAAAAAAAATCTAAAAATTGAATAATGACATAATAATCTTATTCTTTTAATATATATAAAATAATAATAATAATATTAAAGAAGATTAAAGACTAAAGATAAAGATACCAAATCAAAAGACCCATAGGAATATGTATCGTCTTTATATTCTATATTACAAAACATTTAGTTATTTGTCTTAATCTTTCAATTTTAAATAATTTAAAATTACTAATTTACTATTCATATTAAACTAAATAGAAACCATTAAATAAAATAACTCTTAAGTGTAGTTAACAGCAATCTTATATACTAATACCATCCTCATTATGCCAAAAAAACACATCATATCAACCAACAAAAATCACCAAGATCTAAAAAATCATACGAAAACCCGATCAAAATATATTATAGAAATTGTAAACACGAATGAAAATCCATATCAAAATCGAATGTGAATCGAACCAAAACCAAATAAAAAATAAAACTGTAAGTAACAATCTAACCCAAAATCAAAACCACAACTTCATAGATCTGATTTCTCCACTCAATGAAACCAACCACCAAAAGCCATTAGATGAAATCAACAACCAAAACCGGAAGGTGGTAGGTTGTGGTGACTGTCAATGTGGTAGAGGCATATTTATTTTAAATATATACTATTTTCTATTTTTTATAACCATTGTATAATGACTTAAACTTAAGAAAGATGATTAGAATTTAGAAACGAGGGTAGAAACATTTCCCTCTTCAACTAAACTAGACGCCATTTATGCAGAAACTTCGGATCAAGAGATGCCAAACCCAATTTCTTAAACCACAGGAACCAAAAATGCAAGTTACTCAAAAGATAACAATAATTTGTCTTGCATTTGTTCAAAGCATTGCAAATACTGTAAAGAAAAGGAGCCAACACTGTCAATCAACCTGACCAATTCCAACCCGATTAGACCGACGCTAAATGATTAATCAACCACCTTACCACATCCACCACTTTTGCTGCCTCAAGTATGCTCCAATTGTTCAAGATATAACAAAAAAAGGCGGACAAAAAGCCAAAAGGTGTTAAAAGAGTCCTGCATTTGAAAATGACCCTTTTACCTGCATAGAAAAACCTGATGTTGCATAAGTATGAAATACTTAAATGCACATGGGTTGGCCTTGGTCCTCTAGATGTTCATCATCATGAACCAGCCAGCCATGTAGCAAATATGGCTGCAACCACTAGTTTATTCACATTACCTCAACTCTCATGTGCTGACTTTAATGGCAATTGCAATAGCAATGGCAACCCTATTGATTCATATTTAAAGAAAAGATTTAGGATAGATGGTTTTCATGCCTAACCCTTGATCAAAAAGAACATATACATAGGCAAATGGGTCGCCATTTACAATCCAATCCCTATTACCTAGTGAAACATGATTCGGATATCATACAATTCCAAAACACCGATGAACAAAGAGCTGCAGCATATGTCAACCCAAAAAGGATCACATGATTAACCCAAAATTAACTAACCTTTTCTACTACGACTACTAGAACCAGAAATGGATCTCACATTGTTGGATTCAAAGGGATTGTACAAATCCCTAGGACTTCCTCTATTATGTCCATGAGACGCAACACTTCTTGGAGAATTTGTAGTTGAATCCACCCCTCGTGTGGTTTCCTTTTCCAGAACTTTGGCTTCATTTGCAAGCATACGCAGCTGGTTCACAAGAAAACAAAACTATATAAAGTTCCTCCAAACAAACTATTGCTCTTATAAAAGTGAAAAGAGAAAATCTTTATAATTCCTGAGAGATTTTGGAGAAAAGGGTGAAGCATGATGACTTTTGGCATCTAAATTTCCATTATGTGTCCGCTCATTGCCTCATTATTGCAATTTTATATTCTTCACTCTTGCAATTTTCACAAGAAGGATGGTTAATTTGCAGTAAAAACCAAGTACGAATTTGAAAACTCAATCATTCAAATTTTGATGTTTTCTGGAGGTGGAAAAATGGATGGGCTGGTACCAAGTGCAGTTTGGGTTGACCCGATCAAGTGTTTTTTATTATCTTCTAAAAACAATTAGTGTCAAATATGATTACAGATATTAAATTATTGCAATTATAATCTAATTTGTTAAATAATATTATTTAGGAGGCTTTATGCACTGAAAATACACTTTGAGTGACTTTTGAGTTTGAGCTCTTCTACCAATTTCCTTTTAAGCTATTTTTCTCCCACCTCTAACTTTAACCAACAATGGTGTATAAACTACATTACAACATGCTGATCTACACATGAAACAGAATACTTTCATACCCGAATATCATTTTCTGTTATACGGTCCTGAAGAGCATTTATGGCAGGACTTAAGCTGCAAAGCAAAGTTTAGTGGAGTGAGCAGCAAAGGTTTAACTAAGATTTTATTTCTTATGGAACAAGAGTTGTATAATTCTAACCAATATTCCATTAATTTGCAGATTGAAGCTTGATAGGTTGATGTATGATGAATGAAAGAAAGTGGATGGACTTTCCCGTCCCTACATCAAACATAGCAATTTATACTGAATAGAAGAGGCCCATAGGAATAAGCATCACACATAGAGGTAGCGAGATGGATGAGTTGGGGTCAAATGGATTGGGTGGGGTTGGGTTGACGCAAAACATTTTTTTGTCCAAAAGTTACATATTTCTTTTCAATAATTAGTCAGCCAAATATGATTCCCTTAACTATTTAGTTCAACCGTAAAAAATAAAATGATCCGGGAGGTTTTATGCACTAAAAGTACACTCTGAACGACTTTTAACCCACTTTACTTGTTTCCTTTTTAGCAATCTTTTTTTTTACCAGTTTGACCCATAAGAGCTTAAAAAAACATATACCAAATCAACCTGTTTATATGTAAATTGGTTGAAATGGCCACCTCTAACTCTAATCATATATGATATGCTAAACTATCATAAGTTAATGTACCTCATATTTTGTAAGATTGCTTGATGGTATGCTGTTCGTTCCTCCTCATATAACACAGATTGCAAATCAGTGAATGATGTTAAAGGTGATTCAAGATTGAGAATTGACAACGTTGGCAAAACATGAAGAGGAACTTCTTTCCTCACGTATTCTGCACCACTGCCAGATACCCATAAAAACATTTTTGTGTTATGCTGCTTATGCACATTAAACATAAGGACACTAAGAGTGAAGAGAGAATATCAATAATCCGCATGATAACACTTCGTTCTTAGTTTACAAAGAATGGCTTGCTTTTAGCATTCAATATTCATAAATGGATAGAAGAAGTGGCATCATGGACATGAGGTCTTGATGTTACTTGTATAATTTTATCATAGAGGTTTGAAAGTGGCGGGTTGGGTAACAGGTCAAATCAGTTTCGGGTTGAAACATATTTTTAGTGCAGGTTAAACAGGATCAGGACAGGGTTGACACAGGAAAAGTGTGCCATCTTTTGTAAATAGTTAATGCATTTAATATGATCACAGTTGCTATGCTATCACAAACGATTCAATTTAGAAGGCTGTAAGCCCTTGGGTAAATGGGTCAGATCGCCACATCTACTTTATCAACATCCTTTTGATAATAACTAAATGAAGCTATAATAGGGGGAGAAAAGGAAGAAAACCATTAAATTCTTACTACGCTGACTAAATGACAGACTCTAACATGATTGAGGAATATTGTGTATAGTAGAACTATCATTTGTAGCTAACAGCACTTCACAGAATTCTGACAATAATTTGATGTGTGAATATATCTGTACCTCATTTCCATATTGGAACGATGCATAGCCTCTTGCATACTTTCAGACATATCCATGGGGTCAATATCAACTATTGAACTTTCTATGTTGCCAGTTGGGTAGTTCGGTCCTATTCTTCCACTAAAGTTGGTATCAGCATTTGCAAAAAGACCTTTCAAGGCAGATGATTTTCCTCCAACCTGACGAATCATATAAATTAAGACATTAAGTTAGAATATATATAAAAAACAGAAGACCCACATAAGCCAATAAAGTTTGTTCTTAGATGAAAGGTTTGTATAAGGACTTGAATAGGAAAGACTGCTTTTCGAGAGGACAAAAGATAAGGAGAAAAAGGCAACTGGGTTCAAAAACAGGCATTGAAAAACACGACCATACAATGAAGTTACACAGCAAGTAATCTAGAAGTAAATCTAGAGAGATTAAATCACACCCTGGGTTTTTCTACATAACACTAGCGCGCATATAGCTTCGAATCTAACAAGAAAAAATGAGGTGAAGGGGAAAACAAAAGGAGAAAGAAGATTAGTAGTTCAAATCTCTTCTTCAAGTGTAACTTTCAATTTTAGAAGATTCACAGTGTCATTTGCGCTTGGCAAACCCATATTTTATACCCCATCCCTGTAGACTACTATCTCCTCATCGTTTAATCAATATGCACAAAAAGGTCCTGTACGTAGGGCTGTAAAAGAACCGAACAAAACATTTGGTGAACTTTTTGTAAACTGTTCAGCGGGAAGTTTGTTTATTTAATAAATCAACAAACATGACAAAAATTTGTCCGCTTAACTAAACAAAAAAACATCAACAATGGTGTTGTTCTGAAGTGAAACCGGTTTTTTTGGCAATCGGTTCCTTCATCTTAAGTAAAGTTCATCGAACTGCACTTTAATTAAGAGGTTCACTTCACTGCTGGTTCATTTATGTTCATGAATATTTATTAATCCGTTCGTTTATAGGGAAGAGTTCAAACGAGAACTAACTTTGGTGCGAGAACTGGGAGAACCAATCTTGTCCTTGATTAAAATAAATCAATGGCTAATAATTCTAATGGCTCATCAATGATTTATTAATGACTCGATAACCATGGGTATTTTGGAAAAATCAAGCTGATTCAATAATGACTCATCCACCCGGACGCAATTCACAATTGGGTAAATACATACAAAATACCCCTATTAATGAGTCTTTAATGGTGTTACAAATAGTTCTCGGTGTTCTCGTACGAAAAACAGTTTTCGTTTGAACCTCTCTCTCTCTCTCTATATATATATATATATGTATATATATGTGTGTGTGTCTATATATATACATACATATACACACAGTGTCTGTTTATGTTTAATAATGTTATGTTTGCATAATGGTATATTTATATAATTAATTAATTATATATGATTCGTTCGTTTAGCATTTATACGAATGAACATAAATGAACACGAACAAACCAATATCTTAAACGAACAAACACCAACATAAAAATTTGTTCATTTATCCGTTTGTATTTGTTTATTTGTTCGGGTAAAGTTAAAAAGAATGAACACAAACAGTCCCTATTCGTGTTCATTTACAGCCCTACCTGCAAGTGAGACCAGTCCCAGGACCAGCCCCCAAAAAAAACTGGTCCGTTTACAATGGTTGAGCCAAAAGACTTGGTGATGATAAATAACTCACAAGTTTTTTCTTATTTAAAGATACGGCCCCAGGCCCCCAAACTTGATGAGTTGTATGAACTATCAGGGATCAAAACTGAGAAATATACCTTTGAAGCTCTTGAATCACCGGTGTCATGCTCTATAGATTCTATCTTTGTTGAGCCAGAACTTGTGAGTGAATTATCTGTACTTAATGATGATTCTAGATCTATGATGGAACTTTTATTTATGGGAGATACAGGAACAGGTCTTAACACATTATTTTGCTTTCCATCTAAAGACTGGAATGCTGTAACTTGTATTCTTCCAACCTGATATCATTAAAGACGTGTTTAAAATTTAGACAATTAGACCCATTTCATTTAACTTACTTCTTTATAGCCAATAAGACTGAGTCATTTATGTAAAAGAAGTTGCATGTGTGACTCCAAAATGACAATAAATGTCAATGATTCATATCAAAATTTAGGGATTAAGGCTGCCAAACAAATAGACAAGAGAGAAAGATAGAGAGAAATTTGTTTTCAACTTCTCATTTTAAAATCGCTGGTTAAAATTTTCCTACATAGCCTAACAGGTTTGAAAATAATGTCAATATAGTTGTAGTTAAATTTAGAACCTTGTATTGATCTTCATTGAAACACGAAAAAATCAATCCTATAAACCCAGAATCTAGAAGTTGATACATAGCCTGAGTCCGCACATCTGCAGGAACAACGGTACACATTGATTCAGAGTTACAAAAAAGAAATACATTAACATGACAAGATAATAACACCAAGGATGATACAATTGTACAGATAAAAATGACACTAATGTTACACATTTGAGTTTCATGATAACTTTGGGGTCTCAAGTTAGACGTAGTCAATCTTCGCATGCTTATTTTAAGAGATGAGAATAATAAGAAAATTTTCATGATCAAAAAGTTGTATACAGAAACACCATTGATTTAATGAATTTTCAGACTCATAATAAGACTAAATTTTCTCTAAATGTGTGCAAGACTGCAAGTTATTATGGATAACCCTTTTTTTGGGAGATGAAATTTATACATTAGAAGGCAAGATATAACTCTTATTTTAAGACTAGTAACAGTATACAAACACTTACCAACATGAGAAGGGAGGACTGTGATATGCGGATGTGAATGATACCAGCCAATAACTCGTGTGGTTCTTCCAGTTTCCGCAGTCATTTTGTGTTATGGAGTTAATCAAACAAATAGAATCGTAAAAATATTTTCCAAGAAAAAGGTAAAAATATGCCCCTCGTACAAAAAGAAGAATATTTTCCAAGAAAAAGGTAAAAATATGCCCCTCGTATTTGATAAACCATTAATAGACTTATATTAGATAAAATGTTGATAGACATTGAGTCTCCACTGCATTCACCCAAACCGATATGATAATACGTTAATAGACTAATATGAATGCAGTAGCAGCTAGACAATGAAGTTTTTTGTACTATAAAAATATAAATAAGCTTATATAAAGGATATCTCAGCCTGAACTGATGCAGCTGTTAGCTGCTCAGGATTTGTCTCAACACGGTCCTTCTGCCTATCACATCGTGGTTGTGGCAACGCTCCCCAAATCAAGGCAGTCACACTCCCATTCTTTGAATGCTGAAATTGCAAATTTGTACATAATAAGTCCAGTTAGAAAACCATTCTCTGGTATCAAGGAAATCAAGACATTGTAGTTACAGACACCAAACTATGGACATGTCTTGCAACATGTTAGTATGTAACTTCCTCAACACAGAATCAACGATCAAAAAGAAAAATCTACTAAATTCGGTATAAACATATCCCCATATGGTAAAAACTAAGTATCAAAGACGGACCTTAAAGAGTGACCATGTTTCCATTTCTACATATGAAGAAAAAAGATGTCAGCTCAAAAAGGAAGAAAGTAAAAAATCTAACCCATCCACAATTCTATTCGAAGTTGATCCTATTTAGGTTTTCAGTCTACCAACTTGAGAGGCCCCTCTGCAGAAACCTGATAATCAAGTGAAGCAGCCAATATGTTCTGGACACATAGAATGTAAGGAAAAGAAGCTCATCTTGGTTGGTAGTATTTTGAAAGTCATAGGCAATTTAGTATGCTACAAAGGGTATCCATAATGCATATCTAGTAAATTTTAAGCCGCTTCCCTAACTCTTATTATGCAGAACACCCCAAAACATACTAAAGTATTGGACTTTTTTTGGATTTTCATTATCAACACCACCTCCCCCCAAATGGCTAATTGGAAATTCTCAAAAGTCCAGCAAGTATGCAATTCAATTCACAGAATGGTTACCCAACCAAACCATATACAAATATACAATACATGTGCCCACATCAACTGTTCTTACAGACTTGAGAAATCAACCAGAAAAACTAGCTTAGAACTCACATCCTAGTAGTAAGGGAAGAGAATCAAATCATGCAATAATAACTAAATACAAAGCTAAAACATTATGGAGCTAGGGCAAATATATGCATCTGAATATTAACTTTTAGTCTAAAAGATAAAGTCCTGTAATTTAGTAAGAACATCAGAGCATATGGATGAGTAAACACAAAACTCATTCTCCTAATAATATACACACCAAGCAAGCAGAACATATGGCATAAGGTTTAACAAAGACAAAGCAATCCCATTAGGGCATGACCCCTTTCAATCACACAGAATGCCAGTAGCTCTGGAGCAGGCAAAATGTTCAAACGAGCTAAGAAAACCCTAAAAACAGTTGTTACGAAACTGAAGACTAGAAAGGGAGAGGCGTGAATGCAAAGGTATGACCTGAATATCACCAAGAAGAAGCCCCATGATTTCTTCAGTCTCGGTGGACAATGCATGAGTGAGACACGTTAACCACACATCCTCCGCCATTTTCACACTCGTTAGCGACATTTTTAATCGATGCTTCTCCGGCACGAATTCCTCCGTTCACCTCTTTTTACGTCTGTTGGCGGTCGGAAAAGGTTAGGTCCGATCGGAGTGATGGCAGGTTAGAAGAGGGAAGGTGGAGCTTTAGACGATGACTTTAGGGAACTTGGCTTTTTCGTGAAGTGATTATTATGTGGTGTATGTGGTTGTAGATCGTTACGGTGCAGCCATTAACAGATGCCGTTTGTTCATCGTTTCCTTCCGTAACCTTCTATGGTCAAATAGTCAATGAGGGTCTTTGTGGTCGATGGTGGTTTAATTCGAAACTTTATATTCGCGTATAGTCTTATTGATTTGTTAGTAAGTGAGTTTTAGCATAAAAAAATACATTTTTGAGTTGAATTGTCGGTTTAGTTTTATCATTTCGGATATATTTTTGTATGAATAAAAGTAGTGGAAAAAAAAGCTTGTACGTACACCTGGGAAACACTCTCTGTTCTGGGTGGGATGTTCTGCATTGTCTTCACTCACGGTGCTGCTTTTAGTCGATTTGGAGATCGACGGTAGTCTCCCGCACCCCTTACAGATTATTGTTTTTATATAGCTGTTTTTAGTGCAGTTGTTATCACCGTAAAACAATAATGTCTAACTACAGTTGAAGTTTGAACAACTCCTTTTACATTTATAGTAGTTGTGGACACCTGACTTTCTGCTTTCTTACAAGATATAAGTCAACAATCAACATACATAGCAGCAAAGATGATGCATCGCCTATTTCTCGTTCTCGATTAGGAGCCAAGAACATCTTTATTAATCATAACAACTACTTTAACATGTCCTGTATTTTATTTTATATATGTTATGTTCTAAATTAAAATGTTTATAGGAAAACAAATAAAATATTTGAAGCATTTATCACTTGTTATGAATAAATGTTTTTTTTAATATTTGCACGTACATGAGAGTTTTTAAATGTAATTGTTTGTCCTTCGAAACAAACAAAACTTCAAAACATTTATATGACTCACTACTTCATCTCATTAACAATAATAACATTTATGGCCAAGTAATATATGTCAAAACACTGTTTATAACTGGGTTTTGCTAATTTACGTCATTTTACTTTATAATATAAATTTGATGTTCTAAATAAAACTTGATTGCTCTACAGTGTAAAAGGATAAGACTTTGTCTTATATCCTTAAGATAAGTGGTTCAAACCACGGTAGCTTACTTGATTTTTTACTTTCTTTCGTGATGTGCACCTTTATTTCATTCCCTTCTAATTATTAATCTATTAAATACGTATAATTTTCTTTTCGATTATTGCTATGCGGCAACGAATTTTTTAGGTTTGTTTTCCCCAAGCATTTCTGAAACTTTTTTTTTGTTTTACCCATTTTTTTACGAACGGGTTTTATGTTTATAAAGATTATTAGAAACTTCTACAATATATTCTATCTTATTTAAGATCTAATAACTTCTTTAGAATTGTAGCTTTCACAAATTCTAATATATTTTTAAAATTTTCTTATTAAAGGAATTTTTTTTTAATATCCTTTCATTGTATGCAAATTATTGTATTAAATGATAATTATGATAAAATTCATTGTATACAATAGTAACTAAAAACCAGACACATAAAAAAGTTATTTACATACAATGAAAGAAATATAAAAGTTGATTGCATTATTTTTAAAAAATAGTGAATTGTATATAATGATAACTAAGACAAAGTTCATTATATTTTTTATGCAATTTGTCAAGCTTAATAATGGTGTAACAAAGATGGTTAATATGTTGCATAGAGCTTTCTATGTATTTCTTTTATTTTTTTTCTCTTTTTTCATTATAATTTTTTGTCCTTTCTTCTTTATTTACTTTCCTTTATTGGATGTTTTATTAGTAAGAAATAAAATGTTTCTTTCACTTATTCAAGTATTTTTTATATTATTATAAGTATAGATTAAAAAAATAATTGTTATAATTAAATATAAAAAATTATGTATTAAGGGTATGTTTAGCGTAAATTAATGGAGTTGGATCTTTTATATAGAAGTAGAAGCTATAATTTTTATTTGTATGTGTTTAGCAAAATAACTTTAATTGTAGCTTAAAAATATAAAATGACATAACAAAACATAAAAATAAAACTTTGAATAATAAACAAAACTATATATAAAATTCTCATTTGATTTAGTTTATCAAAAGTAGCCGCTTTTAAAAACTACTTGAAGCGGTCTTTTATTTTAAAACTTTTAAAAGTATATTTTTAAAAAAATAAGAAAATCGCAATGGAGTGCGGTCTAAAACGCTCGTTAATTAACATCCATCTACTCACTTTTTATCTCATTGATGATTAACAGATTATATTAAAAGAAAAAACATATTTTAAAATGAAAAAAATAAATTTATAAAATATTTTTTCATTTGTACTAGAAATTAAGAAAGAAAAATAGAAAGGAAAAGAAATAAATTAATAAGCCAACTTTAAAAAAACAGTTTAAAGAAATAAATTTTTTTTAAAATACATGACTTGTCTAAAAATGGTTTTCATTTTCTTGTTTTAGAGTTATACTCGTTTAAATAATTGTTTAACAAACACACGCACACGTCTCTATGTATGTTTCACAAGGTTCGAAAAACTCGATCACAATTTTTAATATATTTGAGCTCATTATTATGCTCAATCTTAATCTTAAGAAAAATTTGACTTGAACACGTTTGAATTGCTTGAATCATTTGTAACCCAAATTGATGATATTATTTCCCAATCTTTGAGAACGTTTTATAGTTTATACACTAAATATTATTTTTGCTAACTTTTTAAAACATAAGTTTTTATGATAATCCGAAAATCGAAAGACATAAAATTAACGAGTGTGATGTAAAACAAACATAAGTAACGGGTTAACAAGGTTTTCATGAGTGGAATTGAAAACTAACAACATGCATTTTAGATATTTGTCTTTTACAATGACTCGAATAATATCATAGTAAAAACTAATTTGCCATTAACATCATGTGTTTTGTTTAAAATATTCGTTAGGACGATTAGAAACACCTTCAAGAGTGTTGAGGAATAATATTTTATTTATATGAAACATTCGTCTAAAGTATTCCGGAAAAAGAATATTATGAATCATCGTTAAAATCGTCGCACATAGGTTGTTCTTCGGCTTCCGCACAATACTTTTTTATAAACCAATTATTCTTTTTTCACATCTTGAACTTTCAACTTCTTGTTCACCCCATTATTTTATAAATATAATTGTTTATGCATCTACTTATATAAAAAATATTGTTTCCTTTGTCCATAGACGATGAACTAAAACTTGTCATTCTAGATGAGTTATACGAGATTGATAGGAATTTTGGAGATGAGAAATAATGTACATGGTGTCAGTTAAATGAATGAAATATGAAAGTATATTTAGAACATAAATAGGAAATAATAAAAATTAAAAAATAGTCATTTGAAATAGAATCATTGCTACCAAAGGAAAAAAATGCACAAAGCCCACTCCTAGCAAAGTCTCAGTCCTTAAACGTCCACACTGACCCCGTCACAAAGTGGCTTCCTAGCCCATTATCAAGGCCATCAAGCCATGCCAATCGTAGAGTCGGACCACTACATATGCTCTACGCATGTGAGGAGTGGTCACTACCGGTTCCCACCACACCGTCATATCAAATTTTCATCTTTATCTTTCAACCTACCACTTAATCACGGTGCAATCATTTTTCACCATTCTAAACGACACCTAGGACTCATTACTACTCGATTAACAAATCAAAAATTTAAAAACATAAAAAGAAAAGGAAGAATCTTTGTTACTTTTTATGAAATAAAATGCAGTGACAAATTTTATATTTATCTAAATTTTATAATTTCAAATTTTGACGATGGTATATGGGATTAAAGTTTGTAGGGGATTCCAGATTAACTAACACTGTGTTCCTGAATTTTAATTCGGAGAGAAAAGAAAAGATTTGAAAGGAAATAAAAAAAAATTTGTGTTCCAGAAATATTTTAAAGAAAGAAGAGAAACGATTTGGGAGGAAATCTTGGTTAACTTTCCCTCCTAAACTTTCCTCCCACTTTATGATTTTTCGTAAGTGACTAAATTACCCTTAATCACAATAAATAATTTTAAAAAGTAAGGGTATTACTGTAAAATTACCCCTTTTCTTTCCTTCCTCTCTAATTTGGGAACACAAACTTATATCTTTTCTCTCAAATTTCATTTCTTTTCTCTCCAACTCGGGAACATAAAAAATCAAAATCATTATCCTTTCCTTTCCTTTCTTCTCTCTCATTAATTCTCTTTTCCTTTCTTTTCTTTTCTTTTCTCCCATTATCTCTGAAACACAGCGTAAATGATTGGATTGAAAAAGAAAAGAAAATAAATATTTAAAATTCCGTGATGACTTAAAATTTATAATATTAAAATTAATTAAAAGAAAACGTGTGGGAATAAATTATACAGTCTCGTACAGAAGAAACATAGCAGCCCAAACCAGATGTTTGGGCCTCGAACGTAACGGAAGATCACTTTATACAGTCCAACCGCTTCCAGCTATTCATCATCTCGTCTTCTTCATCCCAATTCTTCTCTCTCTTTTCATTGGATTTAATCACAATTTCACAAAAGTTGTTATCATCCTCCAAAGTTTCACCGCTTTCCATGGCTGCGTGTAAGTCCCCCTCTTTCCTATCTATGACATTCATCTTGCAACCCTAAGTTGATTATGCGTATATCGATACATACTCGTGTTTTTGGCATTCACAGTTGTTTTTTTAAGGGTTTTACGGTTGTATTTATGGATATTCCAATAGATGTCAAGGCAGGCATTTGCATTTGAGCTGTTGTAGTTCGAAATTGAAATTGCATTTGGTTTTTTTGCGACCAGGTAGCTTTGGCTCTTCAAGTCTGAAACTTTACAACTTGAAGCTAGGTCCCGCTAGAATTGAGTTAGCTAATTTACAACAGAATATTCGTGGATTAAGGATTCCAAACTCGCCGCGTTTTGATGGGTTGGTGTTATCACAACGTTCCAGGAAAGCATCCAATCGGTGTTTATGTTTGTCTGCCAAAATTGCCCAATGTAAGAAGTCTCCTATGCACTGTTTGTGTTTATTTGATTGATAACAGGACGAGCCTTGAATATTTGAGTTAGTTTAATCACCATGAGCTTTAAAATGTTCAAATGCTGTAAATAATCTGATAGCTCAGGTTTATATTGCTTTTAAGGTTTAGGGTTTAATTGAATTGATCTTTCACCCAATTGAAAATAGATATGATTGTTTGGGTGACATTCATGATTTAGATATTGTATGTGAGCATGGAATTTCGGTTTGGGACTAAAAGACATAGCTCCTTGGTTCAAGATTTTGAACTGATTTTGTTTAAATCCCGGTTGCAAGCGCCATGATAATTAGCATTTCGCTATTTGGATTGGGAAAGTAAAGATTGTTGATATAGTTACAAATGACCTTTTGTACTACCTTTGCCTGTTTTGCATCTTTATTCATATTCACATGCTTGGATACTTGGATTCTTCTATGAACCTCTAATGAATTGTAACCAAAGCTTGCTCTTCTTTTAGAGGAACTAAATTTCAATGTCGTGTTGAATGAACCTCACAAATGGGTTTTAGAAAACTATTGTAGACTCGTAGTTTATCATGTAAAGAGGCTCTTTTAAAAAGCTCGTTTTAGCTGATATATCACAAGATACGTTCATTAATAAAACTGTGTAATTGGATCGTACTAATTTCTCGTGGTTTTCTAAAATTCCATAGTAACAATTATAATTTCTGTCAGGTTACATGGTATTATCATTTCATAGCTAAAACTCAAAACTCGTGCTTTTACAATTGTGTAACAGCTGGTACAGATTTAGAAGACTGTTCTGAGGTGGAAAAATCATCAGAATCAACAAGCCAACTAACTCCAAATGCTTCAGATGTAAGTGACTAGCGCCCTCTAGGTTGTAGTATGAATTGTATGCAACATTTTAGCGTCTGCAGTACTTTATATCAAAGTGCATAACATTTCATCTTGGTCCATTATACCATATTTACAGGTGGAGTCTCTTCTAACAGAAATTTGCAATACAACCTCAGTTGCCGAGTTTGAATTGAAAGTGAGTAACACTAAGTTTGGAACACCATTTTCATTATAAATTGACTATAATGCCTTATTTTTATACATGTTTCTGAACCAACTCTTATATCTTCTTTGCATTTCTTATTAGCTTGGTGGATTTCGGTTATATGTGCGGAGAAACTTAACAGGAGAAAGTACAAGTTCTCCACCTCCAGTTTCTGATCCAATCATCAGTACAAAAGTGGAGGTAAACCAACAAAACGGGTCAGCGTCATCAACATCTCTAGCCATTACTAAAGCCGAACCTACTTCTAGAAGCATCCAGACAATTATTGATACAGCTGCGGATGAAGGATTGGCTATAATTGTTTCACCCAGGGTGAGAAACAGTAAATTGAGCGTACCTTTTTTTGTTAGACAAGGGTTTTTTCTATAAAAAATATCCAACTTAACTTTCTATGTAAGTGAAGGTTGGGTACTTCCGAAGATCACGAACCATTAAGGGGAAACGAGCACCTCCACCATGCAAAGAGGTAAACCACTTCTTTGTGTTTCTTCACCCACCAGAAATGCTTCTAAATGTTATTACAAATCTTAGGGATAAAATAGTTTTAAACTTTTGCTAGGAAATGTATATTTAATCTTCATCTATGATCTACCATTATTCTGTGTTCTTATAATTGTTGCCGTTCTTCGAGATAGAATCACCTAGGAATTCATGTTTATATCTTTCTTCAGAGTCTTGGTGTGTGTGTGTATATGTCTCCGAATCTTTACGACTTGGTTTTAGAAATGAATTTTATAATGTAGTTCTCTATATTGAGTAACGAAGTTGGGAGTTCCAGAAAAAAAAACGGTTCATCCTGCCCCTGATTTTTGTGCTATGGAAATGCTTTCCCTATAGAGATGGCAATTGCGATCCATTTTGGATGGGTTGATTTGAGTTATTCTTTCCCTTCGGGTCAAATCTAGAAGTTATTCCTAAAGGAAAAGCAAGCCAAAGCAGTCAAAAGTCACCCAAAGTGTATGTTTTTACACACAAATTAAACGGCATAAAAATTGCCCATTATGGCACATTACCCAACCCGACTGACACGCCTAATTCCACTTTTATCTCCCTGTGTTTGCTGCAAGTCCATCTATCATATAACTATCCATATACTCTGTCAATACACTTGTTTTGCCATGATCATACTATTTATATTCTATTGATACTTGCATTGTTCTAACAGAAGCAAATAGTAAAGGAAGGGCAAGTTGTTTGTTACATCGAGCAGCTTGGTGGGGAGCTTCCTATTGAGGTTTTTACTCTCTCTCTAGTCTCTCCTATTAAGTTTGTTTCACTTCAATGATCTTTTCTCTTCATTATATTCATTGGCAACCTAAATAAAGTAAAACTCTAATCATCAATTGTCTAATTCCTGTCTTTCTCTGTTTCTGCTTCTGTTTTCCAGTCTGATGTAGCTGGAGAAGTTATTAAGATACTTCGGGATGATGGTGGTATGTGCAATTTATATTCAAGTATTGTCAATAGTATCAACCACTGTTAGATGTTGCAATTCCTGCTCATTTACTTATGAATTGGTTGATTTGGGTTATATCCCTGTCAAGTCAAACTGTCAAAGTGGTAGGATTAAGAAAAAAGGGAAGCAGCTGAAATGATTCTAGTTACTCTAATGGAGAAAACCTCCTAAATCATTTTATTTATAAAATCAGGATAAAAGTATTTCAATTAGTAATATTAGATACTCTAATCATTTATAGAAATATTTGTACAATTCTTCTGGGTCAACCCAACCCCCCAATTTTGCAACCTCTAGTCACTGTGCGTCCTTGTTATATTTTACATGTTTGTTTTTTCGTGAACAGATCCTGTGGGATATGGTGATGCTCTAATTGCAATTCTTCCCTCTTTTCCTGGGATCAAGAAGCTACAGTAGGGTGATTACTGTAACACCCAGCTGCAACCCCTCTCTTCCCCACCCCCACCCCTTCCCGCGTTTTGCAGACAGAATATCACCTTTTTTTCTCAAGATTGGATGGTTGAAATACTCATACATGCATATAAGAAAACCCATTTCAAAGATTTTTTGTTATTTATTTTTGGCCTGTATGAATGCACTCTTCCATCTAATAAAGATGTAAATTGAGACTTGGTTTGTCTTCCATTTTCATTCTTGTTCTATTTTTGCCAACTTAGTTTCCTTGTTAGGCAATAGGCATGTAGTTGATTTGTGTAGCTTGATTCAGTATGGTTCTTACAGGATATTGGCAATGTGTTAAAAGGTACATGATGACATGAACAAGAATGAGAGGGTGTTTGTATTAGCTTATTTTTCTAGCTATGAACTCATTAGAATTTTGATGAGCTCGTAGACCAATTTTTTGCACGCTTACGGGCTTATCAATTTAAGCGGGTGTTTGTTTTAGCTTATTATTAGGTTATTTTTCATAAACACATTTTCTCGGCTTAATTTATTATTTTAGACATAATAAGCCCTTAAATTAGAAATTTAGCTTATTAAAAATAAAGTCATAATAAGCTTAGACTGAGTTTAAAAAAGCGTGTCTGAAGCGTTCTAATGCGTGAGACGTTGCCTAAAACACATCCTGTATGTGATGTGATGTCCATGATGCGATGCGCGAGACGTACGGTTATTACGCATCTTGTTGTTTGGGTTTTCTTTTAGAGCAAAGGGTATACCCTTGGCATGCTGAGGTGGAACATGTGGTACCAAATGGAACACCACCCCCGAAAAACAAAAACAATCGGCATTTCATTGCCGAAGAGAGAGGAGAGAGAGATGAGAGAGAAAATAGGAGAGAGGAAATAATAGAAAGGAGAGTATTTTTTTTAAATAAAAAATCATTGAAATGTACGAAGCATGAGTATTACAGGGGTTTAAGCATGCTTGAAGTATAAAATGGGTTATGCTGACATGACGCTGATATGGCTTGAAGCATGTGATGCCCAAACAGCCAAACCTTGGTACACCCCATACTCTTATATTCTAGGCATTTACAAGGGTTGTTTTAGAGGACTATTGGGTTTAATTTTTACGTGGAGTGATCCAATTATAAAGAAAAATGATTTTTAGTCATAACTTAAACTCCTAAAACCAACCTCAAGTTCTCCCTAACATAGTTAGTGTCTTCAGCAATAGTCGAAGTTGTCTTCTAAACTTAAATCAAGTTAAAATGTTAGATACAATATGTGAAATTAAATTATAAGTATTTTCTCAATACCAGACACTTTATGTGCATGATGCGGGAGCATCATACACCACACATCACGCCTCTGCTTTCAGACCTTTAATGCCTCAAAGCGTCTCGTGCTTTTTCGATCCAAGAGCTCAGACAAACACCCCATAAGTTTACGGCTTATTAAGTTCATAAGTTGGAAAAAATAACTAATAAGATTATTTAAAATTTTAATGTCACAAGTTGGAATATGACTTAAAAGGATAATTTCAAACTTGCTTCTTGAGTTCTCCAGAACGTTTTAATTTTCAAACTACAGAACCCAAAATTTGTATTCAATTTTTGGTCCGGTTTGGTACCACCACCCGTTTCGGATGACTCCGGATCTTGGTTTCTTTTTCTATTTTTGAAAAAAAGAAAAATCGGGTCAAGTTTGGTTTTAATCCAGACTGGGTTTTCCCTATGAAACACCTCACATGGTAAAATACGAACTGACATCTATGAAAAACGACCTTTCATGAACCCAAACAACGTAAGATTAGAATATCCAACCATAATCAGGACATGATGTTATTTCTGACTATGATCTTGTTGAGGAAACAACCGGTACAATGGTGCTAAGTTGTAAAAATAGTTCCATGAACCCCATCTACACTCTGGCATGCTTCTTCCTTTCATCCTACGAAGTACGAGAAACTGGAAAAGAAGGATAGAAATTCCAATAGATGAACCAATTTGGACGGCAATTGGAGGAAAAAGGAAATGTGAAAATAGAAAAGACTTGTGATGCTGTTTGGCAGTTCAAAAGCTCATTTGTATTTGGACTTTGAAAAGGTCCACTTGAAACAAGAAATGATCTTTTTAACATCACCTCTTATAGAAAGGAAAGCAGAAAGGAGTGTGATTGACATTGTCAGGTAGTAGACAGAGATGGCGTTTTTGTAATCTCTAAATGCCGAGTTTGCTTTCGATAAATGGGGTTCCTTGGAAAGTCCCCAAATTAACAAAAGCATACCAAAAAGGCCCAACCTTCTTGAGCTAAAAAGACCTATAATCGCTCCTGCCACAGCCAAATAGCTTCCTGCTAGAACCTGGTCCCAACACAAACAACATAAGTTAACTATTCATATCAAAAGCTTTTATGGGCTTCAATTAGAGTTGGCATTTTCAACCCATTACTCATGAATCGGTTGATTCTGGTAATTCTCTAGTATGTGCCTATGTGGCACAAGTTAGAAAAACAGAGTTATCAAATAGTCATTTTTCATTGGGCATCAATTTCAAACAAAGTCTCTAGATCACCACTCAAAAAGTTAATATGGTATCTATAAGCTTGATGTTTCAGCCAGATTTTAACTATGTATGTGTGTGTGTGTGTCCTTTTTTATGATCAACAGACTACGCCTGCTTAAGAACTTTAAGAAGCAACCCGAAAGGCTAAAAGAACAGTAAAAGCACACACCTCAATATGCTGGAGATCTGTTGTTGAAGGGGCTCGTTTAAGATTTCTCAGATTGTATGCCTCTAGTAGTTTATTGTACTTGGGAATAGGCTTGCTGCTAAAAATAGCTCTTCTAACAGCACCAGGGTATAGGAGAGCCTTCACGACCCCTGATGGAACCACTTCACTAGTAATCAATTGTGACGATGTTAGCTCCAACGGTGTCATGCATGTACCAATTCTACATGGGAATCTGCATAAAGATTAGAATTAAACATATCAGCAAAATTTATTTTATGTTCAAAAAGAGACTTCAAAAATCCCAACTTTTATCCACAGGAAAAAACTATGCTTAGAACTGCCACATAATGACATAAAGATTTAGTCCATATGACATTACTCAGTTTCAAGTAAAAACTGAAACTTCTGGAAATCATGGATGAAAAATCTTGAAAGTGGAACCGATTCTTATCTGGTTGTTCAAGGGTATCCACCAATTATCAGTTTGGTAGCTTCAACAAGAAGATAGAGTAATAATACTGTTGGTTACATGTGCTTATAAAATGTACTTCTAACCAGAAGGATCACTCCTTTCCTCCCCTGCTTGATTGTTTAAGCTGCTTTGGTTATAAATATTGTATAACCATGCTAAACTTAAGGGGGCAAAGAAGATAGAATTATTGTTGGTTACACTTGCTTCTCAAAATCTGATTTTAACCAGAAGGATCACGCTTAAAGCCTTTTCTTTGGTCAACTTACACCGATTTGGTGATAAATCTAGTATATCTCAAGTGCTTCTCAAGAGTTTTAAGAATTAGATTTGGCTCCCAAACACCCTCAAAATTGTGTAAATTCAATTAGAACCATTGTTGCTTTATGAGATCAAGCAACATGTTAACCTCATTCTAGTTTGGAAAAGTTCCATCATAATCTGATTCATCGTTTTCGGTTCTTAACTTCTTTGAAATAATGACTGCACACAGTCTCCAATCAAATCCAACGAGAGCAGCCCTGAACTAGTTCATAGCGGGTTAAACCAAATTGATTCAGTTTTTTTTTCTTTTTTTTAACGAATCAAATCAAACTGAAACTGCAAAATTCGTACTTACTCAGGTATCCGGAGGCAACCGGAAACAAATTCAAACAGAAAATTTCATACTATCACTATCATGTACAATTTTCTTTTGTTCTCTGCAATAAACATCGTTCCTTTCCGCATTGCCATTAATTCACTTCATTGTAAATTAAAAACCTAATTCCGATCAGATAATCAACAACAAAAACAGTTTTCCCGCAGAAACTGTAAATGAAGTAATCGACAACATATAGCCGAATGATTAGTAACACAATGCAAAAGCTTCATACGTCGATGCCGATGAGACAATGATAATTAGGTCAACCGTAATCCCTCGATTAACGTTTTTCTATAAACAATTTGCAAATAGGAATGTCAACGGTTGAAATTAAATAACTGCAATAAATGGTACCTGAAAAGAGGAATTTGGAAGAAAATGAGGGAAAAGAATATTCTGGAAGCAGTGAAGGAAATGATGGTTGCCCACACCTTCACCGTTGAAGCCATGGCGGATATCGTACGATCGTTTTCTTTTTTTTTTACTTAATTATTCACGCCTTTAATTTCCTTTTTCCAAGGACGTCAACGATGGACTGCCGGGCCGACGACAACATTTTAGCGCTCAAACCGTCACTTGGTGAAGGAGACCAGATGGGTATTTTTTTAAAACTTATTTACCAGATAGGTATACTTTTCAAACTATTTACCATCGCAGTATACTTTTCCTTTTAATTTTGAATTCACCCTTAAACCTAGCACAGACCCTGTCCTCCTCGACGCTGCCCTCTTCGCTAAAAAAACCTCTCGTCCTTAAGAATTGTCGGCGAACTCGACGGCGACGGCGAAGGAAAGACGACTTCAGTGACGGCGACAGCAAGACGACTTCAACGACGGCAACAGCAAGGACGACTTCAACGACGGCAACAGCAAGGACGACGGCAACAGCAAGGACCGTTACTTCTCTCCATCGAGCATTCCCGTAATTTCCTGTCGGTCGACTGAAGTAAGTTGTTACTTGAATATTTTTTTCCCCATGGTTGCTTCTTGAATCTATTTTCCCCATTGATTGGTTCAATTTTTTTCCCCATCGACTTCTTGCTTCTATTTTTTTATTCCGTATTCTTCTTCGTCTTTTTTCGCATAGAGATGCATAAATTAAGTGTTAGTTGTTAGTTTGAACATTCTGATTCACTAAATGCAAAATGGCTTCTTGATTTTTTTTCCGTATTCTTCTTCTCCATTTTTCCAGAATGATTTTACATTCCTTTTTTTGTTTGTAGAGAATTAGCATGTATGATAAATTAGGCTATTTGGTAGATAATGGTGTTATACTTGTTTGGTATTGGTAGGTGATGGTTGTTTGTAATATTGTTTGGCATTTTTTGGTAGATAATGATTGTTTATGATCAAATTTTTGGTTGTTTTGGTAGATGAACGGTGTTACATTGGTTTGCTACTGGGGTGGGAAAACTTGTGATGGCCCAGATGGTGTTACATATAATAAACCTCCACGTAAAGCAATCAAGGTCACCCGTGGAATAGAATTTGATGAATTAATCAACCGTATATATCGTGCTACATCTCTTGATAAACAACACTATCAAATCAAAGTAATGTGTAGATATCCGTCAATTGGTATTGGAAAAGTGGTAAAGTATGTTCTTCTACCGATCAAAGATAACGATGATATTGATATCATTTTTGATGTGCTTACTCTCCATCAAGAAGTAAGTACTATTAATCTATATTTAGAGGTTGAAGACAATACCCAAATACAACACACGGAGATGGGGTTTAGGTATGAACATTATGATACAAAATTTTAATGTTTCTACTTATTATGGAATTGATAATTTGCTTTGTAATATTGTTTGCAGAAATCACGAATCTGTTGTGCTAGAAGAAGAAAGGAGCAAAGAGTTACTATTAACTAATACGAGCAACTCCATATCAGATGTGATTCAGAATGATGATTTTTATACAATCTCTCAAGTTGCCATTGTAAGCAATGCAATGGATGTAGACAATGAAATGGATTTAAATGACGGATTAGAAGATGACATTGAAAATGAAGATGATGGAGAAGATGAAGTTGACAACACTCGAGAACATGTAGATAGAGGTGAAACATCTTATGACAACACTCAAGAACATCAAGTACCTTCAACCTTTACTACAATGGAAGGAACAAATATGACTAGTGATTGTAATTGGATTGTGTCACAACCAACGAGTAAGAATGATTTTACACGAGAGTTGGGAAAAGATTCTTTCAAGGATAAAGAAGAACTTATTAGGTCTATCAAGCTCCACAGCATTGCAACCCATAGACAATACGAGGTCATTGACACCCGCCCAACTATTTGGACCATAAGATGCAAGTTACACTCACAATCTGGTTGCAAATGGAAACTTCGTGCAAGTAAACGCAAACGTAGTGGATATTTTGAAATCACAAGGTATACCGGTCCACATACTTGTTTACACTATAATCTTTCTCGAGACCATCCGAACCTAGATGCAAACTTGATTGCTGTGGAAACTAAACACCTTATAAAAGAACAACCTTCTATTAGTATTCCTGCTTTGAGAGCTGAAATAGTTGATAAATTAGGCTATACTCCTTCATATAAGATGGTTTGGGTTGGAAAGCAAAAGGGAATTGAACAGGTGTTTGGCAATTGGGAAGAATCATATGTTGCTTTACCAAGATATCTGGGAGCACTTCACAAGTACAATTCAGGGACTATAGTTGAATGGTGTGTTTCAAGATCCGCCGATGAGGAACGTGTGGAATTTAGACGTGTTTTTTGGGCTTTTGCTCCCTCTATCAAGGGGTTTGAACATTGTCGACCAGTGATTAGCATCGATGGCACGCATTTGTATGGTAAGTACAAGGGTAAACTGATGATTGCAATGGGAGTTGATGGTAATAGTCAAATATTGCCACTTGCATTTGCAATTGTGGAAAATGAATCTTACGATACTTGGAAGTGGTTTCTTTCTCATGTCAAAAATCATGTGGTGAAAGAGCGTGAAGGCATATGTTTAATATCTGATCGTCATATTGGAATCCTAAAGGCAGTCAATGTGCACGGATCCCCGTGGTTAGAGCCACATGGTTTTCATAGGTATTATTATTTTTTATAGGTGTTATTTATGAGATTTTAATAGCTTCTTTCAATAACTGACATTTTTTTGTTTATTTCATAGGTACTGTCTACGTCATTTCATAAATAACTTCTATGAAAAGTTTCGTAACTCGGAGTTGAAAACTTTAGCTTATCGTGCCGGAAGTCAAAATCAAGTTCGAAAGTTCAACACAACCATGGATGAAATTGGGAAGCTAAATCCACACGCTCGTCAATGGCTCGAGAGACATGCATTTGATAGATGGACACTTGCACATGATGGTGGAAGGAGATATGGGATGCTCACAACAAATTTATCCGAGATTTTTAATAGTGTACTTAAAGGTGCTCGTTTTTAACCTATCACAGCTTGTATGCAGCTTACTTTTTATAGATTGGTACACTACTTTGAGATAAGACGTCCTCTAGGGTCTAGTGCTCAAGGTAATGGTGATGAGTATACTCCCCATATTGTTGCAAAACAAGCAGGTTTAATGTCAAAAGCTAGTGCACATTCATTAAGATCTTTTAATCGGGAGAAAGGTATATTTGAGTTGATAACTCAAAGAGGAAAAAATGTGCAAGTTGTTAATTTGGAACAAAAAACTTGTTCATGTGGTAAGTGGGAGGCATTTAAGTATCCGTGTTCTCATGTCTTGAGTGTATGTGCCAAACTCTCATTGAATAGTTGGCAATATGTTCATAGTTGTTACTCAGTTGTAAAGTATTGTGCTACTTGGGAATCCGAGTTTTCTCCGCTTCCTCACGAAGCATATTGGCCAGAATCATCATCATTAAAATTGCTTCCACATTGTGAACAATTACGGAATAAAAAAGGTCGTCCTCGTTCTACAAGACTAAGAAATGGAATGGACATAAAGGAAGCAAGAAATGCTCAACTTTGTGGAATCTGTAGGCAAAAGGGTCATAATCGAAAACGGTGTCCGTCTAAACCAAGGTAAATAGAAACACAAATAAAATATTATTTTTATGTTTCATTTATATGACTCCTTATTTCTTTTTCCCTTCCTTTTTGCAAGTAGAAATTGATTACTAGTTCAAGATTAAATCTAGTCACGTTATTTTAGATTGTATGTTTGATTGTGTTATTAGTTCAAGACTTCAAGTATGACTATTGTTTTGTAACAAGACGTTTGTTTCGTACCTCAAAACATTGTATGTTTAATTGTGGTTTTATTTTATATTCTTAGAGTTTGTTGTTTAGAATCTGTTACTTTTTGAACAAGTTTATAATTTATTTAATGGTGTTACAGAAGTCATTTTGGTTAATTTGTAAACAAAGTGATAAAATTATATTAAAATAATAGCAAAAATAGCAAAAAAAAAAACAACTAAAACTAAGTGCTGGAGGCTGGAAAGAAAATAAAAAAATACTGATTTGGTAAATATTTTTACTACTATACTGCTTTGGTAAATAGTTTTAAAAGTATACCCATTAGGTAAATAAGTTTTTTAAAAGTACTCATTTGGTCAAAAACTCGTGAAGAAGTCACTTAGTTTGAAAAACCGATTAAATTTCCTTTTTTTTATTTAAATGAATATTTTTATCTTACATAAATCATTTCTTGTATTTAAACCGACCGTGCTACTAATTTACTTGTTTAATGTGTTCGATAGGTTGAACAATTAAAAGTTAAGTAAATTATTAGAGTTTTGAGTTTAAACAATTAAAAATTATTGACGTTTAAGTTTAAGTTTAAGTTCAAGTTCAAATTATTAGGGTTTTAAGTTTAAACCCTAAGAGTAAAGTACAGAGAAGGTACAATGTTAACATTTATACCTCTACTAGTTGGTAGAGTGACTATTTTTAAATTAAGAAAAAAAAATGGGAGAGGAAGGAAGGATGGACCCCACCCCGGGTCAATAATTCACTATTGAGAGGGAAGATTTTAAGTTGAAATGAGTATAAGTTCCCCTTTTAACCTCTCTATTTCATTTCCTTTCCTAAATATAACTCGAGAACTCTTTTTTAGCTTCTTTCCGAATTTTTCACTTTTCTTCATAAAAAAACTTAAGAACATGGTGTAAGAGATGTCAAACCAAAGGGTCATGGCCTAGTGCTATTTATGGGTGGTTAAAGTGTTGCTCCCTCTATAAGATTGAGTGCTCAAATCTCATCCTAGACATAGGTGTAGATTATGTGAATGTGTTGGTTCTTCAAAAAAAAAAAGATGTCAGATGTCAGCATTTTTCCTTTTCTTTAACAAGTTATAACTCATATAATGTCCCTTCATAATTTGTCATTCACCAACCACGTACAGACACACACCGTCTCGGCCTGTAATTCCCATTCACAACCTTAGCGACGAAGCCTCCTTGCGATGTTAAAGGCTTAAAGTCCTTGCCATTTTTTTTCTGGAGACAGGACTGAAGAGTAGATATCAAAGCATTCCTACAATCTCAAAGTCGTTGATAAGACCCTACCCTGCATCTCATTCACAAGTATCATGACTAACTATGAGATATCAAAGCACCCATGTAATTTTGAGGCCACCGAAGAAGCCCTCCCCACATCTCTTTTGCAAATTTTGACATTTAAAATTTTTCTTGTTCGAGTTCAGTCCAAGTTTAAAACCGAGATTAATTCTCCCAATATAAGGAGACCGAACCGGCTTAAGATGGTTTTGTTTTCATTATGTTTTTGCTACTTTGAAATTCTATTATGAGCTATCAATATCAATTACAAAAGGGTCAAATAAAATTAATAAACATGGTAAACCCTAATTACACATTTAAAGAACTACGGTGGCTTTTCTTCCATCGACTCTTACACCTGGAAGCAAGATAGTGATTTCTTAACAAGCAATATTTATCTTCAAGATATAACCGGTTGATTGGCAAGCCTACAATCGTCATCATCTATACTTTAAATCATTCAATCAAATTATT
Organism: Dittrichia graveolens; assembly: GCA_038502395.1. Classification (NCBI taxonomy): domain Eukaryota; kingdom Viridiplantae; phylum Streptophyta; class Magnoliopsida; order Asterales; family Asteraceae; genus Dittrichia; species Dittrichia graveolens. Next base: position 7,436,223 of record JARJIL010000009.1, on the reverse strand, counting down.
TGCACGCCGTAAAACATAGTTGTTATTTAATATTTGTGTACCACGTTTGACCTGAACAGGTTCAAAACCGGGCGATGCCTGAGACCAGCCGTTCGCTTTCTATCTCTGATCATTAGGTTAAGGATTCATCATCTTTCAGTTGTTAGGCCAGTCTAACCACGTTTTGGCCCATGCTCACTCAGAATTTCCCTTGTAATAATAATCTACTAGTTTATTAAAAAAACAATTGTATACGTAGTTCATCACTCTTTAAATATTTTTCAATATGTCTAACGTATTCGACTTATCTTCTTTATAGCTAACAAAATTCTAGATCCTATTTTTAAGTTAACCTAATATCATAAAACACAACCAGAATTAACATACTTTCACATATCTATACTACTATATAAACCATTTAACTTTCTCTCTTCTCTTAAATTTTAAGACTTCTTAAAATTCAATCAATATAAAATCTTGACCCTTCATTTAATCTAAATTAATCTCATCCACTCAATCTTTAACTATTTTATTCTCTCCTAATATACTTTAACTTTTTATTCAAAATATATTCTCTTATACTAAAACAATTATTCACCCACATCAACATAATTTTTAAAATCTTATTTAACTTTTCTCTTTATTTCATCAATATAAATCTTTTTTCTTATTTTATTGTCTTTTAGAATTTATTTTTAAAATCAATAAAATAGTTAGATGTAAATAAAAGAAAATTTGAAAAAAAAACGGACATATTGTTGTAGAAAACTTTTTCATGACATTAAATCACGCGAATAACATATCATTACATTCTTGAAAGCGACATATTGTAAACCAAAAACTATTTGCCGTCGCAGCATTACGCGGATACGATACTAGTATAAATTAAACCATGTTATTGGTCAAGTTTCAAAAGTTTATCAATGTTCAAAAAGATTCTTTACTTTCTGATGATATTTTTTATTCCCTGCAAGTACACACACTTCTCAAAGTAAAATATAGCATGAGCATCTTAAGGACTAATTTCTCCCACAACAAACGCATGTAGAGAAGCACAAACACCATAAAGTTATGGGTATCATGAAACTATCATTTTAGTTTTCTTAAAGACCAAAAAGGGATTCAATGTTTGAAGTGATGAGAAACAACATAAAGCTCTGGAATTCTAAAGTTCTAAAACTGAAAGAACAACAAGAAACCACTAAAAACTACTTAACAAACAGCATCAAGAACTTGCAAATCACCAATGAAAACCTGCAAAAAATGGAGATTTTCATGGCAGATGCACTTGCAAATCCAAAATTTATAAATCAGACAATGGCGAACTTTAGAAAAGAACAGGAATCGAGCACTAGTAGTGATAGCGTCCGTGTTGGAGGGTTGGTTCAACCGTCTTTGCCATTTATAATACCAAATTTGGAGAAAGTATCAGCAAACCCTAATCTTTCTTTTGTGTACAAGCTTTTTGACATGGTGAATGATCCTAATACAAACTCCATTATGCTATGGAGCAAATCTGGAACTAGCTTTTTTATTAAAGACACTGAGGGATTACATAATCATGTTCAAGAAAGATTTAGTCACAGCATTAAAACATTCTATAACACACTTGGTGAATTTGTAAGCATCCTTATAAGCAATTACTCATTTTCCTTTTTTCTCCCTTCCTTTTTGTGTTTGTGTTGGTGAAGATGGATTTTTTGACTCATTACCAAAAATGTGTTGATTTATGTCAACCAGGTAATATGAAAACCTAGCTAAAAGCGAAACAGGTCAAATATGTACTTAAAACCTCCAAAATCGTATTATCATACAAATGCAGCTATGATATTAACAAATAATGACTTTGCATTGGTAGTCGTATTGTATACATTAACTACTCATACACTTCATATCAGAAAAGAAGCGGTTGCATGTCAACACAAACCATTTTGAGATGTATTAAAAATGACCCGGCATGACCGCCTGATTTTAAACCATATTGACCCATTAGCCAACTCATCCATTTTGCTACCTCCATGCGTTAGTTCTTGAAGAAACAAACTTAATCTTTCTTGGTTGCTACTTGATACGCTTTAATAATTCAGTAGTAACCACAGTTTTTAGAAAGAGTTCTGGTACATATTCATGACAGTAAAGTTGATAATGTTTTGTAAACCACATAAAGTAGTGGAATTGTATGGTATATATTGTTTGGTTTGTTGATTATTTAAATGCATGAAAGAAAGAAGGGTACTTTGACCCCTTTTCGTTGTTGGGTCTGGAGGTGGTACGACAAGCGGGTTGGGTAAATTGGTAAATTAGCTTCATAGGGAAACGAGTCATTCACGGTCCAATTTGGGTTGTGTTGATCGAAAGTCTTTTTGTCCTTTTTTAAAAGAAAAACAAAAAATAATGTGTTAATCATGATTACAAAAAGAAAAATAATACACTAATCTATATCAATTATTTATTGAAACCAATTTGAGAGTCTGTATACATTAAAGAAAGAATTAGGATAGTCCTTAACCCGATTGACCCATTTGACTTGTTCCCTTAGTACCAATTTCTTCTATTTCCACTCATTATGTAACTAGAATATTTCTTAGTAAAATATAGATTTGGATAACAATTATGTAACAAGAATATTTGTTATTGTATACTGCCAATAGGGTTTCCAATGTGTTGACAAATATTTACACGAATACATCAACGAAAACTTTCAGAGAGACAAGCAGCATATGTTAAAGAACATGACGAGTAAGAGGAAACTACTGGAGTTGAAAAAGAACATGCAAAGTGGCATGGAAGAAGAATTGAAAAGACTAAGGTTTTTTCTAAGTGCATTAAAGATGAATATGTTAAAATTGAAGGAGAAAGAACCAATTACAAAATGTGATCTGCTGCAAGTCAAAAGGTGCTTGGAAAGTGCTAATAAATGGATAGCTCAAAAGTCAAAACAAGAAGCAAGGGTTGGTTTATCTCCTGTTGATTGCCAACCCCAAGCATATGTGAGTGAACCTTTAACTTCTGTAATAATGATTATCTGACGAATTGTTTATAGAAATCAAAACAAAAAAAATGCTCGCACGCAGATTCAAACAAAGGCAGCTATGTTTCAACCTTTAGCAAAAAAAAATTGTCTGTTTAAACCCGAATCCATTTTTTTTCTTATTACCCAGCCTGCCCAACCCTCAGCATCTTGCCAACTATACTTTAACACAAATATTATGAAATGACACTTGAAATCCTTGTGTTTCCCATATATGTCTTATAATTAATACAATATTGTGCTTTTGTTCTAAGTTAACATCCACTTTACAGGGAAAGACAAGGTCCGAACAAGATCAACAAAAGTTCACCATCCCAAAAGGAGTTCAAAAGTTTGCAGACAAAGAAGGTGGAACACGGCCGTGGTTAGATCCCATGAAAGTTGAAGTAGATGCAAATATTGGAAAATTCAAGCAAGATTTGTACAAAGTAAATGTGCAAATTCTAAACTTGGAACAAGGCCATGCGTTCATGCAGGATCAGTTGGCTGCTATAGAAAAATTATTGCCAGGTACGGAGCAAAAACAAGAAGAAAGTGAATCATCCATGACCATTCTGTTCATGAATCCGAAGACAATTTGCAGGAGACGGTCTAGAGAAAACAAAAATAAGGAGAAACTGGAGGGTGGAATTGGAAAAAAAGTACGAGCTCATGGCATTGAAAGCCCAAATCAGGCTATGAATTGGAATGATCAGAGTGGAAATCAGGAACCTTTGACAGCCAACTTTGAATCAAAAGAGTCAAATAGTGTTTTTCATAAATTGATGGAAAATGATAGCTGCACAGATACTGATAATGACCATGAAGGTCTCAAGGTGTGGGTTCAACTACTTGAGAGAGAACTGACCTATTCCTGATTGTCTTTTTGTTGTGCTTTAGTCTCGGCATGAATTTTAAATCTATTTATAGATTTTTGGCCACTTAATGGTGTCTTAGTATTTTGATGAAGAAATCCTGCTTGTGGTTATTTGAATGTTTGGGGACCAAATAGTTAGTTTTAGTTAATCAATTTCATGCCAGCAATGCCGTAAAACTAATTATCTAAGGATAAAATAAAACTTTGTATTCACCCCTGCACTTTTACCTGATTTAAGAGATTTATTTTCATTCCATAAACAAACTCTACTTTATCACCAAAATACCACTTTATCTATCAATTTCTTCAATGTTTACAACTTTTTTTTTTGAAAAGCAAGAATTATAAAGAAAGGTTGAGACAAAACAATACAAGGTCTCAAAGGTACAACCAAGAGCATACATGAGGAATAAAGCCAAAAAACCATAAGAACTAAGAATCTTAAAAATTATTTGCCAAATTCTTGAACCTTCCTGCAAATTCACAAACTCTTCCATACTTGATATTAACCCAAGCCTTTAAATTAATTAGGTTATTAGAATCTACTCAGCACCATATAACTTCAATATTCATAACTTGCTAAACACTCAAATACATCATTATCTTTGAGATTACAACTTTATAACAACTTAAGCATGTCCAAAAACTATTTTTTCTACGGTCCACTTAATTACAGCTAAATAACTAATTTAAATGATTTAATATCTCATAATCACTTTTAAAAAGTACATCCAAACACCCCCTAATTCTTATTCCAATATTCATACATGATTAGTAACTAAACCAGAAAAAAGAAATAGTGATGAAAGAAATCTTGCTTAACAAGTAGATCAATTAACTAAATAGCATTGCCCAAGAATTAATAGTACATGACAATATGACATGCTGGAGGTTTATAGCAAAGTGTTGGTATAAATCTATTGACTCGTAAAGGAATGCATAAAACATGCAAATTCGTAGCAAATCCTATCTTAATAATTCATTTCAGAAAATTGAAAAAATCAACTTGTCATTTCACCAACCTAATAAAACAACATACTATAGTTGAAAGACTTCTACAGTTCAAGGCCATATACCATTTCTCAATATAAACAATGTTTCTGCATGGATATATTGACTGATATACCTTATTAGCCCGTCAAACAGCTAATAAATGGAATTCCCGGATACGCATATCTCATGAGTCAAATTTCTGGGTTGATAAAAGGAGCATGTCAACTTGTGAGCTCTTCCATTTGACCCTGTTGTTGATTAAGACGGTTGAAACCTAGAACCAAACAACAAAACAGAAATATGCAAATATTGAAATATTTAACAACAATACCTGAGAAATGTATTGCTCTGCATCAGTTCGCTTAAGAAATAGAATTGCATGCATTGCAAGGTTAGCTACTTGATCACTGAGCACAACCTCATTACCGATTTCTTCAAGGACCCGCACCTTAATGTAGGGATCTTTGGGTGGCACCATGTCCTAAATAACAGATGAATGGTGTAAGTTTAAGATTGAACTAGGTTACCATAGTCAGCATCTACAACATTTAACAGTATACGTGTATGTCAAACAAATGGTTTGATGGTTGGTCAAGAAATAATGCCAGGTTTCAAGTGTCATGAACAAGATATGATCAAAGGTTCCATTACTCCTATGTGATTCTAGAAGTCAAATACAGAATATTACCACAGCCAGATCAAGATCTTGCAAATCTGACATGTAAGATTGTAAAGTTGCAGAATGGTTTTCGAAATATTCATTCTCTGAGCTGCTAAGTTTCTCTTTAATTGCTTCAGGGAGATCACGTTTGATGGTCCATCCCAAATTTTGAATAACTTCTGCTCTATTATACCTATCAAAATAATACAGCATCATAAACATAGATTCCACTAGTGATGGAAATAATTAGAGTATAAGAAAGTAAGTAGGCTCGATAGTGATTACACATAAGCCATGAGACATCGCTTATTGCGCACCAATGAAAGATGGTGAATGAGGGCCCCAAAATGATCAGCATTTTTACTTGTCTGATTGTCAGATCCTTCCTCTTGCATCTTCCTGTTGCACAAAGGAAAACTAAAATATTCGTAGAACTGTACTAAGATTTGAGAGCCCCAAAATGATCAGCATTTTTACTTGGCTGATTGTTGGACAAATAGATACATGCGTAGAAAATATATGCATGTGTGGTAATCATATGAAAAGGAAAAAGGAAAAGGAAACAAGGAATTACCTTAACAAGGCTTGAAGATGAAGAACATGTCCATCACATTCTTCAATGACTTGAGCAAATAGATCATTCTAAATCAGAGAATTGAACCATGAAAAAATATAAGTTTCTTCGGATTTTTTTATGATGGCAAAACGAACACATTTCTCTAGTCCAAAGGTGTATATATTAGTTAAATGGAACACATTTTTATGTTTATTGTTTGCTGTTGCTTTCGTTGCCGGAGGTCTCTCGGGAAGCAATCTCTCTACCTTCGTGTAGAGGTATGATTGTCTACATCTTACCTCCTCCGTACCCCGCTTAGGCGGGATTAGGTATTGTTGTTGTGATTTAATCTTCTTGTGAATTTATGATAAAGTGCAGAAAGAGAGCACACGCTGACAATTGACATGAAGGACTGCGTGGGAATTTTATAATATATCCTATGGGCCTCATTTTGCTCGTCCCAACTCCCAACTAAATTGGGTCACTTTCTCAAGTATAGATATATAATCATGTCGCCATCTATAAAAAGGCATGCCTTACAGATTAATAGCTTTTTTATTTCTTATATTTCTCATTGACTAGTTGCAACAAATGTGCAAGTACCACAAAAAGGAATACAAAAGGAGATAAAAATAGCCTTTTTTCTGGATTTTCACTTCAGTTGCATGTAGCCCTTACAGCATACACTGTAAGATAGGGTGATAACAAAATGATTGAAGTGTTTCAACTTTCAAGTTGCACATTAGCGACATGTGGTAGTTAGTTAAGCAGAGTGGCAAAGCTATTCTGGTATTACTTTTAACTGTATGCTAGCCTATGGTAAGAGTGCTATAAAATATATTATATATGTGAACTTAAGTTATGAGTAGACACGATTACTTCCTAAACACTCTTCCTACTCTGTTCTCTATCTTGTATCTTCGTGATCTATTCTACCGAATGAGGTCACCTAGTTGTTTGATCTTCAATTGTCATCAGAGATTCTAACCTCAAGTGTGTAAGCTGCAGCCATCTCCTATATAGTTACATTAAAAACACAACAGAGATTTGCTAAACAGGGACTTCCTAACTCCTGAGACAACTAAAGGTCTACATTAATACAAGTTATGTGGTTCCAAACGACACAAAAATCGCAAATTCACCGTTCCTCAAAAAGATGTCTTTAGGTTTCCCTGATTTTAGAAGAATTAATATGTTTTTCACAAACTATACTGATACCGACGACTGGATAAGAGGTTTTACATTAAAGCCTGTGAGCTGCCCGGGTTCACTGCTCACGAACTCTTTTAAGAGTTGACTTGCCTTTCGTCCATACATCTTGCTGTCCCAGTTGTCCCTATCCTACACAACTGCAACAAACCACATAAGCATTTCATGAAATACCTTAAATACATGAACAAAAAATTGGCCGCAATGGACAAATTATACACTTAATGAGGGAATTTCATTCATACAAGTAACAATTACAAAGTATAATATCCGAAGATTGGGAACTGAGTGTTAAAAAATCATATCTCAAACTCAGATAATCCAAAACAAAACAGTATGGATTGGAAATTTTCTTTAAATACCTGCTATGTATACTGATGTGAATTAGGAACTGGAGATCCGTGGCGGTATGGGCTTTGTATAACATTGCGATGTGGTCATGATGTAAGTAAATGTATAGCAAGGGTGTGTTCGGTTTGGTTCAGTTTTAGCATAAAATTGAAACCAAACTGAAAATTTCGGATTTTGTGATTTTTGGTTTTGAAGATTTTCGAATTTTGGTTTTCAGTTTTTTATTTGATTTTAGTACATTTGGTTCCTACTCTCTAATCCTCAATTATTATTTTTTTAACAGCATCTCTAATCCTCAATTATAAGTTGCGGATTCTACCAAAACAAAACACATTGCTCATCTCTGAATCTCTGATCCTCAAATATAAACAGATCCTACCAAAACAAAACATATTGCTACTCCCTAATCCTCGGCTCAGCTATAAGTTGCAACAATGTTTCAACAAGAAATAGAAGTCCTATAGAGGTTTAAGAGCAAAAAAAAATTTGCATAGAATTCACCTTATGATAGTCTTTGATTAATGCTTCAATTTTCTTCCAATAACGATCAAAGCTGCAAATTAATGAAGCATAAAACACAATCAAGAAACTATTTGGCGAACTTGAAACGTAAATATATATATATATATATCAATACACCATATCCAGCATGGTTTTGCTTGAATGCTTGCTTACTTACAAGAAACTTGCCAATATCCTTCTGGTTACAAATTCATAATAGAAATTACGTATTTACATATTTACAAGATTACAAGTAAATTGTGAATGATATGAACGCAAATTTACAAGAATCATTTACAGATCCATCGGTTTAACTGTTTAGGATACAAATATGTAGAAAAGTATAAATTGTTCACCTGGTTCGAAGATGAAATCAAGTAGCCTCCTTCAAAGATGAAATCGTCAACAATGAACTCGTAAGATGAAATCGATGCCGCCTGCTTTGTGATGAAATCGTCGGCAAAGTCTCCTTCAGGGTGAACTTAGTAGATGAAATCGATACCTGTCTGCTTCGAAGATGAACTGAGAAGATGAAATCGAGATGAACTACGCCAATATTGAAGGACTGATTCGTGATTTCGTGCGGGAGAAATTGCAAATCGACTAAGTGAGACTGAGAGCCAAGAGGATTGAAGCTTTCGTATGTGGGAAACAAGATGCGGGGGAAATTCGTGTGGAAAAAAGAGGGAAGCAGGGGGCGGGTTGAGTAAATTAGGGGATTTGAGTTCTTTTTGACATCCATGTTACTATTCTGCCCCTCTAATCCGAATCCTGCCATGGGGGTACTTGGATCGAAGCATAAAAAAGTACATGAAAATTACAACTAATAAAAAACATCAAGGAGCCTCGCGTTGTAACGCTTCTTGGAATTCTTTTCCTTCTTGTAAACGCAATTTTCGTTTGTTTTGCTCAAGAAGCCTTGCGTTGTGCTCATCCATTGAACTTCGAAAGTCGCTGAAATCCTTGAGTAATTGATTGAATCCTTGAGCAATCGAACTTCCATTAAAAGACGGAGAGATGAGTTTGGGGTGTTTGAAGATAACTCCATTTGAAGTAAAAATGTAAAAAAGTATAAGTTATATAAAGTTTGTAGAAAGAATAGATAGAAGTTTGTGGTGTAAAATAGTTAAAAGTTAGAAGTTTATATAAATAGTGGGTAATTTTTTTTTAATTTGGAACTGTCATTTGACCGTGGATGGAGTGATTGCTCTTTCTCTTCTCGTCGACATTTAAACGCCGGTGTTTTTTCTGTTTTTTTTATACTACCCCTTCGGGGGTGGTGTTCCGGTCAGTATTGCAAACCCACCTCAGCATGCCGAATGCATGCTAAGGGTACTCCGTTTGCACTGACGGTTCGGGTTCGGTTTTGTATAGAACCGGACAAGAACTTGACTTTATTTTTATCATATATAATGAACTTTACTCATTATGGACCCTGTCTAACTATGGTCTTTGGCGGTCATTTGGATAGCCCGTTTTTAAGACGGTCATGTCGATATATGTAACACCCCAAAAATTAAAAAGCAATATTATATAGATAAAATAAAGAGATAAATGAGATTAAAGTATTAAGGGTTGACCATTTTGATCAAACTATAAATTTATAAGAAAAAACAAGTTTAAGATATTAGGTTCATAACAAGAATAAGTTGTAAGTTGATAAGGGGTGTTATATATCTATTGAAAGAAAATTACTATAAATAGTAATTTACACCTAAACACACACATTGTGTGTGTGTTTGTCTTGGAGAGAGGAAGGCTTGACCAGAACATACTTAGTGTGTGTTTTTTATGTGTGAGAATAAAGAGAGAAAATGCATAAGTTAGAGATTAAAGGTGGTTTCAGCATATATTAAGAGAGGAACAAGCTCAAGGATGAAGATGAACAAGATTACAACATCAATTACTCAAGAAATTCAGGTTAGAATCTCTTAAATTATGTGTTATATGGTTTTAGTGTGAGAGAGAGGGGGGGTTAACATTAGGCACTTTTGGTATGATTATGATTTGAATGTTATGTGTTTAAGGTTATTTGGTGTTTACATACCTATATAAACATCTCATAATGAGTTTATGTTGTTAAATTAATATTAAAATGAGTTTTGGATTATTTTGGGGCTGGACAGAGTTGTTCACAAAGAACGATATGTTATTCCGAGGTCAATACGGGCCGTGTTGATATGGGTAGACCGCGTAGGCAGGTCACATAGGCTGAACACATACCATGTAGGGTTAACACGGGCCGTGTAGGTATTGGTAGGTCGTTTAGGCATGTAGGTAAGCCATATAGCCTGGACATGGGCCATGTAAGCTGACATAGGTCGTGTAAGTCCAACACATATTGTGTAACTTTGAATACAGGGCATGTAAGTCCAACACAAGCCGTGTAGCTTTGAACATGGGCCGTGTAGGGTTAACACATGCCATGTAGGTTAACACGATCCATGTAGGTTGACAGAGGTCATGTCAAATACCAAGTATGATTGTTGTATAAGTTTGGTTTTATGTTTTACATAAGATGTATGGTTGTTATACTATCATTTCTTAGGTATTTCGGGACTTAAGAAAACAAGTGGAGACATTTGAAGCCATGGACCTCGGGTGAGTATCTTGAAATTGTTACTTGTAGATATAAGATGGTAGAACTATATACCTTGTGTTAATCAAAGTCAAGACTAGTATGCTAGTAAACATATGCAAATACGGTGACTCAAGATTGATTACGCTTAACATATGAAGTTGGATTCATGAACATAAACATGAACTATTACTATAAGAGAAATGTATATTTGATCATTACTATAAGAAAGACAAGGAAGTGTACTTATATTGTGCGTGAATGAAATCATGATAAGTCTATATAAGTGACTATATGTTAAAGTCATAAATATAGAGGAATAAAAGTATGATGAAGGTGTTTACTTACATTATTATTGGACATGTCATATTTAAGGTGTGAAGTGAAATAGAACTCGTCTGGATATATTATACTCTTTGTGGCATAAACAGATGGATTGAATAAAAGAAAATTTGTCTACGTGTATTAATACCAATAAATTACAGTGAGATACACATACACAGTAAAATCATAAGTTGGATGGTTATACAACCGAGTTGACATCAATATAATACCTGATACAATTACAGGACGGTTGACTATCCATCTTTATACGAGAAAACAAATATACTTCATAGAATACATTATAACTGATGTCATTAGTATCATAAAGTAAATAGGCAAAATACAAGTATATATGAAAAAATAAACGGGCATGATAACAAAAGCTGCATGAGCTAAAGAGTAACGTTGAAATATAATGATAATGGAATGATATATGTTAAAAGATATTTTGTGTAATAAAATCAAGGGATATTAAGAAAACATATATGTGAAATAAAAAGTGTTGTGCGAAAATCGTTATTACCGAATAAATGTGAAACTACTATTGTATTTACAAGATATATATTTTGAGATTCTGACTAGGCTTACAAGCTCATCAAATACTTCTAACATTTTTAGGTATTGAAAGATAAATGAATGTTGTCTCCGTGGGTGGGCTCATGACCATGCAACCAAATTATTTAAAATTACTCGGTAACAATTATTCTCTGACTTTTTTAATTAAATATCTTAAACTTTAAGTGTTTTTAAATGATTTTAATTACTGTTTTGGCTATTATCTATAAATTGAATTTTGGTTGCACTATTTTGTTTGTTTATCAAATATATTATATAATTTTTTTATAGAAAACGAGGCGTTACGATATAGCTTAATAACTATTAGAAAATCACATGGGCGGCAATGGATTTTTTATACACAATATAGTGATACAATAGACGATGTAACTAACAACAATATCAAAAGGCCATTTGCCTAGCGATAAAAGATGATTTGAGTGTGTTTTTATTTCTCTTTCAGATCGCAGATTCAAGTCTCATTATAAACATAGTTGTAGATTAAAATGGTGTGTGTGTTTACTGTTACAAAAACTAACAACAACAATGATGATTATAATAAGAAAAATGACGATGACGAATTATTTATTATTTTTTTATGTTTTAAGCATCCCATATAATTAAGGGGGAAATTATATATGCATTTAATAACACCTATGGCAGGTGCTAACATATTTAAATGAATGTTATTTTTGTCATTTAACTCTTTAATAATTTCAGTGATGTTATAAGTACAACAACACCTAACATAGATGTTAACTACGTATATAATTTATTTGTACTTAAATTGAACTATATACTATTTTTTAACACACGCACAAATATATACACACACAAGTTACGTAATATAAACAAGAAAATAATGACATAGGTGGGAATAAATTTAATTTCATAATATAAAGTAACAATTAATAAATAACTTACATACTACATTTAATAAATACATAACGCCGTTCAAAAAATAAAGGGTCTAAAATATATCTAACTTGTTACGTTTTGCTATTGTGCGTATCAGACTTTAAAAGTGTTTATTGTGTGTATTAAACTTTTAATTTGTTTTCATTTTATGTATTTTTAATAACATAAAAAGAAAAAAAACTTATAAGTTTAGGCATTCAACAAAAAGTTTAATACATACAATAACGACAAATTAAATGTTTGATACACATAATAAACAATTTTAAAGTTCGATACACACAATATCAAAGCATGATAAGTTTGAACATTTTAATGAACTAAATCCAAAACTAAATATATAAATATATTTGATTTAACAACGTTTGAAATCGTATATCTAATATCTTTGTAAATAGCTACTTAATAAAACGGCTTTATATAAATTTGATTTCGTAATTATTTATAATATATTGAAATGTTCTTCTTCTGATCTAAGACCACTTGTAGTGGAAGGTATGACAAGCTCGTCATGACCTTCCACTATACCTCCTATATCTCATCATATACTATGCCTCACTCGTTGTCCGCTTGTCATCCGCTTCCTTGTCATTCCCACGACGAGCTCAAATTAGCAACGGTATATATACATATATGGAAACAAGTGATGATGTGAAAATGGGTGACGACGTGAAGTTTAGTAATGACTATGATTGTTTAGTCATGACTATGTCATAGGTCGAAAGACTGATTGAACAGTCATTCGTGCATGATATGACTATGCTTCATTTAATAAAATAAATTCAGTTATTCAATTTTGATCATCTATTCAATCAAACTTTTAATTCTAACTTTGATTTTTTATTGTCAAAATTGAATCAAAATTACTAGAAAATCTCATATATATCCTTATTAAATTTTAAAATATCTTACTTACTTACTTTAATTTACAAATATCATATTTACACTCTATAAATTATCAAAACATCATATTTAACCAGATTATTAATTTTATCATTTTAAAGTATTTTATAGTCATTTTAAAGTTTTTTTACAAATAAAGACTTGACCTAACTGTCCTAATTATAACAATAATGATAGATGACTTGTACAAAAAATGCAATCATGTCTCTTTGTATGATGATACAATGTTTCTGCCATAACGTCCGTCCTCAACATTGCATCGATGCTTCTACGGCTGATTTGAGTGTTTATGTCGTCCGTTGCTATTTTTCTAAATTTATATTTATTCCGTGTTTTATAGTTATTTAATATCTTATTAATTTATAGTATTTTAAACAACTTGTGTGTATCACATGAGTATCTAATATAGTTAACTTTTATTTTACTAAAAAGTTAAATTTTATTTTAACTAATATTAATAATAAGAGTGAATTACTGATTTGGTCCATCTGGTTTGTTAGAAATCACTGATTTAGTCATTTAAATTAAAAAATTACTAAGATGGTCACTCAAATTGACAATTTGTTACAATATTAGTCCTTTAGCCATTAAAACTAACGGCCTTGGTGTTAAACATTTCAAAATGACCATTTTACCCTTTTATAACATTACAAACTAAGTCCATGTGGTTTTCAAATAGTTTCGCATTTAGTCCTTTAACCTTTTTTTAAAATAATTTACTATATATATGTAATAGTTATTATTATATTCTATAGGATTTTTAATAATTTACTATATATATATGTATGTAATAGTAATTATTATATTATATTTTTGCTTTTACTATCATTATTTTATATTATTATCTTTAATACGGATTGTTATACTCTGTTATTGCACATCAACCTTTCATGACTGATGCTAGGCCACTGTTGCTGCTGCTACTACAGGGTATTATTCTCCTTAATTGGTGTTATAATATACTAGTAATATGCCATTCTTCTTAATTTTTTATTTTTTTTACCCTTTTTCATTGGTTAACATTATTTTTACTTTTTTATTTGTAATTCATATAAATACCTCCTTTTTCTCAAACTTTTGTATACAACTTGGCTTATTATTATTATTTTTATAATAATCATTAAAATTAATAATAAGAATAAAATATAGCTATAAGTATTAGAATAAAAAATACTATATATATAATACACACACATACATACATAAATGTATAAATTATTTAAAAAATGTAAAGGACTAAATGCGAAATTATTTGAAAACCATAAGAATTGAGTATGTGATGTTATAAAAGGGCAAAATTATCATTTTGAAAAATTTAACACCAAGGCTGTTACTTTTAATGTTTAAATCAATGATTTTTAACAAAGCACATGGATCAAATCAGTAATTCCCTCTAATAATAATTATTATCAAAATAAATATAAACATAAATCATGTATATCTCTTTTATAACTTTTGGATTTTTTTCCTCAATAACCGTCAATAATAATAAATAGGGCAAAATGCATGAAAATACAATTAGCTTTGTCTTAATTGTCATTGTATATAACTAACTTTAAATTCTTAAAACTAATACAACTAACTTTCAAAAAAATTTCATTGTATGCAAACAACTTTTTTCTGTGTCTAGTCTTTAGCTACCATTGCATACAATAAACTTTTTTATAATTTTCTTGTATACAATGAGAGGATTATAAAAGTTGATTGTATTGTTTTAAAAAAATAAAGTTGATTATATACAATGATAATTAAAACAAAATTTATTGTATTTCCATGCTCATAAATATATAGTCCAATTTTGATAAAAGAACATCTCTAAGGAATACGTGTAGAGAAGTCCGATTAGCAAGGCTAAGAATCAAGGGGGGCTTCATCAATATCACTACAATCTAGCTAGGGCGAAAATACCAGAGCAGAAACTAACAGACATGTCAGGCCTACAGAGATCTGCAGTGTCATTCAGAAGGCAAGGATCATCAGGTTTGATCTGGGACGACAAATTCTTATCCGGCGAATTGAAACGGTTTTCCGAAGTAAAACCGCCGTCATCGGACGGTGATCAAGTTCAGACGGTCGAAGATGATCCGTCCAAGTGCTCTAAGACGACAATCGGATCCATCAACACCGTTCGACGAAATCGATCCAGCAACAGCGGAGCACATAACGGGAAGGCATCATCGGCGTCAGAGCCACCGTCACCTAGGGTTCCTGTATGTGGACTTTGCCGCGCTTTTGGTAAGCCTAACAAAACTCGTACACGAACCAGGTCACGTAAACGTAGTTTTGCTTGATTGATCGTGCAATCGACGTTTCCCGTCGCCGTCGTGTGCGGCCGATGATCTGAGAAATTGGTCTTTAGACTTGTAGACAATTGGTAGTTTCATGAAAATTCCAAATTGCTCCAATGGTTGTGTTACGTCACTTCAATTCGACAATAACTAGGTTTATGATTTCGTTTATGATTCTAGTTTCTTCAATCATTTTTAAATATTTGATGAATCTCGCCAGAAAAACAATGAAAAAGATCGACTACCGATCGACGTTTTTTCATTTACGGCGATGGTAAAACTGATTCCTTGCCGGTACGGTCATTGCAAAACACCTCAAAATTATTATTAATATTTTTTTAAATTTAAGAGATATAAACAACTCATTTCAAACTATAAACCAGTTAAATTAAGCTTTATTCTTATCTACTTAGAATTATTTATAATTTATTAAGCTCGGTTGTATTGTTAAAAATAAATCAAGTTCAAGTAGCACACAAGTAGTTTTATTAATTAAATTCTTATGAACGATTTACGATTTTATTGTTAAATAAAATTTTTTAAGGGTTGTATTAAAAATAAACATGTGTATTTTGACACAAGAGTTTATAAATCGACAAATCTTTTTAAGAGCTTCTTGTGAAAATAAAGTAGGGGTTTTATAAAAATAAACTATCTCAAATAGTCTCGAGTCTAAATTTTTATGTCGAAATGTATTTTCTATCTATAACTATTTTATAGAACACCTCTAAATCATGATTTTTTAGTTAGTTTGGTAAACATTATAGCATGGTAACTTTATGTCCAATTGACTTATTTAAGCAGTTTTTTAAGTTTTATTTAAGAAGAATTATATGTAAATACAATTTACTCTTTTTTAGTTACAATCGAATAATATTTTGTAAAAAAAAATTAAATTTTTAAAAACTTATCATTTGTATTTCTTTTGTAACTACCGTATACAATGACTTTTGTTCTAATTCATATTGTATATAACCATTTGCAAATAATGGATGTATTATGAAGTTGATTGTATCTTTTTTAAAATGTTGTTATATACAATGGTAACTAATACAAAGTTTATGATATTTTCGTACAATTTAACCGTTTTTTTACAACAACACACATATGCATCTAATCTATACATATGTCAAAAAACCATATAAATACATGCCTACTTTAGCAATTACTCAACTAATGTTATACCCATACGGTGCTCGAGTATGTAAATAGAACTTTTATATTAAAACTTTCTATACATATTTTTTAAAAATATAAAATTATATTTCACGTCTAAAAGTTTTTAGGGTAATATTAATGTATTTATCATATTTCACGTCTAAAAGTTTTTAATGTAATATCAAATGCTTAATTTGAAAAAAATACAATTTTATTAGTCAACTATATATTTGTATCTTGAGTTAATTACATATTTGGTCACCGAGGTATGTCACTTTTTACATCATTGGTCCCTAAACTACGTTTATTACGCTAGACGTCACTAATATATGACTTTTGTTTCACTAATGGTCCAAGGTCACTTAAAAAGACGATATTACCCTTCTCAGTTCAATTTATTCTTTTATTTGACTTTTATTTATTTAAATATTACTAATTTATATTAAAATAATATAATAAATGTTAATTATAAACAAGTACTATTAATAACTATTTGATTACCACCACCACCAACCACCTTCCACCCACCAACACTAGAACCGCCGTTTACCAAAAACAACCACCTAAACCCACCAAAAAACACCACCACAAGTAGGATTGTCAGATGACGGTGAAAGGACTCCAAAAAAATCCCAAATCGATGATGCTAACAAGAACTCCAAAAAATCCCACCACCAAAAATCAAACACATACATACCTCAAGAAATCGAATGAAGAATGAGATCTGAAAATCACATTTACAAATCAATGGCTACACCAATATTTGAAGTGCTACATAAATGAAGAACAAGATCTGAATCGCAAATCACAAACAAGATATGAAATGATATACAGATCTGAAAAATCGCATGAGAAAACCCTAATTTGAAAGGAGACAAACCCTAATCTGAACGGCGGTCGTGGTTCGTGGTGGTGGCCGGTGATGGTGATGATGGTGTAATGAACACACCCTAATCTGAAAGAGCAAACCCTAATTTGAACAACGACAGTGGTGATGATGACAGTGTTCCTGATGCGGCGGCGATGGAGAAGGGGGGAGGGTGATGATGGTGGTCTGTGGCGGTGATGGTATTCTCCAGCGATGGTGGTCGTTGCTAGTGTTGACACGGCAGAGAGCGGTGAAGGGAACGGAGGGGAGGCGATGGTGATGGGTTATTCAGTGGTAGAGAAGAAGGAAGGGGAGGCGATGGTGGTGGAGGTGCGGTGGTAGAGAAGAAGGAAGGGGAGGTGACGGTGGTGGCTAAGGGAAGAGGCATCATGTGTAGAGAGAGAAACGAGGTTGGGTATATATAACTATTTATTAATTTTAATATTATTTTTGAATTATTTATATTTACAGAAAATAATAAAAAAAGAATTAAGGGTATAATGGATTTTTTCACTCTTAAAGTAAGGGTATTTTGGTCTTTTTAGTTGCATCAGGGACCATCAGTGAAGCAAAAGTCATATATTAGGGACGCCTAGAGTAATAAACATAGTTTAGGGACCAAAGATGTAAAAAGTGACATATCTCAGGGACCAAATATGTAATTAACTCTTGTATCTTTATAATTGTAAACTTAATTTATTTAAAGTTAAATAATAATTATATCAATCTAATTATACTCAAATTACATCACATAAAATTAAAATCCTAACATATAATAGATTTTGTTTATACTTACGTAAATTGTTTAAGTATAGTTTTTATTGTTTAATGAAATATAGTTTTAAACACAATATAACATAGAATTAAAATATCAATGTAATAATAACCTTATTTTATGTACGAAGTTATTAGTTAAAAAATAAAAAAAAACTTAAACAAATAAAGTCTTTATATAAAATTTCAAGTTGTAAGGGTAGTTATAAAACTCATTAACATGACGGTTGTTTCATTACCCGGTAATACGTTATGTGACAGTTTCTGAATGGTTATTTACTCATTCACTAACCAACAGTTGTAGAAGACTTCCTAAATGGTTATCAAACATATTGAAAATAACTCGCTACCAGACGGTATATGAATGATTACAAAAGTTTTATGTCATCATTGAAATCATCATTTCCGTACGAATAAAGCAGATTACTCTCCACTATGCCAAAAGTTTATTTGAGAATCATTTTTATTGCGAAAACCAATCTTAACCGTTTAATTCTCCCTCCTTTAATTGGATTGTCTGCCCATGAATTCCTTACATACACCTTGTCACACTCAACCCCCCGCTCTTCATCCATGAATTCCGCTTACCGATTGAACGGCTAAGATTGGTTCTCGCGGTTCTCACAATAATAATGGTTCTCAAATGAACCCTCCCCATATATATATATATATATATATATAGGAGGGTACAAATGAGAACTGTTTTTTTGTACGAGAACTAATCTTAGCCGTTCATTTTGGATAATGGAAGTCATGGATGAAGAGCGTGGGGGGATTGAGTGTGGCAGGGTGCATGTAAGGAATTCATGGGTGGGCAATCCAATTGAATGAGAGGGAATTGAACGGCTAAGATTGGTTCTCGTTGTTCTCATACGAAACACAGTTCTCGTTTGAACTTTTACATATATATATATATATATATATATATATATATATATATATATATGACAAATATTGTTAATAACTAAATGAAATCATTCATTATCATAAAAGAAAAAATGTCAAATAAAGTAGCCTGACTAACAAATATATACAATTTGGCAATCAATAATAGTTTACAATAATGATTAAATATTTTAGGTTTTCTCATGGATTTTTATATTTACTAGTATTTCATTATTTGAATTGAGTTCTATTGTGATAAATACTTTTAATTTTAAATTGGTTCATGTATGTTTATTCACTATGTTTAATGATAAATCTTTATATATTCTGAGTAAATTCTATTTTGAGTGCATTAACTATTTAACATACGTTTCGATATAAGTGTTATCGTAATATGATAAAATTTTAAGTGCGTCAACTATTTAACATGCACCTTTGTTCATTGTAAGTCTTATTTACGTTTCGATATAAATGTTATCGTAATATGATAAAATTTTAAAAAATAGTATATATTTAATTCTTTTATCGAAAGATCAATAAATCAATGATTATATCGACTATGATGCGTAGAGAGAATTAATATAAAAACCGAATAAAATATTCAAAAATTACGTACTCACTACTCTTGATTGATAAAAAAAAGTAAAAATATACTAATTTTTAAAAATTGTCATATTACGATAAATTTATATCTGAACATAAATAAACATGAGATTGCCACAAATATATAATTATTTTTTCTCTAAACAAAATATATCACAAGTATAAACATAATTTACAAATAATCTATAATCTATTACATTAATATATAATTTTCATAAAACCTCTTATATGTTTCGTTCAACCCCCTCACAATTTACATCTAATATTTTTCCAATTAATTTGAATTTGAATGTGATGTTACGACGCTTTCTCTAGTTTCTAATAATGGCATTAATGTAATTAATTAAACAACTATAAGAATTAATTATAGACGGAAGGTATTACGAGAATCCACTACCCCCAAAGCCAAGCTCCTTCCTTTTTTCCCTTAATGTGTTGTCCAACAAAAAATGATAACATTTTCCAGTTGAAAATGATAACATTTTTAATTTGAAAATGATAAAATTTCAAGATGAAAAAGATAAACAGTATACAACATTCAAAATGATAATACTATCCATATGAAAATGATAAAAATAGACCAATTTCAGCAAAAAAATGATATAAATACACATGTTTATAGCCAAAAATGATATAAATACACTCTTTCCAGTCGAAAATTATATAAATACACGTGTAGGATTACTGTGTACATGCATTGCGTTGCTTTTTTTTAGTTTTTAAACACTTAGCGTCATTTTATGAAAGGCTAATGAGACACCTCCATCTTCCATTCCTCCCTTTCTTTATGTAATCAATTTATAATAATAAAATAATTTGACAACAAGGCTTATGATAGTTGAGATGGTGCCCTAAGAATACATGGGACATGGGTACGACCGTACGACTGATTCAGGCGGAGAACGTGGGTTTTGAAGAAGGGTTTGATCGATGGTTGTGATATCTAGCCGGCAGTAATGATGGCATAGGCGGTGGAAGCGAAAGATGAACAACATGGTATGCAGTAGCCGAAAGATTCAAGGTGGTTTTTTGGCAGTCCGGTGGTGTTTTGTTAGTCAGACGGTGATTCATGTGTTTAGCGATGATAAGAGAGAGGTCAAACTGACGATTTTGGAAGAGCAGCTATCACCACCACCACGTATACCCACAATCAAACCGATGCAGTGAAGAGACTTCAGGAATACATCATGTCCTGTCATCTTCATTTGTTATTTTATTGGGGCTATAGTTCTTTGGTTTTTTTCATTTTGAGATAGTTGATTAGTAGGAGTTGATTGTATAAAAATGGCTTGTAGCCTAGCGGTATGTGTTGTGAAAAGATGTCTCAAGAGGGTGATAATTCAATTCTCGTGATAGACATGAGAGTAAATTTAGAAGTTAGTGTGCTTTTACCTTTAAAAAAAGATGATTGTATATATTTTATTTTGGGGCAGGATCATTTTTTCTCTATTTTTTAAGAAAGCTAATCTACTTGAGATGTCATTGTAAGCTGGATGGTTTGACAATTGTTAGGTTACATAAATTTTTTTTTTGTGCAAAAACCTAGAAAACATTACTAAAGTTTAACCTTTGTTAATACGGAATGGGACATTAGTTAAAGCAAACGTTAACTTTTGTGAGTTTTTTTTTTCCAACCTAAAGTTAAGTATTCTTCTTTCTTTAGTTACATTAGTAGTTTTCAATCCTCTAAAATAAGTTCTCATTAAATTTATACAATTATTATATTCAGTATACAATTACACGTGATTTGTAAAAGCATCACATGTGAATTACGAAAATGCCACTCCGCCGAAATTTTTAAAATTCAAACTGGACCATTGATGACATTGATCCAAAGGATAAAATTAGTTCCTTAGACATATAATGAACATTTTTCTAACTATAGAACCTATATTGATTTAATGAGTAGGGGACTCGTACTATACCGGTAACGACAATTATTTAACATAATAATGAATGAAAAAATGAATAATACTTTTATTATCGTTGAAATCAAATAATTTGTAGGACCTTTTATAACCGTGAGACTCAATTGGAGAAAAATGAGAGAATAAAAGTCGATTAAAAATACAAGATTTATACATATGCAAGTACAATTGTATTTGTATTTGAAATTGACTTAAAGAATGCCTCAATTAGAAGAGGTAATAAAAAGTATCATATTTTAAGTTATTGGAAGATAAACCTTAAATTGGAAATCCATGGTATTTGCACAAACCGAGTTAATTAAATGATATTTAATATTTACATTTTTATAGATATAATTAAAAAAAAGGATATATGCTCAAGATTCGGTGAAATAATTTTGGTACTTTTATGAAAAAATTTTATTTTATTTAAAAATTTCGGTGGACTAACTTTGCACAAGACAGACTTTAACAATTGCGCTGCAATCAAAACTAATCTTAACTATCACGAAATGAAATTTCGCAATAAAAATGTTCTTAAATTTATCAAAATAAAAGGTTGAATTGTCTAATTAAATTGAGTAATGATGATATTTTATTAATATTACCGCTTCTTGTATTTCGGTTCGGTATTTAATACCAAGAGTTCAATGAATTCGATCTCGATATTTTCAGTACTGATACCAAGCTCACACATAATAAAATTCATGTGTTGAGCCACACCACATCGTAGAGGAAGGGTTCCCAATCCATTTGTGTGTGGTTTAACACATCTAAGCAATCTGTATGGTATAGAAGTGTAGGTTCCTTTTCATTTTATTATTTTCCTAAACTTTAATTGGTCAGTAAGTTAATATGTGATTATTAGATATGATGGAAAGTGATTATTAGAGTAGTTGCAACCCTCACCTTCTATTACTCTCATTATACTGTCACGTCAGCTTTTCACTCTTACCACTCAACTTACCACTAAGCCACCTAATGATCACTTCTCACCAAACTAAATTCTGGGACCCATATTATATATTAATTTTACATTTAATTCAACCAAAAGATAAAAGAAATCAAATACAGTATATATAGAGCCCATCACATCCTCTTTCACATTTTGGAGTGAAGACCACTTTTGCTTTTCTTCAGGAAGCTGTGGAGTGGAGATGCATAGGACCACTACACACCCCCCTCCACCACTTGCATCATTCCGTAAAAAAAAAACACTAACATTACCGTATGATAAGAAGTAGTAGAATACTCTAATAAGCACCATATCAATCCAAGGCTAACATTCATAGTGCGGTTCATGTTTGAGGCTATGTACAACACTATAAGTCTATAACCCATCAGGAACACAATCCGAATAGTGTGTCAAAAAGATGAACCTCAACCCGTATACTTTTATATATAGAACACTAACCCTTTCACATTTATATATTGGTTAGTTGCATCAACCAGGGGCAAACCCAAAGCCAAGCCGGTGGTGACATGAGACACCAGCCAATTTTATCCGCGTAGTATAAATTTCAATCTCACGTAGTGTAAATTCCGATTTTTTTCGAGGGTCCTAACATCCATTTCAAATCCTAAGTCCGGTGCTACCACCCATTTCAAATCCTGGGTTCGCCCCTGGCGTCAACGACTCAACGTGTTTATAAAACTTCCTTGTCATTCATATCCATAACGAACTATAAAAAGACAGAGAAAATTAACACAAGGATTTTGATATATTTTCGTATTTGATTTTTCCATCTTAATTTTACATGGGTTAGAGCTTAGTCAGGTGAAGACTTCTTTATTAAAATGGGCGAACCATGCTGACCCGTTTACAACTTGAATCCATTAACCTCAATAGCCCCAAATCTAACCCGAATTATAAACGCACATAAGCAATCCCAAACCCACATTTGGAAGATATGAACAAAGAAGAGCTTCATCAACCAATGCAAAAGCCAACATACATTTTGATAAAGATGTGAGAATTTTATACGAAAACGAGACATACATTTTTTAAGTGCTGCATTCAAGCTTCCATTTAGGCACTTTAAATCAGATACATGATACACATTGTCAATAGTATATTACACACTAATTTGTGCCCTCAGGCGATAATAGTCACTATTCCTCATAGGTATTTTCTTGCAAGGGCTCGTACCTTAGTATCAAAATGTGAAGATGTAACACGAGATCCTGGTAGGTAAAGAGGATTTAGAAGAATCTGCAAATATGTCATGTAACGATATTACTGAACGTGTTTCCTGGAATCTTATAAACAGTGAGCAAAGAGAATAACGGTATATACTCTGGTATATTAAGGATAGGATCCTTCGTACTATAAGTGATGAAAAGACAAATTCAAATGTTACCTTTATATAAAGCTCATGGACATCCTGGAAAAAACTCTTGATTCCGTCATCATTACGAGAGTCATGAAGCAGCATCAATCGCGTATGTGTGACTTGAGTTAAGAAATATATAAATGAAATATGATCTAAAATTTATGTTTAGAAAAGGCCGATCTTAAAACCCTTTGTGCAGATTTCATTGCATGGTTGCAAAATCATAGCAAGAATATGTCTGAACAATCAATCAACAATAACAAATACATACTGTCATAAAATGCCATGTCATTTCTTCAAACTGAAAAATTGGAGATATATAATTGTATCGAGCAATAAAATATTTAGGATAAATCTAAGTATCTCAGGCAGACTTATGAGGGGTAAAACACACACCGAGTCACACAGAGGGAAATAAAGTGATCATAGAGTGACTTAAAAAACAAGAAGGATATGACCAGCTGTAACATATACAGACACCACCAAATCATTGAATCTGTCGATTGCTTTCAAGAACCTGGAACAGAAAAACTTGAAGACTGTAAGAGCTATAAAGACGAGCTGGAGAAGAAGCAACTTCCGCTACATATAAATTGCATGCATGTATGTTTGTAAATGCATGTGTACACACATACATATACATATACACAGATATATAGAGAGAGAGATTGGTGATGAATCTAAGAATCTTACATTGCACTTGTTGTCCATGCATGATCCTGAACAACATCCAAAGCTGCATGAAGGATAAACTGGTGCTGATGTGCAGCTTCTTCTTTCTAAAACATAATTCATGGTATGCATTAGTAATTTAGTACAAATGTGTAAGCAAATCTTTGAGAGTGAGACAGAAAGATGTTGCTCTTAGTCTACAAGGGTAAAGTTAAAGAGGTAAATGAATCAATTAAAAAAAATAATCTTTGAAGTCGA
Organism: Dittrichia graveolens; assembly: GCA_038502395.1. NCBI lineage: Eukaryota > Viridiplantae > Streptophyta > Magnoliopsida > Asterales > Asteraceae > Dittrichia > Dittrichia graveolens. The sequence continues at coordinate 7,411,065 of JARJIL010000009.1, read as the reverse complement.
GAAGTGGCCCTGTTTAGCGTCTATAGTGAATATTATGTATTATTTTTTTCCCCATCCTGTAAGGGACCAATTGAGGTTATTAACCAAGACAAAGATTGTGCGTAGAAAAAGGTTCCCTCTAACATGTCATTTGAATGTCCACCAAAGATTAAACCACTTACACTGCTACCTAATGTGACATTTGATTGTAAAATTCTTTACACAGCTAATACTAGCTAGAAGGGCAGGCCTGCTCTTGAATGCAACATGTTGTGTCCAAGAGTGTTTAATTGGAACTCGATACATCATACATGACAGAGTTAACTGGCACAAAGAGTGGTATCCAGACAATTTGATATCAAGTTAATAGCTCTATGAGATAAACTCCTGTAAGATTTCTTTTACTAAACATGCATTGAAATAAACAGATAACGAGTTGAATTCAACTTTAGAAGAGGCCAACAGAGTGACATTAAAGCTTCCCAACATGTTCCAAACTTCCAAAATGTTTCAACTAGACGGTATAAGTTTTTGTTTGCATATTCTGTCAAGATTGGTCAAATCCAGAAAGTATATGTCAAACGTGATCATACCTTAGGAGCAGTTCCGACTTCAGCTTCATATATAGGAATGTCATTCCTGCTAATGATCATAAAGCATGCCGTACTAGCCATTTCGATCCAGTATAAAGTTGCTGGTGGACTGGAATTATATTAATCTGCATCAATAAGTGGAAGTGTTACCCACAAAATAAGCAAAACTGAATTTTAAAAACTCCTAAGTCCTACCTCAATAGAAATCGGAACCCAAGTTTTCAAAATACACATGCTATTCCAGTCTACAAATATAATAAGAAATTAAGGATGCCTAAATCAATAATCAATTTCAAAATATCAAACTCATGATACTCATCCCTCAAATTTATATCTTTACATGACATGGCAAGGAAGTACAAAACATAGGTTAAACAAACTACGCTAGTGTTCTAGTTTCTATTTTCCAACTGGCATCATGATTCAAGATCATAATCCCATCTACTCGTTAAGAAAAACTGCTCGAATGTGTCCTTCAAACCTCCAGACACTCGGAGTTATATTCTTAAGCCGAATTCCAGACATTGTGGCATCTTAATTAGATAAACCCTGGAAATTTTGATACGGTGAAATCGACACAAATACATTATCCAAGACAGCAAAATTAATAATTTGCAACCCTAGCTAAAAATCATGGCAACCAAGGAACAGTACTGATGCATCAGCATGACGATGAAAAAATAGGTAGAGAAACACAACCAATCCAACAAATCGATCAGATTTCGTATCAACATAGACACATAAAACAGCGCAGCTGTCCCTGGTGCAATGGCACTCAAACAATGTCCGGGCAAGCAATCAGGACAGCTAATTCTAGATCTTGTATGAACGTATATACATAATATGTGTGTGCGTAAATAAAATGAATCAACAGTGACACTTACACAACAGACTGATCGGAGATCTTCACCGGCGAAGGAGATTGATGTCAGGAGAGGGAGAAAGGGGGGGGGGGGGGGGGTGAGAGATCTTTGCTGGCGAGTATATCGACTTTGCAAAAGTTCAACTTTGACCCTTGTAGTCTGAACTAATTTATTTGGGCCCAAACCCAGTTAAACCCAAAGACTAAAGCCCAAAGATATTCTGAAGACCCAAAGTCAGGTCTTATGCCTCATAAAATAGTAACCGATGTTTATTTGAGTTCGTAAGTGACCAATGAGAAGAAGAAGCATCAATGTATCAGGAATTAGTATAGTTTAAAAGGTAGAAATAGTTTAATGAACTTAATTATTATATTTCAATAAGTTTAATCACCGGTTACCAAGTCAATTGCACACTTTGAACATGGAAAAAAAGTATTAAGTAGCGTTTGGTTCGCAGAAATTCTTAGGATTCTGAAGGAATAGGAATCTAATTTCTTAGTATCCGTGTGTTTGGTTCATTTTAATGAGGGAATTTAAAGGAATTGGAATCCATCAAATGAGGGAAAGTGAATTCCATCACTAGATAAAGGGATTTTAAAATCCTTTGAATGAGAGAATGTGAAACATTACCTTGTTACCCTTAAATATCTCTATAGCCCTAATATATCTATCTCGTTCCATCGACATAACACGTGAACCGACTCTACCCTCCAAACACCGACGGTTTCTTCCTCCGCCGCCACCTCTAAATCCTCCGCCGCGGCCTTCATTTGTCGCCGTCTCCAGACCTTCTACCACAGTCTTCCTTCGCCAGACCCTCCGTCGCATCCTTCCTCCACCGCAACCTTACTCCGCCAGACCCTCCACCGCCGTCTTCCTCCGATGTGGTCTCCATACCCTCCGCCGTCGCCTCTAGACCTCTGTCGTAGCCTTCATCCGCTAGACGCTCCGCCGCAGCCTTCCTCCATCGTCGCTTCCAAACCCTCTGCCGCAGCCTTCCTCCATCGTCGCTTCCAAACCCTCTGCCGCAGCCTTCCTCTGCCATACCCTCCGCCGCAACATTCCTCTGCCACCACCTCCAGACCTCCGTAGCCGCCTTCCTCCGCTGCCGCCTCTAGACCCTCCACCTTAGCCTTCCTCCACCAAACCATCAGCCGTAACCCTCCTCCACCGCCGCCTCCAGACCCTCCGCCGCCCCCTCTAGACCCTCCACCTCTACCTCCAGACCCTTTGTTGCAGTCTTTCTTCGCCCCGCCTCTAGACCCTCCGTCGCAACATCTTCTTCATCAGTCGCAGTCGCCAGATTTCATTGTACCGTCGCCGCCTTCCGCCTTAGTCTCATATGAGTCTCCCTTCTCTCTTAATCTGCTTTTCTCCACAATGTTGAATTTGTCCGGCTTACAATGTGAAACTGATGATTTGAGAAGTCGGTGATTTGAGACTAATAATACTTGAATTTATGCATATGTGTATTGTAATGATATTAACTTATAACGTTTATTAACGTGCTTTTCATAATTTATTGCTATTAATCCTCGATCAATAAAATGAAATTTTAATATTTTTATAATTTATATAATATATTTTTACATAAAAGTTATAAAACAAACTAAAAATAAGTAAAAAAAAAAGAAGCGCAAATTATTTTATTTTACATTACTGAAACCAAATTCCAATTTCATTTCCTGCCAACCAAACAGATCACAGACTCATATTCCAATTCCTGACAGATTTCAATTCTTTAACAGATTCCAATTTTCTCATAAACATTCTGCAAACCAAACGCCACCTTAGAGGTTAATCTTCAAAAGAAGTTATTGAGCGACTCAATTAAGAATTATACCAAACTATCGTATTTTTTTGAGTTTATTTTATAGAATAACAACAAAGTTTGAAAAGTGTCTCATTAAGATCACCCATGACTATTTTCACAGTGTAAAATAAGAGATGAATGATCTTATTTAAATAATTTTTAAAATTGGTTATGATTCTATGAATCTTTCTCCGTGATCCTTTATCGTATAGTCATTACATATATTTATTACAACATTTTGGTAGTTGTGTGTATTTTTATTTTTAGATATTTTCCGTTATATAAATGAACGGGACTTTCATAAAAATAGAAACATTTTAGCATTAAAGGTAAGGTGATGTCTTTCGGATTAAATGACCCTGCTAATTTTCTTCTTTTTTCCGCTCTTTTTAAGTTTAACATATTTATTAGGAGGATGATAACTACAGCCCTATGTATAACAATAAAAATGGTAATTTTAGTTTTTTAAAAAGTTACTTTTTAAAATGAATTAAATTATTCATCAAATGTTAATGTGTGTATTCATTTTTCAAAAAGGTTATTGTGTGTATTAAACTTTCAAAAAATATGTTATTGTGTGTATTAAACTTTCTATTGTATGTACTATATATATACTTTTTTTTTGTTTTTTTTTATGTAATCAAAATACGTACAATAACAACAAGTTAGAAGTTCAATACACGTAATAACATTGTTGGAAGGTGGATACACATATTAACATTTGAGATAAAGTTTAATAAATTTTAGAGAAGTAAACTCTTTTTAATTTTCCATAATTACATTTTAATCAGTTTTTAACTTTCCATACATGAAACATGGTTGTCAATTTAAAAACTAAAAATAATATTTTTTTATTCTTATCCAAAGCCCTTAGAACAGTTGTTACCATTTTTCTTATTAAAAATATAAAAACATAAAAAACCTATGGTTGTACGAATAAAATATTATCTTAAATTTAAGAATAAAATTTACTCGTAAAAAAACTATTATCTAAACAATATGGTTGTCTTTATATTCTATTGACGTAAATACTAGTACATATGGTGATAACTACAAAGAAACCTCTACGCTATACAAAAGTATAAAATAGAGATATAATCTAGATGCCTATATTTTCTATATTTAACATACACTCTTAAATTTACGAATAAAATAGGTTGATAAAAATATATTAAAAAAAACCTACGGTTGTATGTATGTAATGTGACGCTGGTTAAAGAACACGACCCAACTTAATATATAAATGTTATTCTATTGGTATCTCTATCATTTAAATGACTTTCTTGATACGGATATTTATAATTAAAAAAGCTATATTAAAAATTATATAATAATGATTTGATATATGAATATTTAAAAAGAGGGAAATAAATAGTAGTATCCTAAAACAAATTAAAATTCGTTATTGTAAAATACTAAAATTAAGAAAAGAAAAGAACCGAAACGGTCAAACTATTAATTGTTGACGGTTGAGGTGTGAGGTGTCGGTTTGTCTTCCTATGTTTGATGTGATATGCTGTTAAAAAAATGTTTGATGTGACATCATGAATACTTTATAATAAAGCGCAGGGGCTTCATCGCAATTTGTGAAAATCGACGGGAATAAAGTGAAAAATTGAAGAAGGATAAATGAAGAATAGAACCTTAGAACCAACCACGTTTCTCCTGTGGCGTGCTAAAACCCACCATGATTGTGTTAAACATGCCCAAAACTCGGCAATATGTAAAATGCCTGTGAGTTTTTCAATGTAATTTGTCTGTTATCTGACAGTAGAGAGATGAGCAGAACAGGATCGATATCTGCATCAGATCATAAATTTGTTGGTGTGATCCTCATTTACTCGGTATTTCTCTTTTCGAATTCCGCAAATGCACGAGGTTTTGATTATTTACTACATCAGCTACCGAATTTTGGGGGTTTCGGCAGGATTTTCGAGTCAACAATTGAGCTGAATGTTAAGGATTATGGTGCAAAAGGGAACGGTATTGAAGACGATACAAAGGTGAGTAAGCTTACAATAAAAGTGGTTTTTAGTTCACCAGGTGTTTGTTAAAATGCGGAAGAGCGTTATTTTTTTAGCGAGTGTTTCTGTATAGTTGTAAATGAAGTTACATTCCCTTTGAATAGAATTAACTGAAGAAGTGATACATATGCAAGAGATCATCTGTTAACAGAACGATGTTTCCTAACAGGTTTTCACAGATGTTTGGCGCATGGCATGTTCTTCAAAGGTGAAATCAAGAATCATAATTCCTGCTGAAACTTATTGTCTTGTTGGACCTATTAGTCTCGGAGGTCCTTGCTTATCAAAAGTGACTTTGATGGTATCAGAAACATCAATCAATCAAGATAATATTATTAGATAATGCACTGTATCCTTTTGATCAACTTCTTATTTTCTACCTCCATAGATCTCTGGTTCAATTGTTGCTCCAAGTGATCCTGATGTCTGGAATGGTGAAGATACAAAAAAGTGGCTATATTTCCATAATATGGATCAACTCACAGTTGAAGGGGGAGGAACCATTGATGGGATGGGGCAAGAATGGTGGGCTAGTTCTTGCAAGACTGTTCCAACAAATGTATATATTGTTGCATACATCTTTCTTTGTTCCATCTGTATCATATAATCGTCTATCTTATTTTTTTAAACTTTTCAGCCTTGCAGACATGCTCCAACGGTCAGTAATGATGGTGCAGCAAAAGATCAGTTAGTTTCATAGATTTAAATGTCCAAAAGAGCATCCGATTTATGTGATGTAACACATTAACTTATATGCAGGCTATAACCTTTCACAGATGCAACAATTTAGTAGTGAAAAATATCATGATTCTGAATGGTCAACAAATGCAAATTGCATTCACTACATGTGACCGAGTCGCAGCATCACATCTGAGCATTTTTGCTCCTGCTGGCAGCCCTAATACTGACGGTATCCATATAAGTGAATCCACTAATGTTGATGTCCGAGATACTACTGTTAGAACAGGTTGGTTATATTAACCAGATGGTTAGATGATTAAGCAGATTATTTACTTCACACAACTTTATTTAACTATCTTCTGATTACATTTATCTAAGCCGTTTTACAAGTCCAGAATGTTGATTTGCAAAACTTATTAAAATAGCTTTAGTTACTAATTGGTCACTACACTTGCTCTAGGTGATGACTGCGTATCTATAGTCAGCAATTCCTCAAAAGTTCAGGTCAGGAGGATTATCTGCGGTCCAGGCCATGGGATAAGGTACAACTTTCTTTTTTTTCCTCTTCTTATTATTTGTATCATGACAATAGTTACATAGTATTGCCAACACAGAACTTATAAGTAAAAGTGGGCAATCTCGAGCCATTCACTTCTGAATGGGTGAAACTGGGTTGTGTTTCATTTCAAATAGTTCAAGGAAAAAACTCAAGGGGGATGGGTCAAATGTGTTGAATGTCGCTCAAACTGTAACCTTCTATATTATTTTACTCAGATTTAGATAATTACTATAATAATAATGGTTTTATTACTTTTGTAATCAGAATCACATATTAATTATTCACCAAAATACGTACAAAGATAAAATAGACAAAAAACTGTTTGCAGATCTACCCAATTCCGCCCCCTTCGACCCCTCACTAAACGTGATCCGTTTTCAGACTGAACCTGTTTGACCCATTATCCAGCACACATGAACCACCCATGTTGTCACTAATATAACTTGAATTTTATATATTTATTTTGGCAGCATTGGAAGCCTGGGAGAATCAGGCACCTGCGATCAAGTGTATGATGTGATTGTTCATGGGGCAATTCTGTCTAACACTGAAAATGGACTCAGGATCAAAACATGGCAGGTACTTTTAACTTTTGACCTCTTCTGTAACAGTTTCTTAGTGGGTATATAATGTTAATTAGCTTTTTAACAAGAAAAGCTCTATCGGACCTAGCATATCAGTTTATCGTCTCTTAGTGATATTCAGATTTGGTGACATGTAGAGGTGACATTTTAGATCAATTTATTTATAAATAGGTCGACTTGGTCTAACGGGTCGAAAGTTGTCCAAAGCGTATTTTTAAAGCATAAAATCTCTTAAATGGCTTATTTAAGAAATTAGATTATTACTGTAATAGTATAGTTTCTATAATCATATTTAACATACTAATTATTTATCAAAAATGGTCAAACAAGGTGTACAAAAATAATCCTGTTTATTGGTGTTGCACAACTCACTCGACCTCCACATTTTGCTACCTCTACAGACTTGTTTACTTAATGAGTCATCTCGTTCTTCATTTTAGGGAGGTAGTGGCTTTGTCAGCAATGTTACATATGAGGATGTGTGGATGGAAAACGTATCAAATCCAATCATAATCGATCAATATTACTGTGATTCAAATAAGCCATGTCCAAACAAGGTACATATTATTACCCAAAGATCCCAAATAATAAACAAAAATGCAATATTTTGAATCCAAAGACATGGAGTTTATTTTTTTAAAATTAAAAGTTGCATTTTATGAAATTTGCAGACTTGTGGTCTTCATGTAGAGAACATTTCCTTTGTGAATATTAAAGGAACTTCAGCTACTAAGGAAGCCATAAGATTTGCATGTAGTGATGTTTCCCCATGTGAAGGGTTATATTTGGAAGATGTTGAACTTGTATCAGCCTCTGGGGGTATCACAACCTCATTTTGTTGGCAAGTCAGAGGCTCAATTACATCAGGCACTGTATACCCCCCTGCTTGCTATTCAACTTGTAACAACGCCTTCATTAACCACGCTATTTCATCTACCCCTAATCTTCTTCAAGCCATCTAGTCAGCAGCTTTTAGCTACCCAAATCAATTCAATATTAACTTGTCCATTGTACAACGAAAGTTGTACATTGTCCTTGATCTTCTGCACCTTATGATTAAAAATCTTTATGTTGCCAAAGTTTAAAGAAACCCAAGTTGCCACTTGCTGTTTTATGTATTTGATTTAGGACTGCAAACGAGTCAAGCTGTAATCGAGTTCAAGCTAAAACTCTAGATTAGAAAACGAACTAGAAATTCATAACGAGCTGAGCTCGAACTTATAAGGGCTCGGCTCAAGCTCTTACTGAACTTTTCGAGTTTTATATATAAAATTGAATTTACAAATGTTTGATTAATTTCATTGGGGTTAGACTTATATATACTTGTTTTTAAGTTATGGTCAAGTTTTGTTATAATTCTAGTATTCTACATACGATTAAAATTATCTTTGTTATTTAATATACTTTTTCGTATATTTGAAATAAGTTTGGTTATTAAAAAATTGTGTTTAAATAAATATTCGAGCTTTTTCAGTCGAATTCTAGCTGATCTTGACTCCTCCTCGAGCCCGGCCCGAAACTACATCATGAAGGCTCGTCAAGCTATTGAGCCTAGCTAGAGGTTAAACTAAAGTAAACCAGCCAAGCCTGAGCCTTGTTGAGCTCGAGTTTGGCTTGGCTTGATTGCAGCCCTAATCTATCTTGTGCAGGATGCAAAATGAGTAAATTTTAGGTCAGGATGGATTGATACATGGACAATTGTTTTCCTTTCTTTACTGGGATTTTGTAAACAACTATTGTATAAAATATATGATTAAAAAAGCCATAATTAAAATGACAAAGTAGAATTTTTACTAATAGAACAATTTAGGAGGTTGTTTTGGGCTGCGTTTTAAAGTGTTTTAGGCCGATTTCTTATTCACCAGAAGTTTTGTTAAACCCATTTGACTGATTAACAATAGACAACACCACAAATCAACCTGTTTTCTCCTAAAAGAAGCTTATAGGAACTCTACATGTTGATTTCTGTATGGAATGCGGAGGATGATAATAAAAGAAAGAAAGTATATCAACTCTTCTGGAGATCATTTAATCCTCTAATAATACATAATCTGTGTAAACTGCAGTAACTTTAGCAAAAATATTTTTAAAGCATAATGCTACATTGCTACCGAACACCAAGCTTAGGACATCCATTAGCTAGTGGCAACTGCAAGTTCTCTACGGTCCTGAATGTTCTTTTAATCATTTTGTCGACATACAGAGTTCCTGCTAGATGATCACACTCGTGTTGTAGAATACGGGCCTGCCAGCCTGAAGCACTCACCTTTATGGGCTGACCATATCGGTCTAACCCTGTAACCTCTACATCCAGGAACCTTTCAACCATTGCTCTAAATCCATCAACACTGCACAAATTATAATCCGTCAAAAGAGGTTCAGGCTGAAACTTTTTCCATCATGAGTCAAACTGGGTCGGGCTGGGTTGACCCTGCAGACTTTTTTGTCCATTTTCTTATAAATAGTTATTTCTTTAAATATGATTTCCAAAACTATTTCATTAGCACAATATCTTAACTTCAGAAAGCAAAAGAACCGTATAAGATAAGAATTCAAAATACAAAAATGAGCGACATTCAACCTGTTTGACCCGTTAGGAATTAACTATAACCCAAATGGCCCACTTATAAATAAATGGGTCCAAATTGCGACCTTCAGTTTAGTTCAAACTTAATCCACAACCAATAACTCACCTCAAGCAGCCTTCAAAAAACAGTGCTGATTTGTTGCCCTTCTTTTGAAGATTTGGATTTACAATGACCTAAAATTTCAAGAAATTCATGACTAATTTTATAATTATATTATCGCGTTGTAAAAGTCGAGCATGGATACTCACTAAAAGATCAAAAGGGCGTCTGTCCTGTGCCTTAGTCTCTTCCTTTGGTGCATATCCTATGTATTCTTCAGTGTCCTCCAACACAATAATCTAAGTAAAACATTCCTCCAATTAAATAAGAGACTTATCAAACATAAAATTATTACAACAAAAAATAAAATCATGTGCTTATGGGATTGCTTTCCAACAGTGATAACACAAAACCATAATCATTGATACCTTGTAGAGATTTAGAGATAATTATGTTCTTAAGTAAGTTAATGAGGTTGTAGACATGCTTTAAACTTGTTAGCATTTTTAAATATGTGAAACAGGGTAATTCTGTCATTTCATTATTTGCTTGTTAAAAGAGATTGACAGCATTTGACTTAGGTATAGTTAGGAGCTAGCTACAAATGGCATATTTCATTTGGGACAGAACATTGTTAATAAAATATTAATGAAAAACTGACTTTTAAAGGAATACCAATTTGGGGAGCAGCAAGGCCAACCCCAGGAGCACCCCTCATGACCTTCACCATGTCATCAATAATCTTCTGGATACGCTCCGACCCGATCTCATCGGGTCGTACATCTCGGGCTGGTTCATGGAGAACCGGGTCACCGGCTGTCACAATCTCCGGCAAATCTGTAATGCTCTTCTTCTTCTCCCCTAAACCTAGAAACCAACCGGCCCGAACAGGACCCGTTGAAGACGAACTCAGATTCAGACCTCTGTTCTTCGTGATAAAACGCTCTTCGACGGCCGATTTAGGAGACAGCTCGTGTTTTACAATCGGTCTGAATTGGCAACGGATAATCGGAATCGATGTATGAAATTGAGTGTTTCTGCCAAGTGTGGAACATTTTCCGGCGAGTGGTGGTGGTGGCGAGAGACGGTGTGATAGACATGGAATACATTCCATTTTGGAAGATTTGCTCCCACTCGAGAATCAAACTGATCGTAGATAATCCCGTTTTGATACCTGGGCCTAAAGTGGATAATGATCGCTCTCCTTTTGGGTTGGGCTTTAGAAATAGTTTTATTTTTCCACTTCGGAGTTCGGAGTCAGAGTGTCAGACTATCTAAACCTAATTGGATTCATCTGCTTATGACATTTTAATAAATCATTAAGCAATTTTTTGAGGTAAATTATACTACCATGAATTTGGCCAACTAGCTTAATCCTACCTTAAACTATCAAAAATGTAACATAGTGTCTTTTACTATGAATTTTTGTCGATTTAGTATTATGACTTTGTTTCATCTTGAATTAAAGTGAGTCACTCACTCTACTAAACTGATCGAGTTTCATAGTATGGTTACTATAATGCATTTTTTAGACGTCTTTTGAGAAAACCCGATCTCTATTTTGGGTTAAAAAGGGCCGAGAAGGGTCAAATGTAGACAATAAACCCGTTAAGCTAGGAATTATCAGTGTATCCTTAAATTATTTTAAACTTTTACGACTCTGGCCTACAAGTAAGTTTGTCCTTTGCCATTATTCATTCTTATAAACTTAAGTTATCTCATTCTTATAATATAAGGACTATAAACTGTTAAAAGATAAGGACTATAAACGTAATTTTAAAGAATAAAGATAAACAAATAAACATAACAAGAGTAATATACTTTTATAGTTTTAAGCTTAACTTATCTTGTTCCTTTTATATACGTGACAAATTAATCAATAAACAAACGATCACAAATTTAAGTAGAAGGGAGACAACAAAGAATTTGAAAAGGAACTAATAAACCTAATGATTTTCGTGCTCTAGGGTTTTTCGAGTTATTCAAGAGACAAAAGAACGAAAACGGAACGAGAGTCTTTTAGCTAATTAATTTTCTTCATAAAACTTCCAATTTTCATACACATAAAGACTAGTTGTAAAAGTTTAGTTTTTGGAGTTAAATTGTAAAATATCTTATATACCCAAAGCATTCTTTAAGACCACTGTACTTTATGCATCAAAAACTTGTGCTCTAAGTATATAGGATATTTTACAAGTTAAGAGGGACATATATGATATTTTTCCTAGTTTTTTTATTAATATATTTTCAGATAAAATACAAGATAAAAAAGAGAGAAAGATAAACGTTACACTTTATTTTCATGTCTGTCTTTTTATGAACCTACTCAGCCTTCTTTTCTTATCTCAAAACTTGAAAACATAATAGAACTAATGTCTAGTTTCCGAAAACATATTCAAGTTATCACTTTGTGGTATCGTATATATCTAATTTTAAAAACTATCATTTAATAATAAATAAAACTAACATATTATTTTATCAAACCTTTATATTTACTTCTCTTGATAAAAAGAAACAAAACTGAAAAAAAAAATGGAGGCCAAAGGGGATGAATACGAATAATGATGTAAAATTGAAGGCGTATTTGTAGGAAGGTGATGTGGATCACCGTCCAAAGGCATGAATTAAGCAACAAGCTAACCCTTAAAGACGACAACCTTTTATTTCCTTCGACTCACCCACACATATATCCTCAAACATTAACATCATCACTCTTCCTCTCTACGTCTCTTTATTTCCACCAATTTTAATAATTTGAAGCCACAAATTAAATAATCTCTGTAGTTAATTGTATTTAACAAACAAAAAAATGAAGGGTAATTAATTAATTCCCTTAAGAAAGTAAAGAAAGAAATGTTTAGATAACGCTAATATCGATAACATAGTGTTGGAGTGTCGGGGTGAAAAAGTAACCACACTCGTTATGTAACCTTCAAATTGTTTGTTTGATGGTCAATCACATGGTTATCCCAATCTTTTGCCATACTTTTTGCAACAACTTGACCTTTCAAGGTTTCTTCCTAATTGCACACATGCACCTATAAATACTAGAGAGAAGTGCACATGATTCTGTGAATCTGTGGTGAGAGCTAAGCATATCTAAAAATGAAGAGGCACACAAAGACACCTCCTTCCTACAAGAATATCAACACAAAGATTCTACAACTAGGGGCTCAAGAAAAAGGGCTGAAGGATGTGGGTTCAAAGAAGACGGTGGTGGGTAGACCACCGAAGATGGTGGAGGAGAACAGCAAGGCGCCAACGGTGGTGGACATAGATCAGAGCGCAGAGGAGTTCATCATGAAGTTTAGAAACCAGTTGAAGATCCAAAGAATGGAGTCCATCGATAATTATCAGAAAATGTTGGCTCGAGGGACATGACACATGATAGGATACACACACCCCTTCTAAATGCTATATAATATCCGGTGTATGATGAAGGATCATTTCAATGTGTTGTTATTTGTTATTATTTTGTAATTACATATCACTTTGAAGTTGTTTTCTTTTAATTTAAAATGAGTTTTTTTTCCTGATTAGGGCTTCTTTCAAGTATCGAGCATTTGCTATATATATTCAGCCTAATATTTATCCTAGCCGTGTCTTTACCATCACCCGCCATCACTTTGAAGTTGAAATATCATTTATGTGAATACATACACCGTTAGGGTACCCAATAGCAGAACTATAATTGACTAGAGTCGACATTTACAAAAATTATCATTTTTGTTAGTATATTTTATAGATACTAAAAATTTTAACTATTTATTCAGTATTTTAGAGAGCAAATTAAAATCAAATATTAGGTGTCTACATCTTCAAGACATGCAATTTGTCTAATCGGCATGTGAAGGATCAAGCAAGTGTGTGCCTAACACTGTTCATGCACAAGGTGCTCATGGCTCTACAGGGTTTGACTTTCGTTGACATGGCACACCCTAGCACAAACCATGCCACAAGCGATACCAAAGTCAAACTCCTTATGCTTTGACTATTTCTTTTAATCCAGATACAACCTCTTAATTTTCTAGAGACACAAATTAATAAGCCTAGAAAATTTAAAATTAACTTAATAATTCATAAACTGCCAATGTCTATATGTTTTGGTCTCGCCTTTTGCAAGTTCTTCCTTTTAGAATATGATATATTTAAAATTTAATTTGAAAAAGTTGATGAATTTTGTTTATTATTTATAATTGTTGGTTTTTTTATCGTGAAACGATCCACGCAAGGTGCACTTAACTAGGGGTGATAATTATCGACACAACATAAATCCGACACGTAAATAAATGAATTTGGGTTGAGCATAAACAAGTTCGGATCATATAAATGAGTTTGGATTGAGTATAGAAGTGTTATGTACAAATCGTATACCTTGTACGTAAAGCTAATGATTACTTATATTTTGCCAAACCATTCATAATGAATAAATTTATAAATGTTGATTCTTCTTAAATCAATACTTAATAAAACATTTAACATTGCTTTTATTTGAACTTCAAACACACAAAGACATATGTTAATATTAATCAAGCTAGCTATTCACAGCTGAACACATGTTCGTATTTGTTACGGTTGCTTCTACTACCGGAACATGAAGCCGGGAGCATGATTGGACCATCTCTCCGGCAATAGGTATCACCGGAAGAATGTCACAGTTGCATATCTCAATCATAAACCCATCTGGATCATGGAAAAATAATTGATCAACGTAGATTCCACCTTCTTCCACCCTCTGTCTCATGTACTTTATTTCCATTTCTTTCAGCCTCTTTTCCACAGCTCCCATACTCTCGCACTGTACACACACTTTCACAAATCATTTAATAGTCACCCATTTGAAAACAAATTCTAATTTTCGCTTCAAAATTGAAAGTTTCGTCATTATTTATTTTCTAATTGAAAACAGAGTATGACAAACCCGCAAAAACAGAGATGAGTTATTAAAGGAAGTTGAGGAATTTTTATTCACCTGGAAGGAAATATGATTATCTTTTGGATTGATTTCAGTTCTCTTTATCAATTTATTCGGGTCTTCGGATTGAATGAGATGTATCCCAATTCCGTAGCTGAACAGCCTAAAAAACGTCCGGCAATGAAAAACAGAGCATTAGAGATTGTAGAACAGCAAGAAAACAGAGTATCATGGATTTCAAATTCAATTGATTGAAATACCAAGCACCATCAAAATCAAGATATCCAGGCCTCTTGACTGGAATAAAGCCAAGAACTTTGGTGTAGAAAACAATGGATTCTTCTACTGAACGACACAGTAGAGAGACGTGATTCAGAGACTTGAGACGCAGAGGATTTTCAGCAATTTCCTTCATTTTGTGACGAAATCTTTTGAACAAAATTTAACTGAATCTTTTATTCTTATCTTTTGGGTTAAAACCAGATAGAATATTTAACAAAATCCCAAATGAAGAACAAACTAAGATGTGATAGAAATGAGATTGTGACTTCGAAGAAGAAGTAGCCTGGATTATAAAGGCAAGAGGAATTCAGCCTGTAGGATTCTGTCTACGTGTCAAGGGTTTCTTCGGTAGGACACATTGGCTCCACGTTGATGACAACTAAGATACGATCTAACATTCTACAAGAATTTAATGAATTTCAAGTCAATATCGGCTTTTTCCTATCTATACAACTTTATCATTCAATATTCACACTTCGTAAAACTCAATATAGTTTAATGAATTTTCACGTCAATATCATATATAAAAATCGAAAATTAATCCAAGTAATATACAAATTAATCCACACTTCATGTCACTCACTATACTACGTACATACGTCCTTAGTAAAACTATATACAAATGCTAGCTCCACTATGACAATTAATCCTAGCAATTCGATCTCTTGTATGTTTTTCTTTGACCAACTAATAATCAAAGTGAGTTAATAAAGCATGTAAATTTATAGGTTGGATTTTAAAAAACGAGTAGAGTGAAATTGGGCTAATTTTCATTTTTCCATTAATTTGACACTTATTTAGCATATTATATTTAACAACCATATATATTTTAAATAAATGACTTAAAAATTTAAATAGAACAATTATAATATAGTTTTTTCTACTTTCAAACATTTGACTTAATTCTTTTTGAGTTAATTACACAAATAGTTTACCAAACTTCCTGGTTCATAAATTATATCAATAGTTTTTGTGTTAAGCAATTTGGTAAACTACGGTGACTATTTATATAATTAACTAAGTGTAACGTCTATTGTTTAGCGATATTTATTTATTCTTATAATTTTGTAGTGAGATACAATAAGTAGTTTCAAATTATTAATATTTGAATATAGGGGAGGGTTCAAACGATAACTGTTTTTCATACAAGAACTGCGAGAACCAATCTTGACCGTTTATTTTGGATAATGGAATTCATGGATGAAGAGAGTGGGGGAATTGAGTGTGGCAGGGTGCATGTAAGGAATTCATGGGTGGGCAATCCAATTAAAGGAGGGGGAATTGGACGGCTAAGATTGGTTCTCGCGGTTCTCGTATGAAAAACAGTTCTCGTTTGAACTTTTGCCTTTGAATATATACTAGAAGACTGGAGATTATAAAAACTATAATCTCAAACCTCCTATAATTCTTGTAAACCCGTTGCCAAACATACCCAAAACTTCATTCTTTGGTTGGAATTTCAATTCTTAAACTTTTTATATTAATATTAGGAAGGTACCCGCGCAATGCTGCGACAGTAAATAATTTTTATTTTATATCATGTTACTTTTAAAAATGTAATAATATGTTATTCGCGCAATTCAATGTCACAAAAAGTATCGTACAATGTCAGTTTTTTATTTTTTTTATTTGCATCAACTATTTTATTAATTTTAAAAATAAATTCTAAAAGACATTAAAATAAGAAAAACATTTATATTTATGAAATAAGGAGAGCGAAGTTAATAATATTTTGAAAATAATGTTGATGTTGGTGGATAATTGTGTTTGTGTGAGAGAGTGTTTTAGTGTTATAAAGATATTTTAAATAAATAAAAAGTTAAAGTAAATTAGGAGAGATAATGAAACGGTTAAAAGAGGGTATTTTAAAAGTTAAAGTAAATTACGAGAGATAATGAAATAGTTAAAAAGGGGTATTTTAGTACATTCAAGTTACTTAAAATTAAGAGTTTTTAAGGTTATAAATATATTATAAAAGGGTAATATATTGTATCAATCCTTGATGTTTAAGTCGATCATGAAAGGAAAACGTAAAGGTGATTAGCAAGTAATTATGAGGATGTTATTTGTGGATATATACATGTTTGGAAATGAAGATGTTATTAATTACTTGTTGAACCTCCAAAATGATATTTGTGTATATAAAATTCAAAAGTCAAAATTCCATAATTAGTAGTCATGCTTTTTACGTGACATAAACCCTGAAACCATAAAAATGGCGCTACTCACGCTTCCGCCCTACGTATTATTTTACTTGTCTACCCGCCCATTGACAATCTTCTTATTACGTTATTTTATTATTTTATTTTTGAATGCTTAAAATACCTCATCACCCAACCACACAATGTTTTTTCCAAAAAGACTCTACCCATCAAATTTCAATCTTTTCTAAATCGCAACCCACATGAACGATAAATACACACCCAATATTCCCATCCTTTAAAATGTTTGGTTCACCATGACTACCCATTCCACTTTCCAACCCATAAATACTTTTTATGACACGAACCCATAACACCTCACTTCCTCCCCGAAACGTCCACCACCACTTATCCAAGAGACTAATATTTTAATATTTTAATAAAATTATATTTAACACACCTAATTCTTGACCCATCCTAACATTTGACCACTTAACCTAGGCTAAAAAATTAGCCTTTAGCCCCCCCTCCCCCCACCCCAAAAGAAATTTCGTCCCACTCTAGTTGGTGCAGAAATAGTATAAAGGAAGGTTGCCAAGAATCAAATTTAACCGACCACCAAGAGAGAGAGAGAGATAGAGAGAGAGTCTTTGCTTCCACCCCGACAATCTTCTTTCAAAATTTTCAACCACCGGGAACCAATTTTCAACTCTATTCATGTTAGATGTAGCTGGAAGCCCCGAGTATTTAAGAGAAAGCATACCCATTTAACACCATATATCTTCCACTAGCCTTTTAACTTCATTACTCGAAAATCCCAAACCAAACATGTTACTTTTGCTCATATTAACATTTAATATACCCAAAGCAAGGAAGAAGCATTTGAGGAGTAATATGATATTTTTATATTCCTTTTATCCCGTTTACCAAAAATGATCATGTCATATGCGTATTAGAGGTGAATATGTGAATCTATTCTTTACCAACCTAAACCCCTTTAACTAAGTCATTTCATTTGTGGGAGGCCCATTTACAAGAATAGATACTGATGCTGACTTTAACCCCGCCATAATCCATTTCTCCCTCTACAACCGAACCCCATGTGATGCATTGTATCCATAAGAAAGCACCATAAGATTTCTCTATATTGAATTTGAAAATCACACTCTTCCCCTTTTGCTTTCTTCAAATATCCTACCGTTTCATTAGCAACAAGTACACCGTCAAGTATATACCCACCTTTTGTTCCTCACCGATTAACTGACCAATTACCTCTTTGCAATGATTTTTTGAAACAAGGGTTACAAAAGATACATTACAACCATCACTAATCTTCCCATGTTCCCAATACCAATTTAGTGTCTTCAAAAAGTCATTTTATAACAGCATGCGATATCTTTTTTATAAATTTCTCAAAACCAGTTCTGCGCTTAACTAATAAGGTTACTACATAATTTTTGTAATACCCGCTTCCCAATTTGTAATTATATAATATCATTAATGTATCAAATTAATAAATACACTTCTTTTTATTTGAAAATTAGTGTTAATGATAGCTTTTGAAGCAATTAAGGAGTGTTTGGATATGAGACTTGTTAAGAAGGTATAAATACCAAGATTAGGGCACAAAGCCCTAGCTACTTTACTATAGCCACATTTTAAGTGTGAGTTAAGGTGTTGTGTGTGTGTGTTTTATTGCTGACGAAGATAAGAAGATTCAAATTACCATCGTTTTCACATCAAATCACTAAGGAATCATTCGGTAATGATCCCTTACTCTTAGTGATTAATTGTATACGACTTTTACATCATTTGATTGAGATTAGATTGAATTTAATGAATGTTTTGTTGTTCGAAAAAAAAGAATAGAGTTGAGAGCCAAAAATCGAACTTAGATCGTCAATACTGAATATTAATTCAATTAAACACTAGGGGTTTGATAAAATGATGATAGAGGTCTAATGCAACAATAAATACGAAACGAAAATTTAACGATTTAAAATAAAATCTTTTAGACTATTTTTGAGCAACTTAATTAATATTATATATATCTATACTAGTATATAAATCATTTAACATTCTCTCTCCTCCTTAACTTTAAGAGTTCTGAAAATTTAATCAAAACATATTGACCTTTTATTTTATTTAAATTAATCTCATCCACTCAATCTTTAACCATTTCACTATCTCTCCTAATTTAGTTTAACTTTTTATTCATTTAAAATATACTCTCACACAATTCACCCATATCAATAAAATTTCCAAAATCTGATTAACTTTTCTCTTCTTTTCATAAATACAAATCTTTTTTCTATTTTGATATCTTTTAGAATTTATTTTTAAAATTAATAAAATTGTTGATGCAAATAATAGAAAATTTGAAAAAAATGAATATGTTGTTGATGAAAACTTTTTTGTGATATTGAATCGCGCGAATAATATATCATTACATTCTTAAAAGCGATATGTTACAAAACAAAAACTATTCGCCACTGCAGCATTGTACGGGTACGATACTGGTACTGACTTATAATAACAATTATAACTCTCACTCTCCAAGTGGGGTTGCACTACAGCTTGATTTACAAAAACTCATATGTGTGACCCTTGAGAGTGTCATATAACATTGGATGTGACATCACTGCATTGTCTGGTTAAAGCATATTAGCATATTACGTATATTGTAAATCTAAAACATGTTTACCAAAATATATAGTGTAACACATGTGAAGTGATCGTTTAAGAATGGAAACGAGGCGGGTTCGGGGCAAGGATTGGTCCCTTCGTCCTCGTTTAAGAAAATCGTCCCCGTCCTCGCTTAAAAAGCCACGGGGATTTAAACAGGGATCCCCATTTGGTAACCGAGGAAAATCACGGGGAAACGGGTATCCTCGTTTATCATAAACATGTGATTAAATGGGTACTTTTCACCGCGTAGATACTTGTTAAAGTAAAACTGTGATTTTCACCACGGGAATCATTAAGATTTTGCCACGAGTTTAAAAAAATGATTATACTAAATTATACATCATTATCGAAAACAAACATATATGAACCGAAATTAAAGTCTAAAAGAGTTTAAATGCATTCAAAATATCAAAACCAAACAATTCAAATAAATACGACGATTAAAATTAGGTTGTGTGAAAGTGTATAAAGATTTGTATATCTATCTAAAATTAATTTTATGTATATCAATATATATATATATATATGTATATATAATTAAGATTAAATTATAATAGGGTAACCGGGGCCGGGTATCGGATAATCAGAGCGGGAAACATCAAACCCATCCCCATTTAAAATAATCGGGTTTTTTCCCGTCCCTCTTTATCATCCCCGAACCCTTCCCGTTTATGTCGGTTTTCGGCTTTTCCTGTCGGTTTCGTTTTTTTACCATCCCTATTTTTATGTGCTGGGACTTGACCTGTATAGACCAATACTTTTATAGTGTTTTAATAAGCGGAATTGGATGTTCAAAATCTCGAGTATTCACATGGTACACACTATTGTTGGTTTAAATGGGTCGATTTTCTAAAACTTCAATATATATATATATATATATATATATTATTTTATTTATTAATCTCTTAAAATTTTATTGGTGTTTTTTTTACTTGTTGAGGTAATAGTGTAATTATAACAACTTTTAAACTTTTGTGTGCTTTTAACCCATTTTCATTGAGTTTCTCTTATTAATTATAATTATTGTGTATTTTATTAATATGTTTTATTTCTTTGAGATTTAAATTTATTCTTAATTTGCATCGAAGACCTTTGGTCGATACAACCATGCACTAGGAACGAGTTAAATGTCCCACCGTAGGAAGGACTCAGGTTTCTCTCATTTGCTAGCTCTACTACATTATTTGAGGGTTTAGACTTACCTAGCACTTTGAATCTAACATCTATTAGATTTTTAATATCACACAAGCACGTAAGTTAAGTTAAATGGCTAGCGGCGGAAAGTTAAACCAACTAACTTATTTTAGGTGATGGATGTCATAGTTTATGTCATAAGATTTTGTGACATGATAACCTACTTACTTTCAACAATGAGGTATGGGTTAGAGACTCCTACTTGAAGGACACCTAGATCACGAAGGGTTATATATAAAGGGAAGTGATTTTTCTACATGGAAAAACTGATTCATCAAGAGAAATGTGTGATTCATTAGTTTGTATAATAAATAGACGAATTTGTATCTTATGTGAAAGAAACAATTTTCTTATATGGAAGTATTAGCAGTGAGCACAAGCACCAGTTAATTAAACCATAACCGATTTAATAGACAAAACCGACCAAAACTAATCGAACCATTTCTAAAGACAATGGTTTAGTTTCTAAATTTCGGTTAACCGATAAGAACTTATATATATATATATATATATTAAAGTTATATATATATATATTAAAGTTTTACGTATGACATGTACATGAGATCATAGAAATAAAAAATAAGTACTCAAACATAAACATGTTGATAGCATCGATGTTAACTTGTGACACAAGAAGAATGAATATTTATTAAGGGTTTTAATTATAGAAAACAATGTGATGGACTTGTTTTTTACAATATCATATTGCGTGTGGCTCTTGGTCTCAATCAAGACTCTTAAGGAAACTTGACTAGGAAATGCTAGACATAAAACAAGATTGATTCGATTACAATATAGCTTTACAAGAGAATTTTACAACTCAATTTTGTGTTGGTTAGCAACAAATGATATCACCATCTATTTATACTATCATGTCATGAAAACAGACGATCATGATTGTTTTAATCCGGCGGTCATAATACACATCTAAATCTTTCCTATTGTAATGAATTATATACCATATTCTAGGATTTTCCACTAAGCCTTTTGCATATTTAAAGACTTGGAAACACGGAAGATGCTTCTAGATCTTTTATAGGTTTTGAAACTTCAAGATTAGTGTGAAGAGTTTTAAAATTCCAAGGTGAGTCGTTACACCAAGGAGACTAAGTATGTATAATATTATTATGTATATGTGAACTAAGGAGTATGGTATTTATTAAATGCATTTAATTGAATTTTAATTAAAAATTTTGGAACGAGGAGATTAGGCTGTTGATAGTTTATTATAAGTTGGTATTTAATACTGTTTAAATTATTCTAAAACAAATTCATGATCAAATCATCCCAAGTTTGACCAACTATGATCGAGTATGACAGTAATCGGATTCACCTCAGCTAGGTAAGGTCACCTATCTTGTTATGATACTCGCCAAATATTTTTATATACGATTTCTCTTATTTATTTATTTACTTTGTTTCACATGATTTTTTCTTATGTATTTTTATGGCAAATGTTGTTCATTTCCTGTACTAAATTCTTGTTCACTTGACCCAAGATACTAAGCCTATTATGCTATTCGACGGTACCCAATTCGATATGAAATAAGAAAAGCCATTAGAGTACTTAATTTTCTCAAAACTAACTAACTTACCTCTAGTAGCCTTCACCGTCTTCCCCAATTCTTTTTTGAGTTTCGATATCGAGAGTTTGCTAGCCTACAACGATCAAGAGTTCAATATGAAGACACTGAAATCAATCAAAGCCTATCGGTTTTTTATTTCTACGAGACTCTCATCGAAGATCTGTTCGATTTCTGTCAGTGATTTATTCATTATTGTTGACTTGTTTCTACCATTGTTTATTGTTTTATTATGAATCTAAACTTGTTGAAATCAACAAAAATGAAAAACAACACAATTTTAGGATAACCAAAACCTGAACTATGGATACATGTCTTCTTTTGGGTACTCGCACAACAGGTACCCACTATTAACAATTCAATTTCGATTCTTAAAACTAGATACCCACCCCACAACAAGGGGTTGTAAAAAATGGAAGGTCTTAGGCTTATAAAACTCCACGTGGACATCTCAAGTCCAAGGAAACAAAATCTTGAAATTTACTGCCTAGAAGAGAAGAACACAAAAAGGCGCTAAAGTAACGATGATCAGCCCCGACTTACACATGGCGCTCATTCCTACGGCTCCTGTAGTTGCTGCTAGCAGCGCACGGCTTAGCGTTGTACCACCCATCGTACACGTTAGATCCACAAGTCTCCGCCGATCGGCAATTTCGGCTACCCTATCTTCCCCACCACGCGGTGGCAAAGCGGTGGATTGGGTTGAGGCGACATCAAGCTTCTTCGAACAAGATACTAGGCCTATTATGCTATTCGACGGTAATACCAACGCCTCCCGCCACTACTTTTTTGACGCTTCCTTACGATTTATGTATTTATCTTCAGTCGCTTTAATGATTCACTGTCTCTGCATCAGTCTTCGTATAGAGAATTAGGTATTTTCGTACCTTTTGAGCTAATTAATTAAATACGGAGGTTTGATGATAGACAAACTAATGGAAATGAGCTTTGGGTGGCTTTCTTTCTCTTTGATGTATTATTATGGTCTGATAGTGATGGTTATCAGTAGTTGGACCGAAATTTGAACAGCTCACAGCGATCGGTTATATTATTAATTGATTTCTTTGCTTAAATGTTCAATTTCAGATTTCGTAGATGATTATAGTTTGAAAATCATTTTGTATTGAAGTCTGAAATGCTCAGAAAGCATACGCCATATTGTGGGTTGTCTTCTATAACAAGTAGTAGCTAGCTAAAACCTAGGTTTATCTGTCATAACCATAATGATATTTTTGGTTACTCGAAAATAGATAGGTCAACAATGAATAATGCCATCCTTTTCGAGCTGAAATGTGCAATCACCTATAATTAGTGTTGTCAAGTGTTATATGGACATGACTAAGTAAAATTTGTTGAACTCTGGTAGGTGTGTGCAACTTATGTAATGGAGGTGTGAAGTTTGTACGAGATAATGACCGGCAAAGGTTTCTCTTCGCATCCATGTGGATTTCGCTGCTTTATGCATCATTTGAGTCTTTCTACTCTAGCTGTCTCTTTTCATTTTGATTTTACATATTTTCTTCACTTTTTTTCACTTGACTTGGAGTCACCAGTAACTTTTGTGATGAGGAGGTCTTGGGTTTGAGTAATGGAAACACGCCGTCTCAGAATAATGCAATAATGTTATTTAATATGGAATTCTGTTCTCGAGTTTTTTAACGAAGGAAAGGGGAGGGAATGAAAGTGAAGGGAAAGAAAGGGAAGGAAAAGAGATGACTAGGTCGTGTTCTTGAGTTGGAAGGAAAAGAAAGGAAACCCTTTCCTTCCAAAACATCCCATATTTGGGAGGATGGTTTTTAACCAAATAGCCCCTCCCTCCCCCTCCCTTCCATCCTTAAAAAAACTTGAGAACACACACCACTGATTGTTTCCTTCCCTTTCCCTCCCTTTCCTTCCAAAAAATAACTCGAGAACAGGGCGACCGGTATAGAACGAAAGCATTTGTGTATTCCAATATGATGATAGTGAAGATTACAGGTGGTATTTATATAAGATACAATATTACAGTTTAATACCCGCCTTTAAAAAAAAAGAAATATTACAGTTTAATACCTATACTATGACTGTGTACTAGTAAGATACATAAGAGTGATTTGATCTAAGATGCCCCTGCAAGCTAAAGGTGGAGAATAACTTTTAGTTTGCATGGTAAGAAGATGAATTTTGAGGGGTTGGTAATGTCTTTGTAAAGATATTTGCAATTTGATCCGGTTTAGAGACTAACTGAAGTCTAAGATCCATTTAGGTAACCTTATTCCAGACAAAATAAATAAAGAATTTAACATTATGAGCATGAAATTTAGGCTTGGCCGAGAAATACATTGCACCTGATTGTCACACCAAATTATAGAAGTTGAGCATATGCCAAGGTCATGAAGTAAGGCCTAGAGGCTAGAGCCATGTCATTTTGGTCATACTATAGTATGTACAAAGAAATAATGTCTGTGGAATCTATCGCCATGATGCTAAGGTTTCATGACATGTTAATGGACACTATATGCTACTAAGTCAAACATATAGATGTTCATAATTTTTTTTGCTCAACTTAATGTCTTACATTATCTCATAATCAACGTTCACTCCTGCTTATTATATATTATATGCTCACACATATACTGCAACTAGTAGCACACTGTGAATGCACACATGAATCTGTACTTCTGACCTTGTTGATAAACTCTTATTTTGTGGAAAAAGTGGTAGCATCAATTTTACTAAGTTCAGTTGTTTGAAGAACATATTTTTTTAAAAATTAGGTGGTCTATTTTTATGCTGTCATAGGTCCTTGTTGTTCTGCATCTGAATGAAGATCTTGAAATATATTAACGTGGGTCATGGTAGCCTAGTAGGGTTAAATAATGTTTGGTA
The DNA here is from genome assembly GCA_038502395.1 of Dittrichia graveolens. Classification (NCBI taxonomy): domain Eukaryota; kingdom Viridiplantae; phylum Streptophyta; class Magnoliopsida; order Asterales; family Asteraceae; genus Dittrichia; species Dittrichia graveolens. The sequence continues at coordinate 7,385,671 of JARJIL010000009.1, read as the reverse complement.
ACCTGACTACTTAAGTACTTAGGCAGAGTGGCCTGAATAGAATATCACTTTATGAAATGGGCCATTAGTTGCGCATAATTTTTGTGCAGTTGCGTGAAGTACAATGTCCTGTGATCGTGTTTAGCTGAACTTTAAACTTTAAAGCCCTGCATTGCAAAATTGAGAAACCACAAACGTCACAAAGAAATATGCTCTAAGATAAATTTGTTCTAATATTTTAACGTTAACTCTTTATGTTTTTAAAGCCTTGCCTTCATTTTCAGGAGAATAAGATTTGAAGCGCTACAAAGTGATGCAGGCAAGAATCTTCTACGAAGGTCTGGAAGAGCTCCTGATGATATTTCAAGTGTCGTCCTCGTAGAGCAGAATAGGTAAGTTATGCACAAAACCTGCTGTTATAGTAGCCAGTCTATCTTGAGATTGCATGGGTCATTATTAATGGGTGGGTCGGACCTATAGAGTTCCATGTCATTTTTTAGTAAGGGTTAGAATAAGCCATGCTGAATCGCTGAGTCAAGTTTTCATGTAAAGCACTACTTGTCCATTTTGAAAGTTTATATAGGCAATGAATGTGTTAGTTATGGTTGAAAAAAACAAATCTGTTTACAAAAATAGTCTACATCTTTGAGTAATGAATTTGTATGCTACTATGCATTAAGAATATCCTTTGGGAGAATTACAACTGCATTTTCGTTTCAGCTATTTTTGTTATTTGGCCAGTTTGAGATGAACACAACCAAAATGACCCATTAGTAAGAGACTAAGAGAATGAAATTGGCTAGGTAAAATATTAACCTTATGAAGTCATACTGACATGAGACCTTATAACCATTAAACAAAGATTCTGGTGTATTTTAGGTCATATATCAAGTCAGAAGCTGTGTTGAAGATCATGGAGTACATAGACTTGCCTTTTCCCCAGCTAGCATTCTTTCTTCAGCTTGTACCTTTGTGAGCCCTTATCCTTACTAGCTGTCCTCCCCCTACTATTAAAACAATTAATGAACCATCTATTCTCAATTTCTGCCTGTTTCATGCTGCTGCAGATTCATAAGGGATTTTGTGTATGAAAACGTTGCGGATAACCGTTATGCTGTATTTGGTCGTTCAGAGTCCTGTGAAATTTAGGGTCATCGTTGTAAGGTAACTTTTTTTATCCACCATTAAAAGGTACTCTTGCAAATGTTTTCTAGTGTTTTTCATAGGTCATTGTTTCTGTCCCCAATGGCGTAGCTTGCTATCATACATCCTTCTATAATCTTTTATAAAGTTAATATCTAGAGTTGTATGTATTGGAAGATATACATGATAAGAAGCAAATAAAAATTTCTTTACGAATTGAAATTGCGTATACTTATTACACTCGGTTAAAGTAAAAGCATAAACACGAGATAATTTTACAAAGAAACAACTATAAGTAATCTGGGCCCTGCACCTTGAGCCTTATGAGTGTTGGTTCAAGGTTTTAAGCAATCTAAAAAAGGCTTAACATGGGTTGCTCTTCCATGGGCATTAATACAGCTGCCATAAACTTTTCTTCCTGGAATTGCTGACTTGATATACACGCTATCCATCACAATATTTGTGCATGCAACACTTTCACTGCAACTTAGATTTATTACATTGTCCATGCTCGATGTCCCCGCGATTCCTCTATATGTTATGTCACTCAATTTCACAGCTGATGTCTTTATATTCCAGAATAAAATAGAAAAACTCAATAAATTGGGTAAGGATCAAAAACAACTTTCAATCTATTTATGCAAAAAAAATAAAAAAAAGATAAAAGAAAAGAAGAACTTAAATACAATAGCATATTGTGTCACAGATGTTAATTTAGCATGCTTACAGAGATTAGGCAATCCTTTTGAGTGGGGCAGTAGTGTTGGTCGATTATGATAGGGTTATAAACTGCATCAAACTTGATGCCTGTAAATGAGATCTTTTTGGCATATCCACTTCCTCCCTGTCAAATGAAAGCAGGGCGTTAATCAACTTTTATATGATACAGATATATGACAAAGGAAGAAAATAAAAATGTTTCTATTTAGTTGATTTTGCACGGTTTAATATTACCTGCCAAGATTTGATTCTTACTCCAGTTAGTGTTTTTCTCATGGTACAATTGCTGACATCTACATTTTCCACTACATCAGCTCCACCATGTCCCAAGGCTCCAATGCTACACAAAAAGGTAAATACTTATAGGATAATAAACATATTTTATGTGATAATGAATTATAAATCATTCTCAAATTTCTATCTTTGCTTCCATATATCGAAAGGTCTGTAATAAGTGAAAGCTACCTGATTCCATGGCCTGGCCCACACATGATACCGCTGATTTTTATATTAGATGAACCTCCACTAATAGCAATACAGTCATCCCCTACAATTATACAAGATGATTTAAAGAATGGGTTAAAAGAATCGACTTCATGAATAGAAAATACCTGTTGCAATAACGGAGTCACGTATTTTCACATTGGTGGATCCCGAGATATCAATGCCATCTGTATTCGGGCTTGTTTCAGGGGCAATTATTTTTAAATTAGATACGATGACACCATTACAAGTGGTTATTGTGATATGGACTCTTGGGCTGTTTACATGCGTTAAACCATTGAGTCGCAAGCTATTACATCTTTTAAACTGCAATGCCTGTTCATAGAATTAAAACCATAAGCAAACTGACTCATTGCATATTATTTGGACCGAATTGACTTTGTACAAAGAAGCATGGAGTTTATAATCTGGTCAAAAATCAGGGAAAGGATATTGGTTACTTACCACTGGTGCATGACACACTGTGCCCTGAAAATACACGTATTAACATGTAAGAATTTGTTAATTATGAATATAAAGTAAGCTAATTTGCCCTACTAGATTAAGGAAATGAAGAAACTTAGAAATTAGGAACAGCAAATATGATATCTTACTGGTGCCGGAGTACCAATGCAGGCATTTTTCCACCAAATAGGACCTTGTCCATCTAGTCGTCCACTCCCACTCACTGTAAGACCATTCACACTTGAAAAAGAGAGCCATGTATCAATGTGATAGCCTATCCAATCGGTTTTCTTGGTTGGACCAACTATATTTCCCGACACCTGTATTTTACAGTTTCAAAGATATAATTATGCAGAAAATGTTGACATGAAGAACAAGAGTTTATTTTAAGTATCATGTATTCGAACTAAAGTGTCTTTTACACAAATTTATTGCGTCAAATATGATTACTGAAGCTTTTGTTTCGTTAGTAAATATAATTTTGTTAAACAAAATGATATACGAGTTTTAATGTATTAAAAAAACACTTTTGCAAACTTTCAACCTGTTTGACTTGTTCAACGTAGTTTACTCTTATCTTATTTGGCTAACCTTCTCTTTTTTTATTTTACCCTTTGATTCATAAGAGCTTAAACATAACTCTAATTTACCAGTATATAAAAGTAAGACTTATATTTGTCTTTAATTGTTGTGATCTTGTGAATATAACGTGTCTCCTTATTACATATAATAGTCACACGATTCTTCAGTTTGTAGTCTTTTTAGCAAAAGTTCTTGAAAAAAGAGCACTTTTCTTATAATATACAAAACATGCAACACTTGTCTAGACCTCAGAATGTTTACCCACTTTTGTATTCATAAATGTCCTGAATGATAAATCCTTCTAGTTCTACTTACACACACACACATATAAGTTCTGTTATAAGATCAATTTTATACCTGGACGAAGATTCGTGAAGGCTTGCATGGACCACTGAAAGAAGTAGGCTTCAACAAAAACGTCCTCCCTTTCGGTATGACGAATAAACTCTTAGCATTTGGTTGCGATTGGCATGCTGCCTTCCATGCCTTCATAAAAGCCTATATATTTGCATCATTTACTAAAGCATTTTAGTCAACAATATTTTTCTGTTTTTTCAACATAGTATGTACATGATACATCTGTACTGTACAACTGTGTGAAGCATGTAAAGCACTCACACATTTACAGTACAAGATCAATATACATACAATCCACCTATATCTAGAGAACAAGTTTGACTATTTGACTACCGGTGAGTCGTCTGTTTTTCCATCTCCTTTAGCACCATATTTCATCACATCAAAAATGGTGGTTGATGCAAGACTGATTCTTGAATTAGTAGAACTTAAAGCAGAAGAGAACATGCATGTTAGCAACACCAAAACCAATCTCACCAACTGAACCTGCATGAATATGATGCATATTTCATTATCTGCAACACCCCATTTGAATCTTATAATCTGTCAAATGCTTTCTTTTTTTTTTAACCATATTTTCTGACTTAATTGTCCTTATTATCCTAGTACAAAAAGACAAAACAGTCCCTGTACCAAAACCTGCTTAGTTTCTGTTCTGTGTATTTATTCAAGAATCAACAAAAGGGCTTTGAAAATGAAAGAAAACTCACCATTCTACCAATCTGCCAAGACATCCTATGTAATGAAATGTAACCAACAATCAATTCCTAGTATTGTGTCCGAACTGTCATTTTCATGTTTGTATGCATGTATTTATACAAACACGTAGTCTAGGGTCAAGTTAAATATGCATTATTTTATTAGTATATATATAATTTAATATGTGATATAACGACGTAAAGCAACCACTAGGATTACTCTTTTGAAACTAAAAGGTTACGGGTATGATATACAAACCACCTTTTTACAAACTAAAATGTAATGTTACATGTTTGTTTGTAGCATTTGTTAATTATTATAGGACCAGTAGTTATATCATTCCTTACATGTAAGGTTAATTGTTTAATTATTTAAGTGTTTTTCTTTGTACACAACAATTTTTTATCATACACAACAAAAAGTATATGTTTGGACCATAATACTCTTGAATATGTGGTTGAGAAGAATAGTTAGTGGGTTTGTAGAGATAGAAAAGTCATAATTGTTGTGTATGAGAAAAAAGTGTTACAAGCCAATTGAAGACCCAGTAAAACGGCTAGGATATAGTCCAATTTTTTTTAGTTTTACTCTCTTCTTTTTCAAACCCGTTAGTAAAAACTTGTAATGTAATTTATATCCTCAAGGGATCTAGGAAGACGACATGTGTAATCATTATATTAATTACAAGTATGTTGCTTAAAAATGGAAGCTACTTTGGGTGTCTGTTTCTCTAAGGTAGTTTTATTCATACGGACTCTGTGGCAGATTGTGTGTTGTAACTTTGATTAAAGGGATATCTGAGATTGCTTATTATTATTATTATTATTATTATTTTTTGTGTGTGAAATATGATCATGCCCACAAAATATGTTTAAAAAGTTGATTTTTAAAAGAGAGAAAATGATGTAGCAATGAATTGACTGGGCATATAATTGATTTTCAAACCTATGTATTATTAAATTGAGAGTAACTAGTTACTTAAACCGATTATTTCACTACTTACTATAAACCGCTTATTTTGTAAAATAATAAATAATCTAAAACTAAGCAAACCCTAAATAATAGGTGATTAAGTGAGGGGAAAGCAATGCCTTGCTGGGGAGTCACATGGGCTTTTATAGTCTTATACACCCTTCACGCTTATTACTTTATTAGGGCGATTACTGGAGTTTCACAATTATCCATTAAACTAAACAAGCCTTTGGTTCTAATTTAAAGTAACCATTGCTTTACTCCTAACTAATCTTTAAGTCAAATGGTAAACACCCATGATTTAAGGAGAAAATAGTTTGATCTATGTGTATGCCCTTTTTCTTCCTTCTTTGTTTGAGCATCAAGGGTTAATCTCGTGGTTTTAGTTTGGTCGATCTTGAAGACGACAACCCTGATAAGGTGCTAATCGACTCGTTTGCACTATTATGATTGGTGAAATGCGAAACTTAACAACAACATCATCATATAACTTATGGCGTATTTCATCTACTATTCATTTTTCTATCCATCCTTAATAATTATATGTATAAACGCTAGAGGTGACAACATATACAGATGTAACCGTTTTGAGTAATAGGTCATAATGATCCCGGTATAAATGATTTTAAGTTAACCTACAAATGACATTTTGACTTTGCTAAATTCTATTTCATACTATAACGTTACAACAATATCTTTGAATTCTGGAATACGATGATTATAGAAAAACTGGCGACTTGATGAGAGAGAGAGGTTGATGACCAAGCCAAAGTGAATGACGTTGTGTCTATTTTAGATGGCCTATTTAGTCGTGTACACAAAAAAAAGTACACAACTCTCAAACACATTTGATCTCCAGTTTTGTTTTATTTTGCATGTCCTAACAACTAAACCATCATCGTAAGAAAGCCGTTACGTTTTATATAAATCTTATGTATGATTTTATTTTACTTAAAGGTTAAATAGTTTAGAGCAAAATTGTAACTTGTACATGTGTCTAGTAGTTTCGTAAAGAGAGATCAAAATGGGCCATTCTTGACATTCCTTTATGCCTTTCAAATGCATCCAATCCTTGATGTCCGAAGCTTATTTTTAAAGCCACAAAACATTAATGGAAACATGTACAAATGGTATTGTATGTAATCAATCTATGCAATTTTATACTTGGAAACAAAGAGACCAATGAATTTGCTTAACTTGCAAGTAACCAATAACTTGTAGAACCCAACAATGCATATTACTACGTTTTCTTCCGCCGTTATTTCTTGATGTCCAAGCTTTGATTAAGATTCTTCCCCTAACTTTCAAGTTATGATTAGTTAATTAATTACTACTCTCACCCTCAAGATAAACTAGTATAATATCCAAGTGCTGCTACAGTCTCTATATTATTAAAATAAAACATACTTCATTTGTAGTATGTATCAAAACAATTTCAAAATGAACTAATTAACTTCTATGGAAATAACATTAAATATATATTTTTTAATTTTTAACATTTTTCAGTGATTTGTAAATCATCATAAAAAAATCCAGACAACATTGTTTTTTTGTTTTATTTAATTTGAATGAATAAATTTATGATGTAAGACACAAAGTTGCCACTTGCCGGGGACTATTTTAACATGAAATTTAACCACAATAAAATAAAAACTAGATTAACATAAAAAGAAAATAGAATTGATTGGCATAAAATAGTTAGTGAGTTTACAGGTTATAAAATCTCATTTCAAAACACAACTTTTGAGTAGTTATAATTTGATCTATGTATAATTATGATCTGTACCACAATCAGCATTAACTATTTTGACCGGCTTAAAAAGTGGTTAGTATGGTGGTGTTATTTTGTACTTAAAACCTTGATCAACCAACTATTGCTTTAGAAAGACAAACACACACGGGTTTTTTGAGGAAAGAAAAAAGACATACGCCTTGTAATTTACACACGTATCAGAACAAGACTTAAATCCTCAAGTCCAAAAAAGAAGAAACATCTTAAATCACAACTTTATATCGCTAAGTCAAAAATACTTTAGTCACACATATCGGTCATTAGCTATACATTTATCTAAAGTGGACTAGAAACTAAAATTATTTGGTTGGGTAGCACACTACACCTTAGACGCACCTTAGATATTGTTGGACCAAAAGCGTATTGGGTGAACAATTATAATTTTGGCCCCCTTTCTAGTATTTACATATTTATCAAAAGAAAAGGAAAAAGGAGAAAGATTTAGATTGGGGCCCGGCCCATTTGATCCAAGTCCAACCCACGTGAACCATAAGTGGAGGCTTCATAACCATTAAGAGCATGTGTGTAAGGCTATTAATTCGGGTCGGGTTTATGTTATTGGGTTCGTGTCGTTCGGGTCAGTTTTGTGTCGACTCAATTTCGACCCATTTATTTTTGTGTCAGATTCGGGTCGTGTCAGTTTTTTTCGTGTCGGGTTCGTGTTGACCTTCGGGTCGACCCATTTAGGCCAAATGTCATCAACGAGAATTTTTTCGGTTTTCGGGTACAATTTTCGAAACCGGTTTTTGGGTACGCTTTTTGAATACGGTTTTCCGTTTTAACTACGATTTTCTTTATCAATATATCAAATTCCATGTTTGTTTTCCATCGTTCGGCACAAATTTCGAAAATGATTTTCATTTATATTCTAACTTTAATAATCAATATTCGTTTTCATTGTATTCGAACTTTAAATTTGGTATTTATTTCAGTTTGATTGAAAATTTGATTTTACTTTTTTATTCGCTTATACAAATTAATATAATAAAAACTATGATGTATTACTATTCTATACAAATAAATAATGTCATCGAACAACCGAATAATATAAGATTATTCATCATTAAATAGAATTATGAATCGATACAAAATACTAAAGTATCACATATCAAATAATCAAATGTAAAAGTATCAAAATCATATAGTAAAAATAACAAATACTAAAATAATGTACTATCGTTTTAACTATAAATCTTTTATTGTTTATTTTGAGTTTTTAACGTTTAAGGGTTTTGTACCTTTTTTGGCGGGTTTTATTGTCCTAAAATGTCACTCTCTTATTTGAATTCATAATCTTCTTTTCAAAATTTAAATTTCAAGTATTAAAGAAAATTGTAAAATGTTATAGTTTTACTTATAAACGGGTCATTTCGGGTTGGCGGGTTGACCCTAAACCGACCCATTTATTTCGTGTCGATTTCGTGTCAACCCGCTTTTGACCCGTTTCGGGTTCGTGTCACTTTTTTCGTGTCGGGTTCGTGTTGAATTTCGGATCGACTCAGAAATTGCCAGCCTTACATGGGTGTACTCCCACTCCTCTTGAAGCATCCTATGTTTCAAGCGACATCAGCATAATCTATCATATGTTTTAGTCTTGCTTAAGCATCAGTATTATTCATGTTTCGCACGCTTCAAACTTTTTTTTGTTTTAAATTAATTATATATTATTTTTTTAAGTTTTATTATTACGAAATTTAATATAAAATTACAAAATTAGATTATAAAAATAAAATAAGATTAATAACTAGTTCTCATTAAAATAAAAAAAGAGTACATAAAAGACGGAGTTGGTTGACGGTTTTTTGGTTGAGATGAATTTGGGGTGTTTGAAAAGGATTCCATTTGAAGTGAAAATGTAAAAAAAAAAATAGAAGTTTTATAAAGTTTGCAGAAAGAATAGGTAGAAGATTGTGGTGTAAAATAGTTAAAAGTAAAGAGTTTATATAAATAGTGGGTAAATAAACTTTTTTTATAAATTTGAAACGGTCATTTGACCATTGGTGAGAGTAAATGATCTCTCTCTCTCCCCCCTCGGTATCATCGGCATTCACTCGCCGAATGAATTTCGAAATGCTCGGTACCAAACCCATGAGGGTGGTGTTCACTTGCGGTACCGAGTGCCACATATGCCATGCCGGGCCAATACTGAATCCACACCCCATGCTCTAATGATTAAACTGATCATGATCTGATTTCACCCGAAACCGGCCTAGACCACCACAACACCACTTACATATATTTTGAATATAAGACTTGACATATGGAAGATTTGAAGGAGCTCAAAGCCTCAAATGTTATTACACACATTTAAAGTAGCATAAATATTACATGAAATACCCACATAAAAAAAGAAAAAAACTTACAACAATACTCAATTTCACCTAAATGGGGTATAAGAAGGTAAGATGGAAACAATCAGTTTCTCAGAAACTGTTATTGTGAAAATATCCGACTAATATTACATACATTGGAATGCAATATATAACAATTGCATCACTTCTAGCCTTGTAAAATATAATAAAATGATGATCTAGTTAAGGTTTAAGGCAATTAATAGAAGGTTTAACATGACTAGCTCTTCCATGGGCATTAACACATTTTCCAAAAACCTTTCTCCCTGGAGTTGCTGAGGTGATATACACTTTATCCATTACAACATTGGTGCATGCCACACTCTGACTGCAACTTAAGTTTATTACATTGTCCATGCTTGAAGTTCCCATAATTCCACTATATGTTATATCACTTAACTTCACAGCTGATGTCTGTGTATTCAAGAATATTTAAAAAATAAAAATAATTTAACAATGGGTTCAAAACAGCTTTTGTTTCATAACTTATATATATATATATATATATATAGGGGAAGGTTCATTTGAGAACCGTTTTTATTGCGAGAACCAATCTTAGCCGTTCATTTTGGATAATGGGATTCATGGATAAAGAGCATGGGGGGATTGAGTGTGGCAGGGTGTATGTAAGGAATTCATGGGTGGGCAATCCAATTGAAGGAGGAGGAATTGGACGGTTAGGATTGGTTCTCGCGGTTCTCGCAATAAAAACGGTTCTCAAATGAACCTTTCACTATATATATATATATATATATATATATATATATATATATGTATATAAAAAGAGCTTAAATCTATAGCATATGCTTACAGAGTTTATGCAGTCCTTTTGGGTTGGACAGTAATATTGATCAATCATGATAGGGTTGTAAACTGCATCAAACTTGATGGCTTTAAATGAGATCTTTCTTGCATAACCACTTCCTCCCTGTTGAAGAAAATAGACAAGAGTTCAACTTGTAATTCAGGGGTGTTTGGCATTGCTTTTTAAAAGTGATTATCTAAATATTGTGTTTTCTAGTCCTGCAATATACAACCAGCTTCTAGTGTTTATCTGGTCAAAAAAATTTAGTACATTTTAAGTTGTTCTACTAGTCAAACTTTTGCATGTAACAAGTTTTGAGTTTTCACTTGAATTAACCTTGAATTTTTTTTTGACCCAACTCAGCTTGTCTTGAAATTTAATTATTTTTGTTTTTATTAGATTTTTGTTATTATTTTGTGCCATCAATAAAAAAATTCAACCTAGGTCCACTCTCAATTGTAAAAATTGATTGTGCATGATTATTTTAATAAAATATATATGTTAAATTAATCAGGGGGTAGAAATTCAAGGATTACCTGCCAAGTTTTGATCCTGACTCCGGCCAGTGTTTTAGTCATTGTACAGTTTCGAACCTCAACATTTTCCACCACATCAACTCCTCCTTTCCCCAAGGCTCCAATGCTACATGAAAAATAATACATACAAATTGTTAATATCTTTTGCGTAATAAATCGATATATGATATTCTTAATTAATTAATTGATTAATTAATTTCTCTACAAATTAAAGAAATTTGCTATTAAATTAAATATGTTTATATATATATATATATATATATATAAGCTATATATACACGTACACACCTGATTCCATGGCCTGGTCCGCACATAATACCACTGATTTTGATATTAGATGAACCTCCGCTAATCGCAATACAATCGTCTCCTGGGTTATATATTATGCCAAGTACAGTGTATGTGGTTTAATTAGAAAGATTTTTACGTACGTACAAGTTTAATTAATTATGATCAGAATATATATATATATATATATATATATATATTGAAAAGTTCATTTGAGAACCGTTTTTATTGCGAGAACCACAATTCTCGCAATAAAACGGTTCTCAAATGAACCTTCCCCTATATATATATATCGTATAGTACGTACTCCTTAATTAGTACATGCATGTGTGACACAAACTTACGTACGTAAGTTATATATACATGGGTCATGGGTGTTTATACCAGTGGATCAAAATGGGTTATTAACTTATTTGAGGAACTTAAAAAAAGAATTGAAATTAGTACCTGTTCCAATAATGGAATCACGTATACTGACATGGGTGGAGCTTGCTATATTAATTCCATCAGTATTTGGGCTTGTTTCCGGGGCTATGATACGGAGATTAGTCACAATTACATTATTACAAGCAGTTATCGTTATATGAACTCGTGGACTGTTTACATGCGTTAACCCATTCAGTCGCAACCCCTTGCATCTTTTAAACATTAATGCCTGCATGCATATATGCACATCATATCCATTCATTCATATATATAATTTCAATCAAAATTAGGATATATATATATATATATACACATAATACACACTTACCACTGGTGCGTGACAACTTGTGCCCTGAAATTAATAAATGCATTCATTTGTAAGAACTGGATAGCTAGCTAGATCGATATCAAAATTGAAGAAGACGTATTAATTAATTAAGCTTAGAAATATATTATGAAAAATGTAGATTATGATCGATGGACTGACTTACAGGTGTTGGAGTACCAATGCAAGCATTTTCCCACCAGATAGGACCCTGACCATCTATTCGTCCATTCCCGCTCACTGTAAGACCGTTCACCATCGAAAATAGGAGCCATCTATCAATCGGATTACCAGTCCAGTCGGTTTTCTTGGTCGGGCCAACTATGTTTCCTGAAACCTGTTTGTTACAATACTTACGTTGATCGATCATCCATCCAAGCTAGTATTAACGTACTATATATGAATTGAAGAGATATAATCTATATATCTATATTAGAAAATTATAAATTAATTAATATAAGATTTCCCTCGATCTATATATAAATAAAATTCGCCCCTAGCTAGCTTGATTGCTTCATGTTTGTTTAATTTAATTATTAATTTGTTTTAATTAGTTAATACGTACCTGGACGAAGACTTGGGAGGGGTTACAGGGGCCAGTGAAAGAAATAGGCTTCAAGAAGAAGGTCTTCTTTGCGGGTATGAGTAATATACTCCTCCTCACATTTGGTTGCGCTTGGCACGCATCCTTCCATACCTTCATGAACGCCTGCATGCATATATATATATATATATATATATATATATATATATAATTAAAACCTAGCTAATTAATTAAATTATCAAGTATATATCTTGGTAAAAACTAGAGTTAATTGAGCTCTTATAATATATATTCAGCTTATATAGCTGGTTAATTATATGTTGTGCACTATTGTTGCTCAAGCATAATCATATTAGCTAGCTAGAAATTTGAAATAACTTGATAAAAACTTGGCTTGTTTGTTTGAAATCATAACGGATATAGATATCTAGAGCTTGAAGGCTTGATTACGTACCGGAGAGTCATCGGTTTTTCCATCTCCTTTAGCTCCATATTTTGTCACATCGAAAATTGAGGTTGACACAATACTGATTCTAGTGAGACTAATTGTACCAAAAGCACTGGAGAGCATGCATGATAACAAGAAAATAACCAGTATTGTCACCAACTGAACCTGCAGCATATATATATATGATATATACATGTAATCTTACTATTAGCTCATCAATGATCATCACCTTAATATATATATATATATATATATATATATATATATATATATATATATATCTCAAATATTTAAGAATCTACAAATAACTTTCATAATTAATTAATGAAAGAAAACTGAAACTGACCATTCTGTCAAACTGCAATGATGAGATCATAATAATAATAATATGTAACTGCGAACAATATATCAAGATGTAGTACTATATATATATATGTGATATGTCCGTACGTACTGTCATGCATGTTCATGTGTCTGCACACACACACACACACACACACACACACACACATATATATATATATATATATATATATATATATACACACACAAACTTAAAGACGCTAATTAACTTTAGGTTTAAGCATGCATTATCTTAATTTATAGACTATATATATGATTGGCTAATTAACTTGTTACAAGACGGATTCAAATGATATGTAGGCTTACTTATTTGTAACTTAAAGATCGGTTGTGAAATATTCCAATTACAGGAAAATCTTTATGATGAAAAATTTGCCTACAAACACTTTGGTTTCTGATACGTATTCATGCTTAGATCATTATACATATTTGTTATATAGAGTTACGTTCAATAAAGTCTATTTAAAATACATAGTTCTAAAATTTTAATATTCAATCACAGTTGATTCAGTATACAATCACATGTGAATTAAGAAAAATTATGAAAATGTCACTCCGTCCAAATTTTTAAAATTTAATCTGGACCATTGATGACGTTAATCCAAAGGCTAAAATTAGTCCCTCGGGAGTATGAATTAATTATGGACTATATTAAATATTTTTCTTGTTATATATATATATAATTCTTATTAATTACGAGTACTGCGAGAACCAATCTTGTCTCTTGATTAAAATTAATCAATGGCTAAGATTTTTTAACATCACATTAATGACACATTAATTAGGGGGTATTTTAAGAAAATCAGTGTAAAACCCCAACGTTCAAAATTTCCTAATAAATAAGTGTTATAAAACTGTGAATTGTCTGTATGAGATTACAGGTGTTTTTGGAACTAGAGGGGCTATAACTGCCAAAATAAAAGTTAATAACTATGGGGACCAATGCGACATGTAGTGATACTTGGGATATATATACCAATTACATTTAAACACAACACAAACACATAAACAATTTCCTTTGCTCACCAAGAATTAGAGGCTGCCAATTTTCTCTTGTAACTTTGATCAAGAACAACAAGTTTTAACCATTTGAGCATCACCGAATCAATCTCTATTTCCAAGGTATGATTAGTTTTATGTTCAAATGGGTCAAATGATTGAAGTGGTTGAATCATAGCACAAGAGATGTAATTTATGTTTCTAGATGATTTTATAAGCAGTTTTTGGTGTAGGAAAACATCCCTATGTTGTTTAAATCGATTAAGGATAAAAAATGAGTCAAGAACGGCAACTATGTTTTGCACACAGGCTGCAGGTCGGCCAACTACACGGCCCATGTAGAGATACATGGCCTGTGTAGGCCCATTTTCAGACTAGTTTGCACAGTTTGTAATGGTTAGCTATTTCATTTGTACAGGAAGGTGATTGGATACGTAACTGAACACATAAGCTATTTATCCCATTAACCGATTACTAGGTGAATTTACTACTTATCTTTTATTAGATGTAAGTAATGAAGATATTGTATGATGCATATGTGAATCTGAGTTATGATGTATATATATATATTTATAAAGCGAAGTGTGTAGCTATGCAGGTGGTATAGATATTGAAGGTTAGCAGAGATTGAAGGGGCCTTTCAAACGAGTGGATGTTTACCAGAACGGAAAGTTATGTATGCTTCAAATTTTCTACGTAGAGTAGCAAAGGACTGGTGGACGGTATTACTTTAAAGGAAAAGGAAAGCTCAGATGAAGGCAATGACTTGGCCTCAGTTTAAAGAATAGTTTGAAATTTAGTTCGCACCCAAGGCGAGAGTGGATAACATCACGGAGGAATTCCTTGCTCTACGACAGATGACAAAACATGTGGATGATATCACAAAGAAAGTTCTAGAGATGGCTCGTTTATGTTCATAATATGTTGCTACAGAGCCAATGAAGATGCAATGATATATTTTGATACTCGGTAATGATATCCATGAAGTCCTGGTGACTGCTACTTGTCACACTGCGGTAGATATGATAGATCTTGCTTGGAGAAGAGAACAGGAGCTGATTAGACAGGGGGTTGTGGGTGGAAAAAGAAAGGTCGAACCGGTTAATATACCAAATAAGAGACCATCGTTTGTACCTCAAAGGGGAGGGCCACCTCCCCCACCAAAATGTATGAAATGTGGGAAGATGCATTCGGGAGAATGTAGACCGGGCTCCCAGGGTGTTTTAGATGCGGAAAGCAAGGGCACATAGCAAAAGACTGTGCAAGCCCGTTACAAGAGTGTTATAATTACTATAAACCTGGGCATATCAGAATCGCTGCCCAAGGTTAATAGCGACATGGAGAAGGCCTGTAAACCCTCTACCACCTCTCCGTATCAACAACGGTAGAGATACGAAGGTAGAAGTGCCCCCGACTCAAATTTAGAGCTTTCCAGCTTACGACTGAGGAGGCTACGGTGGAACCAGACGTGGTGGTAGGTACT
Source organism: Dittrichia graveolens (assembly GCA_038502395.1). Classification (NCBI taxonomy): domain Eukaryota; kingdom Viridiplantae; phylum Streptophyta; class Magnoliopsida; order Asterales; family Asteraceae; genus Dittrichia; species Dittrichia graveolens. The sequence goes on along the minus strand of JARJIL010000009.1, from coordinate 7,369,911 downwards.
TTTGTTGTTAACAGTATACCGCTCTTGTGTTTTTTGACTCCGGTGCAAGTTGATCTTTTATTGCTATTTCATTTTGTGCCCAAATTACCACCACACCCACTAAACTAGATTTCCCTCTTGGAGTAGAAATAGCAGAGATAAATCTATTATTGTAAATAATGTATAAAAAAATAATGTAATAGAGATAGATATTTGCATGTTACCCATCAACCTTATTCTAATCATGAAGAAAGAATTCCAAATGGTCGTCGGTATGGATTGGATAGTTCAACAATAAGCTCAAATTTTGAATATGACTAGAAGGAAGAGTAAACCTCAATGGACATAAAGACAATACATAAAAACAAACAACACCGTTTTCATTTGTTTTTATCATTTTTGTATGTTTAAAAAATTGATGCACAAATACTTTTCTTCAAAAAAAACTTGAAGAATAACCCGTAGTCATTAATAAAAATGATGAATTGATCAAAAAAATTGATGCACGACTACCTTTTTTAAAATGGTGAATTCATTCTTGAACATAATGAATTTATTCAACAACACATTATGAACATTCAAGAAATTCAAGAACATATAACTAATACTGACTAAAAAAGAGTTAAATTTTTTTTTTAAAATCTAAAAAAGAACGTGTAACATCCCAAAATGATTTTTTTTTGCAATAGATATGAATTAAAAGTCCACACTAATATGATACTATTAAATGTTGATTACAACCTGGGTAAAAGTTAAACTAAAGTCTTGAATACGAATAACAATGATTGTTAAATACAATTGGAATTTAAAGTGGTTTTGAACGTCGCAGAAGCTGGTTGAGGATGAGCTATCAAACACGAGCTGGAGCCACACCGTGATCATCACTTGAAAAGGTAATTAAACAACAACCATAAGCACAAAGCTTAGCAAGCACTTACTTACAACCGAAAACAACTTATCACGTTATCACATTGTTTCGCATATGCAACATCAGTCATTCTCGCTACCGTAGTAGACGGTCTCACATTTCCGCCACTGAAGTGAACGGTTTCATCATTCCCGCCACCGAAGTGAATGATCTCATCATTTCCGCCACCGAAGTGAACGATCACATCATTCCCGTTTCCGAAGTGAACGGTTTCATCTATTAGTAAGACACATCAATTCAATTAACACATACAACATATTAGTTACGTATATCATCATTTTAAATTGTAAGTGAGAGTGCTCACCTGTTCGCAGTTCAGTCACACAGTTCTTAGTTTATGCAGATGTCAATGTTATTTGAATAGTCAACAAAACTCTATATACAATAATTGTATTATACATATCATTAGGTTTGAAAGTTTCACCAGGTAAAAACGTGTCACTACTAGAAAATAGAGTATCACCAACGGAATTTCCTACGGAACAAATTCTATTGGAAATTTTCCAACAGATTTCCAACAAATTTGCAACGGAAATTGGCATCAGTAGTTATCAACAAATTTCCAATGATTTAGCTATAAATCAGAATCCATAGGAAATCCGTAGGAAACTCAATACAATTTCTAACAAATTTCCTATAAATTTCCAACAATAGAGAATTCCATAGAAAATCCATTGGTAAATAACTATTCTCTTATTTATTAAATTTAATTTTAAAATGTTTGTTTGAAATCCATTAGAAATTAAGTTACTTTTCCAATAGATTTACTACGGAACAAATTTCCTATGGATTTCCAACAATAGAGAATTTCATTGAAAATCCATTGGTAAAAAGTTCATTTGCATAAAGATTTAATCGTTCATCATACTTAAACGTTACTTCAACACAACTACAACATTAATTAAAATCTTTGTCATCAAATCCCTACTATCTATTTTTTAGGGCTTATGAAATAAGTATTATAAACATGAGTTTCCTAATATTTCTATTTTATAATTGTACTTTGAAAAATTATAACATTACATCTACATATAATATATGTATATAAATATTTGGGTTTACTATGAAACGCGAGCTCCGTGCAGTCGCATATCCCGCACTTCCTTAAAAACACTCTTGATATGCATGATCACACTGTGAAGTGTGAACAGTACCGTCATGTGATGACTGGCGTTATATATATGATATGTGATGGCTCTCACAGAAAGTCTGACGTACGTTGCGTGATATGATGAATGGAGTGCACATGTTTTTTTTTTAAATTCTTATATATTAGTACAACGTGCCGTGTGATCGATTAACCCCGTCTATACGGTATTGTGTTTCATATATATTATGTGTGATACGGTGGTATTTTTATCAACTTTTTTTATATGCATGATATTGATCATGTAATAAGAAAGCAACGCCTTTCTAATTAATCCGTACGTTGACTAGCTCTCATAATGTACGTAGAATGTTGAAGAAAAAGTAAGCCTAGCTTCCCAAAGATCGATCACATGGACCGTTATATCACCCTACACTCAACCTTACTTAATTAATTAGTTGGACTTTTAGCCGCGGGTTTACTTTACTTACATTTAATAAACCTCGCGATCGATCTTTACTTGTAATCTCAATAAAATTTTAAAAAGAAAAATGATATATACTTATACTATTTCTTCTTACTTCATCATTCTACTCATATGGCATGTAGAGTACATTAAGGGGCTGTTTGATTAAAACAAAATTATTAAACACCGAACAATTTATGGTCTGAGTAATTCAGAGGCTCGGAATGAATCTGTCTCTGAATGTGACATGATGTTTGATAAATGTTTTGAATAACAATCTGAATAATGCAAATTAACATTTTAACAATAATAGTGATATATGATATGATATGATTGTTTAACAAGACAACGTGTGAAAGAATGAGTATTATGGTTAAATACTTGGTGCTTAATGATTCAGAATGTACTTTAAGACAGAATGATTGAGCAGCGCTCTTCTGTTTCACTAAGCACAGTCTTCATTCAGAGATAGCAATCAAACACACTGAGCGCTGAATGATTCAGCATTCAGTGCTTAATGGTTCCAAAATTAAGCAACAAACATACAGTCCCTAATTTTGTTTTCACGCCTCCTCTATTGATTTTAACATTTGAGTTGATATTGTGAATAGGAGAATAAGTAGGACCAAAAAGTAGAAAGATATATCAACTTTCGTTAAAAAATGACTTTTCTCCAACTTGTTAAAAGGTTAATTAATGCCCTTCATAAAAGGAGACGTAGGTGTTGTTTGTTTTCGAAGACATAAATGTCTTATGTCTTATTTCATGTTTTCAGGAGAAAATGTGATTTGGAAGGTCTTAAGATTGAGAAGGTCTGCGAAAAAAAACTATAGATTTTAGCTTCTCAAAATAAGCAAAAATAAGACAGAATAAAGTCTTATGTCTGCGAAAAAACAAACAACCTTATTAGAAACGTCTGCGGACGCACAGACGTTTCTTTGAAAAAACAAACAAGCTTATCAAAAACGTCTGCGCACCCGCAGACGTTTCTTTAAAATAAGGTCTTATTTAAAAAAACAAACAAAGCCGTAATCTCCATCAGTCGCACAACGCATTGTATATTATACTAGCTATCTGCATATGCTAGCTTGCTTACAAGATCATAATAAATCTTTAGATAAAATTTTAATTAATTAATAGTATAAAAAACAATTATATACGTATCTTACACGAGGTGTTGATCTAAACTAACTCTACCAATTGTCATGTTTCCGATACGTATATGGATAATTAAGTTAACGTGACAATATGAATGACTAACTTTGGTTTTCGAACATTTTTGCGGGTATGAATGGCTATGAAATCCTATTTCATCCTAAATCATTTGTAATGTTTACCGTTTTGTGATAAAATATGTGAAAATATAACGAACTTTGTTAAAGTTATCATTATACACAACTACCTTAATTTATTTTGCACCTAAAATAGAAGTATAGAACCAACTTTTAATTTCATCGATGTTCAATTTCCGGTGATGTTTCCTGTTTCTGAAGACTCCCAGTTTACGGGGACCAAAAGCACTTGTTTTATTTATTTTTAATTTCTTTAAGTCGATTGCGATCTTTGTTTGTGATTTCTGATAACAATTTATGTTAATATCTGTTAGATTCTTATTGTTTGCCATTCACATAAATCAGGTTATGTTAAGAAATCGGCTATTGTTTTTGATTCATAAGCATGCAATTCAAATATTGTTCAGATTAGGGTTCATGTGTTAAGACTCATGGCATCTGATTCCCGATTTGTATTATGTGTTAGATTCACGATTCCATATTTGTGTTTAGTTATCGATTATGAAGATGAGGGTTTGTTCTCTAGATCTTTTGGGTTTGATTTTAATTTCAAGTATGTTTCTATTTTTGGTTATCAATATATATTCTTGAACATAATGAATTTAGTCAACAACACATTATGAACATTCAAGAAATTCATTAACATATATATAAATAATATTGACTAAAAAAGAGTTTAAAAAAATCTAAAAAAGAACGGTAACCTGATTAGAAAGTTGATCATTGTATACAATAAATCAAAATGAAAAGTTAGTTGTATATTTTAGTACGTAATAAAGTTGATTTTAATGATAACTTTGACAAAATTTATTGTATTTTTATATACTTTGCCCTCATTTTTTAATCTATCTTCTATTGGTTAATTACTCTATTTTGTAGTCATCCTTTAAAATTTTAGAATTAAGTAGACGTGCTGATCGTTTAATTTGACTAACTTAAATAAAAAAATAGTATCAAAACCGGTAACTGTAATTAGTGTAACATTTTTCTTACCCTTTATTACTATTTTCAATGAAAAAGAACAAGTCAAACAAATGTCCCACTGTAAAAAAAAAGAATTCAATTGCTCAAAGGCGAGCTTATAGCACCAAAATTCATTTATCAAAGAACTTGTAATTTTTAAATTACACCTTTATTATTTTAGTTCAAACTTTTACTTTTTAACTTTTAGCTTTCCGAGCATTAAAAATTCGAAAACTGTAATTTTTAAAACATTAAAAATAAAATAATTTATAGCTACAAGTGGAGTCTTATTTAATTTATTATTAGGGATATATAAATAAATATTTAGTTGTACGTCTTCTGTTACTCTGTTACGCTACCTTCATATGTGATCAGGGAATGCATTTATCATAATTCACGATAGCAGATACATTAATTTGCAAGTAACCAATAACGGTGAAGGGTATACTCACCCCCTTCATCTCAACGTTACAATTATTATATCGATTTTTTCCATTTTTTATTCCTATCTTTATATATTATTAAAACCTTCGTAGTAGTTATCATTCTATCCCACTCTTTTAATAATTATTTTTATTAAAAAATAAGAGAGAGAACAAGAGAGACTGGATGTGAGATAGAAATACCCCGGTGGCTTTCTTGTCTTTGCGGGATGAATTTTGACCATCCCATTAGGGTGAGGGGTGGTGTTCCCGATTGGAGAATATTGAACGTTTCAACCCTAGTGAAAAACAATATACTTCTTTCGGCCTAAATTATACATGTAACCAAACATAAAAAAGAATTAAAATTTTCTTTTCTACTCAAAAGTTTGATATTTTAAAGGGAAAATTACCGAGAAAGGTAACTAAATATCGAAAATTGTCAATAAAGATAACGTCTAATCTTTTTGGTCGAGAAATGATTATAAATTTTAATTTGTAATAAAAAAGAGTATAATAACCACTTAGACCTAACAAAAAAGTATTATAAATTTAAATTTGTAACAAAAAAATGTATAAATTTAACGCATTATACCCTTTTTTATTACAAATTGAAATTTATAATCATTTCTCGATCAAAAAGATTAGACGTTACATTTATTGGTAAATTTTGATATTTAGATTACCTTTTTGGCAATTTTCCCTTATCAAAACTGATATTTTAAGTATTTTGACCACCTTATATTTATAAGTATTTGGACTGCATTTAGCTGGAGGAAACGTTTTCTGTTTTCTTTTTCTAGTATTATATGAAAATAGTAGTGTTTAATTTTTGAGAAAAATAAAAACATGTTTAAATAGAAAGTGAAATTATTTTTAAGAAAAAAAGTGGAAATCTTGTTTGGTTAGAGGTGTATTCTAGCTACTGTTTTCGTTTTCTAGTTTTCATTTTTGAAAATTATTTATTATTATTATTATTATTATTTATTTATTTATTTAAAAGTATTAATAAATCAATTAAAAATATTATTATTACTATCATTTAAGGCTGGCAATTTGTTCAATTTTCGGCACTTCAACTTTCTTAAACAACTTCAAGTTTAATTTATCTTTTCAATAATTCATTTTCCAGTCGCTACTATTAATCTAAGTTTTACATACTTTATACTTTGCACAAGCATTCTCTATCAAATATCAACATTTCATTTATATATTGATTTCTAAAATAGGTTCGTCGTGAGTAAAAGTTGCTTTCAAAAACTGCAAATGTTAAAAATGGATCAATAAAATATAGAAAAAAAAAGTGTAAAAATAATTTTGTATCAAATGAATCAATATTGATCGGAATATATGGTTTGTTTTTGTGATATTTTTTGAACAACAAGATATTTTCATTGTTAACCAGCAAATACAAGATTACACAAGATCAAATCTACCCAAGCTTCTAGTCTTGTGATAGTTTATGTTTGGTGTTGCTTATGGCCTAAGATCATGAGCACAAGTCATGTCGCGAACAAATTAGAGCTATATTTAAAAGTCGTTTAAAAAAAATGAGAACAAATCGGACTTAATAATCATACTGGTCTACCTCGTCAACTGTACACAAAAACTATTTTGTGCTCACACTATATTACACAAAAACAATAACTAATTAAGGGCTGTTAACTATTTGAATCACGCCTTAAGCAATCAGAAGCAAGAATGAAGGCAGCGCTCAGAAAACAATCACAGAGCATTGGTTATTTTGTGCTCACACTATATTGTTTTTGGAGTTAATTAGATAGTGCAAAGTTCATTTGAGAACCGTTTTTATTGCGAGAACCAATCTTAGCCGTCTAATTCCCCCTCCTTCAATTGGATTGCGCACCCATGAATTCCTTACATGCACCATGTCACACCCAATCCCCCCACACTCTTCATCCATGAATTCCACTATCCAAAATCAACGGCTAAGATTGGTTCTTGCGGTTCTCGTAATAAAAACGGTTCTCAAATGAACCTTCCCCTAATTAGATAAATGGTGATGTTATTAATTGCTTTTGGCGGTGGTGGTGGTGATAATCGATGGACTGTGATGATGACGGTGGCGTTTATAGATTTTGAGGGTGGTGGTGACTAGTGAATGCAAGCGAGAGAATTGAATTCATTGGAAGATCATAATTAACATCTTCATTAACTTTAAGAAACTAGGTTTGATACGTGTGACATTTAGGGATTTGCATATGCAAACTTGTGAAATGCTTTGTTTGGTTTACAGGCGAATAGGGTATGATCAATACCACAAAATACATTAAAATCACCGATTTGGAAATCCTACTGGGACTAACTCGTCTTAACTTAATCCTCTGTTATGCCATGTAATCAAAGAAAAGCAGGAAAAGATGATATCAGGAATTCACATGGTTCAACCAAAATGGTTTGACCTATGTCTACGGGCATGACCCGAGATATATTCTATTATTTGACTGTTTCAAGTGATACATTAAGAACAGTAACTACAAATATTTAGAACATTAACTACAAATATTTATGAACAAAAAATATAACAACTATTATGCCCGGCCCATATATCAAATGTTTCATGAGTTCATCCTTTCAGGTTCATGATTTCGATTTCAAGCTTCTTTCCATTGTTCAATTTAGTTAAGGGATGTTTGGTTCTTTGATGCATATGAATCAAAATCAGACTAAAACTGCCATGTTTAGTTGCATTGCATGATCACATCCTTCAAGATCAATGCTTAATAATACATTCTAAATATCTTTACATATGTATACTTTGTTTTGTAGTGTGCTTAATAATACATCCTGCATTATTTCAACATCAATGCCTCAAAATATAATATCATATTAGGCTCACGAGCTTAACCGACCCTAGTCTTAGACAAGAGTAATTCTATCATTTATCAACATATACATTTTAAATATCATTTTTAGTTGGACTAATTCCAATTTATTGTTTGTTAGACCAAACCCAAAATGCACATAAAAAACCGATTAGAAACCGAAACGGAAACCGAACTATTTTGTTATACCAAAACCTAAATTTTTCGGTTTTGATCTTTGATTTTATACAAAACCTCCGAACCAAACCGAACCGAACCGTTTGCAACCCTGTCATCCAAAACGTAGAAGATCTTAAGGATAACCTAATGTATTCCATAAAACACAGTGGAATGCCAAGATTTAGATTCTGCAAGTCCAATTTCCCCTGTTTTCACTTCATAGACGATTTTGACGAACCAACACCAGCAGCAGCTACGCCATAACCAGAACAGTAATTGTGTCCGTACCACATATCGGCCGGAATCCAATCGCCATAATCAAAAGACACCGCCCGAGTATTGTAGCCGTATACCTCCACTCTCTCCGGCATCCATCCGTCAATTCCGCTTCTGTACACGTATATGTAACATATCTCATACGTACATGGACCGTATACCTCAAACGTATCTGCCGAACATCGCTCGAACGTCATCGTTGACGGATCGTCTATTCTCGGTGCGTAAACCTAGAAATCATCAACATCATCATCGGTTAATGAATCATCTTCTTAACTTTTAGTTCAGTTTTTTTTTTGTTGTATATTTTAAACAGGAAATCGGACCTGATTGCCGTATGCATCGCCAAAGGAGATGCTGATTTGATCTCGTGTGTACGGAACCGAAGAACAGCTCGTTACGATCCTTACCGTGAAAGAACAAGTTCCTTCATTCTATGAAAATCAAATCAGGTTAGTGATCGAGATTCTGCTTTCAATTAACGCAAAAAACGCATTAGGAACGAACAACTTCTCACATTATGATAAAATAGAAATAAGTTAGTAAAGTTCCATACTCAATTTCTCACATTACTTAACAATTGAAGAGGCTAGTAAAGTTCATTAACCCCAATTTTGGAAAATCAGCAACCGTGCTATGAATTAACACCGGATTTACAGAAATTGGAATACATACCTGATGATTAGCTAGGTTGATCTTAAAATTAGGGTTAGGTAGTGGTGTCTTGATGGTTGATATTGCATGAGATGTGGTGGAGATTAGGGCACACAGCACAATGAAACACACAGCTTTCATCATTCTCTCTAAAACAAGAAGAGTGAAATGCAGGAGTTGATGACATTTGTGTTCGCAAAGCAATAGTCATCCAGCATCAATTAGCTACTTGACAAACTACTGTTTTTTTCTCTTGGGGTTTGGTACTCATTGCTAGTCCTAGTCAAATTACATTTGTCTCCAAACTTTAGGTATTTACAAGATAGCTAAGCCCAAAGGGGTAACCCAACAGTAAGGCTTGAAATTTGAAAATATTTAAAAGAAGACCCAAGTTCAAATTCTCATGGCCCATCTTTTTAGAGCTACCCACAACTTCCAAAATCATAGGAATGAAATGGTTGGTTATGTGAAAGGTGGTGATTTTAGTTCTATAACTTATACTGAATGGATACTTTTTGTTGTATATAAATTAGCTCCGTATATGAAATTATGCTTTCTGTAACTCTTTGGATTAGTGACGCTTGAAAAGTGAAGTCGATAATCTCCAAAAAGAAGAATAAAAGAAATTAGACGATTAGCTTTTTTTTTATTTGTTGACATGTCAATTTCTACTTTCCAGAATGCAACACAAATTCATTTCCAAGTAAAAAAATAGTACATGCAACCACTATTTACCAATATAAAAGGTTCTGTGAGACTCTTCTAAATAGACATCATACATGAGCAATCCAATTCTCTTACAGTTATGAATCGAGACTATTATTAAGCTAATCTGATAGAAAAAACTAAATAATTAGCTATGAACGTTTTGAGCTATATTTCTTGAAGCCACCCTTATGCAAGAATCTTTTCGACCACAGTACTTCTTTGGAAGTTTTCGTTGGCACCAAATACTAGATTCTTACGGTATAAAAGATGACATACTTTTATAATATTGATCACCATGTAACTACTTCTGTTGCAATGATCATCATATATGCAAAAGTAAATTTCATATTTATCCTTATTTCCTAAAGTAAATTTCATATTTATCCTTATTTCCTAAAGTAAATTTCATATTTATCCTTATTTCCTACCATATCAAGTATGTATCTATCTAAAACATATACATATAGGATTCGATTATAAAGTATGATAGACTATAAATTTTGTTGATATGGTATAACATAACCATCAACTTTTTATATAAGTGATCATTATATATAGGACTAATCATACAAATAACATACAAAGCTTGAAAAAAATGTATACATTATTCAATAACTTTTAATTGTTTCATGAAAAGGGTGGGTTGGTAGATGAACATTGTTATTATTGAAAATGAAGTGTTACAAGAATTAACTATATCGGTATTTTAATGGTGTCGTTTTCCTATTTCAATACCTAATCTGATAGTTTCACCCAATATTTGTTACTCCTATGTTTGGTGGTTTCTTAATAGTAACTTTATACATGCTTTAATGTAATGTCATTTTTTAGTACTAAATTATAAATTATGAATAAATATGTTAAATCTAGTTAGACCGAATTGGACCCCTTATTCGTACCCCTTGCACATGACCCGAAACAAACAATATACATTATTGTACCACTCGAGCACACTCATATCACCTACTTCTTGTCGCTTACCTTATACATTTTTTTCATTGTATTTATGCTCCTTTTATTTCTAAAAGATAATTAGATACATATATTAATCATATAGGGGAAACAAATTAAGTTCTACATAGAGTAGAGAGAACAAAAGTGATCTAGAATATTGTTAAAAAACCTCATTAGATAAGTGCAGCGGTATCCGGTGTATAATGCATCTTCTATGATTTTAGATTCAAGCTCTGTAGTAGATAAAAGATTTATAGTTAGAAGTAGAATTATTATGTGTATTCTGGACTTCTGGTGTAAAAAAGGAAGATAAAACAACGGTTGTTTACATACCGACTTTTATTACTCCTATCGAGGCCCCAAATTTCTTGTATATCATTTAACTCCATCATACTAGGCTTGAGTTTAGTACTGGTCTCGATGGCAATTAGCTTTCTTAGAAGTTGCTATCATGATGTCTTAACCAATTTGTTGTGTTTGAACCGATTCATAATTGGGCTTTTGGCCTATTTACTTGTTTCCTTGGGTTACACCTTAATGAGATATCGGGGATATTTGGTAGAGGGAAAAGAAATTGAGAGAAATAGAAATGAAAATAGGGGAGAAATTGAAATGTGTGGAGAATTGGAATTGATTTTCTTGTTTGGTATCATCAAAGAAATGAAACAAAGAAATGGTGGCTCGGGTCACCGGACGGCGGTTGTGGCGTTGGTCGCCTCGTTGGACGTCGACAATGATGAGTAGAACGTAGGAAACACAGCGCAACCGGACATCAACCATGATAAGTAGATATCGGTTGTCATTTCTCCATAATATGAAGAGAAATGAAAATACAAAGGAAGGGGGATGGAAATGGGTAGAGAAACGTCGTCATTGCACAACTGCCCAAATTGGTGCATTTGCTAAAACAACGTTTTAAGCATAAAATCAAGTCATATTTGGTGTCTAACTTTTACCAAATAAATCCTTACAATACGATTCTCATCTTATATATACTTGGCAAATTTGTTCATATCATGTTTGAATTTTTTTTGGATGAAAGGACACTCAGTTGATTATTTGTTTGATTGTTTTTCCGTTAATAGTTAGGAATCCTGAATGATAATTTGATTTATATTTCGCTTGACTGCTTCTGCTAATTAACTATATTTAAGAAGTTTGACTCGTTAATTGTCTTGGAAACATAATATAATGTTGGTTTTATAACCATTTGCACAAATGATATGTTGCTTTTCATTCGAATTTGTGGTGGCCTCTTAGCTAGTTCGGGAAGTGCCCTCTACTACATTGTTCTTTTTTCTTTTGAACGTTAAACACAAACATCCATCAAACCTCACGACTGGACTTGAATTCTCAATCTTTAAGAGAGATGAAAACCTTAATCCCACCTTGATACTAAGTTTTTGAAAAAAAAACTTGATTTGGCGGGGTTCATTAGATACAAAGGAAGACTACGTTGTTGGTGTTACAACTTACAAGCTAAATATGCATTTTCCATGTGGTTAATATGGAGAAGTGGGAATTGGTTTCTTTTGCGAATGAAGATGAGGCGCAAATATTAAATTCTAAGGTTATTTAGGGGTTGTTTGCTTGCTGCTTAATAGAACCATTTAGCGCTGCATGTTGAATCAGCATTCAGCGTGTTTGATTGCTACCTCTGAATGAATACTGTGCTGAATGATTCAGCATAATGCTGCCAAATCATTCTACCTTAAAGTGTATTCTGAATCATTAATGACCAAATATTTTACCCTAATACTCCTTCTTTTGCACGTTTTCTTGTTAAACAATAATATCTTATAATATAATATATCACTATTAAGATTAAAGTGATAATTTGCATCATTCAGATTGTTTATTCAGAACCTTTATCAAACAGCATGCCACATTCAGAGGCATATTCATTCAGAGCCTTTGAATTATTTAGACCACATAATCATTCAGGGCTTAATTATTCTGTTTTAACAAACAGCCTCTTAGTCTAAAAAGACTCACTATTTTTTTGGTTTGCTGATATAAAACGTCATCCAATATAAATTGGGATCATAATTCTAATGTTATCTAGTCTAAAAAGACTCACTATTTTCTGGTTTCCTAATAGAAAACTGTCGCTCATATATATTGGGATCGTTGGAATCAATCGTTCGTGTGCTCGTTAGTCTAATTTTTGAGTTAGGTTTTGTTTGTAGGCTTGGAATTTTGGCCATATTTTGTCTCAATAATACAATGTTTAGTATTAAGTCTCCTTTATTTAATTAGGAAAAATTTATATAATAGTAACCAAGTTTAAAAATACTTCATCAAGGTTATTCACCTCTTTATTTTAAATTATAAAATAATTCATGAGTGACATTAGTGAAACACTTTTCAAATTTGTTTACTATTCTATGAAAACTTTCCTATTTAATAAAGACATCTTTTTGTTTTTCAAAAAAATAAAATAAAAAATTGATGGCACTCTTTAAAAAACTAGGACAATGTTAGGAAAAACTAATAAGTTTCACTGATTTAATGATTTAATTAAACATTAAAGAAATTTTGGTTATAGTTTCACCCTAATGTTATTAGTTCTTTCTTCTTATCACATCAGGGTCATATCGCTCTTACTTCTCTTTCCTACTAACTAGTTATACCCTTTTCTAATCTTAGTATTTGAATTAATAAATGGCAAATAATATTAGAGAGTTCATTAATGGCTCGCTAATGACTCATTAATATAGTATTTTATGAAAAATTGAAAATAAGTTTATTAAATAATGATTAATTCACTCAAAAACAATTTACATTTGATTAAATACAAAAATGAACAAAGTGCTCTTACTAATGAGCATTAATAGTCGTTAAAAATGGTTTTCGCGATTATTACGTTAAAAAGGGTTCACAAATAATATGTGATTAATAAATAAATAAAAATATTAAATATTAAATCTATAACTCTTGTCTCTTGATATATCCGGGCAATACCTTGTCCTTACGTATGTTCATACTTTAAAACATTCTATAAAAATAAATCTTTTAATTATACGTGATTAGTAAATAAATAAAATTTGTATTACAGAAACAATTGAGTTTTATAACTTTCATAACGGAAAATTAAATCCCTACATAACCCGCTATGAATGACGGATAAATTAATTTCATATTTATTTAAAAAAAACTGGTAATTTTTGTGATCGAGTATATTAATGGTGAGTTTCTAAATATAAAATTTAAAGTATTTTTTTAAACAGTTCTTCCATGTTTATAAGAAGTTAAATACATATACACTAAAAACTTGGTGGTATACATCATAAATAAAAACTCGTTTGAAGGGTAAACTTAAGAAATGTACGGAGTTCATATCAAATCTCCGATGTACACTCAAGACTTGATCCCCTTTCGAGTCTTCACACTATCCCTGTCAGATTTGATTTATTCTCTATGTAATGTAATGTAATGTAGCTTCCTTTCTATTCCTACCTTCAATTCACTCCATTTAGCTTCATTAATTCCTATCCAGGAGTTCTTCAATCATTTGTAATGCAATTTTATCTTCTTCTTCTCCTCCTCCTCCTTCTTCACTGCTAATTTTACAGTCTTCAATTTCTCTACCTTCTTCCATCTTTTCATTAACGCCCTGCTTCTCGTTCTTCCCAAGCTCCACCGTCATCACCCAGTTCGAACCTGAATGAATTCCGGCCCGTTTCTGCCACACTCCGATATGAGAACTCTCCGTGTCTAGCCGGAGACACGTCAGCGACGGTGACGGCGATTTGCAGCATTTCCGAAGCTTCGCACTTAGCATTGCGGAAAGCCCAGACGGCGGCGCTGCCGGTGAGGGTAAAGCTTCTGTTTTAACATCAGTTGGGAAATTGGTTTTTGCGTTACGACCGCTCATTAAAACGGCGGCTTCGTCGTAGGCCCGGGCGGCTTCTTCGGCTGTTTCGAAGGTCCCGAGCCAAACTCTTCTCTTCCTACAGATTTAGAAGAACGATTAAGAAAAGAATTATAAAGCAGCAGGAGTGAAGAAGTATGTGTGAAACTAAATTAAGGTGAGAAGAGAAGGTGTAGGTTCGTACAGTAAAGGGTGTCGTATTTCGGAAACCCAAGAACCCCAATGGCGTTGACGAACGCCTCTGAATTTCTTATGACCCATTTGTGAAAGTGAACCTGTTGAAGTAACTGTGTGTGTGTGTCTGTTGTCAGAGTGAAGTGAAGTGAAGTGAAGTGAGACTGAGCAGGTGAATATAAATAGGAAAGTAATAGTGAAAGTTCATAAACAATAATGTGTGCGACCGTGTGTGTAAGGGCATTTGACAGGGAGGTGCTTTACAAATAAGTTATGTAACAAAAATACGACATAGTAATAATGTTTCTATTTATGTTCTTACTTACTTGATCAAGACAAGTGTCAAAATCAAGAGAGGAGGTGGAGAAGAAGAATTAGTAAAGTACACATGTCATCTTATGGTAAGTAGGAGGATGGAATATGAAAAAATAGTACAAGGATATATAATTTTCTAGTAGTAAAGATGGTTATAATTGTAATTATATGTATTATCAGTATAACTAATTTATGATTAATAGATAAATACCTTATCGTAATGACAAACATCATTATTATTACTGACTATAAGATCAGCATCAATTATATTTTCATTTTTCATTTTTTTCTCTATAACACATAACATTTATAAAATAAGAAATTAAATTACCATTTTTAAAATGGCTAACAAGGTGGAGTAATTAATACAACGAAAATGACGAGCAATTTAGGAGAATGATGTGCATTTTCACCGAAACAATGAGCAATATGGATTATATGCTCGACACTTTAGTGACTCTCTTAAAACTTTCCACGCTTCATAGGACCAAAATCGCATTCCAATGTCATCGACAATTAATGCACAAGGTTGTTTGAACATGTCATCATCTCATACACCGGAATGGTTTATATCTCGCCAAAGCTGAGATTGATGTGGCCGAGCTAAGTTGCTTGACCTTTGTGCTTTGAAATTTATCATTTGTATTTACTATTTAGGACGGTGAATTAGAGATGAATAGGGAAGAACACTATAAGATTGTTTTATTTTATCGCTTTAATATTAAAAAATAATGTTACATTTTAAACTACTCTCTTTTACACTTTAAGACACGTGGTATTATATATCACACCTTACATATATCATAACGGGTTAAATAGAACAACTAAGAAATCTCCCTTTTAACCATCGCACTTTAAGACACGTGGTATTATATATCCGTCCAGCGTCCTCTCTCTACTTAAGATCAAATCTCCCTTTTAACCATCGCACCACCGCTATCTACCAGCACCAGCCACTGCTCACCGGTCCACCGCCATCGTCCAGCGTCCTCTCTCTCACTAGTCCTCCGGCACCCCAACAAAAAATCAGAATCAAAACCATAAATGAACAGTATGAAGGCATAGAGAACAATCAGTTCAAAACCGTCTGAACCAAAATCAAAACACACACACACACAGAGAACAATCAATTAAACATTTAAACCCTGAAATCGATGAAATCCACAAATCGAACCATGAATATGAATCTCCGAAACCCTAAAAATGGATCATATGAACACCGAAATCATCTTCAAATGCGATTACCTGAACCGTCTACAAAATTCATCTTCTATTCCAACTCGATGGATTTTGTTCATTTCAATTTCACTTCTCAATTGTTGTTCTAACCGATTGATTTTTGTTCTTGACTCCAGAGCTATTTTTGACCAAATACAGGGTGGTGTTTCTTTATGGGTTTTGATTTAGGATTTCTTTGGTGGGTTTCATCTTACGATAAACTATCGTCTAACACCACAAACTTAAATTACCCACCCTAAAAGTTACCGGAGCAAGAAGACAGAGAATATGATGGTAGACGGTGGTTATATGGAGAGAAATAGAGCATCGGCAGTGAGAGGGCAGAGAGGGAGTACGGTGGTGAGAGAGATAGAGGGTGGTCGGAGATGGAGATGGTGGTGTGTAGGGCTGTTAATCGGGTTTCGGGTTATTCGGGTCGGGGTTTTCGTTGAAGAAAATTCACCCGAAAACCAACCCTATTTAGGGTCAGGTATACCGGGTTAATCGGGTTTATTGTATTTTTTATAGTTTTTTGTTGTAGTGATCTTTGATTGTACAACTACTTATTTGAATTATATAGTGCTTATGAAGTTTGCTCTTAGTAAAAGCACGAGTAAACTAGAAATTATAGGTTTTGAATACTTGTTCATTGCATCACATAAATGACACTTAATTGTCTAATATTGCAACATATCATAAAGGAAATAAGCAATTAGGCATAATAAGTTTAGTAAATATACGATAAAACGAGTATACGACCAACGATTTAACATAATAGCAAATAGCAACCAAACAAAATGAGTTTGAAGTCGCCTCGTGTAATTTCAAAATAAGTGTTTAATTGACAAAAAAGAAGCTTTCATTCTTCACTTTTCAATCTTCAATCTCCCATTCTCAATTTTATAACCTTGCAATTTCTTGTTCTCTTAAATCTGCATAAATTGATGATAAAAATTATTAATAAGAGATAGTAGACAAAATTAAAAGATAAATAAAAGTACTCTAAACCGGGTTAGTCGGGTTGACCCGACCCGAAAAATGCATGCAAATAAACCCGAAACCCGACCCTATTAATATATCGGGTTAGTCGGGGTGACCCGAATAAACCCGATTTAGAGTTTAGACCCGAATAAACCCGGCCCTATTTCTCTTATTTGGGTTTGGGTCGAGTCGGGTAAGTCGGGTTCGGTTTTTTTTAACAGCCCTAGTGGTGTGAAGACTGCTAGAAATGGTGGTGGTGAGCTGAAAATGGTGGTGGCAGTCGGAGGTATTTGAGAGAGAGAAGAGAGAGAGGATAGAGAGAGACAAGAGAGGGTATTTATTATTAGTTTTTTAATTTTTTTTAATAATAATTATGTATTATTTAATTATTTATCAATCGTATTTAAAGAAATAAAAGAATAAATTAAGAATAAAGGGGCATTATAATCTTTTCAAGTAAAGATGGACTAATATTAAAACAAAATTCAAATCATAAGGATCAATGTCATAATTTTTGAAACATAAAGACTAAATCTGAAATTTCATGTAAACCACAGGGACCAAAAATATAATTAACTCAAAATTATAAGTCAATTTATATCTTTTAATAAGTCAAACAAATTAATGGTTCAAAAATTATAAACATTTTTTATATAGCTAAACACAAAATCAGTAAACTAAATGACTTTTTGTAACATTAACTCTATCTTATATACTACAAATAAATGGGTATCATATCCTACATATTTAATGATTAACATAAATGATATATTTATTTTATTTCTTTATCTTAACACTTGATATTAATATTTATTTTAATCAAATAGGTAACAGGATAATTAAAAAAAATTAGTAAAATAATATAAAACTTTATGATAATTAATTATAAAAGATGTGTTAAATAATCTTGGGTCTATACTCTATAGTAAATAATTCTTCCACCCGTAAAACTCATACTTGATGTGATCATTTGCTTTTTCTAATTACTTTTACGGCCCCGCCTATTACGAAGAACCACTGCCATGTGTACTTGTCAGTTGCATTGTTTCGGTCCCAGTGTTAGTGTTGGTGGGCCAAGATAGTTATGGAAAAAAAAGTTGAAATTGATATAACTTTTTAATTTTTATGATCATATTATTCTATACATCCTAATTTATAACACTTTATCATAAATTATTTAATTAGGTTTAGTTAATGTATACAAAATAAAAACGTAAGAGTTAACTTACACATGCAAAGATTAGCCCGAGTATGGATATAAAGTAGATTATGTTGTATAGATCATTGTTCTTTTATAACTGATACATTTGAAGAAACTATTATATACTATTAAGTCTTTCTAATGAGACATCTTCACAAAGATAGATTAGCATGAAAAATTACGGATGCCGAAATACTTGAACCTGAATAATCCGACTGAATAACACCCTTATGTTAAAAGATTCATTGCTTTTCTTAACTAGATTTATTAAGTCAACATCTTTGATGATCCAAACATTAAAGCAATTTCTAGACTATATGATAATTAAAGTGATTGAAACATATGAAGTGTCATAATTAATCAAAATATATCATTTGTATGAACACAGATAAAGGAAAGAACTTATAAAGATAAAGATAAGATAAGATAATAAAAAATAAATGCTTGCAATAAAATTGGTTCATGTAGAAAGGTTTAGGCACAAAATGCAAGCTCTTACATGATTAAAATCATGTAAAACTGAGAACCAATTACAAATTGATGCCATTTTGATCTTGTAAAAGATTAATTCTTGAAGAAATATTTTTTTAAAATTTTATTGTTTACTAACGAACTCACAAATTCCAAACTATAAAATGGTGAGTTGTGTTGATTTTCAAATGTGGTTGGTTACACCTTGTACCATTTAGTTATCACTAACTAGATTCCGAAAAGAAATTTAATTCTATGTCCTTTTAAAATTACATGAATACTCTTTGGAAACTCAAAAATATATCAAAACCCTTAAAAATTGTAATAATAACCTTACAAAACTTTAAAATTACGTAAATATCTTTTCATAACTTCAAAAATACTCATACTTATCTAATTAAATAACCAAATTTAGTCACAAGTAGATGATTTTTGATATTAAAACTCGTATCTAACGATCTCCCTCTGATTAAACAAACTTGAAGCATCACTTTAAACATTAATTTAGTCCCTTAATAGTTTTCGGATTTTTTAAAGTTTTTATATACAATTTATTTAATTTTGATTAACTTATTCATTCAGGTAAATATAAGTATTTAATACTTTCAAAGAACATATATGTGTAAGTGTGTAACTTTAACATAAATTGTATAAATTTCATTTGAAATTTTAAATGATTGAATAATAATAAGTTGTTGAATAAGTTAAATGACAAAATAATATTGTGTATAAATCATCAACATTTTTAAGGGATAACAACTCAACTTGCTTGTGATAAGTTTCTAAGCATTAATTAAGAATTAAGTTCTCTGTCATTCTACTAATTAATTAATTAATTAATTCGTGTTACTTATCTAATGTTAGGGTAAGAAAATAAAATAAGATATTCTATTACAAGAAATCTTTTGAACATCAACAATCTTGTTATTCTTCATTTGCATCTTTCTGTAGTGTTATTTTCATGTGTCTATTGAAAGGCCTTGTGTTTCAGGTGATTAGAAGTGTGACAATTTCACTTTATTCATAAATAATAATTGTTATAACATGGGTTACATGCTAACACTAAATGAGTTTAAAAGGTAAATGTAAAAAAAATATGAATAGGTAGTTTTTCCGAAATATATAGTTAAAATACACATAACCACTTAAATTTGTTTATTTAGAAGAAGTTGGATTATAATGGTATGGTAAATTGTATGAAAATATAATGAACTTTGTCTTTATTATCATTGTATACAATTAATTTTATTTTTTTAAAAATAATACAATCAACTTTTGTAGTCCTCACATTGAATGCAAGTTGTTGTATACTATGAAAATTATAAAAAAGTTTATTATATATAATGGAAGCTAAAGACTAGACACAGAAAAAAGTTATTTACATACAATGAATTTTTTTTAAAGTTAGTTATATTATTTTTAAGAATTTAAAGTTAGTTTTATATAATGACAATTAAGAGAAAGTTAATTGTATTTTCATGCATTTTGCCCATAATTATAACATATGCTTTCGTTTGATCATAGTTAACGTATAACTTTTAAATTTGAAACAAATATAGAAACATCATGAATAAAACTGATCCATTTTAATCTGTAAGAACCATGTGTTAGACGTATCTCATGTTTATCTAACATTTTGTGGTCCTTTTTTTTATTGCCCTTACATATCATTTGATTGTCATGACAATATAAGTTTTTACAAAGTGTTAATTTGATTTATTTTTTAGAATACATTTTTAGAATATTTAAACAATGAGTAATTATTATTAGTATTATTTAAAATGAAGTGGGTAAGTAAGGATTGATTGCATAATGCAAGCTCATTTGTTGGGCTATTGGCACAAGTGTCGGCGGGACTGCGGTGGAACCCCACAACCAACGTGAAAGTCCGTGCCCATTATTGTTATGTTTTTCATCTAGGTGGCCAAACCTATAAATCGAAAACGAGATGCCTTGTATTGTATACAACTTTCCCCTCATACAAAATATATAAATATTATATATATAGTGGGTTCAAAGAAAACTGTTTTTCGTACGAAAACTGTCAGAACCAATTTTGGCCGTTCATTTTGGATAATGGAATTTATGGATGAAAAGCGTGGGGATAGAGTGTGGCAGGGTGCATGTAGGGAATTCATGGGTGGCAATCCAATTGAAAGAGGAGGAATTGGACGGCTAAAATTGGTTCTCGCGGTTCTCGTACGAAAAACAGTTCTCGTTTGAACCTTTGCCTATATATATATGGGATGATTCATTTGAGAATCAATTTTATTCTGAAAACCACGAAAAACAATTTTAGCTGTTTATTTTGGATAATAAAATTCATGGATGAAAAACATGAGAGGATTGAGTGTGCCAGGATACATATAAGGAATTTATGGGTGGGCAATCTAATTAAATGAGGGGGAATTGAACGGCTAAGATTAGTTCTCGCGATCCTCGTAATAAAAATGGTTCTCAAATTAAGTTTTCAATATATATATATATATATATATATATATATATATATAAGAAAAAGTTCAAACGAGAATTGTTTTTCATACCAAAACCGCGAGAGTCAATCTTAGCCGTCCAATTCCCCTCCTTCAATGAATTGCTACCAATAAATTCTTTACATGCACCTTGCCACACTCAATCCCCTACGCTTTTCATACATGAATTTCACTTACCATATAAATGACCAAGATTAGTTTCTTGCAATTCTCGTATAAAAAACAGTTTTCGTTTAAATTTTTTTTCTCTCTCTCTCTATATATATATATATATAGAGTAGAGTTCAAGTAAAAAGAAAATTAAAGT
Organism: Dittrichia graveolens; assembly: GCA_038502395.1. Lineage (NCBI taxonomy): Eukaryota > Viridiplantae > Streptophyta > Magnoliopsida > Asterales > Asteraceae > Dittrichia > Dittrichia graveolens. The sequence continues at coordinate 7,348,144 of JARJIL010000009.1, read as the reverse complement.
AAAAAGGGTAAAATGGATGATTATTTGATCATTTTTCGGTATATATATCAACTGATAATCGTTAGTTCATCATCTTTATTTATTAAAACTAGTTATTCATCAATTTCTTTTTGATGAATCCAGCATATTCATCACTTTTTAGATGAAAGCATTTTGTCCATCAACAAATTATTCCAAAATTTTGTTTTCAAAATCTGTATTTGAAATCAAAAAGAAATTGATGAAGAACTAGTTTTAATCAATAAAGATGATGAACTAACGATTATTAGTTGATATATATACCGAAAAATGATCAAATAATTATCCTTTTTACACTTTTTATTTTAATTTTCTTTTTATTTAATCTCATCCCTATATATATATATATATATATATATATATATATATTAACACAATAAATCTATTAATTATTTTTAGCAACTATATGTTTAAAAGTACAGTGGTCTAATATAAAACACCTACCAAAATGAAAACAAGTAACGTGTGTCGCTCTTTGTCCTCCACGTGGCACAAAGTTAGCAAACTTGTTTTTATTTTCATTGATTTTTCGTAACAGCTTTTATTTTCATTAATGATTGATGTGAAAAAGGCTCTCATATGCCATTGGCTGCTCAGAAAAATGATATACCGTTTTTATCCCCTAATCATTATAAGATGACATAATAAGTCCACTAATTTTTTCTTTTTTCCTTCTTCATTAATCTTGACATATGTGTTGATCTTATAAGTAGGAAAAAATAGGAGAATATATCAACTCTCTATTTAAAATATTTAAAAATCTAAATTAATTTTTTGTAATGTGATGGATGTAAGTACATGATATGTATTGAATATTGCAATCGATCATGCGACATGTTTGGTATATGTAATGAGTGGGTTAGTTTTAATGTAATAAAGTTGTTTGATATAATTCAAGTTTTAGATATGATTCAAATGTATGAAGTTTTAATATATACTAAACTTTAGACTATAGTATGTAATTTGATATGATACACTTTTTTATAGACAACAAATAGTTCATGTGTTGCTTGTAGCTACTAGAATTTGAAAAGTAATAGCTGCTACTAGTGGGAGGTTTTTTTTACCTTCATTTGTTGTTGAAATTGGTAAAAGAAATATAAACTTTATGTTTTTTTTTATATTTTTGTTGCTGTGTTTTTTATGTTTTTTAGATATGATTCTGTTGCTGAAATTTGTTAAAAATATAAACATTCTGTTGCTTTATTTATTTTTTTGTTGCTGTGTTTTTTTTATATTTTTGCTGCTGTGTTTTCAATCTAAACTTCATCATTTTCAAATGAAAATATGGAAACTTGCTATTGCTGACTTGCTTGTAGACGGATGTTTGTCTTCAAATATTAGTTCCAATTAATCTTTGTTGTAATCGGCTATTTGTGTAACGAAGACTTGTATGATAGACATGTTGATTTTGTTATTTGGCATTTCATACTAGTTTTTAATAGCAGATTAGTAATTGTAGCTCGAAAACCTGAAATCTGAATTCCAGAATGTTGTTATATGTTTGTTGATGCAATATTAAATCAAATTGAATTTTAGTCAAGCCGAGCTCGAAAGTATCGAGTATTTTATCGAGTCGAGCTCGAACTTGTAAATCTAAGCTCGACCGAGCTCGAGTCGAGTTTCAAGCTTCAAGTATTGGAACCGAGTCAAGCTCGAGCTTGGGCCTGTGCCGTCTCGACTCGGCTCGATTACACCTCTTGACACACACATCAAGTAACTAAAATTTTAGGGACATTTAAAAATTGGTTTTGACACATAAAACCCTAATGAGTGTAGTGGAGTGCTTCTTATCCTATTACTCGTCTATAAGGCTATCATCCTTGAATAGGCATATTTGATTCTAAAATATTTTCAAATTACATTTATCTACTACAATGAAATTCAGGAATTCTAAACTATAATTAGTTTGACAACTACAAAATGTAATAGATGATCAAGTATTCATAATGAAAAATGATATATTCTCCTATTATTTCTTCCTACTTCATCCTCCTACTCACCAGGATATTTCATTTCTCATTCATAATATACAAAAGTTCTATGGGATCAAGTATATATTCCTAATATATACAAATATACAAATGTAATATAGGGCCACGTATTTTAACCAAATACACCACTCCTCCTTTAACCTTTTTCTTTTTATGCAACCGAGTACTAACTTTAAGTCCGGTTGTCTTGTGTCTAATTTATATCTCTTGTATAAATGAATTTTTCTAATTTAAGTTGATCATGATCCACTTATTTTAGGGAAAAGTTTAAAAGAGAACCTTTTTTTCATACTAGAACCGCGAGAGTTAATCTTAGCTGTCTAATTCTCCTCCGTCAATGAATTGCCACCGATAAATTACTTACATGAACTTTATCACACTCAACCCTCACGCTTTTCATCAATGAATTCCACTTACCACATTAATATTCAAGATTGGTTCTTATACAAAAAACAGTTCTTATTTAAACTTTCTTATATATATATATATATATATATATATATATATATATATATTACCACAATAAATCTATTAATTATTTTTAGCAACTATATGTTTTAAAGTACCGTGGTCTAGTATAAAACACCAACCAAATTGAAAAGAAGTAACGTGTGTCGCTCTTTGTCCTCCACGTGGCGCAGAGTTAGCAAACTTGTTTTTATTTTCATTGATTTTTCGTAACAGCTTTTATTTTCATTAATGATTTGTGAAAAAGGCTCTCATATGCCATTGGCTGCGCAGAAAAATGATATACCCCTTGCGTAATTCTATATAGCCCAATTGATTATCTAGTTAGCCTCTTTTGATTTGACATATGTAAGTGAAAAAGGTACATTGAAAATGTAACATTCTTGATTTGACATGTGGGTATGTGAGGAGAGGGGGCTAAATAGTAGCACCCTACCCCTTTTATCCCCTACTTATTATAAGATGATATACTAAGTCTACTAATTCTTTTTTTTCACCTTCTTCATTTATCTTGACACTTGTGTTAATCTTATAAGTAGGAAAAAATAGGAGAATATATCACCTCTCTATTTAAAATATTTAAAAATCTAAATTATTTTTTTGTAATGTGATGCATGTAAGTACATGATATGTATTGAATATTGCAATCGATCATGCGACATATTTGGTATATGTAATGAGTAGGTCAAAATAGTAACAGCATCACTAAATTTAAGATGGGTAAACTGAACAAGAAATACGATGTAAAGGATATGGATCTTGACACCATATCCTATTATGTAAGTGAGAGTATACGTCATGTCAATTGCATTTATTTTAAGCTCTATAAAATGTATTCGATCTACCTTTTATAGTTAGGTCATGTGTTATATTATTAAGGGTGACGTTTTGTATTCAACCAACTTTTATTATGAAAGATTATTTGCATATCATACTTTTTAATAAACATTGTAGCATGTATGCTAAATTTTAATGCAAGACAAGAAGCTGGGTAAAAAAAATATATTGCACATAAGTGTTTGACAACTTGACACATAATTCATCAACTTGTTTAGCTCCATTATTATAATATTCATTGTTCTAAATCAGAGTTCAAATGTAGAAAGCTGTCTTAGGTGTTGTTTGTTTTCGAAGACATAAATGTCTTATGTCTTATTTTATGTCTTCAGGAGAAGATGTGGTTTGGAAGGTCTTAAGATTGAGAATGTCTGCGAAAAAAAGCTATAGATTTTAGCTTCTCAAAATAAGCAAAAATAAGACAGATAAAGGTCTTATGTCTGCGAAAAAACAAACAACCTTATTAGAAACGTCTGCGAGCGCGCAAACGTTTCTTTGAAAAAACAAACAAGCTTATCAAAAACGTCTACGCACCCGCAGACGTTTCTTTAAAATAAGACCTTATTTAAAAAAACAAACAAAGCTTTTGTGAAAATTTTGCTAAAGAAAATCTTAAATCTTGTCATCCCACAAACTATTACATGTCTCACCCATATCACATTCTAATTTCGTAAAAATGTTCTGCTGAAAATTGTTGCTTATTTGTATTTGATTGCTATTTATGAGATAAAAGTATATGTTACGGTTTTGAAATAAGTTTTAGTCGTTAAATCGAAACTTTTACTCTTGAACATAATAACAAGTCAAGCTTTTATTTGCAAAAAGAATCATCAAAATTTCAAGTATACCCTCTCATTCAGTATTATAAAAATTGACAATACAAACGGGCGAAATGTGATGGTAAACAAGTCAATTCCATTGGTAAACCAAATCACGGAAACGGTCTATCGAGAAAAGGCTCGGTGGTAAATTTATTTACCAATAATTCCGTTGGTATTCTACCAACGGAAACACCATTTGTGATTAAATTTATCCGTTGGTAATTTGAGTAGACAAAACCTTATAACTTGTTCATATTTTACCATCAGAAACACTATTGGTGATTGAAACCTGTTGATAGATTTATATATTACGTTAGTATTTTTATATTAGAGCGTTGATAAATTAATTACATACACATAACACACACACACATCAAGTAACTACAATTTTAGGGACATTTAAAAATTGGTTTTGACACATAAAACCCTAATGAGTGTAGCGGAGTGCTCCTTATCCTATTACTCATCTATAAGGCTAACACCCTTGGGTAAGCGCATCCGATTCTAAAATCTTATCAAATTACAATTGTCTACTACAATGAAATTCAAGAATTCTAAACTATAATTAGTTTTACAACTACAAAATGTAATAGATGACCAAGTATTCATAATATACAAAAGTTCTATGGGATCAAGTATATTTCTAATAGGGGAGGGTTCAAACGAGAACTGTTTTTCGTACGAGAACTGCGAGAACCAATCTTGGTCATTCATTTTGGATAATGGAATTCATGGATGAAGAGCGTGGAGGATTGATTGTGGCAGGGTGCATGTAAGAAATTCATGTGTGGACAATCCAATTGAAGAAGGGGAATTGGACGGCTAAAATTAGTTCTCGTGGTTCTTGTACGAAAAACAGTTCTCGTTTAACTTTTGTCATTCCTAATATACAAATGTAATATAGGGCCACGTATTTTAACCAAATTACACCACCCCTCCTTTACCTTTTTCTTTTTATGCAACCGAGTACAAACTTTAAGCCGGGTTGTCTTGTGTCCAATTTATATCTCTTGTATAAATGACTTTTTCTAATTTAAGTTGATCATGAATCACTTATTTTAAATAAAGTTTAACTTTATGGACCATCATTGACCATGATTCACATGTTTTAACAAAGTATCACTATGATTAACAATTGTTAACCATGATTCACCTATTTGAACCATATATGATTTTGATTAACTAATGTTGACCAAAATTCATCTACTTAATAGAAAAAATATTTTGATCGACCATAATTCCTTATTTGAACTAACTCTGTCTTTGATTGACCAATATCGACAATTATCTACTTATTTGAGCCAATTATGACTTTATATTGACCATTGTAGATCATGTTGACCCGTATTAACCGAGTTTGACTGTTGATAACGATCAATGCATGCGACTAACCATTAGGCATTATCTCACCTTTAATAACCAGGGTTGATTATAAACAATACCTTATGATTGTGATTGACTACTATTGACCATGTTTAATCTGTGTTAATAAAGTTTGCCTTTCTTGGACTATAATTGACCAATATAGATCGTAATTAAATCTAAATGACACCATATATTTGTGGTTGAAGGTATACAAACCAGGTATGACTACTTATAATGACATATGATTGTGATTGACCATATTTAACTTATAAACTAGGAAAGTCTATATGTTTTCTAATTTCATAGAAAATACACTAATTTACTATCATATAATACATATCGGTAATATTTTAACAATTTACCAACCATAATATAGGTAAATAACGGCCCGAATTTCACTCCAAAAAGAATAAAATTACCAACGGAGAAAATAAAAAATGTTGTTTGCTAAAATGAGTGCTAAAACTTCCTCCGAAATCATAAATATTAGCAAAGAAATTATCAACGGATGCCTGTTGGCAAAATGCAAAAAATATACGAAAGTCTTTTTCTATTGGAAATACACCAATTACCAATGAATAAACCCATGGGTATTGTTTTAACAATTTACTAACGGTAGTAAAAAAAAATAACACATTGGTAACTCAGAGTTGAAAACTTCTCTCCAAGTTGGTGAAAGTTACCATAGGAATATTGAATTAATGTCATTCGCAAAACTATTACCTACAAAATATAAAATATCCCAACAACATTATCAATAGTGGTTTTTTGTCGACCTTTATATAGATTTTTTGTCGACAGAACTCGGGTCACTCCACCATTTTCTTCAACAGTGGTCGCACACGCCACCACCTCCTTCAACGGCACCGCCGCACACACCACCGCCTCACAACCTGTAAGCCGCCCACCAGATCCGGCTCACCACCGACCACCCTCTATCGGTTTTATTCTCGTCTTCCTTTCATAGACTACCTTCAGAATCCTCGTTATCAACTGCACCGACCACCTTCAGATTTGTCCAATCTCACCTTCAAATCCGTCGATCTCATCTGCACCGACCACCTTCAGGTCCCTCGATCTCATCTGCACCGCCATCCAATATCATTGTCTCCATCTCGCTGCTCATCAACATCGTTGACCACAGGTTGTTTCGTAGTTGTTCAACACCATCATCATCCCCATCTCAGTTTTATTGGGTTATTTTTCTAGATCTGTTCATATGTTCTTTATATAGATTTATGGTTAATAAAGATTTCTCTTTTATCCATTTTCGTTTGATAAAAAAGAAGCCAACTTTTTGTGATTGTATATGTTGAGGATCTATATTTTTATGTTTCTGGGTTTTGTAAATATTGTATAGCAATATTTATTTTTGATTTATGCATCTGATTATTAACAAATTGGGTATAAGCTAGATAATATATGTTTGTGATTTTGAATTTGTTCACCGGTGAATAAACATGTTATCAAAAAAAGGGCTAGTGGACTTTTTAGCGATTATACTTGGGCTTTGGGTTTAAATATAAATTACGAAAAGGAGGTTTTTTAAGTTTTAGTGAGCAGGTTAATAAGATATAAAATCTTTCTCTTCATTAGTGAACACGCAACTGAGAATTGTCACTATATTTTTAAGTTGATAATACATGAACAAGCATTCCAATTTATTTTTTTAGTTGTTGCATAAAGCATTGAATTGTCACGGATTCTAATTAGTATAACTTTGTGTGCTAAGTTCACGGATTTTATTGTGTGCTAAGTTCACTAGTGAGCCACACAATAGTAATTTGAAGGGTAAATTATAATCATTAAACACAAATATTTGAACACGTTCACTGATGAATTTATAATATTGGACCAAGCGTTATTTACTCGGTTAAGGAAAGTGAAAATTTTGAATTACAAGATTTGTGTTCTCTCTTATTTTGTTTGTGTAAATATAAGTTGTATCATATGGACATGTGTTTTACTTGTTTACAAGTGATATAATAATCTAGTAACCATTTATTGTGCATAATTCAGCAGTAAACAATAACAAGTTGTTAATTATAATCGCCGCAACCTCCTTCATAATGTTAACCTAAAATATTCATTAGTGAACAAGCAGAAAAATATATTTATTGGTAAACATTATAATGAACAAACCGGATAATTTGTCTTCTTCCGATAGCTCACTAATGAGCTTAATATGACACTAAAAAATCAAAATTTTGTATTCTTTCTCAACTGTTTACTAATGAATTTTGTGTAATTTTACAGAAAAAAACTAAAGAGGTCTGAAAAACAGAAAATATAAACATTTAAATGTACTTAAGTGTTGATTTAATTAAAATAATTAATGTTAGAATGTTTCTTTTTAATATTGTTAGTTTATAACGAAACAAATATCGTTTTTCAAAAATTACAGATTGAAAATTTGATTAAATTAATATCGTGAAATGTTAATGTTATTAAACTAAGATTAAGTTAACTTAAATGAAAAACAAAAAAAAACAGATTGAGAATTTGATAAAATCCATAATATAATAAATTTAGAGAAATTGAAGGAATTGCCAAATTTAAATTAATAATGAATTAATTACAATGATACTAAAAAGACGTAAATACTCTTTTGACTAAGATCTTAACTTACTATAATCTAATGGTTAGAAATGCTTCTCGCATTTCTCGCAAAAATAAAGTTTCTCGCATAAACCCTCTTTTATATATATATATATATATCTTTGGAGCAATTATTGATTTAACTCGAATAATGGACTTACCATGCTTATTTGATAAGTGTGATCAATAGCATTTGTTTTGGTTTGTTTAATTCCATGTCAAGAAACACAATCTTGAAGTTTGGTTTGAATCCGTATATATAACGCACTCATCAACAGATGTCGAGCAACGAAGGACAAATAACCAAGTGATGTCAGTTGTCACTGCACGTACGTACTAAAATTGTTTTCACCGAAATTAATTTCCTATAAATTATAATTATGTACTTTCAAAAAAAAATGTTGTATAACGGTTAGTATTTAATCACGCATACATGTTTTCACAAAAATTTGACTCATTTTTGTGGATATATCGACAATTTTTTGTGGATATTTTGGATCCACCTACTTACTATAAAGTATAAACCAAATTACATTGAATTGGAAATATCCACAAATTTTTGTGGATATTTTAGATCCGCCTACTTACTATAAAGTATAAACCATACCTTAAATAATAATATTATTAGTATTTAAATAATTATATTAATACTCACTAATAATTAATTTAAAAAATTAGTAGAAATTTATAATTACTTGTATATAAATTTACAAATTTCATTTTATTATAACACCACTCCAAACACCATGCAAATAATTTAAGACTAAAGTTGTATCTTATAAGGCTTAAGTTAAGAATATTAAGTCTTTCCCCTCTTGAAAAACTAAGTTAAGACTATTAAGTAACCTTTAGTTTAAGTCACAATCATATGCTAAATACAAAGTTATATTTATTTTCAATAAACATGAGATTACATCTTGAATATTATTTAATTTGTTTAATAAGAAGATAAAAAATTATTAATATATATGCTAAATAGCGAAGTTATTTTGTTTCAAAAGATGATTCTACTTGAAACAATTTTCTTCGTCTCTGTATGGTTTTTTCTTTAAACTCTCTAATAGTTCTACTAAATCTATATCATTTGTTTATTACAGGACTCGAACTCAGAACTCAGAATCTTAGATAACACCTAATATATACACCATATAACACATAACTAGTTTTTGTATGTAAGAGATTGAGAAATGTTAACATAGTACCTTTATCAACGAATATTCCGAACAATTGTCTACAATAGGGATGTAAATGATCAGAGCTACTTGAGCTTGGATCATTAAAAGCTCAAAACAATCCGAGCCTAAATGAGCTCGAGCTTAGATTAAGGCTCATTTATTAAACGAGCTCAAGCCTGAACCTTGTATGCTGGGCTCGTTTAAGCTCGTGAGCTTAAACGAGCTTTGATATAATATTTATTTTTTAATTACTATATATTACTTATACAATTTTATTATATATTTTTATATCATTAAATATGAAAAAGTTCAAAATCCAAAATTTAAATTGTTTTTATATCATTAAATATGAAAAAATAAGAAATTTAAATTTAAATTATTTTTTATTATTTATATAATTTAAACTATTTTTTAAGAAATAAAAAATAAACGAGCTTGAGCACGAGCTTCGTAAAACACTTCCCGACCGAGCTCGAGCCTCAAATTACAAGCTCGAGCTTTTGCATTTTTAAAAGAGTCTGGCTCAGTTAGTGTAATGTTTGGCTCGACTCGGTTTGTTTACATCCTTAATTAGTCAACAACATAAATATAAGTAAGTAAAACAAATAAAAAAATTAACAGAAAACGACAAAAACGCAATGGCTTAATAGTCCATTGGGCTTATTATGCACAATTATTTGCTTCTCAAAATTATGACTAAATTGCATAATTATGTTTTGATGTAATCCTTGAATTATTAATCCATCATTAATTTAAAACAACAAAAATGTAGTTATTTTATGTATGTACTCTTTCAAATATATGGCAGCTTCAAACGCTGAAAAGGTTCTTGTATTATTATTATTATTATTATTATCTCTCAGATTTCTATTGGAGTCTATTGTCTATTTTTATAGTGTACTTATGACTTATCATAGCCTATGAATTTTATTTCTTTCTAGGGAAAAATTATTAACATTATTAGAATTTAGATGTAAATAGGCATGTGTATGTATAAACTTATAATTAATATGTAAATATTTATTTAGATCCTAGGGTTTGTAATAATATGTGGTCTCATGTAGAGAATTATATCATCTTTATTTGCTTGATGTACAAAATACTTTGATTACAATAATATGATATCAAAGCTACTATCCATCACTCTTAATTTTGGTGTCTGTGTCTTTATTTAAAATTTGCATCACCATCACCCTCCCTCTCTCTCTCTCTCTCTATAAAATCAGGTTACCTTCTTTCTTTTCTTCGTAAATTTGTTTTATCAATTCTACCTTAATACAGTTCGAATCAAGCTACATCATCAGTACCATTGGATTGACAATCAATTTTTCAACAAGTATCAGACCTATTCATCGCTAAAAAAGCTTTGACTCACCCACACTTGCCTATCGACGCCATAATTCACCTTACGCGCTGATGTATGTGATCTTACCACACTCACCCACACATTGATAAAGCTAATTCGTAAAATGCTTTGATGTATGTGATCTTACCATCCTTCCTATTGAATGGAAATTGTTCGGATCATATAATGGTGAAGAGCCGACATCAAGGTGCCAACCTTCCCGTCGATGTGAGCTCTTGGGGAAGATCAGCCTGTTATCTGGTGCTGCTACAGTTAGTGGGAACTCGCTTTGGGGAAATGTAATATTATCAAGTAATAACAATAACTCTGATAAGATTAATGAGTAGTTAAGTGGCCGATTTTATGGAGAGGAAAATATATACTACGTTTTCGACTAAGCAGACGAAGATAAGAATAACTTTTACACAATGGAATTCCTAAACTCACTTACTTTACAAGTAGAAGTTCCGAACGAAACCCCATTGATGTGAAAGTGTTCATTGGTCAACATTCTTCTAATAGGGGATTTTTGCTGAGAATTCATGTCTTTCCAAAGACAATTTGTTCCTGTTTAAAATAAGGAGAAACTATTTTTCGTCCAACTTATCTTCACTATGATAATCAATAAAGCTTGGGGACATATTCACCCTTATGTTGGTGTACATATATCTGAATTGGCACGCCCGGATAACTTTACATGATATTTTCACGTAGAATATCATGTGGGGATATAGAAGTATTAGTAAATACCAAAATATTCAATCGTGATAGTGTCTACACATCAAGTAAATGGTAGAAACATTTTATGGTAGATTCTTAGTAAAAACATTTTATGTTAGCGATAATTATACTCTCGTACTTCTTTTAGGTTAAATTGTATAAAGAAATAATTACAGCAATATAAACATTAAACTTTCAAATATTTAAATGTGACAAATGCTAGATTCTTATAACAATCATGGTTCTAAAAAAACGCGCCATTGGTGGGGCCAAGGCGTAAAGCGCGACTCCGACGTTAAGAAATAACCCTTGGTGTTGGGGTTAGGCGTGGCGTAAGATAAGGCGGGCCTTTACGCGCCAAATGGCGAGTTTTTAAAGCGTGACGAATAGAAATTTTTTTTTAAATTTGACTTTTTTAAGGCGTGACGAACAGAAAATATTTTTTTGTAATTTGTATATGTTACTTTGTGTATAAATATTTATAAAGTATATACAAAATTACCACCTTAATAAACGCAATGACTCACCATGGCTCCTAAAGCCTGAGACTTGACTTTGCCGTCACTCCACGTCTTACGGTTTTTAGAACTTTGACAAATTTTGTGTAAAATCTTTCATTATAGTCTCACATCATTGCTAATTGTCACTTTCTCTCCCTGTCTTGTTACCTACCACCACCAAAACTAACCACAATTCCCTTTCTATTTGTTATTGCATAACGCATGTATCATCCTAATATTTTATAATAGTTTCATCCAAGATATAGGCAAACATAAAATAGAAAGAAAAGAAAAAAGATAAATTGAATCTTACTTAGAGAGATTAGCGTATTAGATATGAGTTTAAGAGACGATTTTCTCAACGGGTCGACTAGATCTTGATCTTGATCATAGAAATAAGTTGTATCTTAAATTCGAAAACATATGTATCCTTTGTACTCTTGTTTTTGTTGGTCATTTGATAAGGGTTTTACGAATGTTGTAGTGAATCCTATAAGGGATATATGCGTTCGTATACAAAATTCTAGGGAATGATATATACTTGTTCAATCAAATCAATTACATTGTCAATGCATTAACTAATGTACGTTTTATGCATTTATTAATTACTACAGTAGTTGATAAACTAATTATGTCGAAGCTTCCAGTTACATCACCGGTAATGCTCTCATTGGCTAACTAATAGAAGCCTCTAGATTTCAATATTTCAGTACAATTAGTATAAGGTATGGATCATTATACATATCACCCTATGATGTTTGTAAGTTGATTAACCTATTGATCTAATATTTGTATGTGTGTGTGAGAGAGAGGGTTGTTTCTTTTAAGGATTTTCTATTTTTAATGTATTCTTCAGGATAGCTGAGTTATACTCTGATATACATGGTTTAACTGTTTTCATGACCGCTTCTTGTACTCCTCAAGACCATTCAAAATGTTTACGGTTTAACTAGCAAGGATTGAACCCGGCTTTTCTTAAAGACTATTCAGACCACATATCGCTAAATCATCTTGAAATGGTTTTATACAGTATACTTGTGAATTTGGTATTTTTCATAACCTACAGAAATTTAATATTGCTGGAAAACATACGTCAATCTCAAGCGACCTCTACATCTATTATCGATGACTTTGATAGGAGTAAAGTCGGCTAGATGAAATAAGTTGTAACCACCACGTATATATATATATATATATATATATATATATATATATATATATATATATATATATATATGGATGAGATCAAATAAAAAGAAAATTAAAGTAAAAAGTGTAAAAGGGATGATTATTTGATCATTTTTCGGTATATATATCAACTGATAATCGTTAGTTCATCATCTTTATTGATTAAAACTAGTTCTTCATCAATTTCTTTTTGATTTCAAATACAGATTTTGAAAACAAAATTTTGGAATAATTTGTTGTTGAACAAAATGCTTTCATCTAAAAAGTGATGAATATGTTGGATTCATCAAAAAGAAATTGATGAAGAACTAGTTTTAATCAATAAAGATGATGAACTAACGATTATCAGTTGATATATATACCGAAAAATGATCAAATAATCATCCATTTTACCCTTTTTACTTTAATTTTATTTTTACTTGATCTCTACCCTATATATATATATATATATATATAGGGGAAGGTTCATTTGAGAACCGTTTTTATTGCGAGAACCACGAGAACCAATCTTAGCCGTTCATTTTGGATAATGGAATTCATAGATGAAGAGCGTGAGGGGATTGGGTGTGGCAGGGTGTATGTAAGGAATTCATGAATGGGCAATCCAATAGAAGGAGGGGGAATTTGACGGCTAAGATTGGTTCTCGCGGTTCTCGCAATAAAAACGGTTCTCAAATGAATTTTTACTATATATATCTTACTCCTATATAATGCATTTACCAACTAAAAAACTCTTAATTTTAAGAAGAGTAAATTTACTAAAATACCCCTCCTTTATACATTTCCTTTACCCCTCCTTTAAGTCCACAATTAATGAATTTAAACAAATAAATATTAAAAACATAACCGACAATTAATGAATTTAAAACAATACTTATAACTGAATTATTTCTATCCATATATTTTTAATATTAACTTTTGATTCATGAGATCACCATACTTATAACTGAATTAAGTCTAATAATATATTTTTTAATATTAACTTTTGATTCATGAGATCATCTAAATTCTTGTTTTAAATAAATCAAGTATCAAGAGATTTTACAAACATCAAACAAATGAAAGAGTCAAAGAGTTGAAATTTATAAACATTGCATTCTAACTCAATTACATAATAATTGGAACCATGAAACATTACACACACATATATACATACATATATATAATCAGCAACTTCATGATTCAGCCATGCGACAAAACTCTTCCAACAAACTGAAAGACAAATAACTCAGAGTTAGCAATTTAATTCTTAATTTCAAAGTGGCTCTCGCAAAGAATCTTCACAAACTCATATTAGCTCTTTGTGATTATTATGCACAAAACTCGCCACAACCTCCTCTTTATTCGCCGTCGTCGCATTGCGCGGGTACCCCACTAGTATATATATATATATATATATATATATATATATATATATATATATATATATATATATATTGATTTTATTTAAGGTAACATTAAATTATCTTAAATGAAACTTAAATTTGCACAAAACATAACACATCTAAATGAAATGTGGGACATGGTCATGGGCCATTCTTTGTTCAAAAACACGATCGCAATACTTACTGGGTTTAGTGGATTACGACTTGCAAGCTACACATATATCATGGATAGCACTTAACTAGCCCAAGGTATTATTGGGCTTTTGGCCCATATTCGCCACACCAAATGTGGTTAATTTGTTCAAGTCGGGTCGAAGAAGGATCGAAAAACTTGTCATGTTCAAAGCTTGAGAGTTTAGGTGGGCTAAGGAGTAAGATGGGTTTAAAGCTTAAGTTGAAGATTGCTGTTTTCATGTCATTTTGTATTTGATGGAATGATGTTGGGGTTTTTGTAAATTATTGTCTTAATCTTTGAGAAACCCTTAGTAATAATAATATGAAAAATTATATATTATTCTTCTGTTTGTTTCTACTTCGTTCTTCTACTTACCATATAATGAAATGTGAAATCCACTAATTTGTTTACTCATTTTTCCTATTAATTTTGACACTTGTATTAATCTTGTGAGAAGAAGAATAAGTAGCAGAAAATATTAAAAAATATAATGTCTCTTTAATAATATTAAAAAGGGGGGAAGTCTAGCTTCATGTTTCCTTCCTCTATGTTTAAGTATTGTAATTATCAAAACACCTACTTAAACTTTCTAAATTAACCAAATTCACCCTCGCATTTCATAAAATCTTCACTTTTACGCATTTCCTCCATTATATCCATCTGTATCACTTGTTAAATGTTGTTAATTCTATATAACGAGTTTGAGTAACCCGCACGTTGCGGCCGAAAACATAACATTTAACAACATATATTTAACATAGAACGGATAAAAATCTAAACAGTTAGGATTGAAAAATTGACTATGTTTTTATTTCAAAGAATATAGTGTGTTCATGTTATCTAGTTAGGTAAATTCAAAGGTTTATATTTAAGATAGAACAGATTAAAAAAATACCAAGGATCGAACATAGGCAAGTATTGTGAGTAGGAAGAATGCTAACCATTTCATGTGTTCATTTTTTATTCCCTTTGTTGTTGTTTTTTTCATTCTACCTTAGCTTATAAATTGGTTCGTGGTTTTATGTTTTCACTTTGATGCTTTGTGTTTATAATAATTTTTTCTTGTCAATTTGTTTCTTATAAGCCATACAAAAGACAGGACATTCAGAAGTTTTATCAGATATTTTTTTTCATTCAGAACTATAATCATACATAGACTTTAAATCATTCAAACATTTGAACCATTTAGTACTTAATCATTATGTTTTAACAAACAACTCTTTAGTCTGTCATTTGGGTCATACGTCTGTGACCTCATTCAAACATTTGAACCATTTAGTATTTAATCATTATGTTTTAACAAACAACTCTTTAGTCTGTCATTTGGGTCATACGTCTGTAACCTAGATGGATATTGTGTCTGCCCGTTTGAGTCATACTTAAGTAATATGAATATTGTGTCTGTCATTTGGGTCATACATTTGCAATATGGACACTATGTTTGTCATTAGGTCATAGTATACAACATGGATAATTGGACACACAATATCAAAGTATCAGCTCAAGAACTCAACTCAGGATGCATTCATCTCAGCTTAATAACTTAGCTCATAATTACATTAACAACATTTACTTGGTAACTTATAAAAAAAAGTAAATCCGCAAGATAAAACATTTTTGAAACATGGTTACATTTTTTAGTGACTTAAGAATGATCAGCCTTGATGAAATAAAAACGAAACTTGGTTATTATTGTGAATTAAACGCTAATTTTTAACTTAATATTATTAGTTTTATTACTGCTCAATATCTAATCTATTTTTATTATAGCAATTAGATTTTTCATGTTTTTTTAGATTTTTCATATTGATTTCAACTAATACACATCTTTTATATTCGAGTGGATTTAACATATGACAGCCTAAAAACGTAATTCTGAACAAAAACAATTTAATAAATTCATTCTAAATTAAAATTTCTTATCTGAGTAAAATATATATATATATATAGGGGAAGGTTCATTTGAGAACCGTTTTTATTGCGAGAACCGCCAAAACCAATCTTAGTCATACATTTTGGATAATGGAATTCATGGATGAAGAGCGTGGGGGGATTGAGTGTGACAGGGTGTATGTAAAGAATTAATGGGTGGGCAATCCAATTGAATGAGGGGGAATTAAACGGCTAGGATTGGTTCTCGCGATTCTCGCAATAAAAACGGTTCTCAAATGAACCTTTCACTATATATATATATATATATATATATATATATAAATCATTTAAGCTTTTTCCTTAAAACTCTTAAATTTTAAGTCACTTGAGATTACTATTTTACCCTCCTCTACCAAAAAATGATTCCATAAAATAAACTTAATAACATTCCTTTTTCATAAATTTTAGAATATTCTCTTTCCATAAATTTCATATCAAAACTTACGAAACAGAATATTCCATAAACTTAATAAAACATTCCATAAATTCCAGAAATGGAAAATATATAATATTCACTTTTCACCTGCTAAATAAAAATTACAAAATTACATCTAAATTTCATTTCATTTTCACCTGCTAAATAAAAATTACAAAATTACGTCTTGTGTGTCATCTTGATTAATACCTACTAAAACAACTCCTTACAAACCATTTTTATTCACCGTCGCCACATTGCGCGAGTACCCTACTAGTATATGTGTGTGTGTGTGTGTGTGTGTGTATATATATATAGAGAGAGAGAGAGAGAGTTAGGATCAAATGAGAACTCTTTTAAAATGAGAACAGATAGAACACTTTTAAAATTTTGATTTTATTGATCGAATGGTTTAAAAACTATCACGTTTTTGTTAGGCTTTTAATTCATTGATCGGATAGTTTAAAAACTACCACGTTTTTTAATTTATACACTTGATGCATTAATGCATACAAAAGTGTTTGTCTATATGCATCAATGCATACAAATCTTTAAATTGTTAATAATATTGAAATAATTTTAATTTTAAGATTTAGGATGTAAACTTGACTTTTGGTTAGTTATAGGTGGACATAAACGTAAAGGAGAAATGCTAAATTACAAGTTTACGCAATTTCTCACTGTCGTGTATTTTAAAAGGGTTCTCTCTTGAACCTCACCCTATATATATATATATATATATATATATATATATACTTTTAAAATAATTTTAAAAAATAAAAATCCTATCATAACTCGTTGCGTATAAATCCTAGTTTGCATAATATGTGGCAAGACGTTTAAGATGTATTGAAAACTTATTAATATAAATATTAACATACTCTCATTGTTTTCGTTAGTTTGGTTTTTTTTTTTTTGTTAAAAATCAAATAAAAATTTTATAGTTTCAATCTATGAGTCAAGTATATCTAGTTTTTTTGGGCTAAGGGGCTGTTTGTTTGCTACTTAATGGAACTATTCAACGTTGAATGATGAAATCATTCAACATTCAGCGTGTTTGATTGCTGCCTTTAAATGAAGACTGTGCTGAATGATTCAGAATAATGTTGTTGAATCATTCTACTTTAAAGTGCACTCTGAATCATTAAGCACAAAGTATTTTACCTTAATACTCCTTCTTTCGGACGTTGTCTTGTTAAACAATCATCATATTTTATAATATAATATATCACTATTAAGATTAAAATCATAATTTGCATCATTCAGATTGTTCATTCAGAACCTTTATCAAACAATATGTCACATTCAGAGGCAGATTCATTCAGAGCCTTTGAATTATTCAGACCACATAATCATTCTGTGCATAATCATTTTGTTTTAACAAATAACCCCTAAGTGTCTCAAAATCGATCACAATCTAAAATTTTCTCTCTTTTATATTGGAGGTTATAGGTCTAAACTCAGACAGATGTTCTTCAATTTTGTAATATGCTATGCGATTTTCCTCTTCTACGTTGACAGTAAAATCAGATACAATCTTGAAAAACAAGTTAACTAATAATTTTAGGTGTAAAAAACTTGATATTGGAATTTTAAACAGGCGAAGAATGCAATCTAAAAAAAACCACAATTGATATTCAAAATTAAAATGTGATGATAAGTTGATAACCTATGTAAAACATCTTAAGATTTTATAGCTTCATCAAAGGTTCAAGGATCATCTTTTATACATCATGTTCGTGTTAAATGAGTTGTTTTGTTTTCGTATCACCTCTTTTTGTGTTCTTTTCATATCGACCAATTTCAACCCAATTTAGCTTCATGTCCCGTTCAATTCGTGTTATTTAATTTCATGTTCAGTTTGATCTGTGTTTCATGTTAACCCATTATTTTGGAGAATAAAATTGGCTTATGTTTTTAGAGAAAAAAACTGATGTCGGGTCGGGGTCGAATTTACTCATTTTCTGAAAGAAAAAAAAATCTAAAATCAATTTCCATCTCGGTCGTTGTTACACTTCTACTATTTAATATTATATTATTTATTTCTATTTTATTTTTCGTTATCGATTATAGTATTATACATATACGAGTTAATTACAATTTTGCTCTCTATGATTTGATCAAAATTAATATATATATTGTTGACAGAGGAGAGAGAAAATCTGATTTGTCAACAAAAATGTCACGTAAATTCAAAAGGTTTTGATTGGTAGAACTCGGGAGAATAAACAGTACATTTCAAATTAATTGATAGGGGGTTAGATGAAAATTTTGAGGGTGTTTTATGAAATATTTAAGGGGTTTGTATGTAAATATGAGGGGGTTTTATAAAAAATTTATATAAATGTAATTAATTATAAGTTATTTATAAATAATGTTTGATAACTTGTGATTTTGTTTCGAGAAAAAATAATTATATATTTGAGACTGTCTCATTTTTATCTACGTTTTGATATAAATATTATTGTAATATGACGTTTTTTGAAAAATTAGTATATTTTAATTGTTTTATGCATCGAGAGCAACGTGTATGTAATTATTATTTTTTAATTAATATATTCTTAATTTTTTATCCATCAATAGCAGTGGGTATGTAATTATTATTTTTCTATCCAAGTAAATGCTGACTGAGAATTATAACATGGACAAATGATTGGTTTTGATTGGTAGAATTTGATAGACATGAACAAATCATGGGTTTTGATTGGTAAAATGTGATACAAAAGGGGAGAAAGGGTTAAATGAATAAAAAAATGTGAGCGAGTTTATAAAAATCGTATATTAATGTAATTAATTATATGTTGTTTATAAATTATGTTAAATAACTTGTGATACATTTGCTTAGAGAAAAAATAATTATATATTTACGACCGTCTTATTTTTATCTACGTTTTGGTAAAAATTTTGCTATAATATGATATTTTCATAAAATTAGTATATTCTTAGTTTTTTTGTTAATTGTTATCCATCAATAGCAGTGGGTATATAATTCTCAGAACAATTTATATGGTTTTTATATTCAATCCTTTACATATCATAGTTGATATAATAACCAATTTCTTGGTTTTTCGATAAAAGGGTTAAAAATATATTATATTTTAAAATTTTGTTTTATTATGATAAAATTTATATAAAAATAGATAAGATTTATAGTGAACTAATGTATATGTTAAATATTTGATGTACTCAAAATGTTATTAAGAATATATTATATTGACATGATATGGTTTAGTAACCCGATGTTGTAAAATATTTAAAAGTTTGTATTTAAGCGTAAGAGATAATTAAAGCCCGGTAATATTATGACAAGAAGTATAAGATAAAACCTACTTATTATAAACAATACTTTAATATACGTAAAATCCATTAATAATGAATTATAAAGCTATGATAATGAGTTGTAATAATATTACAATACACGTTGAAAAAACAATCGTATATTTTGCAAATGGAATGAATTTGTAGGAAAATGGACGGTGGTCTCTTGGCAGAAGTGTTCTCAGAGCTCAGAGTACCGTATGTATGGTGGAACTTCGGAAAGATTTTCGTGGAATTCGTTTGGAAGAATGAAAAAAAATATGATTTATTTATTTTTACTCTATAAGAAGGTAAATTATTTAAATATCTAGGTTTCTATGTTATCATACTTATTACCATTTCTAATGTATTAGAGAAACAAAATGGCAGCACTCATCCACCGTGACTTGATTCCTTCATACGAAAGCCGAGATATGGTTGGAAAAGTTTTTCTTTTGCGCCATTTTCAAGTGCAATCAATTTTTGACCAGCATCTGAGATATAAAGGTTATAGTTTTGTCCGCAATGAGTGGGAGATAGTGATTAGTAACAAAACAAATCTCGAGGCAGAGCCGGATAACAACTTTCCTATTTACCCATTGATTCCTCCAAGGTGCGTGACAAAACTATATGCAAAATGATGATTGGTATGTATACGTTCGGTGATTATACTAATAGTCTTATATAAATAACATAATAGTTTTATATTGCATATCTTATTATGAATAATATTTTTATAGATGTTGGCAAAATTACCGGAGGAGGCCGACTACCTTATGGTGGTGGTTGTGAGTTATTTCTGAAAGATGAGAAATAAGTTAATACCCGTTCTATATGTTTTGTAATGTTTATAAATTACGAATTTTGTTGTTCTATGGTTGGTAGTTATATTCTATTATAATATTCTCTAACGTATCAGTTATACTTTACTTATTAAAATGGGTGGTCTGATTAAGTTAATTGTGTACGATACTCTTAATATGTGTCCAGTTAGGTTTGTCGTTGCAATTAGAGATAAATCAATAATATTTGCATCTCGGGTTAAACTTATTCATCAGAATTCAAGTTAGAACTTGATTTTTTTTATGTTGTATACATTTGCAATGCCATAAGATAATTCATTACAACTGTATTTATCATTTTTTTCAGTGAACATTTTGATTGCAACGAAATTAACTGAAATCGTATTTGAGCCAAAGATGTTGGAGGAGCCAAAGTAAAATATAGGATGTTATGTTAGTTTACTATTATGTATTTGGATAAATAAATTCTTGGTTTTATATTCTTTATGTATCGTTCTGTGATATGTAAACTTAAAAATTTTCATGCTTGACAACTTATTTTAAGCTTAATGACCTTTTTACTCATTTTTTAAATCTAAAAAATATGTACGACAAATTTATACAAGTACATGCTATTTATTAACAAAACTAGCCCATGTATACACACATGTATATATATTAGCAAAACTGACCCGGCCAACGGCCGGGTATAGCACTAGTTATGGTTTGGTCCCCATATCCGACCTTTTACGTGTTTAGCCTCACTTGACCTAAACTTCTTCCATATTTGGTCCGTGATGGACTTAAAAAGATTAAATTCCTCTTTTTTCATTTTAAAATGATAATTAATATTTAAACAAGTTTTAAAATAGATTAATTAACTAAAGGTGCTTTCATTTTCAACATTTAAAACTCAAAACACATACTTTTTCTTCGTCTATATAAATCTCAGATCACAAATCTCCATCTCTGGAGTTCTTTGAGTGTCTAGGTGATTAGTTTTGGTAAACAATATATGTTTATTATCCAACCATATATATATAAATAGTGACATTAAGTTTAGAAACTTTTCAATGTCATTTTTTATTAGTTAAAAACATGTTTATTTTAAAAATAATTAAAAATGTTTAAAACCACCATCGTATGAATTGAAATACTAGCCGTCCATTATTTCATTTGTAAATTACTTTTCAAATATGGATGTTTATTAATTAGAGGATCTTAACTATTATATGCCTTTATATCTTAATTCTATAAACATTATTGCACTTCGACATCACACATGTTGCTCAGATTCTTCTTCATTTTGATGGCTATCAATTATGGAGAATTAACAACTCGTTTCACCGTCTTCAAAGAGACTTTTATTGGGACAATTTTCAACTCCTACAAAGAAATCGCGGTTAATAAATTCTATAGAAGATAATTATGTTCAAAATATGTTTTATATTACTATGTTTATATACAATGGTATTTTTTATACATGTTAATACTTTTAAAAACTTAAAATGTTTAAAATTAACTTTAATCATCTCCGTGTGATATACGGAATTTTAAGCTAGTTATATATATAACATTTGTCATAGCAAGTGTTATTGGTTATTTACTAAAATCGCTATTTAAAGGAGAAGTGTGGATTGTTAGTGTAGATGATTTGGAAGATATCATCTAAGACCATATATGGTTACGTTTCATTTGTATAGTAGGTGGAATTTGGCATTTTTAAGTTTTAACCAATTAATGAAAAGTAACCTTCCCATTATTAAATAAATAAACTTTCAGCGGAATAGATCACAATTTGTCACCTTTTCTAACCCTACCGACAACATTCTGTTGTATTTTTCTTCCTTTTTTTATATTGGAGTATACTATAGAGGTGACAATTTTCGACACGATACGAAAATAAAAAGGTTTACGTTGAGCATAATTGAGTTCGGGTGGTTTTCTGGTTGACCTGCCAACCCTTATAAATAATCGGGTTGACTAACGAGTTTGGGGGTCGACCTGTCAACCTATATTTTTTTTATATTTTTTATTTTTCTAAATATTTTTATATTTTTCACGTTTTCTATTTACCTATGGGCTTTTATTTTATTTTTTAATCCTCATAAAACTAAGCAAAAATAAACTTGCCGCATCCCTTTTGTTCCTTCACCATTTTAAAACCACCAATAGTAGACATCATCGAATTATTAATGTTTCATCACTTGTAGCTCAATTGTTTTTAAAATTATCAAATTTTTATATTTGTATTAAAGCCGAACTTTATTTAGTATATAATATTTAAATTATGTACTTTAAGGAAAAAAATAGTAATAGTATACCCGTCAACCCACCTAGTGCAGAGGAGGACGCAATGGACGTTTGAACTCATTGACGCTCGTGTCTTTTTTTTTTTTTTTTTTTTTTGCGCTTTTTCCATATATGCTTGATTTGATTATATTTCGTACGCTTAATTTGAGTTTAACATTTAAATTTTACTATTATTATATTAAAACATGTAATGTTATTTGTTTTTCTATTATAATTTTAAACATATAATGTTTTGTATAAATTAGAATGCATGTTTTTAAGCATTTCGTTTTTATAAACTTTTTGATATAAATTTTATTGAATACGAAATTTATCTAAAAAGTGATTTTTTTGCAATCATAATACTAGAAAAACACATTTTATTACATTAGAGTTGGTTTCAAATAAATAGAATACTAATGTAAAAAAAATAAGAAGAAATCTGGACATGACAAATGGTGTAACTAATAAAATGTTATATTAGGTATTTGATAAATTTTCTTCTCTACTGTTTGTCACGTTCCCTTGTCATATTCACTTTATATAAAACCTAGAACCAAACCCCTTTGTCGAGACTCTCAACCGCCCATCAATCATTGCCCTCAAATCAGCCGGTTTGCACTATCCAAGCCGCCGCCGCTACCGTTCTTTATCACCGGAAGCGCATTTGATTCTCATCCTCCCAACGCCCACCGCCCCATGCCGCCGCCACCGTTCTTTATCATTGGAAACGCATTTGATTCTCATCCTACCAATGCCCACCGCCCCCACGCCATCGATGCCCTCCTCAAAGTTGAACACAATTGCCTTGAAGCACACCCACGATCAAGATCTCTTACTTGGGTGGCCGTTGAGTGTGATTTTCGATGATCTTCGAAGCTTTTGCTAGAGGTAGGTCCTTATCTTCGCATCTCGTGTTCGTATTTGTTTCAGATCTACAACCAAGTGTGTGTAGGGGTTTTCAGATCCACCGATGTAGGCCTTTTGGGGTTATTAGTTTCTTTTTTCCTCAACTTTTTATGTATCACCTTCTTAAATCTGTTACTTTTGTTATCGCCGATTCATCGGTTTTTTATTCAAGATTGTACTATCAGTTAACTTATAAATCAGTGTTGGATTTGATGGTTTGTGCATCGGTTTTGATTGGATTGTGCATCAATTTTCGTTGTGATATTCTTTAATTAAATATGTAGTTTGTGTTGTGATTGTTCATCAATTTTGGTTGTGTGTCAATTGCGGTGATGACCGATGAGTGTTTGTTGATCTTAGATGTTCATCAATTTTGAAATAATGTTAATCAAATCGGAAGTTATGTGCATCAACTTATGTGCCGTAAAAGAATTTAAAAACAGTTGCTAGTTTTATTAATTATTGAAAAAATGTCTCATATGTAACTGATTCTAGACTTTTCTATTTCGAATTTGTCCTTAAACTGCTGTTATTTGACACTTCCGACTCACCAATTTTAATTAGTTTCTGTTGAATTTTAATGAAAATATGTGGCTGAGAATTCTTTTTACTTTAATTCTATTTTTAGTATATCCCTACCCTTGATACTTATAGGTAAGAAGTACAATAACAACAAACAATACCCGATTGTGTAAGAAACAGACTATGAGAGAGATAAGATGTAGACAATTATATATTACTCGTAGGTAGAGAAACTACTTACCAAAATACCTTCGGTTATAGGTAAAAAGTAAATACTACATAAAATTAATTTTATTAATTATTTTGAAAAAAATATACTACATAAGTTCTATTTGTTTTTTACAATTCATTTTGTTTTTATGAGAAATGTTCAATATAGACCTAATTTAATTTATAGTACCAAGAGACAATTTATAGTCATTAGATTTTAAGATTCGATGGTCCAGATTCAATCTTAGATTATAATCAAAATTGATATATTTGTACAAAAGAGGGCATTTATGACTTTTTAACTACTGGTCCCCACTTTCTCTCTCCTCTAATTTGTTTAAAATTAATTATCTCACAAACCGTTAATCGTTAGACGAAACGAATTATACCATTGCGATCCTTGTGTTCCCCTCTTTTATTAGAGATGTCACTTGATATACTTTCGACAAAATTTTTTTTTCTCAATTTGTTAGATTGAACTTAAATTTTATTAAAGTATAATCACATGTGATTTATAGAGGTATGATCAATATAGTCTTTATAAAATTATAGTTTGGTGTTTGATAATCCGGCAAAGTTCTATGGTTTAGTAACAAAAAATCAACAATTGAAAGTGATTCTAAGTTATTAGTTGTTTCATAACATGTAATTATCTATCTCTTATAATTGCACATAATTACAGGTGATTAGATTAAATGTAGCATTTTTATGTCACATATTTGACAGAATCAATCACATGTGATTGCGTATTCAATCACATGTGATTTTGTACAGAATCACATGTGATTGAATACCAAAAACATAAGATTTGGTATTCAATCATATGTGATTTTGTAAAGAATCACACGAGAGTTTGTACAGATTCAAATGTGAATGAATACCAAAAAACATGGGATTTGGTATTCAATCATATATGATTGCATAGAGGATTGTTCAAACGAGAACCATTCTTATTACGAGAACCAATATAAAAGACATTGAATTCGAAGGAGAACACATCTAGACCTTTGATAGAGGGGATAGGGTGTTGCCAGTACACAATATATGCATTCATGAGTAGACAATGCAATTGGATTGGGTGAAATTGAATATGTACATACATGTATAAACGGTATGCAAACGTTGATTTATTTAAGCAAACATTCAAAATTAATAAACGTTAAATAATATACAATTTAAGAAGATAAAAAAATTAATAAAACAACACATTGAATATTGTTATGAATCACATGTGATTATACATTAATAAAATTTAAGTCTAACCTAAAAAAATGAAAAAAAAAGTTTGTCAAAAGTATATCAAGGGACTTCTCTAATAAAAGAGGGGAACACGAGGATCGCAACAGTATAATTGGTTTCGTCTAACGATTACCGGTTTGTGAGATAATTAATTTTAAATAAATTAGAGGAAAGAGAAAGTAGGGACCAATATGCAAAAAGTCATAATTGTTCTTCATTAAGTCAATTTTAATTATTATCTAAGATTAAATCTAGACCATTGATCTTAAAATCTAATGGCTAAAAATTATCCCTCGGGACTATGCTTTTATTAAGGACTATATTGAACAAAACCCTTGTTTTTATTTCGGTTTATGTTTTCTCTATTTTCTTTATTTTATTTTAGAAACATAATGTAATATGAAAAAAACAAGTCTCAATATATATGAACTCGAACCATACGGTGTTAAGTTGTATCATATATCCGATTTTATTTGTTACATTTTCTCTGCTTTATTATTATTATTGTTATTATTATTATTATTTAAAATGCAGAATTCATCTGTTTTATTTTAAGTATCTGTATTTGTATATTAGTTTTTTATAATATTTATCTTTTATTTAACGCGGACCGTCACGCCTCGTTTAATATCCAAAAAATAGAACTCACAGCTTTCAAATAATTATTTTGATTTGGACGTTTGTTAATGAAGCATATATATCTTGGGTTCGAGTCTTTCTGGAGGGTTTCTTCCTAAGAGTAGCTGAGGGTCACTCACTCATTGGTGAAGCAGCCCTACCGAATTAATTAGGGGAGTGTAGATGGAGTGGATCAAAATCGGGGCCCTGATAAGTTCAATCGTGTTTCGATCATGTGTCTCTACCGCTGAGGCGAAGATGTTAATATATATATATATATATAGAGAGAGAGAGAGATAGAGAGAGAAAGGTTCATGCGAAAATGAGTTTATTTGCGAAAAGTGCGAGAAGCTTTTATAGCCGTTAGATGATTAAATTAATGGCTAGGATGGGTAATGACAATTATATAATTAAATTAAATTATTAGGAGATTTAAATATAATAAAAAGAGTAAAGATGTCTATTAGCCTAAAAGAATTATATCCTAATAAAGAAACTACCCTAACTAAATCTCCCTAATTAAAACCTTCTAATTAAAAGCCCAATTCCCAATCCTTCTTCAACATTCAGCCGTCCATCTGGACCATCTCCTTATTTATATCTTCAATTAAAATCCCTATTCCCAATCCTTCTTCAAGATTCAGCCGTCCATCTCTTTTTTTGCATCTTCCTTCCGCCGCCCAGATGCCAAATGCTCCGGCGAAGATATGTCGCCGTAGCCCTCCTGTCTACCACCACCAGATCAAAGTTTCGCCGCAGACGGACTCCTCCACTCGCTGCTCACCGTTCTCCTCCGCCATTGCCACCGCCATCACAGTCGTTGCCCTCAAGCACAACCATCGCTGCTCGTCGCCGCACTCATGCGTCTCACCACCGCTCTCCTCTCCCCTCGTCGATCACCATGGATCTCACCGCTGCCAACTATGAACTCAAAGACGCCGTCGTCGTTGCCGCCTCATGACTCTCAAAGCCATGGTAATTAGATCGGGCTGTTGCCGTCGTCGTTACCACCCACTGTGAACCACCGCCGCTTCCCTATTTTGTATCGTCTGTTTCATGTGTTCAAAATTATTTTTTTTAAAATTTTGTTTTTTAGATTTTTTTCTTTTCTGTTTCGTAGGTTTTTTTAATTAAATACAATTTTATTTTGTACGGCTGTTGTATCTGACGTAAAATAGTATTTCAAGTGTTATAAATTATTTTTAGATTACATTGTGTCTTGGTTTAAATAGGAAATATGTTTTGTGATGAATAATAAAGAAAATTGACTGTTCAGTATTGAACGCAGTAAAATTCATCATAAAATGCATATATCATTTGATGCGTTCAATATTAAATATTGTAAAACTCGTATATCATTTGTTCTGTTCAGCATTGAATATTTTAAACTCGCTGTGTTCAAGATTGAATATTGTAATATTTATCTTAAAAATAGTATAATTTTAGTTGTGTTTATTATCGAACAAAAATAAGAATGTAAAAGTCGTAAATTTTTTATGTGTATTAACATGTGAAATCTGTAAAATTAATTTACTAGTAAATTATTTTTTTGTTTTTTATTAAAATTTATAAGAGAGAAATTGATTGGAGAGAGAAAAGTTTTGTTTTACCCATTATGCCCTTTTAGATCAAATAAAAATAAGTGGCTAAGATTACTTCTCGCGCTTTTCGTAAATAAAATATTTTTCGCATGAACCCTCCCCTATATGTGTGTATATATATATATATATATATATATATATATATATATATATATATGGTAGAGATTAAGTAAAAATGATTTTATGGTAAAAAGAGTAAGAGACAATAAAAAAATCATTTTTATTGATTAAAACTAGTTATTCATCAATTTATTTTTAATGAATCCAACATATTCATCACTTTTTATAAAGTAAAAAAGATTTTCAAATGTAAATTTTGAAACCAAAATTTTGGAATAATTTGTTGATGAACAAAATGCTTTCATATAAAAAGTGATGAATATGTTGTATTCATAAAAAAGAAATAGTTGAAGAACTAGTTTTAATCAATAAAGATGATGAACTAAAAATTATCAGTTGATGTATATACCGAAAAATGATCAAACAATTATCCCTCTTAAATTTTTTACTTTAATTTTTTTTATTTGATCTCATCCATATATATATATATATATATAGTAGAGATCAAGTAAAAAGAAAATTAAAGTAAAAAGGGTAAAAGAGATGATTATTTGATCATTTTTTGGTATATATATCAACTGGTAGAGATCAAGTAAAAAGAAAATTAAAGTAAAAAGGGTAAAAAAGATGATTATTTGATCATTTTTCGGTATATATATCAACTGATAATCGTTAGTTCATCATCTTTATTGATTAAAACTAGTGCTTCATCAATTTCTTTTTAATGAATCCAAATATTCATCACTTTTTAGATGAAAGCATTTTGTTCATCAACAAATTATTCTAAAATTTTGTTTTCAAAATCTGTATTTGAAATAAAAAAGAAATTGATGAAGAACTAATTTTAATCAATAAAGATGATGAACTAACGATTATCAGTTGATATATATACCGAAAAATGATCAAACAATCATCATTTTTACACTTTTTACTTTAATTTTTTTTATTTGACCTCATATATATATATATATATATATATATATATATATATATATATATATATATATATATATATATATATATATATATATATATATATGGAGGTTTGAATTAAAGTAGTGGTCCGCACGTGGCGGTACAAGATCCAACAATAAAACTACCGACCCAAAGCAGAAAAGTCTATGCCCCATTTAGATCTGAAGTCTCAACTTTTCTTTTTTAAGGTTAGATAGTCTTTTCTTTTCAAGAAAAATAAATATAATAGCGTTACTATTTGAATCCTTTTTCTCATGTATTAGATATGTCATATTAATCAATTTAAAATTTTAATATATGTTATACATTCACATAATCACGTTAGGGGAGTCAAATTATACAATAAAAATAGTTTTACCCTAAATAGAATATGGGAGATGATAATACTTTTTAGCACACATAACAATAATAATTATTTTAATTTTATAAAATTAACTAACTATTTTTTTCAACCATATATTTAAGGCTATTATGGTGTAAATATACATTTTTTGTTATTTATGATAAAAAATGTTGTGTACAAAACATTTTATGTAAAATAATGAGATAGTTTGAAATTAAAAAAAAATGAAATAAATTAACTCTTTCACATGTCAGGAAGAAATAAAATCTTCTTCTATAAAAGCCATATTTTATGTAATATAAAAGAAAAAATATTCAATATAGTTCATATTTAATAGTTAATTCATAGTCATAAAAGGTTAATTTTAGTCTTTGGATTAATGACATCAATGGTTCAGATTGCATTTTAAAATTTTGGCCAGAGTGACATTTTCGTAATTTATATGTGATGCTTTTACAAATTACAAGTGATTCCGTGTTACATGTGATTGTATACGGAATCACCTTTGATTAAATATTAAAATTTTATGACTATATTTTTTACATAAACTTTATTTAACACAACTCAATATAAAAGTTTAGATTATTTATGTTTTATTTTTTTAACTATGATTTATGAAGATTATACTAACGGACTTCTTTGTCTTTCAAAAAATATAATAGACATATATTGTATAGCCTTCCCTTTTCACATATTTAAGTTTTAAATTTACTGAATATATCCAAAGACTTAAAAATTGTTTTTAATCTTAATCAGAATCTTGAATTTTCATCTAAAATTTAAAAATCAAATTCAAATTTTAGAACATTATCCCTTATAATTAATTCATAAAAAACGCTATTCATTTCAGTTTTTATTTTACCTTCGTAACAAAATTTTAATTTCCACTCTTTAACTTATAAAAGTTACATTTGATCTTCAATTCTTAATTTTCATCTATAAATAGATTTTTATATTTCACCTTCAATTTATACAACTTTACATTTTACCTCACAACATAATTTATAGTTTAATTATGATTATTATTCTTTTTTGTTATTGCTACGACTATTAAATATGTTTTTGGGTCAAACTAGATAACATAGAACTCTAAAATTAAGAGTATAAATAAATGTATTAAGCACCTATTATATAAGTGAGAATTTAGCATGGGATACAAGACGGTAAATTAACAATTTAAAATTGCTTAAGTAATTTAATAAAGTGATATGATACTAAAATAATACATTTAGTTTTATACAATATATAAAAAAATATTATTATAAATAACACCATAAAGTATCCAAGTATACACCTACACATATTGAAGAAATGTTAAGTAATGTTAGTGAAACCTAACTTAATTGAATGGTAACTTAGTCATGTAATTTTACATTTTACTTATCAATCTATAATTTATGAGCTATACTATGTAAGGATAAGACATTAAGTTACATGATGCTAGCATCACTTAACATTTTTCCATTGTCTTACTTTGTATGTATATTACTTGAAGATTTATTTTTTATGTAACAAACTCTTAAATATCATGTTTTTATTAAAATATTTATGTAATAAATTTATCTTACTTTTCTATTGTGTGTAAGCAAACTTAAATATAATTTATAAAAGATTAGTATGGCAAAATGTAAAAATTTTCGTATGATACACACAACCATATGTCCATATGTAAAATGTCTATTTAAGTTATAACACATATCATCATAATATATCCATGTTTCTACTAAAGATATTTATTGATTATGAATGATCATTTTAATATCAAGTGTTATGACCAGTTTCTTTATATATACATGTCAGATATAAGTTTTCTAACTCGTTCAAAATAATTTTTTTTTCAATAATAAGGTAACTATTATCTAATTTGAATTCAATATATTTCTTATTTATATCTCAAATTTAGCATTTATAATCAAACTATACATAAATAGTTAGATGAATTAAATTTCAACTTTATAGCTTTTAACATATTACTTACATGGTTTTAAAATGAATTAAATATTAGTTCTTTACAATATTATTAATAACTTTGTATTATCATAATTGATTATATGGTAGACAAGTAAATCTTTAAAAAACGTGGACATAATATGTCAAAAGAAGTGATTTTCAACTTTAGAAACAAACTAAAGAGAGAAATAACACAATGTTAAAAAATTGATAAATGAAATTAGATATGTACTCTCAAAAGTAAACACTTCTTATGTATATTTTATTACAAGCCCTGTTCTTTTTTTAGGAAATAACCGCACCTCTAACAAATTACAACAACTAATTTTAGTTTAGTTAACTACTTGATAAACTACAGTTTACTAAAAAACAACTTTATATTTTATCTTCTTAGATGAGGTTTATCAAATTAAATAATATGTAGTTACACTACATTAGAATAACCATCTATAATACTATATATAAATTAAATTAGTATGAATATGAGTAATTAAATATCAACCCAGTGTAACGCCGGGCATGATATACTAGGGGTGGTTATGGTTCGGTTTGGTTCGATTTTGGCATAAAACCGAAACCAAATGAAAATTTTGATTTTTGGAAAACGGAAACCAAAACCGTTCGGTTTGGAGTGGTGAGGTTTTACAGTTTTTCTGTTTTAACCATCAAGATTTGAAGCCATACAACCATCATTATAAAGCTATGAAATTAAACGAGATTGAAGCTATATTAAAAACATAAAGACGTGTGCCACCTAATTCAAGCTATATATATTGCAATTGATACAAGCAAAATGACCGTCATATTTTTAAACTTTAAAGCTAAAGTTGAAACAAATCAAAATTCAAAGCAAATCGATAAATAACATATTAGCAAAACTAAAAATCGAGATGAACAATCAACTTCAGATGAATTGCATACAACTCAGAAAACTAGAATATGAAAATCGAGATAAGCAACTAGAAATGGATTTCTATATCAAGTGAAAATGGATAAAATCGAGAAGAAGTGAACTCGTCAACTCGAAATGAAGTGATGCAGGTAAACTCAATCGAGTAGTCCAATGACCAAACAAAGCTGCAACAGCGAAGGAGATTTGAATTAGTGTGAGACCTATTTTGTGAAACACTAATGTAAATGGGAGACGACTATGTAAATGAGAAAGTCATAAGGTATTTGATTTTTTGAACATGTATATTTACAATGTTGCCCCTAGGAACGGTTCGATTCGGGTTTTTTTTTGTTTTTAAAATTGTAAAAACCAAAATCAAACAAAAAAATATTGGTTTTTGAATTTTGAAAACAAAACCGTTGGTTGCTATATTTGTTCGGCTCACTCCTATAACATACCTTATTTATATCAATTCAAAGATAGAACACAAATGCAAGGACACAAATCTTGCAGAATTCATGTCCAAAACACCACAAAATGTTCTTGGAGCTCATCAATATTCATCATGTGACCCAAAACAAAAACCCTCAATAAATGCTTAAACCAGAAACAAAAGGAAGAAAGTACAAAATAAAGTTGATATGATTTTAATTTGGAAAAATAGCAGCATAATCTTATTTGGCAAAGAAAAATACATAATACTTATATTTCCATTTTCAAAATAAGCATATTATTATTTTTTTTAAAGAAACAAGTTATGGAAAAAAACATGTTTCCTTTTAAAAATAGAATCAGATTGTTTATAATAATTTTTATAAAATTCATTAAACTTTTTGGGGAAAAAATTACATTAGTAAAATAAGGTATTAGGGGGTGTTTGTCTAAGCTTATTTTTTTGGGGCTTAAGCTTATTAGCTTATGAGCTTATAAGCTTATGAGGCAAAAAAGTGTTTGGATTAGCTTAGCTAATAAGCTTTTTTTTAAAAAGTGTTTGGCTAAACTTATTTTTGTAAAATTACTAAAAAGGGCATCCTTACATTATATAAATTATTTTAATCACCATTATTTTTTTAAATCACCATTAGTTCAAAGATTTAAACAAAACTCTTGTTTTTTTTAATCACCATTAAAAGACCAATTATATGAATCATCAAAATACATAGTTTAATACTACAATAGATATATAATTGTCACTTATTTCGCATTAAATCTCCTGCAATCATATCTCTTACTGCGCTCATATATAAATCATCATCTCTACGATTTGAACTTGCATATTCATCCGGTTCATTATTACTACAAGACGCTTGAGCCGAAGAACCTTTGTTTGGATTGTAAGATTCTTGTTGCGCTCTATCAAATCCATCATCATCATTATCTTTCATTCTAATATAATTATGAATTGCCATAGATGCTATCACGATTTTCACTTGCGTTTCATAAGGTAAATTAAGGTGCATGTCTTTTAAAATTGCCCATCTAGCCTTCCATACTCCAAAAGTTCGTTCAATGACATTTCTCAACGATGAATGATAGTAGTTAAAAGTCTCCTTCGCTCCTCTGGGAGCACGCACAGCAGCAGTTTGTCCACGCCGAAAATCCGGTAAATAGTAACGAATGTTAGTTCCCTTATATGGAGCAAGATAACCTCGAGTATTTGGATATCCGGCATCAACAAGATAATATTTATCTATAACAGACATTAAAACAACTTGTTAACTAATCAAACATGTAAACAAAACATAAAAAGCTTATATAGACCAAAAATAGTTCTAACCACCCATTGGATGCGGAAATTTAAGTTCAGATCTATGCAATGCTTCGGTGAAAATTCTTGTATCATGTGCAGTCCCCTCCCATCCAGCCCACACAAATGTAAAACACATATTAAAATCACACACTGCCATTATATTTTGTGTTGTATATCCTTTTCTACCAATATATTTTGCTTGCTCATGTTGGCGAATCGATGCCTTCACATGTGTCCCGTCTATAGCTCCAATACAATCCTATATAGACACATTTTGAAATGTATTATTAAAGAGTAACACTTCAAATATGAAATAAGTTATACGAATACCTTGAAAATCGGATAATAACGAGAGTTGTTTAAAATTTGTGATGACACTTCTTCATTGTAATTTGCTTTTGGCTTTATTGTGTCCTTACTTAACTTAAGCACCGCATTTAAAACAGCATAAAAATGCCTATGAATGGTTTCTGCCGAGAGGATAAACGTTTCTTGAAGCAACCTATTTCCACATCCGTGTGCTAAAGTAATCAAGAAAATCGCGACCGACTCTTCAACAGGCAAATTACGTGTTGGCTTTAACCCATATTGTGTGACAAGATCCGAACATAACATTTTGAATACTGGTACATGTAGTCTGAATGCTTCATAGCAACGTCTACTATGACCATTAAGTATTTCTCGAACAAACATACTTCCCGTGCGACTAGAAGTACGAACAGAAGTAAGATCCTGTGTATTCATCGATTTATAACTTATTAATATCCCATGAACGGCTAGACCACATAGTAATTGCCAATTTCTCTCTTCTTCTACCCAATTTTCTTCATCTCCATCACATGATTCGGTGTCATCACTATCGGTATCTAAATATTTTTCAGCATTTGTCATATCCATCCTATTAGAAAACATATATAATTGAAACACATGTTAACTATAATGCATAAAATAGAACACATGTAAAGGCAATGCATAAAATTGAAACACAAATGTTAAATATAATGCAAAAGTTTAACACACAAAGCATAAATTGAAACATAATAATGCATAAAACTTCAATCATTTGTGCATCAAAAATTTAAGGAACTCGATTCTTCCTGCATGAGTTGTTGGAACCATGAAATTTTGCCGAACTTCCTTTTTTAGGAAAAGTGCTAGTGTCTTGTTGTACATAAGCGAGCCTTCTTCAAAACCAGGAAAACAAGTCACAATGTCCATACACTCCTGAGTTGAAGGTGTTGAATTTTGTGGGGGAAAGGTTTGAGAGCTTCGTGAGGATATTGCCTGCATGAGCGTATCTAGTTTCTCTGAAAATTCATCGACTATTGAATTTTTTCCTTTTGATGAAAGTTTCGAGGCATTATTATCACGTTTTTTTCTCTTATTACTCGAAGTGCTAGTTGGGAAAAGAGGTTCTTCGTCTTGATGTGCATCCACATCGTCGCTATCTCCTTTTCCTTCAAGATGTTCTTCGTCCTCATCATCTAAATTTTGGAAATCGGAAGGAGCTATAGCCTTATCACCAACAGCAACAAAATCACGAAATAACGGTTCATAATATATTTGATACATCTCCAAATTTTTCCCCCTAAACTTTCCAAGATCTTTGTCGGCCTATACGACAAAAAAATATTATTACATTATTTCAATATTAATAAAAACACTTTTATAAAAATATAGCAAATGTACCTTTATTTTCTCATCCCACCATTCCGACGATGCAACAATCGACTTGTTCACGGGATCCCATCCTATCCCGGATTCAAGTCTCATTAAACGGTCAAACCTCCTCCAATCTTTCTTCATATTCTCCCAATGATTTTTAATTTGCTTGTGGCTCAAACTTTTACCGGTTCGTTCTTTCATGTTCTTTATAAGGTTCTCATATCCAACCTTATTGATATGACTACCGGGTTTGTTCCCAAGTCTAGCCTCATTCAAGCATAACTCAATAAATATATTATGAGTAGGTGTATCTAAAAGAGGTACTTTTCTTTCACCTTTGTTCGTCACATCAATATCATTATTTGTATCCATTTGCAACTTATTCTAAACATACAAATGATAACCAAGAGATAACAAACACATATCATAAGTTAGTCTAAACTTCCATTTAGTTGTTTGTATAAACTTCAAAAAAACAGATCAGATCATAAGTTGTTTTTTAAAAAACAGAACAGAAAGATATACATATATTCTGCATTGTTGTACATATCATCAGTCAATAAACAAAACAGAAGCAAATATAGAAGTAAAACAGAAGCAAAACAGATGGAATTGAGTGATTAATTACCTGATCAATAAACAAAACAGAAGCAAATATAGAAGCAAAACAGATGGAATTGAGTGATTAATTAGCATATATATAATGGAAAACAGCTTTTACTTTAGTAGATTAAGCAAAGCAGAAGCAAATATAGAAGGGGTAAAGAAACAGTTACTTATCATATTTGTTTAGCAGAGCAATTTAGGACTTGCAATATGAAGATT
Source organism: Dittrichia graveolens (assembly GCA_038502395.1). Lineage (NCBI taxonomy): Eukaryota > Viridiplantae > Streptophyta > Magnoliopsida > Asterales > Asteraceae > Dittrichia > Dittrichia graveolens. The sequence continues at coordinate 7,311,278 of JARJIL010000009.1, read as the reverse complement.
TTCTGATATGATCATTGGAAGTGATGTTATGTTGATAACATCCTGACCCATAACGCCAAATCATTGATTCTGTTAGTTTTGTGATTAAACAATCGAGCAGAGTAAACAAATCGAGCAGAGTAATCTATCCATTTTTTATAATAACATATGAACAAATCGAGCAGAGTAAACAATCAACAAATCGAGCAGAGTAAACAATCAACAAATCGAGCAGAGTAAACACCAAGACATATGTGGGTGTTACTAGTAGCAGCGATTAAAGGGGGAAGCACAACACTGGAAGCACAAGAAATATGCGAGCAGAGTAAACACCAAGAAATATGCGATTGATACCTGTGATCTTGTTCACGCGAAAACCCTAGTCGAACAGCGAGTGAAGCAGTCGGACGGTGGAGCACAGCACTGGAAGTGAAGCACAACACAGCACTTGATTATCGAACAACGGTGGAAGCACAACACTGGAACAAGATGTTTGAAGCAGTGAAGCAGTGGTACTCGATTATAAAGGGGGATGGGAGTTATGGGGAGGAGAGGATGATATTTGGGGAATGTTGTGGTCGGTCATGGGGAAGAAAAGGTTTGGGGAAGAAAAGGTTTCAGTTATGGGGAAGAGAAGGTTTCAGGTTTGGGGAAGAAAAAAAGGAAGAATACTGTTATGTTATAAAAGATGAGGGTAAATAGGTAATTGAATAGAAATAAGCTGATGAGGTGAAAAAAAAGCTGATTCATCTTGGCTTATTGAAAATGGCTTATTTTTATAAAAAATAAGCTTATAAGCTTAAGCTCTTAAGCTAAGCCAAACACTTAAATATTAATAAGCCCAAATTATAAGCTAATAAGCCCTTAAAATAAGCTTACCCAAACACCCCCTTAGTGTATTTACCTCCTTCATTATTAATCTTCCCCAAAATTCACCTTTCCCGTTGACGAGCTTTTAGCTTTATAAGCTGCCATCACGGATCGCTGTCTCCTTCACAGTTGAGTTCACACGTCGTCTTCTGCTAATTAATACTCTCTGATCCCAACTTCCGATCACATTCTCACTGCTGAGATCTCTGATCTCTCTTCGTGCCTTCTTCAGAGTAAGCAAATCTACTGCTTCATCTATTTCAATGATTACTTGATATGTTCTATGGATTAATCGGATTGCATTAAGACTTTGCGCGATTGGATAACTTGATCTCGTGATATCACTATATATCTAGCTATTTTCGAGTTGTTTTCAGTTCCGATTGGTGTAACTACGTGTTTTTACTAGTTAACTACTTGATGTATGATTTTACAGTTTTGATTTGATCATACGATCTGATCGCGCGTTATTGATGTGATTGCAGAATAGAAAATGGGAGAGACACTTCTCCATGGAACTCTTCATGCCACGATCTATGAGGTTGATAAGATTCATGGCTATGGTGGCGGCGATAATATATTTAACAAGGTATAATTTGTGATTTTTTTGGTTTTAATTTGGGATCGGAGTTCTGTTTTTTTACCACATGAGACCAATCGTCTCCTTTTCTCAGTATATGAGTTTTGTTGCGAATTTAGGCCACGAGTCGCTTTATTGACTGAATATTATGTGAAGACAAACGTAAGGAATGTAGTTATATCTCAAATTTCTTGTCAATTTGGTATGATTTAATTTCTGATATCCTGGGGCGGTTATTGAGCTTTTGTTGGACCTTTGACAAGACACCCTTTTCTCTCGTACTTCCCCTTTTTTATTTTCTTGTTTGCTTTTAGTTTTATCTTTTATTTGTTTTTTTGTTATTTTACGTTTTATTTAATTATTTTTGCTTCTTTCAGTTTTAGTAAATTGTTTAGGGGTATTGATTTGTACAGAACAAATATACAAATTTGTTTATACACAGCAATTTATGCATTATGAGCTTGTACCATATATTGTTAAATATCTATACTTGTTATGTATGAACAGATTTTGTTGTGTATGAACAGATTTTGTTGTGTATGAATCAGCTCCAGTTTGTTTATTTTTATTTTTTGACTGGTTGTATCACTTATTCCCCGTATTGTGATATATGTACCTTTGATCTTCTCTATTTAATTATAAAGTGTTTTTTTATTTAGCCTCAATAAAAGTAAATTGCTATTTAAGTATTTATGCTTTTCAAAGTTTAGTCATGGAAGGTTAGAACAGCAAATCTGAATTGCTTCATGGTCCATATGCAAGACTTCAGCAGACATCATTTTTGCTACATCTTTAATTCTAGACAGATCCCAGAAAATTACTTCGGACATCTTAATCGGATAATGCTTCGATTGCATTTTTTTCAAACAACCTCATATAATCAAGTTCTCATGAAGTCATGATCATGGGTGCTTGGATTTTAATGACCTTCATCATCAAGTACTAGAATCCCTCTTCATTCCCAGTTGATGATGGATCTGCCTTAAATTGCTTCAAGTGGTAGCTGCTTACAAGGCACATAATAAACTAATTTAAAACTGTTCTTTCCGAAATACCATAAAGATGAAGGTTTTTTGTTTAAAACTTATGTTAAGAGACTATCACACTAGTTTATGAAGATTCAAGTGCTACTAGTAGGCAATTTATAGAGATGAAGCTACACTGTGGTCTGTCATAGCAAGATCTAGTTTTTCAGACCACATGTTAAACATATGAAATACCTTCACAGAATACAGTCAGGCACCCTATTTGAAATTATTGTCAAGTCCGTGATAGATGTAGTCAGTTTAAAACTTATACCTGCTGTTTTCACATTAAAAAAGATAATAATAATCTAACTTTCCCTGTATAATAAGTTAATAACTATCTTTCAGTGCTGCTGAACTCGTGAAGGATGCTTTGCAGATTCTTTTTTCGTGTATCTATAATTATTCTTCACTTAGGATCCCTCAAGATTAATTATTTATCCTTGATATAAGAGGAAATGCTTTTGTATTTTGACGATTTATTTTGTTTCATTGTAATTCTATGAATCAAGCTTTTAATTTAGTATTTCTAAGCTTAAAAGGTAACATGATATTTAGGCCTTCTTTTAATGAGTTTTCTCTATGATTCATGCAGTTGAAGGCGAACTTAGAGGAGACTGTTGGTTTTGGTAAAGGAACTCCAAAAATGTATGCTACAGTTGATCTAGAGAAATGCAGAGTAGGCCGAACTAGGTTGTTAGAGAATGAACCTGAAAACCCCAAGTGGTATGAATCTTTCCACATTTATTGTGCTCACTCGGCTTCTAATGTAATATTCACTGTTAAAGATGATAATCCCATTGGTGCAACTTTAATTGGAAGAGCTTACGTTCCTGTTGAAGATCTTTTAGATGGTGAAGAAGTGGATAGATGGGTCGAGATCTTAGACGATGACAAAAACCCTGTAGAAGCTGGTTCAAAGATCCATGTAAAACTACAATACTTTGATGTCACTCAAGATCGTAACTGGGGTCGTGGAATTAAAAGTGCCAAGTATCCTGGAGTCCCATATACATTCTTCTCTCAGAGAAAAGGATCTCGTGTTTCTTTGTACCAAGATGCTCATGTACCCGATAATTTCATCCCCAAGATACCCCTTGCTGATGGCAAGTATTACGAGCCACATAGATGTTGGGAAGATGTCTTTGATGCAATCACTAATGCAAAGCACTTCATTTATATTACTGGATGGTCTGTTTACACCGAGATCTCTTTAATAAGGGATTCAAGGAGGCAAAAATCTGGAGGAGATGCCACACTTGGTGAGCTTTTAAAAAAGAAAGCAAGCGAAGGTGTTAAGGTTCTTATGCTTGTTTGGGACGACAGAACTTCTGTCGATGTATTGAAGAAGGATGGATTGATGGCTACCCATGATGAAGACACAGAAAACTTTTTTCAAGATTCTGAAGTACATTGCAATCTATGCCCACGAAACCCTGATGACGGCGGAAGTTTCATTCAGGACCTCCAGATATCTACAATGTTCACTCATCACCAAAAAATTGTAGTGGTTGACTCCCCTATGCCAAATGGAGACTCAGAAAGAAGGCGGGTAGTGAGTTTTGTTGGCGGTCTTGATCTCTGTGACGGGAGATACGATTCTCCATTCCATTCTTTGTTCAGAACATTGGACACTGCTCACAATGACGATTTCCACCAGCCGAATTACGCTGAAGCTTGCATTACTAAGGGTGGACCAAGGGAGCCATGGCATGACATTCACTCAAAGCTTGAAGGACAGATTGCTTGGGATGTTTTGTTCAATTTTGAACAAAGGTGGAAAAAACAAGGTGGCAAAAATGTTTTAGTTAACTTGAGAGAGCTTGATGACATTATAATCCCACCATCTCCAGTCATGTTTCCTGATGACCAAGAATCATGGAATGTTCAGCTGTTTCGGTCGATTGATGGTGGAGCTGCTTTTGGCTTTCCAGACACACCAGAAGAGGCAGCAAAATCGGGTCTTGTTAGCGGCAAAGATAACATAATTGACCGAAGTATTCAGGATGCTTATATTCACGCCATTCGTCGAGCAAAGAACTTTATCTATATTGAAAATCAGTATTTTCTTGGAAGCTCTTTTGGTTGGCAAGCTGCTGATGATATCAATGTTGATGATGTTGGTGCATTGCACTTGATTCCAAAAGAACTTTCTTTGAAGATTGTTAGTAAGATTAAGGCTGGAGAAAAATTCACTGTTTATGTTGTTGTCCCAATGTGGCCTGAAGGGATCCCAGAGAGTGCTTCTGTTCAAGCGATACTAGACTGGCAAAGAAGGACAATGGAGATGATGTATAAAGACATCATTCAAGCTCTTCAAGATCAAGGCCTTGAAGAAGACCCTAGAGATTATCTCACTTTCTTTTGCCTTGGAAACCGTGAGGTGAAGAAGAGCGGGGAGTATGAACCTTCAGAAGCACCTGAGGCTGATTCAAATTACCAGAAAGCTCAAGAAGCCCGTCGTTTCATGATCTACGTGCATGCCAAAATGATGATTGGTAAGCCCCATACTCGTGCCTTTTTTTTCCACTTCATCTATGATCTTATGTTTATTCAGTTTGAAGATTCAGAAGTAGATAATCAAATAGTTGGGTGCTTATTCTTACACATACCATATTACAGTTGATGATGAATACATAATTGTTGGATCTGCCAACATCAACCAGCGATCAATGGACGGTGCAAGAGATTCTGAGATAGCCATGGGGGCTTACCAACCTCACCATATTGCAACCAGGACACCAGCAAGGGGTCAGGTTCATGGCTTCCGTATGGCTTTATGGTATGAACATCTTGGCATGCTTGATGACAGCTTCCAGCACCCAGAGAGCACTGAATGTGTTAAAAAGGTGAACAAGATAGCCGACAAATACTGGGATCTGTTTGCTAGTGAGAATCTTGAAACTGATTTGCCTGGTCACTTGCTACGATACCCCATTGGTGTTACTAGTGAAGGAAATGTGACTGAACTCCCAGGAACCGAGTTTTTCCCAGATACTAATGCACGTGTTGTTGGAACAAAAGCCGATTATCTTCCTCCTATTCTCACTACCTAAGTAGGTATTTCACCTTTTCCTTTAATATCTGAACAAGAAGCTTTTTAATTTAATCTCATTTCCTTATATTACTAGTAATTGTGAGTGAACAATAAGCGAATCTTATTCTATAGTTTGTTTCTCTTTTCATACCGAATATCAAAATCTATCTATGTTTACTAGGTATCCTATCACTGTAAAATATGTGTTCTAATAAACAATTCAACCTCTTGTTCTTTTTATTTTATTTTAAATACCTTTACCAGTTTTGAATTTAACTAGCTTATTTCATTAGTTTAGCTAATTCCAACTTGATATGTTTGTATATATTTATATACATATAAGATATGTATGTATACATGTATATCTGTCTCATTCCTATGAAGTGCACCATACACTAGTTGAGAACAGTGTGACAACAAAACACTAAGGCAAAAGAAACCAACTTTGGACTCTCCAAAGTTGCTTGATTTGAAATGCCCAACCCCACAACTACAAGAGTACCCATCAGGCTTTTAATTTGATAAACCCACATTATATGGTCAAAATCCATCCCTCTTTTTGTGTCCACATATATAACCCAATCACAAACAACTCTAGTTGGAGTGGGTCAACAACTTTATAAACACAACTAACTATCCAACCACTACCTTCTCCTCATCTTCAAAACCATTCATTACGTGTCAAGTTAACAAATGTCATCAGTTTGGAGTTCACAAGGGGTTGTCTTGGCAACCGCTGTAGCAGTTTCCGGCACCATGGTCTTGCTTTTGTTGTGTCGGGAGAAGGCTGTTTTTCTTGAAAACACAATTTCCGGTGGCGGCAGCCATCAAAAGTCGGGAAAGGTGCTGCGATCTTGTTTGTCGTCAGGAAAAAAGGACGGACAGAGACTAAAGAAAGTGCGGTTTTCAGGTGATGTGAAGGATTCGAGTGTAAAAACTGACGAGTACATGAAAGCCGAGAGGGAGGTTACGCTGCAGAATCACATCTCTTTTGAAACACAAAGAGTATCATTCAATGATGGATATGTCAATAAGAACTAGACCACGCTCATGGAGTTCTCTAATTAATCAACTTTCTTGTGCTCTGTTTTATTGATCGTGCGGCTAGTGGTCATGAAAACTCATTTGATTGTGTCAGTATTTGTACTTTCTCTATCGAGTATAATGATCTGTTAGCGACTTAGATTTCTTGTACTTGTATCAAGTAGAATATTTCTCCATGCACCGACACAAACAAACACACTAAATTTAACGGAATAAAAAGAGGCTAATTAATGCCGCTCAATCAATCGGTAAACTGAAGATGGTACGTTGGTTTTTACTATCATTTGGTTGACTAGTTGTTAAACTTGTACCACTCACGAGTCAAGTTAAAAGTCAAAACACATTAATAGTGAGCCGACTCGGTATATAACTGACTCGGTACGTGAGTCGTGATTATTTGAACTGACTCGGTCTAAGTCAAGTCAACTTGAAACTTGTTCGAGTCTAACAATGAAGCAAAAAATCTCTGTCTTTCTCTCTCTTCCGACTAACAAAGCTGGATCGTGTATACCAACGTTAAGTCGTTAACGGTCTCCATGTTAAATCCTTCCTATTAAATACCCATTTGCTACTGCATACGAACATTCTCGTTTTTTAAGATTAAATTTTAGGCCATAAATAATAATATCCTTATTTACTAACAGTGCTTAACAGTTATATATATATATATATATATATTATATCGATTAAATTCTAAACCAATAATACCCGTATGACAATATGTAGATATATAACTTATAAGCTAAAGGAAAGGTTCAAATGAAAATGAGAAATTAAATGAGAATGGGAGACTCGATCTCAGTTATTCATTTTGTAAGTGGAATTCATAGATGGAGAGCGTGGGGATATATAGAGTGTGAAAAAGTGCATGTGATGAATTCATAGGTGGGAAATGAAATTGAATGAGGGGGAATTGGACGGATGAGATTGAGTCTCTCATTCTTATTTAATTTCTAATTTTCATTTGAACCTCCTCCTATAAGCTAAATATAATATATATTATAATATTAATTGCAAACGTGTGTGTGTGTGTATATATAGTGAAAAGTTCATTTGAGAACCGTTTTTATTGCGAGAACCAATCTTAGCCGTCTAATTCCCCCTTCTTTAATTGGATTGCCCACCCATGAATTCCTTACATGCACCATGCCATACTCAATCCCCCACGCTCTTAATCCATGAATTCCATTATCCAAAATGAAGGGCTAAGATTAGTTCTCGCAATAAAATTGGTTCTCAAATGAACCCTCCCCTATATATATATATATATATATATATATATATATATATATATATATATATATATATATATATATATTTGTATATAATTTTTAGTGTCCGTCATGACTCTTACAAGTCAAGTCATGAATCGAAATTTTGGACTTCGGAATCACGAGTTGACAATTAAACTTCATATATTAGTAACCGTTTATATATATTTGAATAAGTTTGGTTATTACAAATAACTATTTTGAGTTTTTTTAGCCGATCTTGAATTATTCTTGAGCCAAGCTTTAACTTGCATCATGAAGACTCGTCAGACTATCGAACCGAGTTTGAGCTTGGCCTCAAGTACTCAAATCGAGCTCAAAATTACTCTTTTAAAACCCTAATCTGCAACACCATAGGTGGACATCATAACGAAATGTGTCAACCTCCCATTGAAATGGTACATTAGAATGCCAGTTGACGATTCATGATTAGTCATGTGCGATACGCCGGAATCTCTTAGAATCAGGATCCAAGAACGTGATTTCCTTAAAAGATGGAGATGGAGGCCTATAAAAATGATTTGTTATAAGCTTCAAATATGTATTAGTCAGCTTGAGCGAGCTTCTAAGCAGCGTACATATTAGTTCGTTGAAAAATATTCCAGATTAATTCACTCCTCGATCTCTTTTTCATTCTAAAATAATTATTGGTTAAATATGCGTAAATGCATAATCAAAACTAATTAATAACAAAGTTGATTACTTGAACTAACATATATTAGAAAAATTATATTTTCTTCTACTAAAAAAACAATAAAAAAACCCCTAAACTATAGACTTGCGGATCTAAAGATGAAGAACAATGAAAACCCTAAATCATGAACTAGCATATCTGAAGTTGGAGAACAATGAAAACCCTAAACAATAAAAAGCTTAGATCAAGAAATGATGGCGGCGGCGGCGGCGTTTGAACCGCAATGGCAGTGATGGTGGTGGAAAGCAGAAATCGGCGTTGGTGGTGATGATGGTTATGAAGGCGACGATTGTAAGTGTATCTTGAGGATTGGTGACGGTGGTTGGGTTATTCCCCTTGAACGCCTTGCGAAATAGGTGTGTTCATGGATAGTTAACCGAGAAACAGTTAACCACTTATCGGTTAACCGGTAACATCATTTAACATATTCTTGAACCTAAACCTAAATGGAGGATTAACCTATAACCAGTCAATCATGTATTTTGATTCGATAATTCGGTTAATTGGTTAAACATTTCTCAAGTAGTAAACATAATTCAAGATATAAAAAAAAAGACAATAACCCAATAACTCGATAAGACAACAAGTAATAAAAAATAAACATGAATAAAGATGTATGATTTAAATCCATTTTTAATATATCTATACTACTATATTAAGCATACAATACAATACTCTTTTTACTTTAAAAATTAAGAATTCTTAATTTTTCAATCAAAACTAAATTTTCATCCTTAATTTAATTTACATTAATCTTATCCATCAAATCATTAAACCTTTCAGCTTCTTCTCTACTTTAACAAATAAATGTATTGATTACGACGAAATATAATTTAATTTCTCTAAAAACATACATTTCAATTTTTTAGTGGCTACACTAATATTCTATTCGTTATAAGTTTTAGAGTTGTGTTCAATAAAGTTTATTTAAAAAACATAGTCTTGAAATTTTAATATTCAATCACAGGTGATTCAGTATACAATCACATATGAATTACGAAAATGTCACTCCGTCCAAATTTTTAAAATTAATCTGGACCATTGATGACATTGATCTAAATACTAAAATTAGTCCCTTGAGACTATGAATTAACTATGGACTATATTGAACATTCTTCATAAGTTTTAAATAGTACTTATGATTTTCAAGTTCAATTATATAATATTAATATTATTTTGATTAACCAAACTGAAAAACAAAAAGAATCGGTTTGATTAACCTAAAAGTCGCTACAGCTTTACGTTTTTCAGATTGGGTATTCGTTCTCGAAATATTTTGATTTTGGAAGGAACTACGTAGCCTATGATTCTTGATTTTGAGCAAACGTAGGTGATGCGAATTACTCAATTGCCTCTTCAACAAATATAACATATATGGAGAACAAAGTGCTTTTTTTATTAAAATTAATTAAGTACATAAAAAAAATGATTAGAAAAAGGCTAACCGATTGATACAAGCAGTTGACCTGTTATAAAATTTGCATACAATTAACAACTATAAAAGTTTTTTGTATTATTTTTAAAAAATTATAACGGATTATATATAACAGTAGCTTAGACAAACTATATAAAATGATAAGTAATCAATAAACTTTGTCTTCATTTTGATACATATTTTGTAGGGCAAATTGTATTAAAATATAATGAACTTTGTCTTAGTTACCGTTATATACAATCAAATTTATTTTCTTAAAAATAATACAACCAACTTTCATAATCCTCACATTATATGCAATTTGTTGTATACTATAGACATTATTACAAAGTTCATTAAAGACAATGGTAACTAAACAACAGACACATGAAAAAGTTGTTTGCATACAATGAGAGTATTATGAAAGTTAATTGTATTATTTTTAAATTTTTTAAAGTTGGTTGTATACAATGGTAACTTAAACAAAGTTTATTGTATTTTTATGCAATTTGCCATAGTTTGTACGGGTTTTCACCTTTTTGGTGTTTAGACCATTAACATCCAACCCAAGTTACCCTCTCTAACTCACTGTCACATCACCACCCACATCATCTCCCACCTTCAACCTTATCAAACCCATAAACTCTCACATCCAACCCTCTTCAACCCTATATCTTTTCTATTTTTATTTTTTATTTTTTGTTTTAATTTAATTATTTCAAAGACAATAAAATATAAAAAAATTAATAATATTTCATAAATTTCATTACATAATTTCTAAATCAAAATAATATTTTACCTTACATTAAAAAAATAGAAGTACATAAATTAAAAAACAACAACTAGTTATTGGCGTCGTGTCTTGAAAGCCGATTAATGTGATCGATTAAATCCGATCGCAGGTTGTGATGCGTTTTCGTGTTTCGGACTTCTCGGATGTTATCGTCATATTGTTGTTTGCTAATCTCTACGTCTTCTTCCTCGTTCGTTTGATTAATGTTTTCGTCGAACTGACAAATCATGTGGCCTCCATCTTCCAATATTATATTGTGTAATATGATACAAACGTACATTATTTTACATATTTTATTCGGGTGCCACATTCTTGTCGGGCTTTGTATAACGTGCCATCGTTGTTTAAGCACACCAAAAGCCCGTTCCACATCTTTCTTTGCCACATCTTGTGCGGCACTAAACCTTATTCGTCTTTGATCTAGAGGGGTTCTGAATGTCTTGACAAAAGTAGCCCATTCGGGGTATATCACATCTGCAAGATAGTACATCTGTTTGTATTGTACATTGTTTACTTGAAACAAGCACTGCGGTGCTCTCCCGTTATATATGTCGTTAAATAACGGCGACTGGTTTAGCACATTAATATCGTTGTTGGAACCGGCCAACCCGAAGAATGCATGCCAAATCCAAAGATCATGTGATGCAACTGCCTCTAGTATCAAAGTTGGCCGTTGATGATCACCTCTCATGTATTGCCATCGCCATGCGTTTGGGCAGTTGTCCCAATCCCAATGCATACAATCTATGCTTCCTAACATGCCAGGAAACTCGTGCTTAGCCTCTTGCGCGGCGTATAAAAGCTGAATATCATGGTAAGAAGGTTTACGTATGTATCGCTTATCATAAAGAGAGATGATACCTTTGTAGAAGTTTTGTACGCATAGTCGTGCGGTTGATTTCGCCATCTTTAAGTACCTCTAGCATCGTAGCCCTATACAAAAAATGTGTCTCATCCCTCAAGATCCGCAACTATCCGTGCGAATAGTCGTCTGCTCATGCGAAAACGTCTCCTAAAAACCTAGTCATTGTAGTTGCAGTTTTTTGCATAATAATCTGCAACAAGTCGGTCGTGGGCAGCTTCGCGGTCTCTAACTTGATTTGGTCCCCTCCGTCTTATTGGACGCAAGCTCTCTTCATCATCATCGATAAGCCTATTCACAACCGACGTTAGTAATGCACGAAAAAATACGCCACTTGTTTGACGATACTCGGCGATACGAGATCCATCGGAAGATGAAGAAGACGAATCATTTGACTCCGACGTATCATATGATGAAGAAGACATTTTTTTGTGTATGTAAAAGACAAATATATAAGTTTGAGAGAAGAAGAATAGAGGAAGAAGAATGAAGATGTGAAAAAATGAAGTGAGTAATGTATGTTTTTTTTTAAAGAATGAGAATTTGAAGAATGGAAGATAGTGTATAAAATATAGTAGAGAGAAGAAGATGTGTAAAATATGTGTAGATGTGAATGGTATTTATAGGAGAGAAAAAAAGAATATATATATATATATATATGTGTGTGTGTGTGTGTGTGTGACCGTTTTTCAACGGTAAAAAAGAAAAACAAACAAACAACCCACAACGGGTTTACAAATCAGACGGGTCGCGAGCCATCCCCAACCCGAAGGAGGCGATGGTGTTACCATCGGGTTCCAACCCAACCCGAGTCGGGTAACATGACCGATGCGGGTTTGTCTTAGACTTTGGTGTTTATATCTCTTTTTCCTAACATTTTGCTAGTCTTTTATATAATTGTTGTCGTTAAAAAATCAATAAACTTCGTTTTGTCACATTTAAAATTTAGAATTGGGTTTAGTTCGTAAAAATGTATTCAACTTGTCACCTTTTGCTATTGTATGTATCGAACTTTCAAAGTTACCATTTAATGTATCAAAGCCTTAAAACTTACCAATATGTGTATCCGGTTACCCATTCAGCAGGTAACCGGTAATTGTTTTTATTTTTCATTAAATTTTAATACTAATTTATTACCAAATCATTTGTAATTTTCACCTCACTAATTCTTGAAGAACAATCTGTGTTCTTCAACTAAGAACACAATCACAATCAAAGCAAAGAACACAATCAATAACAAAATCAAAGTAGTTACATTTGCTTTGAACACAATCTATAACAAAGCACCAAAAATGAACCAGAAATCTCCAAAATCATAATCAAAGCGATCAACACAATCAAAACCCTAAATTGTTTATGAGCTAGAAATCTCCATTCAAGAACAAGATGAAATCAAAATTTACAAGTTGATTAAACCCTAATCTGGGTATGGACACAATAGATGAACTTACAAGTTGATTGAATAATAATCACAGATGATTTGGCCTGAGATAGATTTGAAAGATCTCGAAACCCCAAATCTGCACCTAAAACCAAAGAAGAAGAAGAAGATCTGAAATCAATGAAAATGAAAGAAGAAGAAGATCGATACTCAACTTTGAATTCATCTTCAATATTTTTCAATAATCGATTACCTTAAACAAATAAGAAGAAGATTTGAACCAAGAATGATAACTCGGATCTAAACCAACAACAGATCTAAACCAATATCGCTTACCTTATCAAATCGAGATACTAGATCAATTGCTATGAACTAGAACCAACAGATCCTAATCGGACAAGCACTTAAATCGGTGAAAATGAAACCCTAAATCACTTACATATCTGGAATTGCTGTAGACTAAATCTCTTTGAGAACTCGAAACCCTAAATCGCTAACATACCTGCTCTTCAAGAACAAGTCTCATCCTTCAAGAAATCGAAACCCTGCAATCGGTGGAGATGGAAGATGAGCAGAAATATTGAATCGTTTGAAGGAACGAAATCTTGAATCGTACGAAGGCACAAAATCTTGAATCGTATGAAGAACCGAAATCTGGATGATTAATGTATGAGGTGAAGATCTATGGTGTAAGAGGTGAAGATCTATGGTGTAAGAGGTGAAGATCGATGATGTACCAGGTGTGTATCCCATCGATGAGCTCGATGAAGATGAACAGAGATCAAGTGTGCACCTGTGAATCTTGTGTAAAAATTGTTATTATTTTATTTATTATTATTTCTAGTTATTTTTTAATCAAGAAAATCCACGTCACTTGCCATGTTACTTGCCACGTCATGTAAACCGGTGCCACATCACCATGTGACCTGTTGTATCAGGTTAAATACACTAATTGGTAACTTTCAAGTTTCTAATACATTAAATGGTAAGTTTGTAAGTTTGATACACACAATAGCAAAAGGTGACAAGTTGGATACATTTTCATGAACTAAACCCTTTAGAATTTATCTATTAACATTGTATATATATAGGTTATGGTTATATATAGAATCATGCTTAACTATAGAAGTCATAGAACTTTTATGGTGATGACATGTAGCAATTTTAAAAAGGCTAAAATAGAAAAAAGTCATCAAAACCCTTTTTTAATACCCATCAAATCTTTAATTAACAATATCTTGATTATAATTAATAACTTTTACAAAACAAAATATATTAATCGATTCAGTTTTTCATTCTCTTAAATTCAAGACTAGACTTGATATATTTTTGAAACTTTTTTTTAAATGCAGGTGGTCTCGAAAATACAAATGCTCTGACGAATATGCAAATGCTTTGAAAATTAAAAAAAGAACAGATGTAGAGAAACAGATGAGACAATCAAAATGCAATTTCACCAACATCTGCATATTAATTAATCCATACGCATTTAAAAATCTATAAGCAATACAAGTATACAAGCATTTTCACATCACAAAAGTAAGTAACAACAATCTAAAATGCAAGTAACAACATGTTCACGTTAAAAATGCAAGCAAATAATAATCTAAAATGCAAACAATAGCATTTTCACATCAAAATGCAAGCAACAACAAAACATTTTCACATAAGAAATACAATCTAAAATGCAAACAACGGTATTTTCATATAAAAATGCAAGCAACCCAGTTGAAAATGATATAGCATTTTCATTTGGGTTGCATTTTGGTTATCATATTCATTTGACTTGCATTTTTTAATCATCATTTTCATCAAAATAACAAACGAAAATGCTAGGAAAAAATGAATGTCATGATTTCAAATATGCATTTTCACATACCCACTTTTTTTAAAATCAAACATCACCTTCTTCAATCATGTGATTTTTTTTAAATTCAAACAAATGAAAATGATGACCCAATAACTAAAATGCAAACTAGATAAAAATGATGACCCAATAACTAAAATGCAAACTAGATAAAAATGATGACCAAAGTGCTACATCATTTTCATATGGGTTGCATTTTTGTCATCATTTTCATCTGTGCTGTATTTTCGTTATAATCTTTATCTGGGTCGCATTTTCGTTTGATGTAACGGATAAAAGATGAAATCTTCTACTCGAAATGCATATTAAACTTCATCTGGGTTTCATTTTCAAAAATTAAAAATTTCAAGAATATGGGAAAAGTGATCTTGATTTAAATGGATTAAAAAACTAGTAGATTAGTATAATTTTTTTGCTTAAATTCTCAAAACTTAATTAGTTATGGCAAATTAAAATTTTGAGGGGTAATGTTTTAAGAGATAAAATAAATGTTTTTCATTTTTACCCATCTTTATCTATATCTATATCTATACTACTATATAAAACCTTTAACACTCTCTCTCCTCCTTAATTTTAAGACTTCTTAAAATTCAATCAAAACAACATCTTGGCCATTCATTTTATTTAACTTAATCTCATCCACTCAATCTTTAATCATTTCAATCTCTCTCCTAATTTACTTTAACTTTTTATTCAATTAAAATATACTCTCACACAAACATAATTATACACCCATAACAACATAATTTCTAATATCTTATTAACTTCTCTATCATTATTTCACAAATATGATTTTTTCCCTTATTTTAATGTCTTTTAGATTTTATTTTTAAAATTAATAAAATAATTTATGCAAATAAAAGAAAAATTAAAAAAATGGGACATGATGCTAAAGAAATTTTTTTGTGACATTGAATTTTGCGAATAACATATCATTACATTTTTGAAAGCGGCATATTATAAAACAAAAACTATTCGACTCTGCAGCATTGCACGGGTACGATGCTAGTAGATTATAATTGATAAGCATATATAATAATTATAAAACTGTCAGCAATTAATATTAGCCCTTAATTAAGTTCATCCAATAGTTAGATTTGGTTGTTTAGGTTCTATAGATAAATAGTGGTTTTATATGGACCCTTTCTCTCTATATATATATGTATATATATATATATATATATTGTGTATGTATGTATTTATATAGTTGCTTGTCAACAAAAAGTAACTTTGTACAAACTCTTAGACTATGAGTAACAATCATCTTTCTCCTCTCTTTTACCCAAAAGTTACATCAGCGTCATATAATTTTTTATTTTTTCTATCTCTTACTCGAAATCCAAGTATAACATAACACAAACAACCTAAATATTTTTCCTCTCTTTACTCTCTTATACCAAAAAAAGGAAAGCGACGGGTAACTCGGGTTGAGAAAACCGAAGGGGGGCCGTAACGGTGTATCCGACCGAAGATGAGACACCCACCACTCAACCAAATCTCTTCGGGTTTCTCATTCCGTATGACCTTATATATTTAAAGTTCAAAAATAGTTACATCAATACAAAAAATTGTTACATCAATACAGTATAAAAGAGACGCTAGCAGCAAACTATGAGGCATGAGTTCCAACCTTACAAATGGAAGCTTTTTTACTTTTTTTCTTTTTTTCACAAATGATGATGCTTTTTCCCTTTTCTTTCCTAGTCTGAAGTTTTATATACTCCTCCTATATAATTAAAACAAATGTCAAAGTTAAAAAAATAAAATAAGAAAATACAATTAATATACTATACACATCAATCATTGAAAAGACCGGAGAATAAAATAGGAAGATTTAATATGAAGAAATAGAAATTTTCTTTTTTTTTATTTTACGTTGCTAAGACTATAAGGAGTGAAGGGTGGTAAGAGGGTATGGTGGGTGATCACTTGGGGGTGGATATGATATCAATTTGTTAAGGTGTGGTGGGAGGGGAGGTGTGGTATTCACCACATGTGGATGAGTATATGGTGAGGATAGGTGGGTCACTTAGCTTTTTAACTTTTTTTTATTAAATTTTGATTGGTTAGTTGGGTAATATGTGTGTCTCATAATTTGGTGTGGTGAGAAGTGACCACTACGAGGCTAAGTGGTTGATTAAGTAGTAAAAGAAAACAGTTGATGTCGCGGTGTGGTGGGTATGATTCTATATGACCACTCCTTATACTCTAACATTTTAACTCTTAGAATTATTTATTATTATATTTAATTATTAATTTTACGTCATTTCTATTCTTCCTTTATAACTTTTAGTATATAACGTTTGATGTAAATATGGATATATATATATATATATATTTACAACCGACTTATTTTTTTTCCTAATTTTGATATATATTTTTATCGTAATATGACCATAATCTAATACTAAAAAGATTATTACATTCAACAACTAACATATAAAATTGTCATTTATATCAAAATGTACATAAAGTCAGTTACAAATAAGACTATAGATTTACATAAAATATTATAAAGAGTTAATTGTCAAATTCGTTATTTAATCTTGTCATTTCTTTCGATTTAGTCTTTTAACTTCAAAAGTGACTAAAATAGTCCTTTAAGATCGATTTTATGACGAAAAAGGTTCTTTTCTTAGTTGATCATTAGTCAACTCTGTTAAATCTAGGTAAAATGATAATTTTGCCCTTATTTTTTCTTTGTTCATTAAAACTATATTATTAAGTCACAAGAATAGTACTCCTCCCTAATTCATAAAGTATTCATTACCAATCAAGTCACTTTAGTCCAATCATTTTCCCAAACCTAATTTCATAAACTACTCCTCCCCAATTCATAAAATATTCATTACCAATTCTCAATCCACAATATTGTTATGGTGGTGGGTGACGGTGTTCTTGAACGGCATCCATGGATTCCGAGCTCAATAGACTTACATCAACAACCTACAACTCAACTACAATAGGAATGACACCACCACCCTTGGCTACACCTGCAATGGTGCACCATTCTGTCACTCTTACATCACATTTTGATCACAACCACCTCTTTACAATACCCCTGCCTCCATCGCCGCCCTCCTCAACTCCAACGCTGATGACATCACTTCCCTCCATAACTTATCCTCCTCCTTCACTGCCACTATCCCCGCCAACACAGTCGTGGTTGTCCCCATTCATAACTGTTCTTGCTCCAGTTACTCTAATGGCAGATTTTATCAACAAAACGCCGATTATGTACTCAAAAGCACCAACGAAACTTACCTCACAGTCCATAATAATACATTCGAAGGTCTTACGACCTGCTAAGCTATGAATACTCAGAACACATACGATTTCCGTAATTTTACCTTTCTAAGATGGTAAGATACGAAATCGAATAGATTCGGAAATCAGTGATGACAAAATCAAAACCCTAGTCGCCGTTTGTAGTGATGGTGACATACAAATCAGATAGAATCGTAGTGAAATTGGTTTCAATTAAAGAAGCAAAGGCTATCAATGACAAAATCAAAACCCTAGTCGTTTGTAGCATATACGAAATTGAGTAAGCAAAATCGGTTGATGACACCGAAAATTTAGTCAGCGTTTGTAACATATAGCCATATACGAAATTGAACAAGCAGTATTGGGCGGCGATGATGGTGGTTGTCTAAAGAGAGAGGATAATGTATCTGTCCACTTTGGAACCATTAATAGATGAGGATATTAATAAATATTAATAATATAGTTTTAATGAATAAATAAAAAAGTAGGGCAAAATTGTCATTTTAGTTGGTCAACTAAGAAAAGGACCTTTTTCATTACAAAATCGATTTTAAAGGACTATCTTAGTTGCTTTTAAAGTTAAAATACCAAATTGAAAAAAATAATAAAGTTAAAGGACGAATTTGACAACTAACTCTATTATAAATTAAAACGTATAAGATATAAAAATAAAACTTAAATCTTTTTGAATTTGAACATCCTAATTATTTAAATTTTTTACACTTTTTTATTCGCGTTTGAATGTTAGTTTTTATGTTTTGTTTCCGCCGCAACTCGGCTCGTTTTTGTTAAATTTTGATGTCACAATCGTTTTAAATTTTGGTTTATTTTGTTAGTTTACAAATTTTATATAAAAAGGATAAATTTAGTAAACGAGTGGTATAAAAGGGCATGAGTGATATTCTGTATTTAAGGTGATAGTTTCGTAAAAAATAACAATAATAACTTTTAATGTTTGGATGGAGTATCGGAGTCCTCTGATCCTTGAGACGCCCGCGCATTTGAATCAAGTTTTGGATTTTGTGCTTAAACTGGGTGTTGGTTACGAAGGCTTTTCATGGCTGTCGTACAACATTCAATATTTGCATTCCTCTTCTGATTTTTCTGTAAAATTTTGAAGAAGATGATGAACACTGTCACATAATTCCTAAGTGGTCCCTTCCCTACCAATATTTATCAAGTATAAAGCAGATCCCTGATGACTCTGCTTCTTCTTCTACCTCACAGAATTCAAAAGCAGCAGGTGTACTTGATTGAGTCCTGACCATGGCCGCTGGACCCCAATTCGTACTCACATGGCCTTCCTTTCTTTTTCTCCCTCTTCTCTCCTTGTCATTCATGAAATCACACACCAAATCCCCGCGGAAAGTCTATTGCCGTACGCCAATTTTCCGTTTTTCTCGAATTGATGACGTTTTCCGCATGACATGAACAGAAACATTACAATGTGTGTGTGTGTGTGCGTGTTTATCTTTCTCTCGTACATTTACGCATGGAGACATTGAACGTCTAATCTAATCAATTGGGAGAAGACGTGTATGTTTCAACAGAGACCCCACTATCATATTCCAAAGGTAAACGTGGGCCGTTAGTTTTCCTTTTTCTAAAAGGGTACTGTGAATAAAGCAAAACAGCAGCAGAAGCAGAAGCAGCATTGCCATTAAAAATGGATGGGTGCCTTTGGATTTTTCTTGTGCTCTGAAAGATTTCTTCTAATTAGGTATATGGAGACAAATTGTTACATTTTTTACAACGAGGTGGTGGGTGCGGTGGTTTTTGCTTTTCCAGAACGAATCACTGTTTTTGATCAGAGGTTAATCTTTTTAATAATTGTGTTTCAACGTATGAAGTTAATCGTAGAAATTCGAAGCATCAGTAAGAAAAAGGTTAAAAACAAAACGACCAAAAGACATGGACAAGATTGTGCACATCAACTGTTTGACGAAATGACAGTGATTTTCAAGTCTATTATGACCCCGATCAGACAAACTTAATTATGTTATCTGTATACAATTACCAGATTCTATCCATTTTTGGAGCCTAAAACAATCCATGTAAGAATCTGATTTTTTCTTTTCAATTGTGTTCATTTAGTATCTTCTTGATACCTTTCAATAACTCAGCATTGCCTATACTTTATGGTACCTGAGGTGTACTCATGCGGTTTCTTTTACATGTTCGGTCCAAAATTTTAAAGCTTTCATCGTGTATTGATTCGGGGGTCACATGTTTCCGGATTTTGACGAATGAAAGAACAAAAAATTGCGATTCAGTACTCAAGTATCTCAATTGCCAGATTTAGCATGCTTTGGGACAGATGACATTAAATACTTGCTGAAGAGAGACTATTAGAGACTATTAATTGCAACAATTCAACAATAGTTTGACCATGTACACATTTGACATTAGATCAGTTCTTTAATGAGTACTGCATGCCCCAGATCACAAGGATCATGTTGGTAATTCAAGAAACAGTGGCTCAAGATTTGAATAGGAAAATTTAGCCAGTGCAACATTTTCCCAAAAGTGGGAAGAAAGAACAGTAGATTAGAATTCAATTTGAGACTTTGGGTAATTAAATTCGATTGGCATAAAAGCCCATCACATCAGCAAACCTGTCCCTTATTCTCCATACATATTTTGACCTCTTTTTGTCTAACATTTATCTTCTTTTTCTTATGCCATTCAACTCCCAATAATATTCCAATCCCCTTGAAGATCTCCCTTCCTAACCTTCTAATTTCTAAGGTTTCCTTAAACACATGTAGTGTGGAAGAGAAATATCACTAACTGCTGACAAGTCTCCATCGTCATCACCCACCAAACATCTTCTATTTATAGTGTTAACATATCAATTCTTCAAGTTATTTAACTACTCATGGCACCTGCAAGAACATACTCATGTTGCCTGAGGATGCTTATCACAGTGATTCTTCTCTTTTCTCTCACACTCTCACCTTCAATTTCAGGTATCATATGCAAACCAGCTTCTTAAATCTAAAATTAATTCTCTATATATATGAATCCCAAATGGGCTTTGAATTTTTCAGTCTTATGTTAGTTTTAACCATGCATCAATCATCATATAATGTTAGTTGATTTTCCTCTGTGTAATTCTTTCTATCTGATATCAAATCTGAATTAATTGACAGTTGATAAAGGTGTATCAAAATTGTATAATAATCAATTACAGATGATATCCCAAATGGGTTTTTGATTTTTTCAATCTTTTTCTTGTTATGTTGTTCCGAATAACGCATAATGATGATGGTTAATTCTTTCTTTAAGTTTGTTTATTGATAATTCTATAATTTCTGGTTATGTTGACTCTAGAAATGCATCATTATGATGTTTAACTCTTCTTTGTGCAAGTGTGTTTATCTTGCACCAGTCTGGATATGCTGGCAGTTGATGAAGGGGTTACATCATTTCAAACTCAGTTGAAATCCCATATGGAATTTTAATGATTCATTTTTTTCCCTGTATGCTGGCTCTTAGCATGCATAATGATGATAGTTGTTCTCCATTCTGCTAGTTCTTTTTATCTAATTATAAATTGGTTTGATTGGCAGTTGATGAAGGTTATCGAAATTCTAATTAATCAAAATCTGGATTAAACCCCAGACAGGCTTTCGATTTTATTAATCTTCTTCTTATGTTGATTATAACCATGATTATCTATTTTTTATATCTTAAAATCTTTTCATCTAATACACAAATCTATTAAACTTGCAGTTAAAGAAGGGTCATCTCTTGTGCAACAACGAACGAAAATATTGGGATCAAGACCACCAGGGTGTGTAAATAAGTGCATGAATTGTAAACCATGCCGAGCCATTCTAGTTATTCCCCCACACCATAAAATGATCAATTATAGAGATCAATCTGCACACGGTGAAGATGATTGTTATTATCTTCTTTCCTGGAAATGCAAATGTGGTGATAAACTCTTTCAACCTTGATTATAATTAGTTTTGCTTTTCACCATGCTTAGTGATCAATTTCAATAGTTAATTAGATATAACTTTCTCTGTGAAAGATAGTATATAAAGTTATTCTATAAGTGCAGGCTGGTGCCGCTTATTTCACCGCCTTTCTGATTTATATAGATATCTATTATGAGTAATTATTCGATTATATAGTATCATTGAATTCTTGTAGATATTATTTCATAAAGACCATGTTATACTCCAGATTGTTAATGCTTTTACTTAGGGTACCTTGTTAATCATGAACCTGTATTGCGTATTGCTCAATGTGACTGAATTAGTGAATAACACAAAGTAGGAAAGTAAGAGATTGAAAACAGAGGTATTGTATTCAAAGAAGGCTGTAATATTGTATAGGAACGTTTCTCGATCTCAAAGTATAAATTCCTGAATCAAATACAAACATATAAATGTGACTCTCTACATATACATTTACACTACAAACTTAACACCGTTATGGTGTTTGTTCCTTTAGGTTGTAGAATAGGAGACTGGATTTAGGAATCAGAAGCCATATTTAAGTTGTCATGAAGTTATGATCAGCACCAAAGCTGCAGCACAGGCTGCATATATCAACCCAGGACCCTACAAAGAACATTAGTCGAAACGGGTTAATTTATGAAAGAAAAAGACCATATAGGTATTTAGCCAAAATATAATGGGCTCATTACATACCTTGAAAGAGAAAAGTGATGTTGCTGAAGAGGGTACAAGTCCTGTGAATCCAATATCATAAGAAATGCTACCGTCTGCTTTGAAGAGTCCGAAGTTTCTCTCGGAAGTAGGGCCGGGCTTTAGGTTTTCGTTAAACATGGCAAAAACATAAGCCTTAACTACCATTTTAGGTCTGTAAGGGGTGCCCTTCTTTTTAAGGAGTCTTTTACGCAAGTTTTTATTATAAGTTTTTGCGTTACTAACCGTGGCCCCCACTTCATTCGGGTCTCCACGCGAAGCCCAACCCGTTTCCGACACTATAACCTCCATTTTCCCAAACCCAGCTTTTTCTAAAGCTGCGTAGGTCGCATCGATCTGGGCCTCAAACATGTTATCATAATGTAGTTTTGTTTTCTCATCATATATCCCGGGATTCTTTTTAAAGGTTGCATAATTGATATCAATGTGTTCGGGGTCACTGATGTATGCAAGAAACGGGTAGGTGTTTATATAAAAAGGCGACTTTATTTGTGAGAAGAATTCGAGAAGAGGTTTCAAATAGGGAACTAGCGTTTCCTTAAACGCCCCTGCTGATGGAGGGAATGAAGAAGCAAACACACCAGCTGAATGCGGGCTCGAAACCTCAACATCATCTGCTAGGCGAAGCGAGTCAAGGGCAGTATGGACATTTTTCACAGCTGGTAATAAGACCTCCCAGAGTTCTTGATCAGCACCACCTAACACCTCATTTCCAACCGCAATCCCAACAATACGGGTGCCGGGTACAAAGGGCTGTACGTTTTGTTTCACCCAATCGATAGCTCGATCCTGGCTCACACTTATATCTTTCAAGAACTCATTCCCAAGCCCTATAATGATCTCAATTCCAGACCCTTTAAATGCCTTAAGAACATCATGGTTGGCATCATAGATTCGTGTGTTTTTAATCTTTGCCGCCTTCATAAGGGTCACCACACTTTCGGGAGAGGGCAGGTTATCCGCTATTCTTCCATAATTGACTCCATACGTGCCTGTGAATGCGGTAGCTATCCAAACTGCCAAAACAATAATATAATAAATGGTCATAAAAACATACGATAAAACACGAGCCACTTATAAAGAAAAATGGATGTTGACACGAGTATACCGTTGGTAAAGATAACAAAGAGAAGAACGATGAACCAATGATACGATAAGGAGAAACCCATGTTTCAAAAGGTAGATTAAAATGTAGAAGATGAAGGGTATGTGGATATGTAAATAAGTAAGAACTGGAAGAACAATGGCTTGTGTTTTGGGATGCTTGCTCTTTAGGAATGCCATTAGAGTTGTCAATCAAAGATTCTTGAGATGAATTAAGGGATGATGAGGTTATGGGTGTAAGGAATACAATGTTTTGTAGATAAGTAATCTCAAAACCTTCCACTAATAATTAACTTGATTACAAATGTACATGAATACTTAGATTTTGTGAGCTACACCATTACAAACTTATTAAAAATTTTAAAAATAAGTAAGTGCTTTTGCTACCTAAATAATAATTGTAATCAGTATATAAATCTTATAATTTAATTGGATTATTATTATTAAGAAAAAGTGGTTAGAAGAGGAACTAACAGTTTTTTTTTTTTTTTTTTTTTTGGGGGGGGGTGGTGGGTGAGATTCCAACTTTTAGAATGCTTTTCCCATGTCTAAAGTTAAGTTATTTTGTTGTATACTTTTATACCTTTCCCAGATTTAAATATTCAAGTTTGGCATATGGAAAGGGAAACCACTAAACCAGGTAGGAGCTACGGCGTTGCTTTGCCGGCGGGGAACCCAGAACCACCGTGCCTTGAATAAAAGGGTTTCATCTTTGGTCTATGTGGTCATCATTAGACATTTTGTTTACGAGTGTCAAATTCAATCTCTATAGTTAAAACTTAAAACTGACTGCTTTTAGTTGCATTTCATTCATTAAAAAAACCAAATAAATTCAAAAGTTAGTTTTAAAAAAGGGTCAAATGGATTAAATAAGTAATAATGAAATAAATAACATACCTATTATTAGTGTTTATAAGTATGAAAACACCTAAAATATGAGCTACCTAAAACATTGCTCATATCCCCGTAAGAATTGACAAAATAGATGGGTAAGAATAGGTCACTTGACCGATTTCGGTTATTTTTCTTTTACTATACTTGTATTTTATTTGCAAATCATAATAGTGATCAAGATTAAAGAAAAAAGGGCCAAACAAAGTAGTATCCTTCTTTTGTTCTGTAGCCTTTAGGCTTTAAACTATCATTTGTATCGAGCTGTATAAGCTTCACCTACACAAACTTGGCTTTGAGTGTTGTTAGGTAACACTTGCTATATAGATGTGATGATATAAGTTTTGCATTATATTACTTAGAACTGGTCATATGCAGATTATAAGTTAAATAGTGTAAAAATATTGTAAAGTGGGACATTTTTTAGACTGAGTTGAGTGTGTGAGCTAAATGTTATAGACTGTGCATTCATTAGACTCTTTATTAAATATTTAGCCTAGTAGAACTATGGACGTTTGGTTCGTAGATTATTTTTCAATAGAATTAAAATATGTGAAGAAATTGAAATTTAATTTCTTATCTATTGTGTTTGGTTATGTAATTACGAAATGGGATTTAAATATAATTCCACCACTTCACAAACATCTAGGGGTGTTGTTCAGATTTCAGGTTGTTTGGATCAGGTTAATCGGTTTTGAGGTGTTAAAATTATACCTTGTAACCAAACCGACTACAGTTCAGGTTATTCGGGTTTTGGGTTGAACCAAATTGAATATATATATTCTACGCGTCACTTGAACTGGATAATACAATTATAAATCGGGTAACCATAATAACCATACTCAATTAACCCTACTTGAATCAAGTCGATCGGGTTATTCAGGTTCATTTGTAGCATGACCCTATAAACCTGAAATCTAGTTGACCAAAACCCGGAGCTTAATAGGTTCAAGTTCCGGGTTATTTTTTAAACAACCCGATTAACCCGAAACCCAGTCGGGTTGACCCGATGAAGAAAAGAATCTGAATTCCTTAGGAGAAGGAGAGGGAGGAATCTGAATTCTCTCAAATAAAGGAAAATTTAGGTGTAAATAATTCAAATTCAATCCTGTAAATAGTGAAGCAAATGCACAAATTCTTAGAATTGAATTCCAATTTCCCCTAAATCAAGAGGATTCCAATGAACGAAACGCTCGTTAAGTGTTCTGACCCAAATCTTTCTAACTAAATGGTTTTCTGGAGAAGTTTGTGAGATGGTTGCTACAAGATTACTAGAGATCTTTTAACCAAGTGTTCGAAGGTTTCTTCTTTCCTTAACTATCAAATAGTAATTCATGCAAAGTGACGCTTATCAAGTTCAAATTCGAATAAGATACTTGGATTCAGCCTATCCAAGCAATCCAAAATTTTGAAGATAAATATATACAAGATTTATGTATATAATATAGAAATTTTAATCCCCTTATTAAGAGTTGTGTTCAATAAAGTCTATGTAAAATACATAGTTTTAAAAGTTTAATATTCAATCACATGTGAATTACGAAAATGTCACTCCGTCCAAATTTTTAAAATGCAATCTGGACCATTGATGTCATTGATTCAAAGGCTACAATTAGTCTTTTATGACTATTAATTAAGTATGAATTATATTAAACAAATAGGAAGTAAATTAAAAAAAAACTTTTAGAATTACATTACAATAAATTATAAAGTGCAATAATAGCTTTTTAGTGTATAGTATTTTTATAGTTTTATGTTGTAAGAATGTATCAAAAGGTATTACGTAAGACAAGATGAGATTCTTACATTAACTTATTTCAAAATTTCTTTAAATAAGTATAATTATTACATAATTATTTCATAGTTTTTTGTTCTCAAAGTCCAATTATAGCTTTCTTTTTTATTTATATAAGATAATCATAGGTAATCCTTTTTAATTATATCTTTCTTTTTAATTCTAAAAAATTCTTTTTAAAACTATTATAAATTAATTATAATTTTTTTCGATTATAAAACTATATCGTATATAAGTATTATAAACTAATTATACTCCTTTTCAATTACATCGTTTCTTTTAAATTGTAAAATAATTCTTTTTAAAAATATTAAAAAATTTTAAATTCTTCGTTTTATTTTTACAATTTTTGTTAACTTCACTAATTTTCTTTTAGAAGAATACTTCACTTTTTAATTTAAAATTTATATAATAAAATAATAACAAACAATTGATATTAGAAAACGTTAAAAAACAAAAAAAAAAGATTCACGCAAAACGTATTCTTTTTTATGAAAGTATTATAAAAAAATTTATGAAAGTATTATAAAACAAAAAAAAAAACCATTCGTCTCCAATGATTCGCCTCTATTTTTTTAAATATAAATACAAAACGGTATTTTTAAAAGTGTTGATATTTTTTTGATTCGTCATTTTATTTTTACAATTTTTGTTAATTTCACTATTTTTCTTTTAGAAGAAAACTTCACTTTTTAATTTAAAATTTATATAATAAATGAATGACAAACAATTGATATTAAAAAAAGTTTTAAAAAAATTCACAGA
The DNA here is from genome assembly GCA_038502395.1 of Dittrichia graveolens. Taxonomy (NCBI): domain Eukaryota; kingdom Viridiplantae; phylum Streptophyta; class Magnoliopsida; order Asterales; family Asteraceae; genus Dittrichia; species Dittrichia graveolens. The sequence continues at coordinate 7,283,957 of JARJIL010000009.1, read as the reverse complement.
AAACGTGTTCTTTTTTATGAAAGTATAATATAAAATTTATTTAAGTATTATAAAACAAAACACATTATAGTTTAATATGAAAATATAAAATTTTGTATTTATTATTACAGCTTTTTTCATATTTTAATTTTGAATAAAAAATAAAATAAAACAATCATAAATATTAGAGTTAATTTCAAAAATGTCATTTAACTAACCACGAATTACAAGTTTAGTCATTTTTTAAAAAGTTACATACTTCATCCTTTAACTACCATTTTATTGCATCCATGATCCTTTCTAACGTTTTCCGTTAACTGAACCTTTTAAGTGCATTAAATTAACCATTATACCCTTTTTCATCTTTTTTATTAATTTTTTAATTATAAAATCCATAATTATTAGTTTCCTAATTATTTAACTTACTATACAATCCCCTACCTTCCTCCTCTCCAAAATAGTAGCCGCCCCCACCCCTACCATTTACTCTGTGTTCCCTCTCTCAACCCATCAGCGCCACTGCCGCCTCACATCCCCTCACCGGAGATCTATGATCTACGATTTGAGATTTGTGTAATGATGAACAGATTTTCTGGTGGTGGTTGGTGGTTTTGGCGGCTCTCATCAGTCGCCTCTGATCTTAAGATCTGAGATCTAAGATCACCATCGTTGCGGAAATTTGGCGACGCCTAATCTCCAATATCTGCGATGGCGACGCCTCATCTCCACCACCATCATGGCGGCAGTTTGGCGATGGCTAGGGCGACAACAGCAGTTTAGAGAAAGGGTTCGATTTCCAATGACCGGTTTTGATTTTTTAGTGGTGGTTGGTGTTTTCGATGATTTCAGGCGGTGGTGGTTGGTGTTTTTAGTCGATAGGTTCGATTGGGCGGTGGGATTTGATTTGTGTGGTTTCTGATTGTTCTTGATGGTTTCGAATTTTCTAGTGTTTATGGGTTTTGATTTAGTGTTAATAGGCCTTGATTTTGTGTGTGTTCTAATAGTTTAGTGTTTCTTTTTTGGGTGTTGGGTTTGCGATTCAGGTCCTTGGGGTATGATTTTTTGATTTTGGTGGTTGTGTTTTTTGTGATTTTTTGATTTTCTGGTGGAGGTAGGCGGCTGTGGTGGTGAGATTTCCGTTGAGGGTTTTGTCAGAGGCAACCACCAAAAATGTTGTGTTCTTTGTGTGTTTTTATGTCCTAAAAGCTTGTTCTTTGAGTCTAGTAGAATCATTAAACCATAGTATGTTGTGTTCTTGGTGGTGGTGATTGAATGGTGGTGAGGCAGTGGTGGTGAATGGTGGTGAGGCGACAGTATGTGTGGTGGTGGTAGAATGTGCAGACTTTTGGAAAAAAAATTAATTAAGTACATATATAATTTCTGAATTTTTTAATTATTTAATGAATATGCCTAATATTAAAAAATCAATTAAAAATGAAAATTGGTAAAAAGACTTAAATACCCTCATATCAATTGGATTTAATGGTAGTGATTAACAGAATCTGTTAATAAGGACTATCTATGCAGAAAAATGATAGATAAAGGATGAAGTTTGCAATTTTTTTTTTAAAAAAAGACTAAACTTATAATTCGTGGTTAGTTAAAGTATCATTTATAAAATTAACTCCAAATATTATCTAACCCAAAACCTCACACACCCTTTCATATTCCACCAAACCCTATTCATTGGAATTCTAAATAGTAAAAAAGGAAATTCTATTTGGATTTTCCTTATAATTTAAATGACTCCATTTGATATGACATTTGTGAGTTTAAAACATACGTTGCAATTTTTAATTTAATGATTTGACATATATGGTATGTGAAATGAGGAAAACCAAATAGTAGCATCCTAGTAAAAGTTCTACTAAAAAATAATGATTAGGGAGACTAACTAGACAAATAAGAGGTCCAAATAGTAGGATCCTACTTTTTAAGTTCATACCTTTTTTTGGAACGACAAACAAACACTATATCTACTTCATTATCCATAATAAGACTTGAATCTACAACCTATTGGGAGGGGCACCACTTCATAACACCAAATATCGTTACACTATAAGCTTTTTAGTAAATTAGATAATAGTGAGTCTAGAGTTTTTTTAAATCCATTTGTTCAATTGTTGTACTAGACTCTTTTATGTGTTGAACATATTGTCTACTTCAAATTCTTAATAAATTAGATAAGAGTGAGTTCTCTTTGTTTTCCTCTAACTCGGATTAACTTTCTGGGTTAATATTAATGAAAAACATCTACTTTTCTAAAGAGTTAGCGTAAGTAATTTATATTTTTATTATTCAAAATTGGTAATATATTATGTGGTAAACTGTCGAAGTTAGTAAGGAATTGAAACTTTTATTAGGGTTTTAGCTATAGCCGGACTTTCTACCATTGGATTACTACCAAACCTTAGTGACATTACCGAAATTCTTTTCTGGTGGTAATGTTGGAATTTGATCGGCTTCCTACCCTCATGTCGAGCGTCGTTGCGTCAGTGGCTATGTTGTTTTCTTTTGTCGGGTAACAAAGGCCAACCAAATGCCGATTAGACTCCACCATTACTACTAGAAAGTAATTACAATCTGGTGGTGATTCAATGGTGTAAACTTGGGTTAAAGCCTATTGCATACTCATTTTAATAGGTTTTACAAAGTATTTTACCTGTTTGAATAATAAAAAAAAGTAAATTATCTACATAAACTTTTTTAGAAAAGTAGGATGCTATTAGATGACCTTAATCCTAATTTTTTTTCCATAACCTTTAGATTATTACTTTTGATTTATAATCAATAAGAACTCTCTATATTAAAAATATTATGTGTATTAGATAATATTATTAACTGTTAGTGTATACATGGTCACACATTGAAAAATACACTTCTTGTTTGATGATAATACAAATATAAACATGTGATATTATTGCTTATCAAAATTATTCATATTTTCATGTGATGCATTCTTAAGATATTAACAAAGATTAAATTGATGATTAAGTGAAGAACAAACATAGTCAAGACCTCAAATCAACAAAAAGAAGAAGACAATAAGCACAAAATTCAACTATCACGGTCTACCCACGATCAACTGTGAGTAAGTCGTCACTGCACAACCCTCAAGTTTCAAAAATCATCCTTTTTGAAATCAATCAATCTTATACTCGACAAAGCGAAGATGTTAAAAGGGTATACAAGAAAAATTATGATCTATCCTATACTTTCAAATAACTTATAAATAATTTATTAAATACTCACATTAAAATTTTATAAGATACAAGCTTAATTTTTTTTTTACAAAAATTCAATATTTTATAACCCGCAAATGGACAAAAAAAGAATAAGACAACAAGCTTTTGTTTAGGCAAAACTAATCATCATCTTCCCTTAGAACACTACAAACCTAAAATTGGTAAAAGCAACTTTTATTTTTGAAAAACTTTGAACATACTTTTACATAGAACTCTTCTCCTTCCATTTTGCTAATAAAATTTAAACACTTTTGAAAGGTCAATACTTACATTTTTAGCACTTTTTTCAGTCCATTTTAAAGTAAAAAGGTTTAAGTGTGGTATAAAACAATCTCCAACGTCTATATTCAAAATATTAAAAGTTGTGCGGCACCCCACGACATATCCACGGTCGATCGTGACATCGTCTCTGGGGATCCAGACGAATTTTGTTTTTGCTTTTTTGTGGCTATTTAAAGAAACTTGTACCTTCATTTTTCTTACCTCTTCCAATCCAAAAAAAGTATACTAAGGGGCTGTTTGTTTGCTGCTTAATGGAATCATTCAGCGCTGAATGCTGAATCATTCAACATTCAGTATGTTTGATTGATGTCTTTGAATGAAGACTGTGCTGAATGATTCAGCATAACGATGCTGAATCATTCTACCTTAAAGTGCGTTCTGAATCATTAAGCATCAAGTATTTTACCCTAATACTCCTTCTGCACATTGTCTTGTTAAACAATCATATCTTATAATATAATATATCACTGTTAATGTTAAAATGATAATTTGCATCATTTAAATTGTTTATTCAAAACCTTTATCAAATAGCATGTCACATTCAGAAGCAGGTTAATTCAGAGCTTTTGAATTATTCAGACCACATAATTATTCAGTGCTTAATCATTCTGTTTTAACAAACAGCCCCTAACTCACCTCTTGAGAGCTTATTTGCAAATGAAAATTTCATTGTTCAAGAACAAAGGCAAAAGCAACAGAGAAAACATTCAAGATTACTTCATCATACTCCTTTCATTAATTAGTAATAGTGTGTGAGGATTAACTCTAGCTAATAGAATTAGGGTGAAGTTAGACACATCTTAACCTTGTTTACAAGAGAGAAAATTATTTCTTGTAAGCTAAAGAAAGAAGTTATAAAGGTTTATCTCTACCTTCAAAAAGAGAAGATTTAATGGAGCAAACTCCTAGTGGGTGATGCCAATAAGTAAATGTAGTGCAAGTTTATTAACACTTACATGAACCACTATAAATTTATTGTCTACTATATTGGTGATATCTCTCTATCTCTACCCCTTTTTATTTCTTATTATTATTTGTTGTGTTGTTATAAATTTCAAGATAAATCTTTAAAACATAACTTAATTTTTTTTAAAAAGTGGTATACGAAGTAAAAGAACCTATTCACCCACTCTAGGTTCCTCCATCAACTAATCAGTGACCAACAAGTGTAACTTCACTAGTTCACTTAAAGAAGAATTTCTTATTGATCCTCTCTATTTGACATAAATCTTATGATCAGTAGGTTTCACTTGATCTCAATAGAGTTTTTTTGTTTTTTTTAGCATTTCCTTACTTGAAATATGCTACATAGTATATAAAAACTCTTGAGTGAAGTTTGAGAAGTAGATTAAGACGGATTTATTAATTTCCGCCTAATCAGTAATCACTTCACAAATTCTGCAAGGCCTAGAAACTTTGTGAGAGTACTAACAAGGTTTGAACCATGTAAGGTTAGAATTTCTAAGATTACGAACTAGCAAAGTCTACACTCTCTTGTCTTAGGATCGCTGAATTTCTTGGCTTGATTACCTTAACTTGGGTAGGGTACTTTAGACGTATGCGTATCATGTGATTAAGTCTCCCATTTTAGCGTGACAGGATGTAATGTGTTAAGATATTCATGTCATGGAACACTGTCTTAATGTCCTTTGTCCACTAAAAGTCATTTCTTAGATACATCATTCGAGAGTGTTGAAGAATGGAAGTGATCTTTTAGCAGCTTTGTATAGAAACCCAATTAATACCACCAATTTGCCATTAAGGCTTTGAACCTCCTTAGCTTCTTTACTATTAGGCTCCGATTAATACTAGACATGACATTTTGGGGGATTTCCGCAATGAATGAGTGCACTTAATCAATGGCTAAGATTTTTGGCAACTAATTAATGCTTCATTAATGACTCATTAATATATCATTAATAACGCATTAATATATCATTAATGACGCATTAATGAGGGTTATTTCGGAAAAATCAAGCCTCGTAAATTAATGAAGGCTCATCCGAACGCAACTCACGGTTGGGTAAATGTATAAATTACCAAAATACCCCTATTAATGAGTCATTAATGGCGTTAAAACAGTTCTCGTACAAAAAACAGTTCTCGTTTAAACTTTTGCCTATCTTCTAATATAAATAAAAGACTAATTTGATAAAATTTATTAGACGATTTGAACCATTCATTTAAAAAAATATTTAATCTTGACAATTTATTCATTTAAAATCAAAAAATCAATTTTGACTTTTTAGAGTCAAAGTTATTAGAGATAATTTCATATATGCCCTTATTAAATCATATAAAAACGTATTTGCCCACCTTAATTTACAAATATCATATCTACCCTTTATAATATTCAAAATATCATAATTAACCAAATTCTTAGTTTTAGCCTTCTAAAATATTTTACAATCATTTTAAATTCCTTTTTAATTATAACCAATAACGTTTAACTTTATTACCATTAATTGTAACAATAATGATTGATGACTTATATAAGAAATAAAATCACGTCTATTCGTATCATGATACCATGTTTCTGCTATCAAGTTTGTCCTCCCACTCCCGTGCTGGTTAGAGTGTTGATGCTGTACGTCGTCATTTTTAAAATTCTCATTTAATTCGCGTTTTATTATTATTTAATACGTTTTTATTAATATTTAATACTATTATCGTTTAAAAAACCCATGTATCACACGGGCATTTAGTTTTGTGTGTGTGTGTATATATATATATATATATATATATATATTGAAGAGCTAATTTGAGAACCGTTTTTATTGCGAGAACCAATCTTAGCCGTCCAATTTCCACTTGCCCACCTATGAATTCCTTAGATGCACTTTGCCGCACTCAATCCCCCTACACTCTTTATCCATGAATTTTACTTATGAATTGAACAACTAAGATTGGTTCTTAAATGAACCCATAGATACCATCCGTGTATTTTCACGTAATTAGGGACTTAAACCATAATTAATATATATTACTAGCTACCTAATTAATAGATCTATATATTATGCATGCATGTGTTTAGGGTACTAACTCGTTAGAGGGACCACGACATAATATGTTTGCCACTTGCTTTACATCAATGGAAGGGTACAATCCAACTATGCGTTTAGAATACATGTGTGAACTCTACGTTTAAAGTACGTATCTATGTATAGCAATTGTCAATTGATATAGACGGATTAATTTTTTTTACTTGTTTTGTAGTAATTAAACATATCATATATATACGTAAGGAAAAATTCAAACGAGAACTGTTTTCGTACGAGAATTGCGAGAACCAATCTTAGGCGTCCAATTCTTCCTCCTTCAATTGGATTGCCCACCCATGAATTCCTTACATGCATCTTGTCATACTCAATCCCCCCACGCCCTTCATTCATGAATTCCACTTACCATTTGAATGACCAAGATTGGTTCTCGCAATTCTCGTACGAAAAATAGTTCTAGTTTATATATATACTAGCAGGGTACCCCGCGCAATGCGGCGACGGTGAATAAAAATGATTTGTAAGGAGTTGTTTTGGTAGGTATTAATCAAGTGGATACGCAAGACGTAATTTTGTAATTTTTATTAGCAGGTGAAAAAGGAATAAAATTTAGATGTAATTTTGTAATTTTTATTTAGCAGGTGAAAAACGAATATTATATATTTTCTCTTTCTGAAATTTATGGAATGTTATTAAGTTTATGGAATATTCTGTTTCGTAAGTTTTGCTATGGAATTTGTGGAAAGGGAATATTCTGGAATTTATGAAAAATGAATGTTATTAAGTTTATTTTATGGAATTATTTTTTGATAGATGAGAGTAATATAGTAATCTTAAGTGACTTAAAATTTAAGAGTTTTAAATAAAAAACCTAAATATTTTATATAATAGTATAGATAGTATCAAAATGTATGCTTTTTAGTACGTGGAGGACTATGATCGAGTGCATTAACTTTTGATTACATGTGTAAGTCTACGAAGATCAAATCCAAGAAACTATTTATTACTATATATATTTACTTATTTTTTTTACCAAACTTTTGTATTGATTAATGCATGTGTTATAGTATCCTAGGTTACTGTTGTTTAAGTGATCACTTTGTTTTTGTTTTAGAAAAGGTAATAATGTCTTTATATATGTTTTATTTTATATCTTTAAGAGAAGATATTGTGATTTAGAATTCTTCGAAAATAATTTAAAATAACTGAGGGAAAATAAGATATTTTCGAAATACTTTTGTTCAATACTAAACAAAAAATTTATTTGAAAATGTCTACCCAGCCTCTAGTAGTTGTTTTTTATTAATAAGCAGGGGAGTTCATACATGATTAACCGCGCAAGCATTCCATTAACCGATAACCGGAGTATTGGTTCGCAAGTTTCGTGATCCGAAACCTAAACCGAAAAAGCCGGATAACCGGTGTTTTCGGTTCAGTTATTCGGTTAACCAAATAACCATTAGTTCTAACTACTGAATATATTTTTAAATTAAAAACTATCAAAAGTAGTATCCATATCTTAATTTGGACATTGTTTAAATAAGAAATTTATAAACATTACAAATTGTTTAATTTATTTATCAACTAATTATGACAGAAGGAAAACAGTATAATAGAGATGTGAATAAAATAGATTTGAACTAAGTTATAAAACAGTTAATAATAAGATTTATAAACCAAGTCAATCTAATCAATAACTATAAATATTGAAAAATGAAATGTACATATTGTAACAATTTGTTATGAATTAATAATTATTATATTGTAAATATTGATTAATTGATTGGTGTTGTTTTAAACTTAAAAAAAGCTTAGTTTTTTTAAATTTTTAGTTTTTCGGTTAACCTTTCGTCTCTAAAATCATGAACTGTATTCGAACCGAATTATTTTTAGATTCGGTAACGAAACCCAAAAAAATAGGATATTCAGTTTAGTTAACCTAGATTTCGGTATGGTTTTATGGTTTTTAGGTTCGTTTTTCGGTTTCGGATATTTTGAACACCTATAGTAACAAGTGTTATATGAAAAAACAAACAAGACTTAGCTAGGCATTTAATTTTGTATAACGATGTTCATGTTCCACTACAAGAAAAATGGCCTTTTAGGATCAACTTTTTTGGGACGGTCGAAAAGTCGTGCCAAATAAGTGTTTTTTTGCACCGTTTTGACCATCTAGCCAAATAACTATGTTTTTGGAACGAACTTTGGAAACCCGTTCCAAATTACTGTGAATTTGAAACGACTCTAAAAAACGGTGCCAAATAAATTTGTCTTTTGGAACGATTTTGAAAATTTGTGCCAAATAATTATTTATTTGGAACGACTAAATGAAAATGTGCCAAATAACTAATTATTTGGTACTACTAAAAAAACCATGCCAAATAATTGAGTCATTTGGGACGATTTTGCAAAGTGGTGCCAAATAACTATTTATTTGGAATTACTCTAAAAAACTGTGCCAAATAATTTTGTTTTTTGGGACAGTTTTGCAAAGCGGTGCCTAATAACTAATTATTTGGAATTACTCTAAAAAGCCGTGCCAAATAATTGTGTATTTTGGGACGGTTTTGCAAAGCGGTGACAAATAACTATTTATTTGGAACGACTCAAAAAAATTGTTCCAAATTAAAAGGATCGGAGAAACCATGCCATATGATGGTGTTTTTGTAATGACTATTAAAAACAATTCTAATTAATTTTAATTTGGAAGAATTCAAAATAATCATGCTAAATAATTGTGTTTTTTTAATCGGTTCTGCAGAACATGCATGCCAAATAATTGCCTTTCAAATATTAAACATCAAAGACATATGAGACTACGTTGAGAGAGTGGAGCCTTTGGCTCATATATATGTGACCGAACTAACATTCTAGTGGCCTTTTCGAGTCTACCTTTGGCCAACCCAAATGTATTTGGCACCCTCGTATTTAGGACCGTGCCAAATATGATTTGGCACGGTTTTATTGGGTATTTGGCACAGTTTTCGCCTCTCCCAAATACAGCCTTTTCTTGTAGTGTTCATTGCTTGTGCTTAGAGAATCTCGCTCTTTTTTCCAACTTATTCGTGGTTTTTGACTTATCATGATACAAAAAGTTTCGAAAGGGACCACGGGAGATTCAGAGTCCGGTGATATTGCCATAAAGAAGAAAGCGATAATCGAAGAGATTTATAATCCATGTTTGAAAAAGGACATTTGAAAACCCTTACACATTAAGAAAAGTTAGCAAGATATGTTGAAAGATACATATGAATGGTGGTCATACATGATACACGCAAGGATATATAGTTTAAAGGAGTTTCCAATATATATAGCTCGATCTCGATCTCATTGTTGATGATGCGACCAAGAATCTATGCTATTTATCGCTATGTTCATGTTTGTCATGATGGATAATTAATTAAAGAAACCGAAAGTGATATATGAAGGACGGAAATCCGCTAATAATTATTCCTTGTAAAGAACAACAAAAGTAGTGATCGATGAATGCATATGAAACATGTTTGAAAACGAACTCATAAAATCTTGGACGTTAAGGAATTAAAGATCACATATATGAAACGGTAAAAGTTCAAACGAGAACTGTTTTTCGTACGAGAACTGCGAGAACCAATCTTAGCCATCCAATTCCCCTACTTCAATTGGATTGTTCACCCATTAATTCCTTACATGCACCCTACCACACTCAATCGCCCCACGCTTTTCATCCATGAATTTTCATTATCCAAAATGAATGGTCAGGATTGGTTCTCAGAGTTCTCATATGAAAAACAATTCTCGTTTGAACCCTCCCCTATATGAAACAATCAATTAATTAAGCTAATTAATATAAGATGGATGGATGGTTAAAGGTTTCACGTTTCTTTATCAAAGTAAATTCTAAGTACTGGGGGAAACGTCATTAATTGTGGGGGCTTGCAAATTGGCGTGAAAGGTTAATTAAGAGAGCATCACGTACAGAGGCGGATCCATGATTTATATTAACTGGTGGTACTATATAATAACAAAAAGTAAATTTATTTAAATTGAGGATGTTGTTCGGGTTTTTTTCCGGGTTTCTAGTTAATCGGGACGAAGTTTAAGTTGTTCCGTTATTTTAGAGCCAAAATTTAAAATAAAACAAAATTTATATAAAGTCCTATTAATTAAAGTGTTATTTTTAAGGTAATTAAAGTATTTTTAAAGGTATAAATCAAAAATTGAACTATATCTTATCATTTTTATAAAAATATTATTTTTTATTAGATTTTGGTATCATAAAGAATTTTCACCGATGACATCCTAAAATTTAAACGGTGGCACCAGCTTTAAAATGTTAAAAACTTTCACTACACAGACAAAATTGACTAGTGTTAGGTGTCACCACTACCCAAAGCCCCAAAGGACAGGTCCGCCTTTGATCACGTATGTATGTGTGATCGGCTGGAGTGATGTTTCTTGACATATATATCTTTACAAAATTTAAAATGATATTAATATTCTCTTAAAATTAACCTCGTCCTTATGTATAAAAAATAAATAATTTAACTATAGTTAAATCATTTAAAAATTGGAAAGAAAATTATCTCTTCATCGGTAGAATTTACAATAATTCACTTTAAAGTGTGAAATATCAGTTAATATGATATTATAAACGGGTGATGGACTCGTGATTTCTAAAATTAGACAACGATTACATATTTAATTTCTAATTTCAAAATTTTAATAGTTAATTTAATCTAAAAAATTGGGGATAAAATTTGATTCTAAAAAACATATTCCTTACTTAATGGATTTTAAGTATCATAATTTAATAGTTTGGAAGATAAAGTATGAGAAAGAAAAATACTATTTATTCCTAATTTATTCCTCCACTTATTAGATAATGACACAATAATATGTAGTATTCACTAATTGTCTTTATTCACATCGTTTCTTGATTTTTACATAAATCTTCTTCTAAAATACATTATACCCTTCCTATATTAAAATTTTAGCGATTGCGATGATCCTAAATTTTAAGCGTGATATATATATATATAGAGAGAGAGAGATAAAAGTTTAAACGAAAACTATTTTTCGTACGACAACTGCAAGAATCAATCTTAGCCATCCAATTCATCCTCCTTCAATTGGATTGTCCACCCATGAATTCCTTACATGCACCATGCCACACTCAATCCCCTCAAGCTCTTCATCCATGAATTCCATTATCCAAAATGAACGACCAAGATTGGTTCTCGCAGTTCTTGACAATTCTCGTTTGAACCCTCCCATATATATATATATATATATATAGAGAGAGAGAGAGAGAGGTAGGATCAATTGAGAACACCTCCTATTGTAAGAACTTGGAGAACAGTTTATAGCCCTTGGATAATCTTTATTTAATGGTTGAGATTAATCTCGATTAATTAAGGTATGTTGAATGTTAATGATTTGATTTAATTAAGGTAGGTTGATTTTAAATCTCTTATTTATTTAATTAAATGATTGGCCTACAAGTGTTCTCACCGTTCTCTATTTAACATATGTTCTCACGGGATCCTTTATATATATATATATATATATATATATATATATATATATATATGGGAGGGTTCATTTGAGAACTACTATTATTGCGAGAACTAATTTTAGCCGTTTATTTTAGATAATAGAATTCATGGATGAAAAGCGTGAGCAGATTGAGTGTGGCAAGGTGCATGTAAGAAATTCATGGGTGGACAATCCGATTGAAGGAGGAGGAATTGGACAGTTAAGATTGATTATCGCGGTTCTCGCAATAAAACGGTTCTCAAATGAACTTTTCACTATATATATGTTATTTAAGTTCTATGTATTAGGATGGTTATATATTCATCCTATATATATGGAGCGGTTGAAACGAGAACTACGAGAATCATTTCTGGTCAATCATTTAATTTACTGTCTTTTTTATTTAAATTAAAGAGGAAAGTGTAGTACTGACATTTTTACATTACCTTAACTTTTTTAAAACTAATATATCCATCAAACGAAAAAAGTGTTAAATTACGAAAAGTATACCAAATTAACGAGAAAATTATGCTCTTTAATTTGAGACCGATTTTGCTATATTTTTTTGGAAAAAAAAAGTCAAGTTTGCTAGGTTTTTTCCAGTTGAGCTCGATATGTGCACATGTGCATATCTACATCTGTGCTGAAAAAAACTAAGTGAATTTGTACATATGCACATGTCCAAAATTTACACATGTACACATGTTGAGCTGTGCTGGAAAAAAAACCCAGCAATCACAAAAAAAGAATTTAAAAAAATATATCAAGCTCGGTATCAAAATAAATAGCATAATTTTCTCGTTAATTTAGTATAATTTTTGTAATTTAATACCTTTGCGATTGATGTATATATTATTTTAAAAAAATGTGGGGTAATAAGAAAATGTCCAAATTGTCCTTAATTAATTAAGGATAAGTTTGATTAATTTAAGATTATTCATTAACAACTCTTTAATCTGGATCATACATCTTTTTGATCAATAAGTATAATTGGTTCTTATACGAAAAACAGTTCAAATGAGAACTTTTTTCGTACGAGAATTGTGAGTTTCAATCTTGGCTTTTGATTAATAAATCAATTGCTAATAATTTTGACGGCTAATGATTGACTCGTTAATGACTAATAGTTAGCTCATTAATGATGCATTAATGAGGGATTTTTGGGCAAATCAAGCCTCGTACATTAATAACAGCTCACCTGGACGCAATTCACGGTTAGGAAAAATATATGAATGACCAAAATATCTCTATTAATGAGTCATTAATGATGTTACAAATAGTTCTCGTACTAAAAACATGTCTCATTTAAACTTTTTCATATATATATATATATATAAATCTTTTATATGAATCTTGCCACACTCAATCTCTCACGCTTTTTCATCTATGAATTCCACTTATCACTTGAATAACTAATATTTGATCTTATAGTTCTCGTATGAAAAACAATTCACGTATGTGTGTAATTGTGTACGTAGCCGTTTTTCTCATGTGCTTCACACGTTTTCTATGTGAGTTCATGGTTTTTTAATTCGCAGTATTTTCTTGCTTGTTTGGTTCCATATTTTGTTGATTTTATGTCATACCTTTAATTTTAAATTTTACTCTCATTCTTTGGCTTATATTCTGGGAAAATAGTCGTAAAATCCGTCGATAAGTTTTAACGACAAAGTGTTGTTTGACTTGATTCAATATTATTAGTACAAAGTTTATTTTATATGATAATAACTTAAAATAAAAAATAGAAAAAAGTTTTTCTTCATACAATAAAAAATCAACTGTATTTATAAATAAAAAACAAATTTAGTTATATACAAAAATAACTTATACGAAGTTTGTTTGTTTTAGTTAGTCGCATATAGCCATATATACATCATTACATGTTGAATTCCTAAATCACTTCACGTGAATAAGAAAAATACGACATTTGTACAAAAAGAAAAAAAATTAATATTATTCTATACTAGTCAGTGCCACCTGGCATAATTTAGCGATACTGAAATCATGCAAATCTACTGTATAAAGTTCAGAAAGAAAGCCAGAAATCATGCAAATCTACTGTATAAAGTTCAGAAAGAAAGCCATTCATAGATAGCGTACCCCTCGATCTATTTTCTCGCACATTCCGACAACACTACCCAGGCAGTGATCGATCGGTGCACAAACCACGCCGGAAATGGAAGTTGTTAAACCGGATATATACACCGGCGAGCCAAAAGACACATATCATCTAGCATACGTGATTCATTTTTTACTTGGTGCTGGATATTTAATTCCGTGGAACGCTTTCATCACCGCCGTCGATTACTTCCAGTATCTATACCCCACCAAACACATCAACAAGGTGTTCTCTGTCGGTTACATGTCGGCCGCCGTCACGATGCTTTTTATCCTCATGGGTTGGTTCAGATCCAGTATAATTAAGATACCGTCGGTTCGAACTCGGATGAATGTGGGTCTGATTTTGTTTATTGTGGCTCTCATGGTGGCGCCGGTCACCGAGTGGATTGACCACGGGAATCAAACCACCGCCGGATCAAATGCCGCTTTTGTGGTGCTTGTTTCCATGGTCATGTTTAGCGGCTTAGCTGATGGACTAGTGGGGGGAAGCTTAATCGGTGCAGCCGGTGAACTCCCCGGCCGGTACATGCAGGCTATTTTTGCCGGCAATGCCACCGCCGGTACGCTACTTAATTGAACTCGAATTGACAATCTTTTTTACTATAAAGCAAAAAAAAGTTTGCTTTGTGCTTACTGTGCGATTACGATATAAACATGAGACGGAGAACTACAAAATCTTATTTTACGTTTGTAGAAAATATTACCGATTGACCGATCATGTTTTATCAAAAATAGAAATTAAGTGTAGTTTACTTTGTGCTCAAACAAGATTAATAACGTTTATCAAAATCTTGATCAATTTGGGGTTTTCATTGATTTGTAGGTCTTATGGTTTCGATTTTAAGAATCACAACAAAGGCGTCGCTTCCGCACACACAAAAGGGGCTCCGAACAAGCACACAGATATACTTCGTATTCAGTGCGGTCATCGTGCTTTTATGCATCGTCTGCACCAACGTGTTAGACAAATTACCGGTCCTTCGATCCTATAGGGACAGAAAACACAATGACCCGACCCGACACGTGTCAATCGGGTCAGACTTCTGGCAAGTGATGAAGAAAATCAGGTGGGAAGTAACAGCTGTGTTTGTAACCTACGTAGTCTCACTGTCGATTTTCCCAGGTTACTTGAGTGAAAACGTTGAATCAGCACATCTCAAAGATTGGTATCCTATATTTCTGATTACAACGTTTAACGTTGGTGATTTCTTGGGCAAGTGTCTGACGGCGGTTTACGTGCCACGGCGGTGTAAGGGGGCGGTGTGGTGTTGTATTGGTAGGGTGGTGTTTTATCCGCTGTTTTTCGGGTGTATTCATGGACCCAGATGGATGCATAGTGAGATTCCGGTGGTGGTGTTGACGTTGATGCTTGGTGTGAGCAATGGGTACCTAACCAGTGTGCTTATGATACTGGCACCTAAATTAGTTCCGATTCAGGAATCGCAGGTGGTCGGGATCGCAATGGAGACATTTTTGGTGGTCGGGTTAGTTGTAGGTTCGGCCTTTGGTTGGCTCTGGAACTTTGAGCACTGATTCAAATGGCCGGTTTATATTCATATATATACTAGTAATTAAACTAAACTTAATTAATTAACTAGCTTAATTAATTTAGTGAAATGTTTTTGTTTTAATTTTATGATGATTGAAGTTTATATTAATTATTATGTCTCTTGTAAAATCGTCGATTGGTACATTAATCATGAGTTTAGATCGATTGGTAATTAAACAAGTTCGGTGCAGTTCGGAATATAATAAATTTATTTAGTCCGATATAATCAACTTGTTTTTAACCTAACTTATTTAATTTGAGTTTCTTTAAATTTGTCCTGCTTAATTGGTTTTTCTTGCGGATTGTGTTTTGTGGCGGCCTATTTTTAAGAAGAAAAAAAAAACTGAGTTGTGTTTTTTGTGGACTTGTTTAACTTTTTCAAGTAAAAAATGTGTGTATCGATGTATCCACCTTTCATCCTTGTTTTTTAATATATCAAACTTTGCAACAAGTGTTATTTTTTGTATTATTAACGTACCAACCTCTTTAAGTTTTATATTTAATAATAATAATATAATAATTTATAATCACATTTGTTACATTCAGAAAATAGAATTTCACCTAGTTGTGATTAAAATAAGTAAAAACTCCTTTCAAATATCATATGTATGTTTTTGTTTTTAACCTTAAAATTCTCTAAACCTTCGAGAATTTCAAATTGGAGATCGTACATTCGATCTCCTCGTTATCATGATCAGGTCCGAGATCATGAATGGAACCCATTATACATTTAATCATTGGAGATGCACGCCATTCTCTTAATTAATGTATACTGGGTTCTATGATTAAGTTTCAAGAAGAATAGAGTCGAAAGTATCATTTATATTCACATGCAATTACATACCCTAATATGTATAAAAAAGATTAAAATGACAACGCAGACTCCTCTTCGGTCATGGCCACTATCGTTTATTGTTATAATGTGTGCAACTTACCTATCTAATAACCTGGTTCAACACCAATGCGGCAACGCATGGAGCACGTCAAAAACAATATTCATTTTATTTGTGATAAAGTAGTGACGGGTCAGGTTTAAGCTCTCCACATGCCTTCCAATTTGTAGTAAGCTCACATCTTTACGAAGGGCCTACCACACTTTCTTCCTTTGGATTTCTGTAACAGTTTGAATGTACGTTTTAAACATCCGCTTAAACTACAAGAGCGTATTAGTGTATACTCATGTTGTTAGCTCTTGTATCTGTATTAGCCCATGTATTATTATGTTCTTATGCCCATAGCCTTGTAATTATACCTCAAATGGTCAATGATCAAATAGAAGTTAGTTGCTTCCGTGAGAAACATAGAATAAAAGTGTGTTTTAACTAGTGAGATTAGATAAATCATAAAAGAGAGAAGATGTGGGCTGTGTTTGTTTGTTTGAACTGTGGGCCGGTAAAAACTACCAAAGTTGCAGGTCCAGGCCTAAACTATTACACATTTCTGTTTGTTTGGGCCTAGGCCCGCCAGGCAAGGAGACGGCAGCAGGGACACTAGGGTACGTGGGGCTCCGATCCGTAATTGACCCGGATAACACGCGGGTTCCACCCTCTGCTTCTTTCTGTTCCTTTTTGCAGGTCAACGTGTTTTCGGTCACCAAATTTAGTAGTCTGGGCTATTTATTAAAACAAAATTACTAATCACTGAATAATTCTGTGGCTTAATAATTCGAAAACTCTGAAATGAATTTGCCTCTGAATGTGATATGTTGTTTGATTAAGACTCTAACTGGACAATTTGAATGATGCAGATTATCATTTTAACCTTAATAGTTATAAGATATGATTGTTTAATAAGACAGTGTGAAAGAATGAGTATCAGGGTAAAAAAATTTGGTGCTTGATGATTCAAAATGCACTTTAAGGGAGAATGATTCAGCAGTATTATCCTGAATCATTCAACACAGTCTTCATTCATAAGCAACAATCAAACACACTAAATGCTGAATGATGCAAAGTGTTGTGTTGGTCCTATTGCTTTGAAACATGTACCATCACGTCTTAGTCAAAAAAACAAAGACAAAATCAAATTTGTTGAAAGAGATGTTCGACAAAAAGTTTTATGAAAGAACTAGATAAGATCCTAGTATGATACATAGGTTGTTTTAACAAAAATATTAAATACTAAACATTAATAAAAAAATTAACTAATTATATAACATGAAAAACAATAAGAATTCTTTAAAAACGGTAACATTGCGTTAACACCTAGACCAACGATGGAAGAATCAATGTGAGATTGAAGGTAGACGTGATGGTATATATGCCAATATGGTATCATCATACAAAGATACATGATTGTATTTGTTGTATAAGTTATCGATCATATATTATTGTTACAATAAGAGCAATAAAGTCAAGACTTTATTGGTTAAAAAAATTAAAAATGATCACAAAATATTTTAAAATGATAAAATTAAGAATTTGATTAAATATGATATTTAGAAAACGTATATATAATATTTGTAAATTTTGGTGGACAAATATGATATTTTAAAGTTTAAGAAGAGCATATATGAAATTTCTCTAATAATTTTGATAAATGTTGACCAAGAAAAATCAAAATTAGAATTTAAAATTTGATTAAATAGATGATGAAAATTGCGTTATTAAATTTATTTTATTAAATAAAATGTTAAGATCGTCCAATAAATTTAATGCAAATTAGTATTAGAAGATTGCAAACTTTGTATAGATTTGGAATAATATTTAAAGTCTATGTTGTAGAAATTAGATTTCAAAGATAAAACGAAGTTATAATTAACCTCAAAATTGATGTGTTTTAGTAATCGCAAAGAAATAAATAATTTATAAATGGGTAGCAAACATAACATAGACTGCAGTCTTATTAAAGATAACGTTAATTATCTCCAAAACAACATAAACGTGTAGTCTATAATATCTTTATGAAAGCAACAAGATTAAAAATTCAAGCCAGGTCGGAAGATGACACACTAATCAATCTTTGTGTGCTGTTCGAATAAACAAAGAACCTTCTAATGAGATATGTTTATATAAATTACAAACTTCATGAAAATTATTTAATTTTATACTAATTCGATCTTATTCTGTTTCTTGAATTTTATAATATTTTATCATATTTATTAAACTTTCATAAACTACTATATTATATATACGGGTTACATATAAGGCACCCCGTACCGGGAAGTCCGAAGGCTACAGGTTGGCTTTGGGTTAATTGGGAACACCAATACTACCCCCTTCGGGTTCCTTCCTTCTTCCCTCTTCGACTTCCTACACTCGAGTCACCCAATTGCTTTTTTTTTGTTTTGTAGAAAGAGTAATAAGAGAGAAAATATTTGGGTTGTTTGGGTTGATTTGGGATAAATGATTCTTGAATTTTAAGTTAATTTAGGTTAGAAAGAAAAAAAGAAAGAAAGATAATGTAACAGATGATGTAACATCTGAGTTAATTTAAATTGTAATAGACTATACTTATGATATAATAGATGCAACAAAGAATTCCACCTCATAAATAGTGTCATGTCATAACTTTTATTTTTTAATATTATTGTACATTAATTTTTTTATTAGTTCATCTTTCTTGAATAACACATCCAAGATCTTTATCGTCAACAAGGGTAGGGATGATCATAAAAACTAAAAAATCTGAAACTAAACTGTTAAAACCGACAATAAAAGCAAAGCCATTTTGAAACCGATGGCTTGATTTTAAATTTTGAAAAATCCCAGGGGGTTTGATTTCCTTTTAACCAAAATTTAGCTTGTTAAGAATCCGACCTACCAAATATTTCTTACATTCTATATTTTTATAATAGTATAACTATTTATTTGTATATATTTTGTATAAACATTTTATCAGTATTTAAAAATCTTTCATGTCATTTCATTGAGTATTTAGCCTAAAAGCATTTTAAAGACACAAAAGGCCAAAACAATCAACTAAACCTAAAAATATCTTTGGGTCAAGAAGAGGCGTGTTCATTTTATAAACCAAAACTAGAACCTCCCCTCTAAACCGGAACCGACATAAACCAAAACCATTGGATTTGAAGTTTCTAAAACCAAAATTAACAGATTGGTTGGGTTCGGTTTGAGCTTGAAATCGCCTCTTTTCTTTAAATATCTGCAAATACGTTAGATATAAGATTTCAAAAACCAGGTAAATACAACATGTCATTCCCCAAATGGGTGTTCATTATCATCTTGAATGGGTTTTGGTATTTGCAAATGGGTTTTCGATATACAATTTCAAAAAAAAAACCCTAATCAAAATCCATATTGAGAGAAACCACATTCAGTGCAATCTGTGAAACAAAAATGATGATCATGAAATCTACAGGAAACAAACCTATTCAACAAGACCTTAATCTAAATCCATAGAAAAGGCATTGCTTCTGATATTTGATTTTAGACTTAAATTATATTAAGATTTTAGATCTGTGACTTCAGTTCAAAAAGGCTACAAATAAAATTGTAAATCGTAAATAAAACCTTCAAACACCTATCCCTCTAAAGTTCTCCGTTGTCACCTTGACATGCCTCATATTGTGCTTTCTTTCATGCCCCCTACTTAACTTAATAGTCCAAAGGTGACTTACCCGGCAAGATCCCTTGCTCTGACCTCCTTGATTTAACTACTTTGGTATCTGAAAATATGGACAAACCTTCATCTAAGCTTCATTTGGTTTGAATGGGATCCATGGATTGTGGTTTGAATGAGATCCAAAAACCTTTGTTCTAAGATAAAGATTTTGTGGAATTGTGTTTATCCTTCAAAGTAGAAGTTTTTTTGTGCAATTAATCAAGGAGTTCAGATGCTTGAAATCATTCGAAGATGAAGGTTTTTGAAATTATATGAAGATGTAAACACGAGTAGATTGTTCATTTAACCATATAAATAAAATAATTGAATAATAATAAAAAAATAATTACATAAATTTATATAAAATATGAAATCCATTTTAGATATAAACTCACCCTCCACATTAGCAAAACATGTATCACATCATTAGGTAATATTCCTTATCAATGTATGGAGACCTATCTCTCAAACACAGATTTGTACCAATTATAGCAGGTTTGACATATATAATAGAAAATTTTGTTAATTGAATATGTACGCTATCAATTTTTATAGCTTGATAAATAAAATAGAAATATACTTAGTTGTTTTAGATTATTTAATGAAAAACGAAACATTGTGTTGTTTTATTTGTTTAAAATTCACTTTCAACTAGTAAACTAAAGGCTATGGCGGGAATGAGAGATTACCGGTAAGGCAAATGCTTCGCGAACCATGGCCAACAATAGCTACCCACCTAACATCTCTTTCTCTCCAAGCAGAGGATCAACTATGAAAAACATGCTCAGGTCTAGATGACTAAGATCTGCAGCTTTCAACACTGCCGCTCATTCAACAGGATTGGCCGGATTTATTTCTTTTAAATTAACTTTCAACTAGTAAACTAAAGGAAAATGATTTATATATAACAAGCATTTACCATGTATAACAAAAGTCATTTGTTTGAACAACAATTTCCTTGAACATGTTGATAAGAAAAATAGTCACAAGTTTGTAAGGACAAAAAAGTTTTGATTGTTGTGTATAACAAATCTATTATATATACAAATCATCTCCCATAAAAGCAAAAGGGGTACCATCAACATACTATCACTATGCCTAGTTGGCATGTTTTAAAATATATAAAACATAGGTAATTTCTAAGTTAAAATATTGAAAAATAAAATATAAGTAATATGAAGCTAGTCATGATAATATGATATGGTACAAAGTATTTGATACATGGAAATATCAATGTTTTAAAAACCAGTTTTTTAGTTGACGCGGTCACCTCACCGGGTCACGGGTCAATCCGGTTTTCAGATTTTTCAAAAATATATATATATTTATATGTGTGCATACATATATGTATAAACTACAAAAAGTAAAAATAACATTGTTTACAATAACAACAAAAAAAACATAAACCTACAATATCATCAATTCAAACACATTTATCAAGTTTAACATAACATACAATACAAAAAAAAAAATTCAAACATCAAACAACAATTTTTCTAGGTTCACAATCAAACCAAATTAAAGATTTTGAGACATTGAAAAGTGAGGTAGGGATTTAGGATTAAAAAAACTTTTTTTTCAAACAATATATATACAAAACTAGCTTGGTCAAACCGGGTCAACATAGACCGGTTCAACCATTAATCCGGCCAGGTCACTACGGGCCATAAATTGTCAAAAACCCGCTCTACGTTGACCCGGTCTAATCACCGGGTCCCAGGTCAACCGGTGTAACTACTACTGTGACGTAGCCCAGTGGTATAGGGGTTTTAGCTCATAGCTCAGGTTTTGGGTTCGAGTCTAGACAGTTGAGGTTTTTCTAAAAAAATGATGGAGGGTATTACTCCCTAATGATGCGTGACTTGAGCTCGTATACTGCGCTATAAGGATATCAGTGCGAAGTGCGAACCAATCACACTAAATTTGCTATTCAAAAAAAAAAAAAACCGGTGCAGCTAGACAAGTCGACCTGGAAATACGTACTCTCCATACTCTAAAGCAGATGTCAAATGCGATGAACACGTGGCATGATTCATGAAGTAAAGGAGATTCATAACTTTGGGAAAGATGATTTAAATAATGGTGTCACTGATTGAACTTTCTTATTATTTAAATTTTAAATTGCCTATGTGATCTAATTTAAGACTAATACTGAAAACTACAATCAGATAATATGATATGTTTGATAAGTAATAAAAAGATTATTTAAATAATGGTACATGTGTTTTAAATGGTTAATTTGGGTGTTATTCCTTGCATCTTAATTTAATAATACCATAGTATAAGTTAGCCATTTAAATTTAGTTAACTATATAGAAATTGAAAAAGTTGAAATACACACCAATTAATAACTTAAGGGAAAGTTCAAACGAGAACTGTTTTTCGTACGAGAACTGCGAGAACCAATCTTGGCCGTTCATTTTGGATAATAGAATTCATGGATGAAAAGCGTGGGGGGGATTGAGTGTGGCAGGATGCTTGTAAGGAATTCATGGGTGGACAATCTAATTGAAGGAGGAGGAATTGGATGGCTAAGATTGGTTCTCACGGTTCTCGTTTAAACTTTTGCCTAATAACTTATACATACATATATTAGAGTTTTGATAAAATATATACTAGGGTGTATGACTTATGAGAATTTTAAAAGGTGTTATTATTTCGATTCTCTCTATCATATACTAAATATGTAATATCAATCGGTTATAGTTTCTAATACAACTTATACAATCAAATACATCACATCAAAGAGAGTCAATTTTAGATTTTTAAAATTTTCAAATATAATTACCCTTGGGTGCTATTATTTAGATCACATTCCTCTCAGATATCAAACATGTCACATTGTCAATTACAGTTTCTAATACAAATTATACACTCACATATATTAAATCACAGAAATCAATTTAAATTATCAAATAAGTCCAAATAGAATCACACGTTACCATTTATAAATTGAGTTGAAAATATATTAAGGTTTGGCCAACGGTTGTATTGGACCTACTTAGTTGTTCAATCAAGAAATGCATGATTCTAGATTTAAAATTAAAAAAAGATAAAAGATAAATCTATAAGTCGGAGATGTTTATTTCTCATTAAAAAAAAAGTTTAATTTTATCACTTCTTTATTTAAAGTTTAAACTTCTTGATTTTTAAGTTAATTACTAAAATTTCACAGCACATTTTAACAGTTAGTCAAAAATTATAATAGTCATAATCGGGTTTTATTGTTATCACTTTTTTTGTATTCAAATATCTACTCAACTAGATCGATTCAAGCTCAGTAAGAATCTGTATTTTAATTATCTTCTATGTTTGTATTTTCTGCTCGATTTTTATAAAAGCTCAAATGAAAAAAATTCAAGTCGAATTAGGACGAACTCAAGTTCTGATACTAAAAATACATAGTTTTTAACTACGTGTTATCTTTTTTTTTTTTTGCACCTTTACAATCTCTATAATTTACTCGACATTGTGCGCTATAACATGCAACATATATATAACTATTGGTCTATTGGTTACTTAAACTTATTACTTATGTGAATTATGACTTGTTCATTGGTGCCATATATACATAATACTCGTTGACATTACCCATGGCCAAGTTGCATTACATAAAGTCGATCCGTGTGAATGGGAGATTTTTATATCCCTCGCTAGGAAACATTATATTTTGTGGGGTCTCCATAATTGTCTATTCGTTTACTTTGATATTATTCCTCATGGCTTTTGTATCGACTAGCATGCTCTAATATTATATTTTATGTAATTACTAGTAAAGTGCCCGTGCTAAGCGATGAATATGTCAAAGTTGACTAAAGATGACTATATATGATGAGATAAGGGTACGTTTATTGTTAATTGTACAAAAACTATTATATTTGTCGACATTAACTTGTGGTCGAGCTAGGGGAGAACAATTATACATGATCAACAAGGCTATATATTAAACAAACACCAGGAATTACATTCTTCTTTATCGTAAATACATCAAATAAAAACTTCTTATATAGATATATGACTAATATTAGATAGTAAATTGTTTTGTAACTTTGAAGATAAATATAAATAATAGATTAATTCATTTAGAGAATTTTCAATATCGTCCATAATTAGTTCATAGTTTTAAGAGACTTATTTTAGCCTCTGGATCAATGTCTTCAATAGTCCAGATTAAATTTTAAAAATTTGGGCGGAGTGACATTTTCGTAATTCGCATGTGACGCTTTTACAAATCACATGTAATTGTATACTGAATCAACTGTGATTTAATATTAAAATTTCAGCACTATGTTTTTTAAATGGACTTTATTGAACACAACTCTAATTCATTTTACATGATTTAAAATAAGTATCATTTATCAAATGGTGGGGGTGGCCTAAAATGCTGGTTTTTTAATTAAGGAATTTTTATTCACGATATTATTGGAGAAATAGATGAAGGGTTAGATTGTATATTTACTTAAAATCTAGTTCTAAATCAATTATATTGTATAATATGTATATAAATAAATGACCTTTGGGTGAGAACAGTTATTCCCAAATCCCAATTCTACAAAAGTACTAATATTGCAACTATTTTGATTTGTTATAAAGTATAAAAGGCTAATGAGAATAGTTTATATTTGTCTTGTGTCGATGGAACATTTATTCATAGTCAAATTTAAGAAAATATTACATTTGAATCGATGACCAGAATATTATTCATTTATACTTTTGAGTGAACCTGAAATGAATAAAATAATCGTTAATTAATATAAATATAACCGGTAACAATTCAACTATTATTAAAGAACAAACGTAACCCGTAATAATTTCTTACAATATGTAATGCTTTATATAAACTTAAATTGGCTTATCATATAATATCTTAAATATGTAGATATATTAATTTGCTGTAAAAACATATAATTAGTAAAAGAATTCTACATTACATTTCGATATATAGAAAAATAAAAAAGATATAAAAGAAAAGCAAAACAAGATTCGAATCGAAGAAACACATAAATGATACGAGATATTTAGTTCTTGAGCACTTGTGGTGTTGAATTATTGATAACTAGAGCAATCATGGTGTGATGGTATTGATTTTCAAGATCATTTTGTCTTAAAAATATATATGTTTGGAAATCTATTATAATTTTATGTTCTTAATATTGTATCCGTAGTTCATCTTTTTACAGTGTTATCTATTTATGTAGCGTGATTCATGTTTGAAAATATATAATTTGATTTGATTCTGTAAATTATAACAAAAATAAATTTACATTTTTACAAATTTGTAGCGTTTGTAAATGCTATAATTAATCATATTATATATAGTTTACCTGTAATTTAAATTTAATCTAATCAACTTATACCAATTTTTGGATTGAACTTGTTTATATTTAATCATAAGTATATACTGGAAATTAATGTTATTTTTGTAAAAATGACAATTATATAGTTTACCGAATTAACTGAATTGCGATTATTACGCAGGGCTATAGATCTTTAATAAATATGACAACATATATATACTTTCCTCAATTGCAATTAATTAAATTCCAATCATTATGTTGGTATGTGAAAAGGTTAAAAGGGGTGTTAAATTCATTTCAACTTTACTAAGCTTTTAATATTTGATATAATTACTTTATAATCCGGTATCTACTTGATAACATGTCCGTTTTTTTATAATGTTAAGGTATAATATTCATATGGTGATATCAATTAATTTTCATTTTCTTTCTCCTTTTTTCATTTACTTTATTTCGTTTTTCTGTACCAACTCTTCTTTTAAATTTTGATGTAACTTTTGAAAATCAATAAAATAAAATAAACACTACTTATAAAATAAGATGATTAAAATATATCATAACTTTGAAAATTTTGTTGACGTGTATGGAGAATTCGGTTGCATATGAGAGTGTATTGATATGTTTGTGTGTTTTTTTAAACAAAAAGGATATTTAAGAGTATATATTTCATTTTCTATTTTTTAAATTTTAAGTGTTTAAGTAAAGCAAAAGGAAAAAAATGTTAAGTATATTATATATTAAACTTTTTCTTTTAATTATATGAGTAATTTATAAAAATCCGAAAATACTTATAAATTCAAGACACATGTTATCGAGTTTTTAAGTTCCAGTTATATGTATTTTCTAAAATTTAATTAAAACATTTGTTATATGATATTTAAAAATATGGAGAATGAGTTTTTAATTTGTATTTAATATATTATAGGTCAAATTTAATTTGTATTGACTTGATATTTTTAAGATTATTTATTAGGAAAACTTTATATTTTAAAATGGTATTTGAGAATCTAATAACTATATTTAATGGTTTTCTTTAAGTTTAAATGAGGTAAGTTAGTATTTTTAAATTACTTAAAATTAAGAGATTAAGACATTTAAAATAGAGAAGACTAAATATTTTATATATTAGTATAGACTAATGGTTTCCTTTTATTTTAAATAAGAGATAAGTTAGTATTTTTAAATTACTTAAAATTAAGAGATTAACACTTTTAAGAAAAAGACCACTAAATATTTTATATATTAGTATTGAGAGAGAATAATAGGATATGTATTGTCTCAAGCTTTATAATATAAGCTTCTTATGGTTTTTGTGGCCCTGTAGAACAACCACAAAGTAAGCCTTTTAGGTACGTTAAAATTTTAATATAAATTAAATATCAATATAAATAAAATCTATTAAATAATCTTAGTAATTGATTTATATAAAAATTTTAATTTACTATATCTAAATTATCCATTTTTGTATAAATTTAAATACATGTTTGACTTTTCTTTGTTAATATTAGATTCATTAGAGAAAATTACATATATATTATTCTTAAACTTTAAAATATAGTATTTTTTCAACCTAAATTTATAAATATCCTATTTACTTTTTATGACATTTAAAAATATCATATTTAACCAAATTTTTAGTTTTATCATTTTAAACTGTTTTTAACTATAACCAATAAAGAATATATCTTATTGTCTCTACTTGTAATAATAATGATTATTGACTTGTACAAGACATACAACTCTTTTATTGTTGATCTAAGTGTTGACGTCGTCTATCATTATTTTTAAAATTATCATTTTCACGTTTTATAAATATTTAAAATTATATTAATGTTTAACATTTATACTTTTAAGCGTTGTATACAACTTAATTAGCCGATTTCATCTAACAAATACACTCCCCAAAATACCCTCAAACTTATAGTGCAGATTTTCTTAATAAGAAACAACGTACAAAAAATGATTTTGCCAAGTTTCACAATTGACAAAAATACACAAAGTGAGGCTTCAACCACAATCGGTAACTACGTACATCTAATTCATCCCTTTTTTGTTGTAACAAATATATATATATATATATATATATATATATATATATATATATATATATATGGTAGAGATCAAGTAAAAAGAAAATTAAAGTAAAAAGGGTAAAAAAGATGATTATTTGATTATTTTTCGGTATATATATCAACTGATAATCATTAGTTTATCATCTTTATTGATTAAAACTAGTTCTTCATCAATTTCTTTTTGATGAATCCAACATATTCATCACTTTTTAGATGAAAGTATTTTGTTCATCAACAAATTATTCCAAAATTTTGTTTTCAAAATCTGTATTTGAAATCAAAAAGAAATTGATGAAGAACTAGTGGTAGCTACATATTTACAACATATCTGGTTTCGTCATAAAATGGTAGCAAAAGCGATGCTAAACCGTCACTAGTGGTATTATAGTTTTTAAGTTATTTTGGTCGGAATAGTGTCGCAAACTCGTCAGAAATTATTTAATTACATTTAAATAATACAAACCTCACACACCCCATCTCTCCAAGTTCATTGGCACCATCCACCATCGCCGACCCTCTCACAGTGACCAGCGTGGACCAACTCATTGTTGGACGCCTCCATCGCTCCCCCATGTGTCTTCTATTTGTTCCGATTTGACATCTACTTTAGAAAACCCTAACTCTCTATAGTTCATCTCTGTTGGATAGTTGTCCAGTTGTAGGTCGGGCCACCACCACCGTCGCTAGCCACAAATGAGGCCACATTTTGCGATGGTGACTGTGTGTTCCAATTTAGAAAACCCAAATTCAGTCGACGAGCATGTATGTATGTGTATGTGTTTCAGTTCCGATTTTTGTATATGAGTTTATTATGTTGTTCCTAGATTTGGGTGGTGGTGCTGGTGGTGGTGATGTCGAGATGAGGTGTAAGTGTTCCCAAATTAAGTGTTTGTGATAGGCGGTGGTGTTTGGTGGTGGCAAGGTAGAGAGGGACCAATCTTGGTACATAAAGAGTTAGTGGATAAAGGTGGTGATGGTGGTGGTGTTTTGGGGATGGCCATGGTTGGAAAAGGTGATGATGGTGGTAGTGATGGGGCAGTTTGTGAGAAAGAGGGAGTTAGGTACTTAGAGAGAAAGAAAGAGATATAAAGAGAGTGGCGGTATGCCCGATGGTGGCCAGATCGATGGTGACCAGTGGTACTGTGTACGTGAAGAAAGAGAAAAAGATTTTTCTAAAAAATTAAATATGAAAAAAATCAATATTAATATCAAATTAATTGAAAATTAAAAGAAAATGAATAAAATCATGGGTTAAGGGCAAATTGGTCAATTCTAATTTGAGAGGAACCAAAAGTGCAGCGAGTTTGAGTCGGAGGGACTAATTCCGTAAAGTTTTCAAGTCTAGAGACCTAAACCATTAAAATTGGCAAACTACAGGGAGGAGAAAATGTAATCAACTTCTTAAAAAAAGATCTTCGGCAATTCCCTCTTACACCTGTCCATATCTGGGTTTGGGCCTTAAAGTAAGCACTTAATGCACATTGAGCTAGGTGTCAATGATGCAATCTTGATCTAAATCCAATCCACATGTTTCATTTATATGATTCAATAGGATAAAAATATATCTAATGAGTAGCAACTCATTAAGCCATCTAATAAGTCGGCCCATTTGCTCAAATCACCATTGGGTCAACCAAGTATTAAACATATTAAATTTCAGTTTTACTATAAAAAAACTATCATCTCTATCATTCACCACCAACACTTGTTGCATTTCTCCCTATCACCATTACCATCCACCACCACAGTTGTTGTAGCCGTCACGCACCACCATAGTCACCGGCACAACCACTAGTACGTATTGGTCGTCGTGTTTGTGGTGAGTGGTCGTCGGGGAAGTGGAGCCGTTGGTGGCGATGGAGGATGTGGTGATAGTGATGGTGCCACAGTTGTGACGGTGGCGGTGGTATGTGGTGATGATGGGAAATGATATTAGATAACTAGTATTATGTAAATAATAATAAATAAATTATGTTTAATAGAGATATACATTAAATAAATAATACTAAATGGTTTGTTTCGGATAAGATTCAACCTTTTGAATATAAAGTCACATTAAGATCTATTAGCTAATGGTCTAATTTTTATCTTGTTAAATTGGTTTTAGAATCGAGTTAGATCTTTAAATAATTCACCCTGATTTGTATTATTGACATCTAATTGAAGCTAAGTGGATCTATAATGTCGTGGTCAATAATGTTATCTAAAAAAGTAAAATGTTAAAGAAAAGATTATATAACTTTTGCTAATCTGAAACGATAAAAGAAAAAATTTATGTTTTTTTAATTGGTTCCATTTTTTCACGCAAAGTGACGGGATTATATATATATATATATATATATATATATATATATATATATATATAGCTGTTCCTTTTAGGTAATGGAGTTCATAGATGAAGAGCGTGGGGGATTGAGTGTGGCAGGGTGCATGTAAGGAATTCATGGATGGGCAATCCAATTGAAGGAGAGGGAATTGGACAGCTAAGATTGTTCTCGCGGTTCTCGCAATAAAAACGGTTCTCAAATGAACCTTTCACTATATATATATATATATATATATGAGAACCGATTTTATTACGAAAACCGCGAAAACCAATTTTAGCCGTTCATTTTGGATAATGGAATTTATGGATGAAGAGTGTGGCAAGATTGGTTCATGTGGGATTGAATGTGGCAACGTGCATGTAAGGAATTAATGGGTGAACAATCCAATTAAAGAAGAAGAAATTAGACGGCTAAGATTGTTTCTCGCAATAAAAATAGTTCTAAAATTAACTTTTCACTATATATATATATATATATATATATATATATATATATATATATATATATATATATATATATATATATATATATATATATATATATATATGGGGAAAGGGAGTGTGAGGCTGTTGGGTACATAAGCTTAGCACTACAAGAAAATTGCTGGAACCGACTACAAAAAGCGTTGGAAAATGGTCGGTAACATGCAGTTCTGACGAATTAGCGACCAAACAATTCGGTTTAAAAAAACACGGTCGCTAATTTTACCAACCGTTTTTACCGACGACTTTTGATGTTTTTCCGACTAAAATGTCGTTGTTGGAAATTAAATACTTGAATATTTACTAATAATAAATAATAATATTTTACGGAAAATATTAATGAGATTAACTTTATGCCTCATAGCCATATGACGATGCTGTTCTCACAGCCATGACTGAGTAGATTACAATTCACATGACGTGGTAAGTGATCGTGAATTAAAGGGTTCGTGATAATTTTAATTAATGATATACTTTTATATTTTGTTGTTATAGACCTACTTTTCGATTTAGTGGCAGCACATTAATCTTGTGTGATAAAAAAGCATGATATACTCATATTATATACCACTCACCGGCGGCTTTAGTGGCATATATCATCTTATGCCCAAACATATCGTGACCATAATTTCCTGTCACAATAACACTTTTCTATAAAGCAAATTAATTCTAAACCAAATTACTTTAAATGAGAAGAGCATACGCGATGATAAATACTGATAACAAACATAACAAGTTATCATGTCAGCATAACTAATTCATAACCAAACAGTCGTAGTGATAACACTCATAAGGCCACCCATAGTCATGACATGTATGACTTACTGTCATATAAGCCTTTTCAACCTGTGACTATCACATGACTAAACAACTCAAGTCATGACTAACTACCACTTCACCACCACTATCATTACTGAATCACATAATATTAATTTAGATTAATATGATTGGTTAAAAAAACAAAGGATGAGTTCCGTAACTCTTCACTAAGACAAGCAATCAAGCAATTTCAGACTTTTAGCTACAAACTCACAAATGACCTAATTGGTAATATGGCACTTTAGTACAATATTATATACTAGACTAAATGCCCGTGTGATACACGGGTTGATTTAAACGATAGTAAATATTAAACATTAATAAAACTGTATTAGATAATAATAAAACACGAATTAAATGAGAATTTAAATAATGAGGACGTAAGGTATCAACACTCTAACCAGAAGTGAAAACATCGACGCGAGTGGGAGTGCAGACTTGACGGTAGAAGCGTGGTATCATGATACAAAGAGATGTGATTGTATTTCTTATATAAGTCATCAATCATTACTTTTACAATTAAGGGTAATAAAGTTAAATGTTATTGGTTATAATTAAAAATGATTTAAAATGATTATAAAATATTTTAGAATGATAAAACTAAGAATTTGGTTAATTATGATATTTTGAAATATTATAAAGGGTAAATATGATATTTGTAAATTTAGGTGGGCAAATACGATTTTATATGATTTAATAAGGGCATATATGAAATTATCTCTAATAATTTTCACTCTAAAAAATCAAAATTGATTTTTGATTTTAAGTGAATGAATGGTCAAGATTAAATATTTTTTTTAATGAATGGTTCAGTTCGTCTAATAAATTTTATCAAATTAGTCTTTTATTTATATTAGAAGATTGTAATATGTATTGCATATCAAATAACAAATTCATAAATCATAATCTCGTAGTTATTAATCGCATTCAAAAATCACAAGTTGTAGTCAAATTCACAAATCATTAAATCATTGTTCACAAATCATTAAATCATTAGGCTAATAAACTTACAGTTAAAGATAAAGGATTAAGAGAATTAAGGAAGCAATACACCTGCGGGTTTAGAACTTGAGCCGTTTAGGAAGAAGGGAACCAAAACAACTAGTAAATTGAGATTCTCAGATTCTGATTAATACCTTGTGTGTCTGTACCGTTCGTTAATTGCAAAGGCAGGAAACCTAAAACAAAATATAAATAAAAATTTTATGATTCAAGGGAGAACAACAAACTGCAAACATTTTGATGAATGTGAGAATCGATGATTTGATGAACAACCAAACTGAAAAACTTATTGTTCGTATAGTTATATACTTGTATTCGATAGATCGAAGTGATGAATAGGAGGTGAACGATAAAAAATTCGATACAGATGAATCCGATTTCTGTTTTTCCGATTTTGATTGAGTAAGAGAAATCAGCGAATGAATCGTGATTTCCTTAAATGGTTTTGTCTTTTTGCGACTTGTGAGGAAGACGATTGTCGACTGAATATGCTGATCGTTGGAGATGAAGGGACGCCATTAATATCTGTATCTTCTCCTTTTTCCAAAGCATGTTTTCTGTTTCTTCCGTCTTTTCCAATTTCACTCTTAAATAGCTAGGAGTTGGGCTCTCCTCACGATTTTGGGCTTAATTATTTCAAAGCAATCGAAGGTGAGTAGAGCCTCTCACACTCGACACTTGCTTGCAAGTCAGATTTTCCCGTGGTTAGTTTTCTAGTTCCATTTTTGCTTCAATTTTTGTGGTTAAATTTTGGGTGATTTTATTTTTCTAGCTAGCGTTGCTGGAATGAAACCCAATTTTTCACCGGAGATGGGGAATCGCGACGGCAGAATGGCGATGAGGGAAGGGCAAACACACGAGGAGCAAATCGGATTTTGGTGGTCTCGGCGGTAGCAATTATGGAAGTCGACGATGGTGATTTTGAAGGAGCAAATATTGACGAAAGTTTGGGGTCTTTGGAAAGAAAAGTGAAGAAAAGATAGGATTTAGGGTATTGGAGGTCTAATTTTTCCCGGTTGGACTAACTAATGTGCAGGAGAATGAAAGTATTTACGGAACCAGTTTTTTTTTTTAAAAAGGCTTGTATGAATTGAACTTTTGGACCCGGTTTCTATGATAAAAAAAAATAGGGCTTGAATGTGTGGAAAATTTGGGGTGCTTTGAAACTTAGGTTTTGAACCCTTTCTTCTTCATAAAAAGCGGGTCAAAATGTTTTTCGACTTTCAAATCCGGTTTTTTGTTAAACAACCGGGTCCAAATCTTTTAAAAACACAAACAAGGTCTTTAGAGCCCGTTTTAAGTGTTTTTTTAAAAAATCAGGTTTGAGTGAGGAAGTCTGACTCTTTTGTAGTAGTGAATCTAAAATATGTTTTTATTAATATTCTACATTTCTACTCTTTTTATTCGGAATGCAACTTTAATTACCATTTACCTAATATTATCATTTTATTTCATTTTTCTATTTTAAAACTGTTTGTAATGTGTGTATATGTAAACACACACGTAAGAATGAACAAATATATTATTACCCTTAATTCCGTTCAAAAAAAAAATTACCCTTAATCCATGGGTAAATTTGCTCTGCACCAAAACAAGTAATCTCTCTAGTCATTTTTGGATAAACATCATGACTAAACAAGGTGAGGTTTAATTGTTGTTACATTGTCAATAATATAATTTAGTAAGTTAATATAAAAAGAATATTAATTAAAAAGGATATTATATGATTACTAAAATATTAGTAATTTATCCATGTGATCGGCGGGAAACAATATGTTTGTTTTTTACAAGACGCCAATTCAATATGTAGTTTTTGAACTAACTTAAAGTAAAAATAGTGTGATTATCGATTGTGGACTTTATACAATTTAATATTAATGAAATATTTAATTAAGTTTTACAAACGGCATTATTTTTTGCTTATATAATTAAATTTTAGTTTCTACCATAAATCAATTTAGTTTACTAATGAGTGGATTACGACTTATTTCATTTTTAACCTTAATTTTAAATATAATTCCTGTAAATAAAAACCTAAAAAAATTATTAAAACTTAAAAAAAAATATAATTCAAATCCTTCTTCTTTTTGATAATATATTTGTATAAGACAATAAGGAGATTTGAAGCTTTAGTTTCAATTAAGAAAACACAGTTATGAGTTTGGAGGAGGAAGAAGACAACGGATTAAGAAGTAATTTGGAATATAATTCAAGGGACAAAGATGTAATTAACATGAATGTTGTTGGAGTTAAATTAGTAATGTAGTTTAAGGTTTTTAAATCAAAACTAGTTCACTCTGAAGGGTTTCACATGTACCACTTGGATGTGATATATATATATATATATATATATATATATATATATATATATATATATATATATATATATATATATATATATATATATATATATATATATATATATATATAGGGATGAGATCAAATAAAAAGAAAATTTAAAGTAAAAAGTGTAAAATTATTGATTATTTGATCATTTTTCAGTATATATATCAACTGATAATCGTTAGTTCATCATCTTTATTCATTAAAACTAGTTCTTCATCAATTTATTTTTGATTTCAAATAGAGATTTTGAAAACAAAATTTTGGAATAATTTGTTGATGAACAAAATGCTTTCATCTAAAAAGTGATGAATATGTTGGATTCATCAAAAAGAAATTGATGAAGAACTAGTTTTAATCAATAAAGATGATGAACTAACGATTATCAGTTGATATATATACCGAAAAATGATCAAATAATCATCACTTTTACCCTTTTTACTTTAATTTTCTTTTTATTTGATCTCATCCCTATATATATATATATATATGTGTGTGTGTGTTGCATATTAAATTGTATTAATAATTAAAATCTTGATTGTTACTATATTTTGGTTTAAGAGTTAATTTCATAAATGATCCTTTAACTATCCCCATATTGCAAGTTTAGTCCCTTTTACAAAAAAGTTGCAAATTTCATCCTTAAACTACCATTTTGTTGCAAGTTTAATCCTTTTTGACGGTTTCCGTTAACTAGATCTGTTAGTATTTGTAAATGGACTATTCTACCCTTATCTTTAATTTTTTATTTATTTTCTTAATAATTATAATTATATAATAATAATAATAATTAAATACTTTAAAACTAACCCTACCCTCTAAGTCAACCCACCCCAACCCTCTCTCTCTCTCTCTCTTCTCGTCTCGTCTCCTCTCCTCTATAACCCCACCACCGCCTCACTCCCCGTCATCGGAGAAAGCCACGCCAGCAACCACCAAGTGTTCAGCACCATAATCGCTTCCGCCCTAGTGCACCACAATCGCTTCCACCCTTGTGCACCACGACTATTCTACCCACAATCGTTTCCACCACAATCGGAGAAGGCCACCGTCGCCGCCTCACCAAGCATTCGGCGCCACCATCGCGTCACAGCCTCACCAAGTGTTTCACGCCACCATCGCTTCAATCCTTCTCTTGAACCACCGCCTCACCAAGCGTTTGACGACACCATCGCTTCAATCGCTTTCTCGAACCACCGCCCCACCTCTTTAATCTATCAACAGTATGGGTTGAGTGTGAAATCTCAACAGTATGGGTTGAGTGTGAAATCAAAGGTAACAAATCAATATTCGATCTGTTAAGTCTAAAATTTAGGGCTTCATGTGTGATTTTGGGGTTTTCACTTGTTTTTTCTTCATAACCTCTGTTATTTAGGGCTTTTTAGGTGTAGTTGGTGATTTTTGACTTTATGGTGTTGATTTGGTGGTATATCTCTATAGATCTTCATCTTCATAATCTTGATTTTTTGACCTTTTGCAATTTACGGTTTTTATTTACTCTTTGTCGACGGTTAGAGGAGGGTGGGGGTGGTGATGTAGCTAGTAGTGCTGTTTCTGGTGGCGTTTAGGTGGCGTTCAGGTAGTGATGGGCGGCGAAGGGTGGGGGAAGCGGTGGCTCCAGTGAGTAAGAAAGAGAAGGGAGTGTGCGAGAGAGAGAGAGACAGAGAGTTGACAGACTATTTTAAAAAGGGAGTGTTTGTAATTGGTATTTGTTTAAAAAAGATTAAAATATTATTTTAAATTAACTAAAATTTTAAAAAATGGCAAAAAGACTAAAATGCCCCTAACTTAACAGACTTGATAAACAGAAACCGTCAAAAATGATTAAACTTGCAATAAAATGGTAGTTTAAGGATGAAATTTGTAACTTTTTTGAAAAAAGAACTAAACTTGTAATATGAAGATAATTAAAGGATCATTTATGAAATTAACTCTTTATAATACTATGTAACCAACTTATGTGATTTATTGTATATTAAATCCAACTCAAATATTATAAAAAATGAATTAGTAGTTATAATACTTAATTTAAATAATGTTAAAAAAGGCTATATTTTATTTTATATAGTAATAAAGATAAGGTTTTAATAAAGGGTTTAGTTCAAATAAATGTATTCAACTTGTCACCTTTTGCTATTGTGTGTACTGAACATTAAAACTTACCATTTAATGTATCAGGTTATCAGAATGTACCAATTAATGTATTGAACCTAGTATAGAAGGTTAATTGATGACGTGGCACCAGTTAAGTTGACATGGCTGATGATGTGTCTTTTCTTTTTTAAAAATAATTTAAAACAAAACAAATTCAATAATAATAATAATAATAATAATACAAAAATTAAAGGTTTTCATCATTCTATAGCAGATATGGTGGGGCATCGTTCTCATCATTCATCTTCATCAATTTCACTTTTCATCTTCCTTAATCTATAGCAGATTAAAGGGTTTTCATCTTCCAAAAAAATCCATAGTTTTCATCTCTTATTCAAGATTTAGGGATGGATGTTAATGTGTGTTTCTTCATCTTCATCGAGAGTTATAGCTGTGGGTTTCTTCATCTTCATCAAGAGTTACAGATGTGGGTTTCCTCATCTTCATCAAGAGTTACAGATTTGGGTTTCTTCATCTCCGTTTAAAGCTCCAGATATGTAGCAGTCGATTTGGGTTTTCATCTGCTCCAATTTCGACTCCATCTACTCCATTTGCTATTTTCTTCATATGGAGGTCGATCTCCATCTGCTGCATCTACTCCATTTAATAAACGTGAACCCGGATCTACAATTTTCTTCATCTATAAAACTGAAGGTCGAAGGTTCATATTAATTCATCTATAAATCTGAAGGTCGAAGGTTCATATGTAATTTTCATGTTTGTCAAATCAAGGGTTTCTTCATCTCCTTCCTTCAATAAACATGGTAAGTAAAGATCGATTTTCAGATTCTAATTTAGGGTTTTCTGTTGCAATATAGGGTTTTCTAGTTGTGATTCAGGGTTTGTTTCGATTTAGGGTTTCATGATCAACAATCCGAGTATTATGGGGTTTCGATTTTGTTTCGTTTTTATGGGGTTTCGATTTTCATATGAGATTTTGATTTTCATGTGAATTTCGATTTTCATATGCTTTCTCCGTGGTTTTGGATTTTCAAGTCTTCATCCTATCGATTTCACATGGGATTTCAATTTTTTTTTTATATTCACTTCTCATATGTGGATTTCATATGGTTCAAAGGATGAAGTTGTTTGTAATTACAATTTCATCTGAAAGTTTCAATATGATGAAAGTTTCAATCTTGAATATGAATATGATGATGAATGTTCTTCAGGTAATAAAAATAAATGAGGTGGCAACAATAATGAAGTGGAAAATGTTATAATATTAAAAATAAATAAAAAATATAAAAATCACCGGTTAGGTAAAAAATCTTTTATTTTTTAGAATTTTTTTAAAAAAAATTAAAAATTAAAAAACTTGTTCACTTCTATATTTTTTTAGAAAAATAGAAGACTCCCATACTTTTTCCCATTTTTTCAAACAATTTTTTTAAAAAAACACTTTAATTAAACATGTTTTTCATTTCTCCTAAAAAATAAAAACTCTACCCCTTATCTAAACATGTTTACTATTTTTCTTATAAAATGAAAACTCTATTGTTTTTAACTAAATATAAAAAACAAAAAACAAAATATTTTCTCCTGCTAAACACAAACTTACATGTTATCATGTATCTTGACATACATGTGACACAACCCCTTCTATTACATTATATATACGTACGTAAATTTTGTTCTACTTAATTAACAACTTTTTTTTGAACGACGAAGAAAGAAAATTAACTTAAGTTTCGACACGATCATCATCAAGATTAGCAAATATAAATGACTTTAAACAACAAACTCAAAGCAAAAATACACGGTACAATTGCATGTACTTAATAAACAACTATATGAATAACTTAACGCAAAGAAGAAGAAACGAGGATCCGCTATAGGTGGCAGAGTTAGGGAGGGGATAGGTAGACACCTGTCTCTTCACAATTTTAATTGCGGAATAAAATTTTTTAAAAATTGAGAGTACTTAGATGATTTATGTGTTTATACAAAATGCACTGTTTAAACTTTCGGTTTTGCTTTTTTGACTTGTATATTTGCGAAACTATTTGAATTGCTTTTCTTGAAAATTTTAATTTTTATAGTGTTTTTTATTGTTCTTGTATTGAAATTAAGGTTTTTGTATTCTTGAATTTGATAATTATTATATTAAAATCTTAATTAGTTAACTATTTGAGATTTGTACACATATTATATTCTTTATGTCAATTCAAAT
This sequence comes from Dittrichia graveolens, assembly GCA_038502395.1. Classification (NCBI taxonomy): domain Eukaryota; kingdom Viridiplantae; phylum Streptophyta; class Magnoliopsida; order Asterales; family Asteraceae; genus Dittrichia; species Dittrichia graveolens. Next base: position 7,245,033 of record JARJIL010000009.1, on the reverse strand, counting down.
AATTCATAGTTATTTAGAGCTTTATTTCTACATTTATACATTGACTTGTAGTCTGACTGTTAAATTTCTCTCTTTTTCTATAATTTAATTACATAAAAAATCAAATAATACATAAAAATATATTTTCAAAAAAAGATACTATAGGAAATTCATTATAATTAGTGCTAATTTCTAAGAACTCAAATTGCTTTTGAGATTTTATTTGATTCATTAAAAAATAAATGATATGAACTCACAAAACTTGATAAAGTAAAAACCTAACCTTAAAACACGTTTAATTTTACAGCCGCTAAACAATTTTTGTAGGTCAGCGACGTCGACACCCACCCGTTGCCTTCCAAATCCATGCGCTTGATATTTTGTTAATTGAAAAAAGTGCCATATTTAAAAGCCACAATTATTACTTGAAAATTTCAAACATTATATTCATTATAATTAATTAATTTATAATAATAAAATAAATAATAATAATACTTCAAGACGACAAATTACAATCCTCTGTGGTGGGGTCTAGATCGACAGCACCATCATCTCCATCATCACCGTTGATCTGATCAAGAACCAAAACCAGTCCCATCGCAAAAGCACCATCGAAGCCCGGCTTCAGTGTGAGCGAGAACACGTCCTTCCCAAGCATCACATTTGTTGAAGCATCCACTTTTCGTCTGATCTCCGCCATCGGAACCTTCGCTGAATCATATATCGTGCAGTTCCGGTGAGCGAATTGCCCTTCGATATAATACTCCTCCGTCGGATCGCTGAATACCTCCACCGTCATGTTTGATTTCCCGATGATCGACGATCTTCTCACGCTGAATATCGGCTTCTCACCTTCCGTTCTCTCACCTAAATAACCTTCCCACCGTTGATGTAAACTCGGCCTCTGTGAATCAATTGATTATCACCATTCAATTCACAGATGTACTCATTAACCTAAATGTATAATATATCAATCGAAACAAAATCACTCAGTTATTAATAATTAACAAACCTTGCGGCGTACGGTGAGGAGACACCGACCGTTGGGATCCATGAGCACGAGCTCGCCGGTGTCACGAGAGTCTGGACCGTATGAATCGACGCGGAAAACGAGTTGGCCGCCGCAGTCGTAAACGGCAAAGCCATCGCCGGCGAAGAAGAGAGAAGTTTTCATAACCGTCAGATGCCTTTCCTTTTCGTATACAAATCCTTCTTCAACGATAACCATGTTGCTCTTCAATGGAATCACCGATGCTTGAAGCTAACTGAATGAAGAAAATTGGTTAATTAATCTCAAGAAAAAATAAGGCTACAGTAGAGTGGAAGATGGATTAGAGAGAGAGAAAGGGGGTAGATGGAGAGAGAGAGAGAGAGAGAGAGAGAGAGAGAGAGAGACATGAGCGTTGGAAAATGGTTGTATGAAATTGATATTTAAGGGACTTGCAGAATCTTTCACACACGAGACCCACACACACACTCCACACATAACACACCCATGACGGTGTCGAAGTCGTACCATACCTCACACCAAAATCGGTAAGAGGGCTGTGACGTCAGGGTGACACCCGTCATGTAAGGCTACAATTTCTGTACCGATACGATACCCGACCTGAAGCGGAAAAAATGACATGAATTCGAAACAATTGGCACGAAAATAAATGAGTCGGGTTAGAATCAACTCGACAACCCAAAATGACCAGGTTAAAGATAAATTATAACATTTTAAAATTTTATTTAGTACTTGAAATTTAAATTTTGAAAAGAAGATTACGAATTTAAATAATAGAGTGACATCTTAGGGTAATAAAATCCGTCAAATTAAAAGTACAAAACCCTTAAACGTTAAAAACTTAAATTAAACAATAAAATATTTACGGTTAAAACAATAGTACGCTATTTTTTTATTTGTTATTTTCACTATATAATTTTAGTACTTTTACATTTAAATAAATAATACTTTAGTATTTTTTCATAATTCTATTTAAAGATAATAATTTTAATTATTCGATTGTTCAATTACATTATTTATTTATACTTGATAAAATAATAATATATCATAATTTTTATTATATTCATTTATATAAGTGAATAAAAAAGTAAAATCAAAATTTGAATTAAACCGAAATATATACTGAACTTGAAGTTCGAATAAAATCGAAACGAACATTGATTATTGAAGTTAGAATATAAACGAAAATCATTTTTGAAATTCTTACCGAAAGTTAGAAAAGTCAGGCCACAACACTTTAAAGTCGGACCACAACACTAAGTCGGACCACACAAAAAGTCAGGCCAACTCCAAAGTCGAACCACTCACTAGGTCAGACCATACTAAGGTCGGACCAACTCCAGAACCAATCACCTGGTCGGATCAACACCAAAATTTAGACCATCACTTAGTGTAACACCGCAAAATCCTAAGTCATTTTTTTATTTTTCGCTGCGGAAGCATAATCATAATAATTTACATAAATCCCACAACTAGGAACACTATTACAAAAATACAATATCTTGTCTGTGTTACAAAGTTAAACAAAGATGGCTCGTTTCAAACAAAACTAATATCAGAGTGAATGGTCAAGCTTTCCTTAAACAACCATCAAAACAAACGAATCTGTAGAACAGTTCAACAGTGGGGAATTAATACAAATCTAAGTGAGAGGAAGCTAAAATACAACAGCAAGCATTATCAATCGATACAAAAACATGTAATCACATAATCCAGAAGACCGGCGGTTCGACGCAGAACCTACAACCAATGTCGGCCAAAGCAAAGGTTTACCGATAGCCCTTTCCTACTTGACATAGTTGAATTTCCTTCCATACAACACATGTATTGGAAGGTCAACAACTGCCAATAGCAAACAAGCCCAGCCGAACTACATGCATAGCTGACTTCCATCACGACACTCGTTATCATACCACGAGTTCGTATCGGCCAAATAATCATACAACAGATATACAATCAACAATCATCAGACTCAACAGTCTATCAATCACAAACGCATGCATCACATCAATCATATCAATCATAACCCTTACCATCCGTGAGTTAACATCCACTCACCTTTTGTATCTCGAAAGTCACACTTAGATGTTTAATATCACTGAGTCTTAGTGTTTCCTATAAACACACCAACACTGAAATTAGTTTCCTATAAATATATCTTCAAATATATTTACATTAAAAATACTCATACTCAACAAGTTTAATCCACATATAATAAACATATAATATGCACTCTAAAAGAACCAACAATCAAAAGCTTCAAATCCTGAAATTCAGAGTTCGCTCACTTCGAATTTGAAGTCTACTAGACTTTGAATTTGAAGCCTTCTTCCTTCGAAACAAAAACTCACGCTCGAAGTCTTCTTCGAAACCAAGGGTCATGCTCGAAGCCTTCTTCAAAACCAAGAGTCACCCTGGAAGTCTTCTTCGAAACCAAGAGTCACGCTCGAAGCCTTTTTCGAAACCAAGAGTCACGCTCGAAGCCTTTTTCGAAACCAAGAGTCACGCTCGAAGCCTTTTTCGAAACCAAGAGTCACGCTCGAAGCCTTTTTCGAAACCAAGAGTCACGCTCGAAGCCTTTTTCGAAACCAAGAGTCACGCTCGAAGCCTTTTTCGAAACCAAGAGTCACGCTCGAAGCCTTTTTCGAAACCAAGAGTCACGCTCGAAGCCTTCTTCGAAACCAAGAGTCACGTTCACTTCGAATTCGAATTCTACTAGACTTCGAATTCGAAGCCTTCTCTCTTCGAATTCTACTAGACTTCGAATTCGAAGCCTTCTCTCTTCGAATTCGAAGTCTTCTTTCTTCAAATTTCTCATCTTCTTCCTCCATCTTAAACCAAAAACGAACTAACATTCATACATTACTGGAAAACGATTTCTAACACTTCTAAACTCATAAAAACTTCATATAACATGTTTCTAATCATCAATAACATATTAAATCCATTGAAAACATCAAAACAAACAAAACCCACTAATCAATTATGCTTTATGCTTTCATCCATGGTGTTCTTCATACTCAACATGAAACCCAGCAACAAATAAACATAAATCTAGCATGAATCATGTTGATACACAATTAGAAACACATACCAAGTTTTATCTTGCAATTTCAATCACAAAATCTTCACTTCACAAAATTTCAAGTTTCCACTTCTTCTTCTTCTTCTTCAAGACATACGACACTCACACACAAATAAGTTCCAGATATATGTAAATGAAAAATGATTAATTCATGCAATCCATATCCATATATACATGTTGTACACGTGCTACTTCCTCCTTCCATTTACTCAAGCATGATATGGCATATTAAATTCAAATAATCATACCTACATGGCTACATACATGCCTACATACCCATATACTCACATACGCATGAATATATATATATATATATATATATATAAAACAATTAAATTAACTAATTATGAGATAAATATTAACTAAGTTAATTTTAATCACACAATAAAACAATTAAACATACTTAAATACTCACCGCCCACCCGCTAACGACTAGCCTGGGTTTACGGGTATTACACTTAGGTTGGACCAACACCAAAAATCGGACCATCACTTAGGTCGGACCAACACCAAAAGTCGGACCATCACTTAGGTCCGACCAACACCAAAAGTCAAACCATCACTTAGGTCAGACCAACACTAAAAGTTGGACCAAACTTAGGTCGGACCAACACTTCAGTCATCCCTGTCGGACAAAAACTCAGTACCTCAAAACGCCATATTCTAAATCACAACCTTTCAAAACTTAATCATTTTGATTTGCAAAGCCTTTCTCCTATCATAAGAACAAACCCTACAAACGTTCATTGGTTTAAAATAAGATTTAGCCTCTCAATCCTCCATTTAACTTACCCTCTAGAAGAACAAAACCCCACAAAACAACTCTAAATCCATACATAAATGTATCTACATGATCATAGATGGATTAAGAACATTACCTGATGTTTCTTTCTAAAATTCCTTGAAAATAATGACCAAAGATGGAGATTCTCGTCCCCTGTTCTTGGTGTTCTTGCTTATTCAATACACACACAAACAACACACACAGATGAATTGGAAGTCTTGGGGGCTGAGCCCTAATTATGTAACACCGGAAAACTCAAGCCATTTTTTTAAAAACGCTGCGGAAGCTTAATTAAACCAACACATTTATATACAAACCAAAATTAACAATTTACAATCACTGTTCACAAACAAAAGTATCATTTGTCTAGGTGTTACAAAATAACAGGCTCGTTTCGTTTTAATCAAAATATTAGAGTGGGGTTAACTTCTCCTTCAGCAACTACAAACACAAACCTGCAAAACAACAATTGAGGGGAATTAGCACAAAGCTAAGTGAGTAGAGGCTAAACACCAAAAGCAAACATCTACAATCAATATCAAAGCATGTAATCACATATCCGAGAAGACCGGCGGTTCGGCGCAGAACCTACAACCAATGTCGGTCAAAGCAAAGGTTTACCCATAGCTCCCCACTGAATTGGCACAGTAAACTCCACCTCTGAAGCAACATTTGCAACAGAAGGGCTACTACTGTTCAACTAACCAGTAGACGAGCCCAGCCCAAGTCCACGTGTAGCTGACTTCCCAACGCAACTCAAAATCATACTAAGAGTGCGTATCGTCCAAATAGTCATGCAGCAGATATCAACAATCAATATCACAATCAACAATCCAATCAATCAATCCAATCTCAATCACATCATGCATCACATCAATAACATTAATCGTAATCTTTACCATCCGCGATTAACGTCCACTCACCTTTTGTTCTCAAACGGGGAACCCAGATATCTTATATTACTGAGTCTTTGTGTTTCCTGAAAACACAGCAACACCAGAATCCGTCTTTTCTATCATAAATATATATATTTCTTCATATATTTATATCACAATACTTCATATATAGCATATAACTTTCACATAATAAATGTACCGAAAAAATAATGCATTAAACAATCAACACAAAGTTCATAATTCTGAAAACTGGAGGTCGCGTCACGACAAGCCTTCGAATAGAATCCTTCGAATGCGAAGCCAACTTCGAGCGTGCTTTTGAATTCGAAACCAAAATGCGTCGCGACAATTCTTTGAGCGGGAGAACTTCGAATGCGAAGCCTACTACTTCGAACAAGGAACCTTCGGATGCGAAGTCATGCGTCGCGCCGCGATGGACCTTTTCCCAGATTCTATCTTCTTCTTCGCGTACAAACGACAGAACTTCCATGGCAACTTTTCCAGAATTCAATAAACTTACTAAAACTCACTAAAAACATATACAAACATCTTTAAACATGTTTTCATGCATCCTAAACATCTTTTAATCAATCAAACAACAAAATCTAACAAAATCTATTTGTTCATAAAAAAACTTCAACTTAAACATGATGATTCTACATACATGCATGTAAATCAACAAGAAAAGATGTTAAACTGAAACATATCATGATATAAACATATCCTCACCTTTAGTTTGAATTATAGAACACAAAATCTTGATTTGTAAATTCCAAGTTTGCTTGATAGATAGTTTTCTTCACTTGAAGGTTTTCTCTCAAAATTTCACACACTACACACTTTGCACCTTTTGATAAATGAGCAGGTAATTCTTTTGATTCTAATCTCCCACGTATACATATGCTTACACACAAAACTAAGCAGGTGGTGGCATGGATTCTTTTCATCATGCATACATGCTTACATATTAACATACATACATACATACTTAACTCTTCTTTTTTTTCTTTTCTCCAGCACTAATATATATATATATATATATATATATATATTAGATTAAGTTAATTAATTCAATTAACTTTTAAATAAACACATAACAAGTTAAAGCACAATTAATCACATACCGTCAACCCGCTAATCTCTTAGCCTAGGTTTGCGGGTGTTACAAATTAGGCTTTTATACCTATCTCTCAAGGCTTTTAGGCCCAAAACACACCCCAAGCGCAACAAGAATTAATTCCTTAACCCTTCCACTAGTTAATCCCACCAAGGCTTTATTTAATTAGCCAATTAAGCCCAAATCGACTTTAATAAATTTCCCCAATTTCATAATTACATCGAAAGTAATGCCAACATTAATAATAAATATTCTTTATTTATTTTAGAAATCCGGGTATTACATTGTAAATTCTCCATAACTGATAGCTATCAAAATGAAGAAGAATCAGAGCAACATGTGTGATACCAAAGTGCAACAACGTTTATAGAATTAAGATATAAATGCCTAAAATAGTTACGATACTCCAATTAATAAACATCATATTTGAAAATGAAATAATGAGCGGCTAGTATTTCAATTCATGCGGTGGTGGTTTTAAACATTTTCAATTGTTTTTAAACTAAACATGTTTTTAACTAATAGATAATGACATTGAAAATTTTCTAAACTTAATGTCACTATATATATATATATATATATATGATTGGATAACAAACATATATTGTTTACCAAAACTAATCAGCTATATATATGAAAAGTTTGAAAATTTAAAAAACTTTAGTAGCTAAAATTAATTTGAATTTTGAATAATCACCTTGATATAAAGAAAGTGATATATTGCAAATATGAGGTTTTGATTGGTAATTATCAAGGGGGTTATAAGAAAATTTACGAAATAAAATATTGTAATTGATAAAAAAATGATGTATAAAAAAGGATGTTGATGTCATACATTCTTTTCTTTTAATAAGATTATTAGATTAACATTTCATTACTTATATAACTTTACTTTTTAAATTTCACAGATTATTAAACTGTACAAAGAATACTACATCATATATATAATTTTACAAAAATATTTTAAAACTTAAAAAAAGAAAAAAAAATACTTCATTATATAAAAATATTAAAGTAAAATTACATGAAATAAAAGTTATAAGACTAGACACAATAATTAAAAAGTAAGAAACTTAAAAATAAAATACTTAAAGTCCTAATAATTAATAAAAAAAATATTAAAAATATACGTACATCAAGTTGTTACTAAATTTAATAAAATTATTTAATTGAATTTATAAACTATTAAATAAGTATATAGAAATTAGATTTTGAATTAAGATTATTTATTTATAGAACTTCTTAATTGTTTTCTAGAAAAATAATTAAATATAAAAGAACGAGATCCACTCAAATCCCATACAACCATTCAATAATCATACAACTTCACATTCATTCAATTTCTCCCTCACTCCATATAACTCTCATACTAATCCTATTATCCTCCTATGGGAGATAGAGGTGTTAAAAAATATCCGTATCCGATCCGATATCTAAAAACCCTGATCCGAAAATATTCGAAAATTTGGATATCCAAAATTTATGATACCCGAAATTCGGATATCCAAATTTTCGGATTCGGATAGTACTTTTTCAAAATTTCGGATATCCTAATTTTGGATTCAGATATCGGATAGCGAAATGCACTATCCGAAAATGAACACCCCTAATTGGAGATGCTCTTAGTATTTTATCTTGAAAAATGATAACGGCATCCTTTAGTGGCTAAGAGTTAAAAAAAATTGTTATAATTTTTTAAAATGGTAATTGTATCTTGTGTATAAAAAGTTAAAATTTATGTAAAAGATGATTAAGGTGGATTTTTTTGTAAACATGAAAAGTTGATTATGAAACATAAGTTATGATTATCATTATTAAAAATAAATATTACTTTTTTTACTCTTATCTTAAAATTGTGGTTATCATTCTTCTTTTATCTTAATATTAAACGTTGATATTATTATTAGACTTTATAACATGAAAAACATGTTAAATTTATAATATGAGCATGATTTCAAAGTATTCTCGATCACATTTTAAGTATTTTTGTATTGTTCTTTTTAGATTATCAACATTCATCTCTTACAAAGTTACAATCCATTATAGCATTCTACACAAACCCTTTCTCTATTTAAAATATATATATATATATATATATATATATATATATATATATATATATATATATATATAAATTAAAAAAGAGGTAGATAGAGCATAGAGAAGGAAAAGATAATAAGAGGAGAGAGAGGAAAAGTTATTGTAAAAATGTTTTTAAAGTGAGATGTGTAAGAGGAGATATGAACCATTGGATGATCAAAAATCAAACAAAATCAGTTAAAATTGATGACTATCCCAGTCAACAATTAATTAGGCAACAAGTTAACATTATCAGAAATACGTAAATTGAATTATTGCGACAGTCATATCATCATGCGTTAAAATACGAGATGTTGTTAGTGTTACTTGGAAGTTTGATGCAGAAATACAAAATTGATAAGCATAATCAAATTACAAAAAGAACTCACTAAAACCCAATAAATTTAAACAAGACTGAAATTGGCACTCAAAATTTACAAAATGAATAAACAACACATGAATTTCAAACACAAATGTGTTTCACATTAGCTATGAACCCCAAACCAATATATAAAACCATATGAAAATTTCATTTCTTGAGTTATCTACAACTTCCAACGTTAGACAACATATGAATTTCAAAATTGATAGCACAAATCTCATTTAAGAATTAAAGAGAGTGAAGAAGAAACAAATTTAATAAAAATTGTTGCATAATATAGATGAATATTATTCACAAATACTGATGTAGAAAACTTATTGTTACACACTTACTCACCTCCACCATTCTACGGGTTGTGGCACACTAATTCACAAAGAAGCTATTAACACAGCTCATTTAGAGTCACAAAAACTTGATAAAACAACCCATAAAAAACTTGTACATCAATCTAGACAAACATTGGATCACATAGTACTAACCTTCTGATTAAGTCAAAAATTATGAACAAAAACAAAAGCGATGAAGATATATTTGAACCACAACGTACACTGTCATCAGTTAACTTTAAAAATGATGAATAATCCTAATAAAAATGAAGAACCTTAAAAATCATGCGTAAAACAACCATGCTATTTGTGACAACCCTTAAGAACTTCTCGGCTGCAACCTACAAGAAATTATGTCCGTTGGTTGACGATTGTTAGCCCGATGAAGAAAGGGCGTGTGCGGGGTAGCGGTGCTTTTAAGGTTTGCAGAGGAAACCCTAGAAATAACGAGAAAAGGAGATATTTTCACATGAGAACGATAAGAGAGACTCGACCATCGATCATGAGGTATCCCAAGGAAGGGCGTCAAAGGTGGTTGTGGTTTGAGGTTTCATGGCTGCAAACCAAAAAATAATGAAAAGAGAGATCGAGAGCAAAGTGAGACTAGTTGGCGATCATGATGAAGAGAAGGGCTTACTGCTCGGTTCGTCAGAAGGAATTAGATCACTAGAGACAGTGAGCAAATTGGGTAAACTGATTGGGATTTGGAGCGATGAGAGAGAAATTAGGAGGAAAGAGAAGTGATAAAAGAGAACCAACTAATGTGTTGGGAGGAAAAGTATATAAAATGTCAATAATGCCCTTTAAAAGTTTCCGTCACGTGTCACATTGACGTTACCTCTTACAAAAAAATGTCTCTTATTCAATCCTCTCCATATACATGAGCTTCATTTAGGAAACCTAAATGATTATGAGAATTAAAAACTGCATGCCATACAATCATTTTAAAAACAAAAACTGTCAAGTTCAAAACAACTACACACGAAAAACTAAAAGACAATCTTTTTAGTATGCTTGAGTGTTTGAAACCTTGTGATGTTTAGTTGTTTGTTGAATAGTGATCGAGATGATACCGTTTTTGGGACGTGCTATGATATCTTGCTTATGGATTTTCACTGAAAAGATGAGATTTTTCGTAGGATTGTTGGGAGAGTGGGCAAAGAGATGTGACGGATAATTCTTCAATAGTGATCAGGTACGCTTTTTTAGATGATTTATACACAATAACTTTTTGTCATACACAACAACTAATAGTGGTTGCTTTGATCATTATATCTTTGAATATGTGAATGAGAATAAAAGATAGTTAGATTATATCGACATAAAATTCATAATTGTTGTGTGTGGTAAAAACTTGTGTACAAATCATCTTCTTTTTTCACGGGATGTGATTTGTACCTGATATAAATTATGCACATTAGTCATGACATTTATGTCCTTAATTACAAACTCATTGTCAGTTTATCACATCCATAAGTTTAAGCGTATTATGATCAAATCATACACTATCACACTCTTTGTTTGTTAAGTATGACCAAATTTATACTGTACACAAATCATCTTTCATTCTTTAATATTATAGGAAGATAGAAGATAGATATAGATAGTTATTGTGTAAAATACCATTATTATTTTATATTTAGCTTATAACGTACGTACGTAGCAGTTATCATTTATTAAAAATATATTCTAAACAACCTTCGTCGACCTACTTTCTTTAATCGAAGAGAATATCTTTTACCCCTTAACCGCAAAAAGGTCAACGTACAGACAACAAGGCATTAATTCGTTAATTTTGTGTGTGTTATAATTAGTTATTTTATGGTTCTTGGATATACAACTACATTGACAAGATTTAAATCAAAAGCATTCTCTGAGATTAAAATTATAAGCGACCGTACGTAAAATCAACTCATTCATAAATACATAATTAACACATGCATCATGTATTTCTAGAAGTTTGAATGCTATGTGTTTCTATCTCTAGAAATCCCAAGCCAAAACGATCAACTGAAGTAGTAGAAATGCTTGATCCAGTTGATGCATAGATGATCATCAAATATATAGCTTGCAAGCTACAAAAGTATCATTTAAACTTGCTTGTCGAAGAAAGCGATTTCCTTAACTTGTGTGCTTCAGTTGGCAATTTTATATTGGAGGCCAACCCCATCAATTCAAGAAAGCGAATCATATACCAACACGGATCGATTTGCCACCATTCTAACCCATGTCGAGCCGAGTACTCGAATGCATGGTGATTGTTATGCCACCCTTCTCCAAAGGTAACCAATGCCACCCACCTGTATTCAACAATATCAATCTTGTTAAGTTAATTAGAGTTTTAAAAACATATCTAATACACGAGTTTTGAAATACATATACCAGTTATTTGTAGACATATCATTAGTGTTCCATGCTCTACTTCCCCAGATGTGACAAGCTGAGTTCACTAGGAAAGTTACATGATAACACCATACGTTCCTAACACCCTGCATGTATGTATATACTCACTTGAAACATGCATGGTTTCATTAAATTCTAGCAATAGTACAAAGGCAAAGCTTAATTTACCATAATCCAAACTAGGTAGGGGAAACCACCCCAAACATAAACGAGTACTCCAAATCCGAATATATGCCATATGTAAGTTCTTTTGATGAACCTATAGAATGCTTGACTTTTTAAATCTTCTACATTTTTACGTTCCTGATACTGAAAACCACGTATACAACTATTAAGTAGTTACTATGAACGAGAAAATTAAGTTTAAAGAATGTAGATTGTGGGCATGAAGGTTAAGACATGCATGCACCTTCTCCATTATGTAGCCGCTGTCAAAGATCCAACCCATGTGGCTAAACCAAAATCCGTATGTGGGAGTATGTGGATCATTCTCAGAATCGACATATTGATGGTGATACCTATGGATGCTTACCCAATATATTGGATCCCTCTACATGAAATAATATCCAAACATGCATGAGATGTTTTGCACACAAATATTCGATCAAACTTCTGTATATATACGAGATCTCGAATGAAATTAAGATATGATAAAATCAAACCTGGATAGCTTGAACCCCTAAATAAGCGCATATATATTCGAGCCATTTGGGTAGCTTGAGACTGTGGTGCGCTAGAAGCCTGTGGTAACACAAGGTTATACCCAACATTCCTGCAAAAATCTGACCCATAAATGCTATCCAAAAAGCATCCCAGGTGAAAGTTGATGGTGCAAAAAGTACCAAAATATGGAAAAACAAGATCCCGGAGGCCATTTTAATGTCGAGAGACCTCCATTTTCGTCCCCAAAAGAGATTCCTTTTCCTTGTCACTAACACGTTGGAGAAAAATATTCTTCTATGTCCTAATGCTTTTGCATCTTCTGATGACATTTTTGTATTGTATTAGCTAGATTTGGTGTTTCGTAAGAATTGAATAACACTCAATCTTTTTCTTGCAAGTAGGCCGGCTATATATATATGAACCACTTGCTAGCTAATATTACTTGTGTAGTGATCAGAGCGACCTAGTATTTTATATAGAGGACGTCAAGCATGAAGGATATTCATACATACATACATATGTATGTATGTATGTATGTACATGTTATGTATGCATATATCATCAAATTTGCATTTTGGAAGGTGGGTGCAGGTTAGAGAGGAAGTTATTACGTTTGCCACTTGCCTGAAATGGTATGCAGTAAATGTACAACATTGGGAGCAGTAATGTTTGATATGTATTTTTCTATAAATTAAACGTTTAAAAAATTTGAGCTCATAAAATTAATGCAATGAAATAATAATTTAGTTCTGTTACTATAAATAACACGATTAGGCAAACTTTGGATTCCAATTTGGGTAAAACTATTTAGACCCATTCAAACATTACAAGCCAATTTCTAATGGTTCTAGGACTGCAGAAGGCCAAACGTTGGAGATTAAAGGCTTTGGGGAAGTGGTTGTGACAAAAAAAAACAAAAACAATAATAATAATAATAATAATAATAATAATAATAATAATAATAATAATAGTGCAAATATCATTAAATGTTCAAACCAAACACATCTCATTTAACTTTCGGCCCATACTTTTTGAGACTCGACCCTTATCCCCACTCTTTGACTGTTTAATGTATTACCTGGCCCAGGCTGAATGTGAGAGCCTATGTAACCTATATTTGAATTTTGATGATAGCCTGATAGGTTTGCATGAGGTGGACTCCAAAGTCCAATCTATTTTCCAAATTTCTTTCACAATATTTTTTGGGTTAGAACATACTACCCTGTTTGTGGTTCACTTCTCGATGTATTTCGTGGATATGATTATAATTTGATATATCTTGAAAATTATAATACGTGACTAATAAGTAATTCGCACCATAAATAACATCTTACTTTTTAGTAATAATTACTAGATTAGATACATATATTATATGCAGGTTGGTTTAGAAAACGACAAATATTAAATAATTATAAGACGCAAAAGAAATATAGATATTTATTGATGTTTTATATTAATCATGATATTTATATATGCTATCTAAATACCTTTATACTAACTAGTCTTTTAATATAATAATAAAAGACTAACCGAGACACAATGCATAATATGATCTAAGCCTTTAATTTAACAAATTATTTTTAATTATACAATCTTGACAATCAATTTATTTAAAATTGAAGAATCAATTTTAATTTTTAAAGGTCAAACTAAGCAAATATAATTTGAATTAAATATAATAAGTCAAATATTTTAATATTTTGACTTATTATATTAAAATATCGCGCGAGCCTCAAGTCACACACCATGAGAGAGTAATACTCTCCACCATTTTATTAATAAACCCCAACCGTCCAGACTTGAACCCAAGACCTGAGCTATGAGGTAAAACCCCAATACCACTAGGCTTTAGTAGTGTAATGAATTAGCTGGTGCAAGTGGTGGAGGGAGGTGTGTAGTGGTCTCATGCATCTCTACTCAACAACGCCGTGAAGAAAAGCAAAAGTGGTCTGCACCCCAAAATGTGAAGGAGATTGTGATGGGCTCTATACATACGGTATTTGATTTCTTTTATTTTTTGGTTGAATTAAATGTAAAATTAATATATAATGTGGGTCCCAGAATTTGATATGGTGAGGAGTGATCACTAGGTGACTGAGTGGTGAGAGTAAAAAGCTGACATAACAGTGTGCTAAGAGTGGTAAAAGATGAAGGTTACAATTACTCTTATTTTATTACCACTTTAGCTTCAATTCTCCTATCAAACAATTGTTTATTCATCTACCAAAGAAAACAAACAAAAGAAATCAAAGACACAAAACTCATTCTCATAACTAATTCAAACATTGATAACGAACTTGGTAATTTAAGACCAAGAGCTTAAGTTGGGAGAGAAATGTTTAATACAGTCATAATTTAATTTATAGTTCTGTTATTAGATTTTAAAATTTAATGTTCCAGATTAAATCTTAAATTATAATTAAAATTGATATATTTGTATTAAAAAGGAGATTTATGACTTTTTAACTATTGGTCCTTACTTTCTCTCTCCTCTAATTTATTTAAAATTAATTATCTCACAACCGTTAATCGTTAGACGAAACGAATTATACCGTTGCGATCCTCGTGTTCCCCTCTTTTATTAGAGAGGTCACTTGATATACTTTCGACAAAAATTTTTTTCTCATTTTGTTAGATTGGACTTCAATTTTATTAAAATATAATCATATATGATTCATAGAGGTATGATCAATATAGTCTTTATAAAATTATATTTGGTGTTTGATAATCCGGCGAAGTTCTATGGTTTAGTAACAAAAAATCAACAACTGAAAGTGATTCTAAGTTATTAGTTGTTTCATAACAAATGTGATTATCTATCTTTTACACATGCACATAATTACATGTGATTTAATTAAATGTAGCATTTTTATGTCACATATTTGACAGAATCAATCACATGTGATTGCGTATTCAATCAGATGTGATTTTGTACAGAATCACATGTGATTGAATACTAAAAACATAAGATTTGGTATTCAATCACGTATGATTGCATATTTAATCACATGTGATTTTGTACAGAATCACACGAGAGTTTGTACAGATTCACATGTGATTGAATACCAAAAAACATGAGATTTGGTATTCAATCATATGTGATTGCATAGGGGATTGTTCAAATGAGAATCATTCTTATTACGAGAACCAATATAAAAGACATCGAATTCGAAGGAGAACACATCTGGACCTTTGATAGATGGGATAGAGTGTTGGTAATACACAATATATGCATTCATGGATAGACAATGCATTTGGATTGGGTGAAATTGAATATGTACATACATGTATAAACGGTTTTAAGCAAACGCTGATTTTTTAAGCAAACATTCAAAACTAATAAACATTAAATGATATACAATTTAAGAAGATAAAAAAATTAATAAAACAACACATGTAATATTGTTATGAATCACATGTGATTATAAATTAATAAAATTTAAGTCCAACCTAACAAAATGAAAAAAAAAGTTTGTCAAAAGTATATCAAGTGACCTATCTAATAAAAGAGGGGAACACGAGGATCGCAACGGTATAATTGGTTTCGTCTAACGATTAACGCTTTGTGAGATAATTAATTTTAAATAAATTAAAGGAAAGAGAAAGTAAGGACCAATATGCAAAAAGTCAGAATTGTTCTCCCTTATATCAATTTTAATTATTATTTAAGATTAAATCTAGACCATTGATCTTAAATCTAATGGCTAAAAATTATCCCTCATAACTATGATTTTAATATGAACTATATTGAATAAAACCCTAAGTTGGGATCCAGGACAAATGTAAACATGAATTACATTTTAAAAAAGAAATCCAAAAGCATAACGGATCTAATATTCTAGGCTTCGTGTAAGATCTTTCGCCACCGTCTCTAGACCCTTCGACACGGCCTTCCACCATCGTCGCCTTCAGACCCTCTGTCCGCAGCCTTCATCCGCGCCGCCTCCAGATCCTCCTCCCGCAGCCTTTATCCGCGCCGCCTCCAGACCCTCCGCCGTAGCTTCTAGACCCTTCGCCTGAACCTTCCTTTGTCGCTAGCTTCAGACTCTTCACCATAGCCTTCCTCCACCATGACACTCCGTCGTTGTCTTCTAGACCCTCCGCGATAGCCTTCCTCCGCCGTCGTTTCCAGACCCTCCGCCATAGCCTCTTAACCCTCCGCCGTAGCCTTCCTCCACCGTTGCCTCTAGACCCTCCGCGGTAGCCTTCCTTCGCCGCCGTTTCCAGACCCTCTGTCATAGCCTCCCGAACCTTCGTCATAGCTTTCCTCCGCCGGAGCCTTCCTCTGTTTACTAATCAACATTATGTTTATTAGCTTGATTTTTATAATTTATTATTATGAATGCTTAATTAATATAATTAAATTTTAATATTTTTATAATTTATACAATATATTTTTACATGAAAGTTATAAAACAAACTAAAAATAAGTAAAAAAACAATAAGAAAAATTGTGTCATGTTATATTACTGAAACCAAATTTCAATTCCATTTTCTGCCAACCAAACACATCACAAATTCAAATTCCAATTCCTAACAGATTTCAAATCCTTCACAGATTCCAATTCCTTCATAAACATTCTACGAACCAAACGCTACCTTAGAAACTATAAAGACGTACCTAGTCTATACACAGACTTAAAAACATCATGAACACAAAATTAAAGTATCGGCTCGGTAAACATCATGGCTTTATGATTTAGACAAACCGTATATTAAGGTTGATGATGATTTCTTGATCTTCGAGCAACGAAAAGAACTCTGCTCTCCCGAAAAAATTGCAGCCGCCATGCACCAAGGTGCTATATATTTGCCTTTTTTTTTTAGAGACGGAGACAGAGAGGGGTTGAAGGGTGCTTGACATCCCCTCTAATTAGCGTAAAGTCCTTGTATATTATAAGACAAGTCGAACAACTTTTTATTAAATTCATCCCAAAATAAAATTAAAAACCCAATATAACACCAAAAGAAATAATGAAGACTGAAGTAGCATTCTACCTTTAAGGGTTTGAAGGTTTTCTTATTTTATTCACTTTTTCTCGAGTTGTTTTTCATGAAATTTTACCCCGCTTCCAATTTATCGATTGATATTGTATTCTCTTTTTTTACAATTCTACCTTTGCATCGTATTAATTTAAATGTAAATGTTGTTTTTGATTATATCAAAACCAAACCATCAAAGAATTTAGAAACTAGAAAAAATGGGAATAACATATATACTTTACTATCTAGTTTATAGTATTGAATTGAATTATAGAATATAATATAATAAAGAACCTTCTATTATTGAAATCATGAGTCAAGAGTTTATAGTGAATAATTTTTTTTATTATTGAATCATAAATCATGAGTTAACGTCATCGAATTAAATCGTTATTATTTTAATTTTTATGATTCGAAATATTGTTTTATTTAATATTTGTTACAAACATGTTAATTATTGACAAAACGATTGATATTAAGTATTTTAACACGTAATTTGTTGTCTTTAAACGAACTTCCATTATTTATTTATCTTACAAAATAATCAAACTTTTTACGTTATTCGTATATTATGGATATTATTATTAGTATACGAGCCCCCCTATTTAGAAATCCTAGCTCCAACCTTGCTTTCTTTCCTATCGTTTTAGCCATGTCAGCGGCAAATCACTTCTCAATCCTTCCCTCCTCTTATCACTCCCAGTTATGATATACCGCCTTTCTATCCACTATCTCTTTTCCATTTTTTAATTAAATATGAGAAAGATATTGAGAGAAAAAATGTTGATAATTAGCGGGTTGGAATGAGGGGGATGTGTTTCGACATTTGCCCGTAGGCCTTTCGGGTCACGGGTCAGTTTAAATAGCAATCCTTTCAATAGGGTTAGAATTATGGCACCTCCTTTATAGTTGACCTTTTGATGTATTGCGAGCATATGACCATAATTTGATATGTCTTAAAATTTTTAATGTGTATGAGTTGGGTATAAAGGGGGATACTATCAACAACACCCCTTTCAAATTGTTGTTTGTCCCCCTTGATTACTGACATTCATGAATTAGATTAGGTTTTATATTTATAAATTGGAATCACAAAAATACTGACTACAACATAAATAGACAATTGTACCTAATGGTATCGCAGTATAATTATGGTAAGACCGAGTGTCGAATACTTGAAAACGAGTATGGTTTCAGATTTAAAACATTTAATTATTATTTAGTCTAAAAAGCGAGTAAATAGGAAATTTAAGAATAAATCAAAAAATGCGCTAAAATATTTAAACTAATAAATAGACTAAACATAAAAAACTCAAAAGTAAGATAAAGCTGAAAGATTGGAATGAAAACAATTAATACAAAGTTTTTTCACCTAGATTCGATTACCCACTCGTCAATATCATGGAAGTAAAATGGATATTTTTCATCATATACCAATTCCTAAATTAGCTAGATCTCTTGATCCGACTCACTAACTTTATAATTATAGAAACATTAACCTAATGATCATGCCATTAACTATCCCTATTATTAGTCAATAAATTTGTATCAAGCAAGACTTAATCTATTGATTCGTATTGGTCACAAAATCAATCAATTAACACCAAATGGTCATCGCATGCAATTGAAAAACATATTAGAGTTAATTACTTTATAACCTAACCTAGGATTTGGTCCATCTCTAGTCATGATCCCTAATGATCATAACAAATCACGATACGAGCAATCATAGATAGAATGATCATCTCAACTATGAAAACTTAGCTATATGTCATAAAGATAGAAACTTTAACAGGATCATTGAACAAGCTAAAAATGATAAGTTGTACAATTACTAACCATCCGGATCCATCAAATCAAGGTGAAAACAGAAAACCTAGCTCATAGACATATTATAAAACATCAAAAACAAAGATGAACAGAACTTCCAAACCATTATAAGTTTATGGTGACATACTTGAGTCAATACCGTCAAAGTTGTGGTCTTTCTCTTCCTTATTAAGCTCCAAACCTTCTCTCAGGCCTTAAAATCACTCTTGAACGTTCTTAGCCGTCATATTGGTTTCCTAGAGTTGCATATATGTTCCTTAAGTAAAAAATAAGGTTGAATTTATAGGTTTCATGTTTCGGCAAAGACGCATCGCGTTACCATGAAAAACACATCGCATTGGATAAATAATTTGCTATCTTTTCGAACTAGGCACTTGGATGCGTCTTGCTAGACATGTTTAACGTGTCGCGTTATCTATGGATGCAAACTTCTCCCATGTATGACTGTAGCCCTTTGAGTCTTGTTTTTGTGGCCCCTTGCACTTCAATCCAAGTTCGTATGAGTGAGATAAGATCAAAACAACAAAGGTGTGTCGGAGCTGTCAGCTTTTCTTTTCAGTTTTCGTTCAAACCTTTTCATCATTTGTCTTTTTAACCTGAAATCCAACAACTTAAGATATAAATATTTTTTTAAGTTATTTACGAACAATAACAGACTAAAATATAACGAATATCGCTTAAAATATATATTTAAATATGGCGATATCAATTACACCCCCTGAAATTGTAGTCGCCTCAAATAAAATAAAAGGTATTTGAGTTCGGATTCTTCTATTTTAATTCACTTGGGGTTGGAAAATCCAAATAAAACGCAATCCAAACCAAATACAAACCAGGTTAACATGAACTCGACACAAAGCTAAATTGGGTCAAATGAGTTGAATAGAAAATAACACAAATTTTTTGGAT
Organism: Dittrichia graveolens; assembly: GCA_038502395.1. Lineage (NCBI taxonomy): Eukaryota > Viridiplantae > Streptophyta > Magnoliopsida > Asterales > Asteraceae > Dittrichia > Dittrichia graveolens. The sequence continues at coordinate 7,224,588 of JARJIL010000009.1, read as the reverse complement.
ATGAACACGATAACCCATAGGTGACTTGTTTAACATGATTTTAATAATAATTATAAAAAACAAAAGAGACATTTTAATTTGAAAATATTAACAATTTATAAGTAATACTTTCATAATCGACCGCTACGATTTACATTCACATAATTGGCGGCATTTCAATATTTTAATTTTGTTCATTCAAACAATTAAATGCTAATTATAAGCAACATATGAATAAAAAAGTTAAATAATGAATACTTGAAATGCAAAAAACGCGGAATGAGATTTTTCATTTTTCAAGTAGGAAAGCCTAGCCTCACGCCATCACCTCCGCCCTCAATTTACCATCACTGCTCATCCTCTTGGCCTCTCCATATTTGGCCGTCACCCTCTCCATCGCCATCCATCGCACATCATCTTCAGCCTTTCCATATATAGTTGTCTGCCATCTTTTTTTCTTTAGAAAGTAAGTTGATACAAAACTTGACCCGAAAATTAGGGCCGGTAATCCTTGACATGACCCGAAACTAGACACGAAAAAATATGGATATATTATGAGAAGTTCATTTGGGAATCGTTTTTATTGCAAATATCAATTATAACCATCATTAATACTCGTTAATAGGGGTATTTTCAGGGCCGGCCCTGGGCCTGGGCCATAAATTAGCCTGTATATATATGTATGTGTTAGCCCAATAAATTAAATGTAATAGCCCATAAAGAGCCCAAAAATTAAAAGGAAGAAAAACGACTAGAGATTTAATTTGGCGTGGAAATCGAAGAAGCGCTCCACATACCTTCATCCTTCAGCATTTCAGCTTCTTAAGCCCTTCTCGAAAATCAACTTCTCGATTTTGTATTTTGTCTCTTCATCTCCTTGTACCGACTCTCGAAAATCAGTTTCTTAAGCCCTTCTCGAAAATCAGTCTCTCGATTAACTCCTGGTTTCGTCGCCGGCTGTCGCTCTTCCTTCTCTCGACGGTCTCAATCGCGATTATAAATTAGAGGGATTAGAAGTTCGGAATCTGAGAATAGCAATCAAAAATCAAAGTTCAGAAGTAATTTTAACTTGTAAGCTTGTTCTTTTTTTTAATCAATAGTAGTTCTTCGGTAATTATGCTATTCTTTACTTCAAAGTCACAATCGCAATTAGAAATCAGAAGGATTAGAAATTCAGAATCTTAGAATCGGAATCAAATATTGAAGTTTAGGACTAATTGTTGTAAGTAATTTTAACTGTTAAGCATGTTCATCTATTTATTCCTTAATTGTTCTTCAGGAGTTATGTTATTCTCTTCTTCGACTTAACATAGTAGCAGTATAATACCCACCCATCATCTTCGCCACTTCACTTTTGTAAGAAATAGTTTAATGATTGCAATTACCTGATTTTTCCTCGATTATAGTCACAGGTTTCGAAGTTTGTAAGGATTAAGAGAAACCCTTGTCCTTGTTTATGTATTTCTGATGATTTGTGAATTGAAACTAAATTGAAACCTTGAGTGGCAATAGTGGTAACTTAGGGTTTAGAGTTTATTACTTTATCAAATTGGAAGTCTTTATTTTTTTTATGATATTCTTTAGAGGTACATATGTTTTATGTAATTTTTACTAATTGATTTTTTTTACTTTAGGCCCCTTTTTAAGATTTTGTCCAGGGCTCAAAAATTATTTGGACCGCCACTGGGTATTTTAATGAGTCATGAATGAGCTAATCATTAATCATTAATGAGCTGCCAGAATTATTAGACATTGATTTATTTTAATCAAGGGTCATGATTGGTTTTTGTGGTACTCGTAATAAGAATGCTTCTCAAATAAACCATCATATATATATATATATATAAAATGATATATCCTCCTACTTTTTTCTCCTACTTAATCTTCCTACTCACCACAAGATTATATATGGAGTCCACTAATTCTCTTTCCTTACCTCATCCATTGATTTTAACACTTGTGTTGATCTTATGAGTAGGAGAATAAGTAGGAGGATAAAGTAAGAGAATATATCATCTCTCTCTATATATATATATATACACATACTAGCATGTTACCCAAACAATACGACGACAGTAAATAGTTTCTGTTTTGCAACAAGTCGTTCAAGTGTATAATGGTATGTTATTCGTGTTATTCAATATTACAACATAGTTTTGTTCAACAATATGTCCGTTTTTTCTTCTTTTTTTCAATCATTTTCTTTATTAATTAAAAAAACATTAAAATAAGAAAAAAAATTCTATTCATAAAATAAGGATAAAGAAAAATAATAAGATCTTGAAAATTGTGTTTAGTGTTGGTATAGAAGAGTATGTTAGTAATACTTAGTATAATTGTATATTTTAGATAATTGAAAAGTTAAATAAATTAGGAGAGAGTGAAATGGTTAAAGATTGGATGATTGATATTAATTTAGATAGAATAAATGGTTAAGATATAGTCTTGATTGAAATTTTAGAACTCTTAAATTAAATGAGAAGAGAGAAAGTTAAATGATTTATATTGTGTGTGTGTGTGTGTGTATATATATATATATATATATATATATATATAGTGAGAGATTCAAATAAGAATATATATTTATGTGAGAATAGGAGACTTAATCCTAGCCTTTCATTTGATTTGATCGAATGGTCTATATTTGGCTCTTTATTTTATTCATTACCCACCATGAATTGTGAATGTTAGATGTAATAGATTAATATCTAATTGATGACTAAGATTTGTTCTATCATTCTCATCTAAATATCTATTCTCACAATAACTCTCCATATTAATATAGCTTAGAAGTAGTTAGTTATCATTTATTAGAAATATTAGCTTAACACCTTGTGTATAAACACACATGGTGATTAAAGTAAATTTTAAATAATTTTGGTGTTAAACAGTAATAACACGTAGTAAAACAATTATAAAACATACAATAAGTATTTCAATAGCGAACGTCATGAGTATTGTTTGAATTCTCCCCAAATACTACTTTTTATAAATTGGATATAAATAAACGACAAACATTTTTAATTAAATTTAACGAAACATACATTAAAATATGAAATAGATAATATATGACTATGAAATAAGTGTATGAATTAATATGAAACGTACAATTAGAGATATCACTTAAAGGCATTCGTAAAGTACTTCCATCATTTGCAATTGATACAATAAGTTCTTAAAATAATTGTCGTCTAAAGACCCGGTGAACTGTGTTTTCATGAACACTATCTCATTGAAATTCTCTTTAAAGCTGATAAAATTGGTTTTTACTTTTTACAATTGAAAAGTAAATAATGAAGAAGATGGATTTCTTAACAAATGTATACGTGAAAAAAAAGAAAAAAAACAGCTATTATATGTGAATTGTAGATTCATAGGTGCATGAATCGTGATTATCTCAATGATAGAAAACAAATAACAAAGAAATAGGGTACTGAAAATGATATGTTATGGTGTCATTTTGGAAAATTGATTCTTATAATAAATAGTATCATAAATCAGACAATGAAAATTTAATATTTAATTTAATCAAATTGATCTAAGTGTTTACATAAATAACCATGAAAAAATGTATCTATTAAATTATTCGAATAAATCTTTTTATTAAAATATTTTAGTGTTAACAACTAAATGAGCTAAAAAATAAAAATTTAGAACAATATGTAAGGCTTAAAGTTTTTACTTAAATTAAAACAAATAATTTTATAGGCATTTGAGAAAACAAAAGGACATAATTCGTAGAAAAATTCTAGAAATAGGATGATGATATCATAATTCTATTTATTAATAAGAATTAAAGATTAAAGAATGATTGAAGATTAAATTTTAAGATATACATTCTAAACAATTTCTGACCCAATTTTAAATTCTTAAAAATATAATTAACTTTGTCTTAATTATCATTGTATGCAACCAGTTTTAAATTCTTAAAAATAATGCAATCAACTTTCATAATTCTTATACAAACAACTTTTTTATGTGTCTAATATTTAACTATCATTGTATACAATGAATTTTTCCATAATTTTCACAGTATACTACAATCTGCATGGGAGGATTATAGAAGTTGATTGTATTGTTTTAAAAAAAATAAAGTTAGTTGTATACAATGATAACTAAGAGAAAGTTCATTTTATTTTCATACAATTTACCCTTTTCTTTAATTAATCGAAAAGACTATCATTTATTGCCGGCCCCTTGAAGGAAACAGATTAAGTAGCTAGCTAGGCTTTAGTTAATTTGTTATTTTTATGTGTGTTATAATTCGTTATTGTATGGATATTGAATATATAGGGATGGTAAAAAAAACGAATTCGACGGGAAAAACCAAAAACTGAGTTAAACGCGACGGTTTCGAGGATGCTAAACGGGGACGGGGACAGTGATACCCGCCCTGATTACCCGATTAACCGGCTCGACACCCAGCCCGATTACCCGATTACATTCTATTTTTATATTTTATATTTTTTATATTTTTTATTCTATTCTTATATTATATATTATACATTCACATGAAGTTGGAAGAGTGATATAATTAATAATTTGGATCGTTCTTGACCACTTAATGATTTAAACCATTTGTTTGGATACATTTGAACACTTAATCATTATCTTGGATTGTTGGATTTATATTTGTGGAAAATATATTAATGTTGTATAATTTTAGTATAATTGTTTTTTAAAACTTGTGACAAAATCTTAATAGTGACGACTTAATGATTTAAACCATTTGTTTGGATACATTTGAACACTTAATCATTATCTTGGATCCTTGGATTTGTATTTGTGGAAAATATATTAATGTTGTATAATTTTAGTATAATTGTTTTTTAAAACTTGTGACAAAATCTTAATAGTGAAGAGAATCCCCACGGTGAAAAATCACCGTTTAACTTTATACGAGTATCCCCACTATGAAGATTATCTGTTCACATTAAACAGGGATACCCGTTTCCCCGCAGTTTTCCCAGTTACCCGATGGAATACCTGTTTAAATCCCCGCAGTTTTTTAAGCGGGGACGGAGACGGTATTTTTAAACGGTGACCGGGACGGGGGGACCAATCCCTGACCCGAAACCGGTCTGTTGACATCCCTATGAATCTATAACTATTATTAAAAAGCTTACCTTTTTTCCTTTTTTAGTTATTAAATCAGAACCTATTAATCAATCAGAACCCTCAATTCTAAAATCAATTCAATTTAGAAAACAATTTTGGTAAGTATCTGAATTACAAAAACACGCGGGTCTCCGGGTATTTTTTAACCCGGGTTGTTAAGATCACAATCTTGGCAAAATCAATTCTACCCTAGCTTCCTCTCAACGTCTTCTTAATCTCTCTCATACAAGTTCAGATCCTTTGATGTTTTTCTTTAAAATTTAAGATTTTAAACCTCTCAGATCCTTTGATGTTTTTCATTAAGATTTAAGATTCTAAACCTGATTATGATTTGTATGTTTTCATATATATATGTACTGATAATTTCTCGAATTCTAAATGATTGTTTAGGTTGTGTTTTGTTCCGTTCGCTGTGTTCGAATCTTAAATACGTATCAGGTATGTGTTGTAATTTCCTTTCATATTCGAGTTGTTTCCTGAAATCCTTCATTCTTCGTTCAAGTTGTCGCTCTTCTCCCAATCGCCACACCATCTGCTCATTGTTTGTTGCTGCTATTTCTAGGGTTCCCTCTCCGTCTTCGGTCTATTGTTTCTAAAACCCCAATCTGTTAGACAAGGTAACATCAACCTACTCATTCAAATTTGGATTTTTACTTGGGCCTCCTAATTCTCCAAGATAGAATTTCTCTTGGCGTTTGGATTGGAGTTCATAAACATCATCACATATGTATCTTGAGGTAAGATAAGCCTACTATTTCAAGTCTTTTTTTTAAGATTTAGGGGTACGATTTGAACTTATGATTTTAAATTGTTAAATGTTTTATTTTCAATTTTGGTTTTCTTTTTTGATTTAAATTTGTTTAGTGGTTATGTTTGATTCTCTATGTTTAGGTTTATATGCTCTATGCTTTACCGAATGTTTAGTGGTTATTTTTGTAGTGAGAAGTAGTTTATGCAACTTGATATGCGTCATACTTTTTTGAGTTTTAATAGTATTAATTTGATTCATGCTGAGATCTGAATCATACTTATTTGAGTTTTAATTGTATCAATGTGAATCATGATACATTTTTTAGTTATATGTATAGATTTTTGTTGTTCTCTATGACTACTTGATATATGAATTTGAGTTTTAATTGTATCAATGTGATTTATTATGGGATCTGAATCTGATTGCTTGATATAACAATTTAAAGTTTCATGGAAAAATTAGGGGATTTAGATATGCATAGCAACCGCTCAATGAAATGTTTGAATAATTTATGTTTCTTGAATTATCTGGTTAAGATTAAGAAAAAAAAACTCCAAGTATCTTTAATTAAACAACATCAATAGAGTTTTAATTGTCAAAATTAACAATTAACATCAACTTCTTATAATATGTTATGTAAAGAAACAAAAGTATTTGACATGAGATATGGAGTTTATTATTAAGAACCAAAATAGGTAGATTTTGATAACATTAAGGTTTTCCTTTTGTGTGTAATACCCGAATTCTTGTAAATAAATAAAAAGAATATTTTATTGGGAAGTATAAGTTGTGCTGGTTTGTGCACTTAGTTATGAAATATTTTAGGTACTATGGGCTTGAATGGACAAAGAAAGTGGATTATGGACTAGATATGTGTATGTGATTGGGTTATTGAAACTATGGGCTTAGTTGTCTAATTTTGGGCTTAGGCCTTTTGAGGGATAGTATATAAGGTCAATTAGGGCACAACCCCCAACATTTCATTGTTCCATTCATTCAAACCAAGAGATTTCTCTGTGTTGTGTGTGTGTTCGAACCCACGAGAAGAAGAAGAAGGAACTATCAAGGTTGTTGGAAACTCAAGGAACTTGCAAGGAAACCATCAGGTAATGATTCCTATCCCATTGTGGTGATGTAGCTATAAGTTTTATCTTGTTTAAATGATACTAGCTTGGGTTCTTGATCTGGGTTTTGAAGTTATGGGTTTATGAAGAACTAGAGAGAGAATTTATGGTATGATATTTGTTGTTTGATGAAATATGGTTAAATCTTGAAAGAAGTAACTAAATGAATGGAGAAATGTTTTGAAACAAAAATAAGGTGATCTGGTTAAGTTTTGAAAGAGTTGGATTTTTGGATATGGAGGCTGGGTTTTAGAAATAATGAACTGATGAAGAAGACTATGTGCCATGCGACTTTTGTATGTTTCATGCGACTTACCATGTGCCATGCGACTTTTGTATGTTTCATGCGACTTACTATGTGCCATGCGACTTTTGTTAAGATGTTATGCGACTTTAAAGACCTTGTGCCATGCGACTTTCGGATGATATTCCATGCGACTTTTAAGACCTTGTGCCATGCGACTTTCGGATGATATGTCATGCGACTTACAATTGATCCATGCGACTTTTATAACTTCCATGCGACTTATAGGTGGTTCCATGCGACATTAGGCCCCGAAATCCGACAGTTGACCCGGATTCTTGAAATCCGATAGTGGGGCCTCGGATTATGAAATCCGACACTTTACCTCGACGCGACGCGTCCCCGGTTTTGTGGACTTTGATGATTGCATTCTGTATCGTTACGAGTCTATGAGAACTTGTGTTATGTCTGTCAGACTTGTACAAGTTGTGATAGTAAATCTGGGTTATTGCCCGGTACTGATTTGTCAGACTTGGATCAGGTGACAGTTAAAGTTAGAGGAACCAAGTAAAGTTCAGTAAGAACCAGTGACAACTGCCAGGTGAGTATTCTTACTTGCACACCAAACCAGTGGAGAATGTGAATGTGTTATGACCGTCTGCTTCGGCAGCGGGTAGCATGACCGTCTCCTCCGGCAGCGGGTAGTTATGACCGTTTGTTTCGGCAGCGAGTAGTATGACCGTCTGCTTCAGCAGCGGGTAGTTATGACCGTCTGTTTTGACAGCGGGTAGTATGACCGTCTGCTTCGGCAGTGGGAAGTATAACCGTCTGCTTCGACAGCGGGTAGTTATGATCGTCCGCTGCAGCGGCGGGTAGCATGACTGTATGCTTCGGCATCGGGTAGATATGACCGACCACCTTGGTGGCGGGTAGAATGTGCATGAATGGGACTATGGTGTAATGTCATAGGTTGCAGTAACTTACTCACTAAGCTTCGCGCTTACCGTTGTTAATTTCTTATCTTTCAGGTCGGGACCATGGTAGAGCTCCAGGGCAGTGACGACAGCTCGCAGCCAAAAGAATTTCAACTTGTTTTTGAAACTTATCTCAGTTGAACTGATGTAGACTTAAATTTGGAATTTGTAATTTACTTGTAATGTCTTTTGATACTTCCGCATTTACTCTGATATGAAATGATGTCATATTCATGCGTGTCTTGGAAATTATTTTTTTTGGGACATTACATTGTGTTTTAGTTCAAGAAAGTCGATGGAAAAGATATCCTAATAATTTTAACAGTGCTTCTCAACGAAAATGGTGGCAAGGTTAGTTGTGATTTTTAAGTACAACGATTCTCTTATCCCCGGATAGCAATTTGTTTGATATATATTACTAAGACCATGCAAAGTCGAAAGCTTTATATCCTCTTGACAAATGATTTAACTTCTTTATTGTATGTGAAGAAAAGATAGATATTAACCTAACTGTGTATGGTTACGGTTTACAACATTTAAGTGTTCATTGACTCATTGTGCTCATCGTTTAAATATAAAGCAAACGGATCACATAAGGAAGGTAAATGAACTTTTGTAGTTGCTCAGTTACATACTCAAATAAACAGGTTTATCAAATAGAATATTAAATCCATAAACTACTATAGTCATTGAAATGAAACAGTTGTGTCTATTAGTCATGCTTTCACTATACCTAAATTGTTAACGCTATCCCACCGTGTTTGTTAACCATGTTGTGTTAATCATGATGCAAATTTTTTTGTAATGTTTCTTGTCATATGTTGTTTCTGGGTTGCTAACAGGCTTTACTATGTGTGTCTGTGTTTGTCTCAATCAAGATTGAAATTTTCATCTCTTTTTTCTTATTATATTTTGTATTCCTTGAATACAGGTCTTGTGATGGTTTGATGGGTTCATCCTTTGTATTTTGGTGGTAAGCATGCAAGTTTATTTCTTTGGTTTATTGGTTTATTTTAGATGTTTCTTTGGTGTAATGGTACAAATAAATATTAACGGGTCAACCATACTCTTATGTGAGATGAGCTACATATGTTAGTTTTCAAAAAGGGATTGATGTTATCCGACAAGTGGATAATTTGCACTCTAAGACTAATCCATGGTGTATTTTCAAGGGCCAATAGCTTAACCTTCAAGTTCTTAGTTGTTTGCTGATTAAAAAATATGCTAATTACATTAAAGATTCTATTTTTCTGACTATGCGACTTATAAAATTTCTTCGCACGTAATCACTTTGTGTTCTATGTGTTTCATTCCATCATTTGTGGGAAGCGATATTGGTACAACATGTACACTTAAAAGCATCATTTATATGTAAGTTTTCTTCGGTCTTTTGGAGGAAGCAATAAATGGTAGAGTCTTTACCTTTCTCCTTGCTTTAGGGAAACATGTTTCTAAAAAGTTAGGTTATTACTCCCCCCTTTTTTTATTTTATTGGATCCTAAATCGTGACCATTCATACGGAATATTTCATTTTTAAACAGGTTGAGTAACAATGTGCTCATTCTATTATGTTAGGATAACAAACAAGGAAGCAAATGCTTGAATAGTTATCCAAGTGTAGCAGAAAAGAGCAAGCTCGAGGTTTAGTATCTATTGTTATTTATTATTAAAAGACAACTTTTCTTTCCCGAAAGGCCTTAAAATAAGCTTCACTCCACAAACTCATCCTTTCACGATTTTGATTATTTTGACCCAATTTTCAGAAAGCTCCACAAACAAAAAAAATGCCGAAATCTCCATACCATTCTGTTTTACAAGGTGATCGAAGTTGAAGATCCAACTTGGTAGATCTAGCCTTTGTCGCCGATGGAAGATGTGTTCTTCGGAGCCTACGCCATTTAATTTTTCAACCACTTCCTTCAATTTCAAAGGTATTACTTTTTCATTTTGTTCATCTTGCTTTGCAAGTTAATTTTTTTAATTTGATTTGGTGTTACTTGATTTGATATGTGATATTGATTTGACTTTGGTTTTAATTTTATTCATATGCTTTAATCCGATTTTTTGTTTTGAAGTTGAATTGGTCACCTCCTTCATACAAATCAAGACCTAAGATCAGAAACCTTGCACAATTACATCTTATTCTTCCCCTCAACCCATATGCTTTAATCCGGTGTATACACGAGTCTAAATCGGTGTATCATTAAAAGATGTGTTCTAAATCGCCTATTAACTGATCCGTGAGATGTCATGATGATATAAGCATGCTTTAGCTTCTGATGTATTTTTGTTGTTTTGTATATATTTTAAACAATTTGTATGTCTACTTTTTATTTTTTATGTATCAGTCTTAAAAATTTGGTCGTCATCTACATACTTGAAACGTGTTTTGTATTCATTTATGTTATTTTCAAGTTTACTTATGTATAAAGTACTTTAAAAATTTTATTTTGATTTCTAATGTACGTATTTGGAGTTTTTTTGTATATGTACAATGCACACATTTTTCTATGTGATTTTAAATCATTTCAAGTTACTTTTCTAATAGACTAATATCTATGCGTACACGGGTTTATAAACTAGCAAAGCCTTTAGCAAAGAGATCTGGTAGCATCATTTCTTATGATGGTGAAAAAATTATATGGGCAATAAATATGTTTAAAAATTTGAGTCAGTTTTCAGTTCAGAATTATTATCTGATTGAATTCAATATTTGAATTTACTAAAAATAACATCAGGTAGTACATGTTATTTCAAATTAAATTATTGTTGTTTTGGGTTTAGTAAACTATATTTTGATTTTTAAACTTCTATATCATATAAGGAGTCATGTCTAAGATAAACAAATCCAGATTAAACTATTATAACTTATGATTTTGTGTCTGATTATGCAACAAAAGTGTCATTTGTTTTTGCTAATAGCGCCTTATAGCTCTATTCTTTTTTTACTTTTTTCAACTGTCAACAAAGGAAAAAATTGTCATGTTTTCTACCAAATCTCATAGTTCTATTCGTTTAAAATTTAATGTTTTTGATTGATTTATAATACTTTTCATGTTACATCGTTGTTACTCTTATGCCAATCTATATTGAGTCTTCTACAAAGAGACTGTCTAATTTTAAATCATAAGAAGTGTCCCTACATAATTTATGTCATTTCAATATTGCATGTCAAATGTTAACTTACCTGGTAAATTTATGAAACCAATCATCCTCTCAATCCCTAAAAAGAAATTGACGTGAATCAGAGTGTAACGTAATATCTTTTATGTTCAACGTAATATCTTTTATGTTCAACGTAATATCTTTTGTGGGGTAAATTTATATATAGAATGATAGCTGCAGAACTAATAAACTTTATTTTGTATCTAGAGATTCTATAAATTTATCATTATTGAAATTAATGTCTAGAATGATAGTTGTAGATGAATTTAAATTTATAAAGAGACTTTTGAAGCAGTGATATGAAATATGAAAACTGAACAATAAAAAAGGACATGACTTGAAATTTGTTTATACATGACTTTAGCAGTTTTAAATACCATGTTTCTGCTGGATTATATAAAGAAGTACTACAAAATACAAGTTTTGTTATTTATGTATTTTAAACAATTTGTTTATGTTCACTTTTAAATATTTTTCTATAAATATGGATAAATTAGAGTCATTCAATTATCAAATATTTCTTCAATTATTTTAATTTGATACTCATGTTATCGAGACAAAGATCATCTCTCACAAGAATGTTTGTGTTATTATGTATATTTCTGGAATAAAAATGATTCAAACATTTTAATTAAGTTTCACCAAAGATTTTTTAAAGTTATGAAAAATGTCCTTTTCATGTATGATAATTTAAAAATTCGAGATAAAGAACCAACGAAAAAGAAAATAAAAACAGTCATCTATTTATTCTATTCTAGCTTTAAGATTATCATTTGATTACTGAGTTGAAGTCTTTTGAAACCTGGCCTCTTTGCTTTATTTGAAGATAACAAGGAAATGTTTAGTTACTTAGTTACATATTTGAAAGTTTTTGTGTATGTATACTTCTAACTTTTTTTTATTTGATTTTTATATATTTCAAGTTTACTTCGTTAATACCGGTGTATACACGAGTCTAAATCGGTGTATCATTAAAAGATGATATATTATATATTTAAAAATCTAAATTCAGAGATATAAATATAGCTGTTCTTGATGGTCCTAAAACTATTTTATTAGTGTAGGTAGTTAGCCAAAGAAAACATTAAAATAGAAGTGTTAATTTTTTATACAAATGACAGGAAACCGTTCTTGACTTTTTAAATTATGGTGAAAAAGACATGAAACCGTTCTTTAGCAAAGAGATTTGGTAGCATCCTTTCTTATGATGGTGAAAAAATTATACGGACAATAGATGTGTTTAGAAATTTGAGTCAGTTTTTAGTTCAGAATTATTATGTGATTGACTTCAATATTTGAATTTAATAAAAATGACATCAGGTAATATATGTTCTTTCAAATTAGATTATTGTTGTTTTGGGTTTTGTGAATTATATTTTGATTTTTAAACTTCTATATCATATAAGGAGTCATGTCTAAAATAGACCAATCCAAATTAAACTATTATAACTCATGATTTTGTGTCTGATTATGCAACAAAATGTGTCATTTGTTTTTGCTAATAGAGTCCCGTATCTCTATTCTTTTTCTACTTTTTTAGTTGTCAACAAAAGAAAAATTTGTCATGTTTTCTACCAAATCTCATAGCTCTATTAGTTTAAAATTTAATGTTTTTGATTGATTTATAATAGTTTTCACGTTACATCGTTATTACTCCAATGCTACTTTGTATTGAGTGGTCTACAAAGAGACTCTATCTACTTCCAAATCATAAGAAATGTCCCTACATAATTTATGTCCTTTCAATATTGCACATCAAAGGTTAACTTGATAAATTTATTAAACCAGTTATCCTCTTAATCCCTAAAAAGAAATTGACATGAATCAGAGTGCAACGTAATATCTTTTATGTTCGACATAATATATTTTGTGGGGTAAATTTATATGTAGAATGACAGGTGTCGAACTAATAAATTTGATTTTGTACCTAGAGATTCTTTAAATTTATCATTATTAAAAAGGGTGTGACTTGAAATTTGTTTCCGCATGACTTTAGCAGTTTTAAACACCATGTTCCTGCTAGATTATATAAAGAAATACTACAAAATACAAGTTTTGTTATGTATGTAGTTTAAACAATTTATTTATGTCTACTTTTTATTATTTTTCTATAAATATGAATAGATTAGAGTCATTCATTTATTTCAATTGATACACATGTTATCGAGACAAAGATCATTTCTCACAAAAATGTTTGTGCTATTATGTATATTTCTAGACTGAAAATGATTCAAATATTTTAGTTAAGTTCTACCAAAGACATATTAACATTATAGAAAATACCCTTTTCATTAAGCGTGATAATTTGAAAATTAGAGATGAAGACGAAGTAGCGGAAAAGAAAATAAAACAATATCTTTTTATTCTATTTTAGCTTTAAAATCATCATATTTGATTATTAAGTTAAAATCTTTTTAAATCTGGTCTCTTTGCTTTATTTGAAGATAACAAAGAAACCTTTAGTTTCTTAGTTATGTATTTGAAAGTTATTATGTATGTATACTTCTAACATTTTTTATTTGATTTTGATATATATCTCAAGTTTACTTCAGTAATACCCGTATGTACACGGGTCTATAAACTAGTATACATATAATTAGTTATTTTATGTGTCTTGAATATACATACAATTTGCATTGAAAATGTGCTATTTATTAACTATATATGTTATCCGAGTATTTCAAGAAATAATTCACTAGCTAGCTTGTTTCTTAGAAGAGCCAATATTTAGATCACAACATTAATATATTCTGTGACATATATTAAACAAACAAGTGAGCCGTTGTAAATTAGTCAACTCATAATTCATAAATAGGTAAATCATGTATTAATCTCCAGAAGACTGATCGAATATTATGTCTTTCTTCTGTCTCTTGAAATCCCAAGCAAAGACGATCAACTAAAGTAATAGATATATTTGATCGATCAAGCTAGACGATTGTTGATTGATCGATCGCTAGCTACGGATGGATCGATCATTTGAACTTGCTTGCTGAAGCAAACGACTTCATCCTTAACTTGTGAGCTTCGGTCGGCAATTTTATATTGGAGGCTAATCCCATTAATTCAAGAAAGCGAATCATATACCAACATAGATCGATCTGCCACCATTCTAATCCATGTCGAGCCGAGTACTCAAAAGCATGGTGATTGTTATGCCATCCTTCTCCAAAGGTAATCAATGCCACCCACCTGTACGTGTTCAACATGCATATGGATCGTGTTTCAAAAACATATTTAATACAAGAATTTTGGAGTATACCAATTATTTGTAGACAAATCATCGGTGTTCCATGCTCTACTTCCCCATATGTGACAAGCTGAGTTCACCAGGAAAGTCACATGATAACCCCATGTGTTTCTAACACCCTGCATGCATATTGTATATACGTACTCACTACTCACTTGGAAGCCTTATGGTTTTATCAAATTCTAACTACATATATGGAAAATATCATTTTGAGAACTGTTTTTATTATGAATATCGTTTTTAACCACCATTAATGCTCATAAATAGGGATATTTTAGTCTTTTATATATTTTTTCAACCGTGAATTACGTCCTGATGAGCCGTCATTAATGAGTTATTAATATGTCATTAATTAACCGTCATTTTTATTGGCTATTGATTTAAATTAATCAAGGTTCAAGATTGGTTCTCAATTACTCGCAATAAGAGTTGTTCTCAAATAAACACTACCCTATATAAGCTTTACCATAACCCAAACAAGGTAGGGAAAACCACCCCAAGCATAAACGAGTACTCCGAATCCGAATATATGCCATGCATAAGTTCTTTTGATGAACCTATAGAATGTTTGGCTCTTTAAATCTTCCACATTTTTACGTTCCTGATACTGTAAATTAATAACACAACGTAATGTCAAGTAATTAATTACTAATAATGATCGAGAAAAGTTTAAATGAATGTATAACGCATGATATATGCTGAACGTATGCACCTTCTCCATGATGTAGCCACTGTCAAAGATCCAACATATGTGGCTAAACCAAAATCCATAAGTGGGAGTGTGTGGATCTTTCTCAGATTCAACATATTGATGGTGATACCTATGGATGCTCACCCAATATATTGGATCCCTTTACATGAAAAACCAAAATCATATCAATCAATATATATTGTTTTGTTATATATAGTTAATATCCAAATGAAGATCGATCAATCAATCGATCATTAAAACCATATTCGATCAGTTCCTAAATACTCGAATATTTCTGTATCGGTATGATATAAATATATATATATATATATATATATATTGAATAAAAGATGCATGCATATATTTATATATGTATGATTAATTATCAAACCTGGATAGCTTGAACCCCTAAATAAGCGCATATGTATTCCAGACATTTGGGTAGCTTGAGACTGCGGTGCGCTAGAAGCCGGTGGTAACACAAGGTTATACCGAATATTCCTGTTAAAATGTAACCCAGAAATGCTATACAAAAAGCATCCCAGGTGAAAGTGGATGGTGCAAAAAGTGCTAAAACATGGAAAAACAGAATCCCAGTAGCCATTTTAATGTCTAGGGATCTCCATTTTCGTCCCCAGAGAAGGTTTCTTTTCCTTGTCACCAACACGTTGGAGAACAATATTCTCCGATGTCCTAATTCTTTTGACGTCGACATTTTCGTATTGGTATTTTCTAAGAAATGAATGACACTTTGCTTCTCCTAGATAGTGGCCGGCCGGGCAGGCAATATATATACATACATAGGCAAAAATAGGGGTGAATTTAAACGGGAACTGCGAAAACCAATCTTGACCGTTCATTTTAGATAATGGAATTCATAGATGAAGAGCGTGGGGGATTAAGTGTGGCAGGGTGCATGTAAGAAATTTATGGGCGGTCAATCCAATTGAAGGAGGGGGAATTGGACGGCTAAGATTGGTTCTCGCGGTTCTCGTACGAAAAACAGTTCTCGTTTGAACTTTTCCATATATATATACATATATATATATATAGAGAAAGGTTCATTTGAGAACCATTTTTATTGCGAGAACCAATCTTAGCTGTTTATTTTGAATAATTGAGTTCGTGGATGAAGAGCGTGGGGGGATTGAGTGTGGCAGGGTGAATGTAAAGATTTCATGGGTGGGCAATCTAATTGCAGGAGAGAGAATTGGACGGCTAAGATTGGTTCTCGCGATTCTCGCAATAAAAACGGTTCTCAAATGAACTTTTCAATATATATATGCAAAAGTAGTTCTCATTTAAACTCTCCCATATATATATATATATATATATATATATATATATATATATATATATTAGCTTGGTACCCGCGCAATACAGCAGCATCAAATAGTTTCTACTCGATAACTTGTTCATTTTGGGAATTTACGTAATACGGTGACAACGAATAATTTTATATTGGTAACATGTTTATTTTCTTTATTTTCCTGTTCTTAATCAACTCTTTTATTATTTTTAAGGAAACTTTGAGAACAATTAAATAAGAAAAAAATCTTTACTTATAAAATAAGTTAAATTGCATGAAAATACTAAGTGTAAATTAATAATTTAAAACTATTTAAAATTAAGAGATTAAGAAAATAGTAAACTAATTTGAAACTATTAATTATATGAGTTATTTAAATTTTTTTAAAACATATGTTTATAAATTCTTATTATAGATTATTCAGATTTATGAGTTTTACTTGTACACATTTTCTGATAATTATGTTAAAATATTTATTACATGATATAATATTTAATATAAAAGGTTTGGTCATGAAAGTATTTTTTAATAATTAAGTTAATTTATTTGAATTTTTTTAATATAGAAGGTTTAGTTATTAAAATAGAATATAAGATTTTTATTAACTATATTTAATATATATATATATATATATATATATACTCGATAAGTATATATGTACGTACATACATACCACCTAGCTTGCTATTAATTAGTTGTCAGGTGAGAAATAGTATTTATAAAGTAGGTCAAGCATGAAGGATATGTATGTACGTACAT
This sequence comes from Dittrichia graveolens, assembly GCA_038502395.1. Lineage (NCBI taxonomy): Eukaryota > Viridiplantae > Streptophyta > Magnoliopsida > Asterales > Asteraceae > Dittrichia > Dittrichia graveolens. The sequence continues at coordinate 7,207,224 of JARJIL010000009.1, read as the reverse complement.
GTTTATGTATGCATACAATATCTATATAAGTATATAACATTGCATTTAATATTGTTTTTTGTGCTAAACTTAATCTTTTAAGCAATGTGAAATTTGTAATATACTCATTAAATAACCTTTATTTGTTTTTTCTACTTTACACTTTTATCAATAAAAACATTTAACCATAACTACAAACGTACCCACCCATAAAAAAAAGAAAATGGTTTTTTTCTCTGTTTTTAAATTTTTGCTTTAAAATTAAAAAAAAGGAGTTAAATAGAAATAAAAGAGGAAGAAATAAAACGACATATTACCAGATATAAATTATTCGCTGAATATCATACCTTTATATTCTATAAAATAGTTTGTTTTCGGTATCATCAAATCGGCATTTTGGAAGGTGAGTGCATTTAATTAGAGAGGAAGTTATGACGTTTGCCACGTACTTGCCTCAATTGGTATGAAGTAAATGGAACAAAATTGGGAGCACCGCACTAGTAATGTTTACTATGTAATTATTTTTTATAGGTCTTACATTGCAATAATTGTAGGTGGAACGATGAAGTACAAAGATAAAATGGAATGATAGATAAAGAAAAACAATAACGTGGCTTCGATGTCGCAGATGATGGGTTAGAGAAATGGACCGATGGGTATACACTTCACTCTTAGCGACCCAAAAAGAAAGTAGAAATTCCAACAAAAATTCTAACATTTGATTGAAAATTAAAATCGGTTTGTGAAAACTTAATTGAAACATTAGATACAACTATGAAGCACATAAACTTAATTTAGTTAATTCATAATTTTGTACAGTTTCAAAATTTCGAATTTTTTTGAAATAAAAACACTAATATATAAACAGTAAATAATAATGATGCAAAGAGGTTGTTTCATGCGAGAAGTCATTTTTTACAGGAAGTGCGAGAAGCCTTTTTAACCATTAGATGATAAAATTAATGGTTAAGATGAGTAATGACATATATGTAATTAAATAAAACTATTACGAGATTTAAATATCATTATCAAGGACATAGGTGTCTTTTTATCCCTAAAAATAACCTACCCTAATTAACCTAATTAAAACCCAACTCCCCAGCATGATTCTTTGTTTGAAAACTGAAACTTTGAAGACACTCTTTCTTTTTCTCCGCCGCCTATTAGGGCTCCTCTGCAAAACTTCCATAAGCTGCCTCAACAATGAAGTAATCCTTTCTTTTTCTCTGCCGCCTATTAGGGCTGCACCGCAAAACCTCCATCGTAGGCAGCCTCAACAACTGCCAGATCTCCATATATTGCAGCCCATCTTCATGGAAGTTCCTTCTTCCTCATCGATCTGCTTCAAATAACCTCTGCAGCCTCCGTTGATGTCTTCAACCCGTATTAAAGCACACCACCATCCATCTGTGACCACCGTCTTTCTCTTTTTTTTCTTATCGAAGTCCGCCACCACTATCACCCCCCGCTATCATCGCCACCGTCCTACCATCACCGCCCTACAATCCAAGTAAATCGATCCCACCCACAACCGCCACCTTCGAAGTCGACGGAGTTCATTGGTTTACCCTTAAGAGGCTGGAGCCTAAATCTCATGGTGATGATTCAACACTAGAAAATATCCCTCTTTTCTTCCTTTCTTTTTTTAATTTCTTTTACTTGGATCTATACACTCAAAATCTAAACCGGAGATTCACCATTGAGCATTATGCACACATAAACTGTTTGTAATATTTTTTGATTTACTGTGATGTTCGCTAATAATAGCTTAATCACGAGAGAAGTCCTTATGAATTAATATTGTTCTTGTTATCTGATTTTTCTTTGTCTGTATGGTACCCATTTTTTTAGTGGTGTTGATTATGGTTTTTTTTACCAATAAACATGGAAAAGCTTATTTCCACTCAACTTTATTATTAGTCAGTGAATTTTGGTTGTGATTATATTGTTTATAAGTGAATATAGAAACTTTGGATAATGTATTATTTTGATTAGGGGTGTCTATGTATGTTCTCATTAGTGAATATAGAAATATGGTTATGTAAGTATAATTTGTTAATTTTACTGTTCATGGTTGAATATAACTATTAGTTGTTAAAATTTTCTAATCATAATATTAAATTGTTAAATTTGTATACGGATCATTAATGAACACCGTAAAATAGTGAATTTTGAATTATACGGTTTAAAAAGTTTATTAATGGTTTTGATAACCGTTGGGTATGGATGTGTTCACTAATGAATATTGTAGACATAACGAAATAATTGTAAATCGTAGGTTATGTTCAGCAGTGAACCCCGTATTAATAACAAAGCAAAGGTAAATTCTATAAACCTAGAAAAAAATTAATTAGAGAGAAAATTAGTTTGAAAGAGGAGAGAGAAAAATTTTGTTTACTAATTTACCCTTTCAATTATATAAAAACATTTATTATGATTAATGTAAATCACAAGATCAAAAACTAATCAATGGCTAAAATTACTTCTCGCACTTCTCGCAAAAATAATACTTCTCGCATGAACTCTCCCATTGTGCAAATATCATTAAGGGTGTGTTTGGTACAGATAAGACAATCGAAGAGAACAATAACAGAAAATAAAATGCAAAGAAAGGAAATTAGTATAGAAAATAGAAACTTGCTCTTATTTTTTATATCAATAAAGAAATTAAACTGAAAAATGAATTAAATACCTAAGAACAAGGATTGTCGCCGTCAGGCTTGTGTATAAAGTAGAGAGACCACTTCTAAAGAGTCCTCCAACAAAAATACAAAGAAAAAGAAATGAACAACTAAAATAATTAAATAAAATAACTAAATGAATAAAAACTAAAATAAAAGAGTAATAATAAACATCTATAAATAAAAAATATATTAATAACAATTTATTTTATTTCTAGACAAAATTCAAAATACAAAGAAACCTAATTATAGAGAAATAATAATTCTCCATCCCTTTCTTTCTCTGACTTCCTAAATAAAAAAAATACAATTCTTTTTTATTTCTCTGATTTTTTCACACTCACTAAATATTCAAACCAAATCGACTCATGACATGTTCATTTACTTTCGGCCCATACTTCTTGAGACTCGATCCTTATCCCCATTCTTCGACTGTTCAAGTGTTTATGACCTGACCCAGGCTGCCTGTGTGACTGTTTGAGCCTATGTTAACCTAGATTTGATGGTAGGTTAGGTTTGCTTGGGGTGGTCTCCAATCTATTTTCCATATTTCTTTCACATTATTATTTTTTTAATAATTATTTCTTATTATTTTAAATTAATTTTATTTATATATCGTACTATTTTGTCATACATAATAATTATGAACTTTATACCTTACAAAACTATTAACTAAATTTCTCAATCACATGTTTAAGAGTATTATGGTTCAAAGATACACTTTTTTTGTTATGTATAATAAATAAGTGTTTTCACAATCATCCGCATATTTTTATTCGGGGGAGACGTCAAGATTAACTTAAGAAGTGCGTCGCTTTTCTTATACGATAAAATTAATTAAAACATTATAGTAACGAACTAACGATCTATAACCAAGGAATAATTTCAAAGGGTTATAACAAGCATCGGCTTTTGTCGGTTTGTTGCACACATATATTTCAGCCCATTTGCCAAAACTCCACTTCGTTTGTTCTTCGTTTACACACAAGCCCATCAGCCCATTAATGACCAAGGCCCAAACAAAAATCAGTGCAACCCATTTTTCATTATAAAATCAAGAGTTAATTACAAAAATAGTCATATGATTGTTACTGATTTTCACTTTTAATTCTTTAACGTTAAACATTATAAAAATAATTACTATGTTGTTATTTTTTTCACTTTTGGTCTTTTAAACTAACTCAAGTTATTTTTTACCATTAGTTAAAGGGTATTATGGTCATTTTCTATCTTTTTCTTGTTACCAAACACAATTTACCTATTAAAATTATTTCCAAAAACAACCTTTTTCTTTAACCTTATTACCAAACATCTTTTTCCTACTTTTTATCACCTTCTCTCTCATGTCTCTTATGGCCCGTTCTCGAGTTTTTAAACGAAGGAAAGTGAAGGGGAAGAAAGGGAAGGGAAGGAATGAAAAACTCCCCCTCCCAATCATCTCAAAAGTGGGAGGGTTATTTTAAACCATAAAAACGATAAAATTGCCCCTCTTTCCCCCTCCCTTCCCCTTCCTTTCTCTCCTTAAAAAACTTGAGAACACCCGCCACTAATTATTTCATTCCCTTCCCCTCCCTTTCCTTCCAAAAAATAACTCGAGAACAGGGCGTTACTCTCCATTCTTCAGGACTACATCTTTCATTTCTCTCTCACACCACCGCCGTCACGCCTAAAACATCCGCCCACCGTCGCCGCCACTCCTAGGACTGTCGGCCACCACAAACGCTCCACCACCTCCATTGCTATCTCTTCGATTTGCACTAGCCATCACCCATTCTCTCTTCTCTCTCTCCAATCTACATCGGCCACCACCACCGCACGATCACCTTCATCCCATGAATCGATAACCGTCGCAGATCTGAGGAAACCACCACCACCGCCGCAGATCTAAAGAAACTACCATCATCATTGTCGCTCACTTTCACAACCGCCACCATCACAAATTGAAGCAATCTATTTCACAGTCGCCACCGTCGCTCACTTCCACATGCGCCACCATCAAGTTCAAATTTGTTTCGAAGCACTATCGAGAAGACGACCATCACTTATGTTTCTGATTCCTTTTTAATTTGAACAAGTTCAGATCTGTGGCTATTTTGATGTAAATCACCCTCTTGATGAACAAGTTCTGATTTAAAATTTTTGTTCTACAATTATTATTGGTTATGCCATTTATCTTATTTTTTATTGGGGTTTCCGTGTTGTTCTTGATTAGGTTTCCATTTGTTCTTGATTAGGTTTCTATTTGTGTTTACGTTTATGATATACAGAGAGAAATAGAGAATGAAGCTTATTTGTTTAAAATCTTAATTTGGTGTAAATAATACTAATTGTGTAGTTTATTTTACGTTTATGAACTAGAGTCTTATTTTTTATTTTCATCTTTGTGTTCTTCTATGTTCTTGCAGATTCAAAAATGAGACTGTTATGTGTTCTTGTAAATCTAAAAAAACCTTGGAATTATGTATGTTTGGGTTTGACTTTCATCTTTGGAGTTTTTTTCTCAAATTTTTGATTTTCATCTTTTGTAAAATAGATATATACAAAGCTATTTGGAAAGTTAATTGATTTATAATTAAGGTAACTAACAGGTTAATTTAGAAATAATTTGCATTTTATTTGTTTATTGTATGAACCATTAAAAATAAATAAAGTAATTAACAAGTTAATTTAGAACAAACACCGACTTTATTTGTTTATCGAATTAACCTAATTTTGTTTGAATTTAATTAAAATCTTAAATTTGTTTGAATATAATTAAAATTTTAATTTGGTTTAAATAATAATAAAAGAAAGTTATATAATAATAAAAGGAAAAGAAAAAAAGTAAGAGTATGTTTCGTAACATGAATAAAGTGTTAACAAGACCAAATTACATTTTGACTAATTGTTAAAGATAACTGGAGTTAACCTAAAGGATTAAAAGTGAAACAAAGTGACAACTAAAATAAGTATTTTCGTAATTTTTAAAGTTAAAAAACTAAAAGTGAAAATCAGTAACAACAACGACTATTTTTATATTTAACTCTAAAATCAACTGGGCCAGACATAAAAAATAGTCCAGCCATCGAGAAATTTTTATAAAGGTCCAAACCAAAGTGTAGTTGTTTATTTGCCAATCAATTGGGCCCATTTACTTCCATCACTCTCTCATTAAGTGCACTTTGTTCGTATAATTTGGATAAAATTCGGTTCTTATTCAATCTTCAGGCTGTTTCACCTGTAATTAACAAAATAGAAAATTAACCATCATAGTTTTAAATAACCCACGGAAATGAACACGAAAAATATTATATATAAATTGGTTAGTCAACATCAGGATCAGTATACAGATCTGAAACAACTTTCAGACATGACTATCAACAATACCATGCAACCAGGTAAGCTGAAGGAAGACACGAGTGACCAAAGAAGCCCGCTTTGAAGGATTTGTACATACAACTTCACCGACTCACAACTAGTGCTAGCCAGATAGATTCACCCTTTAAATCACCGGCTCAACATATCAACAAATCAACTAACTGAAACCCCTTCCATTTCGGTTTTCAACTTAACAAGCTCTACTAAAGAAGAAAAACCAGCAATTCCGTCAAAAGTGACTCAAAGGACTAGTGTTTGAAAAAAAGCCAGCTTTTAAAAAGAGAGAAAGTTATGAGTACAAGATATGATATATGGGTCGCTCCATCACTAAAATACCTTATTTTGTACAATAATAATTTAAAAACAAACATATTTAACCTAAATTCATTACCCACTCTCCTATACTAAGTTTCACTTTGTTATATAATTTTTATTATACATTAAAAATTAGATAAAAAAGTACAAATAGGCTACAATGACAACTCGATGTCATCGCCAAAAACCAATACACGACAAAATTGACCACCTTTTGACTTTGGCTCTAGCAGATTTCACTTTTTAAACTTTAGCAACGACATTTTCGACGCCAAAGCCCAAAGGTGTATAATTTTTTATTTTCACTTTCCACCCTCATATATATGTTTTATGCAGTCAAAATCACGCCTTTTTTAGACCTTCAGTGACAACTTTGTACGTTTTGGCGACAAATGTTGTTGGAAAAGGCACCCCCGTTGTTACACACTAATCTCCTTTAAATATGAAAACTATCATTAAAAACAAATGTTTAAAATAAAGCGTAAAAAGATAATAATAATAATGGGTAATATTAGACTAACCAATAACACCATACTCTTTGATGTCTTATTGATTCCAGAGTATTGTTTTAGTCTCTGATTTGTTCATAAAATGGCTAGTGACAACAAGTTATTTGTTGGTATTGATGAAAATAAGTCTTACATTCTTGATTTGAAATAAAAAAAGTTGTGGGTATTGGTAGTGAAAGAAATGGTGTATACCTATTTGATGATGATGATAGTAATGGAAAGTCTACCCCTTACGATACTAATGCCTCTTGTTTTGCTTCCAAGAGCCGTTGCATTGCGAACTTAGTTGGTATCTTAGTGATCGAGTTCTAACTGTATTGAAAGACATGCTTGATATTATAAAAGAAACTCGTCTAAGTCCATGTAAAGTGTGTCACGGGACAAAACAAACCAAGAAACCTTTTCCCTTAAGTGAAAACAAGTCCAACTTAGGTTACTTACCAGAAATAAAACGTGTGAGGGTTTGTTTATTGTTGTTTTAATATATGTTGATGACATAATAATTACCAAAATTAAACTCTCTAAAATCGAGGAATTGGAGTCTTATTTGGGCTCCAAATTTATGAAAAAAGACCTTGGGAAATTTAATATTTTTTATTTTTTGGGTATAGAAGTATTGGAAACAGAACAAGCTAGGCATGTGCTTGTCCCAAAGAAAGTATTATTTTGAACCGATGAGCGAGTTTCGGTTGTTAGGGAGTAAGCCACTTAGCATGCAAATGGGTCAAAAAAGTTTGTTACCACGTGTGGACTCTGATTTTGATATACTCCTAAATATATAACTGAGTATCAAAACTTGGTTGGTAAATTAATATATCTAATCCCAACAAGACATGATATTTCCTACTATGTTCATTGTCCTAGTCAAGAGATGTATTCTCCATTACAATCACATTTGAAGCTTGTTTTTCATGTTTTTAAGGTATCTTAAGTCATCTCCAAGTAAAGGTATCTATCTGCATTTGAAGATGCTGATTGGGGTAAATGTAGGTCACTGGTTTTTGTATTTTTCTTAGAAACTCCTTAATTTCCTAAAAAAGTAAAAGATAGAACATTGTATCGAGGTCCTTGACAGAATCTGAGTATGGAGCGATGCCCTTTGTCACTTGCGAGATAATGTGGATTTCAAAACTGTTGGTAGATCTTAAGGTAAAGCATGAACTCCCCATACTTCTATTTTGTGATAATAGTTCAATCATACAAATAACTGCAAATCCTGCTTTTCATAACTAAACCAAACATCAAGAAATAGATGTTCATTTTGTTAGAGAAAAAATAAATTCTAGTGTTATTAAAACTATCAAAATAGAATCAGCAGATCAAACTGCGGATATATTTACTAAAAAGTTTGCGTACAAAACAACATAAATACAAACTTGTACTAATTGATTTTTGAGAGGGATGTTAAAAATATTCAAAATTGGTTATATCAATCTTGAATTGAAAATATTTTCCTAAAATAAGAGATTAAATTGCTAGATATATTGCAGGAAAGAATGTGAGAAACAAGAAATCACGAAGGGCCAAAAGTGCAAGATTGGAATAATATAAAAAATTATGAACTTTCTCCTTCGGAAAAACATCAACAAAGTGATCTCTTAGCCAAACTCTTGTGTGCGGTTCATGACACTAGGGGTGTGTTCGGTTCTTGAATTGGCCCGAACCGGACCGAAACTGAAAGAACCAATAACCGAAAATGATGAAGACTAGAACCGAAAACTGAACAGATATAAGGAATACAGTTCCGGTTCTGGTTTCGATTATTAATCGGTTATTCCAGGTATGAAACCGAATAACACCGAAAGTTTACTTTGGAACCGGTTTCAAGAGTGAGAACCAAAAATAACCGATAACCGGTGAATATTTTTGCTATTAAAGATAAATATAATACATTTATACTAGTTGTTTTTTACATATAAAGGTCAACTAATAACCAAAAAACTAAACGTTTCAAAGTTAACACTAAAAATACTTAAAATCATAAATGAACATGCATGCATTTTTGACAATAACATATAACAAATTAATAAATAATAGTTTGTTAACTTCGTTCTTATAAACAATAACCATTAACCATATATCAACAATAATAGTTCAATAATCAACCATATTAGCAAAAACAATAGTAAGTAACCAACCATATGACAAATACAAAATACATACAAGCATGTTCTGGTTCTAGGACCGAACTACCCGATAACCGGACCGAATACTCTAACCCGTTTCCAGTTCCGGTTTGGTTTTTTAGTCAAAAATTAACTCATCCCTACACGAGATCAATCCTTTTTCTATCTCTTGTTCGTATTTGATCCCATATAAATCATTAGGCAACGAACAATCTCTGATTCTCTGATTTTCTATTTGTGTATCAGTAATCTTTTGATTGAAATCATTCAATCGATTTAATCCTGTATTTCAGTAGTTTTCTTACAAGTATATATAAATAACATAAAAAATGAAATTACGCATATTATTAACCCCAACTTAATTAAAATGTAAAACTTTTATGTCCCTTAATTTCGCAACTTTCTCATTTCATATGCAAACCGAATAATATGTTTAATTTCTAAAATATTTTAATTCTTTGTATCTATTTACACATGATCACAACTAATTATATATGTTGAGTTGCTTCGACAAATGAATTAATTTGTTCACAAACATTAAACATATGAAACTTTGTACCAAATTAAGATACTAAACTTCTTTATTATATATATACAATAATAATAATAATAAAGATTATATTGAAATTGGATTAGAACTCAAAATAAAGTGCTTGAAGTTACATTAATTAATTGCATAAGAAAAGAAAAGCAGGAATGCAAAAGCCCAAGAGATGAAGAGATGAGTTGCATAACAAAAGTATGTTTATGGAGATGGGGTTTGTAAAGCAAAAGTCTTTCTTTGAATATCACTTGGTGTGGGTAGTTTAACATCAGTAGCTATACCAATCTTTTCAAGAAAACTGATCACATACCATGCCATATCAATTTGCCACCATTCTAATCCATGTCTTGCTGAGTAATTGAACGCATGATGATTGTTGTGCCATCCATCTCCATATGCTAGTATTCCTACCCATCTAATCCATATCCATATCCATATCATAATTAGTGTGTGTGTGTGTATCAGTGTGTGTGTGTATGGTTGAAAGTTAATTATCTTTACAACCGTATAGGTAGCTAAAAAAATGAAATTTACTGAATAAGGAAGTATTGCTTACCGGTTGTTAAGAGAAAGATCTCCAGTATCCCATGCTTGATCTCCCCATCCGTGACACACTGAGTTCACTAGCCAGGTCATGTGATACCCCCAGACTATCCTCACACCCTGCATGAAACCACCAGAAGGTTGCAAAACATGGTAATTAATACCCTTCGTCCAAGATCGAGATGTAAGTTCGATCCATTAATGGTAATATGGTAAAAAGAAGAATTGAAAAGATTAAAGCGAAACAACAAATTAAGGTTTCGATCGTAGTACGTACGTACGTACCATTCCCCATGCAAGAAAGGGAAGTCCTCCAAATGCATATAGAAGAATAGCAAGCATGATTGGATGTAAGATGTAAGTTCTTCTTATAAACCTATAAAACCATTGTTTCTCCAAATCTCTTACATTATTCGGCTCTGCAAGCTACCATCAGAACCATATATAAAATTAAGGGTAATTATAAATTAACATTAAAGGATGTAATTAATTATGAATAAGAACATAATCGTTTTTATTGCGAGAACCGCGAGAACCAATCTTAACCGTTTATTTTGGATAATGGAATTCGTGGATGAAGAGCGTGGGGGATTGAGTGTGGCAAGGTACATGTAAGGAATTTATGGGTGGACAATCCAATTGAAGAAGAGGGAATTTGACGGCTAAAATTGGTTCTCGCGATTCTCGCAATAAAAACTGTTCTCAAATGAACTTTTCACTATATATATATTTATCTTCATGTCACCATATCGATCTCCCCTTCGTTACACTTTGATTCATACCACGTACGTATTTAAAAGTGACATAACGATTGATGTAAACACGTTTAACGTTCCCGTGTTTTACGGCGGGATTAAGTTACCATTATTAGCATTAATAAAAGAGTTTAGATCCGTTAAATGTAAAAAGAAATTAATATACAGTTGGGAGTAGGAAACTTAATTGGGAATTTAAAATTGGGTTAAAGTCATAGAATAGTAACCTATTTTTACAAAATTATCTATGTAGGCAACTTACTTTTTTATTACCTAAATAGGTAATGTACTTTTTGATGATCTGTTAAAATAGGTAACTTATTTTTTTATTACCTAAATAGGCAATATACTTTTTGCTGACATGTTAAAATAGGTAACTAATACCTAACAAACCACCAAAATTACCCAGGGTTTGAATCATACGCCCAGCCCTCCATTCGACGACACCCCAGCCCTTCATTTGACGACACCTCCAGCCCTCCATTCGACGAACGCCTCCTGACTTCCGACGACTCCCGAATTCCAACGAATCCTCGCAACATTCTTGACGGCAACATTTAGACAACATTGTTGTTTACACCATTTTATTTAATACATAATGTTTATTTTATTAGCATTATGGCACGTATCTTAACCCACAAACAAGTTACATTCCATAAAAAAAACCATAACATAAGATGTTTACCTGCTATATTCAAGGTGGTTACCTATTTTAATATGTTATCAAAAAGTACATTACATATTTAGGTAATAAAAAAGTAAGTTATTTATTTTAACAGATCATCAAAAAGTACATTACCTATTTAGGTATTAAAAAAGTAAGTTACCTACATATATAATTTTGAAAAAGTAGGTTACTATTCTATGGCCTTAACCCTTTAAAATTAAAGGGATGGTAAAATCATTTGTATTTTTATAAATAATAATCTAAAGAAATAAATGTTTAACTTAAAAAGAAAACATCACGAAAAAAATTAATAAATTAAAGAAATTGAGATGAATGTTCAAAGTTTAGAATATAAATTAAGAAGGAGACACCTAGATATAGGAAAAGTATTATTAAAAAATAATAACTAATTTTTTTATTAGGATGGAAAAAAGAAAAAGAATCATAAAATAAACAAAATAGCATCATACTGTAAAAAATCCAAAGTGATAGGTAGACAAAAAGATTAGAACAAAAAAAAGCACCCTCAGAGTAAGTGCAATAACCGTTTGGAATGAGACTAATCATTTAATAGAGGTGATATATCATCCTTCTTATTTATATGTGGTAATGAAACACTTATACGAAAGTTGAATACTAAATTGGTATGAAGAAAAAGTATATAATAACCAGTAGGAATCATAGAGATAAAAACTTGTACCGTATTAGAGATAGTATTGGTATCAAATATCCAAATAACATGACTAAACCAAAATCCTTTGATCGGGGTATGTGGGTCTTTCTCTGAATCAGAGTATTGATGATGACATCGATGTGTTCTCACCCAATCTATCGGGTTCCCCTGAATTGTTAAATACAAACAATTTAGGGATCTAGCTAGATTATATATGTACTTTATACTATTATATAGTATAGGGACTTCGTTTATTTATCACCACTTGTATTATTACTACTTAATGAATGAATGGAATGCACAAATAACCCTACTAGGATCTTTTACAGTCTTACATATTGACATGGTATCATACCAAATCGATTCCATGAATAATTCATAATTTAGTAGTAACAAATGTTTAAAACTAGGCTAACAAGATTGGTGGTGATTCAAAAGTTCAACTCACCTGAAGAGATTGAGTCCCACAATAAGCAAAAGCGTATTCAAGCAATTTGGGGATTTTGAAACTTTTGTGCGTTAAATGTCTATGAAAAGAGACATTAATTCCTAGAAGACGAAACACCAAATCCAACCCGATCGCCACTTGGATCGCCCCCCAATTGAAGGTAAACGGCGCAAAACCACATAGCAAATGCATCACCATGATTGCTCCGGCCGTCGCCATGTCAAATTTTCTCAATTTCCTGGCTTCACTTCGCTGGCTAACAACCTCATCATCAGTCATCAATATTCTTCCCTCCCCACCATTTTCCGGTGCCACGTTGGCAAATGCGTGTCTTCTACGGTGGTTGTGGGTGGTGATGATGATATTGGCATGTGTTTGTACAACTCGAATCTGTTTGTGCTTGGAGTAGAAGAAGAGAGATAGTGCACATTTTGGGTAGTGAATATTGTGAAGCTTTGGAAATAACTTGGTGCTGAAAGGTGGAGCAACCAACACCATTGATAGTTTTTTGAACTAGGTATGTTATATTAGGCTGTTGTGTATGTGTATACATCTTATTTGTGTTATTATCCTGAAATTGAGAAAATTTTCTCATGGCTACAATAAATGTGGCCACATTGAAGTCATGCAATTTTTACCTAGACTAACAAACACGTATAATTATAATAATAATAAATACATAATAACAATAACAAATAAATAAATAAAACACCCACACGGTAAAGATGTGACAAATTTGTGAGTTTTTTTTCTTAATTTATGAATGAAATTTCAAATTATGAAAAGATACCAAATGATACCCTTAAGGTAAAGATGTGACAAATTTTTATTTTTTTTATAAATCAGCTAAAAAAACTTACATAAATTCATAAAACATGTCCTTATGTTTATTTTGTAGATTTTAACTATTGCACGTCATCTTTTTCCATCATCTCGAACACTTATAAAATAGAGATTTTTAATTCGAAATTCTCTATGAATATTTAATAAAAGATTGAGTCTATGAGGTAATCGAGTTGTATATAAACTAATACAAAAGGAACGACTAAAACGAGTTTAAAATGAGTCAAATTATAAGAAAACAATAAGGATGTTGAATGGGTTCGGTCTATGACATGCCCAACTTAAATTAGTGATTTGTTGACATACATTTGATAAAAATTCTTGAACTTGGTGTCATTTGAAAGGTAAATAATTACATACAATTATCTATTAAAAATTAGGTAAAACGATCAAAAATTAAGAAAAATCATTTTTCTGCCTTGTTTTCAAAATAATAGCAATAAGTTTTGCAACACTTAGAAGTCGAAATCTCCATACTTAATGAAAAGCTATGATTCTTGAGACATAAAGGAGGAATTGAGTTGTCTATAAAATAATACAAAAGAATCGAGTAAAAAGAGTTTAAAATGAGTCAATAATCAAAAAGCAGTAAGAGGGTGTTGAATAATAGGGATGATCATATACAATTGATGAAATTTTTTTGAACATGATGTCTTTTTAAAGGTGAAAAGATCATATACAAAAGTCTATAAAAATAATTAGGCATGATCAATAATTGAGCAAAAATGTCGATTATCTATAAGTTGCAGGTTAAGAAAGTAGTATAATAACATATTTTTGTAAACATTAATGAGTAGATATTTAGAAAAATCTTCACGTATCATATTAAAATAATAGGGAGCATTATAGCTATTTCGAAACTTTAACCGTTATTAATAGATTTATGTTCACGTTTAATATTGAATAATATTATAATATTATATTCATTGTCATTTGTATTATTTTAATAATTTTTATAAAGATCGTTTACTTCATATAGATATTGTACTTTTCTTCTCTTTAAGTATTTTTATAATATGCTTTTTGATACTTCGTATAAAATGATGAGTTTTTTTATATAATTATCTTTATTTCTGGCTTTTTTTTTCATAACCATCAAGTTGAATAGTTCATCATCAATATTTGATGCAAGTAATGAAAATAAAATGCGGCTCCAAAACCTTTACACGCTAATGTTCAACAATAAAATAAAATAACAACCATATATTTGTCTTTTTCTTTCCAAGAATTTTATATTCATAAGAAGGGTAAAAAATTATCCGAGTCTAACTAATCCAACTCGTCTCAAACCCAAACCCGAATAAACTTAATACGTTCACATTTGTTTGGGTCTATAACCTAAAATCGGGTTATATGGATTAATTCGACCAACCCGAAATATGCATGGTCCATAAGGTTAGGTTTTGGGTGTATTATGATCTTTTTTTGGGGTTCAAGACAACACGAATGACCCTAGTCCAGTTTGTTTAATGAAATTCGAAAGAATGAAATTGAATTGAAATCAAATTCCGTGGTGTATTACGTTTGGTAAACTTGTTTTTAAATAAAATCTCATTTTTTAGAATGTCTACGTTTACTCGAGTAATGAAAAGTCTATTTCGAATTCTATAAAACAAACAAGAAATAATTGTAATTTGATCCCAATTCTAATTAGTACTCTACTCACTTAGTTAAAGCCCATGATGTAGCCCACAATTGAATCAACCCACATGTGATAGTTTGTAGCCCACAATCAAATCACTTGAATTACGTCTTTTACGGTTTTAGTGCGAAAATTTAAAAGTACAAATGAAAATATGAAATGGAGGTTCATAGTTACTTACTTTCAAGATAAAAACATATGAATCGATGTAAAAGATAACTTTTTCCTTCCTTAATTTTGTAGATATTACTTTCAATTATCAGCTGTATGCTTATTTTTTTCTTACTTTCTAAATAAACGATCATTTTCATTTTTGAAAGCTTGCATTACACGTAAGTCAATGCGTATGGCTTGTCTCGAAACCTTCGGGTAAGCCTTCGTGTATATTGGGTAGATGAAGGATGACGCTACGCCCTCCTTTGGGTTCCCTTCTTTGGGTTTCTCAACCCAAGCCTCACACGATGATTCTTTTTTTTTCTTTTTGGTGTGTAAGAGAGAGAAGTGAGAGAAAAAAGATTGTGTTTGTTTGTGATAGGCTATACTTGAATTTTGGGTAAAAGAGAAAAAAAGAGGAAAAAATGATGTGTAAGCTGATATAGTATTTGGGTTGAGAAAAATAATAGAGGAGTGGTACTCACGGTCTAATAGGTGTAGTTTTAGAGTGAGTGGAATTCTCACTTCTCATCATATCGCTATATATTTCTATAGTGATCATTCTCCACTACAAAAAATTTAGGGACTCATCCAACTAACTTTAAAAACATAAAAAAGAAATAGAGACAAGAGACGTTCTGCAACGCCTTATGAGCTTCACGCCACGCAGCCTTCGCTGCGCCTTTTTCTCTCCTCAGCAATTCACTTTGTGGTGGTGTGGGAAATTTCAAAATTCAAGATGTGGTGATGGCACAACACCCCTCACAACTTGTCACTCTGTGCACTCTATAGACATGCAATGATTATATTTAGAAATTTTTTATTTTCTCCATCAATATACTCCTATTTTAGAGTGTTAAAGAATGATCACCTCCTATCACACCCACGACATTTTCTTGTCAGCTTTTCACTCTAATCACCCTAATCCGTAGTGATAATTAGGGAACTCACCTCATTTATTAATTTCACATTTAATTTAATAATACTTAATAAAATAAAATATGATGTTTAAAATAAGAGTAAATAAAACTCGTTTAAAATTCTAAAGATGAAAATACAGTAACATAATAAATACCATAAATTTAAAAAGTCAATTAGTAAAGATAGAAATACATAAAAAAAATTAATCTTAATTTCGTTAAGGGCTCCACACATGCTCCATTAAGTCGTAAAGAAGATTTAGACGTGTATTCTTGTTTCGTAAATGGAAGATAGTTAATAGATGGTTAATATATATTTAGTGAAAAGTGTAAAAAGAATTATATATATATATATATTATTACAGAATCGATTGGTATATCTTTCAATTCAGTCAAAGATGTTAATACTCGCTTCCTCTAAAAAATATTGTTAACTTTTTACTTTTTAAAGTTTTTATGTGCTCATTTTTTGACATCTTTGTTCTTTTTTTCCCCTTTTTTGCTTCCCTATTCTTTAAAGATTTTTTTTTCTTGTAAAAAAAGACAATATATTAAAATTAAAGCTAGCAAGACGCAAGAAAGTATAACGAAACTACATGAATTCCAATTACACTTCACAAAAGACTCAATGATACCCAACACAAAGACGAAATCAACTAACCAAACCAAAACTTGCAAGCCACAAAAGAGCAGATACCCGATTTAATTCGGAACAAGCCAACCTCAACTTTAACACCAAAAACAAAATAATTTTACAATAAATCTTTTCTATACCGATTCAGCTTTTTTTATTCTTATTTTTGTAGTGTTAACACTAAAATAAACTTTTTTTCTTTCTTATTAGTTATTTCTATAGATTTTTTTTGTTTTTTGACTTTATACTTTTATAGTTCAAATTATTTTACAATTAATCTTTTTTCTATAATTATTTAGCATTTTCATATTCTTATATTTATAATAGTAACACCAAAAAAAAACTTAAAATTACTTACCATCTAATTTTAATAAACAAGTAAACAGTTGGATGTTGAATGATTCAGCATTCAGCGCTGAATGGTTTCATTAAGCAGCAAACAAACAGCCCATAAATAAACTATAATATTAAAATCAAACAACTAAATTACAATAAAATAAAATACAACAATATAAATAAACTATTATAAAGCAAATACATAACATACATAATAATATTAACAATAATTTACAAAATAGCATCTAAAATAAAGAGCAATTGTCAAGATTTGGATAATTCTTTATGTAACATAATGTCAAAGCAATATGATCGATATTTATATGAATCGAACTTAGGGTTATAAAAACCAATATATATAATATAAGATGCACGTTATAAAAACACTTTTATGAACGGTAAAAACAATGCTCTTTAAGCATTTGCCAATTGTATCTATTATATATAATATATAATTCGATCATCATTACTAATTTTATTACTGTTCATTATTATCATAGAAAAAACTTTGCTAAGGAAGAGTTAACTTATGAAAATATGTTTATATTATTATTAATTAAAGCAATAATATTAATTAAAGCAACGAAGAACTGCAAACACGGAATCTAGACTTTCTAAGACCATCCGTTATACGCTACTCGATTCCATCGAGTAGCTTCGGGTATGCTGAAGGAACACCAAAACGAGAGGAGCGGGTAAGCCATCGGGTTCTCAAGCTCGAAGGAGAAAAGCTGCCCCCCCCCCCCCCCCATCTCCCAACGTAAAGCCTTCGGGTATGCTGAAGGAACACCATAACTCATGATTTGGGTAGGGTGAAGGAAATTAAGGAGGGAATGATGTAGCGCTGACGTGACATTGGATAAGGGAAAGGAAAATGGAAGGTATAACTCTTGGCCTAACGAAGCACAATATGCATTAATTTGATTCGAGGAACATAGTAAAGGTAAATCCACGTCATCAAGATTGAACAAAAAGTCTCAAATATAAGGAAAACAACCATAGAAATGACATACAAAAGAACTATGTATAAACGATACAAGAATTTTCAATATAATTCATAGTCCTAAGAGACTAATTTTAGCATTTGGATCAAGGATATCAATGGTCCAGATTGTACTCATATACAATAAACCTAAAGTCAAGTGTCTTTATTTTATATTATATATAGATATACAAATAAATGTGTAAAACACCTTTAAAATTAAAGGAAGTTACACAAATTATAAGGTTCAAACTCTAAATTGCAATGGAGTTCTGTAACATACAATAGAGATACAAAGATCAAGATGTGAGAAGGAAATTAAGTCATTCTTTGTATATGAGTTGGCGTGGGCAACTTCACATCACTCGCCAACCCGATAATCTGAAGAAAACGGATCATGTACCAAGTCATATCAATCTGCCACCATTCTAAGCCATGTCTTGCTGAGTACTCAAATGCATGATGGTTGTTGTGCCATCCTTCTCCAAATGCAAGTATTCCCACCCACCTGTTAAATTCTATGTTCACCTTTCTCGGCTATATATTGTACTTGCATGTATAACCTATGAAATTAACCAAAATTTCTTCTAAGGTACGTTTATCACTTACCAATTGTTACGAGAAAGGTCACGTGTGTTCCATGCTCGTTGTCCCCATACGTGACATACTGAGTTCACTAGCCATGTAATGTGGTACAACCACACTATTCTCACCCCCTGTAGCATAGAAAAACGTTTGATGATCGAATATTGACAATCTTTATATATATGAAAATTATGTACTTGATGTAGAATTTAAATTGTTGTAACATATATATATATATATACATACACTAGCGGGGTACCCGCGCAATGCTGCGGCGGTAAATAAAAATGGTTTGTAAGGAGTTGTTTTGGTAGGTATTAATCAAGATGACACATAAGACGTAATTTTGTAATTTTTATTTAGCAGGTGAAAAGTGAATGAAATTTAGATGTAATTTTGTAATTTTTATTTAGCAGGTGAAAAGCGAATATTATATATTTTCTCTTTCTGAAATTTATGGAATGTTATTAAGTTTATAGAATATTCTGTTTCGTAAGTTTTGCTATGGAATTTATAGAAAGGGAATATTCTAGAATTTATGAAAATGAAATGTTATTAAGTTTATTTTATGGAATCATTTTTTGATAGATAAGGGTAGAATAGTAATTTTAAGTGACTTAAAATTTAAAAATTTTAAAAAAAAACTTAAATACTTTATATAATAATATAAATACAAGTAGGAATGATTAATAAAATGGTGTCATATAAAACAAGGGCAACGTCACCGGATGTATGATATAAGTTAGTTGAAGAAACTTATAAAATGGTTGTTTCTCCAAATCTCTCACATTGTTCTCTACTCCACTATGCAGAATTCAAATAACCTCCAAGGTAAGGAATTATTTATATATATATATATATATATATATATATATATATATACATACGAGAGAATTTCATTCATATCTTTAAAAACTTTAATAATTACACATATATTCTTATAAACTTCTAAATTATATATATATATATATATCTTTCTAAAACCTTAAAACTCACATATATATATATATATATATATATATATATATATATATCCAATAACTTATTTTAAATTATTTAAAAATAAAAAAGTTATCATAATATTTAATTTATATTTATTTAAAAACATCTAAAATATAGTATTATCAAACTACCCCGTTCCATTTCAACTAATCGATTAATCAAAGGACACACCTTTCATACTTCTACACAGATACACAATCGCTTACTTGAAACCGCCTTTTGTTCAAATCAAGTTGCTCCCTAGTCCCCCTTGATGTTTGTTCATATCAAACCACCATATCCATGAAAACTTGTAGCATAAGATTTAAGTTATTTTCATAGAAGATTGAAGCTGCTTGTGAAGCTACAAATCATGAATCATATACCGTATTAACAAATCATGAATCAACCGGCGTCGGCATTCCCCAGCAGTCGCTGCCACCGCCGACCTCCGCTTACCGGCGTAGCCGATCGCTGCCACCAACAACCTCCGCCACCAAAACCAACCACCGCCATCAGTCCTGCCGCCATTTACCGACCGTCGCCACCTCCAATCGCTGTCGCCACCGACCCTCTGCGCAACCGGTGACGGTCACCGCCTCCAATCGCTGTCGCCACCGACCCTCTGCGCAATCGGTGACCGCCGCCGCCCATCGTTGTTGCCGACGACCAACCACCACCAACGACACTAACCACCCCCGCCGCTCGCATCATTGATTCCAAGGGTTTCATGCGTCTCCCTGACAAATTTCTATGCTTGTATGTCGGCACACATATATACATATGTTTGTATATATACGTACAGGTGTGTAATATATTCAAAACGAGGAGGGGTAGTTTTGTAATATATTCAAAAGATGTTTTTAAATAAATATAAATTAAGTATAATGATAATTTTTTATTTTAAATGGTTTAAATATATTTAAAATAAGTTATTAGATATATATGTGAGTTTTAAGGTTTTAGAAGGATATATATGTAATTTAGAAGTTTATAAGAATATATGTGTAATTATTAAAGTTTTTAAGGATATGAATGAAATTCTCCCTATATATATATATATATATATATATATATATATATATATATATATATGGATGAGATCAAATAAAAAAGAAATTAAAGTAAAAAGTGTAAAAATGATGATTGTTTGATCATTTTTCGGTATATACATCAACTGATTATTGTTAGTTCATCATTTTTATTGGTTAAAACTAGTTCTTCATCGATTTCTTTTTGATGAATCCAACATATTCATCATTTTTTAGATGAAAGCATTTTGTTCATCAACAAATTATTTCAAAATTTTGATTTCAAAATTTACATTTGAAAATCTCTTTTGCTATATAAAAAGTGATAAATATGCTGGATTCATCAAAAATAAATTGATGAAGAACTAGTTTTAATCAATAAAAATTATTTTTTATTGCCTCTTACCCTTTTTACCATAAAATCCTTTTTACTTGATCTCTACCATATATATATATATATATATATATATATATATATATACACTACTATATAAACCATATAACATTCTCTCTCCTATTAAATTTTAAGACTTCTTAAAATTCAATCAATATAAAATCTTGACCCTTCATTTAATCTAAATAAATCTCATCCACTCAATCTTTAACTTTTTTATTCTCTTCTAATTTACTTTAACTTTTTATTCAAAATATATCCTCTCATACTAACATAATTATCCACCCACATCAACATAATTTTAAAATCTTATTAACTCTTCTCTTTATTTCATTAATATAAATCTTTTTTCTTATTTTATTGTCTTTTAGAATTTATTTTTAAAATTAATAAAATAGTTAGATGTAAATAAAAGAAAATTTGAAAGAAAACGGACATGTTGTTGTAGAAAACTTTTTCGTGACATTGAATCGCACGAATAACATATCATTACATTCTTGAAAACGACATATTGTAAACCAAAAACTATTTGCCGCCGCAGTATTGCGCGGGTATGATGCTAGTATATATATATATATATATAGAGAGAGAGAGAGAGAGAGGGAGAGAGAGAGAGAGAGAAAAATCATACCCTCTTTGTATAGTTGTCACCGTCAAACAACCAACTCATGTGACTAAACCAAAATCCTTCAATTGGACTATGTGGATCTCCATACGAATCGACATACCGATGATGATACCGATGTGTGCTTACCCAGGTTAAGGGGTTCCCCTATAAGAATTCATGATTTTG
Source organism: Dittrichia graveolens (assembly GCA_038502395.1). Lineage (NCBI taxonomy): Eukaryota > Viridiplantae > Streptophyta > Magnoliopsida > Asterales > Asteraceae > Dittrichia > Dittrichia graveolens. The sequence goes on along the minus strand of JARJIL010000009.1, from coordinate 7,185,333 downwards.
GGGGAAAATTGATCAAATTTAATAAAAAAGATTAGTAATTAATTTGTACTAGTCATGTTAGCAAATGCACTGATAATATCATCATTAATTGTTAGCTCAATATCACTAAATGCCCACATTAATGATTGTCATAAGTCATAACTAGACCCACTTTTTCATTAAACACACAAAACGAACATTTAAAAGAAAGAAAAAAAATGAGAGAAGCATGTGATGGGCGTAATAAGAAAAATTAAGCCAAGCGGTAGAGTAGATGACGAGCCACTTCATAATTATAATGCGGGTCACTACTCCGGGCCCTTCTACTATCATTACTTCATTAGGGCCGGTTTAGAGATTGTACCAACTCTACACAATCGCATAGGACCCAAATTTTAAAGGACCAGACTAGTTTTGTTTTTTCTTTAACTAGTTTGCACCAATCATTGTGTGGGTTAGAGTTTTAAATCTTGATAAACTTTACTTCTTAGAAAAAGAAAAAAAAGAAAGGTGTGCACAAAACACTCCCGTGCTACACATACACCCTATTTGCCCCCACCAGGTCACCAACCCTTGCATCCTCCCTCCAAGTAGGGGCGTCATAAGCGATCGAATAGGTCGACCCATTTTATTGGATATTTGATCACTATATGGGTCGATCCAAGATCTGTCTGGATCGACCCATTTAATATTAAACTACAACTGTATTTTAATAACAATCAACCATCATCAATTTATTATTCACCACACCACACCACACCACAGGTAGCTGCCCGCCGCCGTTCACCACCACCCGCCATTGGCAGTAGGTGGTGGCAGCAAGTGGTGACGGGTGGTAGTGGCAAGTGTTGGGGGTGGCGATGGTAGTGGGTGATCGGCAGCGGGCGACGACGGCGGTGGGTGGCGGCAACGGGCGGCCGTAGGCAGCAATGGTGGTTTAACTTTCTCTTGTACACACACCATTATATGGTTATATGATTAATTGATACTTGATTGTCTTTTGGATTGCTTAACCATAGTGCTTTCTTGAAATAATTTGCTTAGTTGAAGTTGTTAGAATTGTGGGGCAATGAATTTATAAGTCATGGTTGAAATTGTGTGTTAAAAGTTGTAATATCAATTTAATGAGTTCACAAGTCATAACTACATTGCAAGAAAAAATGGTAGGGGTGGGAGTGGGGTAGGGTAGGGGTGAGGTGGGTGTGGTGTGGGAAATATTTGATATATTATTATATAAGTAATTATAAATAAATAATATTAAATTGGTTGCTCCGGGTTAAGATTTATTAGATCTAAATGCAATTAAATGAATCTCCATATTAATAGATCGGATCTAAATCCAATTAAATAAATCTACGGTTAATGTCATATCTTTAAAAGATCTAATCCGAACTACCCCATTAACATCCCTACCTCTAAGTAATTCTAGCATGCTAATCTTCTTTTCAATCTTCATTAATGGTGCTTAATTCCTCAACAAGTTAGTTATTTAGTGTATTTCTTATTTTTTTATTTTTTTATCTTAATTTAAATTTTAAAAAACATACTAATATATATCTTTTTTTCTTTTCTCATGTTATAAAATTTCCAATAGCCACACTTTACCCCTTTCATACGTACGTTTGTTGTTATTTATGTTTTACATATATCTAATTATTATTTTAATTCTAATTATCTAATTGGTTAGCAACTTAGCATGTGTCTTAATTTATTTAGAAGGTAAATATAACTTCTGTAGCCATTATTTAACGTTTTATAATATTATTCGAAATATTAGTGAACTACTTTACGTATTCAACATGTGAGTATTCAGGGGGTGTCTAAATTAAATTTATTTAGTTTGCTTATAAGCTTAAACTTGTTAGTTTATTAAATTTTAATAAATTATTAAGCTAAATTTACTTAATTAACCTTCGTGTTAGCTTATTAAGATCATAATAGGAGATTTTGAGCTTATTAATCTAAATTTACTTAATAAATCTTCTTTTTCCTTCTACATTATATAAATATAAACACATTTTCTTTTGTCATTTTTCCTAACTTTTTAACTAATAAGCTATAAGTTAGTACAAACACCAATACAACTAATAAGTTTAAAGCCAATCACCTTAAGCCTAAAATAATAAGTTAACCGAAACACCCCGACTTAAGAGACAATGTCACCAAAATTTATGTAACAACTCTAACTATGATTATAGTATAAACTTCAATTAGTTGGTTATTTCACGTAATATAAGTCACTTTGTTTCGTAAAAAGTAAAATTTGCACACACACATATATACTATAAAAAAGGGTAGCGACACGGTTTAGACTCGCTTCTTTCTGTCAGAGTGGTAATCAATGTCATTATGGAAAAGGTAACTCGTTCGGTTCATGTTGGTCACTTTTTTTAACAGCGAAGTTATGTTAGTGTGTTAGACCCGCAATGACATCAATATAGGGCAGTATGCGAGTCCTAAGCTACGCGCCATGAGTGAGTAAACCCTCCTACTTTGTTTCCAGAAACCCCCACAATGACGCTCGAACTCGAGACCTCACAATGGGATAAAACCCTCCATACCACTAAGACAAGTACTAGTTAGTTCATTTTGGTTACTTGATTCCTTTTTATTTGGGAGGTGATCCTTATTCAACAAGAATGGTCATACATAACAAATTTATGTATTATAAACTTGTACCATATGTATTAACTGTTTGTATCTTGTTGTTTATGGCTAAAAACTGTTGTGTACGGATCAACTCCCTTTTTATTTTAGGTGATGAATTGTGCACAGTAAAAAATGGTTATTAGACCATTATACCCTTAAATGTATATATGAGAATAATATAGTGGGTTGGTAAGGACATAAAAGCCCTAATTGTTCTATATGACAAAAGTTAATGTATACAAATCATCACCCTTTATTTTACCATCCTTATATGTTGGTTTTCTTTCACTTGCAGATTATTTTATTTATTTTAATCGATTTTTTTATTATTATTATATTTAAATAATTACTTTTATACGTTTTATTTTTTATAAATATTAATATATAATGTTTGATATAAATATGAATATGTATTTGTGAACGTCTCATTCGATATAAATTTTATTGCAATACAATATTTAATGAATAAATGTATTTTTAGAAATTGCACTACTAAAAAGAATAATTTTGTATGTTCAAATTATGACTTTTTTTTCTTATCATCTCATTTTTTATCTATATTTTTTATAAAATTTATCGTAGTATAGCATTTATCCAAACATTTGTTTTTTGAAATTGTTATATTAAGAAATATGTTTCGTTCGTAAAGATTATATTACATTAAAACTTATATCGATTTTTATAAATAAAATTATTGTTTTAATTAAATAACACAAAGTTATAAAATTCTTAACTTTTTCTCGTCGCAGTGTGAGGATCTTGGTAACTCGTTGGTTACTATATTTCAAGGAAATGATTTATTTTATATAATATAATTAAGTTTTAGTTTTGTTACAATTAGGTCATTTATACATTTAAGTCACTTAAAAATAGTAAACAAGTTTTAAAAAGTAAGTTGCAAAAGAATGTAAATTTCACAAGAATAAAATACTTTCAAAATTTAGTGACTATTTTCATATGACTTAAATATATGAGTGGCATAATAATAAAAAAAAACTAAAACTTAATTACTATTATATAAAATAAACTCTATTTCAAACACTACTTTGAATAAGCGAATATGGCGGGTTTAATGTTCAAATTTTCACCTGAAGAGCTTGAACCCCACAATAAGCGAACATGTATTCAAGCCATTTGGGGAGCTTGAAGCTTCTGTGCGATAGATTTCTATGAAAGGAGAGGGTAATACCCAAAAGCCCAGTCACCACATACAACCCAATCGCCACCCATAAAGCTCCCCAATTGAATGTAAATGGAGCCAAACCACACAGCAGATGCATCACCAGCACCACTCCCACCGTCGCAATGTCCCTAACATTCCATTTCCTACCCCTATACACCTCCCTCGGCCGTCTCACCACCACGTCCGACAAGAAAATTCGTCCTTGTCCACCGCTTTTCGCCACCTCGTTGACAATGAAACCTTCTCTTGTCGGTAAAACCCGCCGCTGGTCGGTGTAGAGGTTATTTGGATGGTAAGAGTGAAGTTTTTGGCATAATTTGGCAGTGAGAGGTGACGGTATGAACCCCATTGGTGGTTATGATCTATCTGGTTAGTTCTTTTAAGTTTTAACTCGATATATAAGAAGATTGTGAGTTTGTGACGGCTACAAAATCAAGCTTTTCCATATTGACAAAAGACGTAATTAATTAATGATAAAGCAGAATCCCACTTGGCCACGTGGTAATGGAGATAAGTTCGTCACATTGGTAATCCATCCGCCAATATAGTCGAAAGATACTAAATTTTTTATGCAAAACCAACTTTTTGCGTGAATGATTACAACATGTGAAAGTGAGTTTGATGCACACAAGATGTTTGTTAAAATGTCTAAGCGGGTGTCGTACTACGACTAAGCTAGTTGTACCTACCGGCCTCCAGTCTTTTCATTGCATTGCATTGCAAATCCAATCAACATAGTAAGAAGCTTCACGCTTTGGGTTTGATTGAATCTTTGGGAACTCAATTTTCGATTAAATTCTATAGGCGAATTAGAGTTATTAATTGAAATCGAATCATTAATGTTTTTATCATTTTACACATCGTAATTTTTCTCACCGCCATCACTCCTTTCACTTCCACTGTCCGCGTACACCAACCGGTGTGCTTTGGTTTTCTATCTATTTTATTAAAAATCTGAGTTTTTTATGTGAATTATCTTTTAGCATTTATTTATTAGTTTGTTCGGTATGTAAATTTCTTTTTTGGTTATATATCATTGTTCATTGATGAATAGTATAATCTTTCACTACCAAGCCCCGCCGATGTGAGCCCCACTGCCGCCCTATTATTCTCTCTTTGTTATGACTGTCGACAAGGTAATGGTTGTTTGTTTAATTATTCTCTAGCTAGTCGTGGTCACTTCGAGGAGCAACATTGAACAACAAGATTATCGGTTAAACTTCACCGGTGTTTATCATGAGATCTCCCTAGATGAACAAACCATAATACATATTTATTTTTGTACTTTTTTAATTATTCTTGTAATTTGTTTTCTTTGTTGTAAGTTTTTATATTATGATTATGTTTACTGAAAATGTCATGTTTATAGATTTCTGTATTGAAATATTTATATAGTTCTTTGTTGAATTCATAGATTAAGTAGAAAATACATTTTTTGTTTATTAATGAACATGATTATAATATTAAAAATACTGAAACGGATAAACAACTAAAAAAGGTAAGAAAGGATATAATCAATGGTGAACAAGCAGAAATTAATTAACCTAAAATAAAAATGATGTAAAAACTATGTTCAGTATTAAATATTATAAAATTGATATAAAAACTCATATACTTTTGGTTGTGTTCATTATTGTACATAGTAATGCCGCAAATCGTAATAGGTGTGTTTATCGTTGAACACCGTAAAATTGTTAATTTTTTATTTATTTTGTTTGAAAATTTTAGGAGAGGGAAAAATTTAAGAGAGAAAAATGTTTGATTTACCATTATATCCTTTTAAATTAAAAAAACATAATTAATCTAGATCATTAGATCAAATTCAATTAATTAAGTGGCTGAGAATATAAGATTGTTTCTCGTACTTTCATAAATAAAACCCTTTTCAGAAAGGGTAGATAATAATAATAATAATGTACACTATAATAAAAATGTCATTATTACAATTTAATATAATTATAATTAATTACAAAGGGTGAGGTTTCCCCGGCCCAAATGTTTGATGCGTCAGTTTGGAAGGCTTTGCAGAAATACAACGGGCGAGGGATTGAACCTCACTCTCTTACAGACAATCAAAACAATTTATTTATTTATTTATTTTATTTTATTTTTTTGAACAATTGATCGTGAGTTAGTCTTTAAGAATAGTCGGTTCAGATCCAAGTGATAAATTGAAAGTTTGGTGGATATGACTAGGGCCTTTCATTTAAGCGGCCTCCTTTATTTATTACTTATAATTAGCCATTTGAGTTGGCCAATGTTGATTTTGTTTCCCTCGTGCGTATTAATACTTCTTATTCTTATTAAATTAAAGAATACAAAAATAAGTGTATGTTTATCTCACTTTACCACCAATTAATACTAACGGTAGATCCAATGTTCAAACCACGTAATATATAAAACATCTCTACCAAAGTAAGAAGATGGCCATTCAATTACAACAAACACATTTATACCTATATTAAAACCCACAAATTCAAACACTAACACCTAGCTACATCATATATATATATATATATACTATGCTTAAACGTAGATCCTAAATATCAAATCTGGACCAATGATTTTTTAAATCAACGGACAATATCTAATAATGATATTATTGTAATTAATTAAATAATTATAAGATATAATTATAGAATGAAGGGTATTATGGGAATCCGTCAACCCATAAATCACGCCCCTTCCTTCTTTTCCTCTAAGTCTCGTCAAACCGAAAATGATAACCTTTACAGCCGAAAATGATAACATTTTTCCATGTGAAAATGATAACATTTTCCAGTTGAAAATAATAATTTTTTCAGATAAAAATGAAAACAATATACAACATTCAAAATGATAATATTATCCGGTTGAAAATAATAAAAATAGACTCCTTCCAGCAAAAAATGATATAAATACACATGTTCTAGATGAAAATGATAACAATTTCTAGTTGAAAAATGATAATATTTTCTAAATGAGAATGATAACAATTTACAGTTAAAAATGATAACATTTTTCACATGAAAATGATAACAGTATACAACATTAAAAATGATAACATTATTCAGATGAAAATGATAAAAATGTTATCATTTTCAGCCGAAAATGATATAAATACACTTCTTTCAGTCGAAATTGGTATAAATACACATGGTTACAGCTAGGGATGACAATTGTCACCCGATCCAATGATCATCCACCCGATCCGATCCATCTGTGATGGATATGGACGAAGTTAAATCGGCGAATTTTGGATATGGATGTTTATTGGATCGGATATGGATAACGATTTTTCATCCATGGATGAATCCATTAATTAACCCGAATTATGTTTGATATAGTTATAATTTTATATAATTAAGTATAATTTCATATATGTATTTTAATTTTAAAACTTATATACAAATATATGTAACGCCCCAAATTCCAAAATTTGAAATATTAAGATCAAACACATATAAGTGTTCACATCTGATAGTTTGACATAAAAGCGGAAGCAATACTTGTTTAAAATCCTGATGTATCAATAGATACGCACATAAATACTGTCACAAGTTTTGTATTAAAAACTTGATGTTTACAAACCAGGCGTTAAGTGTTTTCAAAGAGTTTATCAAATGGTAGTCAAACCGAAGCTTTGCCCTTGCCTTTGTTAAAACCTGCAAAACATTTTAAAAATAGTATCTGATAAGCTACGAGAGCTTAGTGAGTAAACCGGACTAAACATCATATAAACCCACGTATAAAATCATATGAAGATAATACACGTATGTCTGGCAAACAATGCTAGCCTCTGGTTCTAGACCCAGGACAGCAACATAGGTCACAGTACTGTATCACATTTGAGCCTTACTGAACATAGCAGTAAGCACCCCACCTCTGAGACCTACTGCACAAAGCAGTAAGCTTATACACACATATGAATAACATTACATGTCAGTAATCTGATATAATAGCATACATGCTGCAGATATGAAGTGAAGTGTAGAAGACTCACCTTCTGACTGTAATATGCACTGCTCCACAGATCAATGATACAGGTAATATGTCAATCACCTCCTATATAAACAATACATAAAATCACATAAGGATATTCTGATCTGAAATAGGGCCTACACGGGCCGTGTATCCCTATACGGGCCGTGTCCCTTATATGCTACACGACCTAAGCTGGCAACATGGCAAGTGTGGTCTAATCACCCTACACGGGCCGTGTACCACTCATGCTACACGACCATGTAACCCTACATGGCCCTGTGACCGCCTTTACTACTACACGGCCGTGTACCGCTACACGGGTCGTGTACACTACAGACCAGCAGACTGTTCTTATCAAGAACTGTCGGATTTCACCAAAAATCCGTTAGTTTCATCATAAAATCGACTAGAGGTGTTTTCCTACACCTCATACAACTGATATACATAATCTAAACCATATAGAACTGTAACACCCAAGTTTCGGAAATTTCTGTGATTAGTAACATTTTGACTTAACGCGTTTTGGTATTGCCTAATTGAGATTAGGAGGTGTTTAGAAACTTGGGGGACTTGTGTTGTAATTTCTGGAACTAGGAAAGTTCAGGGGCCATTTGTGCCATTTTCCAAAGATATGTATATATAATGGCAGATTTGACTTTGAGGAGTCAAACCTACCATTTCTTCACTTCTGTTTCACGAGAGAGAGATAGAGCAGAGCTTTTCCTTGGGTTTTTTAGCAAGAACAGCAGATAGCAAGTGTTTTTCATCTGTTTCTAGTAAACACAAGTTGAGGTAAGATCTCTTGGCTACTTGTTTTTGGTGTTCTAGTAGGTTTTAAGCTTTGATTCATGGTGAATCATGCTTCTAGCTTGTATTTAATGTTATGGTCGGTTTACTTGTTGTTTGGGGTGTAGGAAAACACCCCAGTAGTGTTCTTACGAATTGTTAGTATGAGTTTTTGAGGTTTGAATCGGTTTCACAGCAGACAGTCGGCGAACTGGAGCTGTAAGTAGAAAGGCACGGGCGTGCCTTTGAGGGGTACGGCCGTACCTCATGGCCGTGACCACCTCTGTTCTTAAGGTCTGGGCGTACCTGAGTAGGGTACGGGCGTGCCTGGGTCCGGTCCAGGGTGTACATGACCCGGTACGCTCATGCTTGTTAGGGCCTGCTTTTGGGCCTTGGGCCTGGGGGCACGGGCGTAGCCTACGGGGGTACGGGCGTGCCCTGCCCCTGGTCAGTTTGTTTAAGTGCTGATTCGAGAGTATCTTGATACTATAATTATATATGATTGTAGGGATTACTATCTGAAGTATTCTGAGTTTGCGTGATATATCTCTGTGTGATATTTATTGCTGAGGTGAGTTTTCTAAACTCTGATTCATATCTGTGATATGTGTGTGGTACATTGTAATGTGATATATTATTGATCAGAGGATCACCAGAGAGAGAGCTGTAGCACACTGCTTTGTGCAGTAGTTGCTACAGGCAACATTTTAGCCTTCTTGGCGGATGCTAAGATGGTGCAGTATTATGTCCATAAGAACTGTTACAGCATTCGTATATGTGTATGCGCATGCTTATATGATTTACAGTTTAGTTTTCTCACTAAGTCTTGTGGCTTATCAGATACTGCTTACTGTTGTTTTGCAGGGCGTGATTCCTCCAAGGGCAAGGCCCCAGTTTGACAGAGGTTGTGATATGAGAGGAAATTTGTATTTTAAAACTAACGCCCGGTTGTATTTTGTGAAACAAATCTTTTGTTGTAAATATTCGGTACCACTTTTGTAACTGAGCCAAAGGGTTTAGTGTAAATCGTAGCTTCCGCTTTTGTGTAAACTCTTTTTATTCTAAATACTTCTATTTTAGAGTTTTACTTTACTTTAGAATTTAGGGCGTTACAAGAACAATCCTAACATGATTCCACCATTGAATCATGTGATTTAACTTACAAAACATCAAAAATAAGGTTTAGATCCTTACCTCAAGTTGGATTCTTGCTATAATCTGGCTATAGGCACTTGATATTCTGAGTTGCTCACTGAAATGGAGAGGTTATGAGTTGTATGTATGTGGTCAAGAGTTTGCAGGAGAAGAAAACATGAACTTTGACTCCTAAGTCAAAGTTGGTGGTTTATATATATTTAAGTTTCAACAATTGGCACAACAGCCCCTGCACTTAATCAAGTTGTAATTTGACGATTTTAGCCCCTCTAGTTTAAAACCACATCTAAACACATATATCCATTTATAACTCGTACATCACTTTATACACTTTTTTGCATAAACTTAATAATAAAATTCTGGGTGTTACAACTCTTCCCCACTTGAAACGATTTCGTCCTCGAAATCAACTGCCGAAGAGTTCTGAATAAATATCATCATTTTCTGTTCAAGCCCTCGTACATATTCTGACCCCTTTCTATACTTTTACCGGTCCTTGACCCATTTGCTCAATTTATTACATATTCAACTGCTAAATACCTTCCAAGATATAACACACAAAAGGTGTTATGAATATATGACAATTCTTCTGATAACTCTGATATATAAACAACCTTTCCCCACATATACAATAATTCTGAATTACTGATTAAATTCCAGGCTTAGATTTCTCTCTTTTTCTGAATCTGACCACATTTTTCCATAGTGCTACTGCCAATGATACATACTTCCCCCCTAAAACTGATGTGGTAATTTCTGTTTATCTGTATAATCCTTCTGTCTATTCTGGGCGTCAAACAATCTATTACATACCTTCTGAATCTGTCCTGTCTTTCGCTGTATCATTTCTGTACTACCCCACGCTTTCTGACCCACGTCACCGAATACACTGAAGTTTGGTAGTAATATCATACAATTTCATACGTTGGCATCTTGGTGCTGAACGGGTATCTGTTGTAATACGAAACTCTGTCATAAAACATGCTTTCCATCATCTGTATATTTCTTTCATTCTGATTGTACTGAAATGAAGCTTAATCCTTAACTTTATATGAAATATGTTCTGAATTCTGGAAATAAAATTGGCATCCCTGTCTGAATCAGTAAAGACTGATGTACTACCACCAGATACAATTTCTTTCACACACACCTCTGTTAACTGTTCTGATTAATAAATTTCTCTAATGGAAACAAGCTATACACCTTTAATGATATTCCTCCACTTGTCTGACCATATCTAGTTTCACCTCCCGCTATCAATAATCTATTCTTAGATATTCATACCCTTATTAACTTCTGGATACACCACCATTATAAACTTATAAACTTCATATGGATGTGTCTGATACACATCCCCGTAACCTGATGCTCATATACGATCATATCCAATTAATATGTCATGACTGTTTTTAAACGGATTAACTACTTGTCCTCTTTTATCCATTCTTTAAGATACTTTTCACCTTTGATCACTTTTCACCGCACTGTTCTTATCACCTCTGAGTAAGAGTGTCGTATCTGTCATTTAGATAATTAATTCATACAAATATTATTTCTGATTTCCGGTACAAACTGTCGGCTATATCATTAACCTTACCCTGAATAATATAATATTCTACTCACAATCCTTCACTGATTCTGACCAGTGTTTCTGTCGCCTTTAAAGGTCTTTATCATTCAACTATTATTTCCAACTTTTATAATTTCGTGTAAACCACACTTCACATATAAACACATAATCTCATCATATCATATTGAATGCTACCGTAGTGCACCAGCGGTAGTCTTACACCACCTATGAATGCTATTGCGGCGCACCAACAATAGTCTTACATCCACATATCCACTCACTATCGAGGTATAATCCTCACGTATCATATAAATAACATACCACATATACTACTATCAGGTGCGAGTCTGTGTATTCTTTATCATACGATTTTAACTGTCTAGAAGTTGAAATAATAATTCTGCCCCTCTGCATTCATCCAGACCATTGTACCAAACATCACACAATGCTATCATCTCTTCATTCAATTCAAGTAATGCAAACTGTTGCTTCACATAATTTCTGCAAATAATCCCATAAAATTGTTGATTACTGTCGGGTTCTTTGGCGGCTCCCAATTCATCACCTTTTCTATTTTTCAGAATTCATCTCAATCCCATTTCTACTAATAAATTGTCTAAAGAGTTGCATTCCTTATATCTTGAAATTCACATTGAAAACTTAACATATAACTATTTTCTGCTTTGTGTCACTAAGGCTTTTCAAACATGATTCTCATGATCTGCTAAACCTCTGAAATAATTATGAATATCATTTATGAACACAATTACTGACTTACTTAACATTGGCCTATACACCCTATTCATTTAATACATAATCACTGCTGGTGCGTTAGCAAGGCCAAAAGGTATTATAACCACTTCAAAATATCTAAACGTTTTCTGAACACAGTTTAAGTTTCAACAATTGGCACAACAGCCCCTGCACTTAATCAAGTTGTAATCTGACGGTTTTAGCCCCTCTAGTTTAAAACCACATCTAAACACATATATCCATTTATAACTCGTACATCACTTTATACACTTTTTCGCATAAACTTAATATAAAAATTCTGGGTGTTACAATATACTAATAAACATTTATTTAACTATGTAGGTTAAATTCACACTCTCTTCTATAATATTTGTGTATAGTTGTATCGATTATATATATTTAAGTATCAAAGTGAAAAAAACTATGATTCCTATATTTTTTTGGAAGAAAATATGTATTTATATCAATAAAGATCATAAATTATACATAAAAATATGGTATTTTCTTTAGGGCAAAAGTTCTTTTGACATCCAATGGATATCCATTTACCGGTTTAATCCGATGGATACGGATACGGAAGGACGGAATTATTTTAAATGGATATGGATGATGAAAATTTAAATGGATATGGATGTGGCGTCGCCCGATCCATATCCGATCCATTGCCATCCCTAGTTACAGCCAAAAATGATAAAAATTCACATTATTCAAAATGATAATATTTTGGTATCATTTTCATATGGTTTGCATTTTCAAAATGAAATTTTTAGAAATACGGAAAGAGTAGTCTTGTTTGAAAGATGATTAAAAAATAAGTAGATTGGTATAATTTTTTTGCTCTGTAATATCCATTTCAAAATATGTACAATTATATTTGATATGTGTAAAGCCACTGTCATTGTCCCTATTATTAATTAATAGAAGGATTGTGATTATGGGGCATGCTTTGTTATAATGAGTATATATATGTATATATATTATATATATATATATATGAAATGAGCTTAGTGGACTAACCTCACATTTAGAACTTGTGATAGGCTCAAGTGAACCTAAACTATTGTGATGTTGGTGGGCTTGACCCAAAAGAGGAGACATATATATATATATATATATATATATTATAGTAGGGTACCCTGTGTGTATCATCGTGAAGAGGAAGAAGAAGAATTAGGTATAGTTATTTCTGATAGATTAATCTTTGTTGAATTTTCAGTTATAAAGGAATTAGGGAGTTTGAAGAGGGTTTTCTTACCTTTGTTTTTGTTGAGTCGACCAAGAACAAGAAACACACATCAAGAGCTTTATTGTGGTTTCTAAAATATATGGGTGGTGTTTGTAAAATTAAATGATCTAAGACCGAACAAGAATGCTTTTATAAACATCTTACAAGCAAACATGTAAGTTGAAATCAAATTTTGGAAGCTCTGTTTCTGCTTTTGCGATGAACACTCAAACCGAGATCATAAAGTGGGTTTAGACCCACTAAATCTTGATGATGATCAGATTAAACCAAAAAGGAATTGTCTATACAGGTGTTAAGGGGTCTTTAGAAACTGAAATTATTAGATTTGATTGTGTTTTGAGAAAATTCTAGAATCAAAGTGTCGACAGTGTTGTGTGCCCTTGGTCCAACCAAGATGACCAAGTGATAGGTTCAACTTAAAACATGTGCGACTTAGTCTGTATGTTGTGCAACCTAGACCTTGGTCCGACTTGATGAGTTGTTCGACCAAAGAGCTGATCCGACTTGTGTGAGAAGCCCTTGTGTCCGACTTGTGTTTGGAGTATACTTGTCTGAATTAGCCCGCGTGCGACTTAGTGGCATGTCTGACTTGGCCTGTGTGCGACTTAGTGCAGGTCTGACTTGGCCTGTGTGCGACTTAGCACTAGTCCGACCTGAGGGTGTTCGTGTGATTTAGCACTGGTCCGACCTAGAGACTTTTACTTGGTATTGATTCAGTAAATGTGTTGTAGGTTCTCGCTGTCGGATTCGTTAACTGTGCAACTCTGTGAATTATTGTTGTTGTGTCGTGGATCAGGTGAGTTTCACTAACTCTTATATTTTTTGTGATACGTGATCTATGTGATACTATGATGATGTTTCACCTGTGTGGTGTATATGATGTGATACCTGCGTGGTGTCGTGAGCATCTGGGCTCGTTTGGCAGATGGCCACCCCGCCTATGTGGCATATATGATGTGATACCTGTGTGGTGTCGTGAGCAGCTGGGCTCATTTGGCAGATGGCCACTTCGCCTGTGTGGTATACTTGATGTGATGTACATTATATGTAGATGTGTGTTTAATGTTTATTCCTTTTAGGACCGTCGCGAGTTGACAAAGGGAAGACTCCCGCCTGACAGCTGCTTCCACATTTTGTTTTCTATAAACTCTTATTATGAATGGTACTTTTAAACAAATATTGTAACGATGTAAGTCACGTGTGTTAGGCCGGCTGTTGATGATTGATGTAATTGAATATATCATTATCGGTTTTGTACCCTATGAATTTATGAAAAAAAATTGGGTCGTTACATGCTCAAAATTGAAATAGTTATGACCATTTAGAGATTTAAGGGGTAAAAAAAAGAAAGAAAGTTTGAGGAGTTTCTTATGGGGTGTGTGAGTTACAAATTTTCATTTTCTATTCCTATTTTGCCCTTTTAAATAAATGACTGAGATTTGGTCTTTAAGATCTATGTTTAAGTGTGAGACTATATGAAACCTTACCATATATATATATATATATATATATATATATATATCCTAGACCATATGATATATTATTGAAGACAACGTCTTGATCAAGAAGCATATTTTTTTGGGTAACCTACTAATCGGTCTCATGGCCAACATATTGACGGTAAATCACGTAACTTAAAGCTAAAATACACATGTCAGGTTTAATTCCTAAACCCAGAACTATAGATTCCATGTCCGCCAATTTTAAAGTCAAGATTTAAATGCATCTATATTTTGAAATTACATTACACTGCAAGTTAGAAAGCAGGCCGTAGGACCTCAAGAAAGATACCTTCAATTCCATAAACCTCAGTGTTGTAAGGTTAAGGTGTATTCAAACTAAAGAGAAAATAAGCCTGAAAACGTGTCATTGCTAGCTCAGTTATCACTCTAAATTATGATGTTCAAACAGTTACCAAATCACAAAGCCTAAGGATAAGGAAGGTCTTGATGTAGGTGACCTGTGAATCCAAAATCATGCGCTTCTGAATAAATAGATTTAGAAGTTTGGCAATGGCAGGTCCGACTTATGGAACACGGTAATTTCAAGTAAATATGGAAACAAACTTTTACCTTTTAATCAATGCACAAGGAATGGCCTAAAGGTTTCTGGAGTCTGGGGAAGAATTACGCATGCTGGACTTACGGATAGAAAACTTGAAGAAATTCGGAATTATGGGTTTGTTTTAAAAATCGGTAGAGGGGATAAGGTAGATTTTTGGAATGATATCTGGATTGGTGATAAATTGTTGTAGATAAGGTTCATAGAATCTTTGCTCTGGAAATCAAAAAAGAAGGGTATGTGATCAATTTTGGTTTCTGAAATAAAGAAACTTGCTAGTGGAATATACAACTAAGAAGGAAAACTTTTGATCAGGAGATTGCCATCCATAATGAATTCATGGGTCTTATTGAGGCCAATAAGTTACATAAAGACAAGAATAACTAAATTATGTGGAAACATGACTGTAACTCTGTTTATACAGTTAAGAGTTTTGTGAATGAAGTTTGGAAGGAGGACCCTAAAATCCTAGCAGCCAATGTTTGGAACTTTTAGGCTCCTTCTAAGGTTAAAATCTTTACTTGGGTTTTGTAGCCCTATAGAGGCAGAGTTGGAAGCCATTTACTTTGGACTTCTATTCATCAAAAGCAACAAGTCTTTGACTGACATACCTTTAAACGTGTAATCTGATTCCATATTTTTTATTGTTATAATATGGGGAAGGTGTGTGGAACCTTAGTCAAATAATGAACCGGTAAGGAGAATCAATACCTTACATAAAACAATGGACAAGCCGGAGGTTTTATACATAATAAAGGAAAACAATCATGAAACAGACAAGTTGGCAAAGCAGGGACTTAAGAGGCATTATCCTTTGATGTGTTAGGTTTAATGCAGGCATAATCACCTTGGGACTGTTAGTTCTGCACATGTTGTTTTATTGTCTTCATTTTATGGGTAACAAATGTCTGTTTTGGGTTAACTTTGGTTGACTGTGGGTATCATGCACTAACTAACTGCAAGGAACAAATTGACCACCATGTTAGATCGCATGTGTGAAAGGCTTTTGACATCGTTTGACCCATGTAGGTATTGGTTCAAACCGTGTCCATTAGGATTTTGGGTTTTGGTTCAAAACTTAACCATGTGTGTTAAAGGTTGCCATCATTGCTTCAGTTTTGGTTCATGTAACACCCAAGGTTTAAAAGTTTCCTAAATTAATAATCAAACAAGTGATATGTTTTGGTGGGTTGTCTATTTGAGATTATGAGGTGTTTAGAAACTTGAGGGGTTAAAGTTGTCAAAATAAAAGATAAAAGGTTGAGGGACCATTTGCGTAATTAGACCATAGTTTATATATATATATATATATATATATATGTTTGTTTGACCAAGTGTTAGTCAAACCAACCAAACACAACTTTCATACATACGTACACATGAGAGCTGCCAATTCTTCGTCCATTTTCTGATCAAGAACACTAGGATTCAAGTACCCAAATCTGTTCGTAGCAACCCTACAATCAAAGGTATGAATTGTTTAGCCATTTTCTTGAGTTTTAATGGGTTTAAAGGATTCAAGGATTTAGCATGTTTCCTGTTGTTATTTGTTAATTAGTAGATGTTTGGGGTGTAGGAAAACACCCCTATAACGTTAGAATTAATTAAAGTTGAGTGTTTTTTAGTTTTGGTCGGAGAAACAACAAGACAGACAGCAAAATGTTGCTAAAACCAGAAAGGCATGGGCGTGCCTATGGGGGATTGGGGGTACGGTCGTGCCTAAGACACCGTGACCGCATCTGTTCATGAGGTCCGGGCGTGCCAGGGAACGGGCGTACCTATGTAAGGTACGGGTGTGTTCGGCCTAATACGCCCATGTTTAGAAAGGCTATGTCTGGGCCTGGATTGTGGGGCACAAACGTGCCTCTAGGAAGCATGGGCGTGTTTCAGCCTTGTGCAGTTTATTATTTGCCAGAATTAATTATGTTACCATTATTGTATAACACTTGTAGGACTTACTCTTTGACGTGTATACAGAATTATATTTGGCATACCACTGTGTGATACTAATTGTTAAGGTGAGTTTACTAAACTCTGATTCACATGTGTAATATGTGTGATGCATTGCAATGTGTATTATTGATCTGATGATCAACGTGAGGGTAGCATGCTGCTTCATCTAAGATGGTGCAGTACTGTATCCATAAGACCATTGTGACATCAGTATATGATTATGTGTATTCTTATATGATTTACAGTTTAGCTTTCTCACTAAACTCTTGTAGTTTATCAGATACCGTTGGTTGCTTTTGCAAGGAGTGATAGCACTAAGGGCAAGGCCCCAGTTTAACCGTGGATTTTCTGAACATCTTTGTATTACTAACGCTCTTTTGAAACTAAAATAATTTTGTTGTAAATATGTGAATACCACTTTTGTACGAACCTGAGGGTTCAAACACATGTTTCTGCTTCCGCTGGCCTGTTAAATATCTGTTTTGGTCCAAATGACTTTAAATTTAGTTTTTACTCATATTTTGAACATTGGGGCGTTACAGTTCAAACCCTAACCATGGTTACCGCCTCCGTTTTGTTTCGATTCTTACCCATCATCTTCCCCTTCAATCAGATTCCAACCATCGAGTTTCGCAGGTGTTGGATCTTACGTTTAAGGATTTGATTGTGTTTCAACTTTATGGTTAAGGTGTTTTTTTATTCCTTGTTGTTTATAATTCTCTAGTGGACAGAGGCGGTGTCGGTGGTGGTGTTCGGAGATGGTGTTGGTGGTGATAGCCGGACTCCGAAGATGGTGGTGGTGGCTTAAGGTTGTAAATTAAGGTTACAAATTATCTAAATAGTGTAATAAAATAATTATTTAAACTTTAAATCCCTTATAAAAAGAACTAAAATTAAAGTAAATGAAAAATGAAAGAAATAAGGGCAATTTTGATTTTTTATTTTGCCCAAAAACCAAAAGCGTAAGAAATTCAGGTCAGAAGAGACTAGATTCATAAAAATTACGTTATAGAGACCAAATCTATAATTTTAACCAAAACACAGATATAAACAATGTAATTAATTTTAATAATAATAACAATAAGAGAGATGATATTATCACGGCGAAAATTCTTACTTCCACTTGATTCCTATTTAATTAGACTCTTTTGCCCCCTCATTATTATTTTTGCATCTTTTCATTGACTTCTATTTAAATGTGATTTTTGCATACCTTTTTTTATATATTTCTTAAAAATAATTATCCAAATATATTAGGATTAACTAGGTTAGAGACTCGTGTATAACACGGATAAATTTTAAAAAACTTACAAATAGTAAACAACTTTAAAAGGATTTGGAATAATTACAATAAGTAAATAAATTAGAAAAGCATATATAATTCATAATTTTATTAAAAGTTTTTTTGTATAAAATAAAGGTCTTGTTAATAACTTGATCATACTTTTTAAATATTCTAAAATTTAATATCTTTAACTTTGTTATAGGCAAAGCAACATATAATTCTTTATATATAAAATTAAAAGTCTTTTAATATCATATATACATTTTAGAATTTAAACGTTCAGATATTCTTCCAATATTGGAAAGAAAAATTTTAAAATACTTATTTATGAAAGACAACTTTAAATATTATATATCATAAATATTCGAACTATTATTTGAGCTGTTCTTAGATATTTCATTTTTATTTTAATCATTTATAATAATAAAAATATTGTCAATTTGAGTATTATTCTCTTCTTCTACACCTTATAGTTCTTCGATCATGATGGTTTTTCAGTTTCTCCTTACGTAAAAAGTTGATTCACTCTTTAAATTCCACACCTCACGATTGTTGATAACGTCCTAACATACGAAATCTAAACAACATATCGTGAGGAAAACAAAATAATAGACTAAATAAAAATAAAAAGTAATATGATAAAACTAATTGTTGCCTAAACATCTACGTCCACACTCTTAAAAAGATTACTAAGGTATTGTTTGTTATCGAACACGTAATTGTCTTATGTTTTATTTGTATGTTTTCAGAAGAAAATGTGGTTTAGAAGGTCTTAAGTCTTAGAAGGTCTACGAAAAAAAATGTAGTTTTTAGATTTTCAAAATAAGGAAAAATAACACAGAATAATGCTTATGTTTGCGAAAAAACAAACAGCCTTATTAGAAACGTCTGTGGACGCGCAGACGTTTTTTTAAAAAAACAAACAAGCTTATCAGAAACATATGCGCGCCAAGGATTATGGGTTTTGAAATAGGTTGTTTTATTTTTAACGGATTAGGTTGGTCGTGTAAATCGGTCTATTTTGAAGATGGGGTTTTTTAAGCCAACGGTGGCCGGAGATAGTCGATTGTGAAACATTCAAGAACTTTTTAATAGCTACATTGTTAAAAAAAAATAAGTCACGTATCGGTATCTTAAGATGAGATTCTTGAACGGGAAAATGAAAAAAAGATGCTCTAGAAACTGACCACGTGGCCTGATAGTCACTTATTTATTTATTATATAAGAAATATACGTAACTCTCTTTTTTTACAAGTTTTTCTCTTTTAAAATTCATATACCTTATTTTAAAAAGAAAAAGTTATCTACGAGGTGAATTTTGTTAGCATATATAATAGTACCTAATTTCTTTTTGTTCTTTTTTTATTGGTTAGCATAATACCAAAGCTTATGAACTACATCTTTTCTATCACAATTCATCTCTTCCGCATGATCTTAACTTTTTGAGTTATGAAAATAACAACTTAGATACTTGTGTGATGCATAAGTTAGTTTTAAAAATGACATATATTAAATATTAATAAAAAATTTAAATAATTATAAAATATTTTAAGATGATAACATTAAGTAGTTAAATATGATATTTTAAAATGTTATACAAAGTAAATATAATATTTGTAAATTAGAATGAACAAATATAATATTTTAATATTTAGAAGAGCATATATATAATTTATTTAATAATTTTGATACAACTTTGACTAAGAAAAATCAGAATTAGAATTTCAATTTTTATTAAATGGATAGCCAAGATTAAATATTTAAATTTATTTTATTAAATTAAATATTAGAATCATCTAATAAAATCAAAACATATTATTCTTTTATATATTAAAACAAAATGCTTTCATGATTTACTTGGTTTTATAGTGACTAATTGAGCAATCTAACCCTCTAGTTAATTTTATCCAACAAGCCAGGTCTTCAAAAGTTTCTTCAAAGTGTAGCTAGTTGCACATACAAGTGGGTCGTGACTTCAATGTCGTTGGTATTATGCTAGCAATAAAAATATAGTGAAAGAACAAAAATGTTAGGTATTAATGTATTATGCAAGCAAAATTGACCTCGTGGACAAAAAATAAAAAGAATGGTTTACGAATTTTAAAAGAAAATAAAAAACTTGTGTGAAAATACGAGAGAGTTGGCGTACTAATCCCTAATATATTTGAATAACTTTAAAGAAATATAAAAATTGAACCAATACAAATCATATGTTTAAACATAGATTTTAAAGGCTAAATCATAAATCAAACATTTCCTCTTTTTTTTAGACAAAAATGATAACTTTTTCAGGCGAAAATGATAACATTTTTCAGTTGAAAATAATAACAATATACAACATTCAAAATAATAACATTATCCAGATTAAAATGATAAAATAGACTCCTTATAGCCGAAAATGATAACAATTTCTAGTTGAAAATGATAACATACAACATTAAAAATGGTAACATTATCCAGATAAAAATGATAAAAATTGACTAATTTTCAGCCAAAAATTATATAAATACAAATGTTTTTAGCCGAAAATGATATAAATGCACATTGTTACAGCCGAAAATGATATAAATGCACATTGTTACAGCCGAAAATAATAAATACACTCTTTGCAGCCGAAAATGATATAAATACACATGGTTACAGCCGAAAATGAGAAAAATTCATATGATACAAAATTATAACATTTTGATATTATTTTCATATGGTTTGCATTTTCAAAATAAACTTTTCAGAAATATGAGAAAAGTGGTCTTGTTTGAAAGACGATTAAAAAATGAATGGATTTGTATCATTTCTTTGCTTAAATTCTCAAATTAAAATAGTTATGACCATTTAAAGATTTAATAAGTAAAAAAATAATAAAAAGAAAGATTTGAGTTTCTTGAGAGAGGCGCATAAGATGACATTTTTTATTTCCACTTTCTATTTTACGATAACTGAGATTTGACATTTGTGATATATGTTTAAGAGTAGGATTATATGAAACCTTACCCTACCATATATATATATATATATATGAAAGATTGGTTCTCGCGATTCTCGCAATAAAAACGGTTCTCAAATGAACCCTCCCATATATAGTGAAAAGTTTATTTGAGAACCGTTATTATTGTGAGAACCGCGAGAACCAATCTTAGCCATCCAATTCCCCCTCCTTCAATTAGATTGCCCACCCATGAATTCCTTACATGCACCTTGCCACACTCAATCCCCCCACGCTCTTCATCATGAATTCCATTATCTAAAATGAACGGCTAAAATTGGTTCTCGCAATAAAAACGGTTCTCAAATGAACCCTCCCATATATAGTGAAAAGTTCATTTGAGAACCGTTTTTATTGCGAGAACCGCGAGAACCAATCTTAGCCATCCAATTCCCCCTCCTTCAATTAGATTGTCCACCCATGAATTCCTTACATGCACCTTGCCACACTCAATCCCCCACGCTCTTCATCCATGAATTCCATTATCCAAAATGAACGGCTAAGATTGGTTCTCGCAATAAAAACGGTTCTTAAATGAACCCTCCCATATATAGTGAAAAGTTCATTTGAGAACCGTTTTTATTGCGAGAACCGCGAGAACCAATCTTAGCCATCCAATTCCCCTCCTTCAATTAGATTGCCCACCCATGAATTCCTTACATGCACCTTGCCACACTCAATCCCCCCACGCTCTTCATCCATGAATTCCATTATCCGAAATGAACGGCTAAGATTGGTTCTCGCAATAAAATGGTTTTCAAATGAACCCTCCCATATATATATATATATATATATATATATATATATATATATATATATAAGGGACAGTTCAAACAAGAACTGCGAGAACTAGTTATAGCCGTTGATCAAAAAGATGGATGGTCAAGATTAAAGAGTTGTTAATGGATAACCTTAAACTAATCAAACTTATCCTTAATTAATTAAGGGTAATTTGGTCATTTTCACATTACCCTCACTTTTTTCAAACTAATATATCTCTCAAATGGAAAGGTGTTAAATTATAAAATATGCTATTTAATTTGAGACCAATCTAGCTATATTTTTTTGAATTTTTTTTAACATTTGCTGGGTTTTTTTTTAGTACAGTCGACATTGGCACATGTGCAAGTTTGCATATGTGCAAATATATGCACTTGTGCAAATGCACAGATTCAATTAGTTTTTTCAGCACCGATGTAGATATGCACATGTGCAAATTTTGCACAAGTGCATATATCGAGAGCTGTGTAAAAAAAACCCAGCAAACGTGAATTTTTTTTCGAAAAAATATAGCAAGATCGGTCTCAAATTAAAGAGCACAATTTTCTCGTTAATTTGGTTTAATTTTCATAATTTAATACATTTCCATTTGAGAGATATATTAATTTTAGAAAATCGGGGGTAATGTAAAAATGTCCATACTACCCTTTCTCATTTAAAATAAATAAAAAAACAGAAAATTAAATGATTGACCAGAAATGGTTCTCGCAATTCTCGTTTGAACCGCTCCACATATATATATATATAAAGAAAAATGGTAACCACAACCATAAGGGGTGTGGATAAAAGTTTAAAAAATATGGTTTTAATTTTTAAAAATGATAACCGTATCTTATGTATGAAAAGTTGAAATCGAAATAAAAGATTATTATGGTGGATTTGTTTACAAACATAGAAAGTTGATTATGAAACATGAGGTCATGAGATAATTATCATTTTTAAAAATAAATATTATGTTTTTTACTCTTATTCACGATCTTAAAGAATGTGGATATCGTTATCCATAAATAAATAAAAGAATTGGGGGATGGTTTTCCACACATAGAAGATAACGAGGGAAATCCGCGCTACGTTGCGGGTTTGTACTCTCCTTTTATTTAGTATGTATACTTTTATTTATTCTTTTTAACGGCAAATACACACATCTAATCTACACCTATATCAATGATGGGCTTAACCCTCAACCTCATAGAGAAAGGAACACTTTAATACTTTTTGATATCGCTAGAAAAAAAACCTTTAATAAACATTTTTTTATTTTTTTCTATTACATTTAAATATAGCAATTGAGGTTTCCAGTTTATATGTAACTTGATTTAGTGAGTATATGTTATTAAATATTGTATATGTTTTGTTTTACTAACATTTTTTTTACTCACACAAACTTGTATATTTTTAAACCTGTATAAAAGTAAACAATAGAATTATTTTGAACTTATATAACTAACCATTCATTAAAATGTGGAATGTCAAGAAAACATTACTTATGTAAATCTTTAAGTATAACTATTTTAAATCGGGACACTGATATGTAAATTTTAATTAAACCGATAATGTATAGTCATATCTTTTAGCAACACGTGAACGACTTTTAAAAGTTGTCATACATATATATATATATATATATATATATTCCTAAAATGTGATGTTAAAGAGTTGTGTTCAATAATGTACATGTAAAAAACATAGTCCTAAAATTTTAATATTCAATCATAGGTGATTGAGTATAGAATCACATGTGATTTGTAAAAGCATCACATGTGAATTACGAAAATGCCACTCAGTCCAAATTTTTAAAATGCAATCTGGACCATTAATGTCACTGATCCAAAGCCTAAAATTAGTTTCTTAAAACTATGAATTAAGTATGGACTATATTGAAGATTCTTCATATGTTAAAATTTTCTTAATTAATTTGTTATAATAAAGAATTATATATCTTATAAATTATTAAAAAAGTCTAAATAAAAAAACAGAAAGAGCATTGTTATATGTTAATAACATAAAACCATAAAACCAAAAGTATACAATATGTTAAGGAATAAAAAAAGGTTAACAAAAGTAAAAGAATATAATATTTAGCAAGAGAATTAAAAATAGGATTAAAAGGGGAAAACATAGTAAAGAAGTAAGGCCTTTTTAAAATAAACAAAGTGAAGCCAAAAGAAAAGCAAAGAAAAAAGATATATATGAAAAAAGAGAGAAAAAGAAACAATGAGAGGGAGAAATATAACAAAAAATTGAAAGGGGGTAGTCGAACTCCTAACATTGAAGGGATTGATTAAGGCTCTTAACCATATGCGATATCCCGCATATCGTTTATTTGTTGTAGTCTTGATATATAATATTAAAGGAGCATTTTAGAAAACCTCATGTATGAACAATAATTTTAGCGCACGTTTAGCCCTTCACAATTGTATATATTTATATAAATGAGGGCAAAAATCACAATTAAATGGGAAGTTAGTGGAAAGATGCAAAAATAATAATAACAGGAGGTAAAAGAGTCAAATTAAATAGGAATCAAGTAGTAAAATATCACTTCTCTAATAATAATAGGAGTTAATTATATTGATGATTCTTTAAGATATGTCTTAATTATATTTTCAGTTCTTTATTTGAAAATCTTACAATGTTAGTTTAATTTTCAAAAATTGAACACGGATGGTCATTTAGCCATTAACTTTAAAAACATATGCTCTTAGACTTATCAAAATAACAATGTAACCCATTTTTAATATTATGTGAATAGAACTTTAATAAAATAAATAAATATAAATAAACAATATTTTGGTTTTAACTTTATCTTTTTTATTTTTAGTAAAAGTTGGTGATTACCAAATAAAAATTAGAGTAAATTGAAATTTTTGTCTTTGTGGTTTAAACAAATCATCACGTTTCATCTTTTAATTTTCAAATATATATTGGCAGTCACCGTGGTTTGCATTTTATTACATATTTAATCCTTTATGGTAATAACCGCTACTTTTTCTGTTAAGGACCCCTCATTTGCTTCCGACATTAGGATATTTTAGTCATTTCGCCTCTTCATTTATTAAGATACAAAAAGACAAAAAAAAAACGTAAACCCATTCACTTCTTTGTGCACTTTACAACCAACCAAACTCAACTACCAACAAAGCCCTCCCCCACCCCTGCCGCCAACGCCACCCTATGGTGTCGTCTCCACCGCCACCGTCAAAGCATTCCTCCACCGCCATTCAAACAACAATCGGAGGTAATCAATAAATTACAAATGATGATGAACAAAAACTGGACCTGAGATGATAAACCTAAAAATCACACAAACACAACATAACCAAAAACCCTAAATTACACAAACTCACCGAAACAAAAACCGATTTGAAAAAAAATCAAAAACCTTGCAATCGAACCCAACTAGTGGAGCTAGCATACTTCGCTGTGAATTCAAGGGCGATGGTGGCAGTAGTGAATCCAAGGGCGGCGGCGGAGGTTTCGATTGTCGTGGTTGTGAATTCAAGGGCAATGGTGCGATTTGGGCCACGATGGTTATTATGAATCTAAGGGAGGCGGCGGCGGTTGGTTACTAGAATGGTGGTGCTTGATCAAAAACTTCAATCGGTCGATTTTGAAAACTTTATATTTGAACAAATCAAAACCTCAATCAATCGATTTTGAAGAAAATTAGAAACCTTGCAACTAGACCCTAATCAGTGGAGTTAGCTTACTTTCGATCTTCGATGGTGGTGATGGTGGTTGATAAAGAGAAGGTGAAAGGGGACGACGGTGGTGCAAGCGACAAGTCTAGAGAAGGTGAAAGGGCGCGACGGTGGTGATTGCGAATCCCACGGCGGCGACGATGGTTGATGAAGAGAGTCAATGGCAGAGAGGGGTTACAAGGTCGACGATGGCAAGTTAGAGAGAGAAATCACCAATGACAGTGGTGGTTTTACTGTAAGGGCGACGATGGTGGTGTAACTTCCTAGGATCGCTAGTGTGATTTCATCGGTGGTTTGAATCTGATGGTGGGTGTGGATAGGTTTCATAGGGGCAATGGTTACCGGCAGAGAAAGGACTATGAAATTCTTAACAGAAGAGGCATATGGGGTTGAATTTTTATTTTCTTTTTGTTTATAAGTCAAATGAGGTTGAAATGTCTAAAATACATAGGGGCCTTTATCAGAAGAGTTAACGTCCGTTAATGTAAAGGACTAAATTCGTAATGAAATGCAAATCACGTAAATAAAAGACGAAAAATGCAGCGTTTGGTAAACCACGGATACGAAATTCGTAATTTACTCTAAAAATTACATATTAATTTTTAAGTTTTTAACATTTGCAGGTGTAGTAGCCATTATTCTTTTTCTTTTGGAGACGATTGTTGTGATTCCAGAAATCAAAAGCTTAATTAAAACAACAACAAGAACTCCAGTTTAATGTAGTAAATCATAGAATAGGCTAATAGGAATAATAACATTAATTCATATTAGATTGTCAATTTGATAAAAGATATTTGTTTAATTAGTGTTATATACAAAGGAAGTAATTAAGGAATTGTGTCACTAATAGAAACAATTATAACTTGATTCGATGTATGAATTTGTATAAAACTTGATTTTGGAAATAAGTCCGCTCTTACCATATTTGAATGGTGAACTATGTAATACCCGCACTTTAATCTTAATAGAATGTAAATAAGTAATACATGGAATTATGAATTGTGATTTTATTTGAGTGATTAATTACAAAGGCTGAAGTTCAAGAGACTGTTATGATAATTAATGAAATGGGAAAAGGGTATATAAACCCAACTAGGACACAAAGCCCTAGTTAGGGTGTGTATAGCCGCTTGGGAGTAAAGTGTGTGTGGTGTGTGTGTTTTTGCGAAGAGCTGAGAAAACAGTGATCAAAACAGCAATTGTTTTTGCAAGAAATCAAAAGAAAAGCAATCAGGTAATGTTCCTTTCACTGTTGTAATCATGTGGGTACTGTTTTTATGATTTTTAAATAGCATATATGTAGGTTTTGTTTGGATCTGGGGTTTGAAAACATGAGAAATAGCCGAGAGCTGTTTTAAGGTGTTGAATCATGAAAACTCAATGAAATTCAAATTAAATTGGTAGGGTTGGTTATTATGATGTTAGGAATGCTTTTGTACTTCGAATTTTGTGTTTTGGGTAAGTATTTAGTTGGGATTGAATCTTGAAACAACCGAGTGTTCGTTTTGAATCACTAAATGTGTTGATGAATAGCCAAGTACCTGAGTCTGGATCGCCATGTATAAGAGATGAATAGCCAAGTACTTAGGTGTATATACTATCTTGGATCGCTAAGTACATGTGTAAACATACACATAAGGAATCGCCAAGCACTACATATGTATTTATATGTGTGTACGCCAAGCACTACATATATATATATATATATATATATTTAAATGTCTATACGGGTTCACCAAACATTATATGTATGTATATATGTGTAATCAACCGCCAAGTGCAAGATCAGTTAGAATTAGTTAGCTAAGTGCTCACATGAATATATATATATATATAGTGAGAATCCTGTAAAAAGAAAATTAAGATAGATTGTGTAAGGATAAATCTAATGACTGAGATTTATCCTTACACAATCTATCTTAATTTTCTTTTTACAGGATTCTCACTATATGTATATATATAGGGAAAAGTTCAAACGAGAACTGTTTTTCGTACGAGAACTGTGAGAACCAATCTTAGTCGTCCAATTCCCTTCATTCAATTGGATTGTCCACCCATAAATTCCTTACATGCATCTTGCCACACTCAATTCCTACGTGCTCTTTATCCATGAATCTCATTTACCATTTGAATAGCCAAGATTGGTTCTCCCGGTTCTCGTACGAAAAACAGTTCTCGTTTGAACCCACCTATATATATCACCACCTACTAATGGAAACATATATATGTGTTAATCGCCAAACACATTATCAACCTATATGCAATTGCCAAGTTTAGGAACATATTTTATGAGCAATGGCCAAGTGTATTACTTAATAGATCACCAAAGGTTTAACACCAATCGCGGGGTATTTCTTGGGGACGGGATTTCCTAGCCTCTGTAGGGTATTCCATGAATAAAGGTATGTTGTAGTCATAACGATTATTTATGAAACCCTAATTGTAGGTGATTGTTGATTGATGTGTAATCACAAATATATACTGAACTGTTATCGTTTGTCAGAACCGCTATCAGGTGAGTACTTCTACTTACATTCTAACTCAACATCAAGCCGTCAACTATGTATGAAAATGTGTAAGTGAGTACCCGTTCATTACCGACCTTATTTGATTGCTTTATGAGACCGATACTTAAGTATCGGGTATGTAAGACCGATTGCCACGGCAAAGGGTATGACGAGACCGTTCGAATTTGACGGGTATGATGAGATAGACTATTTCGGTAGCGGGTATGGCTTAAATGATACGTGATGCTTATGTGTATGCTATGTGAATATATTGAATCGGCTCGATATGTAGGTAATGTACTCGCTAAGTTTTACGCTTATTGTTGTCATTTAATTTTATTTTACAGGAGATAACCAAGGTAGGACTCCGACACGTTAGTAGAGACGGCTCGTCTCTAGTTTTAAAAAACAATTATACTAAAATTATACAATATTAATACATTCTCTACAAATACATACAAAACGATCCAAGATAATGATTAAGTGTTCAAATGTATCCAAATAAATGGTTTTAAAACTTTAAGTGTTCAAAGACGATTCAGATTATAAATTATCACTCTTCCAACTTCATATGAATATGTATATATAATATATAATTAAAAAATAGAATATAAAAAATAAAAATAGAATAAAAATATAAAAATAGAATAAAAATATATAAAATATAATATAATCGGGTAATCGGGCCGGGTATCGGACCGGTTAATCGGTTAATCGGGGCGGGTATCATCGTCCCCGTCCCCGCTTAAATTATTCGGTTTTTCACCATCCCCGTCCCCGTCCCCGTTTAGCATCTCCGAAACCGCCCTGTTTAACTCGGTTTTCGGTTTTCCCCGTCGGGTTCGGTTTTTTTTGCCATCCCTAAAACCTAATCAAATATAATGAAAAAACTCCTAAATCAAAGAACACACACCTACAACCACATATCTCACCTGCAACCCTGAACCCACCACCGAAATCACCACCTATATGAAAACAGACCAGGAGAGAAAATAAGTAAAAGAAGACCGAGAGGATGACTGTAATGGAGTCGACTAGTGTTTGGGATGGCGGCGATGGAATGACGAACCTTGTTGTTGGCGGATTTGAAGGTGACCGGTAGAAGGAGGTTGCCGGAAGAGGATGACCAACGGTGTTCTTGTGAGTTTTTTTCGATTTATACAAAACTACCTATATAATATTATATAATTATTTAATAATAAAATAATTTTTCAAATGATTTAAAATTGAAAAAAATGAATAAGGACTAACCATGTAAATGGTAAGATGGTCATTTTAAAAAGTTTAACATTTGTTAATAGCCAAAGGATCATCCATGTTCAACTTTTAAAAATTAAAAACTAATATTATAAGGTTTTCAAATAAAGAACTGGAAATTTAATTTAGACATATCTTAAAGGACTATTTGTGTAATTAACTCTAATAATTAAGACCGAGCATGGGTCGGTTTGGTTCGGTTTTTACCTCAAACCGAACTATAACCAATAATAACGGTTATGTGTTTTTCCAAACTGATGGGTATTGGTTTCTAATGGGGAAGTTAGGGATTTGTGATAACGGATCGGTTTTTATTATCGGTTTTATTGGTTAAACATTATACTAAGGCCATGCGTACCGGTATTTTCAACCCAAATGCCATATCATCTGCCACGTCAGCTTTTCTTCCCTTTTTCTTTTCAACTCAAATTAACTCAAAACTCAAGTAGCACTATTCCCAAATCAACCAAAATATTTTCTCTCCCTACTCTCTCTACAAAACCCCAAAAAAAAGGTTTGGATGCAATCAGGTGCAAGAATCCGAAATGGGAATAGGAGAGGCGAACCCGAAATGGGGGTAGGAGTGTTCCCGAAGGAACTCACCCAACCCGAAGTGATTCGGGAAGGGCTATACGCCCAACCTAAGTTGGGCCAAACTTAACGGGCTTCATTCTTTCAGAATACGGGATTGAGTTAAATTTTTTATTATTTTATAGTAGCCACAAATTTGGACCAAATAATTGATTATTTTCTTTGACTTGCTAAACCTATTATTTTTTATGACAAAATTACAAAATAGTATGCTAGAGTTATATTTAATTCACAAATTGGACTTGATGGTACACACCTCTTGGCCTCTACCAATTCACAATTTATGAATTCATTTTTAATATATTTAATAGTTGGACAAAAAAAATTAAGTGTTAAATCTTTACAATGACTCTAGTAGTCGTATATATATGAATGAAATGACATAATAAGCAATAAAAGTTCAAGCTTTTAGAAAAATATAATTTGCATGATGCACAATAAATGAACAAGTATTCAAATAATTAATTAATAAATGTATAAATAGTTAAATAATAAATCCTTATCGATTCGGTTCGGTTTGGTATCGATTCGGTTACGGTTACAAAACCAAATCGACCCACTATCTATCAGTTAATGAAATTTTATAAACCAAACCATCGATTTTCATGTAGTTCGATTTTAATGTTTCAGCTTTAACAATTTTATCGAGCGTGATTCAGGTTTTCAGTAAAAATACTCACCCCTAATAATAATAGCATCCTGGTATCCCACAATTATTTTTACGAAAAACAAAAAACCGGAATATTATTTAAAACAGCGGACCCCGCGAACCCCCGACCCGAAAGATCATGGTAGTCTGAATATGACGTTGATGGCGAAGAAACCCTGTGTTGAAACACAGCCTGCCAGTCTGCCACCACCATTCTCTCTCTCTCTCTCTCTCTCTCTCTCTAAGATCTCAGCTTTCCTCCATAACCAACTGCTTGAAGCTTCTCATTTGCGCTTCTGCTTGTCTAATCCATCATTTGTTAGATTCTTACTAGATTACGAAGCTTCTTTTGTATGCTAAACCTGCAAGGGCCATAACTTCCTTGCTTCCTCTTTAATGCTCGTAATTAATTTTTTCTTATGGTTTTTCGATGAAACTCTTGTGGATTTGATAGAGTTTTCTTGATCGGTGTCTTCATCTTTAGAGTTGGAGTTTGAATCAGTAAATTGCAGAATACGCATTCAAAGGTCGTCGGTTTATGGATTTACGCTCGAGGTTTTGTTGCCTGGGAAGATTCGATCGGTATTTTTTTTTACTAAAAACACTATTTAATTGATTAGATAACACCAAAGTCTGAACGCGTTATTATCGAAGCGAATTCCTCTGGATGCATTGACTTTCTGCTTAATTAAAGAATAATGGAGCTGTTTGTACTCGTAAAGTGCTTGGATTTCATGTTTGATTTTGTTGTTCTTTTGCTTATTGCGTGCTCCTTGGATAATTCAATTAGCAAAATTTGATTTTGACCTTTACGAAAAGACATGAGGATTTTAGGGCTGATGGTTTGACTTTAGCGTATAACATTAATGCAGTAAAGCATAGCACATAAGTGAATATTGATATTGTTATAGATTTTCCTCATTTCTGCTCATTCATACTGATTTTACATTGAAAATTAGGGTTTCTATATGATTGCATACAAGTATTTAATTGTTTTGCTACGTTTTACAGGAAACAGAACAAGAAGCAACAGTCAACATGGAGGATATTCTCATTGAAGGAATTACATTCTGCTACAAACAATTTTAATTATGATAACAAGCTTGGGGAAGGTGGATTTGGCAGTGTTTATTGGGGCCAGCTTTGGGATGGATCTCAAGTAATTAACTAACCTTTATCTTCAATTCTTTTTTATTCAGTTAATCAACTATTATCCTTTTATTAGGTAGTTAGATTATACGAAAATCAGATGCATACTTTAATTTCCAAGTGCTAAAAGGTGGATGTAGATTTGTAGGATAAAGGTTTTAAGTTCACATTTGATTCAAATTTATCAATACTGTGTTCAAAATTTGAGGTTAGTGTTCATCTTACATATTGGGAGTTGCACTTATATGATCTTATTATTGGATATTAAGCCTGATTTAGATGTTTACAGCATGATTTGGGCAACATTGATCTTCCTAAATTTTCTTCTTAATGAAAGCAGCCTTTTTTGTGTGAATTACAGATAGATCATTGATGTGTTCAATCTCTTGTTTCTTAGCTAAAAAACGATTCATGTGCAGATTGCAGTGAAGAGATTGAAGGTTTATAGCAACAAAGCAGAGATGGAATTTGCTGTGGAGGTTGAGATACTTGCACGAGTCAGGCACAAAAATCTACTCAGTTTACGTGGATATTGTGCAGAAGGTCAAGAACGTTTAATTGTGTATGATTACATGCCTAATCTCAGTTTGCTCTCACATCTTCATGGTCAACACTCTGCTGAATGCCTTCTTGATTGGAATCGACGAATGAAGATTGCTATTGGATCTGCAGAAGGAATTCTGTAAGCAGTTTTAATCTCAAATGAGTACTTTATGGTTTTTTCTTTTATAATAAAAATCTGACACTATATAACATCCAGGTATCTTCATCACCATGCCACACCACACATAATCCACAGAGATATCAAAGCCAGCAATGTCTTGCTAGATGCAGATTTCAACGCCCAAGTGGCTGATTTCGGGTTTGCAAAGCTAATCCCAGATGGTGCAACCCACGTGACCACTAGAGTCAAGGGCACACTCGGGTACCTAGCCCCAGAATATGCGATGCTAGGAAAAGCCTCAGAGAGTTGTGATGTGTACAGTTTTGGGATTCTTTTGCTTGAGCTAGCTAGTGGCAAGAAACCAATTGAAAAAATAAACGCGACAACAAGAAGGTCCATCACAGAGTGGGCTCTCCCATTGGTATGTCAAAGAATGTTTAGTGAAATTGCAGACCCAAAACTAAACGGGAACTATTCGGTTGAAGAGATGAAACGGGTCATTCTTGTTGGGCTCATTTGTGCACGTAATCAACCTGAAAAACGACCGACAATTCTTAACGTGGTTGACTTGTTAAAGGGAGAGTCAAAGGAGAAGCTTTCTGAAATGGAGAATGATGAAATGTTTTGTGCACCAGAATCAAACGCTGCTGATTACAACGATGGGGTATCGGGTGCTGATGATAGTTCAGACTATATTTCAGAGAAGGAACAAAAGCAGGAAATTGAAAATTGTGGGGACATAGAAGTTCAAGGTTGATTTTTTCAACCACTTAGTGATGACAGTGGTTGTGTTTCATTGCTTCATGTTGTTTCCCTATCAGTGTGTGGATATTACTTTGCTATATTTCAAGTATTAAAGTGTGGAAGTGGAAAAATGAGCCTTGATCACCCAGGTTTTTTAAACATGGATCCTTAATAAAATATTTCAGGTATGGACTATTATTGTGCATATCTGGTTGTGGCTTTATAGATACCCCTGCCCACCTTGGACCAATGTTAGTTTGCTCAAAGACTAACCTTTTGTCCCTGTTTCTAGTGATTGTCAGATTTTGATGCACTCCATCTTTGTTTTACTTTGCTATATTCTTCTCTCCAGTTTTACATCGTGATCATGATCATGGTGACAGAGAAGTAAAACCTTAGTGATGCGTCTATCAAAAAATAAATAAAATTACAAGGTTCCATTTGCAAGGAGCAAATGCTACAAATAAAAAAAATGCAGCAGCCAAAGCTGCAAAACCACACAAAACAGCAACATACTAAGACCAACTAAACTCTAAAAACATCCCTTCTTCATCTTGCAATTAGCAGCAACGCCGGATTTGTCAACCGAAGTACCGAACTATGCAATCCAGCTTTCTTTTTTCATCTCTAGCAGCAATCCAATTAAAACTTTACTCGGTGCAAATATTCCAGCCTTTATTTTATGTTACAATAACCACAGACCTTGGCTTTGTTCAATAGTAACTAATGGCTTAAACTTGACATGGTTCAAGAGTTAGTCTATTTGTATGGTCTTTTTATCAGATTCTCTCTCTCGTCAAATCATATTCTTTGTCTCAATTCAAAAGTTAGTATAATGGGTGATTCTATTGACATCCCCACATCATCTAAATGACTGATGTAACATTTGTGAGTGAAAAAGCTAGATTGAAAATTGTATATGGGTGATTTGATACATGAGTATGTGAGAGGAGGGGGCAAATAGTAGCACCCTAGATAATTCATCTCAATTTTATCCCAAAATTTAATTTGATTTTATAATATATATTAAGAGAGAGAAAGAGAGAAGAGGGAGAGAGGATAGAGTAAGAAGAGAGATAGAGAGAATGTGGGGAGAGGTGGGGGTAGATGAGAGTTCAGTTGTGGGAGCCGAGAGGCTTGGTGAATCAGGTTGAGAGGGGTTCGTAGCAGTGTTCCTTGAAATACCCAATGGACTCAAAGGGTATTCAAGTAAGACTATACGGATGGACTCGGTATGGCTCTCGGGTTCAACACAGTGGATTCCATCTAGTCCATTGGGGTGAGGGGAAAACCTATACTAACCTCATTTGGGTTCATCGAGTTCCCAACAATCGGTTTCTTGAACCCGAGAGTTACTTCTCCCCCACCTCACTATCTCTTCATCTCTCTCTCCTCCCCTTCTTTCTTTCTCTCTTAAATATATATATATATATCGTAAAATAAAATAAAAGGTGAGGTAAGATTACGAACGGTTATATTAACTTTTGGGTTAAGAAGAAGAAAGAGAAAATTATGGTGTTGATGTAGTAAGAGAAAAAGAAAAACCCAAAGAGAATTAATACGGATAACCTAACAAAGATGATTGATCAACACACAACTTGCACTTTAGAAATGTATCAAAGTTTTGTTTAATTTTCATGGATGGTATCAACAATATGAATGATTGGGATTCTTAAGTTGGGATCCATAATAATATGGCCAAAAGTCGGAAGATCAATAATGGAGAAAATACCTTTTAAATGTGAGAAAGACCATGAGGAATGAATCACATATAATCTATAAATTTTAAAATAAGCATAACTAATACTTTATTAATTAGAACGGGAGGTAGTTTTTTTTTTTAATTTTGATTATAATATCTTTACATTATTTAATTATCCAAAACAAAGTATTTAATTAATAGCGAAAGAAATTATAGCCAAAATCCAAAAATTGAGAACGTATAAGTCAAAAGAGTGGTGTATAAAACATCTCCACATAATATAGTTGTCTTATTCGATCAATTTGAACATTTAGGGAATTCATCAATTTGACCATATTTCTATTTTTTGTGTATCTCATAGAGGCAAGTTAATAGAATTGGCTTGTAGTTACAAAATTGATATCACCAACATAATTGAGAATCGTCTTTTTAGTTTTTTTTAACGACTCTTAAATCTATCCCAAATTTGTTCACGACGGGAGTTGAACCTATGAGCTTAGGCCATGAGCAACACCAAACCTAAACTACTTCAATCCGCTAGGCTAAAAGCCTTGGGTGAATCGTCTTTTTAGTAACTTAAATAATATTTATTGATTCAGATAAAAGTTAAATTTAAATTATTTGTTTTTGATAAAAATTACAATCTAATTTTAACTTTTCTTGATCAAAATTGGATTCAATTTTAACTTCAATTTAAATCAAAAAAATATTAATGAGTATTTCATATATGACATTCCTAAAGCTTAAAATATTATTTTTATTCATTTTAATTTACAAATATCATATTTACCCTTTATAAAATTTTAAAATATTATATTTAACTAAATTCTTAGTTTTATTATTTTATAATTTTTTTAATTATAACCAATATATATTTAATCTTATTACCCGTAATTGTAACAATAACGATGATGACTTCTATAAGAAAAACAATTACGTTTTTTCGTACTATATTATCACGTTTCTGCCGTCACATATGCTCTCTCCTTCACGTCGACGCTTGCACAACTAGTCTGAGTGTTGACGTCATCTGTTGCTCTTTTTTAATTCTCACTTCTTTCGTGTTTTATAGTTATTTAAGTTTTTTATTAATTAATATTTATCATTTTTTTAAAACCAACCTGTGTATCATGCAAACATTTATTTATTTTATATAATATAAATAAAAACCAACTTCCATCAATTTTATTATAAAATCATGACCTTTCTTTTACTCAAAATGAAATCCTAACCATTTATTTTGGTTTAAAATGAAATTTCATTTTGCCTTTAAATTGTTAAAATTTGAACAATCTCATTCAAAATAATTCTAATGTGAGATAAGATAAATAAAATTTTTATGTAAACTGTGTTAAAGGCTTGAAGCGTATGACAAACTTAGTTAGATTTATAGTGTGAAGTAAGTCGTGATGTTCACCTCTTCTCTTTTCTTAATAATATAATATAATATAATATAATATAATATAATATATAATCTTCTTTTAATAATTTTCTAATATATATAAAAAATTAACATGAGCAAAATATTTTAAATCTATCGTTTGGGTTTTTAGATTTTTGGTTTTGTTGTAATGAATACTAACAATGTAGGGATTTTCCTATGTCGAGGGTTGTGTAGCTTGTTTGATTCCTACTCTCTAGCTAAGACTATCAATGTCATGAACCAAAAATGATGGAAACATATTTTCCCGCAAAGCTTCATACCTTTCTTATACCTATAAAGGCTGAAATGGCTAGGGCTTCAGCGAAAACATGTAGCAACCCCACAACAAAAATTAAGACGTGAGTAGTGTTGGAATCCAAAGTCGTGGGTTACAACAATTCTTGGAGAACAAGTAATTTATATTTGGCAAGTAGGTCAAATATCTAGTTTCCTAATCCTATTACAATTAGGTATCTACGATTATATATATCCTTTGTTTCATCAAGTTATGATGTACAGAAAATTATTTGTGAGTTTTGAGTGATTTTCTCATAATAATCAAAGAGTTATTTTGGTTAAATTGTGTTCATATATTCTAATCTTTAATTGGTATCAGAGCCTTGATCGAAAGGCTTTGAGATCGATTTGATAATCTGTTACCAAGGCGGTCAACATGACGGATGGAGGAGGAGATGCTCCGATAAAATCAAAGGAGGGGGGCTCGACTGTTGTTACCTGTCCCATGCTCAATTCGACAAACTACACCGTGTGGACACTAAGAATGAAAGTGGTTCTTCGAATCCACAAAGCGTGGAGTGTAATCGATCCAGGAGAAAAAGAAAACGAAGAAAAGGATCTTCTGGCAATGGGGCTGTTATATCAGGCGATCCCGGAAACTTTGATCATGCAAATCGGAGATGTGGAGTCCTCAAAGGCACTGTGGGATGCGATCAAAGCCAGACACGTGGGTGCAGACCGCGTGAAGGAGGCTAGGTTACAAACCCTAATGGCAGAATTCGATCGATTAAAGATGTCTGACTCGGAATCAATTGACAATTTTGCGGGAAAATTGTCTGCATTAGCCTCAAAATCGGCAGCCCTAGGAGAAGTAATAGATGAGACAAAGCTTGTGAAGAAGTTCCTCAAATAATTACCTAGAACAAAGTTTATTCACATAGTGGCTTCATTGGAACAGGTTTTAGATCTAAAAACTGAGGGCTTCGAAGATGTGGTTGGAAGGCTCAAGGCATATGAGGAACGGATTAAGGAGGAAGACATCGACGATGGAAATCAGACAAAAGTCATGTTCGTAAAATCGTCCGGTGGTGGTAGTAGTAGTTCATCTGGTTCTCATGGTGGATCGAAAGGAAAGAAGATGGCAAAGGGGTCGAATGGGGCAAGCGGGTCCAAACAAACGAATCGGTCCAACTTACATGGTGATAAGTCCAATTCGCACAAGCCCAATGCTGATCAGTCAAATTCGTATCCCAATCCAAACAAATAGAAATCTAAAAAGGACCGATCTAAAGTTATTTGTTATCGGTGCGATAAACCGGGTCACTTTGCATCTCAATGTCCGGATCGAATATAAAAACTGCAAGAAATTAATTTTACCGAAAGCGACGATAATGATGCAACCGTATTTTTACACGAGACCGTGTTCTTAAATGAACAAAATGTAATACCGTCTCGATACGACACACGAGATAGCAATGTGTGGTATTTAGATAATGGGGCGAGTAATCATACGACGGGAAACCGATCGTTTTTTTCCGAACTTGATGAAAGCATAACTGGGAGGGTTAAATTTGGAGACAATTCGTGTGTAAACATCAAAGGAAAAGGTGCTATACTATTCCAAGGTAAGAAGGGTCAACAAAAGCTGATGACGGAGATTTACTACATACCGGATCTCAAGAACAATATTATTAGCCTTGGGCAAGCAACCGAAGCCGGGTGTGATATTAGAATGAAAGACAGCTATTTGACCATGCACGATGCCGATAATTGCTTATTAATGAAGGTACAAAGGACTCAAAACCACCTTTATAAAATTACATTACAAACTGGAGTACCTATTTGCCTTCATTCGAGACTAAGTGAAAATACGTGGCGATGGCATGCAAGACTTGGGCACATCAATTTCGAGTCAATGAAAAAGATGTCCAAGAAGGGTCTAGTCAAAGGGTTACCCCAAGTTGATCATAAGGATAAATTATGTGAATCTTGCTTAGTGGGCAAGCAAACAAGAAAGTCATTCCCGACTATGACGACATACAAAGCAAAATGACCATTGGAACTTGTCCATGGTGATTTATGCGGTCCGATCACGCCAGCTACAAAAGGTCAAAACCGATATGTTTTCACACTAATTGATGACTTTTCACGATATATGTGGATTTATCTCATGAAGGAAAAGTGTGAGGCGCTTACACACTTCAAAAAGTTCAAAGCTTTAGTGGAGAATGAAATTGGAAAGTCATTGAAAGTTTTTAGAAGTGATCGAGGGGGTGAGTTTACTTCTCTCGAGTTCAATATCTTTTGTGATCAAAATGGAGTCAAACGCCACCTTACCGCTCCATACTCACCGCAACAAAATGGAATTGTGGAACGAAGAAACCGGACACTTATGGACATGACACGAAGCATAATGAAGGCAATGCATGTTCCAAACTATTTATGGGGAGAGGTGGTAAATCACAGTACATATCTAATTAATCGTGTTTACACACGAGTCCTAGGTGATACAACTCCATACGAAAGGTTGTATAAAAGAAAACCGAATTTAGAAAATGTTCGCATATTCGGGTGTCTTGCACATGCAAAAACTGAACCGGTAAATCTAAAGAAGTTGGATGCAAGATCAAGACCACTAGTACATGTTGGTTCCGAATCGGGTACGAAAGCCTATCGGCTATTTAACCCGACTACACAAAAAATAATCGTGAGTCAAGACGTTATTTTTAATGAAACCAAAGGGTGGGATTGGGTTAAAGAAGCAATAACCAACAATGAAGAACCGGGCACATTCATAGTACCATGGGACTACTCGAAAGATGAGGCGAACATCAATCAAGGAAACAATGTAAACAATGACCAAATTGAATCTGATCACGAGTTTGAAGGCGGAACAGAAGTACAAGATAATGAACAACCAAGTCCGGTCAATAATGCTCAATCAGAAGCAGCAAATCAAAGGCCCTCGAGATCAAAAGTACCGCCAAAACGATTTCAAGATTATGAGCTTGATCTTGATAATCTCGAAGAACTTCTCCTAACAACTAATGACGAGCCG
Source organism: Dittrichia graveolens (assembly GCA_038502395.1). Classification (NCBI taxonomy): domain Eukaryota; kingdom Viridiplantae; phylum Streptophyta; class Magnoliopsida; order Asterales; family Asteraceae; genus Dittrichia; species Dittrichia graveolens. The sequence goes on along the minus strand of JARJIL010000009.1, from coordinate 7,145,305 downwards.
GTATCGGTTGAAGAGGCGAAGAAAGAACCGGAGTGGGTCAAAGCCATGAATGCGGAAATCAATTCGATAAATAAAAATAATACTTGGACTCTCGTGAACAAGCCTATGGGGGTGAGGCCAATCGGACTCAAATGGGTGTTCAAATTAAAGAAAAATGCAGACGGCACCATTAATAAATATAAGGCGAGGTTGGTCGCTAAAGGCTACGTGCAACAACCCGGTATTGATTTTCAAGAAGTATATGCTCCGGTAGCTCGAATCGAAACCATCCGGTTTCTCATAGCCATAGCCTCTACCAATGGGTGGGAGCTTCATCATTTAGATGTTAAAATGGCTTTCTTGCATGGAGACCTAAAAGAAACCGTTTATGTGTCACAACCGGAAGGCTATATAAAGAATGGCAATGAGCATAAGGTGTATCGCCTTACAAAAGCACTATATGGTTTAAGGCAAGCACCTAGAGCATGGAATACGAAGCTTGATGGAGTTTTGAAGAGAATGAAATTTCAAAAATGCATGAAAGAACCATCGGTGTACCGGAGAAGTGAAGGAACTAACATCTTGATTTTAGCAATTTATGTGGATGACTTGTTTGTCACAGGTACATGTCTAAACATGATTAAAGGATTCAAGTTGGAGATGTCAGATCTTAGATATCTCTTGCAAACAAGACATGATATGGCATACGCGGTTGGAGTTATTAGCCGATACACGCAAAGTCCAAGAGAATCACATGGTGCTGCAATCAAACACATTCTAAGATATTTACGAGGAACAACAGGACACGGAATTAAGTATGAAAGAATGGGACAAAAACGGCTCATAGGTTATAGTGATAGTATACACAATATAGACCCGGATGACGGAAAAAGCACAACCGGTCATATTTTCTACTGTGGTTCATCCCCGATCACATGGTGCTCACAGAAACAAGATACCGTTGCATTATCATCTTGCGAGGTAGAGTTCATGGCAGCCACCGCGGCTGCATGTCAAGCAATATGGCTTCAAGATTTGCTTGGAGAAATCATGAACAAAACGCAAGAAAAGGTGATTCTAAGAGTTGATAACAAGTCGGCTATCGAACTAACGAAGAATCCTGTTTTTCATGGAAGGAGTAAACATATCCACACAAGGTTTCACTTCATTCGTAATTGTGTCGAAAACAAACAAGTGGAGGTGGAGTACATTCCCGGTGAAGAACAAAAGGCGGACATTCTTACTAAACCTCTAGCTCGAACCAAGTTCAAGGAAATGCAGAGCTTGATTGGGATCGAAGACATTTCTAGAAGGACTTAGAGATTCGGGGGTGATTGTTGGAATCCAAAGTCGTGGGTTACAACAATTCTTGGAGAACAAGTAATTTATATTTGGCAAGTAGGTCAAATATCTAGTTTCCTAATCCTATTACAATTAGGTATCTAGGATTATATATATCCTTTGTTTCATCAAGTTATGATGTACAGAAAATTATTTGTGAGTTTTGAGTGATTTTCTCATAATAATCAAAGAGTTATTTTGGTTAAATTGTGTTCATATATTCTAATCTTTACGTAGTTGATCATGAATGATTAGCCAATGAAGTTTGATGAAAAGGGAATTGTTTTCCATTCCTTTTGATTCGTTGTAAAAAACTAAAGAAATTGAATTCTATAATTAAACTCCTTCATTTGAAGGAATCTTAAGTTGTAATATCCGTTTTCAGTCTTGTAAATTATTATGTTTATAACAATAATAATTGAATTTTATTTTTAGGTACTTGAGTTATCAATATATATTAGGAGTTAAAATACGGACACTAGGGGCGTTTGGACATAAAAAAAGAAAAGGAAGGGTGTAAATTTGTGAGGCACCATGTGTGTGCGATTTGTTTCTGCCATGAAGAAGAAAACACAAATCAAGATCATTCCTTCGCCACATCAACGAGAGATCAGCAGGTAATTATTCCCTACTCCTAGTGATGATTGTATGTAGTTTTTTCATCATTGGGTTGGGACTAAATCGAGTTTTAATGGAAACTTGTTGTTGTCGGAAGTAAAGAAGAAACTGTGAGAAAAAAATCGAATATGTTGTGTTTCAAATGTTGTTGGTAAAGTGAATGAATATTAATACTGTTTGTTTGAAGTTAATGCCGGTAGTTTTGGAGTTAATACCGATGAAACATTATTGATGTTGCTTGAAGAAATTACTACTGCTTTAACAAAGTTAATACTACTGGGTGAAAGTTAATACCGTTAGTTGTCAGAGTTAGTGCTTTAAAGAAGTTATTGTTCAAGACAATAACAGAATTAATGTTGCTTTTGTGATAAAGATGAATTCCTTCATTTTAGGGATGATAATTAGGGATGAGATGTGTTCTTATCTATCCGTAATTAGATGATTATGTTAGCGAAAATAGATATTTTTTATGTAAACAAATACACTATATATATTCATATGTACGTAGGTATCTTTAGAAGAAGAATCTGTGTGTTATTTAAGTTTTAGCTTCAATGTTGTTCTTGATCCTTGCAATAAAGAAGTATTGCACGTCTGTTGAATCATTCATAATCAACATATTAGGGCTTTGATGTTTAAATCGTTTGTAATCTGAATAAAGTGATCTATATAAGTTTCCTTGTTACTCAAAGTGTTATTCCGCAAACTTCTTTGTTTATTCCTGGATTGTTCATAGTATTTGAGTGTGTTTGTTAGTAAATTCCATCATGACAATCTAGATCACTTATTTCATATTAATTCAATTAATTGTTAACGGTTGATTAATCAAGTTTGAATTTTAAAGTGTTTTCTGTGCTACGTTGGAATTGAAAATGTTCTTGGTGAGTGAATCGAAAACCTAAGACTAGGCCCATATCGTAAATTAAGTTGATTCTCTTCGTGTAAAAACTACATCGTAAACCTCATATTTAGTGCAATCGGAAAGTACGCGTGGGTGTGCGATTAATCGAAAACTTGCTTGAAAAGAAAATAGATCAAAAACCCAACTCAACCCATAATCAAGAAGTAGTGGTAAGGCACCAATCGAAAACCCTGACTTATTTTGGATAGAAAACCATAAATAACAATTGGAAATCAAAAATATTGTGAAGGGTCAGTCAAAAAAACTTGGGTTTTGTACAAGGATCGAAAAGGAGTCATGGGTTGAGTCTCCTTGCGAGATTCCCCAATCGGAAATGTCGAATGCTTGATGGTACTTCATCGAAAAGTCATAATACCTAAATGTTGCAAGGTAATCGAAAACCTTAAGATTGAGTGAGAATCGAAAACCTTGTCTCACTAAGATTGAATTAAAAAGTTTGCAATTTTGTAAGTGAAATGAAAACAATGAATCAAAAAGTAAAAGACTTAGAGAACCTCATAGTTGTTAGGGTAAGTAGAGTGTGTAACCCTAATTAATGACTAATGTGTTGAGAACCTCAATTGTAGGTGTCTGTCGCTAATCGCGTAATTTTCGAGTACCCGTTAGTAAGCTGTCGTTTAGCGTTTAAGCTGTAGATTATATGAGTTTACATTAACTTACTCGTTATTTCGTGATATGTACCCACAGTGTATGTGTAGTATTGTGTACGAGTTTATATGCAACTATTGTTAGTTAACTTATTATATGTGTTAACTGTGTGGACTAACTGGGGCTTGTGTGGTTGGTTGGGAGGAGATGCCCATTGTTGGCCAACACTATCTACCCTTCCCCTACTGACACCACAGACCACCTATAGCACCCCCTCCATGTTACTATCACCATAGACTCCATAGTCACCGTCTGACTATAACCATAGTGACATGGTGGTTGGTGATGCGTTCATGATAATGTTAAGTGGTGGTTCGATTCATTGGAGTTTTAAGGTATCAGTTTGTGGAAGTTGTAGGTTGTTCAAGGTAATAACCGAAAGGGGATTTATATAATTTACCATAACTTAGATTGAAATTCATTCAATAGATTTACAAATCAAACATGATACACCCAAAGATTTCATTAGTTTCATTAGAATCAAATTCATCTGTCATATTTCACAACAATAGCAACAATATCTAATCTCGTCGGGAGGTGGTATAGAAAAGGAAAAATATAGACAATCATACATATACCTATGGTAGATAAATTTTTTCTTGAAAGACCTTAAGCTTGAAGGTAGAAAGACTAAGAGGGGTGTGGTTAAGTGATGCGCTTATCACGTCATGATCCCCAGCCCACACAAACATGATTTGGTCTGTGTTATCCATATCACAGTAAAAAAATATTTTATTTTTCCTTTCAAAACCCTTGAATGGCTACTTCTAAAACCCCTTAATGACTACTTTATTATTAAACTAAAAATTCAATCTCTCCAAACATTATTTAGATAATGGTTGTGACGGTGTATGTGATGGTATAAAGGATGTGGTAACACCCCAATGTTGTTAGAACTCAGGTTGATTAGACCGATCTAACTGTGAACCGGTCTAAAGAACGGGTCAATAAAGACTGGGTTTTTTCTTACGTATGACTCGGATTGACCCGCTGGATTTGGTGATCAACCCTATTGAACTAGTGACCCAATTTTGTATTGATCGTGGTGTTTGAACAATTTGTGGTTATGTTTTTTTGATGTTTTATTTTAAATTTCGCAGGTTTTATACTAGTATATGTAGAAAATTATAAGACCCAATGACCTGCGATCCAACAAATGGAAACGGTGACCCATCCACTGTGGAATTGCAGGTCACGGATGCAAAACAGAAGAAGAAGAAGAGAGATTGAGAGAGAGAAAGAAGTATATGAGGGTGAATTCTCTACCTTTCATTACTTCAATGATACTACATATATATACACTATTGAACACAGAACAATATAACAAACTATCTAACTGACTAACAGAATTAAAACTATCATAACTGATTTCTATGTATTCCAATACCCCCCCTCAAGCTGGTGGACATGAAATGAGACCAAGCTTGGATGTAGCTTGTAAATAATCAATACCAGACAATGACTTAGTAAAAATTTCTGCAGGTTGATCATTTGTTGGTAGGTATGATAAAGAAATAAGTCCATCTTGAAGCTTTTCTCTTACAAAATGACAGTCAAGCTCAATGTGTTTGGTTCTTTCATGAAACACAGGATTCTTAGCGATATAAATTGCAGCCATGTTGTCACATTTGAGAGGTATAGGATTAATGTTAGGAACATCAAACTCTTTCAACAACCTACTCAGCCATGCAAGTTCAGAACATACTCTTCGCATAGATCTATATTCAGCCTCTACTGAAGATAGAGAGACAGTAGTTTGCTTTTTCGATTTCCAAGATATAGGACTACCGCCCATTGTGATAAAGAAACCACTAACAGACCTTCGAGTTGTTGGACAAGCAGCCCAATCAGAATCACAAAAAGCTTCTAACTTGAAATCTTCTTTGTTCTTAAGAAATATTCCTTGATAAATAGTGCCTTTCAGATATTTGAGAACATGAATTACAGCATCCATGTGTTTTTGGCATGGATGACTGTTGAATTGACTTAGAAATTGAGTGGTAAAGGCAATATCAGGACGAGTATGCAGCAAGAAATTTAACTTCCCTACAAGTTGCTTGTAACTTGTTGAATCAGATAGCAATTCATCTTGAACATGAAGATCTTTTATCTTGCTAAGCAATGGAGATGATACAGCCTTAGCATCATGTGGTAAGTAAGACTCCAATAATTCCTTTATAAACTTGTGTTGATGAATAACCATGCCATTTTGAGTAGGAATAAATTCCAAACCCAAAAAGAAACTTATATCTCCAAGATCTTTGATTTTGAACTGTTCATCCAGAAAGACTTTGAGAGAAAGAATTTCATCGTTATTATCACCCGTTACTAAGACATCATCAACATACACTGTCACTATGATTATAGAAGAGTTAACCTTCTTAATGAACAAAGAATGATCATTTAAAGATCTTTTGAATCCTTTAGAGATGAGGGCAGTAGATAGCTTTTCATACCATTGCCTAGAAGCTTGCTTTAAACCATATAATGATTTCTTCAATTTGCACACAAGATGAGAACTCGAATTATCCATTCCAGGAGGCAATTTCATATAAACCTCTTCATGTAAATCACCATGCAAAAATGCATTGTTGACATCAAATTGATGAACTCTCCATTTCTTTTTCACAGCTAAAGTGACTAAGCTTCGAACAGTATTGAATTTGATGACCGGAGAGAAGGTTTCGTGGTAATCGATCCCTTATTTTTGTGTAAATCCCTTAGCCGCAAGTCTGGCTTTGTAACGTTCAATGGATCCATCAGCTTTATACTTCACCTTGTAAACCCATTTGCATGCTATGGGTCTTTTACCCTTAGGTAACTTGACAATTTCCCATGTGTTATTGGCATTTAAAGCATAAAATTCCTTTTTCATTGCTTCTTCCCAAAGTGGATTACCTTTAGCTTGATGATAGAACATTGGTTCTACAACTTTAGAAGTAGCTTTAGTAGATACTCCAACTTGATTAGAAGCATGATGACTTTGGTGATGTTTAGTAATGAACAAATTTGTGATGGTATGAGAACAATCATCAAAAGAATCATCTTGATTGATTACATTATAACAAATGTAATCTGTAAGACGAGTAGATGGAATGATGTTTCTGGTTGACCTTCGAATATTTGGAACTTCATTTGAAGGATTAGAAGGAACTTCACTATCGACTGATGAATCACTTGGAATTGTATCACTTGATAAATTTCGATGTGAATGAACATCTTCATGAACAACATTTGGAATGTGAGATCCAGTATCTTGATTCTTTATGTGTCGAAGAGGAAATATGTCTTCAAGAAACTTAACATCTCTTGAAACGATAATCTCCTTTGTTTCAAGATCAAGTACTTTATATCCTTTTTGATCAAAGGGATATCCCATGAAAATACAAGTCTTTGATCTAGGCATGAACTTGTCTCTGTTCACAGGTAAAGTAGAAACAAAGCATAAGCACCCAAAAGATCGTAAGCTCTCTAAACATGGTTTTCTTTTGAATAACATCTCATAAGGACTTTTATAATTCAAAACTCTTGAAGGTACAAGATTGATTATATGAGCTGCTGTTAGGACACATTCTCCCCAATAACCTTTTCCAACTCCAGATTGAAAGAATAAAGCTCTTGAAATTTCTAGGAGATGTTTGTGTTTTCGTTCCACAACTCCATTTTGTTGTGGCGTATATGGACATGATTTTTGATGTGTAATTCCCATTGATTGAAAGAATTGAATGCCTTCATTGCTAGAACCAACTTCAAACGCATTATCTGTACGAATAATCTTGATTGTAGTTTCAAACTGAGTTTGAACATATTTAACAAATGCTTGAATGAGAGTGAGAGCTGAACTCTTTTGTTTGAGAAGATGTATCCAAGTGCATCGACTATAGTCATCCACTATCGTCAAGAAATATTTAAATCCATTATGTGTGGATACTTTGTATGGCCCCCATATATCCATGTGAACTAAATCAAATGGCTGATTTGAAGTAGTTTCACTCAATAAGAAAGATAACTTGTGTTGTCTTGCTTGAAAACAAACAGTACATGAATTGAACAAATCATTGGTACAATGTTCAGAAATCAAAGACAATGATTTCATTTTATGAAAGAGTAAATGTCGTAATCTATTGTGCCAAAGATTAGACATGTTCCTCTTATTTGAGAAATTACATGAAAAGAATGAATCATTGTTGAAAATATGATTTGCATATGTAGGAACCTTCAAGCACTCATGTCCTCGTAGATAGAGATTATTAATTCTCTTTCCAATTATGAAGTTATTCTTCAACAAAGGGCCCTGCATTGCACAAAATTCATCGGTAAAGATAATCCATACCTTTAACTAATTAGTGAGTTTGGCAATAGAAATAAGATTGTGCTTGAATTCTGGAACATAAAGAACATCACAAAGTGTGATATTATTATGAGTAGGGACTTCTCTAATTTTTGAAATAGGAATGGAATGACCATTGGGCAGGGTGACTGAATGAACTTGTGAAAGACTGTTTATTGAAGAAAATAGTGATATATCTGAACATATGTGATCTGTAGCTCCCGAATCTATAATCCATGTAGACTTATCACTTGAACCATTAGAAACATTAAAGAGATAAGACACATGTTTTCCTCAACCATCAACAATATTACCTACGGTGTCCACCGAGCCATTGGTAATAGCAGAATTTATACTAGCTGAGTTGTTGTTGTTGTTCAAAAGTTGCATCAGTTGATTAAATTGTTCGAGTGAAATAGATTGAGACCCACCATCACTAACAGGAACATTATGAACTGTTGATTCTGCCTTTTTGGCTTTCGTGAACCTGAAATCCGCTGGAAAACCATTTAGTCTATAACATTGTGCCTTAATGTGTCCAATTTTCTTGCAATGAGAACAAACTAAATTCTTTTTAGAATTGTTGTTAACATGCATTGCCATAGCTTCAGTAACATATTAGGACTAGAAGAGATTTCCCTTTGTCTTTCTTCATGAATTAACAAAGAATGAACAGTAGCAATATTAGGGAGAGGAGTCATCATCAAGATTTGCCCTCTTATAGCTTTGTATGAATCATTAAGCCCCATTAGCAACTATATTAATTGTTGATCCTCTAAAAATTTGTTAAGAACAGCATCCGTTCCACAAGTACATGCAGGAACTTCTTGGATCATTCTTAACTCATCCTAGATTTTCTTTATTTTTGTGAAATATGTTGAAAAATCTTCAGATCCTTGATTAACCGAATATAGTTGCTTTTGAATTTGATATATCAATGCTCCATTGGATTGAGCATACCTTTGATTCAACTCTGACCATATCTCTTTTGCTGTTTATAAGAAGAGAACTCTTTCAGCAATATCTTTGCTCAAAGAATTCAAAATCCAAGAAATGACCATCGAATTAACTCGATTCAGATCGGAATTAGCTTAAGGAGTAATCATAGATCCATCGACAAAACAGATCTTGTTTTTAGCAGAAAAAGCAAGCAACATCGATCGTTTCCATGTAGCAAAACCAGTTCCATCGAACACTTTAGACACCAGTATCATGCTTGGATTATCAGACGAACCAAGAAAATATGGGCTAGAAAGTTCGACATCAGATCCGTGGGATCCATTGAAATTTGTTGAAGTAGACATGATGAATCGAAGAGAAGACTTATTGAATTAATTGATTGAGCATGAGATGAAGATCAAACACATGCTCTGATACCATGTGGAATTGCAGGTCATGGATGCAAAACAGAAGAAGAAGAAGAGAGATTGAGAGAGAGAAAGAAGTATATGAGGGTGAATTCTCTACTTTTCATTAATTCAATGATACTACATATATATACACTATTGAATAACAAACTAATTGACTAACAGATTTAAAACTATTATAACTGATTTCTATGTATTCCAATATCCACCCATTCACACACCAGATCAACTTAAAAACTGAGTTTTAAAACATTGCAAAACCTCATCGTTAGCCCTAAGAGCATGAAGAGTATATTTCCTTACTCTTCTCATGTTTCGTGCTAATTCAATGCCACATTCACCCATACTTCAATTTTCTTTTTTCATACTTTAACATAGAAAATACGAACTATTCTCGTGCTTCACAAAACACACTTAAAATTTTGTAAAAAATTAAAGTTAATTACCCTCTCTACTATTTCCGGATTTCTCTCACCTCTCTTCTCTCTTTCACCTAATCCAATCAAAGCCTTATAGTTTAACAGTATTAAAGTATAGATTTGAAAATAGGTTAGTGTGTACCGTTTTCAAAAAAAAAATAAAAAATCCAATCCAATCCTATCTAATTTTCTTTTCTGTAAAAGTAAAGAAAAATTATAACACAACCCAATACAATGAACAGGTTCACTCTTTTGGTACGTCACACCAGTTGTGTAACGTGTTCTCACCTCCTTGATACTCTCCCTTTTTGCCGCTTTCAGGAACCGCCTTCTTTTTCACTATTCCCAAACGTATACTCTTCCTACTACTGAACTCAATTTCAACTCCAATCTCGTAAGTTCATTTTCCTGATCGCTTTTCGTTTTCCTCCGTCTCTCCGATTATCACTAATTCCTTTGTATGTTACTCGTATTACTTTCTCTTGACTAACAATTACAGTCGTACATAGATCAATTGTATCATCATCCTTGTTGTTCATGGTTGCTTTTTTGGGCGATTCATCATTTTCCTTTTGTTCAAACTGATTTAACGCTTGTTGGATTGTTTGATTACACTCTTCTGTTTGAGTTAGGTGTTTATTGGATGTGCGATTCTAAGGATTCAACTATCATAATCGGATGATCAGTAACTAACGAAGCGTTTATGTTACTGATAGTAACGTAAACTATATTTAACCTCGGTGCTAAAGCAACTTTTGATGTCACTGTTTCGGCCCTAAATTTTCGTAAGGGAATTTGAATGATTGTAGCACATCCGTAAACCCCTGCAACCTCATACGAACGGTTTTTTTAGTGGTACTTGTTTTCATGATAGTAAAAAGGTTAGGGTTTTTTACTTTGAGGGATTACCGTCTAGTGAGGGGATCCTAAATATTTATTTCATGTGCCGTACTTTGTTTAAATTTATGTAGGTACTAGGCCTCTTCATGTGATTAATTGTGGTATGGAGTATAGGAGATTTGCATTTAAGGCTAATAACATCTTGGTCATGTTAGGGTTGCAGTTATGAATATATATGGTGTTTTGTAGCTTCTTGTATGGGCAAACCTGCTTCCTCAAATGTCCTGATGGCAATTTAGTTGTGACGAAAGTTTTTAGAAGTTTCCTAGTTTCATAATCGTATGTGTTTTCTTTATGTTTGTCTGTATGACGATATTCGGATTGTGATTTTGTTCCATATAACAGTTTAAGAATGAAATATGTAAGTAACAACCAGCTGTTTGGTTGGTGAGAAAGTAGTTATTGAACTATCCTACTCTTCCTTCCTGAAAGAAGCTAGTTTGTATATAATGAAACATGAATCGTGAAACTTTTGAATTTTATTCTCGACAAACTGTGCATTCACACTGTTTGGCAATGTCATTCCTTTTTGAATTATTTTCTTTTTCTTTTGGGTGGGGGTTACTAAATCATTAATGGTATTTCTGTTAGATCAACTAAGTTACAATTTCTTTTGCATAACTGTTGAGTGGCACCAAGAACCTGTTCCTGTGACCTGAATGCGTGAACTTCTGGTTGCGAGTAACTATAGCTGCTATTTAGGTATCAATCACAAATTCTCTTTTTTGGAAATATGTAATGGACTAATGGTTGTAGTAACCAAATGAATATAACTGTACAGTTGTTAGCTCGGTAGGAACTGGTGATGACTTAATTTCATTTTGTAACTTTGCAGGCTGGAGGAGTTATTCTAGTATGAATGTGTTTGTTTCAGTTCATTATGTATTCTGCTTACCATCTGTTGAACTTTTTCTGAATTAAACTGCTCTTGTTATTTACATTCAAGTATTTCAATTGACAGATGTCTGTCTTTTCCCTGCTCACAGTTTTGGAGGCAAAATGGCTAAACAGGCAGGAGCAGAGCCATCACCACCTTCTTTTGATTATATGCTCTATGAAGGGGATCCTGAACATCTTCGAACAGTTGTTGCTACACCAAATCAACCAAATCCTCAGATTGATCCTTCTTTGTTGAAATATAAACACAGGATTGGCCATGGACCCTTTGGGGATGTTTGGTTGGCTACACATCATCAATCAGCACAAGATTATGATGAGTACCATGAAGTAGCCATGAAGATGTTACATCCTATAAAAGAAGACGACGTACCAAAGTTTCTGGTTAAGTTTGAGGACTTGTTCCTCAAGTTCCGTAAACTCCAAGGTGTTTGTTGGTTGCATGGTATCTCAGTTGTATCTAGAAAGGTGACTACTTCTATTTTTAGTAAACGTGTTCTATTCTCTTGGTTTGAGGTGACAAGTCAGTCGGGTCAGGTGGGTTGGGTAACTGGGCAGGTAAAAAAGGGTATGTATTGATACAGGTCGGGTTGTGTTGGGTTGACCTGAAAACACTGTCTGTCCATATCCTTTAAAAAAATAATTAGTGTGTCAAATACGATTACAAAAGCTATAATTACTTTCAGATAATTTTGGTCTTTTGGATCAAATGATTGGGAGGTTCTATGCATTAAGTCTGCACTTTGGGCTAATTTTGACTGTGTTACCCATTTCCTTTTGAGATTTATTTATTACACCCAGAGAAAATTTAGTCCAAATCGACCACTTCATTAGTAAATGGGTCAAAATTGCCACCTATAATTTTGGTTACTTCTTTTGACTTATTTACCGGATCTTTTACTTCAAGGCCGCTTCACAAATCTGCATTGTCATGAAATTTTACGAGGGGTCAGTGGGCGATCGAATGGCGAAGCTTAAAGGAGGAAAGCTTCCATTGCCTGATGTATTGAGGTAATTTTCAAGTATTGAAAAAAGAAAAAGAGAAGTTAATATAGGTTTATAGAAGTAAATGGTTAAAGACTTAAAGTAAAAGATGAGATGCGCAAGGTTAATCTTGTGCAGGTATGGAGTTGGTCTAGCTAAAGGAATTCATGAAGTACACTCTTTAAGCATCTTGGTGTTGAACATTAAGCCAACTAATCTTCTTCTTGATGAACATGATCAAGTGGTTATTGGAGATTTTGGGATCCCGTTTCTTCTCCTTGGGGTGCAACTGCCTGACCCAGATATGTCTCTTAGGCTTGGATCACCCAACTACATGGCTCCAGAGCAATGGGAGCCAGAAGTCAGAGGTCCAATAAGTGTGGAGACTGATAGTTGGGGATTTGGATGCTGCATATTGGAGATGTTGACTGGGGTCCAACCTTGGTTTGGTAAATCTGTTGGTGAGATATACAACTCTGTTGTGTTAAAGCAAGAAAAACCACAGCTTCCAAGTGGTCTACCCCCTGCTGTTGAAAATGTTCTTAAAGGCTGTTTTGAGTATGATCTTCGTAATAGACCGCTTATTGGTGATATCCTGCGTGCTTTTGAAAGGTTGGTTCTCTCTCTCTCTCTCTCCCTCCCTCCCTCCCTCTCTGTCTCTCTCTCACACATTCCGTCTTGTATTCAAAAAGCCAAATGGGTCAAATAAAAAAATATAGCTAAAGGGGGAATGGGTCAAATGGGTTGAAAGTTGCCAAAGGTTTATATTATTATTCTGATTATATTATTTTCCTAATCATAACTAACTCCGTAAATATAGGACAAAAATGGGTTTTGGGTCCAACCCAACCCATACCAAAACTGACCAGTTGCAAGTTGAACCTGCTTTGATCCGGTTTGGGATGGTTACCCTGTCATCTTCTCCCTCTAATTTACGATGAACACTTATGCTTGTCTTATTTGTTGGTTAACATCTCTGTTGTAAGACGCCGAATCTAATATTAAAATTGAAGTTGCAGTTCACGTGATGCTGTGTTCAATGATGGAGAGTGGATTGGTCTTGGTAGCAGAACGTCACTGGACCGAACAGTTGCAAGTGGCTGCTCTATATGGTCTATTACAAAAGACCATCTGCAAGTAGGCGATACCGTTCGTTCTAGGAAAACACCAAACAATTGCAAAAACATGGCAGTGGCTGAAGGAACCATAGTCGGTTTGGAAAAAGACACTGATAGAGATGGGTTTGTTCTGGTTCGAGTCCAAGGAATCCACAATCCGTTAAGGGTTAACATCACCACTCTAGAACGGGTCACTTCTGGCTTAGCCACTGGTGATTGGGTGTGTTTAGTGGAGAATCGAAACAACAGAAACCACTCGTTTATTGGCATTTTACACTCGATAGACCGTGATGGAAGTGTGAGTGTCGGTTTTATAGGACTCGAGACCCTGTGGAAAGGACACTGCTCTCAGCTCGAAATGGCAGACCCATTTTCTGTGGGACAGTTCGTGAGGTTAAAGGGGAATGTATTCACACCTCGGTTTCCATGGCTGCATAAACGGGAAGGAGTATGGGCCACAGGTAAGATCACACAAATACTTCCAAACGGGTGTCTTATTGTGCAGTTTCCGGGTAAGTTTGTTTTCAAAGGCGAATGTCGCTCGTTTTTAGCTGATCCAGCTGAAGTAGAGCATGTTTCTTTTGATACATGCCCGACTTTGGTGGATAAGTATCAACATATTGAGGATCATCACTGGGCTGTGAGGCCGCTCGCAATTGCATTTGGTGTGCTCACGGCTATCAAGTTTGGTTTCATCATGGGTCATGGAGTTGGTGCTAGACTGAAGAAAGGTCGTGCAAGCAGTACACGTGGTGGAGGTGGCGGCAGTGGCCAAGATGGGCAGAACAGCGGTAGTAAGTCGAAGTGGCTTCCACCACCAGTGGCAAATATGCTCTCCAGAGATGGTACCGCACCTGCTGTTATAGCTAGATAATCTTTGAAAATTTGGGAAGTTGAATGGAGGTTGAAAGTTGTTTATATTGTAAATATACTCTAGACATTCTGTGTCTCAATTAAATGTATTCTTCTATTTTTTCGCTTTTGTGTTGTGTGTCATCTAGTCCAAGTCACTTCTAATCAATGGATTACAAACCTATGGTTTTGAAATTGATTTATGTTTTTTGTGTTTTGAAGCCAAAGGATTGAAGATACTTAAGAGGTGGTAGAGTGATAAGATTGGAGGTGGTCGAACAACAACAAAATATAGATATATCTTAAAATAATAAATATTCGATAATCAAATTAACTAGAATATAGAGATTAATGAAATTTGTATCTCATCGAAAAGAAAGGAAAAAAAAAACTAGAGAGGCTTAATCTCATTTTCTGATGAAACAATGTTTTGAGTTTTTTTGGAGACATACAAAAATTGTTTAACATAAATCAAATGGACGATTGATAGGTGAAACTGGTGCGTCACTTTGGAGGACATTAAAACGGCTGTTTAGTCGTGTGGAAGGTCTCCACATTTCCATCCTTGAGGCTTCGAATAAAGGTTATTTTCAAGATATTGCTCTCCCCAACAATGGATCGCTTCTATCTCATTTGTTATTTACGGATGATGTCATTTTCTTAAGAAAATGATCGAATTTCAAGTTCTATGAATCTTACCTGGAGTCTAAGATGTTTCCACTTAGCTTTGGGATTGAAAGTTAACTTATCCAAGAGTAAGGTTTTTGGGTTAGGTGTTCATGATGACGGAATTTTAAATTTCTCATCTCTTCTAAAATGTGAAAGTGCTAAACTTTCTTTCCCTTACCTTGGTATAACTTTTGGGGCAAACATGGAGGTGGAAAAATATTGGAAATCGGTTCTTGATAAGATAAGTAATAAACTTTCTACTTGAAAAGAGAAAAATCTTTCGTTTGGTGGACGTGTGACCTTATGCCAATTGTTCCTTGGTCGTGTTCCCAATTACTTTCTATCTCTTTATAAGCTTCTAAAAAGGTGATAGCTTCGATTGAAAGGATGAGAAGAAGATTCAAATAGGTGACATCATCACAAGGCAAATCCAAAATATGTTGGGTTAATTGGTTAAAGACATAGCTCCAAAGAATTTAGGAGGACTCGGGATTGGTTCTTCAACGGCTATTAACATATCATTATTTGTCAAGTGGTAGTGGCGCCTCAAGCTTGATGACTTAGCAGTCAGCACCATGGGCTAAAGTTACTAAAAGTATCCATGGTATTTCGGGTCGGTATTCTTCATCTATCGCAAATATATGAAAGCCTGGAGTTTGGTTAAACATTGCCAAAGTGGGAGCTACCCCTTCAAATCTGAATATTGATGAGTTGTTCACAAAGGCTGTGGGAAATGGTGATGAACTCATTTATGGACAGACTGATGGTTGGACTATTCCTAGTAAGCCCTTTTTCCAAGCAATAAATCATGCACCATTGCTTCGCGAACCACCCAAAACTCAAGCAGTACAATGGCTTAAGATTGGTCCCAATTAGTGATGATTTTGTGCGATTATCGAGACATTGTAGCATTGGAAAATCTTCCACAACACGTCTCGCTTTCCAATAATAAGGATGCCTGGAGATAGGAGGGTGACCGAAGTGGGAACTTTTCAGTAGAATCTATAAGAATTATCATTAATAATGTTTCTAACTCACCTTTTGCAAGCCCTACTTTCTAGAATAAATGACTACCTCCCTTAATTGCTTTTGTGGAAACTTATTTTTAAGGAACGTATTCCTATTTCCTACAAAACTTAATCTAAGTTTCAAAGGAGTTCATATGTCGTAGTTTGTCCTATATGTGCACGAGATATGGAAAAAGTGGATCACCTCTTCTATTCTTGTTCTGCAGTCAAGGAGATACGTGATTGACTTTTAAAATGGTGCAACTTAAATGAAGGATCTCATAATTGCTTGGACCAGCTGATTTTCAATGTTATTGATAATGGCAAAACAGATATAGGAAGGATTTTCTTAGGTGTTGCCGTTGGATGTTTGTTGTGGTTAGTGTGGTAATCATGCAATAATTTGGTTTTTGTTGGGAAACAATTTTTGGCGTTAGTGGTAATCTGGTAAAGGATGAAATACAAGTTTTCTTGTTTACTTGGTTAAATTATAGAGCTAAATGTAATTCTATAATTTGGTTCATGTAGTGCTGTAATTTTATTTCATTTTCTTAAAATACTTTTGTAATATCATATTCTAGCATTTTGCTGGATATTATTAATAAATTTTGGGTCTGTAGACGAAGGTAATAACCAAATATAAACCCTTTACCTAAAATATTGTTTTCTTGCTATTAAAAAAATCCGCCCCATCAATATTATTTTATTTGCCACAAGGTTTTTTGTTTTTATATGTACTCTCTCTCTAGACACCCATGAATCAAGTTCATATATAATTCAATTAGATAAACACAAAATATATAGGAGATTATACCGGTTAAGATAGATTTATAAACACAAATCTAATGTAAGTTGCTAGCCCTACATTGATTTGATTTATAGAATTACAACTACTCTAAACGGAGAGGGATCCTTATTTAAGTTATACCGAGAAAATCGAGCATTTGATTTAGATATGCGACATAACCAATATTTCCGTCATCGTTTTTTAGACTATCTTTGTGCTTTAAGACCGCCCGTTACGGTCAACTCAAAGGCATTAGGTACCATCGAGTACCCATTGGGAACACCATTATGCGAATTCGAGTAGGGCAAGCGGATATTGGAACTCGGAGGAAGCAAACCCAACCCCCACCCCCCAACACACACACACCTATATATATATATATATATATATATACGAGATTCGCCAACACACTCAATTCCCCAACGCTCTTCATCCATGAATTCCATTATCCAAAATGAACGGTTAAGATTGGTTCTCGCGGTTATCGCAATAAAAACGGTTCTCAAATGAACTTTTCACTATATATATATATGTAAATAAAAAATATGAAAAAGGTTTGGATAAGGAAAAGAAAGGTATAACACTTATTTTGATTAGGGTAAATGAAATAAAAGAGAGAATGATGTAATACTGATGTAACATTAAGTAAAGAAAAAAAAGGATAACGCATTACCTTAATAATTACAACTTTTAGTAATAAACGAAAATAATACAAAACAGAGGGATCCAACGTGGTATTTCGTCAAAAGTACAATTTTAAAAGCTTTTTCCTATTCAAGAAAACACGCGCTCATCTGATGCGTCCCCATCAACCACCCCCCTCCACCTCCTCCTCCTCCTCCTCCACAAAGACAACCAAAATTATTGCCATTATCTCATCATCTTCTCCCTCACCAACACCCAAAACCCTAACCCTAAATCAGTCCAAACCTCTCTTTTGCACGTATGAGCGGACGTTTCTGAAAGGCCGCTTGTCGGATCGAATCGAATCGATTCCTGGTTTTTAGAAACTGCAGATTTGTGTTAGTTTGAATATAATTGATTTGAACAAACGATGTCTGCGATTGTGTGTGGGAAGAGATCGTTCTTCGAAGACCTACAAACCTCGCCGAATTCTGCATCGCCTCCGGCTTCCAAGAAACTTCGCTGCTTTACTTCCACGTCTCCGGTTCGGTTTTCATCCTTCACTAATACTCCGCCGTCGTCCGCGCTCATTGATAAGCTCCGATCGATTTTTCCTACTATGGACAAGAAGGTTTCTTTCTTTTCCGCAATTACTCATTTCTGATTCCATGCCTTTGTCTGATGCAATTCAATTGATCTATTTTTAGTTGAAATACACGGATTGAATTAAAGTGTTAAAACAATACGAATCAAGAAAATCTACTTGTGGAATTAGAATTATATGGGGGGTTGTATATGGGTACGGGTCGTACGATTATGTAGAATCAGATATTATTCATATACAATATTCAATCCATTTGCGAGGTCAAGCATCTGGTGCTTGTGTCAATGTGCATATTCTGCTGTTTATCGTCTAACTTCATATTTAACAATTGAAGTGTTTGTAAAAGTTAGGTATTTTCTGTATGATTGATAAGCAAGTCTATTGTAGAAGTGTTAAGGTACTTTCATGTAAGCTGTAATTTACTCTATGTTTCTTCCGTTGGAAACTGTTTATCAGATTTAAAGCCTGAATCAGTGATGGTTCTGTTTTTATCTATTTTAAACCTGGATTTATCAATGTTTAAATGTGTGACGGAGTCCTGACTCCTGATCTTCGACACAACTTGTGCTTTTTCGCAATTACAAAATGCTTGATCGAATCTAGATATGGGCTATATGGCTTTAATATCATTAGTTTGTGGTGGTGTTTGACAAGCAGGTCTCTTGTAGAAGTGTTAAGGTACTTTCATGTAAGTTGTAATTTACTCCATGTTTCTTCTGTTGGACACTGTTTATCAGATTTAAAGCCTAAATCAGTGATGGTTCAGTTTTTATCTATTTTAAACCTGGATTTATCAATGTTTAAATGTGTGACGGAGTCCTGACTCCTGATCTCGACACAACTTGTGCTTTTTTGCAATTACAAAATGCTTGATCGAATCTAGATATGGGCCATATGGCTTTAATATCATTTGTTTGTGGTGGTGTTTGTGGCACAAACATGTCAGTTACACTGTCTATGCTGGTGTGTGAGTATCTGATCTGAATCAGAATCACTCTTTGATGATTGATCATGTGGAAATATCAATTAAAGCTTTGCTAGCTGTCACTAAATGCCTTTTGCAATGTCAATTGCAGTGTCTAAACATGTGCATGCCTGTGGATTTAATGTCTGGTCTTGTTCAAAAACTGTAATGTTATTCTATGTCCAGATGTATTCTTATTGAAAAGGCATAACTTTGTTTTCAGCTTCTGGAGAAAGCATTAGAAACTAGTGGAAATGATTTGGATTCTGCCATTAAGAGTCTCAATGAGCTGTGTCTTGGACATATGGATGGCGCCTCAGTTTCACCAGCACAGGATAAAGGTAATTTACTTGATTTTCATGGTCATTTACTCATTGATTGGGGTTTGGAGATCATACTTCTAGCTTATTTCGGTCCTCAAATAGGAATTTTTATATTGCATATGTTTAGGAGGATCTTATTTAGGTTTATGGTTTTTTTGTATGTACTAGAATAAAGTTGATATTGTGGGGACAAAACACGCCTTCTTTAGAATCTGAATTTACGAGAACAAGAAATATAGAACCTTCTCCCCTATTATATGTGAAGTACTCTACGAATTATTCCATTATCTCTTGTGATTTGACTGAAGGTCAATTCCCGCGGAATGGATATGCAAGGTTGTAAAAATCACTAGGTGGTATACAGTAGGTCAGCCACCTTCAAGCGATTTATTGGCCTAGGGAGTGATTAATCCATTTTTACGTGGGGACCCTAAATTATAAAGGAATATATTTTAAAAAAGATAAATATTAGCAATATTCTAACAAAATAAGTCAATAACCATAAAAACCCATCGGTACACAATTAGGTTAATGAACTCTAAAAATAACACCATAAGTCCAACCATTTTGTTAAACCCTAAACAGTTTTTTATTTCAAAAATGAAGTCAAACCATTTTGTTGACCCGCCTGGTACCAATTGTGACCATGCCCGATAATTTTGACAGATCATATGATTTCTAAATTGGTTGGCCGCCTATAACTGCCTAGGCGGCGATTTATCGGCCGCCAAAACCGATTTTTACTACACTGCAGATATGGCGTAAAGATAAGTGATTTGAGCATTTTGGATTACACTGAACTTTTGTACCAAATTAATGATATGGTTACATCCACTTAATTTATGTTACATACCAAAAATTTTGTGGAACATTATCGGGAAAGATAATTTAATATAAACTTTTGAAATGTTTAGTGCATCTTCTTTTAGCTCAGTGGAGGTAACCACATGAACGATACTGCTGCTTTGCTTCACGCCATTGTATGGTTCTCTCTGTTTTACAAACAGATGGTCCCCAAACTGGATTTAGTCTAGCAAAGCAGAAATTATGTCCCAATTTTTCCCTTTCTGCTAGCACTCTACAAGTCATGTTTTGTTTGTTTGCATTCTGCATATATACACACAATGACACGAACATACATTGTGTAGATAAATTTTCATATTAACACTCATTTATTTTATTACTTCACAGTTGACTTTTGACAAAAGCATTTATGCGTGAACTACCCAAGGCTTCTAGCCTAGTTTTATTGGGGTAGTTTAGGTTTCATGTTGCTCATGTCCTAAGGTCATGGGTTCGAGTCCTGTTGTGGACAAATTTGAGGTAGTTTTAGGAGTTGTTCAAAAAAAATTTATGCGTGAACTGTGGGAGATCTAGCCATTTGTTAAATTGTCTTTAAACACGTGTGTCTGATTAAAACATGTTTCTCCTAATCACAAAATATTTATTATATACAAGAAAAAATGTTCTCCATTTCTAATAGCATCCATTTGTACACCATTTTTAGTGCTACTTTCTTTGCAAAGGCTTCATATGTTAGTATAGTATCAAAGTTCAAATTTGGATCTGTTTTCTTTTTTTTTTGTATGTAATAAACAAGGTTCTTACATTAGTTAAACTGCAGGCCCAGTTACTGCCAACGAAGACTTTTCCGTGGAGAACTCATCAGGTAATGAGAACATTGCTAAAAGTGGTGCAGAATGGGTTGAATTGTTTGTCACAGAAATGACGAGTGCTACCAGCATTGATGATGCTAGACTTCGTGCCATGAGGGTACTTGAGAGTTTGGAGAAATCGATAAGTGAACGTGCTGCTGGTGAGGCAGCAGAAGGCCTTCACCAGGCAAGTCCTCCCTCCCTCTCTCTCTCTATATATGTGTGTGTGTGTGTATGTATATCAGTATATGTGGTAATTCTATTTACAACTATCTTATTCGGTTCTACTATAACTTTCAGGAAAATCTAGTCTTCAAGGAACGAATTGAAAGTCTTCTGCGGGAGAATGCAATCCTGAAACGTGCTGTAGCCATTCAGCATGAACGCCAAAAAGAGTACGATGAGAGGAGTGTTGAGGTGCAGCAGTTGAAGCAGTTGTTATCCCAATATCAAGAGCAGTTGAGGACACTTGAGGTCAATCTTACAAACTCACTATATGCTTTCATTCATGTAAAACTAAGCCATTTGATTTTTCTTCGCCACATATGAAGTTCTTGGAGTGGTTTGAGGGCTGCCTTAGGAATACGTAGAGGTGGAGGTGGCAATTTTGAGCACTTTGCTTATGAACTGGTCAATTTTGATTGCGGTTTAATTCTCGCAGGCTAAATGGGTTAAATAATTCTTTTTACAAAAATCTAAACAGGATCAAACTGGTCGAACATGATGAAAATAGCCCAAAATGTATTATAGTGCTTACAACCTTCTAAAATATTTTTATTTAGATATTAGATGGCTATTGTAATAATATAGTTATTGTTAATCATATTCAACATATTATAATAATATACAAAAGATGGACAAATTTTGTTAAATATGCACCAGGATTGAATTTTTGTTGTATGTTGATGGTTGCAGGTGAATAACTATGCGTTGACGATGCATCTAAGACAAGCTCAGGAAAACAACTCCATTCCCGGACGATTCCATCCTGATATCTTCTAATAAAGAGGTAAGCGTGCGTTAAGAGCTAAACAACATGCTTCATTATCGGCATGGTGGATGATTTTGGTTATAAATATTGTTTGTCTAAAGGTCTACTACATTTGCCAGATTAATGGCAAGTAGATTACATAGAGTCTGTTATATCATCTAAATACCGACTGATGGATGCTTGGTTGGTTAAGTTAAAGTGCAAGACCTCAGTTTAATATTTGGAATTTTGGTTATGAAACTTGTGCTTGCCAATGATGGTGTTTGAACATATCAATTCATCGGTTTGTTAACGTCTCTTCGAACTTTCGTATACCAATCTCCAGAGACGAGTTTCATTTGAACACAAGGGGGTATATGTATATCTATTAGTTTGTACTTTGTAAATATAAATTTGCTCTAAACCTTAACCCTCTAACCTTTTTTTTCGAAAGCAACAATATATTATATAAACCAACTACTACACCCTTTTAATACCACTATATAAGATACAGAGTGTCACTCGTACATTAATTAGCTAAACGATAGACCTTCACTTTACATAATTTGAGTGTTTATGAGACAATATTATCCTCACCCCACCAATTTTGCTACTTCTTCTGGAAATGTTAACCGTCTGGGCCATTTGATTGTACTTTTCTTTTTGACTCTTCCTCTTAACCATTGAAACATCAATAGTTGTATATCCATCGATGTTTCATTGATGTCTTTCTTTTGGTTCTTGAATATAAGTTCATTCCTACTCTTCTAAATACCATAAAGTAAAGCTCTTGCCGCCACTTCCCATAGCATAGATCTTGTAGATGAACCCAACTACAACCTTGCTGCAAAAAGGTCTTCAAAAGAATCCATGTCGTCGTAAGTCATGCTCCACCATTTGAAGAACTCTCTCCATACCTTTATAACCCTCCTACATTTTATTAGTGAATGAACCACCAGTCCTTGTTTTTCAGCGCAAAAATATTGATCTTCTTTTAAACGATCTTGAGCAGAATGTTCTTTGTTGACTGTGTGCTACTTGTGTCTTCAAACTTTCAATAGATGTTTTCATTTCTTTGACCGAGTAAGCCTCCATTCCTCCCATGCTCCACTGCCACCTATTTGATACATTTTCTTTTCAAAAATACTACAGACAAGTCATTGAACAAAGACTGTATTTCCTCCCTCAATCTTCCTCTAACTTGACCAAATCATTCTTTTTCCCACACCCATTTTTTTATCTTCCCAATACCCCATTTCCCCGACTAAACAAAATTTGTTTGTTACTCTATTAAATATTCTTGGATATGCCCCTTTTAATGGCAATAAACCTAACTACCTATCTAACCAAAATTGTGTAGCTAAACCATCAACCACCTTTACTTTAAAAAAGGATATAATGGTATTCCTATCGACTTTAATTCCAACCCAATTTTGATAATTCCCACCCAAATACCCGACCCCCTTTCTGAACATTAACATTCAACCTGCCCGATACCCCATAAATACTTTTGATCATCCGGACCCATAGATTCTCACCCTTTTTAAGAAATATTTTTTATTATTTGAGACCCTTCCCCAAAAGAACAATTGAATACTAGATAGTACCGACTTAATAAGAGTAAGATGACCCCCAAACGAGTTTGTTAGAACCTAGAGGGGGGTGTAGGTTATATGCCCACTTTTTAAAGTTTTTAACAATATTTGCAAGTAATTAAAGAGTTTAAGGAAGAAAGATATCACCAATGTAAGTAGCTAGGACATAATGATTTATAGTGGTTCAAGCAAGAGTTAACAACCTTGCTCTACATCCACTCCTTGGCCTCACCCGCCAAGAGTTGCTCCACTAACTTCTCTCTTTGAAGGTAGGATAAACCTTTTACAACTTCTCTTTTTAGCTTACAAGAATTACACTTCACTCTTGCAAACAAGGCTAAGATGAACCTCACTTCACTCTAATTGGAAAGACTAGAGTTGATCCTCACTTCTCTCTAATTCTATAGGCTAGAGATGATCCTCACACTATTACAAATGTATATGAATGTAATGGAGTAGTTGAACTTGAAAGCTTTCACTCTTGCTTGATTTTTTTATCTTGATTTTCAAGGAATATGAGCTCACAAGATTTTGTATGTATTCTATGTTTTTCAGATTGCAAGAGGTGAGTAAAACACAAGACTTGAGTTGCCTTAAATAAGGAAAAAGTTGATGCTCAAAAAGTGTCCAGACTTACCACGGTCGATCCACGTTCGACCGTGGCATCGACCGTCGGTCTGCTGGAAGATTTTGAGCCTTGTGCATATAGACGTTGGGCTTTTACCAAAACCACACACAACCCATTTTTACCATAAAAATGCACTGAAAAGGAGTTCAAGAAAAGTTGGGTTAGTGCCATACTTCTTAAGTTTGAATTTAATCATGAAAATGGTAGTTTGGAAACCAAATGCACAAAGCATGTTGGAAGTTTACCACTTTGGGAGATTCATTTTGCTAAATATGGTTTTGACTTGTTTCAATGTAAGATTGTGTTTAGTATTTGTTCCAAGCTTGTGATTTTTATAAAAAATTGTCTCAATTTTTATAAAAATTATTTTATAAAAACTTAAACATAATTTATTTTGTAAGCTCATAAACTTTGAACGTTTATTTGTAGGAATCTTCAACATCGCATATACTTGAATTCAGATCTTGACGATTGAAGCTTTGGCCATTTGATGAAGCTTATTTTGTAGATTATAGATGAGAATATGTTTGATTATATATATATATATGTGTACATATGTTAATGTTAATACATACAATTATACAAACAAATTGTATATTTTTGTGTCAATAAAAGAGAATATATTTGTAAGCCTATTTTTCCCAACAGAGATTGTTCCTTCTTTTCATGACGCCAACCTAGATTTGACTTTCTCCAACACCTTCTCCCAATGTGCAGTTCTCTTCATGGACACATTAATTGGTAGCCCCAAATATGAAAATATTTTATCTCCTACTCTGCAACCAATGTGATTTGCATACCACTCCACTTCATTCTTATCCACTCCAATACATAAAGACTGTTCTTTTTCCAATTAATGTTTTAACCCCGACGCCATTTGCCAACATTTCATTATTGACATTAACTTTCTTAGCTTAGCAAATTTCCATTTACCAAAGAACATTGTGTCATCCGCATATGGTAAGTGAGAGCACTTTACCCTGTCTTTACCCACTTTCACTCCAACAAACATTTGTGATTCACAAGCTTCCTCTATCATACGGTGACAATGGATCCCCTTGCCTCGCACCCTTCTCCACTTTGAATTCGATTGATGGTGAACCATTAATTAAAACCGAGATACGCGTTGACGATAAGCAAGCCTTTATCCACGAAATCCATTTATTATCAAACCCCATTTGCTTAAGAATATTAAATAGAAAGGACCACTCTAGGCTATCATATGCTTTCTCAAACTCCACCTTAAATATGAAACTTTTCTTTTTCACCTTCTTCAAATCATTGATGATTTCACTTGCAACCATAATTCCATCTAAGATTGATCGTCCCGTGATAAAAGCCGATTATACTTCACCAATTAATTTATCGATCACCCCTTTTATTCTATTTGCCAAAATCTTGGGAGATGATTTTATAATAGCATCCGATAAGATTCATTGGTCTATAATCGCTAAATGTCAACGGATCCTCGCCTTTGGGAATTAGAGTTAAAAACGAAGAATTACATCCTTTTGAGATCTATCCAGACTCCCAAAACCATGTCAACGCTGTCATTAAATCATTTTTTATTAAAGACCAAAAGTGTTTAATAAACCCAAAGTTATAACTATCTGGTATATTTCAATACTAATTCATCTTAAATTATATGTTGGATTTGTATTTTCTTAGCGGTTTAACCTTTAATTCTAAGCTTTATTTTTTAAATACTCTTTGGGTGTATTGTTTAGAATACGACCAAGTGTTTCAGAGTTAATGATGTTTCATCGGTTCTATCTAATGTTGATATTAAATGGTGAGAAAATATTAACAAAATAGAAATTGTTATAATACAAAGATGATTAGTTATATATTAATTAGATATAATAATTAATATTATCTCTAATTGGTCGCATAAAACACATCATCAAAATCTTACTTGAAAAATTAGGTCAAAACATCACGAATATCGCTTATGTGTAAATTTCAACAACATTTAAAAGCTCCAATATGACAGTAATATTATGTAGTTCATAAAAACAATGAAAATATAGAATTTTTGGGCATCATAAACAATTATAAACCTAATAGGTTTGTAAGGTAGTTTTGGCATGTTGGACTACACAGTATTCTTCGAATCAAATTGATAGAAATCATCCAAGACACTTAACCCATTCAAGTATAACTTTGACATGTTTTTCCAAATTATTTTTGAAATCATGTCCAATTCAAAGGACAGATCTCATAGCTTTGCCCTTGTAAACTATATCTTGAACCGTTGCGACATGTATGCTAGTTCATCATGAAGTTTTTTTTACACACATCAAACACGTCTTAAAATAAATTAGAAACTTATAACGTGTTGAAATAGTAAATCATTATTTCATTTTTTATTAGTTTCAAAAGAAAGATAAAGAAATAGTTAAGAAGATTAGAGTAATCTTAGAGAGAGAAAATAAGATGAGATCATGTAGAAGCTTGTTAACAAACAAATATATCAAGAAATAAAAGAGTCTCGTGAGTATCTTGGAAGTAGAACTTAAAACTTCTATAAATGTAATCTAGTAAGGTTCATTTTGATACAAACAATATTATACAAAGTTAAATGTTCCTTTTAAAATTTTAAATGCATTAGATAAACGAACAACTTTCCTTTAAAGGTAGCAAATGATTGAAATGACAAGCTTGTAACTAATATGAAATCGGAAGACAATAAGCTGGACACGGAGCATAAGTAGCGACCTGCACGAATGGTGTAACGACTGTCCCGCTATCTTTGACATGGACCCGGTGAAATTGAATTCTTCATGAAGATGATATGTATTTGAATCGAGGTGAGGGATAGCTCAGCGGCTCAGCCCAAGTTATGCTTTCAAAAAAAAAGGAATTAAGTTATCCCTTTACAGCTCCCATGAATAGAAATGGAGGCTTGTGCCTAATGTTGTGTTGGCAAAGACAACTTCTTGGGTTTCGGGCGGAGAAAAGCGGACGTGGGGACTCGGATCGGGGGGAAAAGCAAGGGAATGAGGCGACCGGAGGAAGGGTTTGGTATGTTTTCAAATTCTGCAATTGTGGCGACTCTAGGCTTTCTTATAATTTGGATATGCTATTTTGGGGTCAATCTATTAGGAATAGGGCTACATAGTTATGGTTCATTTGCATTAACCTCTAGTTAAATTCAAGAAAAGTTTTTACGAATACATATAGAGTACAATAAGGTGTATATAAAACACCTTGTCTCAACTACGAGAACCATGTGAATCAAGTAGTGTAGTGATTCATGTGATTCTCGCAAAGACCAAGTATATTAGGTAAAAATTCAAAATTTGTTTTTACTTTACTTAAAATTTAAGAGGTTTATCAAGAAGACGCAAGAAAAGCTCTTCGAATTGTTGATTAATCGCCAAAGATGGCTTAGAACCAATCGTTCATTATGTAATGGATCTTTCCCGAGAGTTATCAGTATTTATCAAATATGTTCCTATTTAACGGAACACTTTTGGATTAAATGACAAAGACATTTTTAAGAAAAAGATGGCTTTTTCCGGATGAAATGCAAATTGGATTCATGGAACAAGAAAAGGATTTCCCATTCCTTAGCCAGAAAGATATGTGGCCATGAAAGGCGAAGGAAGGCTGGAATGCCAATAGGCCTTAGCTCCGGTCCTTCAATGAACGACTTAGCCCCTTCCACACTAAGGTGCTTTAGCCTATCTATACACCGCCTCATCATTAAAAAATGTTTGTCTATTTATTTGTGTAGTGTAAAATCATATATAGAAATGCAATCTCGCGAAATCAGGTGTAATGATAAAGTGTTTCTTTTTAATAGGTTTAATGGATTTCTTTACCTTACTAAAAAAACATGAGGGAAAATTGCATTTGTGTAACTAAGAAAGGAGGTATGAAGAAGAAATCATCATAATAAATTAATCACCATTAAAAATGTGTTCATTGGACGTTTATACCCGTTGGATGGTCGTCTCTTAACCACATCTTTTCTTCTTCTTCTTCTTCGTTCTTCTTATAATTTCCGACCAACCTTTTTCCATTTTCTTTCTGCAAACTAACCCAATTTCTTCTTTGATCTTCAACAATCATCATTCAAATGAGGAACCAAATCCTCCATCACTTGCTCTGCTTCTTCTAACTTTACCTACACTACCAACAACTTCAACAATGGCGACATCTTTCACTCTCATCCCTTCTTCTTCCCTCGGCTTCATTCGCGACCTTCCTTCGCCATCTCCGTCATCATCTTCGTCTTTATTCGGTGGTGGAACGCTTTTGTTCACGCGTACCAATTACAAGACCTGCGTTTCTTTCTCCTCGTCTTCGCAACTCAACAAAAAGTTGCACGGCAACCGCGGTAGAGGATTCTTCGTGTTCGCGGCCGCCGATTATTACTCTACTCTTGGAGTCCCCAAGTCTGCCACGAGTAAAGACATTAAAGCCGCTTATCGAAAATTGGCTCGCCAGGTACTATTAGGGTTCATGTTATTATCAACCTATTAGGGTTATTGGTTTCCTTGTATCTTGATTTGATCTTTACACTGTTTTAATGTGCTCCTCTGGAATAGATTGAAATGAAGTTATAGTGTTCTTGTTAGGTGCTCTTTCGTTAGACTCAAGTGAGGGATTCTAAAATGCCATCTGATTTGAACTGTATCTATTCTGTATTATAGAGCATTTTGCTATAGGTGTTAATGACCTCTTAGAATTAGGAGTTTTAACTCTCCAATGCTAGTTTGATCATGATCTGATTATATGTGTGAGGGGGATAATTTAAACTGATTATACATGTAAAGTGAGGTAATGTTAGCCTATATTGGTGCTAGATATCTTATCTATGAACCAACTAAGAGGGACTTTGGAATGAAGTGGTTAAACTTACAATATTAAGTTTTGAAGTTTGAAAAAATGATTGTGATTATCCAAGTATTTGAGATATGAAGATTCAAGTCTGTTAGATGTGCTATCCAAAATGAGAAAACTGAGTCGCAAGTGTCAGGTTTAAAGTGTTTGAGAAAGTGATTATGATTCAGATATTCTAATTAAGTAATTATTTAGGGTTAAAGTAACAATTTTGAAGCGGGTAGAAGTTGCTTATAGAAAATTGACTATTGAGATAAATGTAAAGTTACCTACCTATCCATTAGCTTTACTCGTTCAGTTATCTGGTTCTGATTATTCAAGATATAAGAATTGGTTTAAAACAGGCATCCAAACACCCCCTAATTTCACTGTTGTTGCTGTTAAATTTGTGGACTACAACGGAAAGAGCTTTCCTCTAGTTTTTGTTGTTGTGACGTTACCTTTCTGATATGAAGTTTTATGAAATGGCATGGAGGACAAACTTCTTAGTTGGTGCATATATAATTTGTGCATCATTTTGACTTCATCTGGTTTCAGCTAATTGAATTTCATGATCAACTGGCCTCGGGAGTCATCTATTTATAATTTATTGTTCCTGATTACCTCAAGAATGATCTTGAAAGTACGGGGCTTTGCAATTTGTTAAGTCAGATCCCTTTCTAGTTTCTATTATCTGCATTCCTTTTAAATCTTCTCAATGTTGCAAAAATTGCTACGCTCTACTCGAGCGGCCGACCGGGGAGTAGCGAGTACTCGGCCTAGGTGGGGAGTACTCGGATTGCGATTTTTTATGTATAAATTAAAAAATTCACATGTAGTATGTTCGTAAATACTCACATATATATATATATAATATATATACACACTAGTTAATTGCCCCGTGTAATACATGGGCGACGATAATTTTTTAATGTAAAATAATAACGAATGTATATTAGTCTCGTAGTATTATTATAAGAGATAAAAGATAATATTTAAATATTAATAAAATATGAACTAAATCCTACATATGAAATGTGGAATCTAAATTAATAAAATTATTTTATTTTTTAATTTTAGTAATTTGAATACTTCTTATTAATTTAAAGTCAAAATTTAGTTCAAAGTTTGACTAATTAAAGTCAAAATTGAGTTTTAATTTTGATCAAAATGAACGGTCAAGATTTAAATTTGAGTAAATGAAAGGCTAAGATTCTTTAATTAAATTGATGATGGTTATATACATTAGAAGATCTCTATCCTATATATATATATATATATATATATATATATATAAATATATATAGGGAGGGTTCAAACGAGAACTGTTTTTCGTACGAGAACCAATCTTGGCCATTCAAGTGGTAAGTGGAATTCATGGATGAAGAGCGTGGGGGAATCGAGTGTGGCAAGGTGCATGTAAGGAATTCATGGGTGGGCAATCCAATTGAAGCCGTCCAATTCCCCCTCCTTCAATTTGATTGCCCACCCATGAATTCCTTACATGCACCTTGCCACACTCAATCCCCCCACGCTCCTCATCCATGAATTCCATTATCCAAAATGAACGGCTAAGATTGGTTCTTGCAATAAAAATGGTTCTCAAATGAACCTAACCCTATATATATATAAAATTGTTCATAAGGCCCAAGACATATGTTAGAAACATAAACATAATTGTTAAAAACTTCAAATTGAGTCGTATAGTCGACGGTCATGAGAAAAAGTGGAAGAGATACTATTGATTCGTAGTCATGATAAATAGCGGAAGAGAGGAAATAGATAAGGTTAGAAAATATAGTTACTTGCATGCCTTATGCCTTTGAAAAATTCAAAAAACTATTTTTGACTTCGGTTGAGGAGTAGGTCCGAGTAATGCCGAGTTTTGACCGAATCCAAGTAATATGGCCGAGTAGCCCCGACTTGCCTCGGCAGGTGGCTGATTTCCGAGTATTCGGTCGCCTAGGCCGAGTTTTACAGCACTGAATCTTTTTACGCATAGGTCATAACAGCGTGCTTGTCATTCTGAATCTGATGAAATGTCACTGATTTTTTCGTACATTTCATCCGTTGTAGTTTTATTCATTTGTCTAGTTTAGTCGCCAGTGAAAACAACTTTTAGTTAAAGAATGGAACAGTGAATGCATCACTTATTACACTACTTTCTGATGTGCAAATATTTGTCTTCTATTTAGTATCATCCAGATGTCAATAAACAACCAGGAGCTACCGAAAAGTTTAAGGAGATCAGTGCTGCATATGAGGTATGTGTAGGGGAGAGCCCTTCCTTGCATTAAAGATTTTTTTGATTTTACACCTTCTTGTACCCAACAAATGAATAAAATTGTGATATTCTTTCAGGCATTTCACAAAAGAAATCATGTTACGGAGCTTCACATTTCTTTTTATATTCTCGTTTTCCCTTTTTTCTTTCAAGTGTGTCAGAGCTTGTTAAAGCTTCAAGTTTACACTTAGCGATTATGTATTTAGTTTGAGTTAAAATCTGTAGAAGCTTTAAATGTAAATGAATAGGACGAGTATAACTTTATGGCATTAATCTCTGTCTTTGAATGCTGAAGTATGACATTGTCAGGTTCTATCAGATGACAAGAAAAGAGCCATGTATGATCGCTATGGTGAAGATGGAGTTAAAAGCACAGTAGGGGGACAAGCTGGTGCTTATGCGGTACTACACATAATTAATTACCTTTTGTTCTTTCAGTTGCAATAGCCTTTTGTTTTATCTTCTTTTATTTGTACTTTTTTGGGTTGTAGACGAATCCATTTGATCTCTTTGAGACGTTCTTTGGAACAAGTATGGGTGGTTTTGCTGGTGGTGACACAACTGGATTTGGAGGACGTCGTGCCACTACTGTTATAAAAGGTGAAGATATACGGTGAGTTATAAAGTTCCTTTTAAATAAAATTAAGGTAAATCTCCGTATGGGTCAGTTTAAACACTGACATGAACAGTGAGCTTTATAATATGATCTTGAATTTTTATAATTTTGATTCGTGTATTTTACAGATACGACATGAGATTAGAATTTTCAGCAGCCATATTTGGAACGGAAAAGGAATTTGAGCTATCGCATCTTGAAACATGTGATGTATGCACTGGAACGGGTGCAAAGTTAGGATCCAAGATGAGAATATGCTCCACATGTGGTGGCAGAGGTCAAGTTATGAGGACAGAGCAAACACCTTTTGGTATGTTCTCCCAGGTAAAATCAAGTAAATTCCTAATTGTTTTTTTACTTTTTAACATTCATGTATTTCTTGGAAATCATGATTAATATGCACTTACATCCGATATTGATATGCACGTAGGTTTCTATATGTCCAAATTGTAACGGGAATGGTGAAATGATATCTGAATATTGCCGAAAGTGCTCGGGTGAAGGGCGTATTCGTGTGAAGAAAGATATCAAAGTCAAAATTCCTCCTGGAGTAAGCAAGGGAAGCATCCTCAGAGTTACCGGAGAAGGTGATGCTGGTCCAAAAGGGTAAGTTTCCTCTGTCTGTGTGTGTGTGTAAATAGAAGGTAGCTTTATGGCATATTTTGCCAGTATGTTTAATAATTTAGCGTTTCTTAAACTTGAAACAATCTGACATTTGTTTGTTTTCTTTCTTTTGACCAGAGGTCCTCCTGGAGATCTTTATGTCTACCTTGATGTTGAAGAAATTCAAGAGATCCAAAGAGATGGCATTAATCTACTTTCAGCCATCTCAATTTCTTATCTTGATGCTATATTGGGGACTGTTGCCAAGGTAATTAATATTATGGTGCAATTTCATATATGCCCCTCTTAAATTGCAAAATGTCTTTATATACCCAAAGCATGCTTTAAGCCCATTACACTTGATGCATCAAACACTTGTGCTTTGGGTATATAAAATATTTTGCAAGTTAAGAGGAGACGTAATAGTATGAATGCTTTAAGCAGTTTTTTGGTAATCCTTTTTCCTTTAAACGTTTATGGGGTGTGTATATATATATTTATAACTATTTGGTTGGTCCAACTTAACAGGTGAAGACTGTTGAGGGGATGACTGAACTACAGATCCCTGCAGGTACTCAACCTGGTGATACTCTTGTTTTGGCAAGGAAAGGTGCTCCAAAATTGAATAGACCTTCCATTCGTGGCGATCATCTATTCACTGTTAAAGTTACTATACCAAAACGAATCAGGTATGTATTTGAAAATGTCAAAACTTTACCCAGGTCATGTAGTCAACGAGATTGATCTTCTAGATTAAGGTATACCTTGTAGTGATTTTATATGTTCTTATTTGTCAACAAGGACAAGAAGTCACATACTGCATTGTAATAGAAGTCATTCCCTTATGGAACATCTTTGGGATGTCCTGCGGTCAATAGCCCAAAGTTGACCTGCGATTTTGAGTTCTTTTTGTTGAAAACCTTCGATATAAATTATTGTCATTCATAAAGTTAACCTGGAAACACGAGTCTGTACCTAATTACTCTGTGTTTTCATTGTGTGGCTATTGGTTTTAATAGTGGCCAAGAACGTGAGCTTCTTGAAGAACTTGCTTCTCTCAATAATCCTGCTTCCGCTCGTCCTCGCTCACGCCCTAATGGTCAGCAAGCCGGTAAATACTAGTTTGATGTCGATTTTTGTCATTTCCATTCTGACGAAAAGTTGTATTTTATTTTGGATGTTTATAAGTATCTATTGCTTTGATTAAAGGTTTTTCATGTTTTGCAGCAGCTAAAATCGCACAAACTGAAGTCGAACCCGTAGTTGAGGAAAGTAAGAGTTCAGAAGATGAAGATGACCCGTTGAAGAAGCTAACTGACTTTGCCGGGTATTCTTCTTTTTGATTTTTTGTTTGTTTATACTCCCAGAAAGTAAATTAATATGTTTCTTCCTTTCATTAATTCCGCAGGTCTGTTGTAAAAGGAGCTTTAAATTGGTTCAAGGACAACTTGTAGATCGCTGTTTTAGCTCGAGCACATCTCCTAACATAGCAGGCAAAGATTTTCCTATTTCAAAAAGGTTATCCTCCTCGGATCCTGTTGAAGAGATTGAAAAACCTCATGAAAGAATTCTTCGATTATTTAGATATCAAGTCTCCAAGTTCATAAAATTGCTTATCACCAGCAAGTTTTGGTGGAAACTTAGAATACAAAATGATTTGTGTATGCAAAACACTCGTGTTACTTACGGGTAAGAATTTTAGATTTTGCACCAACGATTTCTAGTTACCTGAATATTGGACAAATTTGGTTTCGGAATTTGGATAGTAGTCTGCAATTTATTGAAAATTGAAACGATTCAAACAACATATGTGTGTTATTGTTGAACACGGCTTTCTTTGATCAAGATCAAAACAGCTACTATTACTGGAGTAGATATCATAAGGAGAGCTTGTATGATGTTTGGGCGTGTTATCTCCGGCACAAGGATGCTGCCATATTTTATTGCAGCTGCGCCTGCAAAAGAACCAGCTACGAGCTTCAACATGAACTCCACATCATCCTGCTCAATAACAAATCAAATCTAATGATAACATCGTTCAATTGAAAGAATTAAAACGACACAGTAGGATCTTATCAATTATACGAGATTTAATTTTGGAAATTCATGACAAAATTCAAATGCA
The DNA here is from genome assembly GCA_038502395.1 of Dittrichia graveolens. Classification (NCBI taxonomy): domain Eukaryota; kingdom Viridiplantae; phylum Streptophyta; class Magnoliopsida; order Asterales; family Asteraceae; genus Dittrichia; species Dittrichia graveolens. Next base: position 7,110,646 of record JARJIL010000009.1, on the reverse strand, counting down.
TCATCTAACAAAAACGAAAAAGCTTTGATTTGGTTAACTATAGGAGATTATGAGTCCCGATTGAGTTGCATTATCGTTTATCCTATATGAACGATTGAAATCGCACGATAAAGGATAAGTCAAATAGTACTTGCTACTTCACGCAATGGAAAACATTTGCTGGATGATACCGCGATGATGATTCTGTGTTTTTGGTTGTCCAGTAGCATATTTGATATATCGAAGAAAGTTTAATGCGATCGAGTCCTGACCTAAGGCGCATGATCATCTGCATTTGAGTTTGCTCCTTCGTTTGGGGATTTGGAAGCGGCGACGACAAAGTGCGTGACGACGGATGAGGGCGACGGCGCCGTCGTGAGCCGATGCTGGAAGGAAAATGTCTTCTTCCTGATACACAGGGCATTCTCCACACCGATCGCTGCCGCTGACCGATAACGTCACCGATAGTGTAGCTTGAATCGCTGCTGCCCTCATCCTTTCCTTTCTTTTCGCCGCGCAGTGTTATTATCTTGTTACTTGTATTTGAGATGCTTTGGTTGAAAATAACAGATAAAAAAATAAGAAAATAAATATAAGTAGAATGATAACAACAACTCTTAAGAATGTGGATACGAATAAAAAAGATAATTCTAGTTTTTAAAAATTACAATTACAACTTATGTTATCATAATTTGCATAGTTATCTTATAATTAGTTTTTAATTTTTCATTCATAAAACAAGGTTGTTATTTTTTAAAAACTAAAAATAATCTTTTATTTTATTTTTATCCACAACCCTTATGGTTAACATTTTCCGAAAAATAAAAATAAAGAGAGCATGTTTGTTAAGATAGAGAACGTTTACCCGTGTTCTCGACTCTCGAGTTTACAAGGATAGGAAAGGAAATTAAAAGATTTCCGATTTTTGTTTTTTTTAATTATTTTAATTTTGAAATGATAGATTTAAAACGAATTTAAGCCTAAATTATCCTTATAAAATGTTTGTACACACTAAAATAATTATGTAAATTAAAATAAAATCATTTAAGCATAACATTTATTGTGCTGTAACAGTACGAGGACGACTCCACGACCTCCCCCTAAATCGCCATCGATCTCGCAAATGTCCAATGAATTCATCGATATAAACCCTCGGTTGTAATCTGCCACTTACGAAACCATCACTGTTACCACCTGTACTCAAATCGAGAACGAGAGAGGGAGGAAGAGAGCGACTGAGGGGTGGCGATTCGGAGCTGTAACCCAAGGGAAGTCGATCGAAGATTGGAATACAAGAAGCTACTCGAGGTATCAACTGCGATTAAGCTTGTTTGGGGTCGAAGTCTGTTTTGGTTTTTCGTTTTCTGCAACAATTCAGGTTTGTTTGAACCCTCCTGACACTTCCGATTCTGTTTGTTTCGAAAGATTCAATCTTTGGCTCTTTTAGAATGTTAATTAGAACAATAAACTATGCTGATTTCATGCATGATTAATTAGTAACCAGTATCTATTTAAACCCGAGGAACATTGAGTATACACAAGATTACTAAATATAGTCTTAACAGTAGCACATGTATCAGACTAGGATGATATTTGAACTTCAGTTTTGAATCTACCAATCGATCAGGTGTGTTTACTGATCTCAATTAATTGTTACTACTGTTAAGATTTTCAACCTGTGTAAAATCAAATGGGTTAAATCAGTGTTAATGAAATAACTTTGGGGCTAGATTACATTTTGATAATCACGAATGATTAACTATGAGTCTGAAATACATAGAACGGAGCAGTTACTTAGTCCTAAACACGAACAGCACCCTTTATTGTTGACACTGACAGTATGATATAAACTCTTAGGGACACATCTGAATGCACAGTAACTATATAAACTTGGAAAGGAACGGTTAACTAGCGTACTACTAGAACTAACTAAACTATCATTTAGGAACTTAAAGTAGCCAAAGACCCCTTAAATCTGTGTTGGTTAACTGATTAACCTGTATAATGACCAAAGGAAAGAGTATGTTTAAACCAGTATAGTAAATAATCTGTTTTATAGCCTGATAAATACAAATGAGGCTTAACATATGTATGTACTGAAGGTTAAATGCAAGAGTTTTAATTAACAATATTATGCCTACCAAATATGGATTTACAATGATAAATGCAGTCTTTGAAATTGTCGGTGGGTGTATGTTTTAAAAGATTAAACATTTAAACAAGCATGTGTCTATGAGCATAAAAATTATGATATGAAGGTAATAGAATACTGTTGTTTTTATACTTCTCAATTAAACTAGACAAGGACTACAACAATTATCACTTGGTTTGATGAGTAGTACTCTATGACACGAACATACATGTAGTTTAAGTATCCTAATATTTAACAAAAAGATTAAATAATAAATAATTAACGAAGGAGGTTAGTAAATAGTTTGGTTGGTAATGGTTTTCTATATTCGACATAGATCCGGCACAAGGGAAGTAGGTACGCTTTGCACGTAGATTGGAGTTTCTTTTTAAAGGTACAGATTCTTATTTTCTCTTATGGTTATTATAGTCGTAGGTACGGATTCCATCTTCTTCCTTTTACAATTATTATTGTCGTACGGATTCTTGTTCTCAAAATATGAAATGTCGGCTTTAAATTCCAATTATTCTTTCAGGGATGATCCTTGTCTGTTTAAAAGATTGATTTTCGAAATCTTGTCTCTTTCGATGTGTTTCTATTGTTGGATTTATGAAGGTATTATGATTCGTTAAGCGAGTACGAAAGTTTCATTCTCTTAGATATGTTCCACATGATGTCTCTTAAAACATTTTGAGTATTATTTTAACTATAAATGCTTTCAAAACTTGTGGAACACAAAACTATATTTTGAATTATATATTATTTTTGATAATTTATGGTTTTGATGCATCGAGCTATTTATCCACCTATGGGGGTACCATAGGCTTTGAGAGCTATTTGGTGAGGAGGCGTATGGGTTAACCCTAGTCTGTAGGTTATGTTATGTTATGGTGGATGGTAGTGTAGTGCCCGACACCCATCTCACATTTGTAGGGTACATTTGGATCCGCAGGTCCAGTGTACAAATGTCTGGCATTTGTCATATGTATCTGTTGACGGTGTGCAAGTGTATGCGTTTCTGGTAGGAGCTCGATGTGATATGATATGATTGAATTGTGATATGATATGTACGAGTATGATATGTTTGCATTTAATACCGAAAACCTTTTTATGAAACGGGTTATGATTCTGAAAGTATTTTAATCTAGAACTTGATTTTGATACCTTTGTGTTCGATTCGATTATTATTGTTATTATTATATATCCGCGCACCGGGCAATTGGCTCAGCCGTAGTTTTCTTTTCTTCCTCTGCGGCAGGTGTTCTAGGTGCTTTACGGGAAGAGTTCGAGAGCTAGCTTAGCAGGAGCTTTTAAGGTAGTAATAGTGGATTGGTTTTGAGAGGTATTTGTCTTCGTTCTGCTCTGTTTTTGTATCATATGAGTAACCTCCGTTTCATGCTGAGGCGGGGTGTTACACTTGTCAACGGTGGCGTTCTTGTGACGGTGGTGGTGTCAACCTGCCATGCCATCTCATGATCCGAATTACCAGCCACTTAGAACCGCCACAAGTCCCTGTCATTTATGAAATAGTAGGTTTCTTGGCACCATGTTCGTATCAATATTGAACACGGACCGTTTAAATTACTATTTTTCCATTTGCAAATCGATCGACCATCTTAAGCAAATTCACTTGCAAACCATTGTAAGAGGTCTAAGCCTAGACCCTTACGTATGTTTCAAACTTATACTCTTTTGTTGCACTCGAGATCCAGGCAGTGTTGATTACGCTCGCCAGGTGTTTAATATAATTCCTAAACCAAAAGTTTTCATTTGGAACATGATGATTAAGGGCTACTCTCGCACTAACCGTATTGGATGTGCCTTCTCTATGTATATACAAATGTTGAGGAGGCATGTGAAGCCTGATGATTACACATTTCCGTTTCTGTTAAGGGGATTTACACAATGGCCCTGGTTGGAACTCGGGAAGGGGGTTCATTGTCATGTATGCAAGTTCGGGTTTGGTACTAATCCAGCTGTTGAAACATCTTTGATACATATGTATTCAATATGTGGGAACATGAATGATGCTAAGGTGGTTTTTGATACGAGTTTGAAAAGCAATGGTTTTATTTGGAATATCATGATTGCAGGCTACAATAGATGCAAACTATTTGATGAATCAAGAAAGCTTTTTCATGAAATGGAGAGAAGAGTTGAACTTACTTTTGTCACCCTTGTTTCAATGCTATCGGTTTGCTCAAAGTTAAAGGACATCAAAGGTAGCAGGCACATTCATGGATATGTTACAGATGGGAGAATTGAGCCAAATTTGGTGTTGAATAATGCCTTAGTCAATGCATATGCAGCCTGTGGGGAAATGGATGCTGCACTGGCAGTTTTTGAGAATATGAAAGCGAAGGATGTTATTTCTTGGACTGCTATTTTATCCGGGTTTCTTAATGTTGGAAAAGTTGATTTAGCTCGCGAGTTTTTTGACCAAATGCCAGAGAGAGATAAGGTTTCATGGACCGCAATGATTGATGGGTATCTAAAGCTAAACAGATTCAAGGAGGGTTTGATGCTTTTCAAGGATATGCAAGCTGCAAAAGTAAAACCTGATGAGTTCACCATGGTCAGCATTCTTACCGCTTGTGCAAACATGGGTGCACTTGAGTTAGGTGAGTGGGTAAAGGTTTGTATTGAAAAAAAAAAGATCAAGAACGACGTGTTCGTGGGAAATGCACTTATAGACATGTATTTTAAATGCGGGGAAGTGGGTAAAGCAGTGGACATTTTCAAGAAATTGCCTGTTAGGGACAAGTTTACTTGGACTGCAATCATTGTTGGTTATGCTATTAATGGATTTGGGAATGAATCCATTAACATGTTCAATGAGATGCTGAATGCATCAATAAAACCAGATCAGATTTGTTACCTTGGTGTTCTCTGTGCTTGTACTCATACTGGTAAGGTGGATGAAGGCAGAAAGTTCTTTGCTGACATGACCATCCACCATGGAATTGAGCCTGGGATTGAGCATTATGGATGCATGGTTGATCTTTTGGGTCGAGCTGGGCTTTTAGCCGAAGCTTATGATCTCATAAACACTATGTCAATCAGACCAAGTACGGTTGTCTGGCGTGCTCTTCTTGGTGCTTGTGGAATCCATAAAGATGTAGAATTGGCTGAAATAGCAGTCAAGAAACTTGTTGAATTAGAGCCTGAAAATGGTGGAGTGTATATGTTATTATGCAACATATACGCAACTTGTAATAGATGGGAAGATTTTCGTGAAGTAAGACATATGATGATGATTAGAGGGGTTATGAAAACCCCAGGTTGTAGTTCTGTAGAGATTTATGGCACTATCCATGAATTTGTGGCACAAGATATTTCACATTTCCAATCTGAGGAGATATATTCTATGTTAGAGATGATGACAGAAGATCTAAAACTTTCTGGGAATGCTTCTGAGATTGCTAAGGCGTACTTGACATAGTAGAGTAGAAGATAAGTACGCAATATGGATTAATTAACCACAATGTTGTAATGTAACCGTTGGACATATAGTGTATATATCTCGGACCTATATATTAATGTCCCTTAATTACAACCATCTTGGACATATATATTCTCGAATTCATATTTTATCATATCGGGAGTCTGACTCATCCCCTATATGATACATATATAGACTAGCTTTAGTGACATAACGAGTTCCTTGGGCTTCAGTAAGGGTCTATACAGCACTAGAGTATCGATCAACTGTCTCAAACTCAACAAACTAACTAGAAGGAGAGATGGTGCCTGAGCAGATCTATCCACAATCAGTGTCTAATTTGGGTCTTCTTCGATCTTCACTATGCACGGTTTTGGTGTGTGGGGATTTGTTTGCTAAAGTGAAGATCAAGCAAGTGTTTGGGATCATTCTACTTGTTAAAATCAATCCCAACTCCATATGTCATCCATTTGAGTTACAAAATGGTTTTTGACCTGGTATGTGACGGTTATAGTTTAATATGTTGGTTGCCTTGGGTCATAAATGCTTAAAAATGATGGAATCTTGGTAGATTGGGTAGTTAATGCTTAAAAATTGTAACGGGAATGGTGAAATGATATCTGAATATTGCCGAAAGTGCTCCGGTGAAGGGCGTATTCGTGTGAAGAAAGATATCAAAGTCAAAATTCCTCGTGGATTAAGCAAGGGAAGCATCCTCAGAGTTACTGGAGAAGGTGATGCTGGTCCAAAAGGGTAGGTTTCCTCTATCTGTGTGTGTGTAGATAGAAGGTAGCCTTATGGCATATTTTGCCAGTATGTTTAATAATTTAGCGTTTGTTAAACTTGAAACAATCTGACATTTGTTTGTTTTCTTTCTTTTGACCAGAGGACCTCCTGGAGATCTTTATGTCTACCTTGATGTTGAAGAATTTCAAGAGATCCAAAGAGACGGCATTAATCTACTTTCATCCATCTCAATTTCTTATCTTGATGCTATATTGGGGACTGTTGCCAAGGTAATTAATATTATGGTGCAATTTCATATATGCCCCTATTAAATTGCAAAATATCTATATACCCAAAGCATGCTTTAAGACCATTACACTTGATGCATCAAACACTTGTGCTTTGGGTATATAAGATATTTTGCAAGTTAAGAGGGGAATACTGAGACGTAATAGTATGAATGCTTAAGCAGTTTTTTGGTAATCCTTTTTCCTTTAAACGTTTATGGGGTGTGTATAACTATTTGGTATACTTATAACTATTTGGTTGGTCCAACTTAACAGGTGAAGACTGTTGAGGGGATGACTGAACTACAGATCCCTGAAGGTACTCAACCTGGTGATACTCTTGTTTTGGCAAGGAAAGGTGCTCCAAAATTGAATAGACCTTCCATTCGTGGCGATCATCTATTCACTGTTAAAGTTACTATACCAAAACGAATCAGGTATGTATTTGAAAATGTCAAAACTTTACCCAGGTCATGTAGTCAACGAGATTGATCTTCTAGATTAAGGTATACCTTGTAGTGATTTTATATGTTCTTATTTGTCAACAAGGACAAGAAGTCACATACTGCATTGTAATAGAAGTCATTCCCTTATGGAACATCTTTGGGATGTCCTGCGGTCAATAGCCCAAAGTTGACCTGCGATTTTGAGTTCTTTTTGTTGAAAACCTTCTATATAAATTATTGTCATTCATAAAGTTAACTTGGAAACACGAGTCTGTACCTAATTACTCTGTGTTTTCATTGTGTGGCTATTGGTTTTAATAGTGGCCAAGAACGTGAGCTTCTTGAAGAACTTGCTTCTCTCAATAATCCTGCTTCCACTCGTCCTCGCTCACGCCCTAATGCTCAGCAAGCTGGTAAATACTAGTTTGATGTCGATTTTTGTCATTTCCATTCTGACAAAAAGTTGTATTTTATTTTGGATGTTTATAAGTATCTATTGCTTAGATTGAAGGTTTTTCGTGTTTTGCAGCAGCTAAAATCGCACAAACTGAAGTCGAACCCGTAGTTGAGGAAAGTAAGAGTTCAGAAGATGAAGATGACCCGTTGAAGAAGCTAACTGACTTTGCCGGGTATTCTTCTTTTTGATTTTTTGTTTGTTTATACTCCCAGAAAGTAAATTAATATGTTTCTTCCTTTCATTAATTCCGCAGGTCTGTTGTAAAAGGAGCTTTAAATTGGTTCAAGGACAACTTGTAGATCGCTGTTTTAGCTCGAGCACATCTCCTAACGTAGCAGACAAAGATTTTCCTATTTCAAAAAGGTTATCCTCCTCGGATCCTGTTGAAGAGATTGGAAAACCTCATGAAAGAATTCTTCGATTATTTAGATATCAAGTCTCCAAGTTCATAAAATTGCTTACCACCAGCAAGTTTTGGTGGAAACTTAGAATACAAAATGATTTGTGTATGCAAAACACTCGTGTTACTTACGGGTAAGAATTTTAGATTTTGCACCAACGATTTCTAGTTACCTGAATATTGGACAAATTTGGTTTGGGAATTTGGATAGTAGTCTGCAATTTATTGAAAATTGAAACGATTCAAACAACATATGTGTGTTATTGTTGAACACGGCTTTCTTTGATCAAGATCAAAACAGCTACTATTACTGGAGTAGATATCATAAGGAGAGCTTGTGTGATGTTTGGGCGTGTTATCTCCGGCACAAGGATGCTGCCGTACTTTATTGCAGCTGCGCCTGCAAAAGAACCAACTACGAGCTTCAACAGGAACTCCACATCATCCTGATCAACAACAAATCAAATCTAATGATAACATCATTCAATTGAAAGAATTAAAACGAAACAGTAGGATCTTATCAATTATACGAGATTTAATTTTGGAAATTCATGACAAAATTGAAATGCATCATCTAACAAAAACGAAAACGCTTTGATTTGGTTAATTATAGGAGATTATGAGTCCTGATTGAGTTGCATTATCGTTTATCCTATATGAATGATTGAAATCGCATGATAAAGGATAAGTCAAATGGTACTTGCTACTTCACGCAACGGAAAACATTTTCTAGATGATATCGCGATGATGATTCCGTGTTTTTGGTTGTGATGATTCCGTGTTTTTGGTTGTTCAGTAGCAAATTTGATATATCGAAGACAGTCTAAAGCGATCGAATCCTGACCTGAGGCGCAGGATCATCTGCATTTGAGTTTGCTCCTTCGTTTGGAGATTTGGAAGCGGCGACGACAAAGTGCGTGACGACGGATGAGGGCGACGACGCCGTCGTGAGCCGATGCTGGAAGGAAAATGTCTTCTTCCTGATACGTAGGGAATTCTCCACACCGATCGCCTGCCGCTGTCCGATAACTGTCGCCGGTAGTGTAGCTTGAATCGCTGCTGCCCCCATCCTTTCCTTTCTTTTTGATGCGCTGTTTTGTTATCTTGTTACTTGTACTAGGGAGGTTTTGGGCTGTGCATTTGCACAGCCCTGGGTTAAATAAATCTAGGCAGAATTTATATATGTAAACATAGTATCATATGTACATTTTACAACAATGTTGTGATCTACACTTATCTGTTAAACAAATTTACAAAGATCAGTCAAAAGGTTATATAAGAGTCTATTGGTCTATTCCACAAGTTTCTTTCAAACAAGTTATATGAGTTGTAGAAAAAAAGGATTGTTCATAAAAAAAGGTTGCATTTGGGGATAGTTATATTGTAGACAAAAGGTTACTGAGAGTAAGTGGTCATATGTGAGGTGAGTCTAAATTCTCAAACGGATGAAAATTTTGTGTTAAATCATGACATCTAGAATAGAAGTATATCATCATGGTCTATGTAATAGTATTTTCTTTTATAAAGCTCAACTATTCTTCATTTTGATGTAGTTAAAGATTATGTAATTCGAAATTTGGTTTTATGTTTAAAACCTTTTAATGCACAAATCGATTAGTTGGTCACATGTAGTGTTTTTGTAGTCAAAATACAACATGATCCTTAAAGACTGTTAGTCATCAGCATCTTCATCATAAATAATAAAAAATTTTACAGGAAAATTCGGACCATGACTTTACATCTAATTTTGCTAGTTTTGCATAAGTCAGGTCCATAATCTTTATAAATAATGACACAAAAAAGAAGAAAGAAGAAAAAGCTAGTAATAGTTACCTTTTAAAGTTTTGTATATCAAAGCTAGCAAAGCCTAGTCTTGCTTGAGCGTAAATAGAACAGCTGAAACACGAGAGACTAATGTTACAAACATAAAAAATTATATTATCAAAGCATTGAATAACAAATAGTATAAAACATGTTAGAAGACTATTGTTACGTATTAAAATACAAATTATCAAATACTTTAGTAATGGTTAACCAGTAAAAGATGACAAAAAGATGTCCATATTTTTTATTCCTTTATCCTTATCAGGAGATTTATGTGTGTGCTGTGTATATTAAATAAAAAGAAGCTACACTTCATAGTCCCACAACCTCTGCAATACAAGTCTGTTCTTTTTCATTCATTTATTTTTTCAAACAAATGAGTCGATTTTGTGTGTGCATCTATATACAAAAAAACAACATTCAGAGTCATCTTTTTGAGTTACTTTGAACCAATATAGCATTAATTGTTGCCCAAGATATGGTGGCAACTGTGTTTTACATCAGTTGAATTTCTTTAACCAGCTTATAATGGATGTTAATTAGCGAAAGTATGTTTAACTTTTTTGTTATCCCCTGCTTCAGTTATACAAAGTTTCCATTGTGTAGCAGTGCTTTGGTGCTTCATATTTCATACGTGATGTAAGTTGTTTGTCATTTTAGTGTAAGTGAATGTATTTTACTTGTGGTAGACGAGTCAAGTGGTGCAGAGTGCACCGATATTCAAGCTATACTAAATTCCTAGACTCAAATTGAGGAGGGCCAGTGAGGGCAGCCTCAACAAAATTGCTAAATGTATCAGTATTGGACTGATCTAGTGCTGAAGCTGATAGCCAGAGCTGTTATCAGCATAACGTGACCCACGACAACCAATTACATATATCCTTTCGGTACATTAGATTGCGGAAAGTACCATTTTAACTCTGGACATAACAAGGTAGCCAACAAATACTGGTTACTGAAAAATTAACATCTATCCAATTTTCAACCAATTTTTTGAGTAATTTTACCGGCCGTTAATATTAGAAGAATTTGGATCATTTAAGAATATTCACAAAAATATATATTTTATTGGATAGTACGTAGCAATCGATAAGTTTTGCTTACGGAGAGCTAAAGTAGTTACATAGATTTGAAATATTCAATGAGCTTTCTACCGTCTTCCCTAAGCCCCTCTGGTCCCTCTCTCTCTCTTTGTTTTCATTAGATTAAGCGTTCTCCATTTTTGTCTATTAATAATCATGGTATGACAGGTAATTTAACCTCTGTATGGGGTTGGTTTTGCTAATTAACAAGGTGCATAACTTTCTCGAAATATTAATTTATCATGGTATGACAGCTAGCCTGGTTTCATAACATACATATGTTTTAAAACTTAAAAGAATACAAAGGGTAGCCGTTACTAATGGTTTTCTCAAGCAAATGGGTCTGAAAAAGTTGTTTTCAGTTTTATTCTCAAAGATTATCAGATGTAGTCAAAGTATTGAAAGGTGACTCTTTACGGTGATGACATCTTAGTCTCTAAGGTATATAAGTTAGTCACAGCCTCACAGGGGAACCCAATTTTTGTAACCAACTTATAGTGGGTGTTAATTAGCCGATGTATGTTTAACATTTTTGTTTTGATAATTAGATTTCATGAGTTCTTTTGAAACAAATATTGTTCTTGTTAGTCACCTTAATTTTAACATCTTCCTATTTTAACTAATTTGGTTTAGATTCTGAAGTGAGTGGGTTAACACTTAAGAGGTCGAATGCAAAAAAAACGGTGTCAAATATAAGGAAATTAGCCAATGTGTCGTGACCCAAACTAAAATTAATGCATTTAATCTGTACTGGCATGTCTTAAATTTAATGCTAGAACAGCTCAAAACTTCCATTTTCTGAGTCTTGTTTTTAATATATATTTCCGGTCAATGCAACTAACAAGCTTATTCTCACATATTGTCTATATCGATTGTAGTTAAGAATTTATTTAGAAAAGTAAATAAGAAGCTATTTAAAACAATGAGCAATGCCATCACAAAGATAAATCACAACAAACGTTGTGATTAGTTCAAAGCATGTTATTTTGGGTCAAGCATTTTATCAAGCAGGTGGTGTACGTGCTCATGTATCACCTAAAAACAACACTGAAAAATATACATCAGTCTCTGTTTGTTGGTTTAAACGCAAATGTTGGATAAGTAGCGGTTTTCATAGACAACCATGGATTTCAAAATTAGCACATCAAAAGTCACTTTCTAAACAAGAATTGGCAAAACATTCAACCTCGGTTCCCCAATTCATACCAAATTAAAAACAACAAACGTTGTGATTAGTTGAAAGCATGTTATTTTGGGTTAAGCATTTTATCAAGCAGGTGGTGTACGTGTTCATGTGTGACCTAAAAACCCATAGACAACCATAGATTTCAAAATTGACACATCAAAAGTCACTTTCTAAACAAGAATTACCAAAACATTCAACCTCAGTTCCCCAATTCATACCAAATTAAAACGAACTCTAGAAGAAAAAAATATTAGGGTACGTACCTGTGTATGTGTGGAGTAAGCAAGATGGTAACAATAAGCCTGGAAGAAAGTATGGTGGAAGAAAATTGGGATGAGATGAAGGAGGACGTAGAAGCAAACTGCCGACGAGATGAGCAGGAGAAACAACAGCTGCGTGGAAGACATACACGATGCAAACGTGTTCAAAAGTTAGGAAGGGGGTGCTTTTATATTATAGATACTAGGTATGTTTTGGGCCGTGCAATGCACAGCCCTGATTATATTGTCATGCTGTATTAGTTCAGGTTGGAATGTATTCGCTTGCATCATCAGCTAATAGTGTATAGAAGAGAGTTATTAGCTGCAAAAGTTACATTATATTCATGCAGAAAGTTATACAGATGTACAACAAAGCATATTGGTTACTTCATTTAGTTAGGTGTATTTTTCAAGTAAATAAAAGAAATACCTGAAACTCTACCCAGCATATGAATTGTCAATGACCTTGAGATGTTGTTGGAAAATAGGATTTTCATATCTTCCAATTAACAGAAAGCATGAATTTAACAACGAATTCTTTTTCAGGAGCTGACCACAAATCCTCCACTCTAACAGATAACTCACAAAATACTTAGCAAATTGTTCCAACCATTTGAAAATAATAATAGCTCACAACTGCAGATAGATGTGGCTATTTAAACTCATTTACATAAGAATTGATCGATTTGGATCGAATGTTTGATCTAAAATGAGTCAAATAATAGAATGTAACTAAAACGGGAACTGGTCAAATGGGTCGAACTTCGTAAAACCTCCTAAATCTTTTTATTTAAGGGTTTAGATCATCACTGGAAAAGCTGGAGTACTGCAAGGAGAGGTTTAGGAGGCAGTTTCTATCTTGGTTTTTTTCTTTGGACCGTTGAATTTATCAAGTTTTTTTATATAAGATTCATGTTCGATTTAATAGGCCTTTAAAATGTTGCTATTATAGGATTCATTGACGTATACATTTTAATCTGCATCTTCCTTGCAACCTCAATTTTTTGATAATTTAGTGAACTTGTTGAATTTTGACATGCATCCATGTGAAATTTTGTGTAATATTTTTGCTTTTTTTTCAACTACCTAAATAATTTAAAAGCCTTGCTAATCTAATTGCTTGCCTAATAAAATGATAGATAGAGTAACGGGAATCAAATAAAATGATAGATAGAGCCCCATATCTATACCTTATGGATCAGCCAACATACCTAAAAACCCAACAAATAATAATATCTACAAAATTGGTTATAAAAAAAATATCAGAACATGATTGCCAAAAGCTAACCTGTCTATTAAAATATATTACAACAAAAACAACTATTAATAACCAACAAAATCTTAGCTTTGTATGTGAAAAGAAAGTCACGCCTGAATATGGTTCAACTTTCAATAGGAACCCAATCATAAGAACTTTCTCCAATCAAAAGCACTTAGAAAGGCATTTGTAATCTTGTTTGTTTTACGCCAACCACTTCACCAAATCACTATATAAGTGGTTGAACAAAAAAACACAAATAATCAATATAGATAAAAATAACAAACAGCAGAAAGAAAACCATAACTTGTAATTTCCTCTACTGATGCATATACAATTACGAACAATTTCAGGAAAATTACATTTAGACTCTGTAATAGGAAGACCATTAATATGTATCAAAGTGAGTTCACATTCTCAAACCCTATTTCTTAACTCTCCCGAATTCTGAGTTGTAGCCGATGGTCATGCCGAAGCATGATCATTGATAGAAGTTATAATGGTAGTTGATATGCATGTAATTTCATTAAGAATAGAATTAGCATCCGTCAAGTTTCTTCGAGATTCTTACACAATTTCAACACCTGTCGTGCCTGTGTAGATGACTTATGCACAACCAACATTTTGGGAAAACCACAACGCACATAGTTGACTTAATAACTAGAATGTAAGTTGTGATTTATACCCTACAAAGTAGGAACATTATGTGCCAAAAAACTACCATCGCTCTAAAAGCCAAACCATTACGTGACCGTAGGTTCATCAGGTGAGATATAGTTTGTTTATTTTTGCTCAAGAAGTGAGCTATTACATCCGGTGATAAGGCGAGCTTAAGTTTTAAAAACAGCTCCTAAAAGCGACCTGATCAGACTCATTTTAAGACAATAAGCAAATATATACACTTTCAGGAATAATGTCGAACACCTGGTGGCTGGTGTGTGTGAAAAGAAAGAGAGTTCTTTTATTCAAGACAATAAGCCAATATATACACTTCAGGAATAATGTTTTCACACCTGGTGTGTGTGAAAAGAAAGAGGGTTCTTTTATTCGGTGATAACCAGTTCAGAGATAACATAGGAAAAGAAGAGGCATAACATCGAACACCTGGTGTGCAGCGTAGTAAATGAAAAGAGGGGTTTATTTTATTCAGAGAAAAGCAATTCAAATATAACATACGCAAACAAAATAAGAATCGGCAATTGCTTTGCAATGTATTTCTTTTTCTAAATAAATTTAGTCATGAATTAGAGAACTCTAAACTATAGCGAAAAGAAATTTAATGGAAGCTAGGGGTTGTTTAGTACCTGTAAGTTATGGAGGATTGCAACTGTTGATCGTGAGAGGCTGCAATAACTTGAAAAGTGCAGCTGTAGTATGGCGGTTCACTACGACAGTGCTAAAACCAGGAGGTAAAGAAAAGGCGGCTTGTCTATTTGGGATGCAAAAGGCAACTGTTCATCGAAGGGAGTTGCATATGGTGGTTCATCAGAAAAAGGAGGAAGTAGGAGGTTGAAGGAAAAGTAGAAGCAGGAGGTGGAAGATATAGAGATAGATATGACTATATGAGATGCTTTGGTTGATATTAAACACCAAAATTATAGATAAAAAATAAGAAAAATTAAGATAAAAATAAAGAGAGCATGTTTGTTAAGATAGATCACGTTTACCCGTATTCTCGAGTTTAACAAGAAGGGACGGAAGAAAAAGAAACTAAGATCGTGTTTGTTAGACAGGAATGGAGAAGGAAATGAAATGACTCATTTTATTTGTTTGTTAAAAACTTGTTTGTTTGAGATAAGGGAAAGGAAACAATGATTCTACAACTAATCTCATTCATTCACTTTCATTCCATCCACTCCCCCCGTTTTTTTTTCATTCCATTTCTTGTCTACATGAAAATTGACCATTTTACCCTCTAACTAACTCACAATCCTATCCGCAGATTATCTTCCCCTGTTGTATTTCCAGTTCATTGTTCCTGCTTCTATTTTTTAATACGGGGGCATTTTGGTCATTGTTTATTTATTTTATTCCATTTCAATGTCTATTTCTGTCTACCAAACATACTGTAATGATTCATTCTATTCCATGAAAATAACCAAACATGCTGATGGAATGGTAATGAACTATTCCATTCCAATATTTTTTTTAAATCATCTAAATAAGTCTAAACTCTCATCCAAACATTTTAATTAAATTTTGAAAACACCTTATTTAAAAGTTTTTTCCAAATCTTTTTCTTTTCTTTTTTAAAATAACTTGAGGACATTAGTGTCGCAGTTCATATAAAATGTTAATTATCTATACTACACATACAACATTATCTCTGTTTAAAAAATTAGGATTTCTTAATTTTTCAATCAAGACTAAATCTTTATCCTTTATTTTATTTACATTAATCTCATCTATCGATTCATTAAACATTTCACCTCCTTTATCCTTTAACAAAAAAATATATTGATTATATGAATTATAATTTATTTTTCTTTAAAAACATATAATTCATTTTTTTTAAATGGTACTTATGATTTTCAAATTCAATATATAATATTAGTATATTTGTACGTCTCACTTTTGAGTAAAAGTATATAAACAATATTACCACACAATTAAATAAAAACTTTCATAAAACATAATACTACTTAAATTATTTCAAATTTATTGTAACATTCAAGCTTTATTTACAAACATCATTGCCTTCTCCGTCCTCATCACCACAAGTATTCACCATCATCATTCTTTAATCGTCGCCGCCGCATTACACGAAAACCCAATTATAAATCGATATATGAATTATTTTAATTCCCTTTTAAATTCTTTATTTTCTCTTTAAAGTAAAAAGTCTAAGAGCAAAGCGTACACTCCATTTGAAGCATCTTCTGTTTCGCGTCATATCATCATAACCCACTTCAAGCTTCAGTCATGTTTAAATCTCCGTACTACTTATATTTTGCACGCTTTAAAAAAAATTAGTAAAAAAACTCTTCTCTCTCATCTCTCTTCTCTCTCTTTGTCAATGAAATGCCAATACTTTTATGTTTTCTACGGTACCACCCCCATGTGGGTGGTGTTGTAGCATGCATGCGCATTACACCCACTGCTCTAACACAATAACACAATGCTTGCTTGGTGATTTAGTGTTGAATTGTTTTAAGCGAGGTACTCTGCTCTTGACAACATGCGGTGCACTCACCCCTGTATATGTATAAGGTAGTCAACGGTGGCGTTCTTGTGGCAGTGGTGGTGTCAACCTCCCATGCCATCTCATGATCCGAATTACAGCCACTTAGAACCACCACAAGTCCGCGTCATTTATGAAATAGTAGGTTTCTTGGCACCATGTTCGTATCAATATTGAACACAGACCGTTTAAATTACTATTTTTCCATTTGCAAATCAATCGGCCATCTTAAGCAAATTCACTTGCAAACCATTGTAAGAGGTCTAAGCGTAGACCCTTACGTATGTTTCAAACTTATACTCTTTTGTTGCACTCGAGATCCAAGCAGTGTTGATTACGCCCGCCAGGTGTTTGATATAATTCCTGAACCAAAAGTTTTTATTTGGAACATGATGATTAAAGGCTACTCTCGCACTAACCGTACTGGATGTGCCTTCTCTATGTATATACAAATGTTGAGGAGGCATGTGAAGCCTTATGATTACACATTTCCGTTTCTGTTTAGGGGATTTACACAATGGCCCTGGTTGGTAACCAAGAAGGGGGTTCATCGTCATGTATGTAAGTTCGGCTTTGGTACTAATCCAGCTGTTGAAACATCTTTGATACATATGTATTCGATATATGGGAACATAAATTATGCTAAGGTGGTTTTTGATACGAGCTTGAAAAGCAATGCTTTTGTTTGGAACATCATGATTGCAGGCTACAACAGATGCAAACTATTTGATGAATCAAGAAAGCTTTTTCATGAAATGGAGAGAAGAGTTGAACTTACTTTTGTCACCCTTGTTTCAATGCTATCGGTTTGCTCAAAGTTAAAGGACATCAAAGGTAGCAAGCACATTCATGGATATGTTACAGATGGGAGAATTAAGCCAAATTTGGTGTTGAATAATGCCTTAGTCAATGCATATGCAGTCTGTGGGGAAATGGATGTTGCGCTGGCAGTTTTTGAGAATATGAAAACGAAGGATGTTATTTCTTGGACTGCTATTTTATCTAGGTTTCTTAATGTTGGAAAATTTGATTTAGCTCGCGAGTTTTTTGACCAAATGCCAGAGAGATATAAGGTTTCATGGACCGCGATGATTGATGGGTATCTAAAGCTAAACAGATTCAAGGAGGGTTTGATGCTTTTCAAGGATATGCAAGCTGCAAAAGTAAAACTTGATGAGTTCACCATGGTCAGCATTCTTACAGCTTGTGCAAACATGGGTGCACTTGAGTTAGGTGAGTGGGTAAAGGTTTGTATTGAAAAAAACAAGATCAAGAACGACGTGTTCGTGGGAAATGCACTTATAGACATGTATTTTAAATGCGGGGAAGTGGGTAAAGCAATGGACATTTTCAAGAAATTGCCTGTTAGGGACAAGTTTACTTAGACTGCAATCATTGTTGGTTATGCTATTAATGGATTTGGGAATGAATCCATTAACATGTTCAATGAGATGCTGAATGCATCAATAAAACCATATCAGATTTGTTACCTTGGTGTTCTCGGTGCTTGTACTCGTACCTGTTAGGTGGATGAAGGCAGAAAGTTCTTTTCTGACATGACCATCTACCATGGAATTGAGCCTGGGATTGAGCATTATGGATGCATGGTTTCTTGGCACCATGTTCGTATCAATATTGAACACAGACCGTTTAAATTACTATTTTTCCATTTGCAAATCGATCGGCCATCTTAAGCAAATTCACTTGCAAACCATTGTAAGAGGTCTAAGCGTAGACCCTTACATATGTTTCAAACTTATACTCTTTTGTTGCACTCGAGATCCAGGCAGTGTTGATTACGCCCGCCTGGTATTTGATATAATTCCTGAACAAAAAGTTTTCATTTGGAACATGATGATTAAGGGCTACTCTCGCACTAACCGTACTGGATGTGCCTTCTCCATGTATATAAAATGTTGAGGAGGCATGTGAAGCCTGATGATTACACATTTCCGTTTCTGTTAAGGGGATTTACACAATGGCCCTGGTTGGAAATCGGGAAGGGGGTTCATTGTCATGTATGCAAGTTCGGGTTTGGTACTAATCCAGCTGTTGAAACATCTTTGATACATATGTATTCAATATGTGGGAACATGAATGATGCTAATGTGGTTTTTGATACGAGTTTGAAAAGCAATGCTTTTGTTTGGAATATCATGATTGCAGGCTACAATAGATGCAAACTATTTGATGAATCAAGAAAGCTTTTTCATGAAATGGAGAGAAGAGTTGAACTTACTTTTGTCACCCTTGTTTCAATGCTATCGGTTTTCAAAAAGTTAAAGGACATCAAAGGTAGCACGCACATTCATGGATATGTTACAGATGGGAGAATTAAGCCAAATTTGGTGTTGAATAATGCCTTAGTCAATGCATATGCAGCCTGTGGGGAAATGGATGTTGCACTGGCATTTTTTGAGAATATGAAAACAAAGGATGTTATTTCTTGGACTGCTATTTTATCTGGGTTTCTTAATGTTGGAAAAGTTGATTTAGCTCGTGAGTTTTTTGACCAAATGCCAGAGAGAGATAAGGTTTCATGGACCGCAATGATTGATGGGTATCTAAAGCTAAACAGATTCAAGGAGGGTTTGATGCTTTTCAAGGATATGCAAGCTCCAAAAGTAAAACCTGATGAGTTCACGATGGTTAGCATTCTTAAAGCTTGTGCAAACATGGGTGCACTTGAGTTAGGTGAGTGGGTAAAGGTTTGTATTGAAAAAAACAAGATCAAGAACGACGTGTTCGTGGGAAATGCACTTATAGACATGTATTTTAAATGCGGGGAAGTGGGTAAAGCAGTGGACATTTTCAAGAAATTGCCTGTTAGGGACAAGTTTACTTGGACTGCAATCATTGTTGGTTATGCTATTAATGGATTTGGGAATGAATCCATTAACATGTTCAATGAGATGCTGAATGCATCAATAAAACCAGATGAGATTTGTTACCTTGGTGTTCTCTATGCTTGTACTCATACTGGTAAGGTGGATGAAGGCAGAAAGTTCTTTGCTGACATGACCATCCACCATGGAATTGAGCCTGGGATTGAGCATTATGGATGCATGGTTGATCTTTTGGGTCGAGCTGGGCTTTTAGCCGAAGCTTATGATCTCATAAACACTATGTCAATCAGACCAAGTGCGGTTGTCTGGCGTGCTCTTCTTAGTGCTTGTGGAATCCATAGAGATGTAGAATTGGATGAAATAGCAGGCAAGAAACTTGTTGAATTAGATCCTGAAAATGGTGGAGTGTATATGTTATTATGCAACATATACGCAGCTTGTAATAGATGGGAAGATTTTCGTGAAGTAAGACATATGATGATGATTAGAGGGGTTATGAAAACCCCAGGTTGTAGTTCTGTAGAGATTTATGGCACTATCCATGAATTTGTGGCACAAGATATTTCACATTTCCAATCTAAGGAGATATATTCTATGTTAGAGATGATGACAGAAGATCTAAAACTTTCCGGGAATGCTTCTGAGATTGCTAAGGCATACTTGACATAGTAGAGTAGAAGATAAGTACGCAATATGGATTAATTAACCACAATGTTGTAATGTAACCGTTAGACATATAGTGTATATATCTCGGACCTATATATTAATGTCCCTTAATTACAACCATCTGGGACATATATATTCTCGAATTCATATTTTATCATATCGGGAGTCTGACTCATCCCCTATATCATACATATATAGACGAGCTTTAGTGACATAACAAGTTCCTTTGGGCTCTAGTTAGGGTCTATACAGCACTAGAGTATCGATCAACTATCTCAAACTCAACAAATTGAGTAGAAGGAGAGATGGTGCCTGAGCGGATCTATCCACCATCAGTGAGAATTTGGGTCTTCTTCGATCTTCACTATGCATGGTTTTGGCGTGTGGGGATTTGTTTGCCAAAGTGAAGATCAAGCAAGGGTTTGGGATCATTCTACTTGTTAAAATCAATCCCAACTCCATATGTCTTCCATTTGAGTTACAAAAAGGATTTTGACCGGTTGCCTTGGGTGATAAATGCTTAAAAATGATGGACTCTTGGTAGATTGGGTAGTTAATGATGAATTTGTAAGTTTGTGATCTTTCCACTCAAAACTAATTGGTTATGAGAGGAGTAACGCAGTACCATTATTAAACAGATTACAAAGTCACTTCTCGTCTGATGTATGACATTACTCAAGAGAATTTGATAAACTACTAATATTATGTTTTGCTTTTGGATCAATAACACTCAATATATGGTTCTTAATCTTAGGGTTCATGTTAGTACAGTGTGGTGACTCATTTGGATTTTAAGCAATGTCATGAACCACACGTGATGTGTATTATGTGATAAGATTTCTGCGCTTTGATTGGAACATCTGTTGATTCGACTTGATAACATAAAAAATAATTTCAACTTTAACACTTGCTTAACTCAAAAACATGTCAAATAAAATAATATTAATTTGTCTTCTTTCTTTTCTCTTTCGTTACCTCTTTATTTATACTTTTTTTGCTTTTATATCCAAACTCGATGACATAACGTTAGAAAAATGTTATTTATTTAATATCTTAAAACTCAAGATGACATACTAGTAGGATATCTAGAGAGTATATATGAAAACTCCGGGTCGGTTTAATTTTGGATGGTCTGAAAAATTACATAAATTAAAACAACCATAAAGATAGTTAGGATGCCGCGTATATCACAACATAGCTTGTGATGGTTTAAAAATATGTTGTTGTCTCATTAATATATTATATTATTTGTTTTGTTTTTTCTAATTATTGTTGTTTTCATTTGTGAGGTCCCAGAAAAGGAGATGGACGACTACGTGATGGTATGAAAAGCACTTTGTTAGAAAGCTGGATTTGATAAAGCAAAAGATCGATGATGAAACACCATTATTGAATTTGGCACTAGAATTCGTCAAAAGATAACCGGTTAGTCGATTACGGAACTTTATTTTGTGAGAAAACGATCCTAGAAAATGGTTTCTGATATTTTTTATAAAGTTGTAACAAAATATCTTCTAGCACACGAAAATAGTTAACGAGTCCTAATTAAAACTCCAAATGTATACGTATTTACTAAGAGTGCTGCTATTTAGACCCATCTCTCTCGCATGTCAAACATGTCACATTAATCGGTTACCCTTTCCATACGAACACATGTCATATATTTACATACATCACATCACAGATAATCAATATAGATTTACGTACAAAAGGTCCAAATATAATAACTCGTTTTTTACATCGACTGCGAAAGTTACCATATGTTATTTGTTTAATGAAATGTGTATGTATTTATACATATGTATGTGTTACAATTGATGAGTGTAAGATGATGCATGTCGCATAGAAACAAGGAAGAGGTAGGCATCATATATCTAATCCGTTGTCGCATTTTGATTTATTATAGGATTAATTAATTAGTTGTGGTCACATGCATGGTTTTGGATATTAATAATATCAAGCTTCTCCTCGATCTTTATTAATTAGTTGTGGCCACATACATACTTGTTATACTATAATATAAAGGGTTTAATATTATTATTATTATTATTATTATTATTATTATTATTATTTTATATATAATCAAAGACTACTACTTAATTTTAAATGAACGCACAAGATCGGGAGCTAGCTTGTGTTTAGGTCACAAGAGTAATCATCCAGCCAGCTAGTCAACCTATGACACAAAAAACCATAAGGGACCATTTATTATTATTATTATTGTTGTTGTTGTTGTTGTTGTTGTTGTTGTTGTTGTGTGTGTGTTTAGTTTCACAATAGGTAAAAAAAACCTATTAAAAGGTGAAAAGAGCTTGACGTGGAAGTATAGAACTGTAAACTAACTAGAAATCAAAGTGTTAAGTGTTGTTTGTTAAAACATAATAATTAAGCACTGAATGATTATGTGGTATGAATAATTCAATTTACCATTTGATTGTGACTTGTGAGTTTTGTTTGCTAATTTGCTTCATAGTTAATAGGTTTAGTTGATGTATTGCTTCATTACTATATGTGAATTTAGCTTTTCTTAGTTTATTATTGTTGCATTGCTTCATTTAGACTATTTATTTTTTTTGTCTGTTTCAAATGTCTTAATTTGGTTCATGTGAATTTATTTTCATAGTTAATAGGTTACGCTAATTGCTTCATTAGTTAATAGTTTATGTTTGCCTTAATTAATTTAGTTTCATAGGTCATAGTTTATCTTGGCTTCATTGCTATATGTTTAGTTTCCATTCATAAATTTCATGTTCAAAATAATTCTACCTGAATTTTACTTGTTTAAATTTTAAAAAAATACTTTTGGGATGAGTGGGGCTTTAGATTTTGACTTGGCCCTGGAAATGATTCGACTAGCCCTCTTTATATACGTGAATTTTATTTGTACACTCTCTATAGATTCTCTCATTTAACAAGTTTTTTTAATCCACTTCTATACTCGCTTAAGAATAACATGTTGCTAAGCAAACAATTATAACTCTAGATAATGATTCTGATTAACGAATGTTGGGCCCAAATTAACCAACAAACTAGCGACCCGTTTTTTTAAAATAAAATTTCATGATCTAAAATTGTATAGTAAAACTCATATTCACCAAGTTATTTAACAAAATATCATCTTAGAATTTATCAAACACATGTCATCATTTTTAAAATATTATTGGAGAAGTTGAAGCTGTCGGTTGCGAGCAAAAGCTGAACCATTATCCTTTCTACTAGTACATGTTGTATCTAAAAAGGATAACATCACAATAAGGCTTAGTGAGAATACTGACATCCACACAAAACAGCATCCACAAATATAAGTTCAAGAGCATTAGATGCAATAATTTGATCATCAACAAAGTTGGGATAACATCCCCCGTTGAATGAGAGGAGTGCGTGAAACTCACCTCAACAACTGCTCAAATGCTAGCTCAGTTTAGAAGTTAACAGTCAACAATTCACATCTACATTTGATCAATACTTATTAAAAATTATGCTTTTCCGCTTTTAACAGTGGCCGGACTACCTCAGACACGGACGTGTAGACCCACACGACTAGACGGCCTCACACGCACTAATACAAGTCGTGTCACTCATGTGTCTTTCCCTAACTCTACACGGTCGTAGTCCCACTTGACACGCCCGTGTCAATTCTTCGCAAGACGGGGTGTGCCCCACAAGCATGGCCCCAACCATCTAGTGCTTGACACGACCGGTGTCAATCCAGACACGCCTTTGTCCAGCTTAGACAACAGACAAATAGATATGAACAACTGAAGATTTTTCCTAAACTTAATCTAACTCTTACCAAAGTGTTTTCCAACACACGATACTTGAAATCCTTAAAATACACCTAATGACAATAACAACTATTAACCACAAGAACCATACTAAAAGATCATCCAATGATCAAATTGTATTATCTTTATCTTTTTAAGCTTTTAACAACATATTCAATCAAACTAACATCATGCAACTCTATAAATCAAATTATTCATGGTTGAACACAACAAAATCAATATGATTTATAGTTATTCCAACGCTATCATCATTCCTTTTCATTTGAAGAACACTCATTCTTCCTAATGAGTTTCTAAAATCCCAAATAACATAAATTAGGGTTCTTCTTTGCTAAAATCACCAAGTTTCCAATTCCTCCCGCTCAATCGATTCTTCCAAAGCATGTACACCTAACTTTGACCAACATTGTCAAATGAACCCCTTTATATACTAACACAAGTTTAAGCCTTTGGCAGAATAAGCCCCTCCGTTATCATCCCCATGTTTTAGCCACATAACCCCTTAGTATATAATAAAATTTAAGAGAATGGCAAATAAAATCTCTATTCTCTAAGTCAATTAAGCATTTTAAGTACTCTCACCTAGTTATAAACTATATTTTAATCAAATAAGTATTTAAAAATTTCTTAAATAGTTTTAAATAGTCGAAAATAAATTTAATTAATAAACTTACTTCAACGTGTTACAATATTAACCAAGTTTAACTCTAAATGACCACCTATAATTGTGAATAACCATTGTTAACCATGATTGGTCCATGTTCATCAAAGTTTGACTCTAAATAACCTTATAATTGTGATTGACCAATGTTTACCCACATGAACCAACCTTGACTTTAAATGACCTAGGATGCATTTAATCAATGTTGTCTATGATTGACTTATCTTGAGCAAGTTTGACTCCAAAAAGCATTTATGATTGTTATTAACCAATTTTGTCTATGATTGATTAATATTACTTATTTGACTCTAAATGACCACATATGATTGTCATTGACTAATGTTACCTAGTTTGACTCTAAATGACCACATATGATTGTAATTGATTAATGCTACCTGGTTTAACTCTAAATGACCATCGATTATTGTGTTTGACCAACATTGTCTACAATTGGCCTATATCAAGCATGTTTGACTCTATTTCACCCATATTGTAGGACCCCGTTTTTTATAAATCAAATATAGAACACTTTGAAAAAATTCATAATCCATTTGTACAAATATTAAAAATTAAAAATATAGTTTTACATTAAATCAAGTCATAGTTTATTTGTACTTCAAACACTTTATTTTTCAATAATTATGCATGTGGAAGCTAGGAGTCGTCACCCTCTAACTGGAGTTTTCTCCCTAACCGATTCTATAATAGGAAAAATAATAGCACCAGTAAGTATAAAGTTTAGTGAGCATACTCAACTAACAAATACTATAACATGTTAGCATGCAAAGTTCATCAAATAACTTTGAACGAATATTGGGACATAATATCTTTGGTGCCCACATGGAGCACAAATAACTCTGATGCCAACAAAGAGCACAAATAACTCTAATACCCACAAAGAGCACAAATAACTCTAATGCTACAAAGAGCTCAAATAACTTTGATGCTCGCAAGGAGCACAAATAACTCTGATTCTCGCAAGGAGAACAAATAAGTATAATAACGTTTTAACAAATGCAATATTCACATATAACATAATTACAATAAGAGAAAATTCAGTATACTCACAGTATTGTCCAGTACTATCTCAAATAATCGTCAATAATTGTTTGATAATAATATAGGGTCAACGATCACCTATAATCAATTACAATCTATTCGGATCTCAAACTGCTCAACATGGCACAACCGTACCTTCCAATGGTATAGTGATATATATATATATATATATATATATATATATATATATATATCTTAGTCACACACGTGCCATGCCTTAACATGGCACAACCGTACCTCACAAAAGCACGCCCGGACCTAAACCTAGAAGCACGGGTGTACAAACGGGCATGGCCTGATACTTAGGGCTTGGCACGCCCATATCTTCCAATGGTACCGTCGTGCTTTGCGTTAG
Organism: Dittrichia graveolens; assembly: GCA_038502395.1. Classification (NCBI taxonomy): domain Eukaryota; kingdom Viridiplantae; phylum Streptophyta; class Magnoliopsida; order Asterales; family Asteraceae; genus Dittrichia; species Dittrichia graveolens. The sequence continues at coordinate 7,084,615 of JARJIL010000009.1, read as the reverse complement.
TCAACAGTTTGTTCGACCAGAACAACTGTTATTTCGGCCAAAACTCAACCAAACTCAAGACACGTCTTTTCCAGCACTTCCAACATACTTATTAACCATTCTAAACAGTTAAAACAACCAATTAACAACAATTGATAATACTTAGGATTAATTTCTAACACTCTTCAGCATGTTCGACTAAATGAATTGGAAGATAGGTGGATATGGGAAGGGGACCCAACTGGTAGATTCTCGGTGAAATCTTTGTATTCTATAATTGATAATCTTCAAATTCACCTTATGCATGTATATCTTTCTGGAACAAATGGCTCCCCCCTCATGTGAATTTCTTTATGTGAAGATTATTATTAAATCATATCCCTGCAAGATTAAACATGTGCTTGAGAAATATCACATTACCATTTGCTGATTGCCCCTTATGTGAGAATTCATTGGAGACTGAGGATCACTTATTCTACTCTTGTCCAACAGTGAACGAGATATGGAAATGGTTTGTGCAGTGGTGCACTTTAAATACCGATGATCAGACTTCTCTTGTTCATCTTCTTTTCCAAGTAGTTGTCAATGGAACAACTTCAAAAAAGACGAAATTTCTTCAAGCATCGGTTGGAAGTTTTTTTTTGGTTCATTTGAAAAGCAAGAAATGGTATGGTGTTTAATCATAAAAGATCTTCAGCATCATGAGTGATGACCGAAACTCAAGCTTCGTTATTTACTTGGATAAAATTTAGGGGAAAATGTATTGCTCTTAATTGGCTCATGTAGTGTTGTGACTCATTAGTCTTTTTTAGTTCTTTTGTATCTTTTAAAATTTTTATTTCTAGCATCTTGCTAGAGTAGTACTAAAAATACTGATGCTCTAGGCGAGCGTGATAATCATGATGAAGCTTTTTGCCTAGAACATTTTTACATATGTTTAAAAAACTGTATTTTACATATATTGACAAAGGTTAACAATAAATGACAACTTATATTATTTGGTTTATCATGTTTTACCTATAACATTAAAGTTTGACCATAAATGACAACCTATAACTGAAATGAAGCATTAATGACGAGAAATAGTAATCCAAAATTGCGAAATATACCAACAAAACAATGAAATTTGTTTGTTGCTCAAAAAAGAACACAAAACTTCCCTTTTAAATAACATATATTTTACTTAGAAATTTATCAAAGATATACTTTGCTAAAATGTATAAAATAGTTGTTTTGCATTGCTAATTCTATTGGTATTATTACACCAAATTACCAATGAAAATACAAAAATTATTTTGGTAGATAAAAGCGAGAATTTTTTCTTCAAAATTGCCAAAAGGAATAGTGAAAAGTTGAGAGAATATGAAATTCTCTCCAAAATTTACTAACAAATTTACCAACTCACGTCTGTTCACTCTCTTGTTAAGATGTAAGTTTACTAAACTCTAATTCTATTGGTAATGTACCCATTTTTTATCCTCTTACTTACTACTTATCATTCTACTCATAAAATCAACACAAGTGTCGAAATCAATAAAGAGGGTGAGGAAAGATAATTAGTGTATTCTGTTAGAAATATGGGTTTTTGATTGCTTAGATTACTGAGAGTCGTGAAACACTTTCAGATTGAAGTATTTCGATGGTACAATCGAAATCACAATTGTATAAAACTTAGTATAGATTCGAACAGAGAATTGAGATTATGTTGTTCTGATCATTTTGTACCAGTTCGAGAAGATGACCAATTTCCTGATGAAAATTGTCATTGGCGGTTAGAAAACCACCAAAAAAGTTGTCAAAACCAAGTGGGTCAAAAAACAGGGTCAGAGGACCAAAAACCTTGGACCCCGCCACCGGGCATATCCCCATCGTTTAGGGGCGTTGTACTTTGAATCAAAATAAATTCAAACAAATGTGCATTCCGCACTACCCTTACTTGTTCGATATTTATCAAGATTCAATTGGTCAATAAGTTCATCTTATTACACTTAAATAATATTGATAATACAAATTACTAACATATTCCGCATGTCATCTTGTAGTAAGATGATATATCATTTTTTTAGGATGTTAAAAAAATGCAATGATTAAAACATGGAAAATTTGTAATATACTAATTTCCCAACAAATGAACTGTTTATTGTTAAATTAAGTTAGTGTTAAAAGTTTTTCTAAGTATTCATTTCATGGTGTGCGCATAGGTAAGTACTTTGAATTAGATTGATGGCTCATGGCTGTATCTTTGTTTTTTAAAAAGGTAAACACACGCTAAATTAAACGAAACTACTCTTAAATTTATAATTACATTGCTAATTATGAAATTTGAACTCTCAACCTTTTGTAGAGAGATATTATACCATTAAGCTACAAGTCATTCGATAGATGGACTGGATCTCTTCTAGTTTTCAACCTCTTGTATCTCTAATTTGAAGGAGTTATTAACCATATTTCTAAAGTCTAAACTAGGTATTTCTTGAACTTGGTCAATTGGATAAAATAATGTCCTAAATTATCAAGGGTATATTACATTTCTTTGACTCGGTGAGTTATGATATAAAACTGATCAAGTTTTAAACCAAGTTTAGGTGAGTCAATTTATTAACTTGTTCGAGTTACTATGTTCTTGATACTATACAACACCTTTGATATTTACGTCAGTATTCATCCTAGTTAACTAAATTTAGGATACTAAATTATATTCTAACTATGATATTATTAGTAGCATATGACCGACATTATAAGTTTAAACTTAAGAAACAAAATTTTTAATCAATTGACGCCTATTCCTATTGAAATTTTGCGTTAAGAAAAAATAGGTAGGGACTAACATTTGTTGATAAAAAGCAGAAAAAAGGCCAAAAGGTATGAACCTGAAAAAAGAATGAATTAAGAGGTTGGAGTTGTTATGGTCTTTTTCGTGGATTCCGTGTGGGCCATGTGATTAGGAATCTACATTTAATATCATATAATCATATACCCACATTCCTACTTGTTCCCGTATATTATTTTTCTTCAATTTATAATATTGTATATATACACATTTTACATAATTGATTTTAGTTTTTAGATTTGGTTGATCGATTGTTTAGATTACGACTACATATTCGATTAACATAATATATATATTTCATCAGAGACTGCAAATTCGATTTACGTAAAACATATATTTGGTAATAATCTTAATCTTTAACCATCTAAATCTAAAGGCTAAAAGTTGTTCTGTAGGTTTAATTTTCATCTAAAGTTGATTTAGTGCATTACCCAATATTATATTATGTTTTGATAAATTATTTTGCTCGCATAAATAATAAAAATGTGTGAAAATACAATGCTACTATGTTATAATTGATGGAAATACGTTCTGTTTAGTAAAATGTAGAAGTGAATTAAATATTCGATTGATAAATCTGATTCGCACCTTTGACAATGTAAACCGAAAGAGTATACTAACCAACATAGATTTGCCTAGTGATACCAAGATGAACCACAAATCCACAATTCAAGAAATTATAGGTTCAAATGTTTATAAGGGCAATTATGTGCGAGTGAAGGAGTGACGACTTTGATCCATTTAGATGAAAACGGGTTAAGTTGGATTGTATTTTATAAACAACAAGTTAAAAGAAATGGTTTATTGTTCAATAATAGAGTTTTTGTAAAGAGAAGTTTAATAAACGTAATTGAGCAACAAACCTTGTGTTTTTCTGTTTAACGCCTTGTTAACATATCAAAAATTAATATATTCAGTATAATTTACTCCATGTTCCCGTGAATACAGGCCATAGGAAACAGTGGAACATATTTTAACACTTTGTTACTATTAAACTACAAGCTTTTTGGTTTGAAACACATAACGTTATTGATGTTTGTTAATATTGAGCAACCGTTAGTATTGTATGACAATAGCTTATAAAATTATAAAATGGTGTTCAAAATTATGTTTGTAACGAGTACTTTGGAAAGCAATGTTTCAACCTTTTCTTATAAAAAAAAATTTCATGAGAAAGCACAAATAATGATTTCTTTATCACGTTTAGTTTAGCCGGGCATTGCTTTCTGGTTATATCAATTTTTGTAAGCGCAAGTGTTGGATAATCTCACTAAAAGCAATAATATGTCGGTGCTACGTACATCTTCAACGCCATATAGATGAATTGTGAATCTACCCTTAAATCTACTCCGTTGTTCATAACAGTACTTGAACCCACAAGCTCTCGGGAGAAGACACCACTCCATAATAACTAATCTTTACACGTATGATCAAATAGCTTTTAGTCCAGTCATATCAAGTTTATTGAAAATGTATCTTTTAAGGATGTGAATTTTTAGTTTCGCTATAAACAAAAAGTGTATATTTAAAAGTAAAATTAGATTATGCTGGGTGTTTAACCAATTAAAAAACAATCTTTACATCCTTCTTCGAATCCAACAAGTTGCTTCTTTGTTTTGCTTTTCAATAAATATGTTTAAAATTTGGTTTAAGGCCGGCTTTTGCTTGACATTTAAATAATAAAGTGTGTAAAAAAAGAGAAATGATAAGGGAGAAGGTAAGAAAAGAGAATTATTTGATTCCACATGTTATTTTATAGTAAATAAAAAGATGAAGTAGAAAGAAATAATAAGAGAATATATTATTTTTTAAAATAAAAATAAAAAAGCAGCACATGTCTCATAATTCCCAGTACACTATATATGTATGGTCTCCTTCATAACAAATGTTACTCTTTTATTCTTTTATTTTATTTTATTTATAAATATAGTATTATAATTACTTAAGTCCACTCCATAAGAAAATAGTTAATCTGAAGCCAATGTTTAAAATAATTAACCAATGAGCCTATTAATTACTTACTTTAATTTTCACATTTCTTTGATTTTTGTTATTGATCAATATAACAATTATCATCATAGATTTAGGATATATGCTAATATTTTACTTTTCACATATGGCTTTCAAAATTCAAATATGCTAATTATTTTACGATATATATATATATATATATATATATATATATATATATATATATATATATATGTTTCTAAGATTTTCGATACAATCGGATATATATTGTGAGTTGTAACATTATCAAAATTTCATGTTATATATCTCCATGGTTATAGTTGTAATTAATGTTTCAAAGTACGTACGTTCGTATATATGATCACATGAGAGATAAATTAATTAATATTCATTAACGATCCATCGCTTAATTCTCATGATCATTTTTCTTCAATTACAAAAAATACATGTACGTCCTACATGTGATGTACGTGGGTCGACTGCTAGTGCAAATACATGTTCAAATATTAATATATATATATATATATATTATGAAAATAAATAAATAAATAAATATATAAGTGATATTATGTTTGGTTACTCGTTCAGATCCACAAACCAGCTTATCATATGGAGTGGAGGACGAATCTAATCTAATTATTATTATTATATCATTAATATATTATTAAAAGTCAAAAGGTTATTTTAACCGTGTGTTTGTTACGTAACTTTTTTGGATTTCGTAGTCTTTTGTATTGAAAGAAAATGCTACAAGTTTTGTTTGGGGGAAAAAGCTGCAACGTACCTTTTTTATAAACAAAAAGTTTCTTGAATTAGTTTTTAAAACTAGCTGTAAGTTTTTTATATACAAAATTATCTAAACACATTCTTTAATACTCTTTAATTGTTTTATAATTACTCTTATTTTTATGATTTGTTCTTTTTTATTCTTTTACATTATTCAGCTATAGCTTCTAGCTATTTTTTCAGAAACACACACACACACACACACACACATATATATATATATATATATATATATATATATATAATACAGGTTCTAGCTATCAACTACCAGCTATAACTATTAACTATTTTCGTCAAACAAACCTAAAATTTGAGACCTTTTAAATATGATTGACCAAATGGACAATAATGAATTTCACTTTGAATGGTAGTTTTTAAGTGTTAAAGCACACGTAGTTTATACTAATCAATGATTAAGACCATGCAATAATAACTTACTGGACTCACACAAAATCAATTTTGTTTCGTGTGATTCATTGGAAAAGTTAGATATATGCCCATCACGGGCGTCATTTACATGATGAACACAACCAACGATGAGTCATGACTCATGACTAACATGACGAAATAGTATGACTAACACACATATGTATGGTGACGAGCTGGTCATACTACGTGAGAAATATATGAACAAAATATTTGTTATTAAAGGGACTATTCATTTAAATTTTTTCATTTTATAGCACTTAGATAAACATGCAAGCATTAAGTACATATTGTACGCCACGAGCTTTTTTTATACAATTAGACTTAAAATAATGATAAGCAAATGCATTTATTGAATCAACTTAATTAAACCAATTTGCTGTTAAAATAATTAAGCCAATAACGTGCTTATCATAATTTCTAACATTGTTCAAGGCCATTGTAAGTAAGTATAAAATTTAATTAAGAAAATCTTATTTCTAATACTTATCATTATTCAATTCAGGTAATTTTTTTAGTATAAACAAATCAAAGAACCCAAGTACTTTTTAATAGATCAAAACTCAAAAGTCTTGATCAATCTTATTGATAGCAATAGTTAAATAAAATTTTATGGGTATTGCTATTCAAATTGAACGGATATGGGTGGCATGATAGGTAATGCAAAAGTCCTGTATGAGTCGTAATTGGTAACTTCAGACCGTAGAATGAGTACTTGTTGTCAACTTTACACCATAGTACGAGTCACAATGTGCAACTTACCAACCTAAGGGGCGCAATTGGCAATTACACACAATCATGGGTGCATTTGGCAACTTCACACCATAGTAGTGAGCCGAATAGTGTTATGGAATCTGGAGTTCTAGATAGATAGGTATAATAAAAAGAATTGTATAAATCACAAATTTGGTCCTTTTAGTTGTTACTTTGTATGAATTTGATCTTTGGATTTAAAAAGTTACGGGCTTATCCCTTTTCGACCTGACTTTATTTCATTATTGGTCACTCGCCAAGTTGAAATGAACAAATCGCATTATCCCATTATTTTATTCATTTTCTTTGAAATTAGCTTAAAACCACACTGATGATATTTGTAGCACTTTGATTCTTTGAACATATAAGGTGTTTAAACTTCCATTCATATATCCATGTAGGATATATTTTATAAACTCCGTCACCTAGATTCCTAATCCGAGAAACCGCTCTGGTATCATTTGCAACACCCTATCATGTGGAACAAGTTCTTATGAGCTTCCCCGGCTAGATTTATTTTAATCATTCCATCCATGTTGGACGAGTTTTTATGAACTTTTCCACCTAGATTCCTTTTGATTATTTGATCTATATGATTATCCTACTAGTTCTCTTGCTAAGCTTTGATATAGACTCAATATTGCTCAAGAATATAATTTATATCATAGATAGACCACTTAAAGAATATTATATTAATTATTTTCATGTTCGAAAGATGTGGTTTGTTATAAGAGAAATGGTCCTTATTTATATAAAAGCTAAATCTTATAAATTTTGGATCTATCACAAGATTCTCCTGTTTAATATGTTTTCCTCTCTTTTACATTTAGCCATCATAATATATCAAAAATTAGTTGAAGTTTCTAGACATGTCTAAGTTAGGTTGGTTTGCTTTAAAAGTATGGAGGTAGCCAAGCTAAGATGGAATCAATTTGTAGACAAAAGAATGAATTTGGTTGATTCTAAAAAAGGATTTTGGGAAACTTTCTAGAAATGTTTACTTTACATCAACTGCCTAAGGGAGTATATGTATTTCCTAGAATGTATTCCCATAAATAGATAAGTTTTAATTGTCATAAAAAATAATTTTTTTGGTATATTTATATAAAGATTTATAGTTACAAATTGTTTTTCTTAGAGAGCTTGGAGTGGGTGTGGTTTTGGTGTGAAAGAAGCCAAACCACATGAAAAACCACTCCTTGGCGCCGTGAAAGAGGTTTTTGTGTGGTGGTATCCACATGCAAATGTCGATCCACCTTTTTTTATTTTTTTTTATTTTTGATTGGTAGTGAATGTTAGATGGGTCATATAATTTGGTATGCTAGAAAGTGATGAATACGGGGCTGAGTGATAATTAAGTGGTAGAAGAAAAAAGTTGATGTGGCGGTGTGATAGGTGTGATCATACCATTTACTCTTAAGAGGTCATTTACTAGAATTCAAAGCCATATATCTTAACATTATAAACATTCATCTAAAAAAGATCATTAACCAAATCTAAATGTTCCATAAACTTGCTTGGAAAACAAAATTTCCAATGTTATATGCTTGTACAAATGGTTAATGTCGTATACATAATAGTATAGCTTGACTTTTTTTAAAACTGTTAAAAGCGGGAAATCTCTTTTATATAAATAAATAAAAATACAAAAGAAATAAATAAATATATTTGATTTAGAAAGCGTCCATAAAATTTCCAAGGACCCGTAGAAAAACAATGAAAACACTCGTTTCAAAATTCACATTCGCCTTTCAAGTTTCAACAACCGACGTCGTTTCCGCTAATTACGGTCAACACTTCAGACCCGCCCCGCAATCCCCTCTCTCTGTATTTATTAGCTCGTATACTATGAGAGAGAAACGGACACCATAGCAGCTGGTGTGTGTGTGTGTTTCATTCAGACTCCAGTTGGAGTGATTATTGACTACTCCCAGAAGTTGCTAAGAAAACCCCTCCAAATCATATACTAATAATTATTATTATTCATCCCTAAATGTACTTTGTATGTTTCTTTATATGTTTATTATAAAGAGAAATCAGAGCTGGCTACTTTGTATTTCTTTTCTTTATTACCGAGTGAAAAGCGAGTTGGGTATCTTGGAAACCAGTAAAGATTTCTTGTCTTGATCTTTCAAATCTTGATACAAATACAAAGAAGGTAAAGATAAAGATCCAATTGGAAAGTGCAAATCTTGATTTGCCCAAGAGTTTACTGTATTTACTAGTAACTATTTTTTATGCTACTACTGAACTCCAACAGAAGAGGGGGTCGCCGTGCATTTGGATTCTTTCTTCATTATTTTGTGCTCACAGGCTGTTCGACCGAAGGTCTATGAGAGATCATATTGAAAAGAACAATACGAATCTTGCATTGCGAGAGGTTTCAAGTAATCAAGGCTTATTGTTCTGGGTAAAAAGAAAGAAAGTAGCAAGAAATCCCTTTAGATATTGTGTGTGCTTGTAAGGTTATGGGGGTTGTGTGTTTTTAGTGTATTATAGTGGTGCAAATTGGGTAAACAATTGGTGAAAAATGTCATCTGAGGTCGACAATGAAGAATCAAGATCTTTGGCTTTGACTCCAACATGGTCTGTGGCTACGGTATTGACCATCTTTGTCGTCGTTTCCTTGCTTGTCGAAAGATCAATTCATCGTTTGAGCAACGTAAGTCTTCTTCATCCTAATACAAAATACCCTAGATTCTTTCTGGAGATTAATACGAGAGTTTTGTATTCTTTAGAACTAATATTATCTCTGCTTAGTTTTATAACCCTTGTGATCAAATCCAAAATTACTTCTCATAAACGATGCCTATATAGTTTTGATTTCTTTATGTAAGTTGGAATTTGAAGTATGGAAAAGTTTGGATATCTTCAGTTGTAACTCTTTAGGCCTTGGGTATGCTACTTTGAGCACCAACATGAGGTTAAATCCATCATTTTGTCACTCAAATAACGATTTTGAAATGTTGCTATGCGATTATACCAAGTGTGTCTAATATGTTAGTACTTAGACAAGGCAATTTGTGACTATGGAAACTGTATTCTTGTGTAATCCCCTTGACACCTGAAATCCATTTATGTTTGAATCTTCTTTATGTCTGAGTTTCTATATTACTTAAATATGTTGCAACAACCATAGGGTTTATTTGTTCCTGACAGTTTTTAAACATGCCAGTGGTTGAAGAAAACAAATCGCAAGCCGTTGCTAGCTGCTGTGGAGAAAATGAAAGAAGGTAATCTTGGCATACAGAACCTATTTAAGAAATGTAATCTTGTCATATAATATTCAGTATTGTTATTTTGGTTGTTTGTGTGCAGAGTTGATGCTTCTTGGCTTCATATCTCTACTCCTTACAGCTACTTCTAGCATTATATCAAATATTTGTATCCCCTCAAAATACTATGATAGTGCATTTGCTCCATGCACCAGGTCTGAGGTTGATGAAGAGATTGAGGATAATAATCGGAAACTTTTTATGTTCTTTTATCCTCATAGGAGGGTATTAAATACATTGAACCAGAACAAATGTCAAAAGGTGAGGCTTGTTATGTACAATTGTTATTTCATCTACCATGTTTATTACTTTATTTTATAAATATCTTTAAATCTTGTGCATTGTCTACTTACCGTTATTAATTTACAGGATTACGAGCCTTTTGTATCATACGAAGGCCTTGAGCAACTACACCGTTTTATTTTTGTCATGGCAATTACTCATGTATCTTACAGCTGTTTAACAATGCTTCTTGCTGTGGTCAAGGTTACATACTAATCTTTACTCTTAATTGATAATTAATGAAAAGATAAACAGATTGAGTAGCTTATAAATTTGTGTTAGTTGTAATATCTCCAGATCCATAGTTGGAGGAGATGGGAGGATGAGGCTCAAGTGGATCGGCATGATGTGCTAACTGGTATTTATACTTGTACCCACATATATATATTTAATATATAGTTATTTTTTATATTTAAGTAACGACATTTTTTGTGTATACAAGTAACTTATTTTCTTATGCAGAAATATCAAGAAATGAGACGATGAGAAGGCAATCAACTTTCACCAAATTCCACACATCAAATCCTTTGGTCAGGAATGGTTTCTTTACTTGGATGGTAGGCACAAAGTTACTTTTTTGTTCCCCATTATCAATCATCACAGAGATTAGTGACATTTGATTTTGGTCAACATTTACTTTTCCAATTATTTTCTTGTTAAGGAGCATTTTAGGTGTTACATTGCATCTTAAAATCTCATTAGATTGAGTGCCAAAGGCGTAATTTTTGGGGAAAGAGGGAGGATATGATATTAGTTTCTTAAAGAAAATGCAAATCAGATATGAGATGAACCTGTGCTGCAACTTGCAAGTGATGTATAGTTATTTGGTCGTATATTTTTGTCTAAATTGCTGCCTTACAGATTTGCTTCTTTCGGCAATTTGGGCGTTCAGTTGTACGTGCGGATTACCTTACACTGCGTAAAGCTTTTATAATGGTATGCATACATAACATTCCTCGATTGAATTATGCCTCAAAACTTGATGTACCTCCAAATCATTGTTCACAGTTGTTTGTTTCTCTTATTCCTGGCAGAACCACAACCTCACATCAAAATATGATTTTCACAGTTATATGATTCGTTCTATGGAAGAAGAATTTCAAAGAATAGTTGGAGTGAGGTAATGAATATTCCATTTCCAGCTCATTTTCCAATTGTGTTAATCATCTGTTTTATTACTTACCGTCAGGATTAGAAGCTGATAAAAATTTTGTTTGCTTGGTTCCCTGTAGTGGCCCACTTTGGGGCTTTGTTGTGGCTTTTATGCTCTTTAATATAAAAGGTACGCAATGTGAACTAATTAGCTCTGATAGAAAAACTCAATCTTGATCGGAAATTATACTTTTCTTGCACAGGATCGAATCTGTATTTCTGGATTGCCATTATTCCAATCACGGTAAGCGCCCTCATTTTCTATCTCATCAACAGTGTAGTATATTCGTAGTTGCAATTCAGGTAGAAAGTAAAAAGTGGTTTCCTTATGTTAAATATTCCATTACATGTTTATGTAATCCAGCTTGTTCTACTTGTGGGGACAAAACTGCAACATGTTATCGCCACTTTGGCAGTAGAGAGTGCTGGAATTACTGGGTATTTTACTGAAGCAAGGTTAAAGCCTCGTGATGAACTTTTTTGGTTCAAGAAACCAGAGTTATTACTTTCCTTGATTCATTTCATACTTTTCCAGGTCAGCATAGTTTTTTTTTTCATCAGTTATCGAAGATGCATCTCTTTTAGTTTGCTTCCAATAATTGTTTGGTTTAATTTTGTTCATTCAAAGTTTATGCAAATATGGCTGCCTGATAATCTACTTCTGTGCAGAACGCATTTGAGCTAGCTTCTTTCTTCTGGTTTTGGGTAAGTTATTTAAGTGACTCGTAACCATTTTTTATATTTTTAAACCTTGGTTTATAATAACATTGTGTTGTTCTATTGCAGTGGCAATTCGGCTATAATTCCTGTTTTATCAAGAACCACATGCTCGTATATATACGGTTGATTTTTGGGTATGCATATGTTTAGAGAGTTAGAGGTGGCAAAATGTGCGGGCTGGGAGGGATTGCTTATGGGTCAAAAACAATCAATTATATAATGTGGGTCTGTGTTGGGTCAACCTGTAAACAGTTTTCTACAATTTTTACTCTTTGAACTTGATGAAAATCTAATGTCTTAAATATGATTACAAAAATGTACCGACGCCATAATAATAATAGTAATAATAATAGGAACTTTTTTTGGTAAAGTGGTTTTGAGCATCTTATGCATTTAAATAAAATTGGATGAGTTTCAACCCATTTTGACCCGATTTCCTTTTTGGTTAAATCTTTTTGCTTACCCTTTGTAGATAAAAAACATAACCTAAGTCGACCCAATTTGGATATTGGCACGTCTAGTTTTCTGTTACAGCCTTCACCATCCATCCATCCCTCATTATCCTTGTGTCTTATTTCCGTCATCTAGGTTTCTTGGCCAGTTCTTATGCAGTTATAGCACCCTACCACTGTATGCACTCGTTACCCAGGTATGATTTTCAACCGAAAATTTGACAAACACGTATGAAGTATGAAATATGAAATTTTGTATATTGTTGTGCAGATGGGTACAAACTATAAGGCTGCATTGATTCCACAGAGAATAAGAGATACAATTCATGGATGGGGAAAGGAAGCTAGAAGAAGGAGAAGGCGGTTAGGCATATATGGTGATGATTCAACGGTTCACACGGACACAAGCACTGTGATATCTGTTGAGGAATTTGACCATCATCATGAGCTCGATAGCCCACGAGCACCCCGTGAGGGTCTTGAAATCGAGTTGCAACCACATATGACTTGTGATATGGATTCTCCGTTTGTTGCTAATGCAAACTCCTCGAGTCGGGTTGGTACACCTCTTCTTCGCCCCTGTGCATCTGTGTCTTCTTCGGCTTCACCAAGCTTTGTGCCAGAAGTTTTCACAAGATCATCATCATTGCCTGCTCATGGTCAGAGAGAATGAAGAATGTAAACAAAGATCTACACTTTTTACATTTATTTTTACTTGTTAATATAATAATATTTTCGCGTAGGAAGAAAAGTGATTACGCTGTAAAACTTTATGATCCTAAATGTAGAATTACATGATTACAATCCCCTTTTACTATAATCAAAACACGCTAGATTGAAACTTTCCCTGCTGAAAAGAGGAAAGACACAATCTTTTGTGTATTTATGAGTGCAGTGTTTAACTTGGAATTTGGCTTTGCTAAAAGAAACACATGGTGCAGGTTTGTGGCGTTTCCCCGTTATCTGGATGTCGGGCAAAGTGTTAGTATTGATGTCGTAGGTTAGAACCTGTCTCTGTTTCTACACGACCACCATCTCCGGCAAGAATAAGTAGTCATGGTGTTCATCATCAAAATTCATTTAAGGAATTCTAATGGATGCTATGACAAGCATGTCGACCACGTTGTAGTCCTCTATCACGGCTGAACCCCCTTTCACTTTCCGGTTAAAAGTATAAAAAAGTTAAAAAAAAATAGAAACCTTTAAAAGATGCAAGAAAGTGATAAAGCATCCCCAAAAGATAAAGCGCTGCAACTCCTACGGGCCAAACTCCATGTTTTTCTTTTGCCTCTCTGCCCCACCATTAGATTTTATAATCACTCTTCTATTTTTTTTTATTTTTTTGCGAAAATAGAATTAAAAATAAACAAAGATTCATGACCTAAGAGCGTCCGCAGTCAAGAACCTGTTTTAAGTCTCATTCCTACGTATCTCATAAATCTGTGCAATAAATTCACGAACCGGTGCTACAATTTTAAAATGGGTCTCACATTTGTTATATACTTCATTAGATTAAATATTTGTATGATACATGTGTTTGTTTAAAAAATGATCATTATTGTTTAAAATATAATATTATGATACGAATAGATGTAATTATATTTTTTTACAAACTATTGATCATTATTGTTACAATTAGGGTAAGAACGACAAGTTTTTATTGGTTATAATTAAAAATTTTTAAATGTTTAGAAAATATTTTAAATGATGAAGATAAAATTTTGGCCAAATATTAAAATATATAAAGAGTAAATATTTTAAATTAAGATGGAGAAATACGATATTTTAAAAGATTAAGAAGGGTATTTATGAAATTCTTACTAAATTTTTTTATTTAAAGTAAAGTCAAATTTGAATCCAATTTTGATCAAAAAAAAAATTTAAAATTAGAGTTTAATTTTTAGTAAAATATATTATCAAGATTGCACAAATAAAATTGATTTGTTAAATAAAATACTATGATCATATAATAAATTCGATTCATATTAGTCTTTTATTTATATTAGAGATAAGTAATATATATTTTTAAAACTTAGATTATGAGAATTAGTTATCAAAAAATTCATTTATTAAGAATAGTTTTAATTCGAAGATTATATTACATTAAACTTTTTAAAATTTCAATCACAAAAAAAAACTAAGATTTCATGCGTTTGGTTGGAATTTTAGCATCCTTGAAATGAAATCTGTTTCCATCAAATTCCACATATGGTGGAATTCAAATTCCCACAAAAAATCCAAATAATTTGATTACTGACTTCACATGCTTCCCTGTACGACTGAATCTGTTCTTCGTTCGATGGATCAACTCCTTCCTTCGATTTGTATGACGGTTCAAAGTACCGGAAGGGTTTGATGATTTGTTAATCTAGGGTTTGACTATTGCTTCGTTCGAATCATTTTTCAATTGCTAGGGTTCAAAGAAATAAATTAGGGTAAATTGCATAAAACTACAATTAACTTTGTCTAAGTTACCATTGTATACAATCAACTTTAAAATTTTAAAAATAATACAATTAACTTTCATAATTTTTTCATTGTATGCAAACAACTTTTTTATATGTCTGTTGTTTAGTTACCATCGTATAAAATCAACTTTGTGATAACTCCCATAGTATACAACAAATTACATACAATGTAAGGATTATGAAAGTTGTTTCTATTATTTTTAAAAAAATAAAGTTGATTGTATATAATGGTAACTAAGACAAAGTTAATTGTATTTTAATACAATTTGCCCAATAAATTATATCCTTTTATTGTGGGTATATATAATTATACACACACAAGTAAATATATAAAAAGAATTTAGTTAGTATATAAACAATAATAATACTAAAATGTAAAATAATAATAAGAATGACAATAATAATAATAATAATAAAGTAATAGTAAAATATTATAAGATTTACAAATGCCGTATCTTTTTAAACCGAAAATCTTTAGGAAGAAGTCTCTTTACGTGCGAGTAAAACTATGACCATCAACTTTTTACCTTACAATTTCTTGTGCTTGCGATATGTTCTTGGGTATTTGATTTCAATTTGATAGATTTCAATTCTTAGAAGAATGATTCGTGCTTTAAATAAAAATGTTCATGGGTTTTTTATTTCTAGTTTGACGTATTCTTCACTATTTCATGGTTTTGGCTTATAAATTCCAATTCCGGTGTGATATTAAGCAACCAAACAAAGTAAAAAAATTTACGAATTTCAATTTTTAAAATAATAAATTTTAATTCTTTTAAATTCTAATTTATTAGTTAAATTAGCTAAACTATTCGTGTACTGCATGGATAACTACCAAATTAACAACTATTTGATACAAAATTACTATTTATGAGTTTACAAACATTTTATTTTTGTCAAAATATATACATAGATGTGCTTTTGTTGAAAAAATAAGTGGTTATTAAAAGATATGCATTAAACCTATTCGCCACCTCATGATCTGTGTAATATGTTTAAAGTTAAGCAAACTCGGGTAGTAGACTACTGACGGAGTCAATATCACCAAAACTATATTTTCCTAATACATAACTCAAAATAAATTGAGATTGTGATAAGTAGGGTCGAACATGTATAGACTCAAAATTTAAAGTTAATGTTAATACTTGTCAAAGACACACGTTATTGGAAATAATAGAAACAATATAAACTGCTTGGGGTTTTGGTAATTGTCTATGACACTACTGACATAAAATGAATTAATTAAAGTCAATAAAACGAAATATCTAGCAATGAGGTCGTAATTAAATTCGGTTAAGGTCGTGTATCATGGACTTGATCAAACAGAGTTCCACACGTGATTCCAAGTTAGTTATAAACATCGATACGCACCGTGTGTCCACGTTTATCCTTACTAAAAGATTAACAAGTAAAGAACATGCCTAATCCCTAATTAGCTAACTTGATTTTAGTTACGAACGAGTTAACGCTCAAATAAACACTAACCATAGTTAACAATTAGACGCTTAATTAATTTAAACCCTATCACAAAAGCTTTTAACACAAATCGAACAACATGACATTCATTCAAAGTGTTAATTGTTTTAGTGTCAACATTAAGAACATACACATAACCCTAATTTCAACAAACCGACCACCAAATTGGCCAAATTCAATCAAGTAATTCAATAGTAGTGAACATTACAATCAAAACTTTCTATCATCGGAATATATCAACAATATGATAGAAACTTGATAATGGTCTTAACACGTACCTCAGTTCGTAGATCAATTACAGTATTACACACTCATTGCTAGACAATGGTTTTAACACAAAACCTCAATTCCCTTGTCCCTCACGAAACCGTTTCCACCCTCCCTCTCTTCAATTCTCCTTATTGTTCCTTTTGATGTGAGGTCCCATGGCTATCCAACGTCCCTATCTCTTGTGTTCTAATATATAAAATCAAATTTCTTGTTGTTGTTCACTTGAAGTCATGTAGCATTGACTTGTACCGTACAAATCATTAATGCGTAGGCCAAACAACAAAGTACTTATTCTAGCTCATGCATTAATAACTTGTTCTTTTTCTTTCTTTCAATATTCTTTACCTTATCATTAGTAATACAAAAGCATGATTAGTATGAATTTTTAATTACCAAAAAAAGGAATTAATTATTAACTACCAATAGTGATATGTTTTTATAAGGCAACTGAATTATATATAAAGCAAAAAAGAACACAATCTATTGTACTATTTCTATGAGTTGCGGAAAAAGAACAAACATGAGCTTCGATAAGCTTTCTTAAATACCCGTAGTGATCAAACATGAGCTTATTAGTTAAATTCATATTTTTTTAACGTTGATTATATTATTTTTTTAAAAAATTAAAATTTATTACATACAATTTCATATCAATTATAGTTCATTATTTTTTTTGAAGTTGATTGTATACTTTAATTGTTTTCCACTTAAAATTAATGGTCCGTGAAAAACATGCCCGTTTTCTTGGACCCATTTCACAAGTTTCATGATTTGGCACAAAAGGTCCCTAAGGTTTTGTTTCGTTACAATCTACCTCCAAAATTTTCATGTGTAAAATCATCAACTCTTTTGTACGTTGGGATATTATATCACAACCACTTCAAACCATAAATGCTCCTTCTGTTTGCCTGTAATTTGTAAAACCACAAATTTAGCAATGTGCAAATATATAGTAGTCAATAAATGAGTACTCACGTGCAACAACCAACATTAATATTGCACATGCCATTTATTTTTATTTTTTATATTTTAATTTAAATTCATTGTTTTCAACACCATATATGCCCCAATCTACATATGAACTAAGAGGATATATATATATATATATATATTATATATATATATATATATGAGAAAGTTTATTTAAGAATCGTTTTTATTTGAGAATCGTGAGAACTAATTTTAATCGTTGATTTTGGATAATGGAATTCATGGATGAAGAGTGTGAGGGGATTGAATATATGACAGGATGCATGTAAAAAATTCATGGGTGACAATCCAATTGAAGGAGGGAGAATTGGACGGTTAAGATTGGTTCTCGCGGTTCTCACAATAAAAACGATTCTCAAATAAACTTTTCACTATATATATATATATATGGGAGGGTTTATTCGAGAACCGATTTTATTGCGGAAACCGCAAGAACCAATCTTAGCCGTTCATTTTGGATAATGAGGTTCATGGATGAAGAGCGTGGGGGGATTGAGCGTGTCAAGGTGCATGTAAGGAATTCATAGGTGGGCAATCCAATTGAAGGAGGGGGAATTAGACGGCTAAGATTGGTTCTCGCGGTTCTCGCAATAAAAACGATTCTTAAATGAACTTTTCAATATATATATATATATATATATATATGGGAGGGTTCAAACGAGAATTTGTTTTCGTACGAGAACTGCGAGAACCAATCTTGGTCATTCAAGTGGTAAGTGGAATTCATTGATGAAGAGTGTAGGGGGATTGAGTGTGACAAGGTGCATGTAAGGAATTAATGGGTGGGTAATTCAATTGAAGGAGAGAGAATTGGACGACTAAGATTGGTTCTCGCAGTTCTCATACGAAAAAACAATTCTCGTTTGAACTTTTCCCTATATATATATATATATGGTTTGGATTTTCATCAAAAGTCAACAATTTTTGTCAAAATCAGTTATTAATAAATTGTCAATTAAATGAAGTTTAAGGGTAAATTAGGCACTTAAAAAATATCTTAGAATTCATAAGATACGTTACTCCTTAAATCACGATGCAGTTTGTTTAAAAATATGATGAACGTAGAACATTCATGTTGATGTAAAAATGATAAAACCAAAAAACGATTATCAATTTATCACACAGTACTCAAAAACTGATGAATTAACAAGAATCCAATTGATAGACCATATTCATCAAATAAAAAATTGATGAATTAAGATATCAGGTGACTTAATCACTATTTCACCAATTTAAGTAACACAATATTCATCAAGAAAAAAATGATGAATTAATAAACCAGATCTCAAACCCATGTACACAAGAAATTGATGATTTAAATAAATGATGACAAAAAATGATGAATAAATTAAACAAGCATCAGAATCTGAAAATCAAAAATATGAATCTGACTTTATAGACACAAAAATCAGCATCAGAATGATGAATTAATAAACCAGATCTCAGACCCACGTACACAAGAAATTGATGAATTAAATAAATGATGACCAAAAATAACAAGCATCAGAATCTGAAAATCAAAAACATGAATCTGACTCTATAGACACAAAAATCAGTATCAGAATGATGAATTAATAGACCAGATCTCAGACCCATGTACACAATAAATTGATGAATTAAATAAACGATGACCAAAAATGATGAATTAATGAAACAAGCATGAGAATTTGAAAATCAAAAAAATGAATCTGACTATAGACACAAAAATCAGCATCAGATGCACTTTTGGTATATCCTTCGTTCTTGTTTGGTGGAAGGCCCCGACAAAAACCCTAAAAAGGATGGAGTCAACAGCCATGGCGGATTCTTGCAACATCAACTTGGTATGAGACATATCGATTGAGAATGGATCACATATGTTAGAGAGGGAGAATGGATTTTGAGACACTGACAACTACAAGAAAGGCGGTTTGTAGCCGACGGAGGTCGTAGTGGAGGGCAGTGGAGTTGAAAGTGATTTTAGGGTTTCAGTTTTGCAGATTGAAAATCTTGGTTTGGTAAAGATACTAGAACGTAAGGTTATAAAATGAGTGAGAAATATAGGTGATGAAAATTCCTAAATTGCCCTTTTTTTATAAAATACACGTGGCCTTTTCTTAATGACTCTTATGATCTTATCCCTCTTACAAAAATTTAACTCTTATTTGATTCTAATCCTATAATATATATATATATATATAGAGAGAGAGAGAGAGAGAGAGAGGAAGGTTCATTCGAGAACTGTTTGTATTGCAAGAACCACGAGAACCAATCTTAGCCGTTCATTTTAGATAATGGAATTCATGGATGAAGAGCATGGGGGGATTGAGTGTGGCAAGGTGCATGTAAGAAATTCATGGGTGGGCAATCCAATTGAAGGAGGGGGGATTGGACGGCTAAGAGCGGTTCTCGCAATAAAAGCGGTTCTCAAACGAACTTTTCAATATATATATATATATATATATATATATATATATATATATATATAGGGGATGGTTTAAATGAGAACTGCGAGAACCAATCTTGGCTGTTCATTTTGGATAATGGAATTCATGGATGAAGAACGTGGAGGAATTGAGTGTGGCAGAGTGCATGTGAGGAATTCATGGGAGGGCAATCCAATTGAATGAGGGGGAATTGAACGACTAAGATTGGTTCTCGTGGTTCTCGTACGAAAAGCAGTTCTCCTTTGAACTTTTGCATATATATATATATATATATATACATACTAGTGGGGTACCCGCGCAATGCGACAGCGGCGAATAAAGGGGAGGTTATGATAAGTTTTGTGCAGAATAATCACAAAGAGTGAATATGAGTTTGTGAAGATTCCTTGCGAGATGAAGATAATATGAGTTTGTGAAGATTCTTTGCGAGAGCCACTTTGAAATTAAGAATTAAATTGCTAACTCCGAGTTATTTGTCTTTCAGTTTGTTGGAAGAATTTTGTCGCATGGCTGAATCGTGAAGTTGCTGATTATATATATGTATGTATATGTGTGTGTAATATTTCATAATTCCAATTATTATGTAATTGAGTTAAAATGCAATATTTATAAATTTCAACTCTTTGACTCTTTAATTTGTTTGGTGTTTGTGAAATATCTTTAACTTGATTTATTGAAAACAGGAATTTAGGTGATTTCATGAATCAAAAGTTAATATTAAAAATATATGATTAGACTTAATTCAGTTATAAGTATGATGATCTCATTAATCAAAAGTTAATATAAAAAATATATGGTTAGAAATAATTCAGTTATAAGTATTAGTTTAAATTCATTAATTGTGGACTTAAAGGAGGGGTAAAGGAGAAGTATAAATGAGGGCTATTTTAGTAAACTTACTCTTCTTAAAATTAAGAGTTTTTTAGATGGTAAATGCATTATATATGAGTAAGATATATATATATATATAGAGAGAGAAAAATTTATAGCAGGCTATAAGCTTCTAGAGGGCGGGTAGCTAGACATGTGCCTATTAATTAATTAGTTTCTGAGACACTAGCACAAGCTCCTTTTATGTTTACCAACATTAATTAATATTGCACCAAACAATTTACTATTATTATTATTATTATTATTATTATTATTTACGTTTTACTATCTAAAATTCCAACTCTACCGTTAAGATTCAAAATTATTTTTTTATTGGAAGCTGATTTACATTACAAATTATAGGTATAGTATATAGTATAAAGCATAAAATTGTTATGTATGAATAATTTTGTTTTGTATAGATCATCACCCTTTTTTAACAAGGAAAATGATAGTAGAGTCGACAAGGATGACATGAACGAGTAGCAATGCTAGAATATCTAACGATACAATTTGTTTATATAATGCGAGAACAAATCTTGGCCATTCAAGTGAAAAATGAAATTCATGGATGAATAGCGAGGGGGAATTGAATGTGGCAAGAGGTGCATGTAAGGAATTCATGGGTGAACAATCCAATTGAAGGAGAGAGAATTGGACGACTAAGATTGGTTATCGCAGTTCTCATACGAAAAAACAACTCTTGTTTGAACTTTTTCATATATATATAATAGCGGGGTACCTGCGCAATGCGGCGACGGTGAATAAAAATGGTTTGTAAGCCGTTGTTTTGGTAGGTATTAATCAAGAGGACACACAAGACGTAATTTTGTAATTTTTATTTATAATTTGAAAAGGGAATAAAATTTAGATGTAATTTTGTAATTTTTTTTAGCAGGTGAAAAACGAATATTTTATATTTTTTCTTTCTGGAATTTATGGAATATTATTAAGTTTATGGAATATTCTGTTTCGTAAGTTTTGCTATGGAATTTATGGAAAAGGAATATTCTGGAATTTATAAAAAAGGAATGTTATTAAGTTTATTTTATGGGATAATTTTTTGGTAGATGTGGGTAAAATAGTAATTTTAAGTGATTTAAAATTTAAGAGTTTTAAGGAAAAAGCTTAAATGCTTTATATAATAGTATAGATATATAGGGGACGGTTCAAACGAGAACTGTTTTTCGCACGAGAACTAATCATAGCCGTTGATAAAAAAGATGGATGGTCAAGATTAAAAAGTTGTTAATGGATAACCTTAAACTAATCAAACTTATCCTTAATTAATTAAGGGTAATTTGAATATTTTTACATTACCTCCACTTTTTTCAAACTAATATATCTCTCAAATGGAAAGGTGTTAAATTACGAAAATTATACCGAATTAACGAGAAAATTATGCTCTTTAATTTGAGACCGATCTAGCTATATTTTTTCGGAATTTTTTTTAATATTTGCTGGGTTTTTTTTGTACAGTCGACATTTACACATGTGCAAATGCACATATTCAATTAGTTTTTTCAGCACATGTGCAAATTTTGCACAAGTGCATATATCGAGAGCTGTGTAAAAAACCCAACAAACGTGAATTTTTTTTTCAAAAAAATATAGCAAGATCGGTTTTAAATTAAAGAGCACAATTTTCTCGTTAATTTGGTATAATTTTCGTAATTTAACACCTTTCTATTTGAGAGATATATTAGTTTTAGAAAATAGGGGGTAATGTAAAAATGTCCATACTACCCTTCCCATTTAAAATAAATAAAAAAGACAGGAAATTAAATGATTGGCCAGAAATGGTTCTCGCAGTTCTCGTACGAAAAACAGTTCTCGTTTAAACCGCTCCCTATATCTATATCTATACTACTATATAAACCATTTAACATTCTCTCTCCTCTTAAATTTTAAGACTTCTTAAAATTTAATCAATATAAAATATTGACCCTTCATTTAATCTAAATTACTCTTATCCACTAAATCTTTAACTATTTTATTCTCTCCTAATTTATTTTAACTTTTTATTTAAAATATATTCTCTCATACTAAAACAATTATCCACCTACACTAACATGATTTTTAAAATCTTATTAAAACTCTTCTCTTTATTTCATCAATATAAATCTATTGTTCTTCTTTTATTGTCTTTTAGAATTTACTTTTAAAATTAATAAAATAGTTAGATGTAAATAAAAGAAAATTTGAAAAAAAACGGACATGTTGTTATAGAAAACTTTTTCGTGACATTGAATCACGCGAATAACATAGCATAACATTCTTGAAAGCGACATATTGTAAACAAAAACTATTTG
This sequence comes from Dittrichia graveolens, assembly GCA_038502395.1. Classification (NCBI taxonomy): domain Eukaryota; kingdom Viridiplantae; phylum Streptophyta; class Magnoliopsida; order Asterales; family Asteraceae; genus Dittrichia; species Dittrichia graveolens. Next base: position 7,061,177 of record JARJIL010000009.1, on the reverse strand, counting down.
CCGCCGCAGCATTGCACGGGTATGATGCTAGTATATATATATATATATATATATATATATATATATATATATATATATATATATATATATATAGGGGAGGGTTCAAACAAGAACTTTTTTTCGTACGAGAACTACGAGAACTAATCTTGATCTTGGATAATGGAGTTCATGGATGAAGAGCGTGGGAGGATTGAGTGTATATATATAAGATCAGATGAGAACAACTTTTAAGGTAAGAACTTGGAGACAATTTATAGCCGTTGGATGATTTTAACTTAATGGCTGATATTAAACTTGATTTATTTAAGGTATGTTAAATTTTAATTATTTGATTTAATTAAGATATGTTAAGTTTATAGCTTTATTTATATAATTAAATGATTGACGTACAAATATTTTCACCGTTTTACACTTAAATTGTGTTCTCACCTATAAACAACTTTTCTTATAGTAATCACCATTCAAATTCAAATTCATTAATTATTAAAATCAATAATATATTAGGAAACCGGGCAGAAATGACAACAATCACTCAACGCCCATAAAAAGAGAGAATTTGCTAGTTAATTAATTCATTCCGGCCATATATATGAAATTTAGAAAATTAGCTATAGAAACCTAGGTATATCTAGTTACATGCATGGCAAATAGAGAAGGGGGGATTTAAATTAGCTAGGTTATCATTAGGTTTAAGATATTTTTATCTTAATTAATTATCTTCTTAATTAAAACTCTCAACTTAATTACACAAATATATTAATCAATGTCTTCATTTTGGTCGATCTTTAATTAAAATTATACAACATACGGCTATAAAGAGTTTTCACTAAGTGATCTAAGCATAGGCGGACCTAGGTACAACTTGGTGGTGATACAACCCATCACTCAATTTTGCTGACAGAGTGAAAAATTTTAACATTTTCGAGCCTATGTCACCGGTCAAATTTTGTGATGCTATCAATGATTTTTTGATGTCACCATAATCTAATGAAAAATAAAAATTAAAAAATATACTTTAGGTTACCTTAAATTATAACAATTTAATTAATATGGCTTTATATAAATTGTGTTTTGTTTACATTTTGGCTCTAAAATACCGTAACAATAACTGAAACATTGTCAACCCAATCGGATTAACTGGAAACCCCGGAAAAAAACCTGAACAACACCCTTAGTTTTAATTTTTTTTTGAAAGACAAGCATATTTTATTCTTGATATAGTCTCAAAGCTTGAGACCCTGTAATCCAGTTGTCTTACAAGACATTTGCCATTATATAAAAGCATTAAAAACATGGCCCTTTAACACATACTTGTACAAAAACTCCACGTCCGTAGCTAAATGAACTGTTGTTGTCGTTTTCTTCACATTTTCCCCATTGTGAATGGTGTGGAGAGCCAATCCTACTAAGCAAACACCCTTCCTTTTTTAGCCCGATTTTTCAACCATTGAAACAACATGAGTTATGTTTCAAAACACATGCTTTCTATACTTGGTTCTGATGTAGAAAAAACAATTAAGTTTCTGTTCTTCCAAATGTGATATGCGGTCACTCTTATGACAAGTTCCCAAGTTTTATTTTCCATGAAAACAGAATTCTCCCAGTTGCAGCCTCCAAGTCGTTGAAAACAGACCCTCCATTGAAAGGAATTCCCTACCATCGATGGATGGCCAACCACACCTCTTTTAGCATTGGGCAATTAAAGGTAGCGTGACTTACATTTTCAACATGATGTGAACATCTTGGACATAGAATTGACGGCAAGTCCACACCTCTATCATTAAGGTCAACGAGTACCGGTAGCCGATGACGATCCACTCTCCAGGCAAAAATACAAATTTTCTTTGGCACTAGTCTTGACCAGGATGTTTCCTTTGTTGTTGTTGTTGTCTATCCGTGACTTTTTTCTCAATTAAATCTCGCATCAATTTCACCAAATAAATGCCCCCCACATTTAGAGACCAAGACCATTTGTCTTTTTTATCTTTTTGTAAGGAAACCATAGATAAAATATTCATCAAACTATTGTATTTTAAGGCCACCTTTCCTACCACCCGTTGTTTGTCTCCAACAACTCATTCCCATTCTGAATCAGACCACCACCCCATACTACTTGCTAATTGTCGATCATTGCCAAACTTTTTATAAAGTCTAAGAAAATCTTCGGCTAAGCATGAGTTACCTAGCCAATGGTCTTTCCAAAAATTGATAGATGAACCATTCCGAATTTGAATATTAAAAAACGATGGTAACAAGATTCCCATTTGGAACAGATCATAACCAGCCTTGATAATCACATCCCACATGTCCGACCCCTTTTTAATAGATGAAGCATCCAACCCACCTGATTGTCCATATATGCTACTAATTATTTTGACCCAGAGTGAGTCTTTTTCTACCTTAAAACGTCACCACCATTTACCCAATAAACTCAAATTGAAAGATTTTAATTAAATTTATTTTTGTTATTATATAATACCATCCAACAAAAATCTTGGATCGGTCTCTGAAGCTGTGGGGGGACCGTGCTAGACAGAGCGCTAGTAAAGGGATATACATATATATAGTGTATGTAAAATCAAACTTAAATATGTAATGTGATGATGACTAATTAATTTTAAAATGTGTTTTTAATTAATGTTATAAGTTAGGTTGGACAAGGTAGGTTTCTTTTACATAATCTACCACATTTATATCGATGCTAATATATTGGACAAAAAGTACGTTTCTTGATCTTTAATTAGGTTAGAAAAATCACACTCTACTAGCTATATATATGCTAGTGAACATATAAACAAAATTAATAAAAAGTACGTTTTTATTCAGTTAAATAAATAATTAGATATTAATTAGTTAATTATAATCAACGTGTAAAACTCATCGTGTAATTAATTAAATGGTTTAACTTTTTATTTTTTCCAAATTAAATATTTAGAGAGCACGCTAGCACCGAGTATATATAGCGGCGAAGAACTCGTCATTCCCCATCACGTACTAATTAAAGCGTCATATGTAGCATTGTGATTTAAGACATGCTTTCCATTATCATTCGTGATGCATTAATTGTTTTCGTGATGGTCATGACGCCCATGACATGCTAAATGTTTTTTTAATTGAATTACGTTTGTTGCATATATGCAACATCTATTTTTATAACAACGTATATATTACGTGAACGGCTATTTTTTCCCGTATATTGCATTTCGGACTCCACATAACAGCACACGCATTACGACCAACTTGTTAAGCTATAAAAATACTCGACCATTAAAATGGATGTATAAGATAATACCCATCTTCTTCCGACGAAAATGTTATGCAATTTGTGAAGGTATGTGCTCAGATGTTGCTAGAAAACAAGGTCGAGTATTCACACAAAAGAGAAAAAGTCACTAACGGTACATATGTAGAGATCGAGCTATCGTTGTTTAATGTTTTGTGCAAAACTATTTTCGCGACACGATGGTTTACCCTAATAGGTGGAGATTTCATATAACTATTACTCTAAATAGTTATAGGTATCACTAGTTACTCTCAAGAACTTATTCGTAATCACTTTAAATATTTTAAGCAACAGTGAAATTGTATGAGGCATTTTAGTTTTACTACTTTTAAAAATGCATGACTCTTGATAAGTACTTACAAATGGCTGAATGAACGTTTTAAATGTTTAGATAATTTTTGTAAGCAATTCGATCTATATTGGGGAAATATTTGAGAAAGCGAGTGTATGGTGATATCAAACGTCTATACTTAAACATAAAGAGCACGGATTTCTTGGAATGTTTGGAATCATTAATTATATGCATTGGGAGTGGCATGATTATCCGAATGCATGAAAAGTCAATACATAATAGGTTATCACATACATCCAACATTCATGCCGGAAGTAATTGCATCCTACGATTTTTGGATTTAACATGTGTTTTTTTATGTTGTGAGATCGAACAACAACATCGATGTTCTAAGCCAATCAATGTTGAATTACATCATCACGTCTCTGATGCTGCATTTCAAGTTAACAGAGTAACGTTTAAATAGTGCATCGTCTCGCCGAGTCGCCGACAATATTTATCTTGTACAACAAACAGCAAGGAATGATATCAAACGAGTATTTAGTGTTATTCAAGGTCGCTAGGGAATAATTAAAAAACCCTAGAAGACCTACAAAGCTAAAAAAACAAAATCATATACACTTGCATGATTTTTCATTACATGATTGTAGAAGACTAAGGATGAGCATTATGTCCAAATAACGATGCATAACGTTCTAATATCGAAAGATTTGGTTTGCAAACACTAGAGAACAACACAACATGGATGCACATTATAATTTTCTAAGTGATCTTGTTAAGCATATTTGATCACTTCTAATTCACTTTCTGTTGGGGAGATAATCACTTCACCCTAATAATCAACTCTGCCTATCCTAAAACATAGGATTTGATAATAACCAAACCCTACATTCAGTATGACTTAGAAAGAATTCAAACATGTGTTGTTTGAATTAGTTTATGTAAAAATATGCTAAGTATGGAACCATCAGCTGAGGAAAATAAGCCATCAGCTGAGCATCAGATCCTACTCAAAGTATCAGCCAAGAAGCATCAGATGAAGAAAACAAGTAAAGAAGACCATCAGATGAGGAAAACAGTCTATCAGCTGAGCAAAATTGTTGATCAGCTGATGAAAATATTTCATCAGCTGAGTAAACAGTTTGATCAGCTGAGTGAAGAATTTGATCAGCTGAGTGCCTACTTCATCAGCTGAGTAAACAGTTTGATCAACTGAGTGAAGAAAGTGATTAGCTGAGTGAAGAATTTGATCAGCTGAGTGAACAATTGGATTAGCTGAGGCCCAGAGCATCAACTAAGTAAGTCTTTCTTTACACAAGTCATCTCCCCTTATAAACTGATGTATTTGATTGATCAGCTGAGCATTCTTGATCCTACGATCATACAAATACGTGAGCATTATGTCCTCCTAAGCTTACTATTGATCAGCTGAGCATCTATATGATCAGCTGAGCAATATGTGTCAACTGAGTCCTAGCAAAAAGTGATCAACTGATATATTTTGTCAACTGAGTAGTGAATATCAGAGTTCCTTGTACAATCTGTTAGCTGAGTCGTGAATAATGTCAAATCTACTCTATCTTTTCAGATTGTAAGTCATATGTAAAAGGCAGAACATGTGTTGTTCTATTATGCCTTAGATCTTTGTTTGTAAAAGTAAAATGCACTTTTTGGATCAAGTATGAGACAAAAAGGTTTGATCTTATCCTCTGGAAAAGGATAATGATACCTCAAACAGACGAAGATCTTGAAGATTTGTTCAAGCAACTAAGTATGGCTGGCAATCCCATACTTGGTAAAGTCAAATTAATCAGAAGCATGGTGTTGATTAAAGTATAATCATGGAAAGGGAAAGATACTTCTACACGACAGTAGATGTGGACTTTAATATTTTATATTGTGAATGGGTTGCACTTTTGCAGAAAAGTACAATTACTTTTATCATACATTTGATTAAAGTAACTTTACTTTTCACCCACTACCTTTACAATTAAAATATTATATTTCCACATCCTCTTGGTCTCTTACCTTCAAGCAACCGGATCCACCAAGACTTCTATATATACTCATGCATGGTGGACATGCAAACAGAGAATACTACACAACACAATACAACATTGAAGTCTCTACTGCACTAAAAGAAAATCTCATCAGTTGAGAAATTTCGTAGAGTATAAGCATTGTGTAGAATCAAACTTGTTCATGTGTTGAACACTCTAAATACATTAGTTGTTTTAGAGTTAGCTTGTCCATGTGTTAGACAAATTGATTGCCACCTTTTATTGTACTTAGAATTTCCGCTTCTAGTACATGTAATTCTTGATTCATATCAATAAGAATTATATAAAAGTATAAGTGTGTCTTTAATTTTTAAAAGCTAAAGTTTGTATTCAACCCCCCCTTCTACAAACATTTGTTGTTGCGTACTCAATTTGGGACTAACAACTAGTATCAGAGCAGGTTAGATAATCAATATCTAGATCTGTTTTGCTTACTCTACAACTGCTTCTACCCCTCTCAATATAGCCTCATCCGCAAACAATATGAATATCTCAAACACTGGGTCCTTAACAAGATGTCCCATGTTTGACGCTGAAAATTTCTCCATGTGGAAAAGTAGAGCACATCTTTTCCTATCCACCCTTGATATCCAAATGCTTGAAATAGTCACTGATGGTCCTTATATTCCAACATCAGTGTTATCTATCCCATCAGAATCTGAAGGTCAAACCTCTACAACTGAAAGAATCATAACCAAACCCATGCATCTGTGGACATATGAGGATAAGAGGTTGGTTAGCCTAGATGTTAAGGCTAGATCAACTCTTGTCTCTGCACTACCCAATGAAATCTATCATCAAGTGCTTAACTGTTCTTCTGCAAAAGAGATGTTAGATACACTCACAGTTGCATATGAAGGGACTGAAGAGGTGAAGGAGAACAAAAAGCTCCTCCTCAACAGAGAGTATGAATTCTTCTTTGCTCAGAAAGGTGAGAGTCTTACACAGACATACAACAGGTTCAACTGCCTAGTTAATGACTTGAAAAGGGCAGACATAACCAAGAGCAACTTTGTCTTGGTGAACAAGTTTCTAGACTCCCTCCCTAAAACACGGGATCACTTTGTCACTGTTCTAAGACATAGTGAGAAGATTAAGGGAATGTCTCTGGTTGCTCTCTATGGTAACTTACTCAACCATGAGCAATCAGTCAAGCAAGGGAAATTGTCATCCAAGGAGATGAAGGAGGTAGTGAAAGCTGCACCAACTGCCCTTGTATCAAGAGATACAAAGATGAGAAGCTTTGCAGCTATTGATTCTGGTTCTGATGAAGAAGGAGATGGAGAGGAGAGTGCTGGAGAAAGTGATGAGGAGAAGGATTGTGAGGAAAGTAGTCTGGAGGAGTTGGTTGAAGGTGTAGCTATGCTGGTTAAGAAGTTCAGACCTTTCAAGAAAGGAAAGGGTGTCAAGAGGTTTAGCAAGAGGTCATCAAAGTTTGTCAAGCCCAAATCCACTTTTGATGCCTCCACAGCAGAGTGTTATAAGTGTGGCAAGATTGGCCACATAGCTAGTGACTGTAAGTCCAAATATAACACTGGTTCTTCATCTGTGCAAAAGCAGGAGGGCAAGATTGATTATGAAGCCAAGTATAAGAAACTCCTTGCTGCTGTCCTTGACAAGAAGAAGAAGAAAGCCTAGGGCCAAGTTCTTGTTGCTGAAGAAGAAGATTGGGCAGAAGAAGATCTCTCCTCGGATGGAGATGAGGTGATCTCTACTCAGTTCTGCATGATGGCCAACAACAATGATGGTAGTTCCTTTGATGAAGACATGAAAAAGGCTGCTAAAGCTTGTTTAACTACCAATTGGGATCCTTCTTCTATGTATTAGGTTGGAAAATTTATTAACTATGATGATAATGAGAAGAATGCTATGTTTGATTACTTGTGTATTGATTTCCAGTCTGCTATTCAAAGAGAGAAGAAGCTAAAACTAGAAGTAGAATCACTAAAGGAAAAGTTAATTCTTAAGGATGAGGAACTTAAGCAGACAACAATCTTAAATGATGAACTAGCTAATCAAAAGATACTTAATGAGATCTTAGTAAAAGAAACTAGTGAAGCAATCAAAAAGTTTAATGACCTCCAAAAAGTAGTAAAGTCTTGGTGTGTATCTGCAGAAAATACCACTCAGTGTGTCAAGGAGCAGATACCCAAACAAGTTCAAGCTATTATTGGTGGAAATTACTCTAAGGCTACTAACTATGTTGATTCTAGTAAGAACCTTAATATCTTAGACAAAGCTGACATCTTGCCACAGACCTTTCACAAGACTGTTAAAGGCAAAAGTGTGTTCACAAATAAGTTTGTTAGAAGCAAGAGTTCCCACTCAAAGGAATCAATTATTCCTTCTGTTGAATCATCCTCTAGTAAGATTTCAGAATGTAAAAATACTAATAACAAAAAGTCAAAGGATGTGATTAAAGGAAAGGAATCATTAGTTGAGACCTCAGAGACATTATGTTGTCAAACCTTGAAAACAGATGACTTAATTCTTAGCATTTCACAAACTGAAGAATCATTAGCTAATACTACTCCATCAGCTGATAGGTTAGTAGATGATAAATGCTCAGCTGATAACCTGTCAGCTGATCATAGCTCATCTTTTAAACAATCAGTTGATCTAGAAGTAATCAACTCTCTTTTAATAGAAGAAACTATGAGTAAAAAGAATGATGTTCACATTGTTCCCATTTCTGCCACTCCAAAGATTGGTCAAAAACTTTCCAAAAACAAACATCAATCTAAGGTGCCTGTAAATAAAGACCTAAGAAATTTACAGGATAAGCTTCATAAGCTGAATGGTCAAATTAGTCAAATGATGACTGATAAGAAATCTCATAGGCATTCAAACCATGCTCAATGCTCCAAGGCCACAAAATCTCAAAAATGTTATAAATGTGAAAGCAAAGAGCATAAGGCATTTGAATGTTCTTTAGAAGGGAATTCAAGACAGCGGACTTGTGATGATAACATAGTCACTCCTCTCATACATAAGAAACCTGAGATGAAGTGGAAAGCTAGGTGCATTCTACGGGGATCCACTGAGTAGTGGATTCCTACGTGTGTCACTAACTCTTCTTTCATTCAAATCTGTGCAGGGTGTTGGTTCTTGGTTTCTTGACAGTGGATGTTCAAGAACCATGACAGGTAACAAGGCTTTGCTCAGTAACTACAAGAAAGAGAAAGGTCCAAGGGTGACTTTTGGTGACAACAACCATGGGCAAACTAAAGGCTATGGTGAGTTTCATAATGGGAACCTCAAGCTGTCAAAAGTTTCATATGTCAAAGGGCTGAAATATAATCTCATAAGCATAAGTCAATTGTGTGATGGAGATAATGAAGTCCACTTCACAAAGACAGGAGGCTCCATCATAAATAAAGAAGGTAATACAGTGTTCAGTGCCAAGAGAACCAAGGATGTGTATACACTTGACATGTCCTCTGGTGACCCTTCAAAGGAAACATGTTTGTACTCTAAGAATAATGAGGATACAAACTGGTTGTGGCACAAGAGGCTTTCCCACCTTAATTTCAAAAACATCAACAAGTTGAGCAAGGGTGAACTAGTGTCAGGACTACCTTCACTGACTTATCTTAAGCCTAAACCATGCACTGCTTGTGAGAAGGGAAAGCAACATAAGACATCATTTCCATCCAAGCAGGCCTTCTCAAGTACAATACCTTTCTATATGTTGCACATGGATCTCTTTGGTCCTGTTGCAACTGCTAGTATTGGTGGAAGTAAGTATGCTCTTGTATTGGTTGATGAATTCTCAAGATATACTTGGGTTTTCTTTCTTAGAGCAAAGAGTGAGGCTGCTGAAGAGATTATCTGTTTTATCAAGAAGATGGAAGTGTTGAATGGCAATCTGGTGAGGAGTCTTAGAAGTGATCATGAAACTGAATTTAGAAATCAAACTCTGGAATCTTTCTGTGATGAGAAAGGGATATCTCAAAACTTTTTGCTCCAAGAACCCCACAAAAAAATGGTGTAGCTGAAAGAAGAAACAGAACATTGATTGAGGCTGCCAGAACCATGTTGTGTGAAAGTGGGTTAACATTTAATTTATGGGCTGAGGCTGTAAGTTGTGCATGTTTCACACAGAACAGGTCCCTTATTATCAAGAGGCACAACAAAACTCCATACGAAGTGCTCAAGGGAAGGAAGCCAAGCATTAGCTTTCTGCATATCTTTGGTTGTCAATGTTTCATACTTAATCAAAAAGATCAATTGCAGAAGTTTGCTCCTAAAGCTGATGAAGGAGTGTTTGTAGGTTACTCTGTGATTTCTAAAGCATACAGAGTATACAACCTCAGAACCAAAGTCATAGAAGAATCTATCAATGTAAGTTTTAATGAAAATGACTTTGTTGCTTCCTATTCTTCTAATCATGTTTCAGGTGAAGAATTTAATGATCTTATGCAAACTGGAGAAGTTCCTTCAGAGCAAGTAGATCCCTCTCCACCGGCTGCTCATGATTTAGATGAACCTGTCACTATCCAAATTTTTAACCATGTACAACCATCCTCATCCAATCCTATATCTCTACTGAATCATGTGGAAAATGACTTAACATCATTGGATTCCAATTCCATATCACTCATTCCTTCTTCAGTAGAGATACCCACAAATTGTAATAATGAAGTTATATCAGCCACTCAAAATGAACTCATTTCTACTGCTGATAGCCAACATATAACTTCTTCTCCCCAAATCCAAATGAATCCCAATTCCCAAGAAATCCAAAAAGCCTTCAAAGACCTCAAGCACCATCCTCATAATTTGGTGACAGGCAACATAGATGATCCAGTTAGAACAAGATCAAAAGCTTGCAACATCTGTTTGTATTCTGGATTTGTCTCAATGATTGAACCAAAGAAGGTTGATGAAGCTCTCAATGATCCTCAATGGGTGTCTGCCATGCAAGAGTAACTGGCAGAATTCAAAAGAAATAATGTATGGACTTTGGTACCCAAACCAAAGGATAAATCCATCATTGGAACAAAGTGGGTGTTCAGAAATAAGCTAGATGAAAATGGGCAAATCATCAGAAACAAAGCAAGGCTAGTGGCACAGGGGTACTGTCAAGAAGAAGGTATTGATTTTGATGAAACCTTTGCCCCTGTTGCAAGATTGGAAGCCATCAGACTATTCCTAGCCTATGCTGCCTTCAAAAGCTTCAAAGTTTTCCAAATGGATGTGAAGAGTGCATTTCTGAATAGAGATTTGAAAGAAGAGGTGTATGTCAAACAACCTCCTGGTTTTGAGGAGTCAAGCTTACCTGATCATGTTTACTTTCTAAACAAAGCTTTATATGGTCTTAAGCAAGCTCCAAGAGCCTGGTATGATACCCTCTCTTTTTTTCTCATTAATAAAGGTTTTACAAGAGGATGTATAGATAGCACTTTATTTATTAGAAAGTACAAAGGTGATGTGATACTCGTGCAGATATATGTAGATGATATAATATTTGGGTCTACTAATTTGGAACTATGCAAAAAGTTTTCTAAACTCATGTCTGATAATTATCAAATGAGCATGATGGGTGAGTTAAACTATTTTCTTGGTTTGCAAATTAAACAAGAGGTTGATGGTATTTTCATTCATCAAACAAAGTATGTCAAAGATTTACTCAAGAAGTTTGATTTTGAAAACTGTACTTCAATGAAAACACCTATGTCTACTTCTATTAAGTTAGGAAAGGACACTGATGGCAAATCAGTGAACATTACTACTTATAGAGGAATGATTGGGTCACTTTTATACGTCACTGCAAGTAGACCAGATATAATGTTTTCAACATGTCTCTGTGCAAGATATCAAGCAGACCCTAAGGAATCACATCTTGCTGCTATTAAGAGAATATTCAGATATCTCAAAGAAACTCCTAATCTTGGTCTTTGGTACCCTAAAGACTCAGATTTTGAGTTAGTTGGATATTCTGATTCTGATTTTGCAGGATGCACATTAGACAGAAAAAGTACTTCAGGTGGTTGTCAACTTCTAGGAGGAAGATTGATTAGTTGGTCTAGTAAGAAACAGAGTTCAGTGTCAACATCTACTGCAGAAGCAGAATACATTGCTGCAGGAAGCTGTTGTGCTCAAATTTTGTGGTTACAAAATCAACTACTTGATTATGATATGAAGTTTGAAGACACCCCAATTCTTTGTGACAATACAAGTGCAATCTCCATCTCAAATAATCCAGTCATGCATTCAAAAACAAAGCATATTGAAATCAGACATCATTTTCTCAGAGATAATGTGCAAAAGAAGAAGGTAACTTTGCACTACATTAACACTGATTTACAACTTGCAGATTTATTCACAAAGCCATTAGATGAAACAAGGTTCAACTTCCTAATATCCAAACTAGGTATGCTAAATTTTTAGTTTAAAATAATGGTAATTTAGTTTGTGTCAATTTATAAGTGTTGAAAATTATAAGATACTTATCTAAGCATATCTGAGTCTTACTTGATTTGTGTAAACTGAGTAACTATGCTCAGCTGATGCCTATCAGCTAATCAAATTTACTCAGCTGATCACTTTAAGATAAGGAAGACATGCTCAGCTAAGTACTTTACTCAGCTGATACCCAAATTCTCACTATCAGCTGATAGTTTTCCATCATCTGATACCCCTCAGCTGATAGTTTTTCATCAGCTGATACCCTTCATCTAATAGTTTTTCATCAGCTGATACTCTCCTTGATCAGCTGATGATTCTACACTTAGTAAATTTTCACTTTTTACTCTCATTTAATGCTTTTTAATCCTAGTTATTTACTCCGTTTGTTAGTTTTCATTTAATTGCTATTTAATTTGTTTTCCGTTAGAACTTTTGGCAGTATCTAACGATATCTGTTAACTAATCTTCATAAATATCCCAATTTCTCTCTCATTCACCTTTACCTGTTCAAACTTTCCAAATTTCCTCTCTCTCTACAAAAAACTACCCTACCTTCTCTCTCGATACTCACTGTTCATCATCCCTACCAAATGACCACCTATATTCCAGACCCAGCTGTTAACCCTGGTGAGAATGTTGCACAAAATCAACCGATAAATATAACTCCCAACAACATTCTGCTTTGCACCACCATCCCTGCCTCGCGAGAAATAATGGTTAAGATCATATCAGCTTCATTTTCAAATTACCGTTACATTTATTGAACTATATTGATCATATACCTAATTTAAAAAAAAACAAAAAGGGTTACATATAAATAAAACAAATATATATATAGTAGTTTAAAAATGTTGGACAATGGTCGGATCGAGTAAAGAGCACAAATCAAGTGCTTAATTACTTGTATTGATTGGGTCCGTCACATCCTTTTCATTTTTCGTCACATATCCACTTACACTATATATATAATATCTATATCTATATCTATATATATTCATTCACTTTTAACTACTTACAATTTATATAAAGCATCTTTATCAAATCCAATCTTATCATCTACCTTTTATTCCCATTTTACATTTTTTTTCTTATTTTTGCTATTGTAACTATTACTTAAACCATACTCTTTGCGTTATCAAATTACACCAGATTTTTTTTAACAGCTAAACACACACACACTTAATTATACATCGTATGTTTGCCATAGGGACTTAAACAGTTAAACCTCTAACCTTATGGCTGAGGAACACCTTTTTCAAACTCCAATATCGCTAGATCAAGACCCTTTGATATAAAAGTGCAATAGACGGTCGTTGTATAATGTATTAGGGTTTAAGCAAATACATTACAAATAATATCATATCAGAATAATTTTCTAAATGTCTCGATTACATATTTACATGATCATATCATTCGAAGAATACACTCCGGTCTTAATTGCTTATGATTAGGTAGTAATGGAAAACATGTTAGATTTGGTTCGTTGTTTTATATTCATGTGTATGACACATGACAAACTTAAATTGTTTAGACTAACGAACATATGTTTTAAGGATTATGAAGGTTAGAAATTTAAAAAACATGTATTTTTTTATTATTTTGTTATGATTTTTAAAAAGAACATATATACGACAATGTATAGATTATACTCGTGATTACATTTTCATACAATAATTGGTGAGGGGAAAAACAAAATGAGGGGTCCTAAAATCCAAAAACCAACCAAAAGGTCATGTGTATTGTATGTATTTCAAGCACAACCAAGAAAATGTGTGTAAATATGATAGAAAAGCAAAAGATTTAAGCGGGTGTCGAAGAGTTAGTTTAAAAAGGTAATTAAACATGCTTGGATGAACTATATTTAAGTATGACTATAAGTATAAATTATGTAAATATCGTTCTACATTTTATCTTTTTTCTAACGATAATGCTTTGATTATTATTTTTTTATTGTTAGAAAAAGAAAAAAAATTAGCACCCACACGGTCACATCCCTCCTCTTAACACCATGTTTTCATTAAAACTCGGTCACCCTATATATTAACACCATGTTTTCATTATAGATGCTCTTAAAAGCTTGTAAAATTTAAATTGAAATATAAAACTATAGGGACTAAAGTAGTCAAAATAAAAGAGAAAAACTACAAGGACCAGAAGTGTAAATATGCAATAGTTCTATATATAAAAACACTCTAGTTTAATTATAATCACAAAAGTTAGTGAGTAAAACCCTAAATTGTGGCTTGAGCAAAGCTAAAAGCAAGCTATTAACAATTACAAACTGAAATAAGCATATTAACATGTTCTAAACTCAAATCAATGTATGTATAATCATATTATTCATGTTTAACTTAAGTTTATAGCTTAATTGTATATTAATTGATGTAGACATTAGAATTAGTATGTTAATTGAAGTTTTGTTGAGTAAAAACAACTACATAATTAAGTTGTTTTGAGTGTAGAGAAACACTCAATTGAGGTAAAATCGAGTTTTGAAGACCAAATGGATCAAAAACATCACTGTTCGAGGTGAACAATATGGCTGTGCTATTGGCTACACAGCCCGTGTAGCCAAGGTCCTATATGGCTACATGGCCCGTATCGGTATGTACACGGCCGTGTAGGGCCCCAGTGTTACACATGTAGTGTGACCTTGCCCTAGTCATGTAGGGTGGAGCTACGTGGCTAGTGTAGATGACTACACGGCTATGTAGCCCATTTTCAGTAGCAAATTAAAATAATTAATATTTAATTATACAATGTAAGTATAGGAGATATGTGTTGTTAATTGTAATAATTAAAGAGTTGTTATTAAATCTATTTATGCACAATAAAGTGAGTTTACTTGATCTCTTTTACTGTAAAAGTGATGTATGATTTCCTTATGACGACGTGATAGTTCAGCACGTGATACAGTAATATGCTCTTTGAGCACCAGGGTTTAGTTTGGTACCAGGTTCGGAGTTTAGAGATTTTAGTATTCGTTATTGGGACTCTCGGGTTTTATTGATGCTGAACTAATCATGCTATAATATTTTGTTGATTAAGTATGCTCACTATGCAAAAACTTATAAGTTGTACGTTTACTTTTTCGGGTGGATCAGGAACAGATAAGAGCAAGACTTCAGCTTCGTGAAGTAATAATAGCTCCAACCTTTTTGAAAAACTTTTGTGGGAAGTTTTATATAATTATGTTCACAATTACTCTTTTCTAATATTTTGTAATCATAGAACAATCAATTGTGATCCTGACTTTAGTAATAAATATTTCATAAGTATTATCTTTTGATATAAATTTCTTTTTGTCTTTACAAAATCTGACTTATCTTTTATAAACTTATTTTTTCTAAAATTTGATTTATTTTTAATTATAAGTTACAATAAGTTTATTAGTCACAAATGCTTATAAGGTTTTAATATACTATAATAAAATTACAAACCAAATTTTAATGATTTTAAAAATCGGTTAGTAGTACAACACACACACACACATATATATATATATATATATATATATATATATATTATAAGAGGAAGGTTCATTTGAGAACCGGTTTTATTGCAAAAACCGTTTGTAGCCATTGATCCAAATTAATCAAAGGTTTATATTGATTGTGGCAAACATGTAATTAATTCAAAACACAGCCGTCATTTTTAGGTTCCAAAAACGCCGGAGGGGTATTTTAGGCAAATTGCCTAATTAAAAGGGGGGACCACTTACCCCTAATTTTTTAAAATTAAAATATCTATCAAACGGAAAGGTATTAAAATACGAAAATTATACCAAATTAATAAGAAAATTATGCTCTTTAATATGACATCCATATTGCTATATTTTTTCAAAGATTTTTTTTCATTTTTGTCGGGTTTTTTCTTTTAACACAACACTAGATATTTGCACATGTGCATATACCACTGTCTTTTTTTCGAGCACGTGCATATAGGTGCATATGTGCAAATTACAATAGGTGCAATGTGCATATATCACAGTCTTTTTTCAGCACATACAATAAAGTTACATATGCACGGTGCATATGTGCACAACCTATTCATGCTACTAGGTTTTATTTTTGCACGGTGCGTCCAGGTGCATATATGCACTGTGCACGTGTGTATCTCGTGCATATATGCACATGCACACCTAGATGTATCTGTGCAGATTAGGGTTGTAAACGAATCGAACGTTCGGTGAACTATTTGGTGCGATGTTCGTTTATTTAATAAACAAAAAAAAATATTTTTTCGTTAGTTAAATGAAGGAACACAAACAAAGACCCTCATTTGTTCATTTATGTTCGTGAACGTTCATTTATCCATTTGTTTA
This sequence comes from Dittrichia graveolens, assembly GCA_038502395.1. NCBI lineage: Eukaryota > Viridiplantae > Streptophyta > Magnoliopsida > Asterales > Asteraceae > Dittrichia > Dittrichia graveolens. The sequence goes on along the minus strand of JARJIL010000009.1, from coordinate 7,044,807 downwards.
TGTTCGTTTATTTATATGTATATATGTGTGTGTGTGTGTACATAGATATATATATATATATATATACACACTCTCTTTCTCTCACACATATATATTCACGTAGTTAGTATATGTTTATATTTAATAATGTTAGGGTTGTTTTATATTTGTATATCTGTTCGTTCTTTTGTGTTCGTTTATGTTCGGCTAAAGTTAAATGAACGAACATAAACACAAATATTCGTTCGTGTTCGTTTATGTTCGGCTAAAGTTAAAGGAACGAACATGAACACAAATGTTCGTTCGTTTATTCGTTCGTGTTCGTTATTTTGTTGGGCTAAAGTTAAATGAACGAACATGAACAAAACCCCGCCCGTGTTCGTTCGGTTCGTTTACAACTCTAGTGCACCTGCAACTCAAAAGTTGGTTTAGTAAAACTTATTGTCAACTCAAAAAATTCTAACAAAAAAAAATCTGTGAGGTATAATACTTAATATATAACTCAAAAGTCAAAACAGTCCAACAAAAATATAAATTATTGTGATTAATAAATAGAGAATGAAATAAAAGAAAAAAAATTTAAAAAATTAAAAAATAATTTTTGCTATCTATAAAAAAGAAAAAAAGTAAAAAAAAAGATACAGCCATGTTTAAGTATTTAATTAGCACAACTAAAAAAAGAAATTCACTTTAACAAGTGAAATTGGAGCCGCCGTAAACATGTTTTTAATATTACAAATATGTTCTTTTTCATTTTATTTAATTAATTAAGACAAGATTATAATTGATTAGTGTATAATAATTCTCGCGATTCTTGTAATAAAAAACGATTCTTAAATTAACATTCTACTATATTATAATTATAAAGTTACACAAATGACCTAATTTCTCTATAAATTATATTTAACAATTTTTTAATAAAGAAAGGAGGAGTAGTTATTGTACCTCCAAGTACGCCTCCCTGTACTTTTCTTTCTTTCCTTCTTTCTTTGTCTTTCTCTCTCTACTTTCCCCCGTTTATATATTTACACTAACATAACATTACTCCTTCAAGTACGTCCCCCACAAACTAACTTACTATGAACAAGCTCATTCGCCGTCTCTCCCGCGTCTCTCACTCTTCCCGCTACACTCTCCTCTTGTCCACCGCTGCCGGTGCCGCCACCGTACCCGAGGGCTACCTTCCCGTCTACGTCGGAGACGAGATGGAACGCTTTGTTGTCAGTGCCGACCTTCTCAACCACCCCCTTTTCGTTAATCTGCTCAACAAATCGGCTCAAGAGTACGGTTACCAACAGAAAGGGGTCCTCCGTATCCCCTGTCACGTTATCGTTTTCCGTCGACTCCTTGAGGCGTTGCAGGCCGGTGATGACGTCCAACACGATGACCTTGTGTACCAACACACGGATTGCAGCATGATCTCTTGATCGATTTGCAGCTGCAAAGAGCCCTAGTTAGCTTCTTGCATGTGTGCCATATATAAAATATATATATATATATATATATATATATATATATATATATATATATATATATCCTGCATCACTTCGCTTGTATATTGATTAAATTAGAGGAGTTATATATATATATATATATTCATGATTTAGTAATTTATCTTATATAATTCTTTTTTCTTTATTCTTCATTCTTCTTAACTTCATATTGCTAAGCTTTAATTGCTAATTATCTTTGTTTTTATTTTATTCCTAAATTAAGGGAGATCGATGATCTATATTAATCATGATGCACAACAGATATGTTTATAGTGATAGGTGACAAAAACCGATTAATCAAATAATAACTGATTTAATCGATAAAAATAATTTAACCAATTAAACTTTTTCTATAGCTGATTGTTTGGTTTCTAAATTTTGTTAACTAATACAGTACGGTTACGGTTAACCACAAAATTTTACCAATATAGTTTCTAATTATTTTCAAGATTTTACAGGGAGACTATGCTTGTTTTAATTATAATATAACTAGTTTTCAATAAACAATTACATGGAAAGTGATGATCATTAATTATTTGTTAAGAATAGTAGATTAATACATAAAAAGTTAACATATAGACAACAAAAGGTAGTACTCTAACAATTTTGTTTTCACTTGTTAAACACCTTAATTTTTTTTCTCTTTTCTTGCATTTTAAAGGTGATACATTAAAAAATGTTTATTTAAGAATTAAAAAAGTTTGTTAATCCATTGTTATGTAATTAAAAGAAAATGTAATATGGGTTGAGAAAAGGGGAGGAAAAGGGAAGGAGGTTGAGAGAAACAAGCATGGATGGTAGGGAGGGTGGGTCATGTGAGTGGTGGTGGTAGTGAGAGTGGGCTTTCTTTATATTAATTCTACCAAGGATTTAGTGCTTGGTTACATATATTGTTTGTAATGTTTACAAAAAGAAATAGAGTAAAATATCATTATTTAAAAATTACAAATTAAGTTATCTTTAACTTATTATTAATTACAAGTCTTGTAATTTTTATTTTTGTATTTTTATTTCTTTTTAATCTTTCTATCCTTTATATTGATGGAATATATGTTAAGACATGATATATGAGAAACACTTTTTAATTAATAGTTGATAATACGATATTCATACTTTCGCATATCTTCTTTTTCCAATTAGAATGTTGTATTGTCGCTTAGAGGGATGGTGTGGGAGTCATTTTAGAATTTGCTATAAATTGATAATTTTACAAAACATTAAAACTTACACGTTTTCAAAAATGAATGTTTAATACTTATCTTATTTAACAAAATAGTCTAAATACATAACTCGATTATCTTAGTCCTATTAAACAAAAAAATTAGAGTGTAAATACGGTAATATATTTTTATAGGGTGATTCTATTGATACCTCATTTGTTATTTAAATAGCTCTCTTGATATAACGTGTGTGAATGAAAAAGCTGAATTAAAAATTGTAATTTAATTAATTGACATATAAGTATATGCGAGGAGGGGAGGTCAAAAAGTAGCACCATTTTTTTTAATTGAAACATAATAAAAAGTAGCCTCACAATTTGTGTGAGCTAGAGAATATAGATACTAATTTGTCACCAACCCTAAATAATCAATAGTAGTTTCTGTTGAATGGTTGGCTGCATAACCTACATTTGACAGTTTGTATTAATGGATTGAGGCTGCCAGTCTATATATAGATTTTATCATAAAAAATAAAGAATTTGCTCTCGTTGAGAGTCGAACTCAAGACCTCCCGCTTACTAAACGGGTGCTCTAACCAACTGAGCTACGAGAGCTACCTGTTAGATTCCTTGTTACGAAGCTACATATTCTGTCTAAATTTAGACCTTATGACATTCAAAAGTTCAAATTTCACATCTAACCCCTCAAGTTTAATATATCATATTTTATTATTTTCAAAATATTACCAACTCAATAATAAATAAAATGAAAAATAGTTTCATATATATTCTTTTAAATTTTATAACAAAAAACATTGTATCCTGTGACTCCTATCAATAATATCTAAGGTTGTCTATTCGGATCAGGTTTATGTTATGGGGTAAAAATACGGTTTTTCGTTTCAACTACGATTTTCTTTATTAATATTTCAAATTCCATGCATATTTGTTTTTCAACTTTCGGTAAGAATTTCAAAAATGATTGCCGGTTATACTTTAACTTTAATATTCAATGTTCTTTCGATTGTATACGAACTCTAAATTAAGTATTTGTTTTGGTTTGAATTGAATTTTAATTTTACTTTTTTATTCAACTTATATAAATGAATATAATAAAAACTGTTATGTACTACTATTATATAAAGTGTCAATAAATAATGTAATTGAACAATAGAATTATTTACAACTATTCATCATTAAATAGAATTATGAATCGAATTCAAAATATTAAAGTATCACCTATTAAGTAATCAAATGTAAAAATATTAAAATTTTATAATGAAAATAATAAATATCAAAATGATGTATTATTGTTTTAATTGTAAACTTTTTATTGTTTATTTTAAGTTTTTAACATTTAAGGGTTTTGTACTTGTATTTAACGGGTTTTATTGTCTTAAGATGTTAGTTCCTTATTTGAATTCACAATTTGTTTTCAAAATATTTAAATTTTAAGTATTAAAGAAAATTTTATAATTTATGGTTTTACCGTTAAACGGGTTACTTTCAGATTGTTCATAACCCGACCAATTTATTTTAATATCAATTTTGTATCAAACTGTTTTTAACTCATTTCTGATTCGTATCACTTTTTCGTGTTGACCTAAAAATTATCATCCTTAATAATACCTATTTAACTAAAATAACCGTTTTCTAGTTTATGGTGAAAATGTTAAAAATATTTAAAAAACTTAATCCGAATAAAGATACGATTCTTATTTCTGAAAGCTCAAGAATCCGAAACCCCCCAAAAATCTTCCCCATTTTCCTTCCTAGTTCCCTTATGCAATCCAACACCACATACCTCCAATGGCGATCTTTCTCCGATGTACTCCACAGGCGCCATTTCTTCCCTCCCGCCCACACTACTTTCCTCGAACAATTCTCTTCTTCCCACCAATCCTATCTCAAGATTATCCGTTCCGAACCAGACAACATTCACTGAGAATCATTACCACCAGAGCGCTTACTGAATGGAGAGAGTATGAACAAGCTGTTAAAGACAAAGATCTCGGTCGAGCCCTTCGATTCCTCCAGGAAATCCCACCGCCTGATGATTACTATTCCATCGATTCACAAAGGGGTAACCCCTTGGGATCCTTGGAGTTGCAGAGAGATTGGGAAGTTTTAGATACGTGCTTAAACGCGGATGATATGAGACTTGTTGGCTCTGCTTATGCTTTTCTCAAGGATAAGGGCTTTTTGAATCATTTCGGAAAATACCGCAGTATTGGTAATTTCTCATAAGATTCCATCTAATTATCACTTTCTTAGGTATTAAAACAAAAGGTTACATTTCTAAGTTGCTTAATCTGAGTTCAAACAATCAAACTCGCTAGTTAGTTACAGTATTCAATTGCTGGTTCATGTTTAACACAACTGTACATGGTTAATCGAGCTTGTTATTATCATGGGCATTTTGTGAAAAACCTTATTATTCCTTTGTAGAAATAGCTAAAATTACAGGTTTCAGAGGGTGTTTCGGATTGCTTATTTGATACAGCAGATTAGCGATTTTTCGTTTTTGTATATGGACAAAACTGGTTATGATTATATGCTTATTTAACGTTGAGTTAAGCAGCTTATGAGTTGCTTATTGAAGCTGATTAAGGTTAGCTTACCTATTAAATCTTAAATAAACATAATTGCCAAACATTCAAACAACTGCTTTATCTGATTATTGTGTTTTTACAGCACAAGCAAAGTCCAAGCAGTATCTCCTATACTGCATCTTACTACAGCTGATTACTGCATCCTCTTATATTAAAAAGCATAAGCAATACTAATAAGCAATTTTAAAAAGCATAGTATATCAATCGTGAACCTTTAATGTCTCTTTATTGGTAGCCATCTGAACCATTATATAGTCTAACCACTTCTTGTAGAAATAAAGAGGTAGTGTAATTTCCACTATTAGTAGCACCACAGTCGATAATCTTAGTTCATGAAAAATGAGAAGAAAGAAGGGGGGGGGGGGGGGGGTTCTGGTGATTTATTGCAGATCATGCTTATCACTATTGTTATTCACGAGAGTAATGAGTGTGTAACACATGTATAGAAAAAGCTAAATAAGTTGGCAAGTAACACTCAAAAACTTTGAAACTGTTGCTAGCAAATAGAACCAACACAACCCTTTAAGGCTTTAATTCATACTTGTAGACTCATAACTCAAGACACAATTGAGAATTTTGTTGACCTTTTTCTTGTTGACCGTGCAAATTTCGTCACATATGCCACCGAAACCAATATAAAAAATTTTAAGTGTTTTTTTGCAGTGACATCACCAACATATATAGAATTTAGATTCCTTGCATCAAATTTGTCAAAATTCCAAGACTTATTTTCACAAACTCAAGCCCGAAAAGTAGCTCTGCTATCAAACATTCATCATTGCCTTTTAAATTCAGATGTAAGATGCTACAAGAACCAGTGCAATTTATATCATCAACCGACAAACTCACTATTATAGATCAGAACTAAGGCTCAGGAAGTTTGATTTAAGCAGTAAAGAGCTCTGTTTAGTCAAAGCACTTTGTTTTGTTTACTTGGCTTCTTGGAAACCAAAGGCTGAGATACAACTGCAGGTTTTTCTAGAATCTGACTTATTTCAGGATTAATTCATCAAAAGTTGTGCACATTGGACGTCTTATTCATGTATATAATATATTCATGACTCAAGCAAATCATTCTATTTTTTCTTTTGTAATTCCAGTCACCAAGGCGTGTGTTGTACTGCTGTATATTCAATCATGCACATTTACATCACTAAATTGATAGAATCTAAGATTTTACTATTGAGAGAATCCTTGCTCTACAATTTGCAGTTCTTGAAGGACCGAGAGATGTTACTCCAACCATTATAAAGTCTTCAACTGGTTTAGAAGGTATGCATTTCCTTGGAAACTCGCTGGATCATGCTCTGGAAGAGATATAAAAGTATGACATGTATCTTTATATCTTTATTCATTCATTCTGGGGCTAATGTAATAGAATAGCAACGTACTTTTTATTATTAGTCCATTAGATAATTATATTTGTTTTTTGTCCTGGTTTGGTAATTATACTTCTGTTTGATGTGCGGTTTTGGTAATTACAAGTGGGTTAAATTGTACTTTAGTATCATTAAATAGCAACCTACTTTGCTAGCCGGCCATTTTGGTTGTAATTTTTTGGCTCTGATTTGATAATTCAAAAAATAATAAATTTCTTCAATTATATATTTTAATTTACCAAATGGGACCAGGAAAAAAGTAATAAATTTATTATTATATAATAATATATTTTTTAAGTTCCAAATTAGATCAGAAAAAATATAATCATCAAAACAAATCAATGATCAGAGTAGGTTGCTATTTAATGATGTTAAAGTACTATTTAACTGGTTCAGTTATTGTAGTTAACTAATTACCAAAATAGCAAATCAGACAAAAGTATAATTACCAAAGCGGGCTGGTAGGAATACTATTTTTGCTATTTTATGGTATTAGCCCTTCTTTCTATAACTATAATAAGCTGTATTGACACTAATATGCTTTGCTTCCCTTTAAGTCTAACTATCTCCTTTTTCTTTGAATTCATGGTACAGTTACAAAACTTTCACCAAAGAAATGGGGTCTTTCCACAAGGTCTAGTGTTGTTTTGGTTGCATTTTTTGCTGGTTTGTCATATCTGGTTGACCATGGAATTGACCTCAGACCTCAACTGGCAGTAATATTGGGTTTATCTATGGTAGACGCGATATTTCTCGGTGGTTCTTGTTTAGCACAAATATCAAGTTATTGGCCTCCATACAAGCGGCGTATCCTTGTGCATGAAGCAGGACATCTTCTTGTTGGTGAGTCTTTCTGCTTTATCGTTGCAAGCTATTTTCCTTCTCGGTTAAACATTCTCATCAATTTGGTAGTCAGAAATATTAGTCAGCCAATTGATGCTCACTCATTTAGTTCTCTTTGAAATGATAACGAGCATAACAATATAATAAATGAAAGGGGAAAATGCAACATATAATACCTATCTAATAAACTAAAGGGGTAAATGCAGAAGAAAAAAAGTAGCGCATTTTTGGCAAATCATTATTTAGGGAAACGTTACTTTTGCACAAATAAAGGTAGCCTACATTTAAAAAGAATTAGAAAACTGTATTAAGTTACTTGATAAATAAGTTTCTGGTTGCAAATGACCTAAACTTACATGACGTGTCAGCAAAGTGCTTACCTTTGTATAGCCAGCTTTTCCTTTTACTAATGTAACTGATCCGCACACGTCTTTCGATGCTTCCAGAATGACGCACATCAATCCTGCCACCACCATCCCACCTCGTGCCCTCGTGGTGCTAACCATTTTCTTCTACGCTCCACCACCACACAACATAGAAACCCCATCATCATCACCACCACCACTGCCTCTACCTTTGTATGATCCCAATTGTATCAAGTATCTGTGTAATTGAAGCAAATCCACAATGATTATGAATTTATGATGATCTTAGTGCAATAGTATAAGAGAATACACCAAGAACACAAACACAATTGATAATATTGAAATGCTTAATGAATTAGGGTAAATTACATTAGTTATATACCTATTAGGTATTTTCACAGTCTACCCTATACTTCTAGGAAATACCGAAATACAACTAGAAGCAAAACCTTACTAAAATGATATAATGAACATAATCTTGGGTCTAACAACCTGCTTCTGTAAAAAAGAAAGAAACCCCACTTTCATCATCATCATAATCATCACCATCACCACCATAGGCGATGTTAATTAAACAAATGAAAAAACCTATATCAAATGAACCGGCCACACCAAGATCTCCTAATCCATGGCCACTTTCAAAAAATAAAGCAAAAAAGATCAAAGATCTTTCACTTTCAAAAGATAATCACTTGATGACTTAGAAGCCAAATCCAAGAAGTCATCAATGACAAAGATTTCACTTTTTGCAAAAATCAGAAGAAACCATTTCTGAAATCTAAATTTCAGGCATACCCCTTTTGAAAGATAAAGAACTGATGTTGCCCTTTTTAGAAATGACATGGCGGTACACGTGGTCAGTGTACCTGCTAACATCAGCATACTAACCGATTTGTCCTTGTCTTTCTTTTCTTTTATAAAACTCCGTATCTGGTTACTTTATTTGTGAAAAAGTAAAGTATGTTGTCTAAATAAATGTATGCCTAAAATACGCCACCTTCTATTGCATTTTCCCCTAAATAGAAGGCCAAATAATACTTAATAATGAATGTCCGTGACATTTCCCCTTTTATGGGAATATGGGTGTAAGTTAGGACTGTTAGCCCCTTATAAGTTGATATGAATCAATTGGAATAGTACGGTGGAATAGATTTTATTGAATGGTAAAGAACAGATAGTTGCGTGCGCGAAAAGTCGAAGACTCTAATCCCCTATAAATCAAAATTAATCCCAGCTCCCTTGGACATCAAAAAAGTACCCTAATCCCCCTCAACTCAGTTTCGTTCGTGTTATAAGTCCTAGGCTGGTATGACACTAATTAATTTTTGTTGTTGTTTTGGAGGCTATTGGACTAGTCTACGGCTTGGGGTGCTACAGTCTAATACTCTGAATAAGCAGTAGATGATAGCATGTCTGTTACAGTTTCATCAGAATATTGTTCTTTTTCCATATGACTAATTTCCATTATGAAATTGTAGCTTATCTCATGGGATGCCCCATTCGTGGTGTAATTTTAGATCCAATTGTTGCAATGCAGATGGGGATTCAAGGGCAGGTAATTTTAGTCCTGGAATTCACCTGCAAATATATAATTCCAGCTTAATTGTATTAGTGTTTCAATTGTATAGGCTGGAACACAGTTTTGGGATGAGAATCTTCAGAACGAGCTTGCTGAGGGCCGACTCACCGGTATTGCCTTTGACAGGTGTTTTTTTTTCTTTTACATAATTATTGCTTCAACATTTACACATCTTATAGATATACGAAGCGGACTTATTTGTAAAATCCTGAAATTATATAAGTTCTAGGAATTAACTTGGGTCAATGGGATCATTTGTGTATATTTTTCAGATATTGCATGGTGCTATTTGGTGGGATAGCAGCAGAAGCTCTTGTTTACGGTGAGGCTGAGGGCGGAGAGAATGACGAAAATCTGTTTAGGAGTATCTGTTTACTTTTGGAACCACCTTTATCTGTTGCTGAGGTACATCTATCACCATTTCTGCAAGTTTTTTTTCTCTTAAGGGGTGTTTGGGATTGCTTAATAAAACTGTTTATTTGTCTACTATGCTTTCATACAACATTAAGTTGTTTTGAGGGTGTTTGACATTGCTTATCAAATCCGCTTATCTGATTATTTGTTAAATGGAACAAGTTGTTTTTGATTAAGCAATGCTTGCTCCAAGCTGCTTATTTTTTCAAACAGCAGTTAGTAGATAAATAGTTTCAATAAGCATTCCCAAACACCCTCTTATTAGATGATGATGATGAACACCTATGGTTTTGTTATTGTGTTGAAATAGATGTCGAATCAAGCAAGATGGTCAGTTCTAGAGTCTTATAATCTACTGAAATGGCATAAACATGCCCATCAAGCTGCTGTTAAAGCTCTTGAAAGCGGTGGTAGTCTGAGTGTAATCATTAGAAGCATTGAAGAAGCAATGGCTACGAATAGATGATACAGTCTCAACATATTTGTAAGTAATTATAATGTACATATTCTGGTTACTTTAGGTCGATAAATTAATTAGTCATTCATTTCATACACTATTCAAGTAACGAGTTGTATTGTAACTTTTGACGCTGCCTTGGTCAAAGCAATAAAATAAAACTGTTGGCCAAAGGCACATGGAATGCAGGTGTTTTTTATACAATGACCGAGTTGCACAAGTGAATTCGTGTTTGTAGTACTCCCACAAAAGAAACCTCTTTTTTTCGGGAATTACATAAACCTCACACAAATATTCATGGGTACGTGTATGACTCTAGAGTCTCGGCTTGACAATTCGGATCGTATTTGTGTTCAATGATTCGTGACAATCCATTTATGACCCAATTTAGTTTCGTGACAAATTCGTGTTTGTTTGGGTTTTCGTGTCGACCCATTGCTCCGAAGAAGATATCGAGTTGTTTTTTTGTTAAAAAAACTTAATTTTCAGGTCGAGGTTTGTATCGACTTATTTTATGGAGAAAAATTACATATATAGGGTTTTGTTCAATATAGTCCTTATTAAAAGCATAGTCCTGAGGGACAATTTTTAGCCATTAGATTTCAAGATCAATGGTCTAGATTTAATCTTAGAAAATAATTAAAATTGATTTAAGGAATGACAATTCTGACTTTTTACATATTGGTTCCCACTTTCTCTTTCCTCTAATTTATTTAAAATTAATTATCTCGCAAACCGTTAATCATTAGACGAAACCAATTATACCGTTGCGATCCTCGTGTTTCCCTCTTTTATTAGAGAGGTCACTTGATATACTTTTGACAAACTTTTTTTTCTTCATTTTGTTAGGTTGGATTTAAATTTTATTAATGTATAATCACATGTGATTCATAACAATATTACATGTGTTGTTTTACTAAATTTTTTATCTTCTTAAATTGTATATCATTTAACGTTTATTAATTTTGAATGTTTGATTAAAAAATCAACGTTTGCTCAAAACCGTTTATACATGTATGTACATATTCAATTTTACCCAATCCAATTGCATTGTCTACCCATGAATGCATATATTGTGTACCAGCAACACCATATCTTCTCTATCAAAGGAACAGATGTGTTCACCTGTAATTATGTGCATGTATAAGAGATAGATAATCATATGTGTTATGAAACAACAAATAACTTAGAATTACTTTCAATTGTTGATTTTTTTGTTACTAAACCATAGAACTTCGCCGGATTATCAAACACCAAACTGTAATTTTATAAAGACTATATTGATCACATCTCTGTGAATCACATGTGATTATACTTTAATAAAATTTAAATCCAATCTAACAAAATGAGAAAAAATTTTTTTGTCGAAAGTATATCAAGTGACCTCTCTAATAAAAGAGGGGAACACGAGGATCGCAACGATTTAACGATTAACGGTTTGTAAGATAATTAATTTTAAATAAATTAGAGGAGAGAGAAAGTGAGGACAAATAGTAAAAAGGTCATAAATGTCATCTTTCATGCAAATATATCAATTTTTTTATAATCTAAGATTAAATCTGGATCAATGAATCTTAAAATCTAATGACTATAAATTGTCTCTCAGAACTATAAATTAAATTAGGACTATATTGAACATTTCTCATAAAACTTTCTTGTATTGATTTTACTAAACTTTTATATAATGGATGTATATTACTTTCTTGATCAATCAAAGACGTATTTAATTCAAATAAGGGAATCAAGGTCAGTATTGGTCAATAGAAATATATTTTGAATCAAATAGGTGAATGTCGGTCACATTGGTTAGTTATAATCTTACTTTGTTTAAATAGGTCTATTAGGGTCAATATTGGTCCATTATAATCGTGCATGGATTTAATAATTAAATCATTGTTAACATTGGTCAATCTAAGTAATTCATAGTTCAAATAGGTAAAATACAATCCATAGTTGTCAATATAGAGTCATTCTTGGTCATTATCGATATTAGTCGATCAACGATGTAGTTAATTCAAATAAGGGAATTATGGTCTATTTGTCATAGTTGGTTTAGGTAGGTAAATAATTGGTCATCATTTGAGTCAAATTCTATTAATACAAGTCAAACATGGTCAACAAAAATGCAAATCGTCATTCAAAATCAAACGTATTCAACGCAGGTCAAAAAAGATTAGTGGCTAATCACATATTATACTTTAATACGATTAAGATGGTTAATCCATATCATATGGTGTCAATGTGTCATTTAAATTTAATAGATGTTAGCACAACTCATTGGTTAATATTGGTCAAGCATGTTCTTTTTTTTTTTTTTTAAAGTTCATGTATGTGAATTAAAGTCACACTTGGTTAAAAAAAAGGTCACAATTTATTTACATAAGTCAATCATGATTAACAATAGTTAAATAAGTAAAACAAAGTCACACTTGGTTAGAATATATTGTGATTTGTTTGAAAAAGTATAGCTTTGAGAAGAGGGAAAAAAGTAAAGTCGAAGCGCATAACACTATTACATCAATATAATATTTTATTCAAATAAATAAATCATAATCAATATTAATCAAAATCACATTTTGATCGAATAAGTTAATAAGGACTAATATTAAGTCAATCATGATTAGATTTTCTTTAAATAAATTAACAAGATAATAAATTTCGTCTTAAAAAGATATATTTTAATCGATTATGTGTTAAAATATTTAAAAGTATTTAATATATAAAACTAATATATATGTAGATTTTTAATATAAATATCTATATAACTATAATATAAAAAATAAAAAATAAATTTAATATTAAGTTTTTGTATTAGTACATGCGTAATAATAAAAATATACATAAAACAATTGATATAAAATTTTCAATTCCCTCCATCTAATTTCATATTTCCTTTCAAATTTTCACTTTCCATCTTTTATCTTTTTTCTTCCTCTCAAATTTTCACTTTTCTACATTGTTATTGTAATTTGAGAAAACTTATTATTGTTTAAAAATGAATTGGGAAAAACATTTAGGCTATAGGTTTTAATGTTCAATAATGGAGATAAAAAAGGATATTCAAAAAAACGTTGAAATAACATATATCGTTAACCTGTGTTCTTGTAGCAAATAACGTGTCTAAAAATATGGGATTCGATTAATGTCTCATTAGTTATTACTTCAAAGTTGTTAATAGTTTAAAGTTAAATGTTTTTTATTATAAAAATTCGTGTTAAATAGGTCACCTACGGGTTATCATGTTTGTGTTGTGTTCATGTCGACTAGTTTCGTGTCATTTTCGAGTTAACCCATTATTGGCTTACTTTAGTTTCATGTCGTGTTCGTCTTAACCTAGGCCGTGTTTGGTTGGGGTTGGGTATTGTGTCGTATCAGGATTTTCTGACATGTATCATTCCGTTGTACGCTGTCACACAATTTTTTATATTATTATTATTATTATTATTATTATGTAATTAATTAATTCTATATCATATATGTTTTCCTCTTATACCGTTTAATACATAATGTTCGGTATAAATATAAACATATATTTGCGCCCCCTTATTTTTATCTATATTTCGGTCTAAATTTTATCATCGTAGATAAAAAAATGTTGTTTTAAAATTGAAATACTAAAAACTAATTTAATCTTAAGTCTTTGATTGATAAAGGAAATTAAAGTAAATTTGGGTTATTGACAAACTGACGGTGGCTCTGTCGTAGAAAAGAAATTCATGAAAAAATTGTGTACTTGTGTTTCGAAAACACAAGTACACAACTATAACAGAAGCTAGTGGGTGCTTTATCAATTAAATTTTATTTTCCTATTTGTATTTTATTTATCGTAGAATAATATGATATAAATAATATGTATTCTACTACTTGATGCAAGTCAAGTAATGCTATAGGAAATATGAACAAAATTTATTATAAACACTGAAAGAATTAAATTTACTTTTATGTTTCTCTCATAAATTAATTCATTATCTTGAAAAGTATGTCAATGATACATTGTAGAGTATAAACTCTTAAAACTTTTTTCCGCTATTTTGTTTGTATACATTTGTAACTTATTATGTACTAATAATATATATTTGACAAGCGGAAAATAACGTGTATAGTCAATAATATTTATCTTAGATGTTGTTATTTTCATATAAGATTTAAATGATATTTTAATCATTTGAGTATTTTAAAGATGTAATTATTATGTAACCGTTGACTACACATCATTTTGGTATTTCCCCTCTTAACTCTCACTTTACTCTTTCAAATTTCAGAGGTGGCAAAGGTGTCACACGATGGCGACGGAGAAAAAATACATATGACATTGGATAGCATTTAAAGCAATGGGTGGTTCTTGAAATTATAAAAATACTTAATTTATAAAGGAAAATGTAATACACGAATTTTATGTAAAAGTAATTGATGGAACAATTAATAAAATAGAGTGTGAATTTCCCAAAATTGTATTATGTATTATCTTTCAAGTGACTAATAACTTTATTTTAGAATGATAGAGAAGGTATATAAGCTTAAATTAGGGCACAAGGCACAACGTTAGTGTAGTCAGCCGTTGGGTGTCTATTTCATCTATGTGTGTAGTGTGTGCTGTTTGAATACTGAGAAGGGGAATTAGAGTTGATTAACATCATTTTCGCATCAAATTATGAGGAATCGATATGGTAACAATCACTTTTACTTTTGTGATCAATTGGATACTATTTTCATATATTTTGGTTGAGATTGTGAGGTGTTGTAAAGACCCCCCTCCCCCTTTATATATCACAAGCTTAACATTTACAAAAAAGAACTCATTTGTTTTGTTTCAAGCTTTTTACATATGTCATATTAAAGTTATTAGTTTCACAAAAGACCAACACGTTTTATCCTTGGAGCTATCCACTTCTTAGCTTGCTGGAGACATACCCTTATAAGTCTTCGATCCACCTGTAAAATAGTATAGAGTATGCTTTCGTATAGTGAGCATACTAATCATGATAGTGATATCGCCAAATTTAGATATATATTTTAAGCGATATCTGTTTTATTTTAGCCTGTTATTGTTCGTAAATAAGTAAAAGACACTTAATTATCTTCATTTAGTGAATTACAGGTTAAAAAGGCGGATGATGGAAAGTTTTGAGCAAAAACCAGAAAAACTGAAGAAAATAAGAAAAGTTGTCCGCGCCGACACACCTTCACTGTTTTGATCATATCTCACTCATACGAACTCGGATTGAGGTGATTCAAAAGGCCACGGAAACTAGACTCAGAGGGCTACAAAATCACTTTTATGGTTAAAGGCTGAAAAAGCGATGTCGCGGCGCGACGGAGCTGTTCAAGATAAGGTCCAAAAGCTCGCCACGTGTCGTAGCGGCGCGACAGTTGCTTGGGTCGCGGCGCGACGCATCAGATCACGTCAGAATTCAATTTTTAAAAGAGTTTTGGATCGCGTCAAACTCACCCGTCGCGACGCGACACTTACCCGTCGCGGCGCGACGCCCCTGTTTTCAGTTTTCTATATAAACGAACATCCAGATCGATTTTGGAAAGAACCACCCAACTTACTACCCAAATACTTCCAAAACACGTCCAAAAGTCATTCCAAGAGCCGTGGAGCTTAATTTGAAGGATTTGAGCTTGATTTGAAGATTAAAGTGGCTAGGAAGCTTGCTTATTACGGTTTTATCATTCCTCTCTTGTATCTAATGTTTATTACTTCCAGAAGCTTGATATGACTGTTATTGGCTAGTTTTCTTGTTTTCCTCCCTAGAGGAGATGATACTTTGTAAAGATGTTTGATTTCCATTTATTATAACATGTTTTCATCTCATAATTTGTCTTATAAGCTCACCATTGATCCATATTTGTTTAAGATCTGTTCTTTTGATTATTTATATTCTGAGTTTATAAAAATTAGAAGACCAATCTATTTTATAGCTTTTATCATGATTAATTAGGACCAATAGTTAATCTTGACTAGTGATAGATCATATCCTAGGCTTAGATAATCAAGAATGGAACTTTTTGTGTATGATTGACATGTAATAACCTTTATTTGTCAATTTAACAATTTAATAACCAAAACAATTGTTAAAGGTGGAGTCTTGTTTGACACGAACTTAAACACGTCTAATTATGCATTTAAACGATTTCTTGACCATAGAATTGAATAAATACATGATTAGAGGGTTAGAACTCAGACCAAGAGTTTATCCATTATAGAAATCGGTATGAGATGAAACAAATGTTCGTTGCACGATTAATTGGAAATTAAATGTTTTGAAAAAGTAGAAATCGAATCTAGGGAGGGAAAACTTTAATTTGATAAGTTTAATCCATAAAAATCTTTGCTTTTGCTCTCTTTGGTTTGCTTTTGAGTGTTTGCTAGTGTTATGAGTGATTTTAGATAATAAAATTTGAATCTTTATTGTTAAGATTCTAATTCCCCCTTTTAGCTGCTTTTATTAGTTTAATATTTAATTAGTAGAGTTATATTCAAAATCATACTCGTTCCCCTAGTGTTCGACACCCGTACTTATTTACTATACTACGATACGATTAGGTTCTCTTGCTTATTTGTGTTGTAGTCGTGTTAAATAACTCGGATTTATAAATTTAAAACTGGTACGCTATACGCACATCAATAGATACATTAAAGTTCTAGGCTATATAACTGTAAGGCAGTACCACTACAAGGCAGTGCAATATAAAGTTGTACCACTACAAAATAGTGCAATATAAAGTTATACCACTGCAAAGCACTACAATATAATCATTTCATACATTATACACGTATAGTAAAAGAAGTTTAGTATACTCACCTCACAATCTTAGAAGCTTATGTAAGAATCTTCAGTTGAGTGTATCACATATGTGGGTCCTTCCTAATCAAAATTTATATATGTATAAGTACACAATATTCTGCTCTGTTGCACCTGCTAAACGACCGTGTACCATTCTACACAGGCCGTGTAGCCCTAGCCCTACACGAACGTGGGCAACTACACGCTGGGTGTTGCCTTAGGGCTCTACACAGGTCGTGTAACCCTACACGGCCTAACCTACACGGGTCGTGTACAAAGAACACAACCAATGTTGTTCACCCGAACAAAGTGATGTTTGACCCCATTTGATCCCCATAGATTAGTTTCTGACTCAATTGAGTGGGTCTTACTCTCAAACAACCTAATTGGTTGTTTATACACAACAAAAAGACATCAAAGACTTTAATTTCATTAATTAATTAATAACCAATTTAAGTGTTTAACACATAAAAGGAGAAATTACTCACATACCTTGCTTCAATTTAACACTATAATCTATGAATTGCACCTACTAGTGATCTTTTTCAATTAATTTGAAAGGTCCAGTCCTATGTCCCAAAGTTTTGGCTGTGATTTGAACTAAAGGGGTATATATATGTGCAACTATTTGTAACACCGTAAAACTTAAGCCATTTTTTTTAAAACGCTACGGAAGCATTCTCTAATTTCATTAACTTAAACATCCACAAAGTACAAAGTACTTTTACAAATTACAACATTCATTTGTGTTACAAAAGATTATAAAACGTGGCTCGTCTCTTCTCAAAACACAATATCAGAGTATTGGTCAAATTCCCCTTTCCACAAACAAAGCTAAACAGTTACTCACATAAACCTACAAAAAGCAATCAACCGTGGGGGATTAGACAAAGCTAAGTGAATGGAAGCTACAGACAAGCACATAACAATCACTGTTCCCAACGGAACCTCTGAACATCATTCCTCAAGCAATCCGTCAATTCAACAATCTCTTTCATCCCGAGGACCGGCGGTTCTGCCGAACCTACAACCAAAGCTGGCCAAAGCAAAGGTTTACCGATATCTCCCTGCCGATTGGCATAGTAAACTCCCCTCTGAGCAACAAATGCAACAAAGGAGCTACTACTGTTCAACCAACCGCAAGCAAGCCCAACTCTTGCATCAGCAGCTGACCCCAACCAGCCCTTACACAGAAGCTGATCTCTTCCGACCCGTAACACAGAAGTCGGTTCTCAAACAATCCAAATACTCCTCTAGTCACAAACACAATCAAAACTCTTTCACGTATAACATATATGAACATGTAATTCTCATTTAGCATATTGCAGACTTAACAGTCTATCACGGTATGACAAACAATCTATCTTCGCATGACGAACCTATCAGTCAATTATCTCATATTTGAATCAACAAACAATCTTTGCAATCAAACAATCTTTCAATCATTCAATTCATAATGTTACCAACGAAACCACCCGTGAGTAAACTTCCACTCACCTCAGTCCTCGATTCACGCGTGCTCAGTAGTCTAATATCACTGAGTCTGTGGTTTGCCTGAAAACACAGCAACAACCGAATCAGTCTCGAATATATAAATATATCTTTCAACATATATTTATATCTCATGATCATGTAAATAACTTGATTTAATCATATAATTAACAATACAACTTTTCCTAAACGAAACATAAACAAAATAAACAACAATTCTGAAATAGGCCTCGTCGCGCCGCGACACAATCGGATTTCGAATCCGGATTTCAGTTCTCGGATTTGAGTTGCGGATTTCATTCCCGGATTTCTAGTGTCGGATTTCATGCTTTCGAATTTGAAACACTCGGATTTCGAGGCTTAGGATTGTAGCATTCGGATTCCTCCACAAACTGACTCAACACTTCCGGATTTCTTGAAGGTCGCGCCGCGACCCTCTTTGTAGCGCCGCGACGTTCATCGGATTTCAAGGTTCTTCCTTCAATTTCAAATTCCAACAACTTAAATTGTTTGCAATCATATCCAACATCATTATTCTTGCTTCTAAACTCATTTATACCATATATTATGCATATATAACATCATAAACACCATTTTAATCATAAACAACAACAAAATTAACAAAACTCATTTCATCCATTTTCTTTATGAACCAACCATGGTGTTTCTCTTAAAACACATGAAAACATATTCATAAACACAACCAAATCATCAGTAACATGTATGGGTTGTTAGCTAACCTTTATTTCGAATTTTGAATCACAAAATCTTCACTTTTTAAATTTCAAGTTCTCTTCTTCTTTGTTCTTCTTTTTCACCGGAGAAAGCATACATGCACACACACACATTCACTTTTCCTTTTCTTTCTTTCTTTCTTTCAAGACACACATACACACACACACGTGTACTCCTCAGCTATTGTGTCATCACTTTACCAACTTATATACACATATACATACATACTAACATATATACATACATACCTACATACATAATCTCATACATACATACTTAACTCTTCTAGCATATGCCACATGCCAATTAACCACCAATTAATTATTCACTATCATAATACCATTTATTATGTCCACTTACTTTCAAACAAATAATCTTTCTCAATCAATTTACTTAACATACGATCGAGGTATTTTCTATAAATCTCATGCCAAACTCAATCTTATTTAATCATAAACACATACGATATTAAATACTCATTTAATCTCATAACAAATCTTTAAATATACATAATTAAACACATTTCAACTTACCATTAGCCCGCCTACTACTACTAGGCCGGGTTTTCGGATGTTACACTATGACCATATTGCAATTTCTGCCCCTGCAATTCTTAAGTTTAATTTCTAGAAATTATAGTCCATATACTTCATTACACATGTATCTTAAGTAGTAAATAAAACTTTATCTGTTTTATTTTATTCTCACTCGTGCAAATTTTAATTTAAAGAGGGTATTTCGAACCTTGGGATGTTACAGGTGTAGAATCATTTTTTTTTGTTCGAGGAAGGTAGAAACCAAGAAGGAATCAGTGGATTCGAGGGGGTGAAATTTGATAGTCCCCATGGTAGTTCACAATTCGTCTATACGTGTGATAACTTGTAAATACCTAGTGTAGTGTGCAAATACGTACGTTCGCTAAGCTTTATGCTTACTATTATTTATTTATTTTTCAGGACAGGACCGTGTTAAAGCACGGACACGGTGAAGGAAACTCATGATCAAATATATTTTTTGCATTGATATTTACAAAACAGTTTTGTCGTTAATATTATATTACAATTAAACTTAAACAATAGTATTTATTTCAAGTGTTGTAACTATGATGTGTAGTTCGGGTGCAAAACTTGTCTTGAATTTTGTGAAATGATTTGGTTGTCTTACTCTAATATTTACATATATGCAATTTGAAAAAATAAATAATCCAGGGTGTTATAGAGAATTAGGAAAAAGTGGAAAACTATGGTTTGATATTTTCTGAAGTGTAATTATAAAGAATTAATAGTAATAGTTAGGGTTGAACATGGTACCGGAACCGGTACCGGTATCGATTTTACTGAATACCGAATTTGGTTTAAAGACGGTACCGAATACCGTACCGAGTATTCATACTACGGTACCGGCACCGGTACCTATTTTACCTAGTTTTTTCGGTACTAGTCCCGAATACCGATTTAGCAATATTTCAAGTACCAAGTACTGACCGAAAACTCTAACGCGGTACCGGTACGGTTCGGTATTTTCGGTACCTATGCTCACCCCCAGTAGTAGTAGTAATTAGTTGAGAGAATTTCATATATATCATTATAAACTTTCTTAATTACATATATATATATTTGTAAAAATCAATATTACATGTATATCTTCCTTAAACTTATAAACTCTCAAATATATCATTCTCACTAATTTAATGTTAACGACAACAATTATAATAACTAAAATAATGATAATAATAATCTATTATTTTCAAGACTAGAAAAAAATTTAAAAAATAGTTGAAAACACCACAACAAACATGTTTTTTTTAGCTTTTTGTAGGAAATGAAAAAAAATTCAGAAAACTAAAAACTTAAACACCACCTAAGACCTAGCTAGCTAGCTAACTCTATCTACTACTTGTAAAAATTTGGAGGATAGCTTCACGTCCTTCCTGGTCCTAAAACTCAAGCTATACGTCTAGACTAGCTTTACTAATCCACCTACGTTACGTACCTACCATTTTATTATGAATAATTATATAGCTTTAATTTATTATATATTAAAGGATTTTGATTTTTGATCGATTAATTAATTATTTGGGCGTGGTTTTTTTGATATTATATATAGTTTTGGTTCAACCACGTACGTACTTGTGATTATGAATAATTAATGAAAGCTACATAAAACTAAGTCCTAAACTTATTATAAATGAAAATTTTATAATTCTTCTTTACTTATCATCTACGCCTATCTAGTTATTTAAAGATTGACATATATAATACACTAATTATATCCTTTCGTTTTATCTAAGTATTGGATTTTAACACTTAATTGTCTAATTAATTAAAGTAAAAATGCTTAGTAAAAAGATATATAACTTCTTGATCATTCTTATAAATATGATCTCTCTCTCTCTCTCTCTCTCTCTCTCTCTCTCTCTCTCTCTCTCTCTCTCTCTCTCTCTCTCTCTCTCTCTCTCTCTCTCTCTCTCTCTCTCTCTCTCTCTCTCTCTGACACAAAACAATGAGCATTTCACCATGGTTATGGTTAACAAGAACAAAAAGAAGTGGTGGTAACTTTCTCAAAAGAATTATTATAAGCAGTAATATAGCATCATCATCATCATCATATCAAACAGTTGTTTCTTCTTCTTCTTCATTTCCTTCTCTTCTTAATAATATTAATAATATCAATAATAATTCAAATAATATAAAAAGGAAATTTATCGACTTCCGATATTCATTTCCGATATCCACTGCTTTTTTCTGGGCTCGCCATTACAACTCCATGGGAGCTCCTGCTTCTGCTAGGGAACATATCATGTTATCTAAATCAGATGATGATCAATCTTTTGCTGAAGAAAACCAGGTAAATATTATATATATATATATATATAATTTCAATAAATATATGTTTCTTAATTAATTGTTACTATATATCAATCTATCATCCACGTACATGCATGCATGCACCATATATTTAGGATCAAACAACTTCAGGGGTCACGATGACACGTGTTTGAATTCATCTTCAATATTTTAATTTAATCTCTTCTCTTCATGTTTAGTTATACTATAAAAACGGTTGTACGTACGTGCTAGTTTTTCTCCTGGCCATACTATACTATACTATGTATATGTGTGTAGTATATATATATATATATATATAGGAGAAGGTTCATTTGGGAACCGTTTTTATTGCGAGAATCAATCTTAGCCGTTTATTTTGGATAATGGAATTCATGGATAAAGAGCGTGGGGATCGAGTGTAGCAGAGTGCATGTAAGAAATTTATGGGTGTGCAATCCAATTGAAGGAGGGGGAATTGTATTGCTAAGATTGGTTCTCGCAATAAAAACGGTTCTCAAATGAACTTTTCACTATATATATATACTGAAAAGTTCATTTGAGAATCGTTTTTATTGCGAGAACCGCGAAAACCAATCTTAGCCGTCCAATTCCTCCTCCTTCAATTGGATTGCCCACCCATGAATTTCTTACATGCACCTTGCCACACTCAATCCCCCACTCTCTTCATCCATAAATTCCATTATCCAAAATGAACAGCTAAGATTGGTTTTCGCGGTTCTCACACTAATATTGGTTCTCAACGGAACCTACCCCTATATATGGGAGGGTTTATTTGAGAACCATTATTAGTATGAGAACCGCGATAACCAATCTTAACCGTTCAATTGGTAAGTGGAATTCATGGATGAAGAGCGTGGAGGGATTGAGTGTGGCAAGGTGCATATAAGGAATTCATGGTGGGCAATCCAATTGGAGGAGGGGAAATTGGACGACTAAGATTGGTTCTCGCAATAAAAACGGTTCTCAAATGAACTTTTCACTATATATATATATATATATATATATATATATATAGACGCGGGATCCGATACGAACGTTCGAACCGTGTGAACGGCTGTAGTGGAGCAAGACCGCACGACGTGCGACATCGAAAAACGGATGTAGTACTCCACGTCGTGGAGCATACCGCACGTCATGAGGCATTCGTTTTTCACAAGATGCAGTGATTTTTGTACAAGATATAGTGCTTATTAGTCGAGATGCAATGATTTTAAGTTGGATGCAGTGATTTTATAAACAAGATGCGGTATTTATTAGCCAAGATGCAATGATTTTAAGTTGGATGCAGTGAGTTTATAGACTAGATGCAGTGTTCCTAGCGTTCATATTTTAAGGACGGTTTATAGTGGATCCTCGCCTTATATATATATATATATATATGATTTAATTACAAAAATGGTCCATGTGGTTGTCACTGGTTTTCACTTTTAGTTCTTCAACTTTAAAAATTACAAAAAACATCATTGTGGTTGTCATTTTTTTTCAGTTTCGATCCTTTACACTAACTGCCGTTAGAAGCCCCCATATACCCTCATGTGCATTCATGGGGGCTTCTAACGGCAAAACTTAACGGTAGTTAGTGTAAAAGACCGAATTTTAAACAAAATGACAACCACAGTGACATTTTTTGTCATTTTAAAGTTGAAGGACTAAAACTGAAAATCAGTGACAACCACAATGACCTTTTTTGTAATTAACTCTATATATTACATCTTTAATTTTTTGACAAACAACTTCAGGAGTCAGGAGCGTTTTACTTGACATACAACCCAACAATGTGAAGAACCCGACCATTCCAACTAAATGCCTATTTGCCCCATGCTTGACCTCTAATCCCCAATTTTAAATTTTAAATTATACATGCACAATATTAAATACAATAAAATTTCTAATATATAGTATCCTTAATCTAATTGAAATCTTCGTAAGATTCGAACCTTGTCCTTGATGTTATACATATATATGCGCGTGTGTGTGTGTGTGAGAGAGAGAGAGAGAGCGAAAGAGAGAAAACTGGGTAAACTTAAAGAGAAAACACATAACATATCACTTAAAAACATGTAAAGTTGATTGAGAATATGAGATTATGGTCTATTTTAGTTTATTGAGTAGCAATTTTGTTCTCCATTTCTTTTAACTTAATAAATGATTACTATATTTAAAAGGTTTATGAAAATCGATATGTAACACCGTGATTTTTAAAAATACGGTTTAGCATAAAAATTTCAATAATTAATAAATAGTAGCAACGAAAGTCTCAAAATCGTAAACATAATAAATGTAAACCAATAGTTCCACGGTGTCACACCATATTCAAAAACTGTTACAAACCAAATATTAAAAGAAATATTAATTTGTCTATTGGTATCATCTAACAATGACTAACTACCCAAACAGTGTCCCGCCTCACAAAGCCGAGCCCTAAGCCACCTGTACAAGTACAATTTCAAAGAAAAAGTGTCAGTTTACGTCCCGTGGGTCAATAGGGTTAGATAATCAAAATCCGTAAAAGATGTTAAAGTTCACGTATATCTACCCGTTAAGTTTTCCCTAGCTATTGGACCCCGGTCAGCTAGTTAACCCGTTTACTAATCACACGCTAAGCAACCTGTGCATCGATTGGGTAGCTACTCCTGATCCATGCATGAGTGTACATTAGACGGTGCCTTCGCTACTCCGACTGTGCATGTATGAGTACCACGTTGCCGTTCAGACGTAAGTACATTCAGAAACCACCATCATCTTTTCCTTACACCGATGTGATGTATAATCTAGCCCACCGTATCGGCCTACATCACTCCAGTACCCAAACCCATCTGAGTCCATATATCACGTGTCACAAAGGTTATTTAGAAACCCCATAACTCCGCTTGTGGCTAGCATTTTTACCTAAAAGCTCATTCAAACCTAATAGATCCCTATACCATAAGTGCACATGCAAAGTTACTACCCCCGCCTAACATAATGAGCCGTATAAACCGTAAGAAATCATAGCATGCAAATTACACCTGTGTAAGCATACACAAATCATACATACGCATAGTACATTTAACATGTTAAACCATTAAATATATTTACAATAAAACCGTTTAAAATATATATTTTTTGTCTATGTACTTGGTTTTGTAAAACTACTGAATTCACCCGAAGTCCGAGTATGAAAGCCGAGTGAACCTTGAAAGATCCATCGAGAAACCTAGACTAATAAACGAGAACTAATAAGTATAAGTCGAACTAATAAGGATATGTTCTAATGGTGAAGTAATAGCCAAGTTACAAGTTGTGGGTCACCCATCACTACTCACGCCATCTAGAAGTTGGCGAAAGGAAGGAAAGGAAGGGTTGGGAATTGCCACCCTAGCTCAAGTCATCCTTGAATAGCGAAGTGCTCTCCCCTACAAGGAACAAGTCGCGAAGTACTAATAGGAGCAAGTAACTAGGATCGCTAAGTCCTAGTGTCCAATAGCCAAGAGTTGGTGATCCACTCACCCAACACATATATGGATTGTGAAACTCATGAAGGGAATCGACTTGGGATCTCTAAATACTAGGGGGCAATAGCTAAAAACTAGCTATCCTAGACATGTGGTTGGCGATGCATGGCTTCAATAGCCAAAATATGGCGATTCATGAACATGTTGACGGTTACGGCTCCAAATCAAAACCACTAAACTCAATCACAATTTGTGTCTCATGTATCATTGTTTCTAGAATTCAACAAGGATCAAACCCAAACAATAGAACTAGATCAATTTTACTATTCTATAAACGAAACCGTCAAACTCCCAAACAAACCTTCTATTCGATTAATTCACAGCCCAAAAACCATGATTTAGACCCTCAAAATCATCTACTAATCATGTGTAGTATGTAAACAAGGATCCACAAAACTTACTTGATAAACTAGATCACGATATATTCAAAGGAGATTCTTGCTGGTTTTTGTCATTGGCGGAGAGAGCACCTCACACACACACCCTCAAGTAAAACTAAACTGTCGTTTGATAGTTTAGGAGGCTACCACACACAATAACCCTCATGAGTATTAACCTTAATCACCCTTAATCCTCCCATTATTTCTTTTTTAACCCCTAAGATTCTTAAACTTTATTTTATTACTAGTTCATCCTTTGAGTTACAAAATATCCGAGTAATATCCAAATTAATTTCCCACCACCTCAAAAATAACTAGACTAAGAATAGTACGAAATTATATATATATATATATATATATATATATATATATATAGGGGAGGGTTCATGCGAAAAGTGTTCTATTTACAAAAAGTGCGAGAAGCAATCTCAATCACTTATTTTGTAGTTGATTTAGTGGTCTAGATTAATCATGTATTTTTAGTTTTTAAATTTAAAAGAGTATAATGGTAAAACAAAACTTTTCTCTCTCCTTCTATTGCTCTCACATCTTTTTCTCTATCCTAAATTTTGAATAAAAAAATAAAATAAATTAAAAATAATTTACTATTAAATTATTAATTTTACGGAGTTCACCGATGAACACAAAACAAAATATTTACAAGTTTTTCATTATTATTGTGTTTAATAATGAATGCAACCAAAAGTATACGAGTTTAAAAGAGATTTTACAATATTCAGTACTGAACACAACTAAAATATGTGAGTTTTTCCTATCATTACTATGTTAAGTCAATTATCCTGGAATTGTTCACCATTGAATTTAAGAACAAATATACAAACACATTATATCTGAAAACATTTACTATTTCTGAACATGTGTTTTCACTATTTTTTTAAGAGCCAACTTAATATACCATAGAAACATACAATTCTAAACATTTGTTTTCACTATTTTTTCTATTTTTTCAGAACAAAAACCTTAAAATATATACTACCAAAAGATCAGTACAACCTAAAAGACACCTAAACTGTTTGTAAGGAGCAAATTACAATAGGTCCTTCAATCCAAAACAAACACTAAATATACACACCCAAGACTAAAGATAGAACCTGATGTAGACACCCAATCTACATGAACCAACAATAACCCAAGATGAAGATATGAATCAACAATAACGCTATTAAAAAAACAGATTCAATAATGAATGAACAGTATGAAGGTGACTTTTGAGGGTGGGCGACGGCGGCTTCGAGGGAGGTGACTAGGCTTCCAGGGATAGGCGACTCAAATCTCATCTCCGGCTACTCGCATGAATCGAAGAAACCTGAGGCAGCGATCTATATCTGGGCGACGGCGATGGTGGTCGATCGATGATTGCGGCGGCGGCTTGTTGGGGGCAACGATCTCGTCGCCGGCAGTAGATAGAAGCAACTTCCCCGGTTGCAAAACTCACAAAGAACCGCCGGTTGTAAAACCTGTAAAGAACCACCGATCTAGCTATATTTTTTTGAAATATTTTTTTTAATATTTGCTGGGGTTTTTTTTGTACAATCGGCATTTGCATATGTGCAATTGTGCAAATGCACAGATTCACCTAGTTTTTTCAGCACAGATGTAAATTTGCACATGTGCATATGTCGAGAGCTGTATAAAAAAACCCAGCAAAAGGGAATTTTTTTTCGAAAAAATATAGCAAGATCGGTCTCAAATTAAAGAGCACAATTTTCTTGTTAATATGGTATAATTTTCGTAATTTAACACCTTTCCATTTGAGATATATATTTTAGTTTTAAAAAATATGAGGTAATTTAAAAATGTTCATACTATCCTTTCCCATTTAAAATAAATAAAAAAGACAGGAAATTAAATGATTGAAAATGGTTCTCGCAGTTCTCGTATAAAAAACAGTTCTCGTTTGAACCGCTTCCTATATGTGTGTGTGTGTAAACTCTATAATTAATTACCTTGAACATGATATGTAGAAAATAGTTTAGGAATTTATATATAAATAGTTATAATTGACCCCAATTGTTGTTAATTGGAAGCAGGGTATGGAGTTTCCTGGTGGCAAGATAACATTTACGTCTGAACTCAACTTTCTTCCTGGTTCATTTGAGAAGCGGGTCGAATGTTATCAACTTCTTGATGAAGATGGTTACCTTGTCTCATCTAACACCTTGGAAGACGTACGTAACAATCTTTTGTTTTTATTATGCGTATGTGGGGTTTTAACTCAAAACCAATTAGTTAGGAGTTGATTCTTCCACTTATAAATCCGATTCATCCATTGAATTACAACACCTTAATTTGAAGCTATGTTACAAGTTAGTGAAGCATATATTTACCTTGAATGAATCAATTTTACAAGTGAAGTATCATCTCCCAATTAATTATGAGTAGAGTAACACATGACCTTATATATTTAGCACATTAATTAATCCATATATTTTTTAATTTCTTTAAATATATGATCTTGATTTATATATCAAATCATTAATTAATTAGGTGAATAAAGAACTTACATTGAAAGTTTATTGCGGCATGGTCACACTTCAAACCATGGACAAATTCTTTTACGAGGCTCAAAGGCAAGGTAGATTGTCATTCTATTTAACCTCATTTGGTGAGGAAGCTACCATGTTAGCTTCAGCTGCAGCACTTAGCTCTGACGATCTAATATTGGCTCAGGTTAATTAATTAATTAATTTGACTAAACTTAATCTGATATATATACATAATTAACGAAAATTAAAATACATAATTAACTTAGACATCAAATATTATATATATATATATAGTATAGAGAGGCAGGAGTTCTGCTATGGCGTGGTTTTACGGTGGAAGATTTTGCAAACCAGTGCTTTGGAAACAATGTTGGGCATGGAAAAGGCAGACAAATGCCGATTCATTATGGATCCAAGAACCTTAATTTTATGACCATCTCGTCACCGTTAACGTAAGTCGCTATATGTATGTATGTATGTATGTATGTATGTATGTATGTATGTATGTATGTATGTATGTATGTATATAACCTTTTTGTTAAATTATAACAGTATTTCGATAAAATATTTATAAGTTTTTTTCGCGCATTTGGTTATAATACTTGTATGATATATGGTGTTACATCATTAGTTAATCTTGTTTCTGGCAGCACACAGCTTCCACAGGCAGTTGGTGTGGCTTATTCACTAAAAATGGACAAAAAAGATTCATGTGTTGTGGCCTATACTGGAGAAGGTGGTACAAGTGAGGTATGGTAGTTTAAATATATATGAAAATATATATATATATATATCTTTCAAATTAATTAAGCTCTGTTGGTTATTAATTTATGAAGGGTGATTTTCATGCTGCTTTGAATTTTGCTGCTGTTATGGATGCTCCTGTTGTGTTCATATGTCGGAACAATGGATGGGCTATTAGTACTCCTGTCACCGAACAATTTCGAAGTAACTATTCACTTGAAACTAGTTAACTTATACTCAAATCACTACAAGCGAAATGTTTATTGGATATAAAACTTATATATAGCAATCTAATAGCCAATTTTTGGGACACTTTTACTTTGACAAATGGCTTGTGTATGAATTCATAGGTGATGGGGTGGTTGTTAAAGGCAGAGCCTATGGAATTCGAAGCATACGGGTAGATGGCAACGATCCTCTTGCAATTTATGATGTTGTTCGTAGAGCTCGTGAGGCAGCCATTCGCGAACAACGACCAATACTTATCGAGGTTAGTTAATCAATCATATATATTTGCCTTTCAATTTATATCTTAATTTTACTTGTAGATCTATCAAGTAAAACATTTGTGTATTCTTATTTGTTTAATATATATATATTTCCTATATATATATATGGTGAAACACACAATTGCAAGGCCATGACATATAGAGTAAGTCATCATTCTACATCTGATGATTCCTCAAAGTATCGGTCTAAGGATGAAATCGAACACTGGAATACAGTACATTCCCCTATAACAAGATTAAGAAAATGGATCGAGGAGAAAGGTTGGTGGAGTGATGAACAAGAACTAGAGCTTCGAAATGACGCGCAGAAACAGGTAAATCGATCATAACAGTTTTCCCAGTTGGATCGAGCATACTTTGAATCCAATTCAATTACTATTGATGGACAGGTTAAACATGCGATAGATAAAGCTGAAAAGGTAGAAAAGCCACCACTTAGAGAGATGTTTGCAGATGTATATAAGGATTTACCTTCAAATTTAATGGAACAAGAAACATTGCTTAGACAAGCAATACGAAGGCACCCACAAGACTTCCCTTTGGATGTACCTCTATGACGGCATCGATCTTGATCATATATATATATATATATATATATATATATATATATATATATATATATATATTAGTTTATGGACCCGTACACGCACGGGTTTTACAAAAGTAAACCTAAAAGAGTAACTTGTTATATAAGAAAATGTTCAAAGTACGTAAAAAAGTGTCAAACTTTCATATTACAAATTTGGGTTCCTTTAAACATGTACTATGACAACGACTACAAAAAGATATAACTATTAAAGCAATGAACACAAATTAATAAACGTTGACTAAATTTATTAAATAATTTGGATCTTGCCTGTGAGTCAACCAACAATTCCTATGTAATAGTTATTACAACTTGTTTAATGGAACCCAAACGACTATGAAGTAGCAATAAGCTAAAACTTTAGAGCACCTTTCTCTTCTTGTCCAAATGCGTACACTGAATCTTCGAAAGCAAAATTTTGAAAGATTTGATTACAAACTATAATAGAAAATAATGGTCAAGTTAGCTTTATATTTAATGGTAAGAATCAAAACTTTTCAAATGATTTACTCTTAAAACCAAATCATTATATGCTTTTGAACCTATTATTGAGTTTGGTTTTAAGGCTTCATTTGGTCTGCTACAATAACAATACATAATCCATTTGCTTCAAGAATAAGGGCTCTAAGCATAATAAGAGAAAAGTTTAGATACATACAGTAAGCTAAATTGCATACACACATACATGCATACCATAATAGCATTGTCAATTGTGAGTTTGGGCCGATGGAAAACATATAACTCTATCATCTCAAGTCTCAACTAATATACCATTGTCATCTCTGATTTTTGTACCATCAAGTGTTTTACATCTACAATGGGTTTCAACATAGATTAGCATGTCCGGCAAACGTAAGATGCACTTTACATGATTATGTTGTTAGCAAAAGCTTGTAAAGATAAAGCCAGAGTAGAAAATGTTTCATTAAGAATCTAATTGCTCCGATAGTCAAAGATAAGGAAGAGTTGTTGAGTTTTAGACATGTTTGTTGAAAATAACGCTACGGTTTGACATGTTTAAATCATTTTGGAATTTGATCTAAATATCTCACTTGGTCTTTTAAGATTTTATGTTAATAACCTGGTAGTTTAGTGTTATGTAATAATATGGTTTTCTTACATGTTCAACATTAAGTATTTGCAAATAAGGACCCGTACACGTACGGATATTACAGAAGTAAACTTGATATATATATCAAAAACGAAAAAGAAATAAATTGTTAAACTCTTAAAAAATCATGATTTCACTTATACACACTACATGATTTTACCATTAAAATTATGAAACAGAAGAAAAAAATGTATAACAGAATTAAGTTATAAGAAACATTATCAAGAGTCAGCTTACTTACCATATACTTTCAGATTTAGGTCTTCATGTATATTAATTAAACCTGCAAGAAAATAAGCAAAGATGAATGATTTGTTTCTGATTCATGTAGTAGTCATCTTTAGGATTATGCTACTCAGCTGAATAGTCAGATTATGAATTTTGATTAGCCAAGTTTGGATTATTCAGAACAACTGCATTGGAGCTTAGTATGTTATTGAAAGTGTTTAGTTATTAATTATTAAAACCATTTTCATTCTTATGAGAAAAAGGTATGGAACCAATTTATAAGTTGCATTTAGTAAACTATTAGAAATATGAAACCATTTTTAATTAAATAACGAACCATAAGCTGGTAAAGATGAATTTAAATGCATATAGGTAGATTACGGTAACTATAAGCTAGTAAGATGAATAGGAGTGAAAATTAGTCTAGATGCCATTAAGGACATAAGAAAATATCCTTAACATAATAGACATTATTCTTATTACAACATTGTTCTGTTATATTATATTAAATAAAAAATATAACATCATATCTCAAAAAGTGATTCTATTGATCATTGTGATTAGCAACATGTTTTTATCTAATTGATGGCACACACATGAACAGAAAATACAACTTGCTTACATTTTGTCACTTAGTTGACACTTTTCAGGATTTTGTGAGCCAGTCACTTAGTTGCATGATCTGCAATGTAGTCATCATTGAGGAATGAGATGCTAAGAACAAACAAATAGCACCAAATAAGTTTATATTGAACCCTAAACTTTAAACTTACAATGGGGCCAAGAATAGTATGGTGATTGCCTCATTTATGTTGAACCCATCTTTAGCCCTTTTTCTATAAACATGACATTGAGCTCGGCATCTTTTCCTTCACCTTCCTCTTCTACTAAAACTTGACTGAAGAATATAATTAAGGGAGAATAACATGATGATTTAATCTGCACACACACAAAAACTCAATATGGATTAGTATAAAGAAGAACAAATATAATAAAAACAAAACATATTTCAACAAAAACTATTCTGAGTCCTACAAATACCTCCCACTCCGAAAAGAAATAAAGAAATGAAAAAAAATTCAAATGGGTAAAATTATAGATCTTAACTAAAAGGAAAATGGGATGACCTGTCAAACCCGCCCAAAGTGTTCTCAAAACAACTGGTATGTGTACCAATCAGTATAATAAAACAACTTATGACATCACTTGTCATGACAATTCCTAGCAAGGTCTCAAAATAATAAAGTGTGGATTTGCCTCTAGCAGAGTAAGAGTAAAGTGAGTAAATAGCCACACGCTTAAAACCTTATTTTTCTAGTGACATTGACTTCCAGAGGTTTGTGAGCATGTCTATAAACACTCGATCAAACAAAATGTTAATACCTTTCTTCTTTAAAAGGTGAAAAACAGTAAATATTTAACAATTAGAGCATTGCACATATAGGTTAATCTAGTTGGTCAGATGTGCAGAAAAATCCCATGTAGGAACGTATATTAAACAAACATTTAACACGAACATGTAAGAACAAAAATCAAAACAGAAAAATAGGAGAACATATAGCAATAGGTACTAACTTAAATCTTGTTGGAGTATTTATTGAACTATTGAAAAATTCATTTAAGTTAGCCTTAAGAAGTTTACGCATAGTTATCAAAGGCTACTGACATACTATACATACAAAATAAATACTAATTTTTGGTTTGGCTAGTGTTTTTCAATTTGAAAAACCAACCAAAAACAGAATGAGTAACTCAGAAGTGAAGGGATCTTCTATGAGGGGATCTTAATAAGCATACCTTATAACAATGTAATACTCATACTTTGAACAATTCTCATGCCCTTTAATCACAAAAATAAGCATACCTCATGTTAAAGATCACTAATTCCAACTAAAATCAGTGATTTATCAAGTAACCATTATTTGGCATTCAAGTGATCATGAATTCAATTTTAATTGTGCCTATTTCAACGTCTGATTCCTATGTTAGCTCTTTTCTAACAAAAGTTATCAAGTAATCATTATTTGGCCATCAAGTGATCACATAAACAAAACATTGCTTATAAACTATCAAAATAATAAGGACCTATTAATCTGGATATTAGTCATTTAACCCAAAGCAAATAGCCAACTTGTAAACATGCATAAAAATTAATGGCTCACCTAGAATTAAACTACCAAATTCTTGCATACTACCTTTACCCATGAAGTAGAGTTGATGGACAACAATTCCTAGAACTGATGATGGAAAATCCATTGATACTTTCACAAAATTACTATTCAATAATCTTCTAGGATACACATCCTGTAGAAAAATTAAACAATATTATACCTTATAAGCGCGCAAAGAAAAATAAAAGCAAACTATATTCTCTCTACGTACAGATAAAAAAGATAGCATAATGAATCTAAAAATATTAGGAATCATCCGTACCAATTGATCTCAACACAAACTCCATGCACTTACGAATTGAAGTCACAACTTAACCCCAATTGAACATGAACATCCAAAATTGAAATACACGAACCCTAACCCTAGTCAAGCATACCACTCGAAATAGCAAGCTGGCAACTTCACCATCTGACTTTTTCACCATTTGACTTTGTCATCATGGCTTACTCAGATCAATCTGACCAAAGCAGATTAAGAACATAATACTTGAAATTCATGCATTTTCCTTTGAAAGGTTAGAAATGTGTCAAAGAAACTTAAGGCAAAACTTGAAAGCAGCAAGAAGCAACATGTTGAGCTTCCAAAAAATCATGTAAAATAAGAATCCTCTTAAAAAGAAAAGAGTAATTAACTACAACAAACCCCATAAGCAGAAAACCTAAATAGCAATTAGATGATATCAATCATAGTCTAGATAAAAAAAATCTCTAATATAACAAAATCGATTAACAACAAAATCATCAATATAAAAGCAGATGTTTGAATCGATTAACAACAAAATCATCAAATTGAACATCAATATCATAAAGGCAAATAAAGGTAGATCTTCAAACAAAAAGGAACACTTACAAAATTCTTGTCCATGGTCTTCTTTCCTTGACGAAACGTTATCTTTGATGCTATGAATCAAGAAATCAATCGATGCCATGAGAAACATAAGGTTAAAATCGGGAGACGGAGAAACAACATTTGTGTTTTTTGTAATCAGACTTCCAAAATAACAATATGTTTAGGTACTGGTTCGACTTTGACCTAATTGAAATCATTCAAATTTAAAAAATCTTCGGTTTTCAGTGTTTTGAAAAATAAATCCTCAAATACAACCGAGAAATAATGTGTGCATATTGAAACCGATAATCGTTCCTCAAGAAACGGATGATGCAATCGACGAAATAGGTTTCAAGTATCTTAACTGAGTTACAAACTTTCAAGATACAAACCCTAAAAACTCAATAGAATTTAGGGGATTTTGTTTATTGATAGAGAAGAATATATGAATCAATCCCAAATCCTTAAAACATTAAAGTAAAAGAGAAATGAATCAAACCTTGATTAATATTTGGAGGAACGAAAGTCTAAGGAAGTAGTCAAGAAGGGAAGAAGAAGTGAAAAGGCGATGAGGAAGAATCAGGGAGTATATACGCGATGAAAACGGTAAACGGGTTAAATCGAAAGGGTGGGTGAGACCCGCGTGTTTTTTTTAACTCACATGGGTATTTCTAAAATTGTTTTGTAAATTGAATTGATTTTGGAATTGGAGGTTCTGATTGGTTAATAGGTTCTGATTTAATAGCTAAAAAGGGAAAAAAGGTAAGCCTTTTAATAATAGTTATATATATATATATACTAGTAATTTCTGTAGGCTGTGTTACGCACAGCCCACAACGTTTTTGTTTCATTTCCATTTCATACTTGGCAAATGGAATGACCAATTGAATTTTCTAAGAAAAGACTTAGGGTAAAAAGGATGCTACATTACCTTAATGAAGTATAAAATACAACTACTTAAAGGAGATCATACCTGGTATTAAACTAACTAAATGTAGTATAAAATATACTTATACATTTAGTATAGAAATCGGAAACTGTCAAGGGATACTTATACCACCTTTTGACTGATAATATCTCAGCAGATCACTGCAAAGTACCACGAAACAATGTAAGGTCTTTGTTTTTATGGTATGTAACTATGTATGCAAACGAGGAAATGAAACCCGCGCGTTGTGAGGGGAATTTATGTCATACATTTTGAAATGACTAAATTAAAATATAACATTTACTCTTTATAATCAAGAATGGAAAACTATATAGCAAGATTTAGCCAATTAACTATAACCATAACATAAATTAAACTTGCCTTGCAAAAACTTGCTATTAGCCAAAGTTCAAAGAGTGTAGATGATGTACCTTTTTAACAACAGAGAAGTTGCATCCGAATTAGTAAAGCACCAGATCTTGACCATATTGCAATCATGTTTGGGACAAAGAATCCAGTATCGTCATCCTGAATTCCCGTTTATATACTTTCACCCCATAAAACGGGTACATCATTATCTACTGCAAGAATATAACCATTATCTAAGCAAACTTAAAAGAAATCATACTTAACTCAATAATGATTATAACCAACCATAGCATTATGAACTACTCACCACGTCAAATCCAATCATAGTTGAACTTAAATATATACATATAGAGCTAATTATATTAGAACTAACATAGATCATATTAAAGATGCATGTAAGAATTTGATGCAAGAAATGAATTGTTAAGAAGCTACATGTTTATTTTAGAATTTAGAGTATTGTCTCTAAACATATTACATCAAGTGTTTCATTACAGTTGAGTGATGACAATTTTGTTGCACACTTGCAATTAATAAACATATATTATTGTATTTACATTATACATAGTAATTTCTACATAACCTTGAATAACCTATTACACACAAATTTAACCTTTCGAACAACCATTTTTACTACTAAAAGTTACTCATTTATTTGACCCATTCAGCATGTTTTCATTTAGGTAGTTTTTTTAAAATATGTCCATTCAAGTCTTTTATTATTGTTGTTGTAGGTCTCACGTGATACAGTGTTCTCAAAATGCTACTGATTGTGTGTATCTCCCTAGTTGTTAAGATAAGTTTCAAAGCAACGCAATTAGTGTTGATTACGGTCTACTTGGATGAAAAATGAACAGAGAAAAGGGTGTTGGTTTCACTTTTTTTTGTCCTAAGGGACAATGGTTGTTATAAATCAAGCACCAACTCCAACAATTCAACAAACTCACTATGTTAGCCATCAAAGCAACTATGAACTCACCTAGAAAAAACCATAAGGAAGTTAGTAAAATGACGTTAAGATCATGTTGTTTACAATTTTAATCTTAAAAACCCACTATATTCATCAAGTAAATGACACATTCAACTG
Source organism: Dittrichia graveolens (assembly GCA_038502395.1). Lineage (NCBI taxonomy): Eukaryota > Viridiplantae > Streptophyta > Magnoliopsida > Asterales > Asteraceae > Dittrichia > Dittrichia graveolens. Next base: position 7,007,718 of record JARJIL010000009.1, on the reverse strand, counting down.
ACAATCTCCTTTTAATCCCAGATATATAATGCATAAATGGTGGCTTATGAATTATAGTAATTTAAAGAGTGAGTGATGGTTCAAGTCTGAATCAACCAAATTATGCATGCAATAAGATACTTTGGTCAGCATAGTAAGCATATTAAAAATAGAATAGATAGTATCATGATAAAAATTGCATGTACTTAATGTTTGAAACGAATATAAACAATTGTAACCAACAGTAACAAAATAGAAGCAATTGTTGTTATGAATAACACAATTAACAAATTAGATTAAAACTAAGAGAAGTCTACTCGTTAAAGAGACCAGGATTGTTATGCTGAAACATGCTATTCTACAGATAGGAATATAGGATACACATCCGAAGAAATTAGGAAAAACATGAAGAGCGAATAAGAAAAAAGACCACTCATCTTTGCTTCTATTTGAAAAAATTTCAGTCATTGGTTCATGTCCAGAAATCCATACACAAAAACAAAAGAACAAAAATTTGGCAAAATAGAAAACAAAAGCTTCACTAATTTCCTCATACGAAAATACAGAACTTCATGGCATCAAAATTATGTCAAAGTCTTTGATGAAGCTATAGAAGGAAATGCAAGCATATACATTGTTGGCGGTGTAAAACATGAAAAATCATACAAACAGATGTCATTCACTTCTTTTTCAAAGTGCTTATCCAACTTGCTTGATTTCCCATTATTTAAAATAAGAATGAATGAAAAGGGTTTCTTATGATTATCACTTGTCAATTTAATATAAACTAAAAACTTATATCAATATAATTCAAAACACATATTTGTTCTATACAGACTTTTAGTTAGACAAAATTTATAAATACATGAACGATTAACAATCCAACTAATTGTAGTTATAAGAAACGTGCTAATTTGGTACTTTAATTATCCGATTTAATAGGCTAAAATCACTAATCGGTCAATTAAAAATCAATCAAAATAAACAGAACTAAAATAACATAATTAAGATCATAATTAACTAAACTTATATTGGTACTTTGGTCCCATATTACATTTACTGTCGCTCCATACTGAAACATTGAGGTTAATTTCTATTTATGTGTCCTAACTCCTAACTTTAACTTTGAACAACATCATTTTAGGTAGGATAAAACAGACATCCTATTATCGAATCACAAATTGTTAGGTTACAAACTCATCTTACTTTTCATCGAACAATTGGTGATAAAAAATTTCTACAATTGCCACATCTAATATGTGATGTCTACAAACAAAAATAAGTAGTTTAAAGCTATTTGAAGGTCTATTAATAAATGAGGAAATATGGTGTGATCAAGAATTGTCATGATTATTAGGAATAGCTACTTTAGAAAGAGAGTCTTATTCTTACCTCCGAATTAGATATGTTATAGTCTTCACATATACACTCACAGTTTGAAAATCTTCATTTACCTGCACCAAAGTAAAAGAACTATCATGGCTAATGATGACAACAAATTATGGAATACTCATATAAGTTCTTTTTCTTCAAATAAAATCTTCTATAATCTTCATACACAATTCAATTCACAAAGCCAAACAAAACATCAACATAATTTCATACCTTACAAAGATTGTCTATTGTATCGAATAAAATGACTCCTATGTATCTAGATCAGTATTGGCTCGAGCCAACTCAACAAATAAAGGCCAAAGACAACGGGTCATCTTGGCTCAAGCCAATTTAAACCACGTATAACCTGAACATAACCGCTTCAAATAACCTGAATTCATAAAACAGTGGTAAATAGTATATACATAGCGCATAGGGTTCTATAATGTTTTAAAAAATATAGAACAGCTCATTCATGCATTTTATCGAACACCTGGTATGCACCGTATATAACACTTGTTATGAAACCACAAAACATATATCAAACTTAGCAAAAGAAAGAAAAACATTGTTAAATTGAAGGGGAAGACGGTATAGCTATTATTGCAGAGGATAGCATACTTTGAAGTACAAGATCGATAAACATAGTGGCGTAGAAAAGGATAATGAAGATCATAGCATCGAAGGGTGGTCGGCTAAGAGTCATTTTTGAACAAAAACCCAAAAAATTGATGGGTCTCCAATCGATTATGAAACAAAACTCTTGCAAGAAGCTTTATACAGTTATAAAGCAGATGAATAAAATAAGAATTTACCTGGAATTTTTTACAGATAACGCAGCATGAATATGCAGAAAGCAGACAAGAATGGTTAGTTCTCAAGGATGGCGTGTGAAGATGGAAAGAACAGAGCAGGTGAAGCAAAGACAGTGTCACATTGACGTGTGAAGATGGAAAATATTGAAAAAGGTGAGACAAGCATGTTGAATAGTATCAACCTATTCGGTAAACACGTGTTGATTTTTAAGGGTTAGAGTTCTTTTTATATAGAAGGTAGATATATATATAAAATAATAATTTTTCCTATCTTGGTGGATAGAACCAGTACGTTTATGTGTATTAATTAATGGAGCATTTAGCTCATAAGTGTACGTACGTGTGAAGTCATTTGGAGCGTAGAAAAGAAGTTAACCAAATTTCAAAAAAAAATCAGAATTTCATTTGCTTCTGTTATCTTTATCTTCTTTTGTTTCTAGTGTGAGTTATCGTCTATCATAACTAGTGTAATATTCGGGACGGTACCCGGGTATGTAGTTTAAGTCAAAGACTTTCATCTTCCATGATTAGTCACATGAATTTTCTTATGAATATGTTACTTGTATGAGTTATATTTATCTCCGATATATAAAATAAAGGGTTGCTTGTAGAAGAAAATGACATAACAAGTATACTCTATACCCAATCACAACTATAAAAGTCAATATACACAATAACTATTATCAAAAAATTCTTTACAACACATTAATATGTCAATTAATTAACTACGTATTATTTTTTATTGGAATTGTAATATTTTAACAATCTAATTTTAATGACATAATTTCAGACGTTTTATACATATAAAGTACATCTTAGATATTTGACCGTCTCCTTCAAAATTAAATAGTCTACAAGCTTCTTATTTAAGTTTCACCATTACTTTTGTTTCCATTTTCTAAATTTTATAAATAATTATTTTTATTAAACATGATTACTATAAGTATTTCAAATATAATAATACAAATTTTTTGAATAAAGCAAATATGTTTTTTATTTTGTATGTTTGAGTAAATTTGACTTTTCTTATCGTATTAATAATAAAATTACATCTTTTAATGGTAAAAATGGGATATTTGTTATTAGTCACCTTCAAAATCTTAAATAAATGAATAATAAAATACTTATCACACCCATTATTTATTATTATTATTATTTATATTAAATGATATTTATAAAAACCAATACCATCAAACATTCAGCTCACCTTATCATCACCTAAATCCCCCAAATCTCATTATTTGTTTCTTTTTCCGGCTTTCATCCCCCCGCAGCCGTCCTCCGGCGGTCACTCCGGCAACCGCCGTCACCAACATCGACGCCACTATCGTTGGCTCATCCTTTAATGAACCACAAAACAGTCAATTCCGTAAATCCCTCACTCTCACTCTCTTGATTCTCTCCATGCAATTCATCCCGATGTCACCGTTGTCGTCGTTGTCTCCTCCTCCTTTGAGGAACCCTAGAATCGATGATCCATCCATCATCTCCTCTCTGTTTTTGTCTTCTTTGTTTAATTAGATCTAAGAGGTTTCTCTCTTTGGCATTCATCCCACCACGGTCGGCCTCCACCACAATAATAATGACATCATAACTCTTTTTCTTTTAATATATGTTAAAGATAGTAATGTAAATAAAGGTTTACATATGTATGTAAATGTTTATTTTGTAAAATAAACTTGATTGGTATATCAATTTGTATGTAAAAATTTGATTATGAACCAAGGCGCGCATAAACATATTTGTGCAATACTTTAAGCTTTTATGTACAATTGCTTCCGAATGAAACACGTACGGGTTTATTTCATTTGAAGAGGATACAAGCTTTTTTCTGTGTAGCAGTCACTTTAGCTTTGCTGCTTGGGTCGTGATAGTCTTGGTAATTAAGCTTATCATCCATTCTTTCTGTAGAAGAAATATATGTAAGGTAATGGACTGATATGGGTACGTACGTATTAACAACTAAGTAATCAAAATAGTAACAACGAGATTAATCAAAGTCTATATGCTTGATGTTATGTAAGTGTTGTTAACGGTCTACGTATAGTAGATATGCTACTCGATCATGTATTATCTTTATTAACACACAAGCAAATGTATGTTTCTAATAAATATTATCCTCGATCGATCATATTTCCATTGTTGTTGCAAAGCCAGGTTAATTTTGTTGTTTTAGTGTGATTGCACTTGCCTTGATTCGACTTTAAGATAAAACTAGAGAACACAAGAAAACTTAGGCGTATAAGAAAGTACATAAATGATGAAAGTGACGGACCAAAGGATACATGTAATTGCACAAGAAATTGATGATTTAGTCTCTCTTGAAGTTTAACATGACTTATGTTGAACCAACATGCAAGAAATCGGCTTATTTGTATATTTATTGTGTTTTAAGTTTTTCCGATAAAAAAAAGAGTCAAATGTAAGAATCGAAAAGCTTAGGACTTTGCTAGTGTTTGAAAATATTCTTAACACATTGGTTAAGAAGACTTCAAGACTTGAAAAAAGTTAATTAGGAACTTTTATTTTATCTGTTAGTAAATAAAAACATATTTACTTGAAACCTATAAATTAGGGTTCAATTTAGGTTTTATCATAAAATCGTAAGTTTTCAAAAACTATATGTGATGATGCGAAAGAAAAAAATGTTAACTATTAAATTTGTTTATATAAATATATAATTTAAATAATATTTCCGAACACCGATCGAGTATTACAATAATTTATTTTAATCCGAAAGTCAATAAACAATGTAATATCCGATAACTCATGACCCGTTTTACCTGGACCCGAGTCTTGCACTGACGCCAAACAAACTCAATAAGTACCAACCGACCCATTTTCCTCCCCCTTTGATCACCTTCTGTTCACTTGAGAAGGGGAAGCTTCTCAGGGAGGAAAGTGTGTCCCCCTTCTTCATAAACAAACACAGAGTATCGACTTTTCACTGTTTTCTTCCAAAATTTGCTTCAGCGACACCATTATCATCGTCGTCGTCATCGGTAACAAATTTTCACGACCGATTACTGAAATAATCCAATCAACAAACACTTCAACATTTGTCAACAAACGTCTTAATAATCTGCAACCCGATGTAGGTTGATCCAAGCTTTTTAGTCTCTCATTTTATGGATCGTACTTCTTATATGCATCGCCAACGGTTTTCACTTTTAATGCACATTCACTTGTAGATATGCGGATTTTGCCCTAGGTTACTCTTTCGTTGATTTTTGTCTTCTTATTTTAAGATTGGACAATATTGAATACGGCACCAATTGGTTCCTTGTTACTCTTGATTGTTTGATTTTTCTAGTGGAATGCTTTTATGGTTTGAGTCTTTTGTATACTTACCTTCTTATTTAAAAAAAATGTTTTCCACTTCAAGAACCGAATTAGTTTTGCTGGAAGGTTGTTTGTTTACTTTTATGCTTATAATGTGGACATTAGAGGGTAACAGTATACGCTACTTTAACTGGGTAAAGATTTTAAAAACATCAGTGAATCGTGATGAGGTGGGTATGAACGTCCATATTGATGATTTGATAGGTTGGATTTGATGTATATTATGCTTATTGGTTGATGAGATTGCTAGTTCCAGAAATAATTTACAAATGTTTCTTATATGTATTCGCTATTGAGTAGACTAAACCATAGCAAGAGAAATGATTGCAAATTGTGATAGAGTTTAGCATGTGTAGGTAAACAAGGCTAGGTCAAGAAGACGGGATAGTCAAGTTGCTCTTATTTGTATTGAAAAGTTGACAATTAGTTTCGAAGAACTATATAGATTCTTAGAGGAAAGGAAGCATTATGAATTTATCATTTGTGTGCCAAAAACCTAGTTCTTGTTTTTGTTTTATAATCCGTTATATGTCATAGACAAGTAGAAGTTTTGTTAACTGTTATTGATGAAATTTGTTTTTTTTTGTGCCTGGAAGGACGAGAATGAATGAATCTTCCTCCACCATAACTTTTTCCAATGATAACGATAAGAACTTGGAGTTTTTGCTTGAAGCCTTTGGTTCAAAGGTATCTCCTGATGACATGGCGACAGCCTATTGCCAAGCAGGCTACAATTTAGATAAAGCTTGTGAAATACTTTATAATATGCTGGGCAGCTCTTCGAACAATGATTCACACATATCAACAAATGATTTGACTAGTGCACCTGCATCATCGGTTGGTGTATCGGCGGGTACAGTTTCTGATGTAAACAGTGCTGATTATGCAATGTCAAGAAGTTTAATTAGTGAACCTGACCAGGTTCTTACTCGAAATAAACCAAGAAACTCTGGCGTATCAGTGGGTACAGTTTCAGGCATAATTGGTGCTGATTATGGAAGGTTGAGAGCTTCAACTAAAGAAGTTCGTGAAGTTACCAAACCAGTAAAGTTGATGTCAGATGAGTTTCCTGTCTCTGAGATATGGGATGACCAGCCACAAATAGCTAATGCAACAACTGAAAGTATGAACGAAGATGTTGAGCTATTTCTGCTTAAGATGCTTGGTGATGGCTTTCAGTTAGATATGGAAGTAATCAAAGAAGTTGTTGGTGAGAAACCTCAATTCAGATTTTCATACTTTTGAGTTTTCACTAAACAACTGATTTTACTTCTTCAATGGTTGAGATTTACAGGGATTTCATATGAGATTCTTGTGTTTACATGAAGCAAATGACCACTATTAAGTTTTGCTGCAGAATCCACATGTTGTTGTATTATCTTTTCACATTGTTAATATAGGGGTATCTAGTGAGGGCCTCTATCGTTGGCTAGTTGTTGTGATCAGCTTCATCAATGTCTTCAACAGTTTTTTACCTTTATGTTTTAGGATGATAACTTGTTTTGTCTTTTGTCTAATTGTTATTTGACCTTGATTTTTCTTTATTTCTGTGGTAATTGGTTCCCAAATCAGTAGGATGTTCATTATTAGTTGTCACGTGATGCTTGATTAATTGTCTATTCCTTATCTTTCACTTTAATTTCATCTGGTAATATGTTTGCATCCATTTTTAATATTGCAGGTGGTTGTGGCTATGACGTCCAAGAGGTAGGCTCCCTTCGTTTTTCCATGTTTTTTACATTTTTCATTGGTTTGCAATGAGTAAATTCTCTTTCATAAAAAATAGAACTTCCAGTACAAAAAATGGAGGAATATACAGTAGTTTCTCATAAAATTAGGTATAGATGATAATGGAGTGGAGTTGCAATGTTATTGATGTCACATCCCCAGACTCCAATCATTATTTTAAATTCTTATTTGTAAAAAAGAATGCATGCAAATGCAAAATATGCTAGTGTATTATGCTAAAACACTTGTAAAGAGTTGAAGACCCACATCCTTCTTACTTGAATATATATGATTTATGAGATATTATAACTAGTTCTTTACTCTTGAGCCACTATTTGATCACTTGTATGCGGTTAGGGATCTAATATTTCAGCGGGGGTCTTTATTTAACTTACAGTTAAAAGGTATGAAGGTTACAATAAGTTTTTTGATATCAAGGATGGTACAAAGATAATAGTTGATATCCATGTAAGCTGACTGAAAGAATTGAAACATAAACCATACAAGCTAAATATGAATAATTGAACTTTGATTCGTTCTGTTTTTATTCGAGTTCAAATGTTTCAGTAATGATGATTTTTTGGTGTCTGATAAAGGTATTTTCTTTTTCTTAATATTTTAACAACGGTTTTGGTTCATCCTAGAAGTGACAGGTGATGATATGTTTTTCTTTTGTTTTAGTATTGTTTTAAAAACAGTTATGCCTAGCGTTTAATAGTATATAATACAATGCTATAATTACAGACATTCTCTGAATACTCCTGTCTGGTTTTGTTTGATTTAGTTGGTTGTTGATATATAAGTTTTTGAACTTCAGTCTTCTCTTTCATGCTCATATGTTCTGGTTAGCATCCTATGTTTTTATTTAAGCACTTGATGGTTGTATTATTTGATATGCTTCTGCAGAGCATGGAGAAACTTATGAACATGTCAGCCCCCACTTTGGAATTGGAAGATGTCAGTTCAAGCACGGTTGACCAAACAGTAAGATTTAAAAAGCTAGGAATCTTAAGCATCCTGTTTTCCACATAAAAAAAGCTATTGTAGATCTACTCTGTATTTCTTTCTGTGTATGAATGAGTTTTCATGGTTGGCATCCTCTTCCTTGATTTCATAAAACCAACTTGAAAGGTCACTGTACATCTGTACTGCCAATTGAACATGGTACCTCTCAAAATGCAGTAGGTAAGATTTCTTTTCAAAAGATAAAATAAAATTAGGCCAATGATTAAAAAATGATTTCTGAAAGTACAAATGCCGGTAAAACAATGCGTATGATTTGGATTTATGCTGTTTATCTTTTCTTTAAATCAAGAGAATGTACCCTTATCTATTGGTGCTATAGTTTCGAGTTACAACTATGATGTATCTAGTAGCCTCATGCATCTAGATGTCTTACAACTATTTCTAAAAAAATAATCCCGTTTCTTTGTTGCTTTCATGGTTGAAGTCCATTGAGACATATCAAGACCTGGGCATTAAGTTTGAAGAGAAACTGCAATTCAATGATTCTGCACAAAGGTATGAAGCATCCGCTTTTGGATTTCTAAATTTTGAGACAAAATAAATCTTTTATGATGGGTGAAATGTGAATTATGTTCTTTTTCTTGACAGAGACAGGTCAAATCTTGAGAAAGAAGTTTTGACCTCTCTATTTACTCCCCCGGAAAGATGCAAACTTGGAACAGGGACACCCGTTCCAAGAAGAGAACCAAGGACTAGAAAATATGGTGTAGTAACTGGACCTTTAGAAGATCGGATAACCAACTTTACAACTCCTATTGTAAAGAAGGAAGTTAATGGAAATGGTAGGGACAGTCCTGCTCGTACATCTTGTTATATGACTTGTGCCTAAAGTTGTCCTTACACATTTCGTTTAATGAACAGCAAATAAAGTAATTGAGGATAACTATGAGAACCTTAGGGAAGCAGTGATGGAGCACTGGATCACAATGAAAAAATATTATAGAGCTGTAAGGAGGAACTTTCTTATTTACTTTCAGGAGTTCTTGTAAAGCGATAGTATAATTCCATCTATGATGTTTGATATATCCTCATATTTGGCAGGCTGCTGACGCATATGCTAAAGGTAGCTATGAACTTGCAGATAAGCTTGTCAAAGAGGTAGCAATGCCCATTTTAGTTTTTGTATTCTACATCAGATGTTTAAAGCTTGAAAAGTCTTCAAAGAAAAGAAAAAAAGATACTCTCTTTTATTTGTCAGTACATGAATTTAGCAGGGTCTTGGCTGTGCCCCTTAGTTGAGATATTTTTTATCATGTAGGGACATTTTTATATGGCAAAGGCTAGAGAAGCGAATGAAACCTCTGGCAAAATGCTCACTCAAACCAGGTTTGCGATTAGTATACCTATCTATACTACTATATAAACCATACAACACTCTCTCTCCTTTTAATCTTAAAACTTCTTAAAATTCAATCAACAATACATCCCCACCCTTCTTTTTATCTAAATTAATCTCATCCACTCAATTTTTAACCATTTCACTTTCATAATTTACTTTAACTTTTTATTTATTTAAAATATACTCTCCCACTAACACACTCTTTAACACAAATACAATTATCCACCCACATCAACATAATTTCTAAAATCTTATTAACTTCTCTCTCCTTATTTTATAAATATAAATCTTTTTTATTATTTTAATATTTTTTAAAAGTAATAAAATAGTTGATATAAATATAAGAAAATTTGAAAAAAAACGGACATGTTGCTTAAAACTTTTCGTGACATTGAATCTCACGAATAACATATCATTACATTCTTGAAAACGACATGTTACAAAACAAAAACTATTTACCGCCAGTATTGCGCGGGCACGATGCTAGTTGATCATAAAGCAAATAGAAAACTACATTGCTTAAAGTAAGACTGTTATACCCTCCCTACTCAATAGAATACTTAAATGGTAGTATAAAATTCAGAAACTGGTTTTATTTTGATTTCATATTTTTAGTTCTAATTATAGAGTTGGTTTTGGAATATTACTTTAGTAGGAAGCTTCAGGTTGGAGTTTAGAATGTAATGATGATAAGAAGGAAAAAGAACACAAGTTTTTAATCATTCTTACTTGGCTGAACATTACTCCTCACTTTGATGTATTATTTATTTTGCTTATTGTTGCAGGGACAATGGGGAAGCAATTTCGGTCAATTTAAATGACTATGATCCAAAGGAAGCGATTCGTCTTTTGAAAACCCAGTTGAAATCTATGTCTGGCATACCATGTAGGTTGTCGTTCTTTGATCTTGTTTGTAAGTTGTAACTAGTGAAAGACTGAACAACACAAGTCATATATCCTTCTATTGGTATTTTGCAGCCATTTATTATCTGAAAGTCATGGTAGGGACCAATGATGATAAAAACAAACCAAACGCTCGTAAACGTCTGGTAAGATTCATCTTTCCTAGGATTCGTTTCATATGTATTGAACTTGCATAGTTATCAATGCACTTGCGCATAGGGCAGTCTTTAACTTGTTTGGGTCACGTAACTTTTTGAAATGGTGTGAGAGGAAATGAAAATGCAATCCAGTGAGATCCCATTTTATTTCAAGTTAAGTTAGACATGAATTATATATTTTCTTTTGACAGGATTTATAAATTTGTACATGCAGATAAAAAAGCTACTAGAGAGAGATTCAATTACTTGGACAGAAGAAGAGGATGGCCAAATAATGTCTATCCGTATTGATGTGATTAATCCGAAACGTTTAAGTTTTAACAAAAAGTAGGGAATATCATTCTAAACCTATTTGACATCCACAGAGGCAAAGTAAATGTGGTTGCATCATATTTACCCAAGCTTCTACTTCTTTAGTATTTTGATGGATTATGGCTTTCACCAAACTTTAATACTATCTAGTAACAGAAAACGAAACCTCGTTTTTTTTCTTTTTTTCTTTTTTTTCTTCTTTCAGAAAAACAGACTTATTGATAGATAGATAGATCGATAGACCCAAAGCCAACTCCAACTAAAAGAGAGAGCTCAGAGAAGATAATTAAAGCCTTGTTTTACTGCTTAGTGCTTATACAGATTTACAACACAAAGTTATAAAAGAGAGTATAAGGTGTCATGGTTTTAACCTTTAGGTTGGCATTATATGAATGTGAATAACAAAAGGACTAAAAAAATATAGTAAAGATTCTTCTAATAAAACAACAAAGTATTCAAAATTGATTACTTGAAATAAATCCTAAAGCACTTCATATGTCATGTGTTTGTCTTTAGTCTTTACTCTTAGTGCTTTAGGGAGTTATAAGTTTTTACTTGATATGTGTAGTTGGTATAATATTATGTTTTGGGTATAAAGTTATAGTCTTTCACTATATGCATTAATGTTATTATTGATTAACCAGAGAGTATAATAAAAAACCTAAAGAAATATAGAAAACGAATGGTTTCTTTTTATTATAAATGGCCAATGGGTAAGGTTGAGAACACTTATTGTATAGAGATAATTATTGTATAGTATGTAATGTTATTATTCATCAATTATTTTACCTGTTTTCTCAAGATGGAACTTGGAATGAAAATGAGAAGATTTCAACCTAATCCCTTCCTTTCAATCTTAAAATCATTTCCTCTCTCTCTCTCTTAAAGGCAAGTCATTTCCTTTTTCTCTTTTAGCTTCTTTAAGAAAAACTCGAGAACACTATTTTTAAGAGGAATGGGAGTGGGACGGGGTCCTCATTTTGGCTACACCACCGCCAACCACAGTTCTGTTGTCACACTCACTTTGCGTTGGATGGTGGTTATGGTGAGGAGTATGGCCGAACACTTGCGTGATGACTTTTTTTAACATTTTAAGGATACAATAATAAAGTAGTTGTGTGCTTTTCTTGGGTTTTTCCCTGTTGAAGTTCTCCCAGGATGTGATCTTTTAGCTCTAGCGTACGCGGTTTAATCAAGTGTTAGCCGTGATTGTTTTCGAAACAACCCCTAAGATTCGTTCCCTTGATCTTTCCTATAAAGGGTAAGAGGGCTATTTAACAGACCACAAAGATATGGTTTATCAAGGTAGTTGTGTCCTGCGTTGAGAATTATGAAACACATCAAATAATGAAACTATAGAGTTAAAGTAGAAGTTGCCTTGTTTATTCGATTGTTTTTGGTTATTTGCTAGGTTTCATGTTCATATAATTTGTATGATTACATGTTCGTATCAGCCCCATAGATAAATAATAAAAATAAAATAATAATTAAAAAAAAAAAAAAACTCTACTGCATTTAAGCAAATCCTATAATCCAGCGGCAGGCGAAAGAACTTAATTGCTGCCATTGTTAAAGTAAGCCATCTTGGTGTACTTTTCTACAAGAATTTCTCCAAGCCATAGACGAGATTCTGCAAGTTAACAAAACTCAAAGAATTTAGTTGAAACCAATTCAAACCAACAAGTTTTATAGAGATTATTCTTCAAAAGGATCGATGCAGCTGCTTATATCGATCTTTCTCTCTTAATTCATTAGACTACTATACCTTAAGACGTACAACTTTCCTGACTGCTAGAATAAGTCCCGGCATCAGACATTCGACATTCGTGATATCGTGCTTGATAGAATACACCTGTCATAACCATCATATCATGTGTTTCGGTTTATATTTTACATGTTTGATCGAGCCTGTAAAAAAACACATACGTACATATAAGAAATGTACCTCTCCTGGTCCTGAGAAATGGACCGCTGTACTAGATACGAGCCCAGGAAGAACTAAACTATGCACACGGATTCCATCTTCTCCAAGACGTTGCCCTCGTGCCTGATGCAAAAACCATCTAATGTTACTTAGTTTTGTGTCCTTTTAACATCTAACGTTTAACTGATTGTTCAAACTGAACTTTACTGGAACACTTGTTTCAAGATCATCTCTATTGTAAAGTTGTCCGAGGTTGGAGAGGTTGTTGGCAATTTGCACAGAATCTTGCGATGGAAACGCCTGTAATTTTTTTCAAGAAAATTAAAAGGAAACGGGTCAAATGGGTTAACTCCCAAAGCTTTTGACTTGTTACTTAACCTGTTCGCCGACCTCATCTGACCCATCGTTCACATTTGATTGTTCTAAAAACCGAAAAAGATAGATATTATCGATTGACTTACTCCTGTGTTAGCTTTAGATTCGACAATCTCGACATTATTGTAGTGAAAAGAAGCCGAAATTGACGCCTGTTGGAGTAGTATTGATCCTATTGACAATGTTGGTGCAACCAAACAACCCTGAAACGCAAACTCGAAATTTATTTTAGTTCAGAGGCAAACAAGTTCAAGATTGATACACTGCTCACCATGCTGGCTTTCTCGCAGAAGGCGGATAATGCTGCTATGGTTTCGGGTTTGATTCTTGGTACATAAACAACACTATTCATACCAAATGCTGTTGCCTATTAACCTCAAAAAAAGACATAAAAATACATCAAAAATCAGAAGCTAAAACGTTTCATCTAATCCATATGTTTGAAGATTTCTACAAATGATCGTACCTGTTTGACATTGTCATACACTGTAGATGGGTCTGTGAAATCGACTACAACTGATGTTGATTTGGACTGTCAGATGTTACATTTAGATTATTAATTCTGGTTGCTAATTGTGATCTTCAGATCAAAAGTTTGACTTTTATGAGTGAAACGAGTCATTAAAGATTCATTACCTGAGATATGGAACCTAGTACCATTGTTAGATCGTTGATTATGGGTATCTCTAGAGCTTCTTCCATGCCACAAATCTTTTAAAAAAACAAAAACAAAAGTGAAGTTTTTAATGACTTAAGGGAGAAATTAAGATTTTGAGGCCGAAAATGGCGGATAGGGAGAGACAGACGGTTCCGATGTCTTGTCCGACAAGGTGTGAATCAACAGCTCCGGCGACTTCCATGCCTCTGGCTTTTGTGACTGCTAATACGGCAGCCATTCCAATCTCCTTGGCTGCTCCATTGATGACAACCTTTCATAAAATAAAAAAGAGCTTCGTTAATTAGTTAATGTTGAAATCGAAACGTTGGTTAAGAATTGTTGATGATTTACCTTAATGTTGTTTTGAGGAGGCTGCTGCTGCTGCTGCTGCATTGAGCAAGAGATGGAAGGAGAATGGTGAGTTTTGATGAAAGGGGAAGTGCTGTGGGTTGTAAAATGGGTTTGGATTCTGAGGGCAGCCATTGTTGTGTTGCTTAATTTCTTTGTGTGTTATGCAGATAAGCTTTTTTAAAGATAAATGGATTTGATTTCTCTATGGTATTTGTATGTGGCCAAACAACTCATAGTTAAAGATAAATGGATGTAGCTTTAAATATAATTACTGTTTGGGTGTATTTTTTTTGTTTTGACTTCCTCTCCTCTGCACGATCGGTTAAAAAATTACCTCGCCCTTGTGCCCTAGAACCATTGTCATCACCGGCGGCGACTCCATCTTTTTTGTTCCTGTAAGTTTGATTTCAAGCTGCCGACTCCATCGTTTTGTTACTGTTCATACCGATTTTGATTTTGAATATCGAAATGGCCGACTCCATAGTCTTGTTTTGTGATTTTGAATATCAATTTTGGTTGAAAATGACCGATTATACTGTTTATGCAGCTCAATTTATAATAAACAAGATATTATTCCATGGTTGATTTGATTCAAAATGGTCGATTAGAGTGTTTTTGATTGGTGTTATTTGTAGGTGTTTTTGATTTATTTGTGGTTGTTTTTATCAACTTGTGATAAATTTCAACATATTTTTAGAATGAGAGATTTATGAAACCGTATTCGTCGTAATAATCGTTTAGAGAATTGCTTTCAAATTTAGAGCTTTTATGGAATAAAAAAGGTCGTCTTCGCTTAACAAAACTACGAAATGGAATAGACATCAAAGAAAGAACAAGCACTAACCTTTATTGAATTTGTAGGCAAAGTGGTCATAACAACAAAAGATGTCTGTATAAGCCACGGTATATAAAGACAAAGTCAAAAAAAAGTTTATTTGATTAATTCATATGACTATATCTCTCATTTCTTTGTGTCTTTAGATAAAGATTGATTATCCGCTCAGAAGAATGTTCAATATAGTCCATATTTAATTCATAATCCTAGGGGACTAATTTTATCCTTTCGATCAATAGCATCAATGGTCCATATTGCATTTTAAAATTTTGGACGGAGTGGCATTTTCGTAATTCACATATGATTTTTTTCAAATCACATGTGATTGTATACTGAATCACCTGAAATTAAATATTAAAATTTTAGGATTATATTTTTTACATAGACTTTATTGAACACAACTCTATCGGCTCAATATATTCGATAAAAATAATTGTTAGTTGGGTTCTTGATTTCTTTTGTTATTGAATTCATGTATGTGATGAACTGCGAGAGTTTAATGCCACAATATCAGTTAATATCGTGGCATTTCCCGCTTTAGTTGCTTCAATTGTTATTTGAACGAACTTAATTTCTATATTTTTTATGAAACATCTTAATTTCATAAATTAGTAAATTTTATAGAAAACATTACTATAGATCATTAGGTCATTCGAATTTTTTTGTCTCAGTAGCGTCACATCACTTTCATTCCTCAATCACTCCAAGTAAGAGTGGGCATAATCAGTCCTAGTCCTAAAAAGACCGAAACCGGTCAAAATTCTACACCATATGTCCGGTTTTCAAGATTAGTATTTAGAAATTTCGGTTTCGAAAGTCTGGCTTAAAACCGAGATTAATATGATAGACATGACTAGGCAATAAGTTGTAGTGTTTGTAACATGGATAATGTTAAAGGCTAATGTGAAGTTTGTAACAAATTTTATTTGATTGTCATTAAGTTGGAATTTAGTTTGAATACAAGTATTAGAGAATAGAGAACATATATTTATTTGTCTTTTAGGTTTGATATATAATACAAGTATGGGTAGAGATCAAGTAAAAAGAAAATTAAAGTAAAAAGGGTAAAAGGGATGATTATTTGATCATTTTTCGGTATATATATCAACTGATAATCGTTAGTTCATCATCTTTATAATTGACTTCTGCTCAAACCCGTGAATAAATGAATACCCGTTTATAAAAGAAAAAAGCTCAACTCTGGGCCTCTGTTGCCGCTCTCTTTCTTTTCTTCATAATCACCTTCTCGACCTTTTTAACTTTGACTGTCTTCTTCACCTTCACCACTTTCTTTAGTTTCTTTCCAGAAACTTTATAAACACCATCATCACCGACAACTTCCTTTCCGCGAGGTAAGGGTTCTTCTTCATTATCTAAACTCCAATTACAGAAAAGTCCCTCGTGTTCACCAAAATCTTTTTCCAACGGCTCTCCTGCTCCAGGAAGTAGGTTGGTGAATGTCACATCACCATTCAAACCTCCTTTTCGCTCCAACAAGACTTTATCTGGTCTTATGATGGTACCAAGAATGCTGCGGTTGGGGCCGAGATTCATTATGAGTTTTGTGTTTGTCAGCGTTGAGCATGCCATTCCAAATGCAGATTTAATCTACACCATCCAAATAAGTAAGCAACGTTTAGATGTTTCAATAGTTGTCAAACGCTTACCTTAAACTTTGTATCATGTTAATCCGGTAACATGATCCTTGAGGAGAATTTGAAACTCATACTACCTTGTTTCTGGTATTTAAAAATGGCAATACCTAGAGGTCCCAAGTTGGTGGAACAGGTGGGTTGGATGATACTTCAGTAGGTTCGGGTTGAAAGAGGCTTTTTTAAATAAGTCAAAACAGGTCAGGTTGGATTGAACCACCAGCACCTTTTCTTCCATTTTTCTTTGTGTAAAAATGATTGTAAGCATAATACCCGTCAAAATAGCAGTATTTAGTTATTTACAAATGTCTTATAAATTTCTTTCCAAAGCTGTGAACATTGGAGTACACCTTAAGTGAGTTTCAAGTTTAGCCAAGACTGTAAAGTTTACCATTATACCTGTTGCAGATAAATACAACTGAAATGGACCCATGTATGTAAATGGGTCAAAATTTCCTACTCCAGCAATAAGGTGTAATGCCTTGAATACAAACAGAAACAAAACGTAGTTTCTCATTTACTCCTAAAAAGTTATAACAAGTGATTACCGACTGTTGGGACCATGTTCTCGTGAAGGAGAAACATACACAGAATTATAAACCCTTGTTTGGGGTTTCTGGAAGTGTGAGGTTAAAGCCAATCTCAAAGCTAAATACCTACTAACCTGGAAATAGTTGAAGGAATTTTTCCCTATATCATTCTCTGGAGCCTATCATGAAATACAGAAAACCAAATTCGTTATAACTTCATAAGCAGTAAAAGCTAGCAACCAACTTGAGAACTAAAAGCTAGCAACCAACCTGTGGATCCTGGATCGAAAGCAGTGATCGCCTGCTTGCATTTAGGAACCTGAAAGTAGAAAAAACCAAGAAAGGTTGATAATCAACAAGCATAAGAAATGATCAATTACTAACTGAATGACCCATGACCCATTAGTTCATTTCTTAAAAAGCTCCAAAGAATTCCTAAAGAGTTTCTTGAAAAAATAATATTAGAGAAGGTACGAAAAATTAACATTTAGAAAGAAAAAACATATGAACCGGAGAAATTTCTTACCCTTTGCTCTTCTTGGAGAAAAATGTGCCCTCGTCGTTGCATGATACACCAACATCAGAAGAATTCAACTTACGCCCATACATATCAAAGAAAGTTACCTGCTTCCAAAAACAACATAACAACTTCTTTGTAAAAATCAAAAATGGTTAAATGATCACACTCTGCAAAAAAATGCATCACTCCTGAGTGAACATGATCCATAATAATAACCTTAAAGAACACATAAATACAACAACTTCACAAGGGGGAAGGAAGAGAACACACCAGAAGGACCCCAAGATTATATTCTGGAAAAGCATGGGTACCCGATGAATTCTGTAAAATCAAAGAGAGAGAAAAACAAGTACTCCATCAGTCATCAGAAACCAATATTTAAAGATGTAATTAGATTTTCAATGAAAACTCTAAACAAACTTCTGTAAAAATAGTCAGATAAATATGCCTCCAGAAACCAAAGACAGGAAACCCATTATTAAAAAAATAATAATAATAACAAGTACCCATGTGGTAAGTGCTTTATAATATGTACCCGCAACATGGCTATTAACATAGCTAGGAGCGCATAGGACCCAATTCCACCAGAATACACCTGCACCAACAAAAGCTAATTAATAATAAATACGAAAGAACATATAATTGAAGATGAAATAGAAAATATCACAAACCTCATTTAACTCCCTTTGTTGCAAAAAAACTTTCAAGATCAGACACAGTGGCCTTAAAGGGGGCCACTTAGATATAGCATCCTAAAAAAGAAATGTGTAATAAGTTGATACATTAGTAGAAAGTTCCTTAACGGATTATTATTTTCTCATCAAGAAGTTGCTTCTTCATTATCTATATGAAACAAACCTGTATGTATTCAGCAGCTTTTGGCCCATTGTCCATATCAAAACTGTTGAAAATAATACAAAGTATTCAGGAAAAGTTGACGTTACTCTAGCCATAACAAAATGATTCAGAAAGATTTAATATATATATAGAAGACTAACCTTACATCAAATGAGATACCACTTCGTTTCTCCACAAATTTAATAATTGGCACACGAGCCTTGGCAATCACCTGATACAATCGCAATAGATACATATAAAATAAACAGATATTTTATAAGAGTGTGATGCATTTGCAGAATCTTAAAGAGGTACCTGAATCTTTTTTGCAACACCTTTCTGTGACAAAGCCCTAGAGAGAGCATGTAAACCCATCTGAGGAGTTCGTATATGTGATTCTAGTATCACCATCTACAGTTCAGCAAGCAGACATAAGCCCATAAGTTCTAATCAAATCATATCATTTAAATATAATAGCATGAAGGTAAAACGAGCAACAGTGAAATAGTTATTCGAAAATTGGATTGGTTCTAAAAAACAGAATAACATAATTGTATCACTGTAGCAATAACTCTATTCCAATCATTTACTAAAAGAATGTCTTACATCAACATCGCTGCTTGGCAAGAACAAACCTGTCTTAAAAGAACCAAAAACTTCTACCTGCATAACAAAAATAAAATATCAAATCAGGCAACTTTCTAGCATCTATCAATACTGTATTATTATAAGAAAAAAAATGTACCTTGCACTTGGGCCAGATATACTTTATAACGTCCGAAACATTCTCAACCGCTGTGTTACGTGACACTTGCTCTTCAGCAGTTGGAGAGAGAAAATCACAGAAATCCAGTATTTCTGCAAAAATAGATATTAATAGCAATTCAAAATAGCTTCTTGACATCATAACACCATAGGAAGACATATTTTGGCAAAACCAGATTTTATATATCTCATTACTCAAATAGTCAAATCAAAACAATTACACAAAAGCAGCGTGATACTCTTCCTTCATGCTATAGTATAAAGTGTTCTTGTGGTGAATAGGCTGTCAATATATGATACATAAATCGACTTAAAATACATGTTGATTTACTGTACATCCGCACCAATTAAAGAGACCCGAGTGTCGGAGAAAACCACATATTATCCAGCCATGTACACCAAATGAATTTAGTAAAACCTGAACCCACATGCAGTAATATTACATATCTGGAAAATCAATAACAGAATATGCTAAAGCCTCGTAGTGTTACTATGTTAATGCTTAACCGGATAATTTTACATCAATGTTGTATTAGTAGTCTAACACATATCTGGTTCAAAAACTCATCTTGAAAAGATTAAATGTACCAAAATCAAATTAAATACCCAATTTGATTATACTGACAAACAATCAAATTTAACTAAATACATAAATCTAATTAACCAGAATCTGTCATATTTAAAACAAAAGAGGAAAAATGGAACCTTTGTGAAGCTGAAGCATGGGACTCTTAAACCGACAATTGGCACGAAACCAACCAGTCTCGAGATTTCTCTCGGGTTCTTCATCAGGCAAAGGAGTGGCCAATCTCGAACGTTTGAGTGGCGGCGTGGGTGTCCTCCAATCGTCATCAGAGGCATCGACGTCAAGAGAAAAGAACTCAGGAGCAGAAGTCTCCGGCAGGGGCGTAGAATTAGTAGATATGGGTACATGATTACGCAAGACAAGGTAAGGTTCGGGATCACAAGAGGAGTCGGGAGCCGGCGGCGGAGTGGTTGGCGGGGTGAAGTCGGGGACGGCGTTTGATAGAGGGGATAGGGTTTCATATAGAAAACCGTCGATTTCCATGATTGAGACAAGGGGAAAGACAACACGCTAAAATTTTCCAACGAGATACCGAAAGCTTTGGTTATATTTTCTTGTTAATCATGAAGGATGGTCGGAACGTTTCGGAAAAATTAGGGTTAGCGGTCACAAGGGTTTATGCGTAGGGTGAAGATGGTTCATGAATATTACCTACGTACTTCAAATATCTCCTGTTTCTCACGTGCGTGTACTAAAAAAACAAATACAAAAATTTGTATTCCACATTAATGAAAATTGTTTAAATTAAAGTTATTTATAATTTATAATATGAATAGTTTTTAAACTTTATTATTATTTTAATGAATTTTTTTTCTAAAAAAAGTTGTTACGGAGTGTGTGTATCTACTTTTATTTCTACATATGTGCGAGAGTCTGAGAGGGGTCAGGTATAATGAATCAACGTATATGAAAGTAACTTTTTTAATAAAAAGACATTAATCAATTTATTATGTTAACGAGAATTTCTCTGTATCTTTTCATAACAAACTAAAACTTACAATTTGTTTCCTTTAAAATAAAATTTATATATTTTTTATCTTAGTTAAAATTTATAATCATTTTTTCGCATAAAAATTAATCATTATGATTTTTGACAGGTTTTAATTTAAAGTGAAGTATATTGTCATTAATTTCACTTTTAGTTCTTTAACTTTAAAAGTTACGAAAATATACATTGTGATTGTCATTTTATTTTACTTTTAGTTTTTTAGGCTATCTGTTGTAAACTTTGTCCATTAGTAAAAGTGTATTTTGGTCTTTTTACTATTTATCTTTGTTTCCAAACATGTTATACCTATTAAAACTGTTTTCAAACATATCAATTTAAAGGTTTTCTTCTATACTTATTACCAAACACCAGTTTTCTAATCCTCTTCTACCCCCCCCCCCTCTTCTCTCTCTCTCATTCTCTCTCATTTTTTGTAACCAGAGACCTCAAATCCACTCACCAGTCACCACCCTCGTCCACCCTATAGAGGTCACAACCACCACCGTCGTCCACCCCCTTAAATGGCACAACCACCCTAGCCGTCCGTCGTCTGACACCCATTTTGTCTTCGAAAACCTGCAAAAGTTCTCCCTCTTACCTCTATTCCTCTCGGTGTTCACCGTCGCCATCGCTCACTTTCACCACCCATCGTCGTCTTCATCAAGAGGTTAAGATCTTGTTTATTGTTCAGATGTGCGAATGGTTTATTGTTCAAATCCCAAGGTTTCACACACCTTCGCACCGCCAAGGTTTCAAAACACACAAATTGAAGATCATCACAATTTGAAAGATCTCTGCACCATCACCGGTTAGGGTTCATTTTAAGATTTGATTTAGGTTCAACAGCTTTTTGGTCTTTTTAGGGCTTATATTTGCGAATGGTTGCAAATCTAATTTGCATTTTGTAGTTTACATATAATTTGAAGTTCAGATCCCGCAGTTCCGTTGTGATTTGCGATTTAGAGTTTATGATGATTTGTTGTTCTTGTTTAGAGTTCGATGAGATTATTCCTTTTGTTTAAGGTTTGCCATGGATTTGCAATTTAGAGTTTACATCTGCTTATTTATTCATTTGTTTCCCATTAATTTGTTGTTCTTGTTCAGTTTTGGTTTCGTTGTTTTTAATGAGTTTGTCTTCGTATATCAAGATCATTGTAAACTCCAGTTTTCAAGATTTGTTTCGGTTAGAGCTTGTTTATACAATGAGTACCATACGAAGATATGAACACCAACAACACAAAAATAATTAAAATCTTAATGGCATATTTTATTATACTAAATAATACATTTAATAGGTAATGTGTGTTTAAAAAATGATGTTTGGAAACAAGGATAAAAAGACCAAAATGCTCTTTGACTAACGGTCAAAGTTGCAGTTAGTCTAAAAAAACAAAAATGAAACAAAATAACAACCACAATAACTAATTTCATAATTTTTAAAGTTAAAGGACTAAAAGTAAAATCTTGTGAAAACGACGGTAACCATTAATCTAATTAACTCTTTAATTTATGTTACCTTCTTAATAAATTGCTCTTAAGAAAGAGAAGAAAATATTGAAATAACCTTCCAAATTGTAATATGTGTTTTACATATACAACATTAAATATTGTGATGTGATGGGTGTATTTTCATAGTCGGTGTCAACGTATTTTTACATATAGTTGTTAACAAGTCGTGCAATTAACGAGGTGCATGAGTTCTCGCTCAACTAGCTTCAGCTTGAGCCTGAAATCTTCAACTTCAGCCGAACAAGCCAAATGAGCTAATCGATTTTAAGGAGCCAAACTACAAGAACACCTAGTCATATATGGTCGTTGTGTTTTAATGGCAATAAATGTTAGTTTTTGGCTTCAAAGTCGAAACAATCACAAGAAAAACATAACTCGTCTTTAGAGGGCTTTTATTTTGTATTCAAATATATGTTCACTTTATGTGTCAAATTATTTTGTACAACGACCGTCGAAGAGGTAAACATCAGCAACGAAGGCTAGCAACCACTAACGATATATAGTAGATGACTGTGGACAGAGGTAGGTATATATGACCGTTGAGAACAATATGCAGCCGTATGGAAGTTGGCAGCAACCGTGAAGGTCAGGGTCTAGCTAGTAACGATGACTGACAGAGGTAGCGGTGACGGCGACATTCGATGTATGTTGGCATAAACGATGATATATAATTGTTAGGTCAAATTCACTACATATTTACACTTCAAATTTCATAGATTTGTTACCAACTCAATATGTCACTAACCCCAATGATGCTGTATTGCTGTTCCCAAATAACACCAACTACAACCACGTACAACTACAAATTTTATCTAAAAGTCTCCGTTTTGTGCGTCTCATCTTGGCATCACGCTCACATGGCTAAAAGGAATTTGCTCTTATTGCATTTTAAAGGAGCGAATTTAACGCTTTCTTATCAAGTAATGACGATCTTGGTTGCATTCAAGACTCTTTTAAGCTACCTTAAACATCGTAAACCATCAATCAATGAAACACAAATACACTCTTTTGTACGAAGAAACGACAATCTTGGTTGCATTCATGACTCTATGGTACCTTAGACATCAAAAACCATCAATCATTGATGGATGTGGTACATATGTCAAACTAGACTCTCAAGAACTAGACTTTGAAATGCTGCGAGAGACCATTGCCTTTTCGTCTAATAGATCCAAGATGTCTCACCAAGTTGCACAGTCCTCAAGTTATACCTCATACCAACCTCCAAACTAACAAGGACGAAGTAGTGACATGGAATAGACAATACAATCATCTCCCAAAAGGATCAAAACAGCAAACTACGTAGAAAGACAACAAACTCGATCCGCTTTTATTCTGTTCTAGGTAAAACATTTCACTTGCCCTCACAAAGACTAAAACTTTCACAAGGTTAACACTCCCGGCACCTTGCTGGTGACACATAACTCCATGTCAAGATAAGGCCAGAACTTACCGACGTCTGTCATCTTAACCAGATAACTAGGCTGCGCTCGGAAACTCCAAGCTATCTCAAACACATTATGACCAGCCTTAATTAGGACCTCGGGACTAGGCTTGGAGCAGCGACAAGAGAGATGCCACAAGACGATACATAATCGACTGTCTTGTAGAACGGTTCAACTCCAAGTTCAAGTCATCCAGAAGATTTGCTGGGGCAAGTGTTTACAGAGTTTTAGATGTTCTTGCATCATAAACCAATACCCAACTAATGAAAGTTTTTATAAAACAAACACGCCCCTTCTAGAACTCAATACTTCTAATAGCTAGCAATGTAAGAGAAAATTCCGACAAAGGACGTTCTCCTACATATCTCCGACATGCAAATTTAAACTCTAGATTTGGTTCTCACAAGGAATCAAATCACTCAAGCCAGATTCGATTAAATCTTAACTATCGGGTGGTCAAATCTCAACTAAGTAATGCTGACTACGTTGCAGGAATTTGGATCAAACTGATGCAGGGATGGAAGTTAAGATAAAAAGAACTATTAGCTAAAAACATGCACATTTGCGGTTGTGATCAGAAGTTACCTACCAGATGCATATAATTCTCACTTGGTGTTTTGCAAACAAGTCAAACTTTAAACATTTTAAAAAGGTGGTCAAACCCCTATATACATATCATAATCATGAGTCTCCTGGGGGTTCAAATATGAAACATTCGTCCCAGATGTCTATCAAAATTTGATAACATCGACATCTTTCACCAATGATGATTAAAAGCGGATATAGTAGGAGTAAAATGAAACGGAACATAACCATGCGTATGAGGGATAGGTGCAGAAGCAGGCAAAAGAGTTTTCTTTTCACTTAAATGAAGAAATTCTTCAGCTTCCCTAGCACCAATTGTCTTAAAAGCGTCTACAAGTGTCTTAATGTATGAAACGACATTGTTCTTGAAATGGGCAGAGCAGCTCTTGTTAGCCTCATCGACATCTTGTACACCTCCTCTCACAAGACACCCCACCTGCACACCTTCTGTATAAGCTTTACACGCCATTAAGATATCACGTACACGATTGCGAAAGTGCCCCACCACCAAATCTTCAAAATTCTGCATTCAACAAGAAAATTAAGCATACCAACTCTAAATAAAGACCAAAACCGGACCCCTTGTTTTTGCAGCTTCGAACTATTTACTTATAATTGGCTAGGTTATGCTTTTATCTCTAACAGGTTAATCAGGTAAGCTCAAGAACATAGCTTAACTTACAAGAAAGGAGTCGTATAGGTCAAAAGAGTCAAAAGTTGATCAAAGTTAATTTTGATGCATAAATCCTCTCAAAGCATTTTTAATAAGTTAACTAAAAAAATAGTATTATATTTGTACATTAACTGCTGAACAGAACAAGAAGTGTTTTAGGTCAAATCAATCCAACCCATTACCTAACCTGCCCATTTTGCCAACTCTAAATCTTACCTTGGGTGACCTCCTCATGGTATACACCATTGTTTTAAGCGATAAAATAAGGGTATTCTCGTTGTATTCTAGTGAACTCTTTTCTCCATGTGCAGAGCCACTTGAATTTGCAAATCCAGGTTCGTTGAAGAACGGCTTGGTGTTCAAAATCAGACCCTGTATAGAGACTAGAACTTGGAGCATAGTCGAAGTGCCAGGAACCCACTTTTCCGTCTGGGCCCCTGCCCATGTATTCAAAAGGCTCAAGCAAACTTTACCAGATTCGTACAGATTTGGATTGATACGAAGACCACCAGAGTGATAATGCACAAGCTGAAAAAAGAATGATATATCATAAGTTAGCCTCAAATTTACATGTTATTAACAACCAATGCATTAGAATCAAGTGAATAAAAAGAAAATAACATACAGGTGGGCTATTAGGATAGCTGCTTGGGAAACACACATCAAAGAAGAAAAGCCCATCATGATATGGTGTCCCCTCTGCTCCGATAATTACAGCTCTTAGGAGATCCATCCTTGATTCATAAACCCTCACAAATATTGTGTCTGAAACCAAGGAAAAGATCTAATGTCTACCTGAACATATAAATATAAATATGTGTGTGCGCGCGCACATATATCACTATACGTTACTGTTTGTAATGCATTTATGAACAGACATACCAGGCAAATCTTTCTCAAGAATCCTCCACTCTTCTTGTATCCTTTTAGCCCAATTTTTTGGTGCCTGAAGCATGTAACATGTATGTGTATGAAATATGGCAAGTCAAGGATATAACAACATACTGAAAAAAACAGAAAGCAGACTTGCCTGCGCCATTGCTGGTTTCTGACACGAATAATGATGATCAGAATGGTCAATGACAGTATCAAACTTCTTGAAACTTTCATACCTTTTCATAACATCTTCATTATCAAGCCGTACCATGCTAGAGGAACTTGAACTTGTAGGGCTTGGGCTATTTCCAGTATTCTGGCCCACTAACATATCTTGCATGACAGGAAACGAATCATTCAGATTCATATACTTCTTCATCTTATGGAAGAATGGTTTAGAAGTGCCACTACCAACTGGAGAATTAAAACTATTAGAGAAAAGAGGAATGTCTTGGTAATGAATTATGTGTGAAGCCTCAGCAGATGTTGCATTTTTACGATTGCTTTGCCCAACAGATGAACTTTTTTTACTTGTAGATGTGCCAAATGGAAATGCATCCAACTGTGCATGTAAGATTGCAAGTGGATTTACAGGGGCTTTGTTTTTCGTCTGAACTAACTCTGTCAACCAGGGCACAGGAGCTTCAATTCCAGTAGGGAGGTCTATGTTATCAAAATGGGATTGCAAAGACAAGTAATCATCCTCAAAAACATAATTGTCTAAATCAAAAAAGTTATTTGATCCTGGATCAACAAAACCCTTTGAAGAATGACCAGGCTCCGTTGTAACATCCTAAACCATAGAAAACTTAATTAAGTTTAACAGCTAAAAACTTATAACAAGAAAAAAAGATAAAGAAACATCATATGGCAAAAGCTTATACCTTCTTATTACTGGACTCAACCTTCATTAGATCCAAATTTGCTTGACTTCTGGGATCCGATAAAATGTCCATAATGCCCTAGAAATAGAGAAGATTTACCGATTATAACAGCAACAAATAATAGCAAATTTGTAATACGGAAGAGAAAAAAGATACTTATACCTTCTTTCTTTTTCTAGGCTCACCCTTCCCTTCAACAAAAACTACATCATTGCGGTCTTCATCCATATCAACATCAATTATTTCATGAAAGGCAACCTGACAAATTGAATGATTAGATAACCAGAGTTTTCATTTTTCAACAAGGGATATCCTAGGCTTCTAGCTGATAGAGGTATCAATACAATCAAAAATCACATACAGAGCTGATAAGAGAAGAGTGGGAGAACATGGAAAAGATACAATTGTATTGTTGCCAAAATATTTTCAAATGTGATAGGTATCTCTCCAAACAAAATTCATCTTTCTGCAATGTAGCAAGTAGCCGCATGCATATGGAATGATCAACCAACATCAAAGGTTATCAGAAAATGCAAACAAACTATGGAGAACTGGGTCCTTATCTAATCACATTTGTTTCTCTCATGCTATTTGAATTTTGAACTTCAACCATCTAATTACACTCACAATATCACTGCCAATCCACCCTCAGTCTCCATACAGCCACTCCACCATTTCCATTCACAAACTCAACAACCACTTAATTGTGCAAATTTAAGTATTTCCTTGAGTCTAAAGAGCTGTCATAATTCAACTTTTATGCAGACAAGCATTTTCTATATAATTAAGGTGTAAAATAGCTTGTAATTGCTGATAACTTTTGTAACCAAATTTTTCATGATACATAAGTATTCCTGTCAATAACATATGCATGCTTATTTCTAAAAGTATCAGGAAGACACTTCATCCTTCTCCTTCACAATTTTCATCTGGTAAGCATATCACCATTATCATTTTTCTCAGATAAATAAATACACTCTGTTATATCAATTATCATTTAGATACAAATCATTCTGGTGACTTGCACAAAATGGGAGCAAACTCAGCAATCTATGATGCAGAAATAATACCAACCACAAATAGAAGCAACGCTTCATGCTAGTTACTTCAATATATCTACCCTGCTAATAACAAAAAAGGGTATATGCAGTTTGTCCACCAAGCACTTCCCAATGTGATTAAACCTGGATCAGCGTGTCAATGTCCACAAAGAGAAATGAATTTGCAATATCTTCAGTGGCAAGTTTTAGAGGGTTTCACTTTTTGGTATACAACTATATAGCCATTGCAAGCAGAAAATTTATTGATGTGAATTCGTTGGTGAATACATATCAAATTGTAGGTTTAGGGTTTCACGCTAATGAACAGAAGAAAATGGACAGTTCCGTAACATACGCAGCCACTGTAATCATATAAAACTCTAAGCTTTAATGAAAGAACCCCGTCACAAAGAGCACCTATGAAAAATACTATCCCAAGCAATTCAATCAACCACTTCTTTTAGACCAATAAACCAGCATTAACAATACGATTTACGCACCTCCTTTTGTTTACCCTTAGCCTTCGATTTCGAGGTTCGATCAGCCGATGGAGGAGCAATCTCGATCACATCGGGTTCCGTACGCGATGAACTACTCCCGGGAAACACCCTTTTCCTAAAAATCAAAATTCACGCACATAAATAACGTGGATAACGAAATTACCAACAATTGACAGACAGAAGTTTTACTTGGATTTCTGAGGGATGTATCTTGCGATAGCCGATGATTCCATCTTTGGAAACTGTCCACAGCGAATTGATACCAACAGCAAAAAATGGGGGACTACCAATCCAAACAACCCCCGCCCCTTTTTTTTTAGGGTTTCCGCACTCCGATCAGTACCAGATACGGCTTGATTTACGGATTAAACCATAACAAGAAAAAAACCCTTCGTTGTCTCAGCTTTCATGGCCAAGGGTTTGGGTCCTTCGGGAGATATGCGGGTTATACTCGGAAGATCTTGGTCGTAGATTGCAGTGGTAGACTGGTAGTGCTCCTTTATACGTACCTTAATGTCCTTTATGTCCGCGTTCCTTTGATAGCTACGGTAGGGAGTGTCACGTAGGATCATAACCATATAACATTTCACTCCGTTGGATTAAGTTTTCAGTAGGTGTTACCTACATGGACGGTCTTGATAAGGAGGTTGTGGGACCGGAACTACTTGCATGTAAGCCACGTAGGACATTCTGATGGGACTGTGTGACTCTATATGGGATTTGGGGGTGTCAAAAGGCCGGAGAGGATAATAATAATAAGAGTTAATTTCATAAATGGTGTTTTAATTAACTATAAATTGTAAGTTTAGTTTTTTATTTAAAAAAAGTTGTAAATTTCATCTTTTAATTAACTTTTTGTTGCAATCACGATTCTTTCTAACATAATTCGTTAGTTAGCTCAATTAAGTCTCCTCATTTGCACTGCACATGAGGGTATATTTGTCCTTTTAGCTATTTATTAATTTTTATTTATTTTTTAGTTTTAAATATTATTTTAACATTTTTAAAAATAAAAAATTATATATTCATCTCAGCCTCTCTTTCTCCTAGAAACACACATACACACACACATCTCTCTCTCTCCCTCTTTATGAACACACACCACCGCCACACACCATCGTACCTACGCCACCACACCACCACCTCGCCGCAGATCTACCATTGCACCACCTCAAGACCACCACAGATCTACTCTATCTCTCCCTTTAGGTAGCCTCTCTCTCTCTCTCTACCCCCTTGCTTCATCATCTTAAAGCGAGGGATGTTTACGATCATGTTCCAGGTTTCATCATCTTCGGAAGTTATGGTTTATGTTTCTCCCTATTTGCCCTCTTGTTTCTGTTTCTGTTTTTTTGTTTTGTTATGGATTTAGGTTTAGGGTTTGAATCAACTTTTAGGATCAAGTGTGGTGGTTATAGGTCGGTAAGGGTATGAAAGGAAAGAGAGAGAAAGTGACCAAGGAGAGAGACGATGATGAACGACGCGGCGCCGGCGGTGGTTGGATCTGTGAGGCGGCGACGGTGGTGGTTAGATTTGTGAGGCGGCGACGGTGGTGGTGGGATTTGAGAGGCGGCGACGGTGGTGGTAGGATGCGTGAGGCGACGATGGTGGTGGGATTCGTAAGACGACAACGGTAGTGGTGGGAATTGTGGTGTGGTAACGGTGGTGCTGGTAGTTGTGGTGTCGAAGAAGATGATGATACTGAAATGAGAAGGGAGGAGGATGAAGGAGACAATGATAGGGAATGGGCTGGAGAGAGAGAGAGAGGGAGAGATGTGTGTGTGTGTGTGTGTGTCTTTGTCTAGGAGAAAGAGAGATTGAAAGGGAGAGAATGAAGATGAAGACATGATTTTTTTATTTTTTAAAATGTTAAAATAGTATTTAAAACTAAAAATTAATTAAAAACTAATAAATAGCTAAAACGACAGAAATACCCTCATGTGCAGTGCACGTGAAGGGACTTAACAGAGCAAACTAACGGATTTCGTTAGCAAGGATTGTGGTTACAACAAAATGGTAGTTAAAGGATGAGATTTGTAACTTTTTCAAAAAAAGGACTAAACTTGCAATTCATGGTTAGTTAAAGGACCATTTATGAAATTAACTCTAATAATAATACGAGTAAATTACAAATTTCATCCATGTGGTTTGTATAAAGTTTCAGGTTTCGTTCTTTAATTTTTAAAATTACACTAATGGTCATTGTGGTTTACGTTTTGTAACAAAACGGTCCTTTGACCGTTAAATGTAACAGAGGCAATGTTAAATTTTTGAGTAAATTACAATTTTCGTCCCCGTGGTTTGCATAAAGTTTCAGATGTCGTCCTTTAATTTTTAAAAATACACTAATAGTCATTGTGGTTTAAGTTTCGTAACAAAACGGTCATTTGACCGTTAAAGATAACAGAGACAATGTTAAGTTTTTTATAATGACTATTTTACGCTTTTTCTCAAATATCATATTTAGTCCTTAAGTTTTAAGTTTGTTGCATTAATGGTCCTTTAGGTAGTATTTTTAGTTTTTATTACTTTTAATTAATTAACTTTAGTTCTAGTATTTTTTTTAAAATCTAGTTAGTATTCTTATATAAAATAAATTAGAAAACTAATAAATTATATTTGTGTTTTGTTTTTATCTAAATTTGTTGTAAATATTTAAAGTTCTTGAATTTTTATTTTAAATGTATTCTTGATAGTTTTATTTTTTAATTATTATTATTATTGTTGTTGTTGTTGTTGTTGTTATTATTATTATTATCATCATCATCATTATTATTAGGGCAAATCCGTGAAAATACAACAAACTATATTAATACTGTCATTGAATGCAATCAACTTTATTTTGTACATAAAAATATAACCAGCTTGTAATATTGATTCATTGTATGCAATCTTTAACCTGCTTAGTAGGTTGCTTTTTCTTCTTAATTTATTTTTTTTTCTTATTTTCTATTCCATGTCTTCATCTTCAATATGAATGCCTCATGTTTTTAACCCAAAAAGCAACAATTTATACATAGATTTGACAAACAAAATTAATATGTACACACACGATCTGCATATATGTCTTTTATCCAGAAGAACAATAAGGAACAATCCCTAAATCTTTGAAACAAGAACAAGATGGACAAACAAATATCAAATCTGCAAGCCAATATCTGTTGTGTAAATCGGAAAGCTGAAATAATGGATTTGAAGATTTCAAAATGGACAGTGGTGAAATATTGCATGTGAAAATTTTCTCTTTCAAGGTATCTTCAACCAAAAATCATGAAAATTAAAGAAATAAATAAAAAACAAAACAAAAATTTAAAAAACCAGGGAGTTACGGTACCTTGCATACAATGATGCATTTTAGAATGTTTATTATATTTTTATATACAAAATAAAATTGGTTACATACAATGGTAATGTAAATATTGACATAGTTTATTGTATTTTCGTGTATTTTGCCATTATTATTGTTATTATTGATATTACTAAAATTAGAAGCTACTCATGTAGAGTTAGGTATGCATTGGGTTGTTAATTTGGTTTTCAATTAGTTGGGTTAGGTTTTCTAAAAAAATAAATATCACCCAAAACCCGGTCTTATTATGCTTTAGGTTAGGGGGGTTCAAATTAATCATGTTTCGGGTTAATAGGATCAGGTTTGACGTGTTATTCAGGATACTTATAAACTAAATAATTATTTTACTTTTTAGTGTTTGGATTTAATTATAGATTTAAGTTTTTGCATCAATCATGTGTACTCTTTGTACTTAAGTCTTCGAAATATTTGTATGAATATTTTTATCAAATAAACTATTTATAAGTTGTAACAGTTGCATTCACAATATCGAATTTTTGATCTATGGTTTGGTAATTGATTGTGAATTGGTGTTTATATAAAATAAAATAAAAAATAGTCCTACAATATTTCAAAAGATGATGAATTGATGGTTGCATTCACGAGATGAGAATGTTTCTATGGATATTTTTATCAAATTTCTAGCCCTTCATACACATGAATCACATAATCACAGCCCTTCATATATACATTATATGATTATGTATAAGACGTAAGTTTGTAGAAGTGTCGACTAGTACATACTTGAACCCAAACATAGGTTTGTGATTCAAATCAGTAGAAAAAATTAATGTAAGCAACCTAAATAAAGACATGAAATTATAGATCAAAGATTAATGAAATCCTTATTTGGCTTAATCAGTTAACCCAAACCCAAATTTATTTTATATAATAATACTAATAAGACCTACAAAATTTAAAACTAAAGTTATTTAATTAAAAGTAATAAAAACTAAAAAAATCCTTATTTCAGAGTTCAGGCTGTAACGTCCCAATTTTTTTTAAACATAATTCATTCATAAAAGATATTCGTAGTTGATGATAATGTAATTACATGACTTGTCATTAATTGAATAAACACACATAATTCATTAAGTACAATCATCCTCATTGTCTGAAATCGAAACTTGTACTGTTAAAAACTAATTTAGTAGATTGCGGAAGCTTGGGGTTTGAGCTATCATCACTGTGATGGAGCCCCGCCATGGTTGTTACCTGAAAAGATATGAAACAACAACTGTAAGCCCAAGGCTTAGCGAGTATACTACTTACAACCAAATAGTTCACATACTATTCAACTCATACCCACTACCGTAGTAAGTGGTCTCATCATACCCGTCACTAGGACGGTCTCGTCTCACCCGTTGTCGTCACAACGGTCTAACATGTCCGGCACCGAAGTGCTGGTCTCATAACCGACACCGAAGTATGCGGTCTCATATCCGACACCGAAGTGTGTTGTAAAACCCAAAATTTTGTAAATTATAAAATATATGAAAATGCAAGTTTTAGA
Source organism: Dittrichia graveolens (assembly GCA_038502395.1). Lineage (NCBI taxonomy): Eukaryota > Viridiplantae > Streptophyta > Magnoliopsida > Asterales > Asteraceae > Dittrichia > Dittrichia graveolens. Next base: position 6,974,347 of record JARJIL010000009.1, on the reverse strand, counting down.
GATAATTGGTGAAATTATATGATTGGTTATATTTATTTAGTGCTAGTTGGAGGTGTGACATTTATATATGTATATAAGGTTTTGGTATATAAATGTAAAGGGAACCAAAGCTTAGGGACTAAGCATGTAAATATGAGTATATATAGGTATCTTGACTCCAAAAATTGGAGTCAATCTCCCAAGTTCTGGAAAGCTCACGAGAGAGAGAAAAGAAGGTTCTAGAGAGAGAAAGAGTTAGAAGAAGGAAGGATCAATTGAAGATGGTGACTTATGGTGTTAGAAATCAAGTGTTTGGGGTTCCATTTCTTCATTTGGAGCCTAAATTTGTGCAAAGATGTGGCAATCAAGTTAGGGTTTGCTAATCAAGTAAGTTCAAACTTATATTTGTGTTTGATTTGAGTTATGGTGGTTGTTTATGGTGATTTATGGTTGGTTATGTTGAAAGATTTGGCAAATGGGTTAAAACTTTGGGGTTATGGTTTGATTACCTAAATTATGATGAAATGAAGTTATTTGATGATATTGAGGTTGTGTTGTAGTATCTTGGACCTCATTTTGTGTTAAATATGAGTTTTGGTTAAAAATACTATGATTTGGTCGGATTTGAAGCAAAGAAAAACAGGGTATTTTGTTGGTTGCAGGTCGTCGCGGCGCGACGCATGAATGTCGTGGCGCGACGCAGCTGGGTCTGCGCGTTGAGTTTTTCTAGAGAAATCTTCGCGGCGCGAGCTGTCTTGAATCCTTCTAAAATGCTATTTTGACCTGTTTTAACCTTATATATGTTTGGGGATTGATTCCTATGGTTATAGGAGGTCTAATTGGAGTCTTTTAAGACCCGAAAGGGTGTCTAAGTCTAGATTTGGGTCTAAAGACCTTGTTTTTGGTTAATTATGTAAGTTAACCTTGTGTTTTGGTGATCATAGGTTTATGATCAAGTGTTGAGCTTTGGTTTGGATGGGGTTGTGATCCTCATCACACCCTTAGGTGAGTACACCCTACGGATACCCAACTGTTTGATAAGATTACAAGTCATCATGTTGTGTTTTGATTGTTTGGCAATTGTTTGATGAATCTTGATGATTCAAAGGATGTGGATTATGAATTGTTTTGTAACATGATTTAAACAATTTGAGATTATTTATGAGCTTTGAACTTCTGAATGTGGAAACTATGCAATTGTTTTATGACGCGGGTAATATAATTTACAACTGTTTATGTAGCTTTTAACTTAAAGAATGAGTAAACCATGGGTTGTTTTATAATATGGTTTACTTGAGTGACACGTGTTTAATGAAACCTTTGGGTTTAAGAACGAGAAATTGTGTATTTGATTCAAGATGTGTTTTAAATGATGGTTTTCAAAATAAGACCATTGCTCCATGTTGGAGATGGCCTATGTTTAAATTGTGATTAACTAATAGATTTGAAACATGACACTCCATGATGGAGTAAGCTTTGATTTTGAAATAATGAATATGGTTTTGAAACAGAAGATATGGTTCTGAGTAAATGAATTTCATGTTTTCTAGTTAAGTTGTACCTTGGGCATTGAGATGCCAACTATGAAATGATTTTGGATAAAGGAAAGATATGGTTTCATAAATGATGTTTTGGGCATTGAGATGCCAAATATGGTTTTGGTATTTGTGGTCTTATGGCATGTAATATTTGGCCTTGATGGCAAGTGATTTGTGACCCTTCGGGGTAAATGATTTTATGACCCTTTAGGGTAAGTGATTTTATGACCCTTCGAGGTAAGTGATTATGTGACCCTTCGGGGTATGTGCCTATGTGACCCTTCGGGGTATGTGCCTATGTGACCCTTCGGGGTATGTGCTTATGTGACCCTTCGGGTATGTGTGCTTCGGTCTGGACCACTGTGTGATATAACTCTGTACCATAGGGTTCCTAGTCATTGACACGTACACAAAGGTTCCTATGGCTTCGACAATTGGGGAACCGCGAGGTACGGGTGGCTGAGGGATCGGTGCAGAGAGTGGAGGGGTATGTCAGTAGACCATCATGACCGTGTGGGTTCACTGGGCTGACGAGCCACCGAACCTGGGGCAACACGTGTGAATTTGGTAAACAGGGCTTACACTCCAGATAACCGTTGTATGGTGGACTGCTTCGTGCATCCCCCACCTTGACGGGGTGATGTGGTTATCCCCCATGTGGGCACGTGTTGACCATTGCTAGTGATGTGTGATTTACGTACCAGTTTTAAATTTGTAAAAACCATATATGTTTTAAATACGACACAATAGGCAAGTGTACCTAATTGTGTAGCAGTATAGAAAATAAATACGGGTGTCGAACTCTCGGGGAACGAGTATGATTTTAGTACAACTAGACTAATTAATTATTAAACTAATAAAGATAACTAAAAGGCAGAATAAGCAATAAATGGGGGAAATTATTATATCAACACTAAAGCGAGCTAATTCCAAACCTTAATCCCAAGACCCGCCAACAGGAATTAAAGAGCTAGAATCGAGAAATAAAATAACTATAAGATTCAAACAATCAAGAAGTAAAGCATCTCTGCTCGGACAATAGACTCCCCTATCAAATCAGCAGATCTCAACGAAGTGCAATGGACAACACATAACAATATACCGATTCCTAAATTGGCTAGATCTCATGGTCAGACTCACTTGCCCTATAGTTTCAAAGCAATCAACCCAATTGTCATGAAATTAATTAACTCAGCAACTAGACAATATATTCGAATTATGCTAGACAAAATCAATCAACTACCCAAGAATGGTCATCAAAGGCAATTGCAAGCACATTAAAGTTCCAATCTTTAAACCTAACCCTATGATATGGTCAATCACTAGTTATGAATCCTAATGGTCATAGAAATTCATAATTCAAGCAATCAAAGGAAGAATGGTCATACAACCTATGAAAACTCAGCAATAGGAATCAAGATCAAAACTTTAACACACCTGGATCTTTGAAATAGCTAGAACATAACAATTATATCATTACATGTCATCCAAACATTGAAATCTAACTAATTATCAAGGGTTATCATGTCTAAGCAGAGATAACAGGGTGTTTAACCCATAATCGAAGGAATACAACAAAAGACACACAGATACAGTGTACTAGTCATGATGAAAAGCAAACTAATGTGTGAATCTATGATGAAAACCTCAAATCTTCACTCCCAAAAGGCTAAATCCTCAAGCTTCTTCAAGATATCTGCTTCAAAGCTCCAAAATCTCCAATGGGGAATGTCTAGGGCCGGCTGGAGGGGTTAGCATCCCTTTTTTCGAATGAAAGTTGTCTATTTATAGAGTTGGATTCCAGCCGGGAACACGTCGCGTTAGTGCCTTGGACGCGTCGCGTCTTAACAGCCTTGCCCGACAAGTTCGCTTGAATTCAACAGAACGCGTCGTGTTTGTCCCTCCGACACGTCGCGTTCTCGTATTTTCAGACTTTATGATTTTTCCTTGTTTCTCGAGTCTTTTTCTGCCTTTTCCACTTAAACTCTCGCCATTGAGTATTTTATGACCTGTGAATGATAATTACACACTTTAAGTACCATTAGCCATCATTTAAAAAGATATTTAACATTTAAGTTCCATTTATCGCAACAAATATATATTTAAATAACGCGACATCAGCTAGCTACCACGTGGATACATTGTGGCTCAATGGACAGACCCGCATCCTTATGTGCTATTATGTGTATGCTTTCAAAAGCTTAATTGATTGCCAAACATATGTTTTCAAAGGAAGTAAAATGATGACTTGGTTTTTATAAAACAAATGTTTTTGGATGTACTCACTAGCTATGTTTATAGCTAACTAGTGTATAAAAGTGCTTTGTATCCGCAGGTTGTGCAGAGGCCTTGGTGAGGCGGGTAGATGCCTTGGGCATAGTTTTGCTTGCTTTTCTGGTAATATTGGATTTCCATGCTTTTGATAATGGTCGTGAGATTGACTGTGGTAACACCTAAAGGTTTTGGGTTATATCCCATGATAAGTTTATTGTTTAAACGTACGGTATTTAATTGAAATACTTCAAGAGGATTACTATGCTTTCGCAATAAGTTACACAAAATTGTATAAATTGAGTTTTTGAATTTTTTTAAATTTGGACTGAAAATCAGGGTGTTACATGTGAGGTCTAACATACCCGTCACCGGAGTGAACGGTCTATCATACCCGTCACCGGAGTGAACGGTCTAATCATACCCGTTACCGAAGTAAACGGTCTAATCATACCCGTTACCGAAGTAAACGGTCTAATCATACCCGTTACCGAAGTAAACGGTCTAATCATACCCGTTACCAAAGTAAACGGTCTAATCATACCCGTTACCGAAGTAAACGGTCTAAACACATTCGACAATAACTCATGTACTCATAATATCTGGCAATCACATGCACATATAAACATCTGGAATCTATTCAGGTTATAAGTGAGAATACTCACGTGTCAGCTGGCTTAGTTCACAGTTCCTACTGAAGGACTTTACTTGCTTAGCTCTGTAACTGACTGCTACCTGACCAATTATAAACATTGGTTAATACTGGGTTTAACTGGTACTTACTGAAAGTCGCATGGTACGCATGCATAGCCTGAAGTCGCATGGACTCATACTGGCTATATGAAAGTCGCATGAACCATCACAAGGTCGCGTGAACTCTTATCTACTACATGAAAGTCGCATGAGCTGATATCTACTACATGAAAGTCGCATGAACTGGCATTGAATACATGAAAGTCGCATGGATCCTACTCAATAGTCGCAAGGAATAATACTTATCACATGAAGCATATTCAAAAGTCGCATGGACTGTTATTTTACCACATGAAAGTCGCATGGCATACAATCTCAAGAACTGAAAGTCGCATGGCATACAATCTCAAGAACTGAAAGTCGCATGGTGTATACACAACCCATCTAAAAGTCGCATGGCTCAAATATAACTACTAAAGTCGCATGAAATCATACATGTAACAATTTGAAAGTCGCATGGACATACACAAGAGCCAAAAGTCGCATGAACTCAAACATACATCAACCGAAAGTCGCATGGCACTTCCCAGGGCTCATGCGACTTTCGCATGGCACACTCAGGTGTCCATGTGACTGTCGTATAGCACACCTTCTTCACTGTAAGTTCATCATTTTGAAAACCCAGACTCCATAGCCATAATCAAACTAAAGCTCAACCAATTCAACCCAAACTTGTTACAAAACATTTCTCCACTTATATAAAACTTCCCTTTTAACTTAAAACCATATTTTATCAACTTACAAGGTGTTCTTGGTGAGATGTTTCTCCTGGGTTGTTCTTAAACCCTCAAAACCCAAAAACCCAGATTATAAAACATTAAATCATTGCTTTATCATGGCAAGAAAATGATGTCCACATGACTCTAAGGGATGGAGAAACATTACCTGATGATTCTCCTTGCCAAAATCTCAAGTCTCCACAAATGGCTGCAACCTCCTTCTTCTTCCTCTCGTGTCTTCCAAAAAGGCACCCCCCACACACACAAGCTAGAATGAATGGAACAGTGATTTGAGGGTTTGTGTGGGAGGCTGTGCCCTAAACTACTATTTATACTTACTTGCCATCCCCTTGTGGGCGTAAGCCCATCTGTACATTCAAGTCCAATTTACTACTAATCTCATTGGATCAATATATATCCATAAGCCCAATATACAACTAGTAATCCCTTTGTGGGTCCATATGTATAAAAGCCCAATGGCTTAGTAAATTCCAACCAAGTATATATGTGTGTGTGTGTATATATATATATATATATATATATATATATATAAGCCCAACTATCTTAATAATTTCCCAACCACATTGTGCATAAAATCGTCATTAATATTCATTAAAAATATTATTGTACTTTTTAAGAAGCGGGTATTACACAGACCATAATAAACCCGATGCTGATAAGCGTGTCCATTTTCTAATTTTTCTAATATCAATAAAATGGTTATAGGATATTAAATAATATTAATATTAATAAAAACAATAATAATTAAAAAAAATAATTCTATCAAGAATACATTTGAAAAAATAAAATAAAAGTTTGAGAACTTTAAATAATTAATATAAATTTTGATAAAAAAAACACAAATATATTTTATAAATTGATTATTTAAAATATAATATATCAATATTAAGGTTAAAATGATAATTTGCATCATTCATAACATTTATCAAACAACATATCATATTCAGAAGTAGATTCATTCAAAATATTTGAATTATTCAGACCACATAATCATTCAGTGCTTAATCATTTTTTTAACAAATAGCTGCTTAGTCATTTTAGAAAATAAAGGTGGATGATTAGTGGATATTTTTTTGAAAAGATGAATGATGGCCTTATAACCTTTTTCCTTTAACATATATTAAAGATTAAAGAATTAAAGATTGTATTATTTCAAATTGCAAAAACTGGAAAATGGAACGCGGTTGGAAAAACTAAAAAACGTATTCAAACATGTTTTCTAATTTTCTAAAATAGAAAATGAAAATTTTGTCATTTTAACAAAACATGTTTTAAACTTTTTTTACATGAAACTTGAAATGAAAACTTCACCCTCTTTTTTTTAAATTCCTAAGAAATTTTTTCTGAAAAAGGGGTGAAGTTTTTAATTTCAGTTTTTTATAAAAAATTAGAAAACACGTTTGGTTAAAAGTGATTGAGTTTTCTTTTCTATTTTTAAAATTTATAAAACATGTTTTGATGTGTTATTTTAACCAATTTTTATTTTCCAATTTATGTTATTTGAAATAATACAATATTTAACATATATAAACATAAATTTAAACAAAAATATATAGTAATACGAGATTTAACATAAAATCCAATGTAGATCCAAATAAAACATAAAAAGTATTCTCAACAAGAAATTTTCACTATTTAATGATACCAAGATCATGAACATCTTTGGCGACGTCGTGTTTATATATTCAACTTATGTGTGTTTGAAAGTTTATTAAATCATCATATATGTTTGATATATTTCACTTATTTATTAAATCACCGTATAAATTTGATTTGTCTAACTTGTGATTAAGTACAGACCATGCGAAGTTGTAAACATTGTGATTTGTGAATAATCAATACAAATATGAATATCAATCGAATGGAGGAAAAATTTGAGAAAAACGAAACCAGAACTAGAAACTTGTGAATGGTGGATTGAAGAAGAAGCTAGAAAGTGGGAACAAAATTCAGAACCGGGCGGGGGTTGTTGTGAGAATCAAAGGGGGTTTACTTGTTGTTGAAATTATATAGAAAAAAGTAAAATGACATACATGTAGTTGTCAGAAAACGCAATAGAGCGAGGCGTCGATGTAGATTGTTGTGTGGAGTAGAGAGAAGAACACGACTGTCAAGTTTGGGACGGAAATGATCAAACTCCTGCGAGTTTGAGACGATTTGATCAACAAACGAGAGAGACGTGTGTTCTTATATTTTTATTGAACAGTTTCGCCTCAGCGGTAGCGGCACAGGATCGAAACCGGTTGATCTAATCCGGGCCCCGGTTTCGAACAACTCCAACTACACCCCCTTAATTAATTCGGTAGGGCTGCTTTCACCAACGAGGGAGTGACCCTCGGCTACTCTTAGGAAGAAACTCTTCAGAGAGACTCGAACCCAAGACCTCTCCTTCACTGGGAAAACTCTCTTACCACCAGGGCAAGCCCTTTAGTTTGTGTGTTCTTATATGTATACGACAAATAGAGTTTACTGGTTTGGAAACACAGGTTTAGAAAAAAGTGAAAAAGAGAGAATATGGGCTTTTCTAATTTTTCATAAAATTAAAAAGTAAAAACTCCTTTTTTTTGGAAAATTTTAGAAAAAGTATCAATCAAACATATTTTTAAGATTTTCAATTTTTGTAAATTTCTTTCTTGAAAACTATTATGTCTTTATAAAACCAAACAAGCCCGAAGGCACTCTTTATTTGCGCATATCTATATATATAAAGAAAATCAATCTTGAGAAACATTCCATAAATAAAAATTGAAGTAGCCAATAGAATCCTTTTATTTTACTAATTTTGACCAAAATCACCTATTTTGACTATTATTATTAGCAAGAACCCGCCTATGTTTTAAAGTTGGGTATTTCTACCCGTTTTCAAAAACACGCGGCTCTTATTGAACCACCTTCTTAATCACCTTTTTTATGATAAGACATTTTCTTCATCACTGGCCTTCATTCACCAAACCCTAATTTACCATCACCGATTTCAATCGGCCGTTTCTCAAGGATTTATCAGGTAACCTTCTTTATTCTCTTTCATTCTTCATTATCTCCTTAATTTTTTTTTAGTCTAGAGCCTTCCTTCAACAAGGATTAATTTGGTACGAATATGTGTTTAGGGTTCTTTGCGATTAGGGTTCAACGTGTTTCTTACCAATTGATTCATCTCCAAGGTTCAATGTGCTTGTGTGTCATCTCAAATAGATACAAATATGTTTTATGGTTCTCTGTGATTAGGGTTTTTTCAGTTACGATATTCTTGATTAGGGTTCATCTCAAAATTATTTTTTCTTAAATCAATCCGTTTTAAAGCTTTGCCGAGAATTGCTCTATATATAGTTCTTACTATCAATGTTAAACTGACAATGTATAATACCTAAGTTTGAATCTGTTTATTGGTTGCAAATGCTTATCTAGTAGCCCTTCACTGATTGATTTGACCAATTCACTAATTGATTTCGGTTTCTACTAATGTTTATCTAGCAGCCCTTCATCTACTAATGATGCCTCTATTAACTGCCAAACAATTGAAACTACGAACTCAAGTAATAATTATATTACGATTATTGACTTTAAAAATGGTTCTTTAATCTATTTTAATTCTCTAAGAACACCTACAACAACCATCAAAGTTAATATTAGTAATTTAAACTTAATTAAGTATTTAAAGCTTTGCCGAGAATTGTTCTATATATATTTCTTACTATTAATGTTAAACTAATAATGCATACCACTTAAGTTTGAATTTGTTTATTGATTGCTAATGTTGGAAGTTCACCTTATTGGTTGTTTGCAAATGTTAAATTATTTTATCATGACGATTAAATTGATAAGTTAATCTTTTATTTGTTAGTTGATCTTAACTAGGAGAGTGTGGTCAACATATCTATTGTTTGTTATTTTCTTAAAAAAGTTTTATAACGAATCTGATGTAATTTTCTTATTTGTCTTTTTAACCATTTGTATTTGTGTGTTATCTTCATTATTTCATAAAACTAATTAATTTTTATGGTATGTATGACACTGAAGACTTTCGTTAAGTATTTTATTATTATTATTATTTTGTTTAAAAAAATTATTGATTAAAATTACATTTTGTAATACCCGTAAATGTACGAATTCATAAATCGAATATCGTGACGAGATTACAGGACATGGACGTGCCACGTACGTTAACGTAAAACAAAAGGCGGAAACGAGTGGCGTTAGAGCCCGATGGTTCAGTTTAGGGCTTCAAAATAAACTCGCCACAATATCACTCATCATCATCATATCTTCTGATCTTATTTAATTCCATTTTTTGTAATATTTTATTTCAGTCAGAAACATGCTGATTTAAAACACCTGAAAAAGTTCTCGGGGGATTCTGTTTCTACTTATGGAGCTGTGGGCAACACTTTCACCTTTTTTCCTAAAAAAGATTTGAACTTTTGTGGTTCTTGTATACAGAAGCTCCACACATGGCGATCACTGGTATTATCACTATTCTTTTTATCTGTTAGTATGCTTTGATAATCCAATTATACAGTTAAAGATTGAGTTGGTTTTCTTTTTATCAGGGCAAAGGTAGAAATTGAATGTTGTTTGGTTATAAAATGTTCTTCTGATCTGAAATGGAGTTGGCGGCAGTTACTAACTGTTGTAGAACTGAAAGAATTTGGATTGACTTTTATGGAGCAATAGGCGGGTGATATGGATCACTCATCTGAGACTGGTTGGCAGAGATCAATTCCTGCCACTATTACCAAGTTATCAGGTGATCATGAGAATACTGTTGTTTATCCGTTGGAAAGCAAGGATATTAGCTTGAGGCAGTGGTTAGATGACACAAAACGAGTCGTTGATGCCCTTGAATGCTTGCATATATTTCTGCAGATAGTTAAAATTGTGAGCTTAGCACATTCACAAGGGTTCGTTGTTCATAACAATCGACCATCATGCTTTGTTATGTCCTCGTATAATCATGTATCGTTTATAGAATCTGCGTCCTGCTCAGATTCGGGTTCAGATTCCTCCCAGGATGTAACAAGCAACCATCAAGTGTCTGAGAAGACTTGGTCTGAATCTAATTCAGTGAATAAACAAGGGTGTAATGTTGAACAACAAGAAGAAAAGAAACAAGTATTTCCTATGAAACAGATATTGCAAATGGAAACAAACTGGTATACGAGCCCAGAGGAGGCTGCTGGTGATCAAAGTTCGTGTGCTTCTGATGTTTATAGACTCGGCGTTCTTCTTTTTGAGGTGTGTGTTTATGTTTACTTGCAATTTCAGCTTCAAGTGGTTCTCGTTCGCTTAATTTGGTTCCAAATCTTGAATCAGAACTATCTGAAGCATCAAGTTACACTATGGGTTATCGTCTTCTGTAACCCACTTGGGTTTATTTCCATGAACAGTTATATTACCCTTGTAGTTCAGCAGAAGAAAAGAATGCTACCATGTCTAGCCTCAGGCATCGGGTGTTTCCCCCTCAGTTACATTTCAAGTGGCCAAAAGAAGCCTTCTTTACTCTGCGCTTACTGCATCCTGATCCATCTAGCAGGCCAAAAATTGAGTGAGTTAAAAAATTTATACAAATTTCATGCCATTTTTTTCTTGCTACTTGCGTATCAAGATTCTTATGTTCATAGTTATATGTATGTAGTGTTGATTCTATTAAGCTCTCAAGTTGGATCAGCTTGGGTGTGAGAACTTAAACTGTAATCCATAGCATTATATCTGTTATATGTCGCGTATAAATCTTTTCTTAACTTTCTCTTACGTTTTACCAGTGAAGTGTTACAGAGTGAGTTTCTTAATGAAGTTAGAGAAAATTTAGATGAACGAGAAGCTGCAATAGAGCTTGAAGAAAAGATTGTTGAGCAGGAGATGTTGCAGGAATTTCTTTTAAAGCTGGAAAAACGAAAGCAGGAAGCTGCAAATTGCTTGCACAGGGATGTTTCGTTTCTATCTTCTGATTTGCAGGAAGTTACTAAGATGCAAGCATCTATTAGGAGAAAAGGAAGCTCTGGTTTGGGTTTTGGGGTTTCACGTTCTATGAATAAAATATCTCAAAATGATGATTTTGCAAGCTCAATGTCCAGAAAACGCATCAGAACACCCAAAGAAAATCAAGAAAACGCCATCCCCACAAGTTCGAGACTGATGAAAAACTTCAAGAAACTGGAATCAGCTTACTTTTTAACTAGGTACAAGAGTTACAAATTAACAAGTAAACAGTTTCCTACAAATAGACCTAATTTTCAATCAGAGGGACAAAATGGGTGGATAAATTCATTCTTGGAGGGACTTTCTAAGTACACTTTCTTCAGTAAATTAGAAGTTAAAGCTGATTTGAAACAAGGTGATCTTTTGAATTCTTCCAACCTTGTGTGCTCATTGAGCTTTGATCGCGATGGGGAGTTTTTTGCAACAGCAGGCGTGAATAAAAAAATTAAAGTTTTTGAATATGATTCAATCTTCAATGACAATCAAGGCATCCACTTTCCTGTCATTGAAATTCCTACTAGATCAAGGCTAAGCAGTATCTGTTGGAACCCTTACATCAAAAGCCAGATTGCTTCAAGTAATTTTGAAGGTGTTGTGCAGGTAATCGATGTCATCTACTATTCTACTTTCCTAACTTTCAATGATCTGCTATAGATGTTGCAATTTCTACCCATTTGTTTATAAACGGGTCACTTTGGCTTGTGTTTTTATTAAAGAAAAAATAGCTAAAAGGGAAGATTTCAGGTGTGGGATGTTACACAAAGTCAAGTATGTGTGGAGATGAGAGAGCACGAGAGACGTGCGTGGTCTGTGGACTTCTCAGCAGATCCAACATTGCTGGCAAGTGGGAGTGACGATGGATCTGTTAAGCTTTGGAACATAAATCAGGCAATTATATTCTTGATTTTATAGATCAATTTAAGTGTGAGTTAGATCAATATTAGGACGAATAATAACTCACTTCTCTTAATATTTACCGCAGGGTGCAAGTGTTGGTACCATTAGAACAAAGGCGAATGTCTGCTGTGTTCAGTTTCCTAGTGATTCTAGTAATTTTCTTGCATTTGGTTCTGCAGATCATAAGGTATACTACTATGATCTACGCAACTTGAGTACACCACTTTACACATTGGTTGGGCATAAGAAAACCGTTAGTTACATCAAGTTCATAGATTCATCAACTCTTGTATCATCATCCACTGATAACACACTCAAGCTCTGGAATTTGTGCGACACAACATCACAGGTTCTTGACTGCTCAATTCAGTCATTCTCTGGCCATGTCAATTTAAAGGTATTTGCTTGTTCGGCCTATGATTTAGAGGTAATAAAATAACTATATTATTAAGATATTAATCTAATTTTTCAATAAAGTAATTTGGAGAGACTATAAACATATATAAAGTTTCAGTTCGCTTTGGACCCATTGTACGCTTTCCAATTTTAACTAAGTTTTGAAGGTTCACCTACCCAAAAGTCAAAAATTTACAAGCAGATTGGGTCAAAATTGCCTCCTCTAGTTGGCTCTATATTGTTCTTTTACTGCTTTGTTACTTCCATTATTCAACAAATTAGTATAAGTGGATGATCTATGAAAATCTTTGTGCTTTCTTTGCAGAATTTTGTTGGTTTATCAGTATCAGAGGGGTACATCGCTACTGGTTCAGAAACAAACGAGGTACTTCCATCAATCCATGTAATTTTCAGAAATATCAAGAAAGCAAAAGGAAAGTATTAATCTGGAAAAATTATGCTATATAAACTCTTTATAAATATCTCAACAGGTTTTTATCTACCACAAAGCTTTCCCTATGCCTGCATTGTCATATAAATTCAACACCACAGATCCAATATCAGGAAAGGAAATGGATGACAACGAGCAGTTCATCTCATCCGTGTGTTGGCGTGATCATTCTACCACTTTGGTGGCTGCAAATTCTATGGGAAATATCAAGGTCTTGGAGATGGTTTAGCTTCTGTTTACTTGATTAATCAAACTTCTCATTTTAGGACTTCCGAAAATGAAGCAAAAACTATAAGTTTGGGTAGAACATATTTTGGATTTTTGATTTGAGTAAACAGATTTTGGGATTAGAGGGTATGCAGGTCTCTGTGTATAAAAATTTAGTAGAAAAAAAGGTGTATATTTTGTAACATTGTGATGTTCAGATTCATTTAGCAACATAAATGTATGTATGTAGTAGCTGTAGTAGTTTCCCACATTGCAAGGGAAGTATTTATGTAATTCTAGCTGTTTTCTTGGTATAATGAATGAGGAGGGGCTACATGTCCTCCTTGGCTTATTATGACTTTAAATGCACATCTCATGTTGCATGATGTACAAGCCACAAAAGCATCATTGCCAAATTTTCAAGATTTTTCCATTCAAAAGAAGGATGACAGAAATCTAACATAAACAACAAAAACATTGCACTTTTTGATACAAGGTCACTGTTCAGCTTGCAAACTGCAGGTTAAACCAGTAGTAATCAAGTTTAATCCTTTCATCAACAAGCAAAAATTCTATATAACATATATTAGACACTAACTTTAGTTCTACCTCATAAAAATCTATCGACACTGGCTTTCACTAAACTTAGGTTGTTGAAGTAACTTTCCTAAAAGCCTTCGAAGCCTTTGAGCACCTGGACCTGGTTTAACCCTTGTCGGTTTCCCAACCTTGTTGCAAGAAGGGTCACCCTTACACCACCCACCCGGGGTGAAACTCCCGTTCTTACGGTGTAGTAACTCACGGTCGATCCTATCCAAAACAAGACTATCTTGTTTAAACTTACGTGCAAACGCCGCCCCACTTGCTAACATATTGTCTGTATCGTTTATGCTGAGAATATGAGGATGTTGTTTTGGAGGGTTGTCCCAAGAAATAAAGTGCATGTCATGATTCACAACGGTTGGAACGAATTCTGGAGCATTGCAAATAACCGTTTGAAAGTAACCTTCGGGTGATGAGACGAAATTTGTGTAGTACATAAGTAGCGTTCTTGGAAGATTATCCCAACCCCATATGCAGTACTCGACAAATGAACGTGATAGAATCATCCATGCAGATCCTGCAGAAATCGAATATTTGTTTGAAAGTGGTTATGTATCATTAAAAGGTTATGGTTAGATAACCAGCTATAACAAATCAAGGGTAGAAAACTAGTGTTGAGATTATTATGAATGACAATTGCTACTCTGATTAGGGCCAAAAGAACAGATCTTTCCCCACACAAACCTTTTTTAACCATTCAGCATGATGATTATATATAGACTTCTGCTAGTAATGCATACCAGTAAACAATTTAAACGTCGTAGGCAGAGCCCGTTTTGGTTGCACCCAAAAGATATCCGACTTCGTGTTCTGGTATAATCCGGGGTCAACCATCAAGGGCATTGCCCTTTTGTTCCTGCATTCAGACGACCATGCATAGTTACATACAACTCTCAATAAAAAGTTTCACATACTGAAAGTGTGTAGTGTATATTACACAGTGCTTACTCTTTCCATCCTAAATGGCTGGTGTGCTCAATAAAATTCAAATCCCGCTTCAGATCACGAAATGCAAAAAGAAGATCTGCGATAAAAGTTGAAGAAATTAACTACAACCAAGATGGAATTAATGAACGAATATAGAATAATAGATAAACATCGAACCATCTTGAGTTACGAGAGGATAATCCGAGGCACTGAGGTTTATAAACCAGTCCCAATCCTTAAACTTTTTTAGAAGGATGGCGCACGCGTGAAGAGTGTTTGAAACCATTGTTGGTCCTCTGTATGTAACCATATTAGCTTTTGGGATTACATAAACATTCCCAACAGCAGCAAAAACGGTATCGTTTTTAACCCGTGAAGCAAGCTCCATTCTCTCCTCGGGTGGTGATTCGAGATCAAGATGAAGAACATAATAGTTCCATGGATGGTACAACGCTCTAACTGTCCTCCATAGCTTATTCAAGTCCCCTTTTGATCCAGAAACCAAATAAGCAAAACGAGGAACGGCTGGACGGGCTGGAGGTGGGGGTGGAAATTGGATCTTTTCTTCAGCAAAACTAGTGGTTTTATTTGCAGCGATTCGGGTATTGAAAATTGGGAAAAATGAATTGATTTTGTATACTGAAGAAACAGTGCCCAGATTGAAACATGTTGCAAAGAGAAATATAGATATGATTGAAGCTATAGCTAAAGGGAACGCCCATCGTTTCTCAAAGTGAAGATACTTCATTTCTTTAAGTCTGATCATTGTTGCTTCACTATTGCGCTCTCATTCACATCAATTATCTTCAAGAATTTGTACTCTCGTGAATCTATTTAGTCCCACAAGATGTTCATTTACCAACCAAACTGGATCAGATTCCGTAATGTGTCGGTCAAATCTATAGCTGTCAACAAGGACATTAAGAACACTAAGTTTATTTTTCATGATCTTAAACAGTTGATCCGTATTAATCGATAAGAACAAATCAGAATTCAACTTTTATGATCAAACAGAGCAGATAGTAACAAAGGTGGAATCACATGAGCAAATAAAACAAGCTATAAATCCACAAAATCGAGCTCAAATTACACTTAAAGTGACTTAATTCTCAATCTCATAACAAAAAACCCAAATCTCGAAACCACCATTGAACACTGCAATAACCGTACGGTCGTCATTGTACACTGAAATTAATACAAAAACCTAGTGTAACCGTATGCAAATCGAAGAGTAACATACGCAACTCCTTTTTCTGATCCTAAAAACTGTTATGAACATTTACAAGTACAGAATCAAAATCGGAGCTCAAAAAACGCCCTACTGATTGAATCAAAACAAGACAAGTAAATCCAGCGCTGACAAACTACATTCAATTTCAAATCAAAACCCATGAATTTTTCTTGATGAATTTAAAGAAAGGGCTTACCTGGGTTCAATCACTGAGTGGAGACACCATTGTTATGCAGAAGTAATTACAACAGTGAAGAACAATCCGAGGTTTATGGGTTGTGTGTGTGTGTGTGTGTGTGTGTGTGAGAGAGAGAGAGAGAGAGAGAGAGAGAGAGAGAGAGAGAGGGGTGTTTTTATTTTCCTTTTCCGTTTCGATTGGAGATTTGATTATTTTTTATTCGTTTCAGACTAGAGATCGTTTTCTCATTTCTGCGTTTGTGTTTACAGTGTAGAATTTCTTATTAGATCGATACGACATCCTTGAAATTCATTGACACTTATCACCTTATTTATTTATTTTCTATTAACAACCCTCAACTAATTTTGTTCCTTACACATTAATCTATACTCTCCACCTTATAATATATGTAAGAGAGTTAACCTATTGATGTAACGTATACATATGAGAGGAAAGAAAGTATATGCACAATATTATTTTTTTATTGTCACTGTATGTTATTTGTGCAAACCTTTTAATAGTAATAAATAAATATTAAAAATAAAATTCTTGGTAAAAAAATAATTATATATAAAAAATATGTTATAATAAGTAATCGTGATAATAATAATACTAAAAGGTTATTGCTTATTAAAGATGTATATTACTTGATATACCAAATTATTAAATTAAGAATAGAACTATGAAAACATATATTGATAAATTAATAGTAAACAAAATAAGATATAACAATATAATAAATACTTACAAATAATATACAACTTCTAGATAAATGATATAATATACCGATATAATCTAATAATATAATATATATAATATCTTAATATAAATATATGTAACGCGTTATATTAAGGATAAAGATATCATATCAATATATAATATAATAAACCCTATATTTATCAATATTAGTTATATATTAATATGTGCTGTGCTGTGCTGTGCGTATGCGTGTTTAAAGCTTTAATGGAGTGTTTGGCAAAGCTAAAGAAAATTGATAAGTCAAAGTCAGCGTAGACTTGGCGTCAATTAGGTTATTGAGAGAGGGTCTCCACTCTCGATCCAATTAGTACGAGTCATTAGAGTCGGTCAAAATTGTAACGGTAAGGTAATGTTGTTAGGCCTTCATCAAATAATAGAAGATACACATATCTTCCTTTTTAAAAAAAAATTTAATTTGATTTTATCCTTTTCATATTAACTACTTTTATTTCTTATAAGTTTAATACCGTGTATAAACACGATGATTCTTTATATAAATTTTAAACATTTATGGTGTTAAATTTTTAAACATTAATAAATCTGTATATCAATAACAAAGCAAGAAATATTTAGGAAAATCGAAAGATGAAGAAAGAAAATTGAGTAAATCGTAAATTTGCGCTTATAGTTGTTACCCATTTTAGGAAATAAATAAGGATAACTAATGGGAAATTTTCTAAAAATAATTTGAAATTATTTTGAAATAGAGGATTCTGATTGATAAAAAAAATTCTTAAAATAGTTTGATGATGTAATGCGGCGGCAACGAATAATTTCTACTCGTTAACATGCATGTTTTCAAAACGTATAGAGCATAGTATTCATGTAATACGGTGACAAAGAATAATTTTTGTTTGGTGACATATCTATTTTCTTTATCTTTTTTTTTTCATTTTCTTTACTTTTCTGTTCTATATAATTGAAAAAAGATTATGAATATATTTTCAAAAAAATTGTATTGACTTTGATTTTTTTAAATATATAAAGTTTAGTTATTAAAATAGAATATAAGAATCTTATTAACTATATCTAATAGTTACAAAAGCCTAAATACTTTATAATATAATAATATAAAAGATATTTTCTAGTCTATAAATTAAAAGGATAATAACATTTGAACTAGGCCAAATTTAATTTTGAAATAATTAATCATCTAATTCATTTGATTATTTATCTTTTTACACTATAATTACGGAAATAAATAATCTAGTAAACTTTAATATCTTATCTCCTATCATTTTAAAATTGAGGTTATAATTTTGACTATTTAAAGTCAAAATTAGACTTTTAATTTTGATCAAATAAATGGTTAGGATTTTAATTTTGATTAAATGAATGGTTAAGATCTTTCAATTAAATTGATAAACATTAGTCTTTTATTTATATTAGAAGATTAGAAGATGTTTCAAATCAACTATAAAATTATAACCGAAGAGATTATTAATAAAAACGTTAAAATCATAGAATACCATCTACTTATATTTCTAAAAGTATCGATGTATGTTAGGGGTGAGCATGGTACCGGTACCGGTACCGGTATTACCGAATACCGAATTTGGTTTAAAGACGGTATCGAATACCGTACCGAGTATTCATACTACGGGACCGGTACCGGTACCTATTTTACCTAGTTTTTTCGGTACGAGTCCCGAATACCGAATCCCGAATACCGATTTAGCACTATTTCAAGTACCGAGTACCGGACCGAAAGCTCTAACTCGGTACCGGTACGGTTCGGTATTTTCGGTACTCATGCTCACCCCTAATGTATGTAATTTATATTTTTATTAACTAATTCGTACCTTTAAAAAGGTAAGACGTTATTATGCGGCTTTAACTTAACAAAATTAATATATAAACATCGGCAATACTATTGTTTATACACTTTAAGACTACAGAATAACATTCTACTTAAATCAAGGTAGAAAAGGACAGATGCAGACAGATTTTGGGATGCAATGATTTGGACAGTCATGTATGAGGTGTAGAGACTAGAGACATAGAAACATAATCATCTTCGAAAACCACAATAGGAAGATAATAGACAAGATGTACGACTTCTCGTGTAGAAGCTATTATTCGATATCTCTTAAAAATCGAAAAGAGATACGGACGTGGTTTCAATGGCTCCTTAACCCAAGTGGTGAAAGTAGATGATCGCAAATTTGCCGATCAGTTTTAGTTGGATCTCAAAAACCAAACTAATATCATGTACATACATGTAATTTTTGGTTGGTAAGGGAGTGTTCAAACGAGAACTATTTTTCGTACGAGAACTGCGAGAACCAATCTTGATCGTTTATTTTGGATAATGAAATTCATGGATGAAGAGCATGGGGGGATTGAGTGTGGCATGTTGCATGTAAGGAATTAATTGGTGGGCAATCCAATTGAAGGAGGGGGGATTGGATGGCTAAGATTGATTCTCGTGTTTCTCGTACAAAAAACAGTTATCATTTGAACTTTTGTCTTGGTTGGTATGTAATACCTTCTTAAAAAAAGAATAGAATTCCACTTCGTCAACACGATTGTGTAATAGTCGTATCGATGAGATTTACAAATTAATTTTGTTGCCATATATGGTATTACGAGTTAATGCTATATACTAGTATCATATTTTCCAAAAATATAGATGCAAATAATTTCGGGTTACATAGTTGAGTTATAAAAAAGAAAAGGAAAATGCTAACAACATTTTTTAGGGATGTGGTTAAAAATAAAAAAGGTAATATTAACTTTTAAAAATGACAATTATAACTTGTGTCATCATAATAAATTTCTATAATTTGTATAGTTATTTTTTAATTAGTTTTTAACTTTTCATACTTAAAATAAAGTTATCATTTTAAAAACTAAAAATTACATTTATTTTATTCTTTTTCACGACCCTAAGGATTGTAGTTAGCATTTTCCAAAAGAAAATTACCTGCGTCAATACTTTGAAATAGTAGAATACTATTATGTGATTTTAACCTTAAATAAACCTAACTATTTTGTAGTACTATTTTTAACAACGACAAATCTATACTATATTATAAAGCATTTAGATGTTTTTACTCTCTTCATTTGAAGTAATTTAAAATTACTAATTTACTCTTAATATTACAATTAATGAAAACTATTAAATAAAGCAACTATTTGATGGAGTTAATGACAATCTTATATACTATTTTAATAACTAAACATTCCAAATAAAGATTATTTAAAAAATCAAATCAATACAAATTAACTTAATAATTTAACTTTTCATATTAAATATTCTATCATATAATAAATATTTTAATTCACTATTAAAAATTACGCATAACTATAAATATTAAATCTAAATAACATACAACCTTAATTTATAAAAATTATTGGATTTTTTAAATGAGTAATATAAATAAAATAGAATAGAGTTAAAAAGACAACTTTTTGTTGAATTTTACCATCCATGTAAAATTTTATTAACAAATTATAAATTTAGAAAAGAAACAAATCACCATTATATTAACAACGGATTAGTTATTTAGAAAAAAATATTCGTAACCGCTGTATTACACGGGTACAATGCTAATAGTTATATATTTATGTACCATAGTTATGTCACTCATATTATATAATTATAACATGTAAAATGGTAATTAACATTTAAAGTTACCATGAAAGCTGTAGTTTGTACTTTAAGGTAGTTCACGTTTTGTTCTTACCATACGTATTTTTGTTATCTTATTTAACCATATGCCAAATCATATCACATTTTAGCAAGTAGAAAAATGAAGCAGTAACTTTTTTATTATTTTGAAATAGCAAGATATGGTAAAAGAAAATAAATTTTTTGGTGACAGACTATATAAGGTCACCCGTAGTGGGTTGGTTTGAGCCTGTGAGGCTCAAGGTCCGCTCGTTCATCCATCATCAGCTTGCTCGTCATCATGACGACGAGCTTATAAACGCTCCTTTTTTTTCTTTTTATTAAACTATTCAACGATATAAAGAAATATAATAGATTATGATGTAAAAGTTAATTATGCATGTTATAATTATGACTATTTAGTCAAAACTGCATCATAAGTTTAAAAGCAAATGTAATGTTAATATAAGCTAGTGTTTAGTGTTTACAACCAAATAGTGAGATGGATTAATGTAGTCTGGAGTTTATTGAACAATTGATTTGTGGCCGTCCGATCTCCGCATGTTAAAATGAAATATACAGAAAAGAAGTTTGTGGGCGTCCACCAACTGGGGGATAATGTTGTTGGGTGCACCATTATTCGGTGGACCCCGCCACATTAATCGTTTCTTCCCACAGCTATTTATGTATGTAGTACTTGCCCGTTAATTATGATGCACATGTAACAAAAAATGTAGGTACAAAATAAATGCGTGTTGGACGCACGTCTTCATTCTTTAGATAATTTTCTGTTCTTAGTTTTCGCCTAATAAATTATTATATTACTAGATTAAATGTTCGTGTGATACATGGGTTGGTTTAAATGATAATAAATATTAAACATTAATAAAAACGTATTAAATAATAATAAAACGTGAATTAAATAATAATTTAAAAAATGACGACGTATACATCAACACTCTAACCAGAAATAAAAACATTGATGCAAGTAGGAGTGCAAACTTGACGGTAGAAACGTGATATCATGATATGAAAAGATGTGATTGTTTTTCTTATATAAGTCATTAATCATTATTGTTATAATTAAGGGTAATAAAGTTAGACGTTATTGGTTATAATTAAAAATGATTATAAAATATTTTAGAATGATAAAACTAAGAATTTGGTTAATTATGATATTTTGAAATATTATAAAGGGTAAATATGATATTTGTAAATTAAAGTCGGGAAATACGATTTTATATAATTTAATAAGGATATATATGAGATTATTTTTAATAATTTTGACTCTAAAAAGTAAATTGATTTTTTGATTTTAAGTAAATGAATAATCAAAATTAAATATTTTTTAAATGAATGGTTTAGATCGTCTAATAAATTTTATCAAATATTTTTAGTTTTTTTTTTCATACACAATATTGAATAACTTTGTTTATCAAAGTTTTTCACGTGCTCTACATGTATTTGTTTTTTATTCCAAAATTTGTTTTTCTCTTTTCAACAAAAGTGTTAAGAGTGGGCCGTGTGAGTCGAGGGTTGACACGTTTATCAAGTGGCAATCATATTGTTATCACACTAGATCCTCTATTAAACCCGAATGGTTGCCACCATGTATTAACGGTTTCGTTTAACGATGCTTACTGAATCAGATTCCTATACGCTCTGGTTTAAAAGTAAGAGGCATATCATCGTCACCTGATTATTGCATGTTATGTAATTTGGAAGAGTAAACAGTTGATCACCCGTTCTACTCATGTGTAAAGGTGAAAGACATAAGGAACTCAGAGCTATCAGGGGCGTATAACACAGACAATCGTTCAAAACCCATGACTAGTGGACCCCTTATTTTTAGATAAAGTAATTACTTTCAATGGGAGAAATAAGTCGTGGATACAACGGCTCAGTAGTTAAAATGAAGAGGCAATGTAGAAATCATAACCGGTTAGAGTTTGCGACTTTGCGAATAAATTATCATAGGCACATAGACTTTGTGACTTTAAGAAAGAATTTGCACGTAGTCGTTTGACCGTTTAGGATGAAACCACACAAAATCGTACGGATAAAAGAAACAGATTCTACAACGGTAATCGAAGGTTGAGAGTCTAGCACTTGAGGAAAAACAAAATTGAAGGCTTTATCCAGGGCGTCTGCGATCTAGGATAGCAGTACTTGATCAAAATCAAAGGTAGGTTTGATCAAGGATTATGCTTCAGTGCTAATCAATTCACGAACAACAATCGAAAAACAAAATTTAGAAATCGAAAACAAGTTTGGGACTTGAGAACCTTTCACTTCTGGTACAGGTGTAAACTTTTCTTTGATGTTTGTTTCTTGATTCTTAGTTTAACTTTCATGTACGATTTATATTCTAATTCTTTACTTTAAGTCTCTTTTTTTGTCATCTTGTAACTAATTGGTATTTACATACTAATTGTTTGATTTGTGACTCACCATTTTTATATATTTTAGCTTGTTTTGATATATTATTGTATTTTAAAGGGATTATTTTTTTAGTTTTCCATAGACCCTATAAATATTTAAGAGTGTCTAGATAGACTTGTTTTTTTTTAAGTGGTGCAATATTAATATAGATGGATGCCAATTACTCTCTTGACCAGCTCACATGTAGAATTTTGGATAATGGAAAATCAGAAAAAACCAGACTTTTCCTAGAAACTACGGTGGGAAGTCTCTTACGATTTGTGTGAAAAAGTTGAAAGAAAGTGGTGTTCAATGGAAAACAATTCTCATCAATTGTTGTGGTCGATGAATTTCAGGCTTTGCTATATACATGGATAACTTAGAGGGCTAAATGTAATTCTTTTAGTTTGCGCTATGTGATGTTGTAATCCTATTATTTTTTTAAATTGTTTGTATCCTTATCTAACATCTTGCTAGTAATTTTAATATTAATACATTCTTGAGTCCTTTAAACGGGGTGATGATCATGTTAAAACTCTTTACCTAAAGTTTTATTTTTGCTATTCAATAAAAAAAACACCAGAGTGTGTAATGATTCATAACCAAAAATTGTTTTGTTTTAAACCTAACCAATTATGTTGAGTAAGTATCCTTATTCAGCTAAACATGTAGAAGATATAGTTGTATAATAAATGTGAGATGACGTGTTTAACATCGATGTGGTAATTAATATCAAGAATGTTCACTCACTAATGAGGGTGCTTTCTATTGATGAATGATGACGTGATTGATATGAATGCCATCATTATTTCAATAAACATTAATTTTGACGTTAAAAAATGTCAAAAACAAATTCCACCATTATTTTTATACATATTATATACTAACGTTTATGAGGATAATGAACAGTTTTAATTTAAACTCAGTATATCTATCTGATAAGTGATAAAAAAATTAATAACTTCTCTTCGATGGTTTGTTTTTATACATCTTATTTTTTATGTCCTAGCATAAGGCGCGGACAAAGGCTCCTCGTTATATATTGTATATATGTAAATCTATTTTTGTAATAAAAAAGCCCCTATAGGCACGTAGATTTCGCATTGATTACAAAAAAAATTACTTTAAATGAGGTACAAAAGGTAAGGAGACAATGACTTAAACACACAAAATTGTTTGGCAAGAAGAAACAAAATCGGTAATCGTAATCGAAGGATGAGAATTCAGAACTTGAGAAAAAATAGGTTTCGGAATTAGCGCTTTTGCGATCCAGGACATCAAGGATTCCGCTTCAATTCTGATAAATTAATGAACAATTATCGAAAGAAATAATTCATGAATGCAAGAAGTATTTGAGGCTTAAATAAGTGTAAACTTTCCTTTCATCTTTGTTCCTTGATTTTCAAACTTAATTTTAGTTAGTTGTTTATATTTTAATATACACCTTTTTGTTTCATTTGGTTAATTGATTATCTGGTAACTAATTGATATTTGCATATTTATTTATTTACTAGTTATGTTATTTGCTTAGTATAATTAGTTAATTAGTATTTGCATGTATATTGCTTAGTTTTGGGTGTTTTGAATTATATATTTAACTTGTATTTTAAAACCTTTTTTTAATTTTGCCTCGAATTCTAAAATATTTAAAACGGCCTGCCTCAAAGTTAGTTTGTTGAATGAGGTCGTCTAATTAACATGTTTCTGTTTAGCCGAATCAATACTAGCTACTATCACGTCTCATATTTTCTCATTAAACCTAACTTAAGTGATGTTACACGTACAACCCACTTTATATAATAGTAGTATAGTCATTTCCATATTTGTTTGTGAGTGTAACATCAACTGAGTTAGATGATGTTAATATTACGGATCATTTTCCCTTTTTGATTTGATAAAGAGACCCAAAATTGAAGTGGAGATAGATTACCCACAAATATGCCACATTAGCGTCACATTCCTTATCCTCTCATCTCTCTTTTTTTAACTAGACACTTAATATAGCCTAACCAAATATTTTCTTCACTTTTTATTATTATATATATATATATATGTGTGTGTGTGTGTGTGTAAGAGAGAGGATGAGGGAAGTGAGAGGAGAGAGACATAAATGAGTGAAGGGATGTATGATAGGGTGTGGGAAACCGAATTACCAAGCCGACAAGTCTAATGGGGGGGACTGGTGTTGAAAACAAACCCGATGGACTCACGCTATACCAAGCAGAGACCGTTACGGGTGGTCTTAACAATTAATTTTAAACATTGATATAAGTATGAGGCATGAGATACATGTTTTAAAAGGTATGACCGACATAGATAATTGACCCATATGTTTTTATTGCTCCCCCAATAGTTTGGTTTCTCTCTCTATTTGATAAATAAACTACAAGTTAGAAGTTTGATCATTTATGTATACGTAATATGAGACTTTGGTCCTTTAAATTTTTTACACTAGTAGTCTTTTAAAAATAATTTTATTACAACCACGGTCTTTTAAACAATGTCTGTTAGTTAATCCGGTTGAACAACTGTTATGTGCCTCTTACTATATTCTCAGCTAAATATTTATTTTTATTTGAATCTCTCACCGATGATTATTATATATTTGACCTCTGGGTCATATTTTTACGGATTAGTCCATCCCGACCAAACTTTATCACTATTGGTCCTTTCTAAGTTGGAACGACCAAATAGTATTTGTATTGTTAATTTATTCATTTCTCCAATTTTAAGATACTTCTTAATGTTTAAACATAGATTAAATATTTTCAATTACTGGCTAATTTCTTATTGTATTAATTAATTTCTAAATATACTTGTCTACTTGATTCGTTTTAATTTTCAATTGCGAACTTCGCTCGTCATATAACTTATGGAAACTATACCAATTCCGGTTGTCTCACAAACTTCCGCCAAGATAGAATATGATTAGAAAACTATAAACACAAACAAATCTCAAGACATAAACATGCTCAAGAAATCATAATCAAAGAAAACATAAAAAACCACTCCTCCGAATCAAAATATAACAGAAAGAAGGAGATAATCCTCACAATCAACAACATATGTGTTAAATTTTGTTGCAATTACAACACCTTGAAAAAAGAGTATTTTGGTTATTTAATCGTTTAACAATTTAAGGGGCTGTTTGTTTGATGTTTAATGAAACAATTACGTTATGCATGTTGAATCGTTTAGCATTCAATGCGTTTGATTGTCACCTCTGAATAACTAGTGTTTCGCATAAAATAGGAGAACACTACTAAAATCATTCCACCTTTAAGTATATTCTAAATCATTAAGCACCAAATATTTTACCGTGATACAATTATTTCACACGTTGTCTTGTTAAAAATCTTATATAATAAATCAATATTAAGGCTAAAAAGGTAATTTGCATAATTTAGATTGTTCATTCGAAATCTTTATCAAATAGCATGTCATATTCAGTGACAACTTCATACAAAGCCTTTGAATGATTCAAATCATGAAATCGTTCAATGCTTAACCATTATGTTTTAACAAACCATCCCTAAGTGATATTAGTACAACAACACATGTTTATTGCATGGTTGATTTCCTGGATTGGGAATCGATTATGAACTAAGGGGACGCTTGGTTAAATAAAGGGAAATGAAAATAACAAAGGGTAATACAAAGGGATGTAGAGAGTGTTCCCTAGTATTACCATTACTACTAATACTACTTGGTTAATCTAGGTAATCATTACACACACATATATGTATTGAGTAGGTAAGTAGTGGCAATGGTGTTGATGTTTTTTTTTTGTGTGGCAATAGTTAGTTCTGGCGGTGGTTAATAATGGTGACAGTAACTGTTAGAGGTGATGATCAGTGGCGACAATGCTGGTTAAGGTAGCGATTAATCACAATTAGTGGTGGTGAGTGGTAGTTGACGACAACGGTGGTTGTAGTAGTTGGTAGAGGTGGCGACAGAAGGTGTAGGTGGTGGTAATGGTGATGATCGACAATGTAGATGTTGCTGGTGGTGGCTGTAGCGGTCTATAATGGTGGTAGGAGTGTATTGACAGTGGTGGTGGTTGGTGGATCAATACATACTTGAATCCATGGTGATGGTGGTAATTGAGGTCGACGGTGAAGACGGTGTTGTTGGTGAAGTCGACAATCAACGGAAAATGATGGTGGCAAGCGATGGTTGATGTTAGCGACGATTGTGACAGATGGCGATGATAGGGATGGATGTCGCGGTATGGGGTGGCGATCGTTCGACGAATTACAACAGTGTAGTGGTTTTGGCCGGTGGTGGCAGCGACCAGTGATGGTAGTAATATTAGTTGTAACGGTGATCGATGGGGAGACACATATTTAAATTTATTACTCAGAATTCATTATCGCCAATTTACCATAGAATGATTCATTACCTATTAATAGATAATGATTAATATATTATACCTCACTAACCAATATTAATTATTACCATTAAAATTCCTTAGCCTCTTAACCAAACACATCCTACAAATTTTATATGAGTGATGAATCATGCACCCTAGTCTATATTGTATTAACACTCTTATTTATTCATTTGTAAGCTATTATTGGTGAGTATTGTAACCTTTTCATGTTTTTACGTAGTTGATTTGAATTTAAATGGTTAAGTTATGGTAGGGTATTTGATAGATTAGGGTGTAACCCATTTTGTATACTTAACTCAAAATAATATGCGAAAGGTTTAAACGGCCACGCGGGCAGCGGTTTCAGCTCTCCAGATTCAAAATTTCAAACTGAATCTCCCCTCTATTCCCTCTGCAAACCTGCTCTATCTACAATGGCGACTTCCGATACCTTACTGAAAACACCAACAAAAACCCCAATCAACGATAAAACTTCATCTTCATATTCGGTGTCAAGAAAACACCATCAAACTACTGTCTTCTCTTCTTCCTCCAAGTCCCGTTTCGAAGCCTATAATCGCCTTCAGTCTGCCGCCGTCGCATTTGGCGAAAAGCTTCCGATTCCTGAGATTGTAGCACTCGGAGGTCAGTCTGATGGTAAGAGCTCCCTACTTGAAGCACTTCTTGGATTCCGTTTCAATGTACGCGAGGTCGAAATGGGTACCCGCCGGCCTCTCATACTCCAGATGGTCCATGATCCTACTGCTCTTGATCCTAGGTGTCGATTCCAGGTTAATTTTCATTTTACTTGATCATACGAGACTGAACTTATTACTGCTTAATTAGGGTTTATTAGGCTCCCTGAAAACTTTTAATCATCGAGTGAATGTGTAACTATGGTTTATTAATGAAAGTATATACCAAGCTACAGCATCTGGACACAGAGCTTACATCTGTGTCAGTGGCTTAAATTTAGATGTTATGTTGGCAATTAAGGAAGAATTCAACACGTCATGTGCCAAATCTTATTCTTGAGGTTGAACTATATTAGCTCCCTGCAGATGCACAATGCATACACCGAAGAATGCTACTTGAATTAACATGAATATATGAGGAACTAGTAGTATTCTCCAAAATGTTTTAGCTTTTCGCACTCTCTAGTAGTGAGAATTAGGATATTGTGGTGTAAAACTAACATACGAGGCTCTTGGTTAAAGAAACTTCTTGTAACTAGAGAATTTAATAGAGGCGTGCTACATTTATAATCCATACAAAAATTGTTCGAGCAGTACATTTTTGAAGCTGTCTAAATTCTTAATGACAAAGAACCATCTATTCTAACCTACACTTCCATTAATGTCGTTTTGCTTCTAAACAACACTTTTAGACCACCCGTAGTGGTGATAACGAGCACAAAATGACGAGCTCAAAATCGTGTGTCATGGTAGTCATTTGATGACAAACCACTAGGGGTGTTTAGTCACACGCTTACCGTTGTTTGGCTCGTTATTCAGCTGACAAGCTCGGCAACTATTTATTTTTTTAATTTTTTTTCAACCAATGAAATTAATTTAAATTACTATTATGTGGTCCAGTAATGGTAGTGATGGTGTCATGACTAGGGCAATTTAGTCATGGGATAGTCATAGGCTAGAAAGCTGATGTGGCAGTCAGTCAGCAGTTAAGGATGTCATGACTATGGGTGGTTTTAGACCACTTGCAGTGGTGGTCATCAAGGACCGATGACGAGCTTGTCATCTCCATTTCCACTTCGTCGTTCACTATGGTGACTTCGTTGTGGCTCGTCATCCTGGTGACGAGCTATGTCTCAATTTCTTTCTTTTAATTTTTTTCAACCAATAAAATTTAATCTAAATTAATATTATGTGGGTCCAGTAATAGTAGTGATGGTGATGTGGCAGTTAGTCATGACTAAGGCTGAGTTGATCTATTGTTGTGTATGTGTAATACTGAACTTTGACAATAATTGCAGGAGGAGGATTCTGAGGAATATGGAAGTCCTATTGTTTTATCATCAGCAATTGCAGATACAATTAAATCACGAACTGATGCACTGTTGAAGAAGACTAAAGCCGCAGTCTCTTCTAAGCCAATTGTGATGAGAGCTGAATATGCCCATTGTCCTAATCTCACCATTATCGATACTCCAGGATTTGTTCTCAAAGTAATAATATATACAAAACTCAGCTTTTATTGTGAGAGAAGGGAGGCATATTCAAACATGTTATAATAATCCGAACCGCATTTGGCAGGCCAAGAAGGGTGAACCAGAGAGCACGCCAGAAGAAATTCTTTCGATGGTCAAGTCTTTAGCTAGTCCACCTCATCGCATACTCGTATTCCTTCAACAAAGTAGTGTGGAGTGGTGCTCATCTTTGTGGTTGGATGCCATTCGTGATATTGATCCAACCTTTCGAAGAACATTAATTGTTGTTTCCAAATTTGATAATCGGCTTAAGGTACAAATTCGAACATTCAACATGTGCTTAGATTCATTAACCTAATATGTATTTTGAAAATAGAAAAACAGACAATAATTTCTTTCTTACTTGGCTCACTGTATTTAGCTGCTTTCTTGATTTTAAGCATTAGAAACTTTATATCAACTGTATTTACTTCTGTAGGAATTTACTGAACGGTGGGAAGTTGACCGTTACCTGAGTGCAAGTGGCTATATTGGAGAAAACACACACCCCTTTTTTGTGGCCCTGCCAAAGGAGAGAACCACAGTTTCAAATGATGAATTTCGTAGGCAGATATCTCAAGTGGATGCAGATGTTTTACGCCATCTGAGAGAGAATGTGAAAGGTGGATATGATGAAGAAAAATATAAATCGCACATCGGTTTTGGTTGTCTCAGAGATTATTTAGAATGCGAGCTTCAAAAGAGATATAAAGAAGCTGCACCTGCAACATTAGCTTTGCTTGAGCAGCGCTGCAGTGAAGTCACTGCTCAATTACAGACAATGGACTCCAAAATACAATCAACTTCTGATGTTGCTCACCTTCGAAGATCCTCAATGTTGTTTGCATTATCCATCTGCAACCATGTGGTGTGATTTCTTTCCTGATTAAGCTTATATTTATATGTTTGTCTCAAAGTTTGTCAAAATATATTGTACTTAAGATGTATCTCCATGTCAGGTAAAAAAGTTCTGCTTTTTGTACTTCTAAAAAGTTTGATTTGATGTATGTAACATTGACCACGTCGATGTGGCCTATGAAGACTGGTTAATTTAGAAGATTACTGTAAATAAAAAACTTTTGAAGTTCATTACCTTCTTTTCTGGTAAACGAAGTTGGTTACTCCTGTATGCAATTTGTCCTCAATCAAAGATTGAATTAATTGAAACATTTGGCCTGTTTCTTTTTTAAAAATGGTGAAGGGAGCATTGATTGATGGGGCTGCGGATCCTGAGCCTGAGCAATGGGGAAGAACAACAGAGGAGGAGAAATCAGAAAGTGGTATGGGGAGCTGGCCTGGTGTAATGGTTGATATAAAACCACCCAATGCTACCCTTCGCCTTTATGGTGGTGCTGCGTTTGAAAGGGTGATGCATGAGTTTCGTTGTGCTGCGTATTCAGTTGAATGCCCTCCTGTTTCAAGGGAGAAGGTAAATCATAAATTTTTTTTTTTGGTATTTAATTGGTTTGGGTTATAAAGAAGAAATTGAGTTGGCTTATCTTCTTGACACTGACAGGTGGCAAATATAATACTTGCCCATGCTGGCAGAGGAGGAGGGGGGAGGGGAATTGCAGAGGCAGCTGCAGAGATTGCACGTGCTGCTGCCAAATCATGGCTTGCTCCTCTTCTTGACACTGCCTGTGAACGACTTGCATTTGTGTTACGAAACCTGTTTGATATTGCCATGGAGAAAAATCAACACCATAACTTTGATTGTAAGGAACTTCTATATCCTATCAGTTAATTCAGTTGTCCCATTCTATTTTTCATATCCAAAATTTTGCATCTGATGATAAATGTGTTATTGTTGTTGTTGTTGGTTAAAATAATAAAATGCTATTAAATACGTGGTGTAATGTAATTGAACTTTAAGCGCGTCATGTAATTGAACTTTGGCTACAAAGTTGATTTCCATTATTCTCTTAATTCATTATAAATTTTAGAAGTTCAGGCAGAAATATATCCATGTTTGCGTGTCTTCAAATGCTTTTATTTATTATATAGGAGGGGATATTGCATTAAGAGGTAACAGCCTTTAAAAGTTTTGATTTAAGGTAATATTTAAGCTTGTCAGCACGCAACTGGTTTCTGGGTGTCACGTTAGGCCACATTAGAAAAGACATGGTCAAACTTGCCATTAGTCCATCACTTTATCAACTTGACCAGGTGGCCTGAACCTATTTATTAGTTTAAAATCTTTTGGGGGGTGTTCATCAGGTTTTACGAAAGCTTGGGTGAACTACAGATGATTACCCAAAAACAGAATTCGGAGTAGTATTCGTTACCTTTTTTTCTCCATCCCTCTCCCTTTTTTTCACTACCACCACACACAATACAGAAGTGGAAATATTGCCTGCTTTTGCTAATTCATTTGATTAATCAGATTGACTTTCTGAATTAGATTATTTCTCAAAATCTTATGGTTTGCTTAACAGATGGGAAGAAAACTGGGGATATGGATGGTTATGTCGGTTTTCATGCTGCTTTAAGGCGTTCTTACAATTGCTTCATAAAAGATCTTGCAAAGCAGTGCAAGCAACTTGTTCGTCACCACTTGGATTCAGTTACTAGCCCATACTCTCAAGTATGCTATGAAAGTGATCTCCTATTTGGATCTCGTTTCGGATACCAGGCAGCAACTAGTTCAGTATCCCTCGATTTGTCTGATCATGGGTCATCATTGTGTAATGAAGCTTTGAAAGACCAAGAAAACATAACTGCAGAGAATAATAATAATAATAATGGTGAGGAGACAACACCAGGAAAGCTTTTAAAAGCAGCAGGAGAAGCTTCTATGACAGTGCCTGAGACACCATCACCTGATCAACCATGTGATGGACATTATGTGATCAAGAAAGAACATGGAAACTTGATTGAAGGTGGAGCAAGAAAACGGTATCCTAGAATACACAATACTAAAGTGTTGGGTAATCTTGTTGGTCAAAACGGGGGTGGTCTTGTATTTGCAGCTGGGGATAGTGGTTCACGATCAGGCTCGACTTACACTGAAATATGTTCATCAGCCACTCAACATTTTGCACGTATACGTCAAGTCCTGGTTGAGCGCACTGTAACTTCAGCATTAAACTCAGGATTTCTAACCCCATGGTATGTTACTAACGTCCTTTTAAATTTTTATTTTGTCAAACCAACTTAAATGCTGCTAAAGTTCCATGAAATTGAACACTAATTTGTAGATTGAACTTATTTCTATCGTTTTTTCTTGCTAGTTAAGGAAACAATTCATCAGTCTTATCATTTATCGTCTGAATTCCTATGATAAAGGAACAAAACTATTTTGTTTTCAGTGTGACATTTAAGAGTATTATAACACAGTTATATTATTTTATTAATAACTTTATGAATAATTTGATTAAGAGGTTGATGCATTAGAAATCCACTTTGGGTGTGGGGGCCGGGGGACCTTCAATCTGTTTGACCAGTTTCCTTTTAAGCTAATATTTAATAACAACCAAACCCATTATTTTTCTGTTTGATCCGTTAGCCTGTTAGAGATCAAGCAAACCGACTTATTTACCTCTAATACAATCACTACCAACAACTATCAATGCAGGTAGATTATTGAACAATATGAATACAGGGTGTTTGGTTTTTTTGTTTCCTTCAACTGTTGATGTGTGTGACATTTACTAATTAGTATTTGGATCTTATGAAGCAAGTTTGGTTTATATGCGTTAGGTTTCTTGTTTTTGTTTTCAGCCGCGAACGTCTTATGGTAGCACTGGGACTAGATCTGTTTGCTGTAAATGATGAGAAATTTATGGATATGTTTGTGGCACCTGGAGCAATTGATATTCTTCAAAATGAACGCCAGTCTCTTCAGAAGCGCCAGAAGATATTACACTCTTGCTTGACTGAATTTAAGTCTGTGGCAAGATCCCTCTAATAAGTACGATGAATTCATTTTTCTCTTGAAGTCTGTGTGACAATAACAGTTGATTGCTTTCATCTCGTGAGCAAATGTGAAACACCAACCTGATGACGTCTCACCAGCATTCAGAGACCAACATTTCTTTTATGGCATATTTGTGTTTTAACTTCATTTCAAGCGATCCACGTCGACCATACACCTGAATGTGCATAAATGTTGAGACCATTCTCATTAAGCCGAGTTTCATCTTGATAGCAATCCTATGTATATTGTTGTGTTTCATGTAGGATATGGTTATTGTTTGTGCAGAACTACACTTCTTCCTTGGTTTCTCAAGCCATATTTTCAACTTGAAAATTTGGGTTGATGTAACATGTTTTGAGGTTCAGCTTCTGCTTGATTATCTTTAAATAAACCATTATATATATATATATATACACAGGGGAGGGTTCATGTGAAAAGCTTCTTATTTGCAAAAAGTGCGAGAAGCAATCTTAACCATTAATTGATTTTTGATCTTGTGATTCACATTAATTATAATTAATTTTTTTATTTAATTAAAAAGGGTAAATTAGTAAACAATAAAATTTCCTCTCTCTAACTAATTTTTTTTCTAGATTTTGTTTTATTTTATTATTTATCAAATTAATTCTTTTTTTGTTCAAAGATTCTTTATATACTCAAATGTTCATTAATGAATCATAATATTATGATAGATTTTTTTTTATCTTTTATTACTTAAATTTCAATTAATATTTTTGTTCAACTATTATTTTCTCTGCTGACTGATTTTTTGAGATTTATTAGTAAACATTTACTAAATACTATAAAAATACCCACATACTTATTTCTAATTACTATGTTTATTTATGTTCGGTAATGAACACAACCAACACTATTTGTGTTCGATAATGAGCATAGCCAACACTATACTCGTTTTAAGATAATTTTTGGATTTCAATATTGAACACTGCCAAATGATATAAGCGTTTTATTACAAATTTTACAATATTTAATAACGAACATAGTCAATTTTCTCTAGTTATTCACCCATTGTTCACTAAGTAACAACATACTAAAAACCATATAATCTAAAACTCAAAAACATTAAAAAAATCAACAGACACACAAGTACCATGTAGTTAACTACATCTGCTAAACACCTGGACCATAAATAAAAAATCAAAATTTTGGGTAACGCATGAATTAACTATTTGAGAGACAAAATTCATTTTTCCCAACTCAAAACAAGAATCAGAATAAAACACAATCAAACAAATGGGGAAAAAAGAAAAATCATGTGTAGAGATTATAGACCACATATAAAAACCCATTCAAAACAAAAACAAGAATAAGGGCGGCGGCTGGATCTAGTCGGCTATAAATAAAATTTGAATTTGGATAGAGTCGGCCTCATAAATTGCAGATCTCGAATGTCAACAACAACAGCGATGACAACAAACATCAATAGAAGGCGGCCTGCGACGGTGAGATGGGTGGGTATGCAGAGAAGATGACGAGTAGAGGGGCATCTTTAGTTGAGAGTTTGTCGATGATGGTGCCATGAGGAGGTTGTAAGCAATTGTCGGGAGAGGTGACACCGGGGAGAGATAGATGACGTTGCCAACTCACCGGCGATGGTAGGAGAGAGGCGGCTTCCAGAGAGAGAAACGGAGTCGGGAGGATTTTCTAGGTTTTTTTTGTGTGAAATGAATTAGATAACAAAGGTTTATATGGAGAAGGAAGTAGGAGAGAGAGGATTGAGGAGAGAGGTATGTTTTTTTTTATTAAAATACCCTTTTTTATTATTAATTAATACCAATAATTCTATAATTATTTACAAAAATACTACAACCACTTATAACCATTGATCATCTCATCTAATGGCTAGAAATGCTTCTCGCACTTTTCGCAAATAAAACACTTTTCGTATGAACCTTCCTCTCTCTCTATATATATATAGTGAAATGTTTATTTGAGAACCATTTTTATTGCGAGAACCGATCTTAGCCGTCCAATTCCCCCTCCTTCAATTGGATTGCCCACCCATGAATTTCTTACATGCACCCTGCCACACTCAATCCCCCACGCTCTTCATCCATGAATTTCATTATCCAAAATAAACGGCTAAGATTGGTTCTCGCAATAAAAACGGTTCTCAAATGAACCTTCCCCTATATATATATATATATATATATATATATATATATATATATAGAAAAGTTCAAACGAGAACTATTTTTCGTATGAAAACTGCGAAAACCAATCTTAGCCGTCCAATTCCGGTCCTTCAATTGGATTGCCCACCCATAAATCCCTTATATACATCTTGTCATATTCAATCTTCCCATGTTTCTTATCCATGAATTCCACTTACCACTTAAATGACCAAGATTAGTTCTCGTAGTTCTTATACGAAAGACACTTCTCGTTTGAATCCTCCTTTCTCTCTCTCTATATATATCAATTACAAACGTAACTTAGCATAAATGCGGAAAATCGAGCTACACGCATCCTACACTAGAAAAAAACATTAAAAAAATTGGTTATCCTACTAACATAACTAGTAAACTTAGCATAGATTCAGAAAACCCAGCTACACCCGTCTTACACTATAAAAAGAAATTTTTAAAATTGGTTATCGTCAAGTAGTATTGCACATGTAGCTCAAATAATAGCGTATATTATATGTTTACAAAAAGTGTAAAATAAAATATATTTTTTTAATAATTGTCACAATTGATATATCAAAAGAATTTATTAATTAATTAAGAGAAATCAATAAACTCTTCTTAAATGATTTGGCTCGACAATGTAATTTTTGACTAGCATAAAGTAAAAAGTGACCATTAATACCCCATTCACAAGCGGAAACAGGGCCGTCTTAAATATTTTTTGGGTCTGGGGCAAAACTAAAAACTGGGCCCTTTAAAATACGAAAATTAACAAAAAAATAAAAATATATAAAAACATTGAATAAGAAACTTATAATTGTTTAGCTTTTCAAATTCTTTATAAATCTATTAATTCACTCTCTTTGAGATCGTTTTAGGTTTTCAATTTCTTTTCTTTTATTTCTTTTTTGACTACAGGATAAATACATTTTGAAAAAGTTGATTTATTAAGTAATTATAAAGTGATTCAGGTATTGAAGTAAATAAACCAATTAACTTGATATCAAGTGATTCAAATAACATGTTTATCTAATAAAGTAAATAATTAATTAACTAATTAACCGCTTATCAATAATATTTAGCTAATTTTAAAATGTTTCAAGATTTCAAATAAGTGACATCAACAAATTTGATATTTGATATCAAGTGATAAATTTCAAGTAAGTGGTTTAAAGTAACCAATTAACAAGTGACTGAAGTAAGTAAGTGATTTTAAACAACTATAACAAATTAATTAACTGATAATCAATAATCAATAACAGAAATCGAAGATAAAAAAACTTTATAGCTGTTTTATTAGAGTTTGAACAGTTGAACTTTAAGCCTTGGTTTTTGAATGAGTGAAGAACTCTCACTATTTTGTTTCCTATTCTACAACTCTGCAAGAAATCAACTATTCAAATACGAATTATTTACCAAAACAAGCAACAATAAAATGAATTTAAGAAATAAAGATAAAAAACAAATTAATTTCTAAAACTCTCGAGTCTCGCTCAAATGACAAAATCTGATCTCAAATGTGTTGCACTAATTTAAGAAACTTATTATCATCTACCAAAACTCTATTTTCACTCTACTTATAGGATGTGAATTGCCGATGATCGGATCATTTTATAAGAAATCGCCTAATGTGTTTAGGAAAGATCAAATAAATCTGACTTGGATGATTTACAATTGTAGTTTATTTTTGTGTTCCATCATTTGCAAAAAATGAAAGGGTTAAAGGAGAACCAATCACCAACAGCTTCACATCCATAGCCAAATAGTTTTCTGCAACATAATTTCGCTTTTTTCCTCTACGAGGTTTCTATGCATTCATGATTTTCAAGCTGATTGCTATTTTAATTTCTAAGTATGCGTTTCAGATATTGAGTATAAGAAATTAAGCCTTTTTTCTATCTATCTAGACATTTGGGCTCAATAAACTTCATTATATATATATATATATATATATATATATATATATATATAAAATTGTGGGCCCCCTTTAGCCATAGGCCCTGGGCGGTTGCCCGGGTAGCCCGCCCCTTAAGACGGCCCTGAGCGGAAATTATGGTCATTTCCACCTTTTTTAACTAGCTCAAGCACTGCATCTTTGATCATGTCTTATAGTTAAAAAAAGGTCAAGAACAGTAAGAAGTCATTAAGAAAGCCAGACCAATTACTAGTAGCAAGGCCTTTAAAAAAAATTTAAGTAGTAGCAGAATGCCCATTATATCTAGAATCCAGATTTAAAGGCACAAGTGTATGAAGACTACGAAATGGGTTATAGTGGTGGTCTAGACATTAAACCCAGATGCATACTCATTAGCCGCGGGTTACATGATTTAGAGCCTTCATCTTGGACATGATACCGGTCTAGGTTAGCATAGGTTACCCAAATACCACGTACAAACCATATCTGGGAAACTGGTACAAATCATGGATCATAAATGCACAGCATAAAATCTTGAATTTAGAAGAAAATCTGGAACACAAGGATGAACAAAGCTATTTCAAACAGGGCATGTAGGACTACCTTCTAGAGGAAACTGGATCATATAGTAATTATACTTATAATCCACCAACACTACAAAGATGATAGATTTAGACACTTATTTTACATAACGAGTTACAAATCAGATTTCAATAATATATGCAGAACGAATCGCAAGCGATTCACTCTGTCTTCTTCTCATCCTTGGCTTCTTTCTCCTTGGGTTTAGTTTCCTTAGCTTCTTTCTCCTTGGGTTTAGTTTCCTTAGCCTCTTTCTCCTTTGGTTTCCCCTTTTTTGGCTTCATAAAGCAGAAACAAGAACAGCAAGGACACTGAAACAAGAACTTCATCCTTCTCTCTCCTCCCTCTCTCTCTCTCTCACTCACACACACACACAAACACTAGCCAATCCTGAAAATGTCCTGATGAGGGACTTTTTGTACTGGTTTTTAGTTTTTACCTTGTTCTACTATGCAAATGCCTTTTTATGAGTAGAAAGATGTGTAGCTCAATAATAGGATTCCGATTCAGTCACTTTCAGTGTGAAAGTGGGGACTAGTAGCCATAGGAAACATTACCCACAGGCTGTTCCTCACATCCTTGTGGGGTCATTCTTTTGTCCAGTTGTATACAAATATGAAAAGGGCTCTTTATGGGCTTTCATGGATAACATCACATAACTTCATCAACAAAATTTCCTTAATCGAACTGTTTGGCTTTTGTTGGCTTTTATTAATCAGCAATATAAAACAGTACATCAGCGCGATGCTGGGTTTAAGAACTTTATATCGCTAGTAGAGGCCTTACAATAATTTAGGTACACTATATTAACAGGTTATTTTCATAAGACGTTCAAAGTCGGGAAGATTGTTTCAGTTCTTTACGTAATTTACGATGATCATAAACACCAATACCTCGTTTTCTACCAAGGCGACCCGCATCAACATACTGCACCAGGAGAGGGCAAGGTGCATATTTAGCATCCCCAAGCCCAGCTTGAAGAACCTTCAGTATGGACAAACACACATCAAGCCCAATAAAGTCTGCAAGTTCTAGCGGGCCCATTGGTTGATTAGTTCCTAGCTTCATCCCTGCATCAATGTCTTCCTTTGTTGCCACCCCGGTATAAAGCGCATGGAAGGCTTCATTAATCATTGGCATTAGGATCCGATTCACAATGAACCCAGAATAATCCTGTGAGCAAACAATAGTCTTGCCAAACCTGTAATTGTCAAACAGTACAGAAGTTAGATACAAGACAAAAAAGTAGTGAAAAAACATTTTTATTTCTTAGACGATGCATTTGACAGTAAACAGCAAATACCTCTCTGCCAAAGTTTTTGTTGCTTTGAATGTCTTATCTGATGTATCTGCACCTCGGATAATCTCAACCAGTTTCATGGTAGGAGGGGGGTTCATGAAATGCATGCCAATCACCTTTAAAAAAAATCTTTTTTAAGTGATGAGCATTCATGTGGCATAACCATAAAGATTGATGTATGAAATGGTCTGTGAATAGAAACCTGGCGTGGTCTTTTTGTTGCAGTGGCAAGACGAGTAATGGAGATAGAACTTGTATTTGATGCCAAAATGGCAGACCCTTTAACAATCTTATCTAGCTCTGCAAACAGTTTCTTCTTCACATCCTCAGATTCCACAATGGCTTCGATTACTATATCTGCAAATCGAAGATCTTCTAGATTCGATGTATATTTTAGACGAGATAAAGTGTTAATCCCTACCTCCTGTCAAGTAAATATTGCACAAAATTTATAGGTTGAAGGAAAGGAAGGGATTTGAAGGGGAACTTTACACTTATTTTTAATCCTAAATCTCTCCTTTCCTTTCCTCCCTTATTAAACTCGAGAACAGTGCGTAAGCACATCAGAAAATATGAACATATAACCGAAAAAGTAAACACAATCTAAAGCCCTTAGCATCGGAATATGCATCCTTAAGCCCTTTATGGTGATACTTAATACTGTTTATAATATCAGATCTGTTTTCCCAAAAACAAAATTAGTTTAAATTAATCATCGAGCAAAGAAATTCCCATTTTAAATTCACTCCTTAACAAACCCTAAATATGAAGTCCATGGCATAATTTTGAACATCTAAGCATTCGAAATACCAGAGGAGCCCCAACTATAATCGTTCAACTAAACAGTAGATATTTGAATATTGTAAACTGCAAATGAACAAATTGGGGAGTTCATGACATCGCTAATAACACAACGAAGTTTAGAATCTTCAGAGAGATGGTTGACCTTGGAGAGTTGACCTTTGAAGACAAAACGTTGAAAGGAATCAGCAATGGAGATCTTAGCACTCTGGAGTGCTCCGGCGTCTTTGTCGAGGAGCCAAACTTCGGCACCAGCAACCGCCGCGAGTTGGGCTATGCCGGAGCCCATCTGGCCGGCGCCAACCACTCCGACGACCTTGAATTCTTCCATGTAGTCACTTATTCATCACCAGCAATAGTTATCTGCAAGTTGGTAGAATTAATCGGGATAAATAAATCCGGCCATATCACTTAGTGTTTACGGTGTGATCGTATCGCGACTCCAATCATATCATTATTATTATTATTATTATTATTTGTAAATTGATATCGACAAAGTATATGATTTTAGTGTAAGTAGCGTCGTGACTACGTAATACAGCGGTGACGAATAACTTTTATTTTATAGCATGTCGTTTATAAGAATGTAATATACGTATTTGCATAATTTAATGTTACGAAATGGTTTTTGTTAAACAAGATATCCAATTTTTGTTTTCCATCTCTTTTATTTTCGTCAATTTTTTATTAATTTTGAAAAACATTAAAATAAGAAAAATATATTTATTTATGAAATAAAGAAGAGAAAAATATTTGAGAATTGTGTTGATGTGAGTGGATTTGTTGGTATGACGGAGTGTGTTAGTGGGTGAGTGTATTTTGAATGAATGAAAAGTTAATCGAAGTAGGGGAGAGATTGAAATAGTTAAAAAATTGGTCACTGAGATTAATCTAGATAGAATGTAAGATCAAAATATTGTCTTGATTGAATTTTAAGAACTTTAAAATAAAGGAAAGATAAGATTAAATTAATTATATAGTAACTAGCATCGTACCCACATAACGCTACGGCGACAAATAAATTTTGTTTTACTCGTCACTTTCAAATTTTCTTTTATTTGCATCAACTATTTTATTAATTTTGAAAATAAATTCTAAAAAACGTTAAAATAAAAATATTTATATTTACGAAATAAGAAGAAAGAAGTTTATAATATTTTAAAAAATATGTTGATATGAGTGGATAATTGTGTTTGCGTGATAGATTGTGTTAGTGTGGGAGAGTATATTTTAAATGAATAAAATTTAAAGTAAATTGGAAGAGAGTGAAATGGTTAAATGATGTATAAGTTTAACACATACAATAGAAAGTTTAATACACATAATAGTGATAAATTAAATATTTAATACA
Source organism: Dittrichia graveolens (assembly GCA_038502395.1). Classification (NCBI taxonomy): domain Eukaryota; kingdom Viridiplantae; phylum Streptophyta; class Magnoliopsida; order Asterales; family Asteraceae; genus Dittrichia; species Dittrichia graveolens. Next base: position 6,932,814 of record JARJIL010000009.1, on the reverse strand, counting down.
CACATTAGAAAATTTTAAAGTCCGATACACACAATAGCGAAACATGACAAGTTTGATACATTTTGATGAACTAAACCCTACTTATATATATATATATATATATATATATATATATATAGTTGTGTTCAATAAAGTTCATTTAAAAAACATAGTCCTAAAATCTTAATATTCAATCACAGGTGATTCAGTATACAATCACATGTGATTTATAAAAGCATTACATGTGAATTACGAAAAATTACAACAATGCCACTCCGCTCAAATTTCTAAAATTTAATCTGGACCATTGATGCAATTGATTCAAAAGCTAAAATTAGTCTATTATGGCTATGAATTAATTATGTACTATATTGAACATTCTTCACATATATATATATAACTTAAAATTTTAAACCGGATCCCAGTTGTTGCTTCGTTTTCTCTTTTGATGCAACTAGTCTATTTCTTCCTCTTATTCGATATAAGAGGAGCCATGATTACAATCATCTCGGAGACAAAAAAATATTAAAAATATACAAATAATTAATTAAATGACGAGCTAACCAAAAGTCAAATAACCGATCATTTAAAAAGCGAAATATCTCTCTCTCTCTATATATATATATTAATTAATTAAAAGAAAATCATTGTTAGAACAGTTTTCTTAATTAAAAAAAACCTCTTATTTCTCAATTTTGACAAAAGTTTTTAATTTTGACGAGCTAATGATGTGATTTATGTATTCCTTATGATTTGTAATCTGGGTTTTACGTAATAACCATGAGAAACATGATTAAATTATATTTTAAAATAATCCTTAAGATTTTGAAATTAAGAAGTATTAATTATTTATATTTAGATGTTTGACTCTCATTTTTAATATACTATGTTTTTTTATAATTATACTTTGGTAAAAAAATTATTACTAATCGTGTATCACATGGGCGTTTAACAAATAAAGAGATTGAGTACATAAATGATTATATAATATCAATGAACATCTATTTGATCGATATTTTTAAGAGGGTATTTTTGTTCCAACAAATGAAGAACAGGGCTGGCCCAAAAATTTTTTGGGCCCTGGGCGAAATCTCAAAAGGGGGCCTCTAATTTTATTTTTTCAACTTAAGTATATATCACGTAAAACATAATGCTTTTTTGGAAACATTACGTGAGAACTAAGAAGTAAGCTAATACAATGCTAATATTCAATAATAAGCAAAAGATTAGGCAAGTCAAATGATCAAGTTCAATAATCAATTGAATTCAATAAACATCTAAATAGTTAAAAAGAGACAAAAGGATTAGAACTTATACACATGGTTTTTTGTCTTGAGTATCTGAATTGTCAAATTGATGAACAAGTCAAATTGAATCATTCATCCAAACATCTAGTCATCCGAAGAACAAATGATTAAATGAACAATGAATTAATGAGCTTCTAATTCTAAATAATCAAAAACAAAATAAGATGAATCAGACAATCAGTTCTAAGATGAGTCAAATAATCAGTTTGAAATCAATTATCAAATGCCTATTTGAAAAGTTAAAATACTTACAAAGTTACACGAGTTGAGGATTTCAGAAATTCTGGGGTCCTTTAAATAAACAAATGATCACAAAAACAACCCAAAAGCTTATCTGTAACAATAAACAACCAAAAAGCTTATTTACAACAGTAAGCAACAAGAGAAAAACTCAATAAACAACTCATCTGTAGCAATAAACAATCGGATGAATTTGTCAATTTCAGAATTTGTCGAACACTAGAACTCGAATTTGAACAAAACAGTTACACACTTACACTGGATCTTGGGAACTCGAACAGTCGAACTCGAATTCCTGATTCTGAATTTGTCGATTTTAGAAATCAGAATGAATCGGATGTGAGAACTGAGAACTCGAAATCGAATATGAAATCAGAATGAATCAGAGAACTCAAAAAATCGAACTCGAATCAGAGAACTCGAACAGTCGAACTTGAATCAGACAATCGGTTACTTCGAAATCGAAATTATCCAATATTCGAATACTAGGGTTCAGGGTTGAAGGCGTCCAGGCAACAGTCGAATTCGTCGTTTACATTGTTCTGTCGTTTACGTTTCATCTTCCAACCATTGTTTCCTATTTCCGAGACTTGGACTCGGTGTCGGAGGCCCTATCGCAGTTGTAGAGTTGGAGTCGGTGTCGGAGGAGGCCCTATCGCAGTTGTAGAGTTGGAGTCGGTGTCGGAGGAGGCCCTATCGCAGTTTCCGTCGTTTCTATTTCCGAGAATTTGTATTTCCGTCGTCTCCTATTTCCTATCGCAGCTTCCCCATGTAAACCCTGGGCCTTTATTATTTTTAAGTGGGCTTCATCATATGTTGGGCTTCTTTTACAAACTTATTACATATATATATATATATATATATAGGGGATGGTTCATTTGAGAACCATTTTTATTGCGAGAACCAATCTTAGCCGTTCATTTTGGATAATGGAATTCATGAATGAAGAGCGTGGAGGGATTGGGTGTGGCAGGGTGCATGTAAGGAATTCATTGATGGGCAATCCAATTGAAGGAGGGGGAATTAGACGGTTAAGATTGGTTCTCGCGGTTCTCGCAATAAGAACGGTTCTCGAATGAACATTTCACTATATATATATATATATATATATATATATATATATACAAACTTTTTTTCAAAAATGGGTCCCTTAATTTTATGGGCCCTGGGCCACTGCCCAGGATGCCCTCCCTTATGGGCCAGGCCTGATGAAGAATTTGAACATATAAATGATTACATTGTATCAATGTTAAACACTGTGGAGGTATCCTATTTCAATTTAGATAACATATGTTAAGATGAACTTTAATATCATTTATAAGAATCATTGTACACATATATATACTTAATTCCTTCAAGATTTTATCTTAGTGAAGATTATACTAACCTAACAAATAAAACTATAAATGTAGTATACAAAGAAATACTACTAAAAAAATAAAAGTCCATCCCAATTTAATTTTTGAACATTTGATAAATATACTGTTTATTAGTTATTTTTTATATGGATATGATTCTGTTTGTTTAAATTATTTAATATATTTTATTTATGCTCTATTACATGTTAAATGTTTTAAATTTTTTTAAAGCTTACCTCAGGCGTGTACAAATCATTCAACTAGTTAGTATATTAAAAACATACTGATGATGTTATCTTCAACTATAACAACATAAATAAAATATAATTTAATCTCAATCAAAATTAGAACAACAAATTTACTTAACTTCTTTTGAGATTGATACAAACCTAAAAACAAATTTATATAAAAAATGTTTTTGAATGAAATAGAAATTATAATTTCAAAAAGTTTAGAGAAAATCTAATTAACAAACAACATTTAAGGAATGGATTGGAATAATTTATTTCTTTCCCTTCTTCGTTCTTACATAACTAACACCCCCTTATAGAGTTTAAATGATTTATTAAACACGAGAAAATAAAAGATCACCTTCTTCAACAACGGATTCTAGTATTCTACCCACAATGTTCTTAGAAGCTTTTACTTTTGTTTTCATGGCTAATATAAATGAGATAAATCACGTTACACAAAGTTGAATAATACGAGAAAGAGTTTGATTTCTAAGTCTCAACCGTAGATTCGATGTCTCCAACACTCGCGCCGTTATCACAAGAACTATAAAAATCATATACAAATGATATTATTATATTCTCATCCGACTAAAATTGCCGGCTCACCATAATAACATTGAAATTGAACACCCTTAACCTTTTTTATAGAATCCATGTTGAGAAATTTTAAATTTTATGTTACATATTATTTTTAGCAAAAAGACCGTTTCAATACCATAAACCAAACAAAACCTTAGCCAGATTAGCAGGACAAAAACACATAATACCCCAGCATCATACACATCAATTTTTTTACAAACCAAAAGTAGCCCTCTGCTCTTAAAGATTCAAGAGTGTTACTGGGTGTACTCCCTCTCCTTCAACATACATATATCACATTAATAGGTCAACCCTCTCACGTATATCACAAGGGTGGAAACTGCAATAATCCATACCGAAGATTCAATTCAACTACAATCATTGCAAGGGCGAAAGATTCTCTAGGAAAGGAGGCATATATATCGAGCAATAGTGCCTGCTGTGACAAATCGACAATCACACATGATTATCAAGAAAATATTTATGGAGCAAATCTTCCTCCCTCTACTAGTAATAACGCAACACCCTTAATTAATCAAGGGGGCCGGGGAGCAGCAAATTATATTATCGTCTTGTTAAAGCACTCTCTCCACATTGTATTGTGGTTAAGGAGACCCCAATGCAATTCCTTGAAGATAAATATGATACAACATAAACAGATACAAAAACAAACAGCCTCATATGTTATTTCAATGGCTATATATGATTATCAACAAGGATAGATATCATTGAAACCTAACAACAATGCAGGAAATATCATCAGTGCTCTTCCTTGCAAGTGCCTCTTCAGTCAGTTGTTTCGCGGCTGCTCTTGCATCCTTCACATTCTTGATGCAATCTACAGCCTCCTGATTTGACATAACCTGAAAATGAAATGAGAAAAGGAAGAACCATTATAATCAATTTCATTGAAATTAAAATTATAATCAATTTCATTGAGGAGAAACTGAGAATAACCTTCCATACGCCATCGCTAGCCAAGATTATAAATTCTGCATCATCATTTATCACTTCCACAGATACATCAGGTTCGGAACTCAGGTGTTCCTTCAAGCTTTTGTCACCAAATGCTCTAGCTACCGCTAACCGCCCATCAACACGTGGAACATCACCTGCCATCTAATAGCCTGTGATATCTGATTGCCAATATATGATACAAAGAAGCAAGACATGAAGAACAATAAACTTCTTCATAACTTTTAGACAATTTATCGCGAGTGAGTGACATTGCATTTGAAAGTAGTCGATGGCTAAGATCGTATCAGCTGTAATTTAACAAAACTGACGTAGGAGATTGTGTTTGGATGTGCTTCTAGTGTTGTGAAACTGTGATAATTTATAATTAGGTAATCAGTTATTCGAGTGTTCTGACAAATCAGAGTATTTAAGGGTTATACATGTACAATGACCACTAAAGAATAGGATAATCAGAATCAGCTTTGTTGGAGCCTAAACCAAATATCCAAATCTGAGTACATGAGCACCAAAGACGCATAATCGGTTTCACTTTCACTATACATTTGTACCCAAACACTAGAATTTGATTAATTAACACAATAAACAGATAACCATTCTCAAAAACGCAATGCCACAGATTCTTGTTACCTGGAAAGGTGGAGACAAAACCTCCTCTGTTCTCGATAAGGTTTCTTTCCTTGCTTGGCTCATGGTCAATCGACAACTGTTTGGCCACACCATTCTTGCATATCACAGCCCGTGAGTCCCCAACATTAGCTACTACAAGCTTTTTACAGTTTATTAAGATTGCAGTAACTGCAGTTGAACCTCCTTTACCCAAATCAACTGCTTTGTCTAGAATAGTTTTATCAGTTACACGATACGCCCTTCTGATTGCATCCTCGGTCTTCGTCCAGAATTCAGGCTGCTTGCAGGGAAACAGATAAGGTGAAGAAGAAACATAAAATTTGATTAACAGCTTAAGAGAGTGAAAAAACGGGTGTTGCCTCGTTCAAAATATTTTCAAACAAATGAGATCGGAGATAATCAGGAACTTCATGGCTTAAGTGACCATCGAAAATAGCAAACAGCCCAAGCTCATTAACATCAACTTTCTTGAATTGTGCAAATACATAATCTTCCATATCATGGTATGATTTTCCCTTAACTAAATGATACCCGTGTGTCACATGTTTCGACATCTTGCTCTTTCCTTTTCCAGTTTCAGCTGAAGATGATGATAAGCCAACCTTTTCCTGTTAAAGAAAAGGTCAGTTTCAATAGCGGAAAGCTTAGCAAAGGAATGTATATGATCCTTCAATGCAAAACAACAGAAACACAGATTCAAAGCAACATTCTCCACCAAGTAAATTACTAGTAATTACGCTATTACATAGCATCGTCTCAAAATTCAGCTATCTGTAACTACGGATTTGATACTTGAAAACATTAAACACATCAGCAAGGAGTCAAGGACTGAAAGATGAAACAATCAAAAACTATAAACCCTAGCTTCTCAGGTTCAATCGATTATTCAACAATCAAATCTGAAACCGGAGCTAGAACTAGAAACCAAATTAGTTTATAAACAAGAGAAAATAGGCGAGTATTGGTCGATAAAATAGGGATTGAATCGATTGCTGGTTAAACAATATCTGAAGGAGAGCGTATACACAAGCTTTAACTAGTGAGTGAGAACTGAATAATGGTTGAAGAATGCTTACAATACCTTCATCTTGTGGAGGATTTCTCGGCCTGCCATGACTGATTTTTGTGTGTGATGAGAGAGAGAGAGAGAGAGAGAGAGAGAGAAGAGGGGGCGTAAGAAATGAAACCGACGACTTTCTACAGTTGACACGATACACAATAAGTCCAGATGTCACATCTTACTCGATGAATGCTCAGGATATAAATATCCATGACAGATCAGCTGGATCAATTGTTCGTATCTACAAGAAGAAGAATAATAAAATAAATTATTATATAATAATAACTATTATGAGTTATTGTTCAATGAACCTTATTTTTATATAATTATTAATTTATACGATAATTATTAATTATTAATCTATAACTAGAAGTTCTTTCTCCGCGCGTTGCAGCGGAATTTTAAAGGCGTATATTTAAGTAAGTAAAATAATATACAAATACTTGTTATAAAAGTTAATCTTTACTTTTTGAAGTTTGTACAAATACAATAACACTATTTCTAATAAGGTATATGTCTATTAAAAAACCATAGATTCAAAATTAGAAAAACGCATCATTAGTTTAATATAAATAATGATGTTAGCACACGCAAAACAAAAAAAAAATAATTACTAAATACTACATGTATTATATCTTTATAATCAACCAAAAAAGTTTATGATAAAAAATATTTCAACATCTTGAATTATCAGCATATGATTGAAAAGTTAATTCTCTATCGAATCGAATAATAATAATATTCAATGTATGTGCTTTATATGAGAACGGAATTAAAATTTAGATCTGCTATAATTTATATTACTCACTTAAAAAATTGATTAGAACAATCATTTATGTAATTCCTAAATAACACTATTACCATATACTCTTTTTAAAATATTGATATTAGAGGATTTGATAGATTAAAAGTAAGAAAATATTATACTGTTTATATAGAAAAAAGTAACAAACGTATTTTAAATAATTATGTAGATGGAATTAAAAAAGAAAATATAAACTCTAAGCATGAATTACGCTTGAGAAATAAAATAGAAGAAAAAAGGAAGAAAAGAATAAAGAGAAAAAAATATAACTTTAAACATAAACCACATTTTGTTGTCAAGGTTAAAAAAGAAAAAATCACTACTTGCGTGTATCGATCTCTCACCGTCATGTGTGTGGAAAAACATCTTTGCCAACCTGTCAAGTCATATTTTGCTATTTGCAATGGACGACAATAAGTATATTATAAATCCAGTGGCGCATTTTAGCAAAACCCAAGAATGAACAGTAACTTATGCGCAGGTTAAGGCGTGGACAATTGTATATATTTATAATTTCAAATAGCATGTCACGTACAACCCAACTTATTTCGATAACAAATTCCAAAATTTGATAAAAAAAATTTATAGGTTTCTATTCATGTCCGTCATCTTCATCAGTTACGATGATCATTTGAAAACCATGACTCAAACACAATCTAAACAAAAGATTAAGAAAGACGAACACAAGAATTTTTAAACACAATTGAGAAACTTGAATAAAGATTTGCAACTTTCATGCCCCTTTTCTGGACATCAATCTAGATAGAGATGACAATAGGATCGAACGTGTTAGGGGTTACATTTATCCCCATCTAAGTCTTTGTTTCCCACATTCTATCCTTATCCCCGTCTCCATCTTTGATGGGGAATAACATAACATCCCTATCCTCGTCCACATCCTATGGGTTTTGCGGATCCCCACGAAGAATCGTGAATTTTCCGTATCAATAAAAATGGTTTTTTTAATATATGATTTTCAAACAAAAGATCCAAATTAATTCTTTAATCATTTAATGTCATAATTAATCGATCAAGTATTGAATCATTGTATAAGATAAATAATTTTATTAATGATAGTCATAAGATACATATGAACCGTTTTTATAATACCATATATTATATGAATATTAAACAAGAAAACAAACTTATATGTGTATTCATGTATAAGCTTAACTTTGATACATACTAGTTGGATCACCCTAGGGCAATCTTCATCCCTACCCTCATCCATAGGTTCTATGTTCAAGGAATCACCACGTCTGATTAACTTGAGGATTCTCCATTTAAACCATATGAATAAACGAAAGTGCACACAAAATATGCATAAAACAAATGACAAATCAAAATCGCCTACTTCTAACCTTTTTCAACTATAAGAATATCGGCCTAATACACAAATACTACTACTCATTATAAGAGATGTGTTGAAACAAGGCATGTCCGGAGCTAGCTTCTTCCCTAGCTGACGAATGTTCCTACAAAATAAACACCGGTTAGCCTCGCCACGAGCTTCAGCTCGCGACCAACCTCCGGCGTGAGAGTAAGTAACTGAATGGGGAGTGGAGAGAATAATAATAAATGAGGGAGAGAATTTAGAGAGAGAAAATGATTAGAGAGGGAAAGAACTCACATTAAATGTTGGTGGTGAGGGGTATTTATAAGCCCTTTGGTAATGATTACAAGGTATTACCCAGATATTACTTACATTATCCTTAGACAAAGTCTGATTAAGCATTTAATGCTCCATATTGTACAGCCGACCATGCATTAAATGCAGATCTTCCGGACTGTTAATCTGATGGCAATGAGTACCTTTAGTTACTGAAGGTGTTTTGGTCAGGTTTCAACTTAAAATTGTAGTAAAAGGATTTTATCTCCGAAGGTTCGTCTGGCAGACATGTCATCAAGATGCATATTCAATTAACTGTGTTATTGTGTCTAACATTTAGCAGGAAGAATAAAAAATGATATTTTTGTCCTTTAGCGAAACATTATATGATATATAAATCTATGTGCAACTAAATTATAAAAAAAACTTTTTTGATGGAGAGTAAAGCCACTTTTTGCAACCCCTCCACCATGGTTCAAATCCTATTAAGCAAATTTACTTGATTTCCCCTTCTTTTGCTCAAAGACATCAAATGAATAAAATGCCATTGAATTTTATAAAGAATTATATTTTCCCACTTAAAAATTTTCTTTATTGTTTTCGGTCCTCTTTTTATTTTCTCTGATAGTATAATTTTTTCTTCCTATTTTTATATTATTTTGATTTTCATTAAATTGTTTTTTTACTAATTTATACATATTTTTGTTATTGTTTCTATGTTACCGAGTTTTTCTTTTTTTCCTTTTGATTTATATTCGTGTTTAATTTTTTTTGTTTTCAATTAGATTAATAAATTAGGCACATGAAAGTAAAATAGTTTTTAGATGAAGAATTTTTTAATAGATTTAACGATTAAAACTATATTGAAACAAGTACTACTCATGTGTTAATTTTTCTTTTTATACGGTCATATTTACAATAAAGTGGTTTAATGAATACTTTGATTCTTTCACACACTCAAAATATAATTCTTCCGTAACTATACAAGATATAATATCAATTTTTTCTATGAAATAACCATCTCTTTTCATTATGATTGTCATATATGTTTGATTCTAATATTATTAACAATAGTAATTTGTTGATACATTGAAGGTCAACAATTAGACAACCTCATGTCATTTAGTTCCCTTTCTTTCACCTACATATCTATTAGAAATTTAGAATCTATCGCCTCTAGCATATGTGGTTATCAATGTTATATTGTTAAATTTAATTTTTATGCTTATTATAATAAGTTAGAATAGTTATATGAGAGTGTTTTCGTTAAAATATTTTTTAATTGTAAGGAGTAATAATACTTATGTTGTATGCAATAAAAAAGTAAAACCTAATCGATTTGTACATTATCAAATAGCGTAATACAATCCTAAATGTTTTAATTTTTTATTTTTATATTTGAATACGTGTGTTAGAATGTTAGTTTTTATATTTTATTCACACCAAAGCCCTGTCGAGTAGTAATCAACTCGTTTCCACACAATTTAAGGTTTTCACCTTTAAGCATAAATAATAAATTATATTTTAAACTAGTTAAAGTTTAAAAAACTTATCATCAAACCAAAAGATATTTGACTTAGTGGTATTAAGATGTTCATCTTCTTTGAGGCTAAGGGTTCACGTTTTGTTATGGACATGTGTGTAAATTAGGACTGCTTATGTGTTTGTCTTTTAAAAAACAATTTTTATCATCAAAATATTAAATTCTTCAAATTAATATCTATACATGATGAATGTTAAAAATTAAAGTGTAGTTGTCATGTGAAATTAGCGTTGTAAGGAAATAATTTAACGTTAGTGAGTGTTTGTGGTAAAAGGTGTGAGGTACTTGGGTGGTTTTTTATAATTGCAAAAGATTTGAATGACTTTTTTATAATTATGCCGTAAATATTGGAAGAAATTAAAAAAAAAATGGATACATATAAGTAGCTAATATATTAACTTGTTTTCACCTTGACACATTGTCAGCAATATGTATATTATTTTTTTATGAAATAAAATTATAGTTGGAACATCCAAACTTTATCTTTATAACAATACTTTAAGATTTACTATTAGAAAAACAAAGGTTATATTAATTTTGATTTGTCTCAACGATATTCCTCTTTATATCCATACGATTATTTGGGTAAAATGAACAATGTTGTCGTACTTTTGGAGTTATAAGTTCATATATTTAAAGGATACATGTTATAGAATAATAACGGAAATCTTATAAATAATATGTAGTACGTTGATTATTATTTACATAATACAAAGAAAATGCTAATAAAAAAAATCCTAATGAGGCTCTTATATATATCCATACAATTGATGAATCGAGTCGGGTCAATCTAAACTAAACTCTAATATCATTTTATACTATATATATTTAATTATAATTAATATTTTTATTTATATCAAAAAGATAAATTAGTAAACAAAATATTTTCTCTCTCATCTCTCTAATTAATTTTTCTCTCTCTAATTATTTTTTTCTAGATTTTTTATTATTTTCCAAATTAATTCTTTTTTCCATAAATTTATGTATATATAATTGTTCATTAATGAATCATAATAACCCAAAATAGTAACTAGTTTTTTATCATTATAAATTTACAATACTGAACACAGCTAAAGACAAATGAGTTTTCCTAATATTAACATTTTAAATCAATTATTTTCAGATTGTTCACCAATAAATTTAAACTTGTTTCCTACAAATAACTATTAAACTCATATATTTTTGCTATAATAATTATAGTTATTCACTTCAAATCGTCACTGTTCACCGTTAAACAAAAGAGAACACAACCAATAATATATGAGTTTTTATGATGAATTTTACGGATATTCAATATTGAACACATCCAAAATTTATAGTTATTCATCCAAAAATCATTACTGTTCACTAATTAACAACGTATTAAACCCCTCATTGTTAATTATTGCCCATTCACTAAGACAATACTTAAGATACACAAATAAGAAACCAAAATAAAAACACAAATAAAATTTACCATAACAATGACGAATGGACGAAAAAAGAATAAAAAAAATTGGAACTAAACCCAACGCAGCCACCGGCCGAATGGACGAAGAAAGAAGTCGGACTGCCGCCTTAGATCGGCTCCGGTGATCGCTATGGTGCTCGGTAGTGGACATAAGGGTGTGAAATAGTCGGACCACCGCCCTAGCCGCCATGCTTTCCGTCGTAGATAAACCCTAGCTGCCGCTATGCTTTCCTTCGAGCCTAGATCTGACGGTGGCTTGCAGTTGTGAGGCGGTGCAACGGCGCCATTGAAGGAGGCGGCGAGTCAGAGGCAGTGATGCAGCACTTGTGGTGTTGAACGAAAAACGTATGAACGGTGGTCGGTGACCACGGCTAAACTTTGTCGGCGATGGTGGTAGCTCAAAATTGACGGGAATGGAGATTGGGTGGATACTAGGGTTTTGAAATGAGGAAATCGGTTAGTAGCACTAGTGACGATGATCAGCGAGAAAGCAATCGCTGATGGTGTAGAGGGAGGTGGCCGGCGGCCAGCGATAGTGCAAAAAGAGAGAGAGGATAGTATGTTTTCTGAATTTTGTGAAATAGGAAGGGGGCCGACATATATATCAAATGAGAGAGGGGAGAGAGGAGAGAGGTTATGGTAATGTCTTTTTTTACCCTTTATTTGATTAAAAGAAACCATTTACTTTATTTTTAATTACTAAAATGCCACAAGGTACTATAACCATAGATTAAATGATCAAATAGTCTAGAACACTTCTCGCACTTTTCGCAAATAAAACCCTTTTTGCATGAACATATATATATATATATATATGTGTGTGTGTGTGTGTGTGATCAAGATCAAATATGATGTAAATTAGGATAAGATGGTAAGAAGCAATGTAAAAGTGACTAGTGGTACAAACAATTAAAGAATGTTTTACTCATTTTATAGTCTTTCTCCCTCCCCCTAAAGAAAAACTCCACAACCCCCTTTTAATTTCTGAAAAACCCTAATCATCTACCACCTCTCTACCTCAGCCGTCTCCCAAACAAATCTCCATCAACCCCAAACAAATCTCCATCAACCCCAACCAAATGTAGTCGCCGATTTCTAAAGCATGAGACGCCGTCGTGACCCACCACCGTCTAGAGGTTTGTTGACACTTGCATTGATTTTTTTGCCACCACCATCGCTGCTTTAGTGATACGTGAAATTGTCTCCGTCAAACACATCACCATCACGAAGCCACCACTCAGGGTTTTGGGCTATTGTAGTGGCTTTTGGCTACCGTCGTCGACGATGTTGGTGATATGTGAAATCGCAGCCACCTGACCCCCACCATGCCTGTTTGTCGGTAATTACACGCATCCATGACCTCCTTCTCTGTAATGCCGCCGCCATGCGCTCCCACCATCGCAAGGTCCTCTGTTTACCATCACCGTGGGTTTCATCATATTTGAAGAATGCATCGATTTGGTTTTAGGAGACTCGGTTTTCATCCAAACACGTTCATAAGTTTCTTTATTTGTTCATCAGATTTGAAAAAATGTCTCAATTTGGTTTTCATTCAAATACGTTCATTAGTTTCTTGTTCTTTTTGTTTTCTGATTTATTAATTCGGCATGTTTAAAAGCGATTAAAGTTGTTTTTATTCATATTTGTAAAGTTCTTTCTTCTATTCATCAATTTCTTTGTTGTGTAAATTATAACCTTAAAACTGAATAGATAAATTCATCAATTTTGGGATAGTAACTCATAGTTCTAAAATCTGAATATTCATCTTCTTCTTGTTTATTTATATCCAATGGTTGTGTTGTTTTTCATTATACAAGCTCATTCAACAATTACAAAAGATTATTTGTTGCAAATTTAAATTTTATTTGTTGAATAAGACTATGAATCAGCTTCTTTTTATGAAAAGTAAAACACACTTGAATCTGATTGTTCATCGTTTTTAAATTACGAGCCAGCAAGATTTTAGGAGATTTCATTGTTTTTTAATTCCCTGATTTACCCTTAAATCTTATTAAACTGATAATTACTAATAATATCTTTTTGACCATTTTCTTTTGACTTATGATAAAATCCTAAATCTCATAATCCCTTTTACAACTTTTATGATAATCAGATCGTCTTAAGTTTACAAATTTATAATTTATAAAAAGTAATAAAAGCCCGCCAAACCATATAGGCTCACTGCTGCAGATTTTAAGTTTGCATAAGATGATGTGTAACTTAATTGTAGAAAAGTTACACTAGATGTTGTTCTTTTTAAAGAAAAATAATATATCCTCCTACTTTTTCCTCTTACTCATCACAAGATGACATATGGAGTCCACTAATTCTTTTTCCTTACCCCATTTATTGATTTTAACACTTGTGTTGATCTTGTGAGTAGAAAGATAAATAGAAGGATATATCACCTCTCTTCTTTAAATTAAAGATGTCTTGTAATAATTGTCCCGATCCTGCTTGTTCCTCGTTTTTGTCGTTTAACGCAACAAAGCCAATTTCAATAAAAAGGTGTGTGTTTTGGTCCAAACTTTTTCATTCTATGCTCACTTTCAACTAAACAACCTCCTAAAGACACCAATTCCACTTCCAACATGGTCCCAAACGTCAACGTTCCTCAACAAACTTTTTAAACAAAATTCCCCCTTTCTTTCTCCTTATTCCCATTTTCCTATCATCGCATATGCTCTACATAAACATTAAAAAAAAACTTCTTCTTAATATATAATAATCAAACTAGTATTGACATAATATATATAAGTGCTACGAAAGTGTTAGAAAGATGTTTCTTATGGTTATGGATTATAGTACCGATGTAAACAAAATGTATTTTAAGATTGCGAGTACTGCGAAAACCAATCGAGCCGTCTAATTCCTCCTCCTTTAATGTCATCAGTCACCCATGAATTCATCTCATGCACCTTGCCACAATCAATCCCCACGCTCTCCATCCATGGATTTTACTTACCAAATGAATGGCTAAGATTGGTTCTCACAATAAGATCAGTTCTCAAATAAACCTTTCCCTTATATATATATAATAAACATATTATATATATAGGGGAAGGTTCCGTTGAGAACCAAAATTAGAGTGAAAACCGCGAGAACCAATCTTAGCCGTTGATTTTGGACAATGGAATTCATGGATGAAGAGCGTGGGGGGATTGAGTGTGGCAAGGTGCATGTAAGAAATTCATGGGTGTGCAATCCAATTGAAGGAGGAGGAATTGGACGGATAAGATTGGTTCTCGTAATAAAAACGGTTCTCAAATAAACTTTTCAATATATATATATATATATATATAGGAAGATTCATTTCAGATCCGTTTTTATCGCGAGAACCAATCTTAGCCGTTCATTTTGGATAATGGAATTCATGGATGAAGAGCGTGGGGGGATTGGGTGTGGCAAGGTGCATGTAAGAAATTCATGGGTGGACAATTCAATTTAGGGGTGAGCAGAAAAAACCGAAACCGAACCAAAAACCAAAAACCAAAAAAACTGAAAAAACCAAACCAATGTATAAACCAACGGTTTTGGTTTTTAAATTTCCAAAAACCGACTTTTTCGGTTTGGTTTTGGTTTTTACAATTTCAAAAACCGAAAAAACCGAACCGAACCATTCCAATGGACAACAATGTAAATATACATGTCCAAAAAATCAAATACTCTATGATTTTCTCATTTACATAGCCACCTCCCATTTACATTAGGGTTTCGCCAAAGTGGTTTCACACTAATTTAGATATCCTTCACAGTGACAGCTTTGTTTAGTCATTGGACTACTCGATTGAGTTCACCAACATCCTTCATTTCGAGTCAACGAGTTAACTTCTTTTCAATTTTATCTATTTTCACTTAATATAGAAATCCAATTCAAGTTGTTTATTTCGATTTTCATATTCTAGTTTTCTGAGTTGTATGCAGTTCATTTGGAGTTGGTTAATTATCTCGATTTTCAGTTTTGCTAATATGTTATTTATTGATTTGCTTTGAGTTTTGATTTATTTCAACTTTGGCTTTAAAGTTTAAACATATGACCGTCATTTTGCTTGTATTAATTGAAATATATATGACTTGAATTAGGTGACACACATTTTGATGTTTTTTATATAGCTTCAATTTCGTTTAATTTCATAGCTTTACAATGACGGTTGTATGACTTCAAATCTTGATGGTTAAAATGGAAAAGTTGTAAAACCAAACCAAAAACCAAACCGAAAACCGACATCAAAACCGAAAACCGAACCAATCCAAAACCAAACGGTTTTGGTTTTGGTTTTCCAAAAACCGAAATTTTCGGTTTGGTTTCGGTTTTATGCCAAAACCGAACCAAACCGAACCATGCTCACCCCTAATTCAATTGAAGGAGGGGGAATTGGACAGCTAAGATTGATTCTCGCAATAAAAATAGTACTCAAATGAACGTTTTAATATATATATATATATATATATATATATATATATATATATATATATATGGGAAGGTTCAAACGAGAATTATTTTTCGTACGAGAACTGCGAGAATCAATCTTGGTCATTCAAGTGGTAAGTGGAATTCATGGATGAAGAGCATGGTGGGATTGAGTGTGGCAAGGTGCATGTAAGGAATTCATGGGTGGGCAATCCAATTGAAGGAGAGGGAATTGGACGGCTAAGATTGGTTCTCACGGTTTTCATACGAAAAACAGTTCTCGTTTGAACTTCTCCCTATATATATATATATATATATATATATATATATATATATATATAAATGAATTGTTTTTAGGCATCCACATCTATGGTCCCTAAATTAAGAATCTTTTAGAATTATTAATTTGGTTGATGACAACTTGTAAAAGTTAAGTTGAACCCATCATTACTCGGTCTTGTGGGAGCCCAAAAGAGCCCATTAAAACGTGGTCATCCATCCAAGTTGCATTATCCTTTTCTACTCTGCTTTTATCCATCCATCCCCCTTTTGCTTTTAAGTGAAGTTCATTATTAGTGAATCTACTACAATTCTCAACTAAGAATATCTTTTACTTTTACTTTCTAAGCTACTACTTTCTGCCATTCATGACTTACATATCACATTTTATTATAGCTTATCAATCAATATCCAACTATTCTAACTTAAATCGCTTCCACCTCTACATGTTTAATTTCACCCTTTTTGTTAAACCAACACAATAAGATGATCCTAAATTGGATTTCACCTCTAAACCAGCAATTTGTCGTCTTGCTTGTAATAAACCTATCACTTGGTGACTAATTTACGATCATCACTATGTGCGCAATCGACAATATTTATCGCGGGAGTTTAAGATTTCTAGAAGAGAGAGTTGAGGTGAAGGGGTGTTTGGGTAAAAAGGTAAAAAAAAATAGATGGGGGAAGGGGTGTTCTAGTTAATCAACATGTATATCTATTCAAAATGGTAAAATTAAAGATCAAACAACACTTAGAGAGATTAAGCCTTTATTTAAAAAAACTTTAAGAGTTTAAAAAGGTTAAAACATTTAGGAAAAAAAAACGGTAAGGTTTAAAGTAAAATTTTGAGGTTTAAATAATTTTTAAACAAAAGTTTAGGGTTAAAAGATTCGAAAAAAACAAAACCTTATACGATTTATTATGAGATACAAATAACAGAACCCACATATCATCGGTTACATCAAGAAAGTAAGAAACTTAGATGCTTCCTATCACCAAATAGTTATAAAATAGAGCACTAGAACTTATATATTAGGCTCTTTCTTGTTATAAGTTTTATGAATCGATCACTCCAATCAAGGATATTAGTTCAAATGGTCTATCCACTCCAGATATCTCTATGCATGCTTGACCTCATTAAAGATTTGAAGCTTCTCACATTGTTATATAAAATCGTTTTTTGAATTAATTTTAAGTTTTTCTGATTACTTATAGGTTTAAAATATCAATGAAAATTCTCTCATATCTTACATATTAAAAAAAATAAAAATAAAAAATAAAAAATCATACTTGATCACAAAATCTAAGCAGTTGGCCACGTTGAAGCTTATGAATGTGGCAAAACACAATGGCCCCAATGGCATTCCCTTTAGGGGAAATCACAAGCCCAATTGGTCCCATACTCCACCAGTTTACAAACTTTCCGATCATATATATTTTGTGAATCTCCTCATTCCACTTCATAAACCACCATGGACACTCATCGCCGGCACAAAAGCAATTCCTCCGGTGACAACTTTACTTTCCCGGCAATGTCACCGGACAATGAAACAGACTCCGAATTAGCTGACCATTTGTTCTCAAATGGCAAATTCCTTTTACACACCTTCCCTCTTCAAACAAAAAGCTTAACAAGTTGTACGTTTTCAAGAACATACAGTGCTTGTAGTAAAGATTCATTGGTGTCTTCCCGGAGCAATAGTACAAACAGTCGAAGCAGCAGCAGTGGTAGCAGTTGCAGCAGCGCAAGAACAAGCACCAGTGAGGCTTCCACCATCAAAACCACCATCTTCCCAGAAAAAGGAATTCGGAGCCCTGTTCACCACAGTCGCAATTACCATCTTCCGGCTCATAGGTGGCAGTTTATGGCGCCGGTTCCTTCCCTAAACCGCTGGACCTCCCAAAGAAGAAAAGGTGAAGACGAGAAGCGAAAAGGGTCACCGGAGAAGAAGAAATGCAATAGGAATAAAGGGTTTTGCCGGAGATTTTTCCGGTGGCTTGTGTCAACATGTAAAGAATGCCATGCTATGGAGCCTTCCAAGAAACAGCTTTGACATTGATCAGTTTCTTATGTTTTTTTGACATTTTTCCTTCTAATTTTACTAATTTCATGGTGGGATTCTGTCTTTTATGTCAAAAAGTTTACTAATTTAACGAGTTCAAGAAAGATAAGCATGTAAAACATCAAAAACAACTACAAAATACTGAAAAAGAACAAAGATTACTTAAGAGTTAAGAGCCTCCTTCCATGATTCTTTCGCAAACTAATCGTATATCCGATTATCACTCCAAGAAATTTTCCATGACATCAGTGTACATAGCTGCCCCAGGATTATGTTTTTCATGATTCAGATTCGGATCGCCGTCCGGCTTGCCACTAAGTCCTTCGGTGAGTGCATTGAAGAAGGTCAATCCATTAGGCCATTTGATATCATTTTCAGCATGATCAGGACCCATCATGTTTCCCATTTGTGGCTCGGAAGAATGAGGATGGAGGAACATGTGAGTCTCATCCTTAGACCCGAACCCGAGTCTTGTATGGTTCTGGAAATTAGGTGATTGCATTCGGTTTGAAGCTGCCCAGTTATAGGCGGGAGGCGGGTGGATTGGGATCGTAGGCTGCTTTAATGGAATCCCAGTTGAAGAAGGTGATGATGTTGATGCGAATAATTGCGATAGATAGAAACCAGATTGGTAGCCAAGTGATTCAAATGTATGTCTCATTCTAAGCACAAAATGAAGGTCTTCAGCTACCTAATCACACCCATAAACACATCAAGTTGAGTGAAAAAAATGGTGATTTTGACCACTTCTCTTTGAAGTGAAACTAAAGCCACCAAGAATAACATATCAGGAATAATAGATGGGATACTCACAATCTTGCATGAACCAAGTTGCAAGAGGCCATGGCCAGCTTGAATCACAGCTATAGTCTAGAAAATTAAGATTTGAAAGAGTAAATCAAAAGGGTACAGTCAAATGATCAGAGAGAAAGGAGCTTGCAAATCTTGATAAGATATAAGTGTTTACCTGAATTCCTGAATCAAATTGTTCATTCCATTCTGTTGGAAGCTGCAAATTCAGAAATTAACGAGATTTAATTACTGAGATTGATTATGTGAACAGTAAAGCATGAAACTTGTAGAAATAAATGAGTTTCAATTATTGAAGATGAACAGTAAAGTGTGTGTGTGTGTGTGTGTGTTTGAAGGTGCAAGTGTGTGTTCTTGAGAGGCATACAGCATCAAAAGAACTTTGCCAATAGTTAGATATGCTCTGATCACATTCTGCAGGTTCTTTGAACACCCATTTGTGACACTTATCAGAAGCCACTTTTCCCATTAATCTGTACCTCAAAAAAATTAACCATAATCAGAAAAATAACAAAAAAGAAAAGCCCCCTAATAAATTTTTTTTTTTTTTGTTTTTTCTTTGACACTATTTATGTTCTTGATTGGAGATTATAAATCCTGATATTAAAAATAAACACCTACCAAGTACCCACCCTTCTCCGTAATTATACAGCTGAATAGACATTTTACTGAAGGCTTTTCTAACAGGATCTTCTCCTGCATCCATGTCTTCTAAGCAGTCTGCCATTCTTCCTCTGCAAAATCCATCTTCCCACATCAACATCCTGCAATAAACCATGGTGATTTAATCAGAAGTTTCATTATATATAAACATCCCTTGTTTTTTTATAAATATCTGATTGGAGAAAGATTACAATAACTTACAGGCTACCTATGTCGTCACCAACTTTGCAGCCATTGCCGCCTCTAACTCGCCTGGAAATACGAAAGAAAACAAAACCCATTTGAGTAAAAGCTCAAAACATAAGACTTTGTGGATTTGATTTGATTTACGAGATGTATTGAAAGAAATTTACGGGCGAGGACGAATGGTCCAGAAAACAGAGTAAGTCCAGTCAGAGTTGAGACAAACGCTTCTTAGAGCTTCATGAAGAGCCAACATTCCAACTGCTTCTTTATTTCTATCTGTTGTGCCTGAGCCCACCATCTTTCTCTCTCTCTCCTCTCTCTCTCTCTCTTTTTAGGTTACTTTCAGGATTTTTGCAGTAGCTTTGATCTCCAAATTTTCAAGATTCATAAAGGGGAAGAACAGAACACTTGTGGATCATTAGTTCATACCCATAAGTTCAATCTCTACTAATTCAATCAACCTTGATAATATAAACACCTCAAAAGAGGGCAAAACTGGAGGGTTTTAAGAGTTCTTTGCTTGTTTTCAGCTTCTTATTTCCTGGTTGTGAGCTTGGATTTACCAAGAGGTGAGAAGAAGGCGGTGACTGATGAGAGTTTTGGGGTTTAATTGGAAGTAAAAAGGGTTTGGTTCATCTTTAACTTTAACTACCCTCCACAGGTCTATTTATTTATTTTGTGGGTTAAATTCATTGATTAGCCCACCAAAGTCTTGAAAATCATTAAATTATGATCCTTTTTACTCACTCATGTATTAATTTACATAAATTTGTCTTCCAATTAAGAAAAATCCAACTAAAAGTTTGTTCAAGTAAAAATGAATATATGTAAAAATTTGTGGTTTACATTAAAGATATTAGATATTTTCTAGCAAACATCTAATGCGACCATATAGTCTTTCCCATGTATTTGGTTACACACATTGTCTTTTATTTGTATTTATTTTATATTTTATCTGATTTTCTTTACCCATCCTACTATCTAATGTACCCATTCTTTTCCCTTTTATGCAAGATGAAAATTCCAACTTTTGCAACAATAAAAAGGGAGGCAAGTGAGGCCTCAAAATGGTAGTGATTTAGGGTTGTTTGGGTAGTGGGAGAAGTGATCTTAGCAAGGTCACAATCCATGACCAAACACACCCCTTAATGGAGTGGTGGAAGGTTTGTTAAGGACATTGTGGGTTTGGCAAAATAGAATCCTAGCTTACTGAGTTACTGGTCAAAAGGAGAGGGAATCTTGAAGGTTAGATTTGGATCATTAATTTATTAGAGTGTGGTCACAATAATTGTATCATGAATTAATTAATGGGTTTGTACTATGACAAACAAATTATATTTGTAAAATATAACTACAAAAAGGTAGGCCTTAATACTCAAACATCAAAGTTTATAGGATTGTTTTATGAAAATGATTTATACACTACAAGTAATTGGTATATAATGGCTTTTATGTTGTATCATATATATATTTTTTGATAATATTTTATGTCTTGTAATATTTGTTGTATATAAATTTTCTCTCATTTTTTATTTATCAGAAACTCATAAATGTTATATATATTTACTTATAAACATGTCTACTTTGAAAGAGCAACATGTGGAATTGATTCTACAGTTATTATAAAAAAAATATATCAAACATTCAAATATTTTAAGTTAAGATAACACTATATAGGCGTGTGCGAGCACATACAATATATAATGCGTTTGTTTTAACTATGTGCCCCACCGCTAACTAAATTAAGTTTCTCTTTTTCTATTTCAAACTTTAGAACCTTTCAAAAATTATAATAGCTACCAATTATAAGAAAATGATCATACATCACCTAATTTAGATAAAGTCGTTATTTATATGTAGAAGATTTCAAGAATTACAAACATACTTTTAAATTTAAAAATTAGCTAATACCGAAGAAGGTTCGAGAGTTGGAGTTTTCACATGGAGAGCTCTTCAAGATCATCTACCCGTTCGTGAGGCTCTAAATGAGAAAGGTTTCGATTTACACACAATACTATGTCCATTGTGTGGATCTTTTATCATAATCGGTGCATCATTTTCTAGCAAAATGCATTGTTTCAAAACTAGGGAAGTTATATTTAATAAGTGGGGTTTGGATTGGAAAAACTCCAATGATAGAGGACCTATCTTTGCATTTGGATTTTTCAAAGTTAGTATGGCAATTAATCTGTGTAGAATAATGAAAAATCTTATAACTATTTTGCATAACATTGATAACTATTTATCTAGTGTAAATGATATGAGAGAAATCCGTAACTTGAGGCAACATATGTGGGGGTACATATAATTTGCTGCAATTATTGATAAGCTATATAAGAGGGTTATTGATGAAGCAGATCAAGTACAAAAGTGCTCATTTTGCTTGCGTTGTTGTGATAGCCGTGAGAAATGTAAATGTTATGTTAAATGGTGGTGATTTCTAAGTTTGGAGTTGTTTTTCTCACTTTGTGTAGCCCCAAACTTTGAGGCTTTCAATCTCTGTACATTTTTCTTGTTTTAAATGCAATACTCGGCCTTTCAAAATA
The DNA here is from genome assembly GCA_038502395.1 of Dittrichia graveolens. NCBI lineage: Eukaryota > Viridiplantae > Streptophyta > Magnoliopsida > Asterales > Asteraceae > Dittrichia > Dittrichia graveolens. The sequence continues at coordinate 6,910,088 of JARJIL010000009.1, read as the reverse complement.
AAGTTATAAATTAAAATATAAAGAGGTGATATATTTTTATATTATTTTCTCATATTTATCAACATACTTATAAAATCAATACAAGTGTCAAAATAAATAAAAGATGTAAGAAAAAAGAATTAGAAGATTTCACATATAATCTTATTACGATTAAAATTATAAAGTAAGAATAAATAGTAACAATTCCTATAACTATCAATTTGCTAACTAAATCATTAAAATCTCATGAGATTTTGCGGGGTAGCTTTGTAATTATATAATTAAACCATGATATTTCATTTTCTCACGAAATCATGTTCTCTCAGCACTCTTTTTCATTAATTAAAGTTAGTCTTCACAATTTAGCTGGCACACATGTTAAAATAGGTGGTTTTTACTTTTTGTTTTTTGTTTTTCTCTTCGTGGAGGTTTTTTGTGATTTATGCAGTATATTATTCATCTGTTCAGCACCTTTTTATTTTATATTCCATTTGAAAGTGTTGCATATACCTTTCTATCCTGTAATATATAAATTGGCGTAATTTATAAGAAAAACATCATAACCTTAGAAACTAACTAAAACTTAGATCAATTATGAAATTATGAGTTCTAAATAAGTATTAAGTATGTTAAGCTACCCCTCAAAAATTAACCAAAATCTGAATCTAATTCTATAATATCTAAATTTAGGAGAGTGCTAACCATAGGGGTTGTGGATAAAAGTAATAAAGATAATTATAATTTCTAATAAGAATCACAACATTTAATCTTTCATATTTTTAATTTAAAATTATCAATATAAAATATTTTTTAAGTAACGAATTTTTTTAAAAAGAATCAACAGATGAGCCAAAAGCTAGATTGTTGCTATATTAACGAGGTTTACTTTACATAAATATTTTTACATTTCTTATGAATGTTAAAGTTAATTATAAATTAAACATATCATAAGATGTTATTTAGTTAGATAAAAAAAATTAACTAACCAAAGCTAAACCAATCACATAATAGCCAATAGACGTATACTCATATAAAGTCTTTTAATAACATAATTCAAACTTGATGTAAATAAAACTTATGCCCGGGTTAGTAAAACCTAGTAGAGGAGAGTTTAAACGAGAACTGTTTTTCGTACAAGAACTGCGAGAACCAATCTTAACCATTTAAGTGGTAAGTGAAATTCTTGAATGAAAAACGTGAGTGGATTGAATGTGCCAATGTGCATGTAACGAATTTATGAGTGGACAATATAATTGAAGGAGGAAAATTTGGATAACGAAGATTAACTCTCACAGTTCTCATACAAAAAAAGTTCTCGTTTAAACTTTTTCCAAATTAGTATATATCATTTTTCTAAAATATATACTCCCAACAATGGTTAATTAGCTTGTGACCAACACCAACAGACCATTTAATCTAAAAAATAGTAAAATGGAGATTAAGGTGGTCACGTGAGCACGTGTCATGGCCGTGCGTCGGTGGGTGCATAAAGAAAAGTCTGTTGCACTTGCACAAATTGCGGGGACACATTTGCGTCTCTTGTCCTTGCACAACTCGCCGTGTAACTTACGCGCCATTGTTCAACAGTCCAGTAGTTAAATGTTAACCAAACAAACACTGTCGGGAGGTGGGTCAAAACCTAACTGGCTCCGCTTTGACCGCCCAAGGCCTCGGCTGTGGACCCCACAAACGTATCTTAGTGGGTCCCAATTACCTTCTTTTTAAAATAATTTTAAGATTTTATCCCGTAATTTCACACAGCTCGTTTTTCCAGTTATAACGTTAGTTCATTTATTATCTTTGAGGAACAGGATTCATGTTTGATGGGTTTTTCGTAAGATTAATATAACTATTAAAATTAATGGATAAAATGCGAATTAACGGATTCTAAATGTTATATATCATTTTTCTTTGTGATTTCATAATATTTTGTACATTCAAAAAAACTTGAGTTAATTAAATTTTTGTTCCTGTGGTTTTGTCAGAAACTATGGAGTTGGTTTTTGGATCTAAATTTTTACGGGTTTGATCCCTCACGATCTGGTATTTTTACGTTTTTGGTCTCTCTTCGATTTGAAAAGACCAAAGTACCCCTATTTTATTTATTTTTTCATTCTCTTCTATTATTAATTAATTTTAAATATTATTTTAATAGTAAATCTTTTTTTAAAAATAAAAGATATTACGTTTATATCTCTCTAAAATCTACCCCCTCTCTACTGTTCATCCACTCAAATACCCCATCACCTCCATCGACGCCATCACCCACCATCACCAACCACCACCACTATTAACTCCATCGCCGACACCCTTACAAGGGTTTTGATTTTTTTGATTTGATGCCATCGTCACCTCTAATGCCATCACCACCTCTAATGCCATCACCACCACTGTCGAAAACACTACTAAATCTAGGATTTTGATTTTTTTTATTCGATAGAAATCAATGCACACTTATCCCCATTGGGTTTAGACAAGTTTAGTCACCGCAACCGCCACTTAAGGTTCTGACGACGTTAGCCATTTCCACCATTTAGCCAATACCGCCGATGTCGCTTAGGGTTCTTCACAAACATTATTGTCAAAAATAGTGGTACGACTAGGGTTTTCCTCCAAACTAGGTAGTGCTGTTTGGAGGTGTTCGATTTAGCCACTACCGACGCCGTTGATTTGGTTCTACAAACTGTTTGGAGGTGTTCGATTTAGGGGTTTATACCGATGGATGTTTTCTTGAAGATAAAGGGAGTTGGTGGTGGGGGTGGGGGTTAAAGATGAAGGAGGTGGTGATAGGGGTTGAAGATGAATGGTGGTGGTGGTGGTGGAAGATGACGGTGTGGTTGAAGATGAATTTGGGGGTGAAGATGGAGGTGACGGTGTGGTGGTTAAATGTGAAGGTGGCGGCGGTGGTGGTTGTTGCAAGAGGAGGTGGTGGCGGTGATGTTATCCGAGCCAACAGGGAGAGAGAGAGAGAGAGAGGTAGATTATAGCGAGAGGTATATTATTTTGTTGGATGAACAGTGAAGGTGATGGGGGCATTTTTAAAGAAAACTATAATATTAAATAATATTTAAAACTTGATTGAAAATTAAGGAAAATGAAAAATTAAAAGGACAAGGTCACTTTGGTCATTTCAAGTTGAAAAGAGACAGAAAAACATAAGAAAACCGAGTTGAGAGGGACTAAATGGCTAAACCCATAAAAACTCGGACCCAAAGACCAAATCCATAATTTCTAACAAACAACATAGACAAAAAAAATGTAATTAACTCAAAAACTTATAGAAGCATATATTTTTAATAAATATATTATACTCATGTTTATTCGATGGGGTTTCAATGTTAGAAATCCTCACAATATGGGTCGTGGTATTTCGTAGCTTTATATTATACCTAGAAACAAGGAGACCCCTTGTTTTTGAAGGTAAAAGGTGTAGTTTGCTAAAGATTTTCTCAGACATTCAAGAAAAATCTTTTGATTTGGATTTCTAGCAAGTGTAAAGACGTCCGTTTCATCCGGAATTTATAGAAAAGAAACCCTATACAAGTTTCGCTCAAGGTGGTTTGTTCGGGTTCTTCGCGCTCTTAACATCTTCGGCGTCATTGATGGTTTGCTTGTTTTACTTGTATTAGATATGCTTTGTCTATCATATATGGGCAAGATAGCAACTTGTTTTTGTATTGCTATTCGTTTTCCTAATACTTCGTCGTTTTTGGACATGTTTTTAACTTTTGGTTAATTAAGTGTTTCTAAATGTTGTAGAGAAACTTTTTGGTCACTACTCTGTTTTTGTTTAATTTAATAAAATTTATGCCGTTAAAAAAAGAATTAAGATGTAAAGGTCCCGAGTGTAGCCTTTCTTTGAAGCTTCACACAAGTCCATCCATAGCAATCATATCATGTGTTGTGTATCCTATTTTATAATTCTACGTCAAATCCTCTTCTTCTTATCTTTTCATTTCCTTCCTAAAAGTTAGTATAACCTAACACAATTTTATCCCTACATTTTATTTATTTAGCATGATACTCGCGCAATGCGACGGTAACTAATAATTTATACTCGTTAACATGTCCATTTTCAAGATGTAGGGAGTATGATATTTATGTAATACGGTGATAGCGAATATTTTTTGTTTTGTGGCATGTCGATTTTCTTTATTTTTTTTTGCATTTCGTTTACTTTTTAGTTCACTATAATTGAAAAAAAAGTGGTTATGAAAAAATATTTTTAATAATTAAGTTAATTTGTATTGACTTTGATTTTCAAAAAAATTGTATTGACTTTGATTTTCTTAAATTTGTAAAGTTTGGTTATTAAAATGGAATATAAGAATCTTATTAACTTATCTAATAATTACTCAATTTTGTTTATATGAAGGGTAATTTAGTAATTTCAAAACACTTAAAATTTAAGAGTTTAAGTAAAAAATCTAAATGCTTTATAATATAGTATAGATTTTACAAATATATATAAAGAGAGAGAAAGAGAGAAGGGGGAAAAAGATAATAGAAATAGAGAAAAAGTGAGGCTGGGGAAGAGCTTGGATCGTGGGAATGGGTTGGGGGAGGTTTGTAGCGGTGTTCCCATTAAACCCAACGAAGCCAAGAAGGGAGCGGATTAACCGCTACAGATGGTATAAGGTCAAGTCTGGTAAAGCTGCCTTATATGGAGACACTATGGATATGGTGCTTGTCCTGGAAAGATGTGCGTGTCTAATTAGACGCATTCAAGATAATGTTAATATTTGACACATGTCTTTATATATCAAAGCCAAGACTTTCAAGATATTTTAACATGTATTCAAGATAAGTCTTACTTGATCCGTAACTAAGATAAGGGAGGCATGTAACATTAGTAAATGAAGGCTACTGTGCATGCTAATATTCACTCCACCAAATAATAAAGTGTGTCAACCATTCCATACCAACTATTGGAAAGAAATTTATGATGCATCATTATCATAACTACCGGTTTACATTCACGAACCCTTCATAGACCTACGGCCTTCCTACATAAAGAAGCAGGTGGAATTGAAGCTCCAAGGTTTGTAGTAATCCACATCTATCTATCACTTAATAATATAATTAGATTTCCATTCCACAATGTCTAACTTGGTAGATAGGTGTCAAGTTGCGGGCCCTCACCACATGTTTAATCAGTGGTGGAGATAGAGGAGACTGAAGGGTGCTTGATCCTTCTTATTAGTCTAAAGTCCTTGTATATTATAAGTCAAATTAGCTTACTTTTTATTAAGTTCATCCCAAAATAAAATTAAATACCCAATGTAACATCACGATAAACAATGAAGGCTGAAGCAACATTTTGCTTTTAAGGGTTTGAATGTTTTCTTATTTTATTCACTTTTTCTCGAGATGTTTTTCATGAAATTTTACTCCGTTTCCAATTCGTGGGTTGATATTTATTCTCAGTTTTGCAATTCTAGCTTTGCAACATTTTAATTTAAATGTAAATGTTGTTTTCGATTATATCAATACCAAACCATCAAAGAATCTGGAAACTAGAAGAAATGAGAGTAACTTATTTCACTATCTAGTTTATAATATTGAATTATAATATTATAATTATAAAACTTAATATAATAAAGAAACTTCTGGTATTAGAATCGCGAGTCAAAAGTTTATAGTGAACAATTATTTTTGTTATTGAATTATTGAATCACAAATCATGAGTTAACATCATCAAATTAAATCGTTATTATTTTAAGTTTTGTGATCCGAAATATTTTTATTTATTATTTTGTTACAAAAATGTTAATTGATGACAAAGCGATTGATTTAAGTGTTATTTTAACACGTAATTTTTTGTCTTTAAACGAATTTCCATTATTTATTTATCTTACAAAATAATTAAACTTTTTACGTTATTCGTATATTATGGGTATTATTAGTATACGAGACCCCCATATTTAGAAATTGTAGCTCCGCCCCTGTGTTTAATCCCACTATTGGACCAACAAACTCTATTTTTATCCTACTTCTGCACATATAAACTCTCCAATGGAATCTAGAATCGGGTGAAGAGTGGTCTAGCCCCAGGATTTCAATAGCAGGCCGAGTTGGATCGTCTGAGGTTTGACTCCGACTTTGCTCATCTTTTCTACGCCTCTCGGAAGATCATAAACTAGTTACTATAGATCTTAATCATAGAATTTTGCGTCTCTTTTGTGTTTTAAACATGTTTATTGCGTTAAAAAACATCAAGAATTGAATAAAATTAACAAATATAATTAATAATTCTTCTAAAAACCCAAACAAGAAATTCTCCAGAGTTATTGTTTGGAATCTTTACAATGCTAGTAATCACAGTCAACCATCGAGTTAGGTAAGAGAAACATGAATTTCATTAATTAAATTAAGAAACTATTGAACTTGATTACTTAGGGTATGTTTAGTAAAAATAGCTGTAGTTGTAGCTGGAAAACTGTTAGTTGATAGCTGGAGTTGGAAGCTGTATATTTTAGTTATATATGTGTTTGGCAAATAAGCTAGTAGCTGAATCTTAATTGTGTAAAATAAAAAAATAGGACAAATTATAAAAATAGGAGGGATTATAAAATAATTAAAAAGGGTGTTTAGGTAATGTGGTATATCAAAAACTTTCAGTTAGTTTTAAAAACAACTTCAAAAAAATTTTTGTTTTAGAGTTTCTTTGTTTAGAAATTTTTTTTAACTTTTTCATCCGAAAATAATTTATAACCTTTTCTTTTAAAACAAAACATTAACTTTAATAAGTGTAAAAAAGGAACATACCTTTAATATGAATGACCTCTATTCTCCATTTATGTTAAAGAAATCCTAAAATTGATTAGAAGCCTCTACGCTTTGTATAGGTTGTTTCTATGCTGATTGCCACGTGATCATCGTTTTTTTTAAAATTTTTTCAAATGTTTTCATTTTTAATTCTCTTCCTAAACATGTACTCGATATTCTATAATCTTCCTCGTTCCTTATTCCAAAACCATTATAATCTAAGGAAATTATAATATTTACCAAGAATAATAAACAGTGCTTTTCTTGAACATTTTTATGTCTGATAAATAAATGAATGAGATAATTTTTTAATACAAGACTTCTAGATTGGTAAAACGACACAACATGAAAAGTATTATATGATGATTTTTATGTTCTGAATATGGAATAGTTAAAAATGAGAGTATAATATTTTTTTTCTATCAAACACATGTTTTTGGTAGTAACCTTTTATTTTATCCGACCAGAAAAAAAATCGAAATCGAAATCGAAAAAACCATACCAATATTGCAACTTCGTTTGGTCATGTGTAACGTTTGTTTTTTTAAATCGTGTAACAAGGGAAACCAATAATACTTCATTAAAAAGGGCAACAACTGACTCAGGTATAATATAAAAATAGTTTCCTTTGATATTGTACAAAAACTACCTAGTATGTCTATTCGGAAGCCTCGTCTATCACATAACCTGAAAAGAATAAACAACAATAGGAATGAACTAGAAAACCCAGTGAGTAGCTCCACAAAGTACTCAAATGATAATAATTAACATGCAATGTTTATAACTCTAGTTATCCTCTTACTCTTGATTCATTTAGTCATAGTATAATCATATACATTATTACGTATTTCACCTTCTCTACATTATTCTTTAATATTTCATTTCACGTTTCTCTTTTTATACATAGATAGACACATTTTATCATACTTTCTCGTATACGTAGACATATATCATTCATACACCTAGTATTACCATATTCTAATCTAAGCCATAAACATGTATCTCTGTCTCGTATCTCTTACATGCACTTTTACATATCTTTATTAACTTCACATTCCTCTTTATCCTTTTTAACCATTAATTAATAACAATTCTCTTTGATATTAATAAATAATAACAACCATGTAGTAAATCTCACTCTAGTATCGAATACGTACAATTACAAATAATTAATATCTCTAAGTACCATATTGAGGAACTCACCTGTGGTCTAAGATAAGTGGCTATCTTTCCAACGATGCCTTTAATCCGTATTCCAATATAGATTCCAAGCATCAAAACATGAAAAAGCCACAAAACTGCATCCTAGCGCCCCGGACGTGTCGCGTCACACTTATTTAAGTCGGATGCGTCGTGAGCCAAAACTAGATAAATTAATCCCCAAACATCAATAAAAGCCACAAAACTGCATCCTGACGCCCCGAATAGCAAGAAACCGCCATTGTTTTACAGCTCGTAAATCCGACTCAAAACTAGATAAATCGATCCCCAAACATCTCCTAACACTTGCAAAGCTAGCTACAACAAACTCTCAACTAATAATATCAAAATCTACGAATTTTATCAAGAACCCGTTAACACTTTAAACTTAAAAATAATAACACTTACTAGATTCTCGTGTAATATTCGTTTATCTAATCTCCAACTTAGTCCCAAGTTCTTGTTGTAATTAATTATATGTATGTGTGTTTGTGAACTTTAAAAGAAAGAACAAAGAAAGAAGAAGACAAGAATAGGAAATCAAGAATATAAAAGAAAAGGGGTCGCCGCCTTTTTTAGGTGGTGGTTTTTTGACGAGTATTTCGTTCCTTTTTTACTTATACTTTATGTATACGTTATCCATAAATTTTAAAAAGGATATATTTGAAATCATTATTTAAAACCATTTAATAATTTATATTTGTTTTTCTTAACTTTTATTCAACAACTCATTTTAATAACTTTATAAATTTGGGGTGTTACATCGTTGGACTACGCGATTGAGTTCACCTACATCACTTCACTTCGAGTCAACGAGTTCATTTCTCGATTTTTTCCATTTCCAGCTTAATATTGAAACCCATTTCTAGTTTTTATCTCGATTTTCAGGTTTTAGTTTTCTGAGTTGTACATTGTTCATCTAGAGTTTGTTGTTCATCTCGATTTTCAGGTTTGCTAACATCTTATTTATCGATTTGATTTATTTCAACTTTGGCTTTAAAGTTTAAATATTTGACAGACATTCTGCTTATATCAATTGCAATGTATATAGCTTGAATTAAGTGGCACAAAATTTGATGTTTTTAATATAGCTTCAATCTCCTTTAATTTCGTAGCTTCACAATGATGGTTGTATGGCTTCAAATCTTGATGGTTAAAACGGAAAAACTGTAAAACCGAACCACTCCAAAACCGAACTATTTTGGTCTTGGTTTTCCAAAAATCGAGATTTTCGGTTTGGTTTTAATCTTATGCTAAAACCGAATCAAACCAAACTATGCTCAGCTCATACGTAAGTTTACGGAGCAAAGGGTCAAAATAGAATAAAGAAAAAATTCTTTTGATGTTACTTCTTTTTTACTTAATAAATATTATTACGTATTCTCACCTTCGTTTTATTTGGTTTTTTTCCCTAACATTCGTTTTTTCTTTGTTTCTTTAAATTTCTTATATGTGTGTATATATATATAATTTTTCTTTTTAATAAATGATTTTACCATTATTCTACTTCAAAGTTTATTTTATGTGTATTCGATGACAATACTTATATTAGTTATGTGAGAGTTTCTTTGTTAAAATCATTATCTGATTGTAAATGTTGCTAATACTAAATGGTTATGTATGGACAATTCTAATCCCAAAATTTTAAATAATTATGTTTAAATATTAGTCTTTATATCCGTTCATCCTAGACAGCATCACAATACACAGATAAAAAATAAAGTCATTTAAAAAACAAGGGTTAAAAATGTGGGTGTTGGAGGTTGTTCGATTTAGAGATGTTGGTGGCGGTAACGAGATAGTGGTGGTTGTTAAGGCTGTGAGCCAGTGATAGTGATGGTGATGGTGATGGTTCAATGGAGTTGGTCGATTGTGGGTGATTCAAACATAAATTTTAATAGAAATTTAATAATTGTATAATTCTTTTAATTACTATTAATAAAAAAGTAATAATGTTTAGTTAAGTATAAACCTAAAAAAAGGTAAGCGTGAAACCAATATGCAATATTTGAAACTTATACAAACGAGGCTTAACCATTAGCTATCTACTTTGGTAATTTTCTCTTTTAACCCATAGTCCCATACTGCGATAGCCCATCTAGTTTACGGCCCAATTAGTTGTTTACCAGGGAATTTCTCGTTTGATAGAAGCCCCTTTGAAGATGCATTATTTACATTTAAGGTCCCGTTAGGTTTGTATGAATTTTATAGAATTCGAAGGAATAGAATGACATTTTATTCTTATATCTCATTTATTTGGTTATTTGATATAATTCCATTCCAGGTCTTCTGATAAATTTACAAACCAAACAAAATATATGATTGAAATGAAATTGAATTCGATTCAATTCCCTTTTTAACAAACAAACGTGATACAAAATCTTATTTCCTATAAATTTAATTCCTTAGGAATTTAATTCCGTTTTTTTGAATTCTATAAAATAAACTAGACCTTAGGATGTGTGGCAAGGAGATTACGAATGATTATAGGTGTTTGAGATTCTGGTTTTTATAATCTCAAGCTATAAGTCGCGTCGTGTGTCAAAAATCTGAAAGGATTATATAAAATAGGGTCTCTCGTAATTCCCCAAAATAAAATATCTTTAAAGTAGATTGTAGAATCCATAAGCTCCAATCATAGCTTCAACTAATTTCGTCAAACATACCATTAATAGTTGTTCAACTAGGTTCGAGCATAGTCAACAACTAACTTCATTTTGTCTTAATTATCATTATATACAATCAACTTTAAATTTAAAAAAAAATATAACCAACTTTTATAATTCTTTCGTTGTATGCAAACAACTTTTTCCTGTGTCTAATATTTAGCTGCTACTATTGTATACAATGAATTTTTTCATAATTTTCATAGTATACAACAATCTGCATACAATGAGATAATTATAAAAGTTGATTGTATTGTTTTTAAAAAATTAAATTTGATTGTATACAATAATAAATAAAACAAAGTTCATTACATTTTCATGCAACTTACCCTTAAATATTTGTGTTTTAATGTTGATTATCATATTCCGTAAACCTTAGTTCTATTTTCCGCCGCAACAAGCGGAGTACGCTAACTCATTTTTCTGTAAAGAGAAGGAAATAATAATAATAATAATAAAACACCCGCAAAAAGCCCCTAGTAGTTGGTATGTGTTTTTATCATGGTTCTAAAAAACTCGTATTGGTTTTGTCATGGCTCCGTCAAGGCTTGAGGATTGATCATGCCGTCACAACATCATCCAAGGCTTGGGCGTAAGGCTTGACGTACACTAAGTTTTAGCTTGATATGCCTTTACCTATTATAAGCAGTGTTTTTGTAGGTATGTTAGAGGTACCGAGCAATATGAGCCAAATATATATAGTTATTCAGTTATAAGAAATTAAGGATGGTTTGATATACCTAAAACAAAAAAAAAATTGATGAAATAAGGATGGTTATAAACTTATAATTATGTGTTTTATATATTTGTTAGTATAATTTTATATACATAACTATTCTTTATATATCGTCTTAAATCACGCTTTATGAAATATCATGATTTGACCATAGGTTTCAAAACTTAAGGTTTAATCATACCATACCACGTAGTCATAATACCCCATGTTGTATAGAACCTTGGTATTTACCATCTTCATTGTACCCTAAATAACGGCCTTTTACAGAAATTCTGCCAAATATTTACAGGGGGGAATCAGACAACTTTTCATTTGTTTCTTTCTTGAATCTTGATCCCCTTTCTTCAACCCTTAAATTTCACACCCCCCACTGTTTAATTCCATTTCACTAACCCTGATTCATTTTTGGTTTGTTTCAAAGCCCTATCTGATCTCTCAACACCCCAGGATTAAGGTAGTCTTTCGCTTTCAATTTTTGTTTTTCCTTTGCAGATTTTTGAATCCAATTGCTCCACTGTCATGTTACTCTACTTTTCTTCCACTCTTTTGCTTCCTACATTACGATTTCATTTCCTACAACTGTCACCCTTATTGTATACTACTCATACTCTTTGATTTTACTCGGTAGGTGCGTGAATTGCGGGAACGAAGTTATTGCTGATCGCTACGGCGATATTTTCTTTTCGTTTTTCAATGCGTGTTTCAGATTCAAGCAACAGTCACTCACCCCACAAGCATTGTCAAACTCCAAGTTGGAATTGAAGAATTCTGGATACCATGCGTTTGTTATGCATATGATTGCTTGAGGAAGGAAGGGATTTACTCTTTTAGTGAACATGGCAGATGCAGCAGCTATCATGGAGGCGGCTGGATCCCGATTTAGTGACTTGGAGCTCATTGGAAGAGGATCTTTTGGTGATGTATATAAAGGGTAATTTCTAAGAAATTCAAGCTGCAAATGCTAAATTATGATTCTCATCATATCCATAATGTACATGTATTAACATTGCTGTTTTAACACTTTCTTTTTTGGATGAAATAACTCGGCATTTTATCTATCTATTTGACCTGTAAGACACAACAGTTGATTGAAATTGGAAACTGGGAACATTGGGTAGACCATGCTCAATTATCGGCTGCAATGACTTTTCATGTATACATGATTTGCCGCAAAATGTAGATATATTTGATGATTTTAGTTCAGTTAAAGCCGATAAGTTCTCATAAGATATATTGGATACAATTGCATAAATTACTTGGTCCAAATACTTAACTGGAACTCTGGAAGCTATTAATTGTTAACGGACATTTTCAAAAGAAAATTAGCGTTGAGTTTCTACAACAGAGAAGAGCTATGTAAGGAGAGAATTCTCATTCGATTTGTAACGATCAATATTGTAACACCCTGTTTTACCATGACACAACGCGTTTTGGGGCTACAAACACGACATATCCCATGAGAACTTTGTAGTTAAGCATGCTTGGGTGGGAACAATCCAAGGATGGGTGACCCTATGGGAAGTTCTCTCCTGGTCGCCAAAAACAAAGCCGTGAGCCAGTGGGGCAAGCGGACAATATTGTGTTGTGGAAAGGTGGGGTGTTACATATGGTATTAGAGCCACTTCTATGCCGTTCGGATGGTAGGGCAAACCTCTACGAGGACGATGAGTCCCAAGGGGGGTGTTTGTAACACCTTAGACGAATACCACATCGGTCATGGACAGGAAAGGTGCCGGGCTTATAAGTAAACTTTGGCCTTACATGACACAATGTGTTTTGGGGCCACAAGCACAACAGATCCCATAAGAACTCTGCAGTTAAGCGTGCTTAGGCGGGAGCAATCCAATAATGAGTGACCCCTTGGGAAGTTCTCTGGTCGCGAGAAACAAAACCATAAGCCAATGGGGCAAAGTGGACAATACTGTGTCATGGTAAGGCGGGGTGTTACAAATATCCTTTTCAATTCATTACAGACTCCTTTTATTCATCATACTATTAACTAACTTGACCGATTTAAGTAATTAACTAACTCAGTTTAATAAACTCTCAACACCTTGACCCACAGATGAGCTGCACTTGTTACACTTCATGACTAAACACTTAAGCTGACCCTCTATTAGCATTATATCAACTGCCTCCCTAGGTGAGCCAATGATAGCCAATCAAGCCAAGTAGTGGGTTTGTTCATGGAAAAACACCTCAAGTATGTTTCAAGACATCTATTAGAACCTCAGTCTGACCATCATGTTAAGGATGATAGGCTGTAGAGCAAGCTAACCAAGTATTATAGACTCTAAACAGCGAATTCCAAAAATTCTCAAAAATAGAGTATCACTATGAGAAATGATTTTATCTGGCATTCCATATAGCTGACATATATTGTCCAGGAAGAGTTGAGCCAAAGATACCGCATTGTAAGGATGCTTCAGTCTAATAAAGACAATAACCCTTATGACCGAGTACCCATTTGATTTTGGTAAGCCTTCTATGAAATCCATGGAGATGATAGAACATAATTTATTAGGAATCTCCAGAGGCTATAGAAGACCTGGGTAAGCCGCTACATCATTTTTACATCTTTGACACATAACATTCCCTGACATAATTTCTGATCAGCGACTGCATCCCTTTTCAGTAAACCACATTAGTCATCCTCATTGTAGTGGTATGAACCCATAAATGACCTCCCACAACAGTGTCATGAAAGAACTTGATTAATGCTGTTCTTCAGGTCAAATCTTCACCCATAAACTACTTGCGCTTCCTTAGTAGTAAGTCATTGTCTAAAGAAAACTTGGAATTCACAGTTGTACCTTCATTGATTGCATCTCTCAAAGCCTGTAGTTTGCCATCCATAAGTACACTGGTTTGGATCTGATCCTTCCAGTTAGTGACTGGAGTAGACATTGCTAAGCAGGAGATCACAAATTCACTTGTAGGTTGTCTGGATAGAGCATCAACCACCAAATTCTCACTTTCCTTTTGGTACACAACTGTGTATTCTAACCCCAAAAGCCTGCTTAACCAATTCTGAAGAGTGGGATTGCTGTCTTTTTTGCTCCAAGATGTACCTTAGTGACTGGTGATCAGATGTATGTGCTTTAGGCCTTAAAGCAATAGGGTGTTTATTTTGGATTAAAACTGCTCCATGCATCAGTTTCAATGACTAAAGGGATTGTAAAGTTTATCAAGGCTAATATTGGAGTTGTAGTCATCGCGTCTTTCAAGGTTCTAAACACTGATGTAGCCTTATATTCCAATTTATTCACAAACATTCTGCAAATGAAACACATCCATAAGTCCCCCACTGAAATCCTCCGTTCTTTTTTAAGCAGTCAAAGGTTTTGCAATCTTGCCATAATTTTGCCCAAACCTTTTAAAATACCCTGTTGGACCTAAACAACTTTAAAGATGTAGGTTCAGGCCAGTTTTCCTTATCCTCAATTTTTTTAGGGTACCCCTGATGCACCGAGGACACGACCCAAATAATTAACTCAAGAGCTGCCAAAGGTGCACTTATATGAATTTGCAAATAATGAGTGGGTTCTCAAAGTTTGCAGGACTATCCGAAGATGTTGTCAATGGTTCCATCCTTGACTGTATATGAGGATATCTTAAAAAAAAACTAGCAGAAGCTTCCTCACAAAAGTCTTAGAAATGTAATTCATGAAATGTTGGAAAGTGGCAAGCAGCATTAGAGAAGCCAAATGGCATGATCACAAATTCATATAATTCTTAATGAGTTCTGAAAGATGGGTTTCCAATATCACATTCTCTCACTCTGATGAGATCCAACTTTTAAAACACCTTGTTGCCATGAAGTTCATCAATTAATTCCTCAACAATAGGGATTGGAAACTGATCTTTGATTGTTACCTGGTTTAACTTTCTTGAATTAAACCACTGAAAAGGCAAACCCAGCATGGCCGGGTCTAATGACCCAAAAGTTAACATTTCTTGAACCATCTCTTCAATAACATTCTTTTGGAACGGACCATACTTGTAAGCCCTGAGGTTCACAGGACTTTTCCCCTGTTGTAACGTGATTCCATGATCTTGGCTCTTCTAGGAGGTAAACCCTTTGGTTCAGTAAACACATGTGCATAAGATTCTAGTAATGCCGAGAATGTTCCTTTTGTTGATCATTCATTGGCACCAAGGTCTTGTCTTCCAGTTTCACTCTTTGACCCTTTTCCCATCTAATTTTTTTCGATTCCCTTCAACCATGAGTTCTAATGCAAGTTTGTCCCGGAGTTACATTTTATGTCCCTATGGAGGCCGGCTATTGTATCCCTAGAAGTCATTCAAAACCAGCAATTGGCATTACCAGAAAATCAGACCTTTCACTGACCATTTAACCCCCCCCCCCCCCCCCCCCCCCAAAAAAAAAAAAAAAAAAAAGAAAAACCTAAACATACAACTCACTGGTAGGGTGAATCCATCTGCCCCATGGACTTCTATTAGTTTGACGGGAATCACTTTCTGTCCTAACTTTGCAGTAGTTATATGAATGAAAGTGTTAGTGCTCCCACTGTCTATCAGCATCAATATTGGTTGTCTTTTAATCAGGCCACAAAAAAAACAATAATAATAATAAATAAATTGTATGAATTGATACCGTTAGTTCATCAAAGCTTTCTTCACTGGTACTGTTTCCTTTATCGTCCCCTGTGTTCATTCGTAGCATGTACACTGGTACTGCTTCTTTAAAGGACACAATAACATGTACACTTTGTGGGTTCTACACTTTTGTCCATAGTCATTGCAGAAGAAATTTTTGTTGTTTTCTTTGTTTCATATCATTATCCTTTCTTTATCACAGTTTCATTAGTACATTCCTGTTGTAAGAACTCTTCTGTAAGGGCTGGCTGTTTGAGTTTGGAGTTTTAATTCAAAGTCTTGGATAAGAAGTAGTAAATGATCTCTTTTATTAAGAATTAGGGATACTACTAGAGAGAGTAGAAACATCTGGTGAAAATGTGATGTCAATCATTATGTGACAAACCTCATCTACACACTTGATGAACAGCAACAGCAACAAGCTTTTTCTCCTTACCTGCCGGGTTGGGTAAAAAAGGTTAAAAGTGAACCCAAAAGAGTGTGGTGAAAATGAAATGTATGTATAGAGATAATCGTGCTGTGCTCTCCCTTGACATGAATGACTTCTTCAATAAGATCATAAGATTAGGGAATGCAGAAGGTAATTTTACCAGGAAACATGGCATTCCAGTACCATTTAGTTCGATGAAACTACTGTAATGTTTCATTTCAGTCGGTACTTGTCACATTTATGTAATTTAGGCGTAGTAGCCATATCTTACTTCATTAAATTAGGGGTATTTTGGTATTTCGCTTTTAGTGCACATCCTTCTTCTTCTAGTATTATCAAATTGATAATTCGATCACAAGATTATAATCAAGATCTTTTCTTTTGTTTCTTTGAAACAGTAACAATAGCTGAAATACGTCAGGGGTTATATTTTAGGTTATATCAACAAGATTTTTTTTTTTCATTACTTACATGATATATACCCTATAAGGAAGTTGTTCAGGTTTTAACTAACAAAGGCAATGGCATCTATTCACATTGCAATTAATATTTGATTACGCGAGATCTTCGGTCTTTGGGTGAAGGTTTGTTTCACAAGATGTCTTTTTATGCATTTTTCTGATAAATGTTAAAGATACTCTCCTAATAATATCAACAACATCAATATTGAATTTTAAATATGCATAATGTTATCACTGTCCTCGCTAAGCTAACGGTTTAGATTTATTTCCTTATCTGCAGGTTTGATAAGGAAATCAACAAAGAGGTTGCCATTAAAGTTATCGATTTGGAAGAATCGTGAGTTTTTGTTCTTAAACTTTTTTTTCTGTACAATCCATCTCTTTACTCACAGTTATTCTGGATTGTCACTTGGAAACTTTTTTATTATAACGTTTTAAGCTTTGTTTTCTATTTTCTACAGAGAGGATGAAATTGAAGACATTCAAAAGGTATCCATGTCCTTACAAATCCTATCACTTTAATTTAATTCATATATATTAAATAGTTGTTTCATCGAAATTTCTTTCAGGAAATAGCAGTTCTACAACAATGTCGATCTCAATATATTACTGAATACTATGGGTCATATCTTCACCAAACTAAACTATGGATAATAATGGAATATATGGCTGGTGGCTCTGTTGCTGATCTGGTAAGTTATTATAACCAACTTCTAGTATTTAGGTCACAAAAATAGTCTGCATTGTATCTAATTTTAGTCGTCATGAAAACACGTACTTCTGTCGTCGGTTATAACCAAATTAACCATTATTAAACTCCCCTTCTACAGATTCAACCAAATCAACCGTTGGATGAAATGTCAATCGCTTGCATTTTACGTGACCTGCTACATGCCATTGAATATCTTCACACAGAAGGGAAGATCCACAGAGATATCAAAGGTTCTCATTGACGTACTTTTTGTAATATTGCTTCAGATGGATTATTTATCAGATATATGATGAACAATGTCTATCTTGGAACAGGATAGAACATTAAAAAGTTATTTACCTTGTAATATAAATTATTATTGTTTTTAAATTTCTACTATTTCTTCTAGAAGAAAGAAAGTCTAGATAATGTGGTGGTGTAATGACCGTGATTGTCTCACATTTTGACAGCTGCAAACATTTTGTTGACTGCCAATGGTGATGTTAAGGTACATTGTTTATGCTCAAGTTGTATCAACTGTGATGATTATATGTATGTGTGTGAGTGCGTGCCTTGGTGAAAACCTCTATGGCAGACATATTGCATATAGAATTGCTGCTATTGAAGCTTATATACTGGACTTTCTTACAGGTTGCAGACTTTGGTGTGTCTGCACAACTAACCCGCACTATTTCTAGAAGAAAGGTATTGTAGGAGGGTGTGTTTGATGTGCAATTCTCTTCTTATAAAGTTTTGATACTTGTTTGAGATTTAGAATTGGCAAATGATACCATTCTGGTGACAGACGTTTGTAGGAACACCATTTTGGATGGCACCAGAAGTGATTCAGAATTCAGAGGGATATAATGAGAAGGTTGTGCTGCTGTTTTACTTTGCGTTTTGTTGATTGAGCTTCCACCTCATTACTATGGTTGTGTTTGACTTTCTTTGATGGAGGATACAGGCAGATATTTGGTCTTTAGGAATAACTGCAATTGAGATGGCCAAAGGGGAGCCTCCACTTGCTGATCTTCATCCAATGAGAGTTCTTTTCATTATACCTAGAGAAAACCCTCCCCAGGTTCGAGTTTTTCTTGAAATCTTTCAATTGTGTTATCTAGTGTCAATTGTAGTTCTACATCAATGAAACCTTGTATCTAATTTTATTTTTTATCCAAGTATATATGTGGGTATTCATTCATTTTGTTTGTGAGTTAGATATCCTTAGATTAGGACTGATGATTTTTATACGGTTCTGTTGCAGCTAGACGAACATTTTTCTCGACCTATGAAAGAATTTGTTTCACTGTGTTTAAAGAAGGTGCCTGCTGAGGTATGTTAATAGAATCTTTCTCTCTGTGTGTGAAGTCTCTTTTTTTCTTTTTTTTAATTTCTTTATAATATAATGGTTGTTTTGGTTTTCTCATTACTGCTAGTCTGCTACTACTGCTATCAGAGGTACACAAAAAGGCTAAAGCCCAAGCCTGGCACAAAAGGTCCGGTCTGACTTAAAGTTCTAAACAGGCGTAAACTTAGTCACAAAGCCCGAAGCCTGATAGCCCAGTCTTAAGCCCAAAAGCATAGGCCTTTATGAAAAAAAAACCTGGCTTTTTATGAAAAAATCCCATTTCTTTTAATCATATAGATCCTTTAGATATGGTTATATATATTTTATAATTCTACTTTTTGTAAAAGAACGTAATTAAAAGAAAAACGAAAAAGCGGTATCTCCAAAGTCCAAACTACTTTTTTATAAATCATTATTTTTTATTTTATTAATTTTTATAGTAAATTAGATATTTTTATAGTAAATTAGATAACTTTTTATAACAAAATAAATATGAGAATCACTTGGACGTTGAAAACCACTTTGATCATTGTTAATCACATGTTTCTACTTCAATATTATCCTGCCATCATTTTATTTATCAATAATGTCTAGTATAGTTTAAAAAAAACTTATTTGACGTATTCCTTACAAAAAACCGAGTTACTTTATTTGATTATGTTGACAATTCTAGTTAAATACTGTGTTAAGTGTTAACAAGTTCAAATTAAGATTTGTAAGCTATATCTACATATTAGTATTATTTTAAAATGAGAAGTAAAAAAGCCCGGACTTTTCTAAACCTTTTAGGTCCCAGCCAGGGCCCTGTCCGGCCTGGGCTTTGTGCACCTCTAGCTTTCTTAACATTACTCCTTTTGCCCCAAGAAAAGATTCTCCTCTGCAACAGCTTTTTGCATGAAAAAGTTGGATATAACGGAAAATCTTAACAATAGGATATAGTTGATATTCCTACATTAAACTTCTCTTTTTATAAGGACGACAAAGAGCCATTGTGTTAACTTGTATTAAATGGACCCACCCCTCTTGTACCCAAACATTTAAAACGTGTACCACTTTTATGTTTTATTTGTCATCTATCAACCTATAGCAAATTGCTGGAAGTTGGTTAATTTAAAGTAGACTAATTATCTTTCTGTTGCAAATGGTCAAGTTGTGTCCAGTTCCATTAATCCTACCTAAATTTGTTTTTAAAAAGTTAGAATTGTTGCCGATAACAGTAATGGGATTGGTCTGGTACCAATTTATCTCCATTCTTCATAAATATCACATATGCATCCATTGATTTTTTGTTTTAATTTGTTATCCTCTCTAATTTCTACTCTATACTTCAGAGACCAAGTGCAAAGGAACTTCTGAAACACCGGTTTATTAGGAATGCCAGGAAGAATCCAAGACTCCTGGAGAGAATCAGGTGCTTTTCTATCAAATGCGGTGTCCTTTTTTTGACATCATTCTCATTCTTTCACTTTGTTATTACTTTCGATTAAGTGATCTGTGATATCTATAGGGAACGGCCTAAATTCCAAATTAAGGAGGATGGAGAAATGCCTAGAAATGGTACACAGGCTTTTGGGGAAGGATCTAATACTGTGAAGGTGACTAGGGAATCAAGAATTGATGAAACTGTTCGAGCCAGGTGGAATATGATAAACTAGAATTTGAATTTGCAGTTTGATCCTTGTGGCTTCTAAAGTCTTGGCTGACCAGTACTTTAATTATAGTGGACAGGGAAAAACGATGAGAAATGCTGGATGGGATTTCAGCATTGGTGGGTCCGCAAGCACGGGAACGGTTAGAAGTGCTGTAAGACCACCTCAAGTTAGAGAGCGAAAAACCGATATTCAAACAATCCAGAGGAGAAATATGGAGAGTGGTACCAGGCGTTTATCAGAAGCTTCTAGAAAAGATTCTAGAGAGCTGGATCAAGACAAAAAACAAGATTATTATTACAGGGGTGACGAAGATATGTCTGTGGATGGCACAGGAACTGTTGTTGTTCGATCTCCAAGAGCTCAAACATCTTCTTCTCTTTTCAGTGATCAGAGTACCATGGTAAGCTTACGCTCTATTTATAAAATATAACTACCGATTAAAGTATTGTTTTTTAAATGGATTTGATTGTTGGGTGTGTGTGTGTACAGTCAAGCAGTACGTTTAGCTCTCCCGAGGATGGTTCCATTAGTGGGACTTTTGTGTACCGTGGTCAACAAGATGACTCAGATTCTCCCCGGACTCCAAAGTCAAGGCTGGGAATTCAAGAGAAAACATCAACTGCTTCACATGAGGATAGTGCATTAAACCTTGCAGAGGTTGTTTACTATTTTCAGTTTTTGAAACAATTAGGTTGTGACAAGTCAGTCTTTCAATATGTTTGGTTGTATTTTATCAGGCAAAGGCTGCAATTCAAGGAGGGATGAAGAAAGTACATGCAAAAGATAAGTCTGCTCTTAGTAAGGTCAACAAAGGGGTGCATGAAAGTAGAAGAACAGAAAACTCGACAAATAGCTTAGATCCTTCAAGGTAATAAATCTGAGTGTTATAGTACAATCAGGGTATTGAATTATTGTTATTTATTTTTATAAAATAATATAATCTCTTATTCAGACATTCAAGCGACTATTATGATGCAATAAAAGCATTTCCAAAACCTCGGCAAGCAAGTAGTGATGAAGAAGAGAGTGCCAGAACCTCTGCATCATCAGCATCCGCTCCACTGTCCATTCTGATAGTCCCTTCACTAAAAGAGGTGACATCTGGTGGTGTATTTCATTTTCTGTTAAGGCTCACTACTTACAATAAGCTTACATGAAGTCAATAAATGTGAAAGCCTGCTTCGCGGGTGAAAAAAATATTCAACAAATAATCAGATATTGGATCATGATGAATTAGCAGTTGATGTTGTGTACATGAATAATGTAGGCAATTACTGATGATTTAGAGGCATCTATTGTTCGTTCTGTGATAAATTCTTTGATGGATATGGAATACACAAAGCCTGGGTCTTGTGAGTTTCTTGTCACCAGGCTGCTTCACCGCCTAGCAAGGTTGACCACCTTTTTTTTAACAGTAAACTCTTTTCTTTTTTTCTTTTTCATTTTTCTTGTGTACTTTTTTTTATTTTATGAAAATACTTTCCAGTTCAAAGGAACCATCATTGAAGGATCTTCAAGAGGTGGCAACACGAGGATTCTCCAGGGGTAAAAAGGTAACAGAGCCAGAAAGTGCAAATTCGAATGCAGATTCAGAGGCCGATGGTAAAAAGAAGCAACAGAACAAAGAGGCTCAGTCAAATGCCAACTTAAGTCCACTTGCAAGGTTCTTGCTTTCAAGGTTTGTGTTTTTTGGTAGTAAGATCCTCATTTATGCTAAATTTTAGTCAAGACGGAATCATTTATTTGCATGTTATCATTATTACAACCTACTAAAGGCGAGTTTCAGCATCTGCGAGTACTGATGAAGCTGAACTTTGTATTTATGGTACACAGATGGCAAGGCCAAGCTTCACGAGATCTCAACACATCTTAGAAAGGGATCATATTAGTCTGACCTTTCTGTTCATTATTAATTTATTCAAATGTAAATAACATCGAGAGAAGATAGTAATCTTTATTATATATCTTTTGTAACTCTTATTCAATTTTTGGACGAGCCTAGCATACATTTTTCCTTTTGTAGTGAATTTACTGTTGTATACTCGGGTCAGGTCGGGTAATTGAGGGTGGTTTTTGTGGGATATAAACTAATTAAAGTTGTACTTAGACATCATTGTGAAATGGTTTTGAGCTGTATAGATTCCCTAGTGATTAGATCAGTTTAGTGTTGTTGCTTAAAACAATGTTTATGATAATTTCCTTATCTTAAATGTATTTGTTTTTCAAGAAATAATGTATAAACAAGCCACCTGATTACTTATGAAAAATTCATAGAATTTGAGATTCCCTGTTGTTTGGTTAGATTTTTCTTGTGATTAGAAGTTACCAATTGATTAAAATAAATAGTTTTACCTTTAAAACACCATTGACATCATATAGCAAGAAAATTTAGGTTTTGTTTGTTTTTTAAAATAGGTCTTATTTTGAGAAGCGTTAGACGTTTCTAATAAGTTTGTTTGTCTTTTTTACATACATAAGACCTTATTCTGTCTTATATTTGCTTATTTGAGAAGTTAAAAACTACATCTTTTTTTTGCAGACCTCAGACTTAAGATTTTTATAAATCATATCTTTTCCTGAAGACATGAAATAAGATATAAGACATTTATGTCTTCGAAAACAAACACCTTAGTCTTTAGAGGCATTGATACAATGATATCTATCTAACTAAAATGTATTGCATCTACATTTTGATTATGCATATGCGATAAATGATAATGAGTAGTTCTTAGATCAAAACAAGAACGTGTAACTAAACACCCAAGATACACTTTGGATACTCTTGGGTCAAACACCTAATGTATTGTGTGTATACATAAGTACTTGACTGTATCTATTTTTGAAAAACTAACACTTAGTGTATGGTAACCTGTGATAGAAGATTGTAGCAAGTTATTTATTTTTTAATAATAATAATAATAATAATACATCTTTAAGAAACAAAATCGCATATGAAGGAATCAATGAACTGCCATGAACCCTAATCAAACAATAAAATAAGCAATTGTATATGAAGCATTAAAAAAATAGAATAAGCAATCACATATGATGTTCGGTTGAAGCAGATCTGTTTCAAATGTCAAACTCAAAAATCGCAAACAAACATAAACCAGATCCGAATCTCTTGTCCATCCATCACATGAAATCTTTGAACATATCTGTTTCAAATGTCATAAACCTAGAAAGCAGATGAACTCATGTTCAATCGCAAACAAACAGTAATAAAATCATGGAGAAACCATGTTCAATCGCAAGCAAATGGAAGCAACGAAGACAAATCACAGTCTTCACAAATCTGAACCTAATCAAACCATAAACAACATGAAGAAACACTAAATCGAATCCCAACTCTGGAAACTCAAATAAAAAACAAACCCATTTGAACTATAAATCGAACAAAACCCTAAATCGAACCACAAACAATATAAAGAAACTCTAAATCCGATCCAACTCTGCTTACGATGAAGATGAAGGTGCAGATTTGATGCGATTTTGTTTCTTGATCGATTCCATTTATAGCAATTTATCTTGAAGATTCTTTGGATGAAGATGAATGTTCATCTTCTATTTTTCCATATTAAAAATAATTCAAAAAATTAACTGCAACCTATAGAGCAAGTTTCTCTATACATCAAGTGGTAGATTTGGCAATTTTAATATTTAAATGATAGTTTTTAAAGTTAAGTATATACAATAACAAAAGACAACAACTTTGATATATTTTTAAAAAGTAATTATATTGAATCACCAAAATCACAAAATAATCAACATACCATTTATTTTTTTAATCACGTAGTTGTAGAAAAATATAATTATGAGTGTCAAATATAAATATTAAATAAACATACTCAAAGAAAGGGTGAATATACTCTTGGTTATAAATTTTGTATTAACTTTTTGTGAATTTTATGTTAAGAATTTTGAAATTTAAATTAAAGTGACGGAATGAATAAATTACCTTAAATGTTGTAATATATACATATGTACACACACATATATGGATTATATATTAATAGTCATAATATGTATAAATATTAACTATTATATCATATATACTTTGTAGGATATTAAAACTCTGATTGGGTGCTCGATCATTCAATCGACATTATGGATTCGAGAATGGAGTACATGAAAAGGCTCTTCTTCTGCTTGTCAGCTTTGTGTTTAACATTTCAAGGATGTTCTTCAGATTCAAAGAAATTTCAAGGATGTTCTTCAGAGCATAAGGCTTCAAAGACTTTAACTTCATTCTATAGGCAGTCATCGACTATCCTCCTTCCGGTTACCGGAGCTATTTATCCAGATGGGTATGTATTTGTTCTATTAATCTTGATCTTTCTTCGTATTCTTGCATAAATACTTATGAAATTACGAAATATAATATAAAACTACTATTTAACGGTTGTTTTTCTTTAAATTTTAGTAAAGATAAAAACTAATATTGAGTTCTTTTGACGAGTTACATTGCCATTAATCTTAGTTTAATACTTTATATGCTATAATTATTATTTTTATTTATTTATTTAGTAATAAATTATAAGCTTTAAAATTGCATTTATTACATTGGTTCAAAATAAAAATTAAAGAAGATGATTTGTATCTATAAAATGTGTGCCTAAAGGTACGACTAGATAACGCCAAATAACAAAATTAAAAGCAAATATTTAGAAAGAGAAAATAACTAAACCATATGTCGACCAATGAATAGATTAGGCATATCATTAGGTTGATTTATTAAAAGTATATTATAATGCACACACCAACCCATATCATAGTTGCATATACCTTAATCTTGTTATCCATTTACATCAAACCTTCTTAACCATGAAAAGTTCACATCTCATAGTAAGATTTAGACTTTTGTAGGACCTTTTATTTCATGGACCAGCTGGGGCATATTGAAGAAGTTATAAAACTTTCCCTTCTTTGGGCCCAACCCTTTCCCAATGTCTGAATCTGTATATATATGTATGTATGTGCAAGCAGGTACTATTATGTGACACTAAACCTTGGGGATCCACCAACTCCTCATTTTCTAGACATCGACACCGGTAGTCATCTCACCTGGATTCAGTGTGATGCACCTTGCCAGAAATGCCTTCCGGTAATTCTTCCACATTTGTAGCCACCCTTTTACAATGAAGAAACCATTAAAACGACATATATGAAGCAGTTATTTGTTATTTTTCCTGTGCAGGCTCCTCACGCTCCTTATAAGCCTGTTACCAGACAACTCGTGCCATACACCGATCCGATGTGTGAACCTATTCACTATGCACAGACACACCGTCCTCAGGCTCCAAATGACCCATGTGACTACTTTGTAAGATACGTCGATGGTGGATCATCTCTCGGCGTATTGATTAAAGACCCGTTTCCCTTGCAATACACCAATGGAACTGTAATCAAACCTCATCTTGCATTCGGGTACACAGGCCTGCCTCTTTTTGTTCCTTTTTTTCAAATAGTTTTGACGTGTAACTCATAGTCGCATCTTGGTCTCGTATGTTCAATCAGATGTGGTTACTATCAACGACATCCAAACCCAGACAATCGACCTTTTGTTGACGGGATTCTTGGTCTAGGCTCGGGAATAGAAAGCATCATGACCCAACTGCAAAAACTTGATGCAGTAAGAAACATAGTGGGTCATTGTTTCAGTACAGAAAGAGATGGATATCTGTTTATTGGCGATGAATTTATCCCTTCAAGTATCGTCTGGACACCCAGGGTAACTACACCAGAATTTACGTAAGGCTTTCTTCCTTTTGATTATTTTGCTTAATGCTTAAATTATATACCATGATTCTTTTGTCGAAACTTATCATGAACTTTTGCAAATACTCGTATTAGATCACGATACTTCTTGGGTTCGGCCGAGCTCTTTGTTGGCGGATTAACAACCGGGATAAAAGATCTCCGAATAGTGTTTGATAGTGGAAGTACTTTCACTTACTTCGTTCCTGAAGCTCATAAAGCTCTAGTTACTATGGTGAGCCATATTATTCTTGACCTTTTTTTCATGCGGGTACTAATTCATATCCAAAATTATGGCTACAGCTTAGGAACGAGTTCAAAGGAAAACAAATGGACAATGCAAATGATGAAATCCTGCCAATATGTTGGAAAGGCTCAAGACCTTTCGAGTCGATTCAAGAAGTCAAACACTTGTTTAAGCCGATAGTGTTGAGTTTCCAGAATGCAGCGAATACGTGGTTTGAGATAGACCCGCAAGCATATCTCGTCATTAATGTAAGATGTCCTCTGATCTTATAAACGAATCATTGTGTTTCACAATGTAGTTTTTAACATTTGCATATATTGTTGCAGAAACATGGATATGTTTGCCTTGGAATCTTGAACGGCGAAGAGCTCGGCTTGCTAGATATTAATATAGTTGGAGACATATCATTCCTCGACCAAATCATCGTCTATGACAATGAAAATGAGAGGATTGGATGGGCTCCAGCAAACTGCAAAGACCTCCCACAGTCTTCAGTCATTCGGTCATTCTCTTGAAATTCCTTCGCATTATAGAAACCAAAAAGAAAAGAAAAATACTCGAGTATTGGCAAATTTACATTCTCAGTATGTGGAAATGTGGAGGAGATAAAAACATCTTTGATCAGTGAATTAATGAATGCATGCACTGATGCACATATACATGAATATATATATATATATATATATATATATATATATATATATATATATATATATATATATAGGCAAAAGTTCAATTGGATTGCCCATCTATGAATTCCTTACATGCACCATGCCACACTCAATCTCTCCACGCTTTTCATCCATGAATTCCATTATTCAAAATGAACGGCCAAGATTGGTTCTTACAGTTCTCGTACAAAAAACAGTTCTCGTTTAAACTTTTGCCTATATATATATATATAGAGAGAGAGAGAGAGGGTGGATCAATGAAAAACAAGTTTTATTTAAAGAACCTAAAGAACAACAAAATAAGAAAACTCACGAGCCTCTCAAGTGAATGCCGAGACACCCTTTTTTCTTTTTTAAAAATATCCATTATATCTTCAATTAATTATATCTTTGCATGCTTAAGAGTTTTTACAAAATATGTATACTAATAGAAGGACAAAATCACTCTTAACATACAAAAACACATCTCTATGAGAAATGCACTACTCCATTTTCTTGTAGATCAAAAGAGCATTTTCCAACTTCAATAACTAAAATGCAGAAGTCTGATTCAACCATCTCACAATGTTCCAATTGCATTTTCATATAGTTCAATAAATCAAAATCCAACCCTAATTCAAAATTCATACAATACAACACCTATTCTTAAAACAATCATCAAATTATTACTTTGAATATGCATATACCTTGAAAATGCATATTTTATGCTTTTTTATGTTAAACTTCTTCCGTACAAATCACAACCCCCAAAATGCATAAATCCAAATTCATCAAATACGGAAATTGATACAAGAATTTGGTAAAGTCCCGTCGAGGAGGTTACAGGGACTTACATGGTCGGGGCGACTTACGTCCGTCAAGGAGGTTGCAATGCTTTCCGTGGTCAGCTACTTAACGTCCGTCGAGAAGGTTGCGGGGATGGTGCAAGGTGCAGACCGAATGAATTATTTGTCGGTGATATTGTACGCTGGAGAGAGACGAAGTGCAGGGTCGGCGATCAATGGAGGCAAACGACGGTGTGAACTCATTTATACCGTCGATGACCAGAGATAGGGACGTTGATTAATGACTGAGACGTGGATGGTGATATTTTCAAATGGATTTCCTAAATTACCCTTTTCCTTTAATATAAGTTGTTTGAATATGAAAAATATGATTTAATTACAGCCTTTTGTTTTTTAATCTAAAAGGCGTAGATTTGTTCCTTAAGTTCTTTAAATAACATTAATTCTTTTCATATATATATATACACATACATACACACGATGGAACGAGGTTTCTTTTAGAAATACAGACCCGCCGAGTGAGTCCTGAAGTCTAAACAGTAAACAGTCAATGCCAAGACACCAAATACTTTTCGAACGTGTATAATTTACAAAAAATTATCATCAGAGTTACCTCAAAGTAGTTCAAAAACTCAACTCAGATCAAGAGAATAATCGGCTAATCTACATGGTTAATAAAATATTAATCAGCTTTCATTGAGACAAGACCTGCCTTAATTGCCTCACATATAAACCAGTGCTTCACCCCTAAATATGGACCACCAAGCATGCAGTCTGAATTTGACCTTGCAAATATGTTTATTTCTGTTTTCCTTTCGTCGGTTGCTTTACAGGAGTCAGCTTCCGAAAAGAAGCATGCAACATCATCACTAGAAGGATTCCAAAACTTAGAAAAGAACAATAATATAAGTTAATAACGGTACAAGGAAAAGTAAGAATTTGTTAACCGACCTGCATAACTGACTCCAAGCGCATATAGCACTGCCATTTGAACATTGCACACGAAAATAATAACTGCAGTGGCTGCAATTCAAGATCAGTGAGATTACATTAGATAAACAGAGTGTTCTGTATGCAAGAGTTTAGCTAGTTTAACTCCAGGTATCAACAATGTCTGAGCTAAAAAAGACTTCGGCATTTGGGGTCTTTGTAGGGGGTGAACTCTCAAATGCTACATATCCATGGCAATCCTACAGAGCTACAGAAAGCATCAACTAAGCCCTTAAGAGTTTAACCATAAAATCCCTTATGTAAATGCTACACAATGCTTGAAGCTATTAACTTCAAAATATGATTTTTATAAAACCGTAATACTTTATATGTACAGGAATCAAAACTGTTTCGCAACTGGAAATAATATAAAACCCAATTTGCTGTAGCAGAATCAACCTCAAGCCAATTAAAGAATAACTTGAACTAAGTTGAATCGGATATGTTCTAATCTGAATGCTAAGATGTTAAGAGAATATATAGGTAGATATCAAATCAAAGCTTACTTCATATATTCTCAATAGAAAACACAACAGATAAGGCAATTACACATGTACATTATGCAAACCAGAATAATTAATTGTCATGTATGTACGACTATGATTCTTTATATGAAAACTAACCGCATTGCAGCAGGCGAAGCAAGCACTCTCGAGTAATGGGATAATTCTCTAACCCCCAACGATTACCACAGTATGCAAACAAATCCCAAAGTGCTAAACTTGCTACCAAACCAACAAGAGCAATTGGTATCTGATACCTAGACATTATGAACAATAAACAAATAACAATATATGAAACAAAGAAGAAAGAAATGAAAGTTTTCACATAATTTGTTATTAAATTTGAAGAAACGAGAAATTGGTAGACACATACAAAGAGCAAGCGAAGAAGAGGATAAAGAGACTGGCGTAATTGCGGCAATAGCGCTTGTTGTTTTCAGTGACTCTCATGCGAGCTTGCGATCGAGACGAAGGAAAAGAATAAGAGTCAGAGTATCCAATAAACCCTAAGGTCCAGGGCGGAGTGTCACCGGAGAAGTCTTCGTTGGTGAGCTTTGAGAAAGGATTAATCGTCAATAGAGAGAGTAGGATTCCGATGTGATTGAGCACGTTCGACAAGAAAAAGCCGCTACTGACGGCGGTGGCGACGTAGGGCGGGTCGGCAGTAGCAGAGTTGGAATTGGCGGTGGTGGCGGCAGCAGTGGAGGAGATACGATGGAGATCGGAGGTTCGCTGGTCGAGAATCTCGAGGTAACCACTGTCTCGGAGCCAAGACTCGAAGGTAGGATCGGGGACGCTGAGAGCTAAGGGATTTGCAGAGAACGCCATTTTGGTTGGTGCCTTCTCTATTTCTCTTGGCTCTTAGGATTATCCTAAATAAATATATTTTTTGCATTCCAAATTATGAACAACAAACCACTCAATAAACATTCGGGTTATTAGAGAAGATATATATTTTAAATATATTTGTATTTATCTTATTGATTCTCTCTCTCTCTCTCAATTATTAGCCGGCCCTAATCCTTTCGCCGCCAATCCCAGCCATGTTCTGCTGACATGACCGCCTCCGACAAAAGCTCTCAACCCACTAAAACTCCCTATTATCCTGCTTTTGGTGTCAAGAACATAAAGAACTATATCCCCATCGTACTAAATCAAACCGATTCTCATTATGCTTATTAGGTTGAATTGTTCCACATCTACATCTACACCTGCACCTATGATGTGATCGATCATATCGATCCTAATACACTGAAGCCCGCCGACATGGATCAGGTAACATGAAACTGATTGGACACCATTGTTAAACAATAGATTCTAGCTACCATCTCCATCGATCTTCTTCGAACTATCATAAAACCGGGCGCCACCGCTTAGTAGTTATAGAACAACCTTGTAGAAAATTTTCAAGATAACAAAGCTACTCGGGCTGTATACCTCGAAGAACAATTCAATAACATTCGCCTAGATGCTTTTCCAAACGTTACTGAGTATTGTGCTCGCATCAAGAACCTTTCGGATCAACTCGCTAGTGCAGGTCATCTGGTTTTTGAAGAAAAGATGGTTCTTCATCTTGTCTCTGCCCTTCCCAAAGGTGACTATGATACGATTGCTACCTTCATCCAAAAGTCTGATCCGTTACCGGGTTTCAACAAGGCTCGATCCCAGCTTATTCTTGAAGAAATCCGTCAAATGAAGCAAGACTCACATTCTCCTCAACCCCTGGTCACACAAAAATTGGACTCCCCTCTTATCACCACAAAACCGCCACCTGCTTGTGACCAATCTTCCAGTTCTAATCGTGGTGGTAATTATCGTGGCGGTCATGGTCGCGGCTAAGGTTGAGGTCGTGGCGGTCGCGGTGGAGGCCGACCACAGTTCTCATGGATATGGGATCTACCTTTCACGTCAAATAATATTCAAGTATTTATAGTTTTATTTTGTTCGAATACAACAATAATATAATTTTAAATTGTATGCCTTTTTAAATAAAATGTTAAATTTAATTTTAGTTTTATCAACAAAACATTTGTAATAACTTGACTTCTGTTCTAATAACCTTGTCATAATAAAAATGGATATAAATTTGATCATAAAACTTGAAGAACAAATGACTAGAGAAACAAAAGTACACTAAATATATATAATATATATTTTAAAAAACACACATCCTCTAGTCTAGGTTTGGAACCTTATGGGCTAATGGTGGATGAAAGCCCACAGGTGATATGTGTTAGTAGTTGCAATCTTTCTTAGGTGATGCATTACTTCAACAAGGGATTATTTCACTTATTTTTATTTACTGGGTTCCTTTTTATGTTATTTATTTTATATAAAAAAGAGCCACAACCATATTCATCCTGCAGTCCTGCAAACTAGCTGAATAATGCACATGTATAGAGTTCTGAATGTACAAGTTTTGATCGCTTAAACAAAGGTAATATTAGTATCATCACCAATAATCCCCACACGAGCAGAAACCATCTACAAAATGGTGAAACCGATTTCGATCTCTAACGATGATTCTACGTCTTGTGATCTTCGAGATCAACTTTGTTACCTCATGACAATCCAAACAAACCCTAAGATTCTTTACAATCTTGATACTACTTCCAGCCTCCGTACTAATGAGACCAAAAGCAATAGCCAGTTTTTCGCTATGAACTTCTAACGATCGTTCCCTTTCCTTCTTCCCAAAATCATGCAACACAACATCAGTTTGTGGCCTATAACCATGATCCTTGAGCCATCCATTCACCTCCTCCAGCATCATATAAATTTGTTTGCTTCTCGGGTGTTTCATGTCCCCTGCAACAAACTCATGCACCTTGTTATGGACTTCAATTGAGCTACACCCGGGTTCTTTATGCACCCCATGCTCCTTCATCATGGTCCTCATTCGGGCCACCCCGGCCCAGTTTGAAGTGGCAGCGTATAAGTTAGAAAGAAGAATATATGTACCCGAATTAGCAAGATTATGATCTACCAAAAACTTAACAATCTCTTCTGCAAGAAGAATGTTTCTATGGAGGGTACATGAATCGAGTAAAGTTCCCCATATGACTGGATCAGGGTTAACCTTCATGTTTTTGACAAGCCCATATGCCTGCTTAAGATAACCGGCTCGACCCAAAAGGTTAACCATACATCCATAATGCTCGATTGTTGGTTCGATTCTGTGTTTGGTTTTCATTGAAAGAAAGATACCCTTTCCGATTGAACCCAAACCTGAATGAGCACAAGCGGTCAAGATTCCAATGAATGAGATATTTGTGGGTTGAATATGTGATTTACACATTTTGCTGAACAGTAGCAAAGCTTCTTGGTAATATCCGTGCATGGCGTAACCTGTAATCATTGAATTATAAGCAATAACATCTTTGTTCTTGAGGTTGTTGAATATCATTTGAGCATCTTCTAAACTGCCACATTTGCTATACATGTCGATTAAAGCAGTACCCAGATGAACATTCATGTGAATCCCATTGTTTTGCATGTAAGAATGAATCCATCTTCCTGATTCTAACGCCCCAAGCTGCCCACATGCAGAGAGAGCCGTGACCAATGTAACTTCGTTAGGGTTCATCTTTGTACGTAGCATCTTCCTAAAGAGGGTTAACGCGTCGATCGGTTTCCCAAACTTAGCATATCCGCCGATCATCACATTCCAAGACACGGCATCCCTCTCTTCCATTGCATCAAATAATGCCCTAGCTTTCACGAGCTCCCCCTGTTTTGCGTATCCTGTTATCATAGACGTTAGTGAAACCAGGCTTCTCTCCGGCATAGTGTCGAACAGTTGGCGTGCAGAAACCAAATCCCCACCTTTTGAATACACATCAATGAGAGCTGTTCTCACGTGCATATTAGAATCGAAACCGAGTTTAATTACGTGAGAATGAAGCAGCTTTCCGGGTTCTAAAGTACAACCTTTTAGGACAGCTGAGAATGTAAATTCATTTGGTTCTACATCTTGGGATATCATTTGGATGTATAATTGCATTCCTTGGACATGGAGATTATCGGCGGCGTGAGCGTGGATGATGGAAGTGTAAAAGAACACATTGGGATTATGGGTGCGGTTAAAAAGAACAAGAGATAAATCAAGGCGGCCAAATGAAGAATAAGAGCGCTGGAGTTTGAAATTTACAACCGGGTGGTTATCAAAGCCATGGCGGATTACAGCTGCGTGGATTTGAAAGAGCTGTCGAATGTTTCTGCAACTGTTGATTTGTAATGCGAGTGTTTCCGGCGAGTGTAGAAGTTGGTGGGTTATGTTAGGTGACGATGACTGCAACGGTGGTGGTGTGCAGCCACCGGTAGCAGTGGAGAAGGGAGTTGATAACATAGCTTAAGTTGCAGTTACTGCAGTTTGAGGCGCCATGAAAATGGCTTGTGATAAGGTTTAGCGTGTGGATGTGTTCGCGTGTGATGACACTATCAAAAACCGAAGTATGAATATTCATATCGCTATGTTATATTACACATTTTTAAAATATTTTTCGCATCATTTACTTATGAAAAAATGTTAACATTACTTAAAGTAAATTGGTTTGTGAATACTACTTAGGTAAAGTAGGTAATCGTGACGTATTCGGGTTGACGCGTCACGGTTTCGTGGGTTGTCTTGTTAAAAATACTTGACTCGAACTTGACTCGTTTATTTATTCATGTTAGGATTCAAATCACTAACCCGAATATGTGAGATCCGCGTTTAATTATACGGATTAACGTGTTAATAGGTCATTTGCAAATTTGTGGGTTATTAGAGGATTGAGAGGTTGTAAACAGGTTGGAAAGTTAGCACAAAAAAAATCATAGTTTTTTACATGAAAAAGATAAAATTAGTATACATGTCACAAAAATCAACCTGAACTCTGTATATATAAAAAAGATAAAATCTATATATATAAAACGAGGTCGCGTGTCAACTCGCGAATTGTATTTATGACCCTAACCCGACTCAATTATTATACATGTCAAACAAATCAACCCAAACTCAACATGTGTATTATATGTGTCAACCCAAACCCGTTTATATTCATGCCGGGTTCATATTGTGTTTCGTGTCGTATCGAGAATTGTCACCCCTATTGTAACGATCCGAAGTTCGGGCATTTATTATTAAATGTTGTAGTTAATGAGATGTATTTAAGGATATTTATTTGTGTGACATTTGGGAAGTTAAAGATTAACATTTATTTGGTTGGGTGTACTATTTGTGTTGTGAATGTTCTTGTAAGAAAAGAAGTTGTGCGGTAAAATTGCCAAAAGATAAGTTGTAGAACTTAGGTTTAATTAAATTAAAAGGATTAAATAGAGGATTAAGAAGCTAGGTAATTCTAATGAGAGTTATAAAGGTTGTCTTTTGGTTTGAATCGTGAAGTGTGTGCTAGTGTGTGTATTTTCTTCGGCAGAGAGAGAGATCAAGGACGATGTGGGCAATTGTGAAGGATTCTCATGGATTTCGATTAGTTGATGAATTTCTAAACCTTTGTTGTATGATAATTTCCAGTTTAGTTGATGAATTTTGAAGATTTAAGATTGAACTTGTCGACTAGATAGGTGTTCGTGTGAACCAAATGGAAAATGATAAATTTGATTGATAAAATGTTGTTAAAAAATAAAATTGATTATGTAGGTGTGTTAGAAACATGTCTATGGTGATTATGATGCAAGAAACTTGAATTAAAACCAAGTAATGAAGAAGATTGATGATTAAAGTTGTTTTTTGATGTGTTCTTGAGTTTTACGTTCAACCGTGTGAATCATGAATCATGGTTCAATCGGAAAGTAGTGAGTTACCATTGGTATTGCGTTGTTTTCGATTGAGGGTTGATGCACCGTAAGGTTCAAGTCCCCTAGTCTGATTCATGATTGGGACATTTTCAATTGGCCTATTTGCGATTTGAGGTTTTAAATTGGGAGTCATGATCGAGATTTACGATTGGTGATTTTCTATTGCCAGTTTTCAATTCTTGTGATTTTTGATCGGTGCAATCGAAAACTAAAGGGAATTTTTGATTGATGATTTGCAATTGTGGTGGATCGCAAATTAGTGGGATTTGGGATTCGAGATTTGTGATGGAGTTTAGGTTTTAGATTGGGGCGATTTGCGATTGGCCGAATTGCAATTTGGCGGATTTGCTATTCATGATTTGTGATTCGTGTGTCTTGCGAAATTGTGAATTTCGATTTGAGATTTATGATTAGAAATTTTTTGTAGGGTGTTTTGTGAACTTGGTTGACTTTGCGAAGACTATTTGATGACTACGATATTTGGACCTAAGGTGAGTGAAGTATTTTCTAAAACCAAGTACGAAGAAAAAATCATTTTCGAAAGACTTAACGATTTAAGATGACCTTTAGAGATGTACAAGACTGTTTTAATTAAGTGATTGTTCACGATGTGTTTATTAAATGGTGATATATGATGCTTATGATGAATATATATAATGATGATTACACTATGATGACATGATGACTTGGGGTGAGGGTAGACACACTCCTAAGATGTAACGATAATACCTAGTAGGAAAAGTGTGTCTTCTAGGATTTGCTAGTATGAAAATAGTTTGTTGTCTGGTTTTCTAGACAACCTTGGCGACACATGGTGTACTTGTGCTTTAAGTGCTTGTACAATGGAGTGGTGTTTGACCGATGATGATGAGATCAACGCGCATAACATCATGATGGTGGAAGTAGGGCCTAGCGATGGGGGCACAAGTTGTACTTTCACCTAAAGGACTTATGTCGGAGTAGCTACTGCGGAGGCACCACGGGAGTTTGAGTACGAGTGAAGTCGTGCCCTCGCTTGGTACTTGACTTTCCGGGCACGATTAGTGAACCTATGCTAGTGTGGACGGACCTCAGGACTCAATAGTTGTCGGACACTCATATGGTACTAGTGTGGACGAACCTTGCGACCCTAATGGTTGCCGAGCACGCATATGGTGTTGGGGTGGCGATGGTAAACGATGTATGATAATAGACCCCAACTAAGAATGATGAATACGATGATAACTATGAAAAGATGCAATGATGCTAACGATGCTTTATGATGTGAAATAATGATACTTGACCATACGGGAATTTATGATGCTATTCGTGCAGCCTGGTGAACTTGGGAGCTACTGGGTAGAGATAGTTTTTTATGATAATTTATTATTACCAACTTGTGGTTGATATTTAAAAGATGGTTTGATTACGTGGTAGCGTTGTACTTTGGACGGGACGAAATTGGCGATGAGCAAACCGGTAAGAGGTACTAGAATTTGATGATGGGTTGCTCAATCAATCCTCTATTTGGCAAGGGTTAGAGCCCGATGATTAGCTTTAGCTTATAGCTCAACATGTGGGAAAGGAGGATTAGGTGGTTTCTTTTATGACGACGGCTTAACGGATTTAACTGTTTAGCTTTTAATGATGTTAATGAATGTCCACTGCGATGTTTAAGAAAAAAATTAAGTTGCGAAATTTCAAAACCATGACGTTACACCTATACTTCGGAGGAATAATTATTGTTGTGGGTTTAATTGACTAAAAGCTAGGAAAGAGAAGCTATCAAATATGTTACTATTTGACCTTACTGGCAGATCTTGAAGGTATTAACGTTAGTATTGGAGTTGATTTTATAATAAAAGATATTAAGTGAGTGATGGAAGATTGTGGTATGAGCTTCGGTGGGGAGATGCCGCACAACATGTCGAAGCGCGACATAAGGCTTGGAGGTGGTGTTACTTGCGGTACCGCAAGCTCCACATAGGCTTGCCGAAAGCTTGCTTCAACCAGTCCACAAGCCTTTTTTATTCCACTTATACACCAAATGAGGATGTGATTAGAAAGCCTTCGGTCTAAATTTCACCACATTTACATTTCCTTCCGGTCTTACTCTATCTATCATCTCTCCATTTGAATTATATTTTAAATTTGTGAACAAAATCTCAATTTAATTATTCTTTCATTGGTTAAATTCGTTTCAAGGTTACATATTTTTAATCTCATTTCCAAAATTTTCTTTTTAAATCTCGTTTTACACTAGTGGTTTTGTTGGTTGTGATAATTGTGTGTGTTTTGAAATAAGACATTGGCCTTGCCGGCAACAATATTGTGCCTTAATCAATAATACTTTCTGTTAATAAGCAACAAGAAGACAAAAATCGGCGTGTTATCAGAGTTTCAGGTCAACGTTTTTTTTAATATATTATTTTTATGTGTAAAATAAACGAATATGCACAATATATATTTATATTTATACTTACTACTATATAGATTATTTAACATTTCCTCAGCTATTTAATTAAGAGTTTTTAAAATTCAATCAATACAAAATTTTGACCATTCATTATATATAAACTAATATCATCCACTCAATCTTTAACCATTTCATTCTCTTTTTTTATTTACTATAACTTTTTATTCATTTAAAATATACTTTCTCATACCAACACAATTTTTCACCACATCAACATAATTTTAAAAATCTTAGTAACTTTTTTCTTTTTATTTCACAAATATATATTTTTTTCTTACTTTAATGTTTTTTAAAATTTATTTTTAGAATTAATAAAAGATGCAAATAACAAAATTTAAAAAAAACAAACATATTACTATAAAAACTTTTTCCATAACATTAAATAATAAGAATAACAATATGATTATATTCTAAAAACAATATATATTATAAAATAAAAAAAGCAGCTTCTTTTTCCTTCTATTTTATCGCTTATGTAGTGATTTATTTGGGGCGAAAGAAAGACAAAAAAAGTGAAGAGTGTATACGTGGACAACGGCTGAGTTAAATTGAGGCGAATGACAACCGTTGGATTAGACGGAATATTTTGGGTCTAGAGATACGCGTTGAAATTTGAAGACCGTAGACCCCAAACACCTTTCCTATTCTCTGATACTCCCGACAGTCACCGCAGCCCGTTTCTCATCATGAAGCCCACCTTGCGCGACACGTGCGTTATTTAGTTTTATTCTTAATTTCCTTATTATCCATTACGTATTAATAATTCTTTCTAACAAACAAATTGCTTTGTAATCAAAGGTCTTCTAAATCAAGACCAACATTAATTAATTGATTAATTAATAATCAGAAGCAAATTCCATTCAATAAATTTCCGTTTATTAATAAAATAAAATAAATAAATCAATCTCAATCTATTTGATGCTTGCTGTTTCGGCACTAGCAACAACTTCCATTGCAGTAGAGGAGGTTACAACCAAATGATTCACGTACGTACGTAATTAAGCTATTTTGCTCACGAGATTCAAATCAGGGAAGAATGAATTGCTACCCAATTTATATGTTAAAATTCAACAAATCTGCTGAAATTGAGGCTTCTTTTGATGTATACACACATGGAACAAGGATTTTTCAACATTATCAGCGCATCAAAACATTATCAGGCTGCTTTAATCCTAACAGGCTTTGAATTTTTCTCTGTTTTAATGGTTAAATCTAATATCTGATCTAAAAAGCGCCAGGACAAATGCAGAACACCAAAACCTCTGATTATTAGCCAACTTTCGGTGGAGGAAAATTGAGATCGAGATCGAGAGTTAGCGATTTCTCTTGTTTCTGACGCTCCGAGGAAGAATACCTATAATTGACGACCGGTAAAGAGTCGGAATCGCTATCGGCACCGATGACGGATCTCTCCGATCTGAAGATGCTGAGACGCTTGTAATTGTTATCGTTGTTGTTGTTATTGTTGTTGATGTTGAAATTGATTTGTGGATGACACAGGAACAACGAACGAGCCAGCGGAAATCCAGGGGGATAGTGCGAGAGGCTGAGGTCGAGGGCTTCCGGCGGCAGCGGAGCGGCGGCGATCGTTTGTCCGGAGCTTGGTGACTCGACGACGCTGCTCTGGCTAGGGCTGCGCGTCAGGAGCTTCGAACCGCCGTTGACGACGGTCGGAAGCAACAAATCCGTAGGGAAAGGAAAGTTAGTTTTGGCTTTGGCGCCACGGAACTGAAGAGCGGCGGAATCGTAAGCGCGAGCCGCCTCCTCTGCAGTATCAAAAGTACCGAGCCAAACACGGGTTTTCTTACCGGGATCTCGAATCTCCGCCGCATAACGGCCCCAGGGGCGCTTGCGGACACCGCGATACCGAGGCTCCTTGCCGGCATTGGCGGCGGCGGTGGTGTTGGTGTTGGTGTTGACGACGTCAGGTTTATCTCGAGGAGCCATCATGCCCATGGGTGATATTGAGAAAAAAATGGAAGAGGGATGAGGTTGGTTTATGTAGTCGGGGGCGCCTGTGCCTGTGTGTGACATATTTGGCTCCTACTCCGCGGCCTAGGGAACTGCTTTTACAACCCACCCAAACTTTACATGTGAACATAATTTTATGATGAATTTATTTTTAATTTTTTTTTTTGCTCTTAAGCCCTTCAACTATCCAAAAATATCAATTATGTTCCATCAAGTTTCATTTATGCATGGCTAGTTTTTATAAGAAAAACAATAATTTTTTGTTTTATTTTAATGAACACCTCATTTGTTTTAACTTGTTAAAAGGTTTGAAGCTCCTTTTAGTCTTAGCTCTTGGATGTCTTAAATCATTTGGCAATAGGTCATAAGCCTTACTCTGTTGTATATAGTCTTTTAATTCTTTCAGATACATTGCAAAATCTTTTTATTTGGTCGTTTCCTTTATTTACGTCTTATAGATGTTGATTTTAGAAGATCTTTTATTTCTTATGATTTTTGGTTTCCTTGTTATCAAATAAATCTTTTAGCCTTCCAAAAAAATTTGTTACCATGTGATATTAACATGCACTTTAGGTAATGCTCTTGTGGGTACATTTGTTGTTTGGTTGTATTTTAAGATATACATTTAATCCAAAATGAATAGATGACGTAACCAAATACTTGTTGATGTTTTTTTTAAAAGTATTGTAAGAGTGTAAAGGTAAAATTAAACTCTATCTTACAATATTAGTTTGTTAGCGCATTGTGTCATATATTGTTTCTTAAATACTATATGAACTATATATCGCTATATTAGTTAGACTTTAATGAAATTTGATTTGTATTTTATAATAAAGATTAATGAGTAAATTATAAATTTCGTTCATGTGATTTGCTTAAAAATTCACTTTTCGTCTTTTATCTTTTAAAATTACATGGTGGTCACTATGGTTTGCATTTCGTCACGAATTTAGTCCTTTATGCTAATTGTCGTTATCTTTTCTATGAAAGTCCCTCATGTGCCTTGCATACAAGGATATTTTGGCTATTTTGTCCCTTCTACTTATAACCAAACAAGATTTCTCTTAATATTTAATTTTATTATTTCAAAACAACCCTTGTTTATATTCAAGTACATAAAAAGAAAAAAAAATCATTTCAACACACACACACAGTCTCTCTCTTTGTGTGTGTGTTTACCATCTGTCGGTGTTGGAAACCATCATATCACCTGATTTGTTTCAATGAAAAAAAATTCCATATTCGATATTTCTACATTTGAATGTTATTCAACTATTTGTAGATTTGAATCTTTTTTAATTGGAGTGAGAGAATGGTGTTAGAGTGAAATAGAGATATGGTGAGAGAGAAGAGATGTAATCTTTATCTTCATGTGATATTATTCTAGATTTGAGTTCATCATTACATATGCAAGTTTATCATTTTCAAATTGTGTGAGTTCATCGTGAGAGACGAGAGATAATTTTGTGATTTGTTTAGATAGAGGAATGAAGAAAGCTTGAGAGAGATCAAGGACCGAGAGGGAAATGAATATATATTTTAATTAGGATAAAAGAGTTAATTTTGTTTGGTAATAAAGATAACAAGTAAAAGAACATGAGAGGTTTTAACGGAAAACTTAACTGTCGTTAGTTTAAGGATTAACTTTGTAATAAAATGTAAATTATAGTAACTGTATAATTAATGCATAGTTTTAAGGGACTAATTGTCTTTGGATCAATAGCATCAATTGTCTAGATTGCATTTTAAAATTTTGGACGAAGTAACATTTTCGTAATTCACATGTGATGTTTTTACAAATCACATGTAATTATTTACCGAATCACATATGATTCGGTATTAAAATTTTAGAAATATGTTTTTTATATGGACTTTATTGAAAACAACTATAAAATTTTAATACAAGTTAGTGTTTAGGATTTACCTATAAGGCGAGGGAGGCTAGAAGCATTCACCAAGAGGACTAAAATGAGAATAATTTAGGCATTGCCTCTCCAACGTGAAAAGATAGTAGTTGAAAAGGTCAACAATACAAGTTGTAAATAATTGGAGGACTAAATAGAAAAAAGTAAGGAGTTGAAATATGTTTGTTGACGAGTGACGACATCTGCGTATGCGTTCTGATTGCGTGGACACACCACCATGGGGCCCGCTGCCTCTCATTTTCAGACACCGACGGCTTTTATGGGTGATCATTTCCATTCACCAATTTTCGTTCTCACACCCCGAAACACTACTAGTCTACTATACACCCATTAATTAATGCTCTATTTTTATTTTATTTAAGAAAAAAACTTATTCACTAAAAACAAAATTTTATCCCAA
The DNA here is from genome assembly GCA_038502395.1 of Dittrichia graveolens. Lineage (NCBI taxonomy): Eukaryota > Viridiplantae > Streptophyta > Magnoliopsida > Asterales > Asteraceae > Dittrichia > Dittrichia graveolens. The sequence goes on along the minus strand of JARJIL010000009.1, from coordinate 6,868,034 downwards.
CAATTTATTTTTTTATTCTACATAATTAAAAAAATATTATTATTTATCAAATATCTTTTATTTTATTATACATAACACATCTTTATTGTATACAATAAGGTTTAATTTATCAAAATATGTTTAAGTTGTTTTAATATTTTATATATTAAACTTAAAAAAATTTATTATTTGTATCAAACTTTTAATTTATTATAATTATGAAGTGTAGTTGGGTCAAATGTACAAAAAATACACCCTTCTTTTAAAAATTGACTTTGAAAAAGCTTTTGACTACATCAATTGGGATTACGTTGATTCTATTCTTGAACAAATAAATTTTGGTTCAACATGGAGGGCTTGGATTCAAGGGTGTTTAATGACAACCAAAGCGTCGGTGTTGGTAAATGGGTCGCCTATTAAAGAATTTTTTTACTAGAGGTGTGAGATAAGGTGATCCCCCATCCCCTTTCTTATTCATCATCTCAATGGAGGGGTTACATACTGCGGAGGTTGAAAATAGGTTATTTTCATGACATTTCTCTTCCAAATAATGGTCTATCATTTTCACATTTCATGTTTGTGGATGATGTTATTTTCCTAGGGAAATGGACAATCAATAATGCGGTAAACCTTACGAGGATTCTTCACCGTTCTCACTTAGCATCTAGGCTAAAGGTGAATTTTTCTAAAAGCAAGGTTTTTGGCATTGGAGTTTATTATGACGAGGTACAAAATTTCTCTTCTTTTTTGAAATGTGATAAAGCAAATATGCCATTTACATATTTAAGTGTCATTGTTGGTGCGAATATGAACTTTGCAAAATATTGGAAACATGCGATTGATAAAGTTAATTTAAAATTGTCTAGTTGGAAAGCAAAAAATCTATCTTTAGGGGGTAGAGTCAGTCTATGTAGACCTGTATTAGGGAGTATTCAGTTATACTTCTTTTCATTGTTCAAGGCACCTCTAAAGGTAATTGACTCCATTGAAAAATGAGAAGACGTTTTTTTGGGGTGTATCTGATAATGGAAAAGCCTAAAATTAGCTGGGTGGACTGGAAAAGATTATCTGCCACTTGAAATTTAGGGGGACTAGAAATTGGATCGTTAAAATCAACAAACATAGCTTTACTTATCAAGTGGTGGTGGAGAATAAAAGTTAAGAACAACACATTATGGAGTATGGTGATAAAAGTCATTCATAATATCACGGGTAGGGATTCATTGAATTTAGCCAATCCGAGATGCCCTGGAGTTTGGCTAAACATTGCAAAAACTGAACCAACACTTCATAAAATGAACCTGAAAATTGATGATATGTTTACCAGATTGGTTGGCAATGACATGCATACGAACTTTTGGGGAGATCGGTGGTTGAGTTCAACTCCATTGAAATACATATTCTCAGACTTCTACGCCATGGAAGTTAATAAAAACTACTCTATAGCTGATCGATTGTTTTTAACACCGAACGAAGATGTCATTTGGAATTGGAGGTGTGTAGAAAATATCAATCACGAAGGGTTAAATACACAGATGGATGATCTTCTGGAAGATAGATGGAAATGGGAAGGGGATCCAGGTATGTCTTTTTGGAACAATTGGCTTCCCTCCCATGTGAACTGCTTTGTGTGAAGATTATTATCAAACAAGACTAAACCTATGTTTGAGAACTGTCAACTTACCATCTGCTGCTTGCCCTTTATGTGAGAGTTCTTTGGAGACTGAGGAACATTTATTCTATTTTTGACTAGTAGTGAAAGAGATTTGGAAATGGTTTGTGCAATGGTTGCCCGGCAATTAAAGAAGGCGCAACTGGTGTTTGTGACTTGAACATTTCTCCTCATCAAATTCATCTTTGACGGTAATCTTTTGTACATCAACCTCCACACCATAATGTTCACTTTGGAAGGAAAATAATGCAATCAAATAATCTGCACACCTCATGTGTTAACCAACAGGGAATCATCAATCAAAGACCTTAGTGAGCTCACAGAAAAAAACACATGAAAAGTGAAGCTTCCACGACCAAACTTTAGAAGAACGATTGTAGTCATGAACCAATCTACTAACAAACAGTGAATGCAAATCGATGTTGGTTGCATGAAGATTTTTACCAATGTTAGCAATGTAATGCCAAACACCTTTTTTAGATTGTAGAGGATCAAACGCTTATGGAAGCCATGATGAGAATGGACTACTCCACACAACAAAAAACAACTCTCAACCTTAAGCCTCCACCACCATTGAGTAATCAAAGATTCAAAGCTATGTTCAAGGATTTCAACCTCCTAACTTCTAATCCTCCCGATCCTTCTTTGCCAATATATCCTTTCATGAATTCCAAGCCTAGATAAGATTTCTGGCTAAGGAATATCATACTAGTTGCAAATAATGTAAAGACATTACAAGATCATTTGGCCTAAATTATATCAATTAAAGGTTGCCAAGCAGTGTTCCTCCTTATAGAAGTCCCGACAGGCATCCCAAAATAAGTAAAAAGGGAAAAAACATCAATACAATGAAGTCTAGTAGCAAACCTATTAACTTCAGAATGGATTCCATTCGCATATAGCATAGTTTTAGAAAGATTAGCTTTGAGACCAAATGCAAGATGAAAGCATCGCAAAATACGCATAAGGTTTAATAGATTAGGCAGCAATCAAATCCCCACAAATAATGCATCATCAGCAAAAAGAAAATGAGAAATGTTGGGACGTTAATTCACACCTTTAGAATAACCAACAAATTTCGCTTCAAGCGTTGCTTTGTTGAGACCCTCTGTGGCAATACTAAATAGGAAGTGTGTCATAGGATCTGCTTCACGAACACCACGAGACAAATTTCACTTAATGAGTCAAAAGCTTTCTCAATATCAATTTTCAAAAAGAATAATGATTTCTTAGAACTTTTAGCTCAACCAATATTTTCATTAATCATCAAAGGGCTCTCTAAAATACTTCTTTCTTTTAAATTTTAATCTATTAAACAATAATTTAGCAATTATTTAATATACAATACCAGTAAGACCGATGGGCAAAAAATTAAAAAACTCGTGGGATTTTTAACTATAGGAATTAAGGTTAAAAAGGAGAAATACAGACCTTTCTCAAATTCCCCTGTAGCAACAAAACTCTTTAGAATATGATATTCTATGCAAGTTTCAAGATTTCGAGATTCTTAGTTATTATAACTCACGAAAAAGAAAAAAGCTTATAGAATCACCATGTGTTTCACATGAGGGCAACTTTATTACAAATAAAAACACGATATTACAAAGAAATTGAGGGTGTTCATTGCAACTTTAGACAAACCTCGAGGTTGCTCTGCAATTTCGTGTAATTTATTCGGAATCTTGTCCGGAAGGCACCAACATGAAGTATATGGACCCACAAAAGCGGCCGCCGGGTCTTCACACGGAGTAGTTAAAATCTTTATTTTCATATTACTTTTAACAAGCAAACAAATAAACAAGCAAGTTTATTAGTAACGGAATAGTTAACTTTTCTTAATTCTAATATGCTTTAAAACAACCAAATAACAAGATTATTAATTAACCAACGTCTATGCTGACAAGATGTAAAGAAACATCATTCCTACCCTTGAATGACCCCATTTGAACCTCCTTCCACAAGGTTCAAGCGAAACAGTCCATCCTCAGTGAACCCTTTTCCCACAATCTCACGATTCTTCTTAATCACAATTCCCCCTGCTCCAAAGGACATGCTGAAACCCATCTCATCCAGTTTGCCAAGAGATACAAGGCACTTTCTCATTACTGGAATATGGAAAACATTTGTAAGAGTCAAAGCATGGCCCGTGGTGAATTGAAGCACCACTGAACCCATCCCCGCCACTTCAACGTGTTCATTGTTGTCCAGAACCACCTCATGACCAGTCCATGGGTGGTAGTCGGCAAACATGTCTCGTGAGTTACAAACATGAACGGTGCACCTAGAAGCCATGTACCAGCCTCGACGCCTCATTTCTGATAAAACGGGGTCCTCGTTCAGAGTCAGCAACCCGATTACTTCCTTGTGCACCACTTTCGCATTTCCAGTGTCAGGTTTTGTGTCTTGGCACTCTGCGTAGTGGCCCATGTCTTTATAATCGTCACACTTACCGCATTTGTTTGGATTAGTAGAACTCCCATTACGTGACATGTTCATTCGTCTGATCACTGATTCAGCCTGATTATTTGTTAGAAGGATAAATAAAGTAATGTTTAAAATGGAAATCAGAAACAGAAGTCGAAACTTTTACATGCAACATCAAATCAATCATGGTTGACGACCGTAAACAAGAAAAAATATCAAAACTTCAAAAATTAGGAGTATAATATATCAAATAAAAATTATAAGCTCAATCTACCTACCCATTTATTAACTGTTTACGGTCTGATTACTACCTACTTACTTGGCCATCCCGTTTACAACCTGCTTAAACGGTTCCATAAACATGTTAAACAGGTCGTGTTCAATTTAGGGTCAAAGTTTTCCACATGAATAATTAAAAGGTTTGTGTTCCGGTTGGTAATACCAACCCACCAACCAAACCTAACCACAATTGTCACCACAAGACAAAACCTGACATAATACTCGTGGTGATTTCAGTCCAAGAAACCTTTTAAACGAGACTCCAACATCTCATTTCACGAAGAAAATAGTAAACTACAGCACAATATAATCTTTAAAATGTCTATTTTCACAGAGACCTACAAGATTGTTCGTTCAAAAGTCAATAATTACTTGTTTCATGTAAGATAGCGCGGTATAAAATTATTATAGAGTTGTTATAAAACATCACAAGGTTCTTGGGACCTAAACATAACAATAGGTTCTTGGGGCGTTCTTGCTCTCCTACTTTCCTAGGGTCAAATTATGTAGATGCACAAAATACTGCAAAAGTGTCTTCACAACAATTTTCTTAAAGTCAATGTCTCGCCAGTGTTGCAAATTTTCAAAAGCATTTGGGCCACACTAAGGCCTGAAAGAATTATAGTTTTCATACTACACTGTCGAGAATATTCTTTTAAAGCACATAGATGCATTTTCACAAACTGTTACACACCAGAAGCTACATACAATGTTTGCGGAGTCTATTTCCTACACCCAGGCAAACTCGTAGGCCTTCAAAAATGTTTTTCACGATAACTCTTAAAGACAAAAGGTCTCCACTTATGCTGCTGCTATTACTACACTAACCAACGACCCAAATAACCAAATCTTGTAAAATCAAGATCATGCATTTTACAATGCAACAAAGATCTTGCATGCACCGAACATCTTTAAATATATTTAACAAAGCATGAACATAGTAAATAAGTATGAATATTAACATTTTCAACACATGAAACTCACCTAACGTCCATAGCTTTCAAGTAGCATTATGTCCCCCAGTTCAGACCCTTCATATTTGTCTTTTGGTGATTATTATATCTCATATTAGCTTTATTGTTATTCATCAAGCTCCCTATAACCTTCACCTGTCTAGTTTTTGTTCCAGCTATCAAAACAATAAGGTTTCTTTAAGCTAGCAAATTTGTTTTTATCAAACTAGTTTTATCCATTCAATTCACATCTATACTTCACCCAGAATACCAACTTGGATAAACCAAAATTCAACTCAAATGTTTTCTTTCGAATACTACCGGTCTTTTCTTATATTTAAGCAAAATTACCTTTACGCATGCCAAGGATTACTATGAAACCTTATGCTAACATTAGCCATGATGTTGTCTCCTTATTTTAAACGAAAGCGAGGGCATTTGACCCTCAATGATACCTATCTAATAGAAAACACAGATATATGCAAGTTCTAACATTTCTAACGAGTATGTTCCTGTTATGACCCATGGACCTAGTTGATGGAGAAGGTTTATCAACGACGGCTTCACCAAACAGAAGGGGGTCAGAGTAGTTTTAATATGTCAGGGGCTGGATAGCTACTTAATTAATTATTTATGTTTTTTTAATTATGTTTCCTATATAGTACTTCTGTCTACAATATGGTGCCAAGCAATGGGTTTTGGATAAAAATGGTGCCAATGGATGAGAGTGTGCTTAGACTCTGCAAAGATCTCAATGCTGGTGAACAGATTGCCAATAAAGAAGTTCTCAATGCATCGGGGGACTCGTCAAGGTGATCCAATCTCTACTTATCTATTCAAAATAGGTAAGGATTTGGACCAGTTGGGATTGGAGTTTAGTAGTTCTTTCCATGTCGGTGGCGGACGGAAGAAATGTTAGATTTTGGAAGGATCGGCGGGTTGGAGACTTCCAATTGGAAGATAGTTTTAATAGAATTTTCAGACTGGAGGTAAACAAAAAGGTGTCAGTGTTTGGAAGGGGTGAGCGAGTAGATGGAAGGTGGAAAGAAGAAACATGCTTCAATGGAAGCTTGGTAGGGTGGGGGGGTTGGATTCTCAGTTAAGGAACCCTAATAGACAACCATATTTTACTTCAGTTTACAGTATGTTTGTTTAATCCAAAAGGTCTCCTAATGACAAAGAAGAAACATGTTTCTATCATTCTCAACACATTCTAATTTTCAATTTCCATCACTGTTTGTGAACAAATATGAGAATTGGTCTCTCCAAATTGCACTTGAAATATTTCACTTTCTTTCAAGAATCGTTTCCTAACATATATATACTTACTTCTCCTCCAAAACTAAAACAAATTTAGAGTTAGTTTCAAACATATAAGGGGATGATGTGTTGTGTGTTCATGTTGTCGACTCCACACGATGGCTGTCGAAGATCATAAGGCTAACCTCACGTCGAACAACATACAATCCTTTATTAGCTAAACAATGAAGCATCAATTAGAACATCTTAAATCGATTTTTTTACCTCTGATTGCAGCTTGATAAACTGAATACTCTGATGCTTCAAACAGCTTCTACTCTTCCTCACCTTCAAATTCTTTAGGCTCCAAATTTGTAGATTTGTTGCCGTGATTTTCGCCTAAATCGTAACAACCCCGAATTACAGCAGCATTGTTAATTTAGAAGATAAATCCCGCCTTTAAATTTCTTTTCCTAAAAAAAATTGGAGTAAATTACAACTTTGGTCCCTATGGTTTATCACTAATTACACTCTCCATCCTTAAATTTTATTTATTATGCTAAGGTCCTCACTGTTTGCTTTTTGTTTCACTCATGATCCCTCGTCAGATCCTCATCACCTAAAAAGACTATAATGCCCCCCTCTTATTATTTTATTCTTTTATTTTAAATTTTATTCATTATTTATTAAATTAAATATTATTAATAAATTATAAATAATAAGTAGAACAACTCCCAGCCCCTTTCCCTTCCTTGTCTTCATCTTCATACACAGACACAACTACCACCGTCATACTACCGCCATCGTCCCCGGCATCCTCACCATCTCGGCATCTCCGTCACTCACACTACCTGAAACCACCCACTACCTTCTAACACCCACCAGAAACCACCACCCACCACCATCCGAACCTTGGAATGAAACATTCATCAACATCAAGATCAAAACAGAGAAAACACCAAGATTGGAACACAGTTCATACACCCAAGAACAAACCGAAACCATCCGAACCCTAGAACGAACACCATAGTACCATACACCCAGATTGAAACATTCATCAACACATTAAGATCAAAACCCAGAAACACTCGTACAAATTAGATGCCAATAATACAAGAATCCCATACCCACTTATTAAATCAAAACACCAACAGAAATGCTAATCGACACTAACATAAATCTTAGATCAGAACATAGAAAATAGATACCCATCCTCGTGTATCAAGAACCGAACCCTAACTACCCATCTACACACTAAGATTTGAACAACAAACTAGAATCTCACCACTAAAATAGCGATTTGTGACTCAAACGGCCTGTTCTCTAGTTAATATTTGGAAGGAAATGGAGGGGAAGGAAAGGAAATCATTAAGGATGTGTATTCTCAAGTTTTTTTAAAGAGTGAATGGGAGGGGAAGGGAGGGGCAACTTTACCATTTTTACTCTTTAAAATCATCCTTCCACTTTTGGGATGATTGAGAGGGGAAGTTTTTTAAGCCTTCCCATCCCTTTCCTCCCCTTCCCTTCCCTTCCCTTCCCCTCCCTTTCCTTCCCTGAAAAACTCGAGAACAGGCCGAAAGAGACCTACCGGTTCATCTCCAGAAAAACGATTTACAGATGGTGCGTCGATGGTGAAATCCACAGATCCCGGATGATGTGTTAATGGTTGATCAAATCGCATGGAAAACCCTAAATTTGAGAAATAGACATTGGCGGTGATAATGTGGCAACCGTGGTGATGTTTTTCCTCAAAAAAACCTTGTAAATGCGTCTGGTGGTGGCGATGGTGGTGGTGGTTAGGGCTAAGAGAAGAGAGAGAGAGAGAGAGAGAGAGAGAGTGTGTGTGTGTGTGTGTGTGTGATGAGGTGAGGGCGTCATAGGTGGTCGGTGGCGGTGGTTAAGGTTAAGGGAGAGAGATCGAGATCGAGAAAGAGATGATATGGTGAGGGCATCCACAAGCGGTGGTAGTACCGCGGTGGGAGGTGGTTGGTGGTGGTGGTGGTCTTCTCTGGTGGAGGGTGACGGTGGAGTGGTGGTGGCCGGTGGGTGGCGGTGGTGGTTTATATATATATATATAGATATATCTATATATATATATAGAAGGATAGGTAGAAGAGAAGGGGAGAGGGAGTAGCCTTTAAACAATTACTCATGACAATGTTGATTTTCTAATATATTCAAGATACGTAAATTATAACGAAATTATACTAGCCTTTAAACAATTACTTCAAAGTTTAAACATACGATTACATCTACCATTACTTAAAACATACTTTACATATTCTAAAACATTAAAATAAATTGTGCATACTTGACTAAACTCGTGATTTAACATACCATCACTCAGACATCATGAATTTCACCCAATCCACCCTCTCATGTTCTTCCAAATCCCAAAAAGTCATTACATTATTAGGGTCACTTTTGATTTTTTTGATTGCTCGAAACCTTTCCAATTGAGTTAAGGATGTCATTTTGGAAAGTTCAGAAGTGATCATTGAAGTTTTTTTTTCCAAATCTATTTCATGTTTGATCCCTTCACTCAACTGCGTGGATGATTCTTTAATACAGTCACCAAATACTGTAACCGCTTCATGGAAAGATTCGAGCAAAGTAGTGATTTGATTCGAGGTTTTTCTTTTCTTCGTTCGAGAGCTTGACATTTCTTCCACATTCGTGTTGCTATGATGGGGTGCACTATAGCTACCTTCTAGCTTCTCGTTATCGTCATCATTTAGTTGTTGATCTTGTTCCTCCATATTCACATCATCTTCCATTTGAGAAGGCACCCTAGCTCTATTTCCTTGAGCCCGATCTTTTCCGAAAATCACACATAGCTCTTCATAGTGAGCAAGCATTTTGTCTTTCCATTTGCCCGCCGCTTTATGAGACTGTTTCAAATAATAAAAAATTAATAATTTACTAAACATATAAAACAATATAAAAAGGAGTTGGAATATAAAACATATTAGCTAAACATATACCGCAATGTAATCATCCCATACGCCCGGAGAAGTAACGGTGATCGTGTTAAGATCCTTATCGTATCCGAATCCACTACTATTCAACATATCAAACACGGTTACCCAATCTTTTCTTAATGTTTTCATTCTCGACTCAATGTGGGGTTTCGCTTTAATACCCGAATTTGGAAGTGATTCTTTCAACTTAGCTTCAAGATATTGCAAGTATCCAGGTTTGAAACCGTTATCAGCTCTATATGCTCCGGTGTTCACCATGTTTAGTAAAGCCTCAACAAGCTTGTCATCTTCAATTGTTAACCAAGATTTATAATTTCTATTGTTGGTAGTCATTCTACAACAAAAAGAAAATAACAACAATAAAAACATCTTGCAAATAAAAATAATGATTTAATAATTAAACATCACAAATATCATCTTTCAAATAACAGCAAATATAACATCTCTCAAATAAAACAGCAAAAAAAGATGGCCCTAGTTATTGTTCAAACATCACAAATAACATATTTCAAATAACAAGTCATGATTTAATTATTCCATGTAGCAAACATGCTTTCCGCTAAATTATTCCTAAATGTAGTCCACTCATTTGAAGTCCCAATAGTAGTGATGTTATCATGACCTCCATGTCCTATATCTCCTGTTCCCTCATCCGTAACCTGCTCGGTCTCAAATGGATCATTTGGCATTTCTCTTCTTATAAAATTATGTATGAGACAACATGTCATGATGATTCTATTTTTTATATCAATTAGATAATATGAGTTACCCCTCAAAATTCCCCACCGTGCCTTCACAATTCCAAAACATCTTTTGATAACATTTCTTGCGGATGAATGCCTCATGTTAAATAATTCTTTTGTTGTGGTGGGTTGGTGTCCATAACGCCAGTCATTCAAATGATATCTTTGACCTCTATACGGGGCAAGATATCCTTCTCCATTTGTATATCCGGCATCTACTAAATAGTAACCTATATATACACACAAGTCAATAAACATTTAACAAGTCCTTAAGTCTAAAAAATAGTTATATATGTATTAATATACCCGGTCTTGAAACTCTTAACCCATGTGGCCTATCAAGAGCATCTCGAAGCACTCTACCATCGGCTGCTGAACCCTCCCAACCCGATAACACAAAGATAAATTGCATATCTTGTGAACACACCCCTAAAACGTTTGTGGCAATGTCACCCTTTCTCGTCCTGTATCTAGGCTTCTTTTCACGTGGAACTAAACACTTTATATATGTTCCATCTAATGCTCCTAGACAGTTCTAAAACAAATTATATATAAAAAATAGTTAATAAAAATAGCATAAAGGGGCCTTATGGGACACCCTATCGTGATGTTATCACTTCCTGTGAATCTGTGATCAACAAGATCACCTAATGTGATGGGATTACGTCAGTTAACTCGAGATTTATCTAATAAGTGTGTAAGAAAGTGAGATTAAAAGAGTATGTAGATCTTAGGTTTTAGTATGGTACGGTGGGGGTTCAATGTGATGGTTTTATGACAGACAGTTTGACGATGAAAAATTGGTGCACATTGTGATGGCGTGAAGAATATCACCCATTCTTACATATTGACACTCTAACGAGGCAGAGGAGTTTGAATTTATTAAAAATAAAATCTCAAACCCCACTCCCAATTTCGTCCAACAAAACAATACCTAAGGAAGAACACATATTCTAATTCCATCACATTCAAGAAATTCTAAAAAGATACATCGCCTATTAACAAATGCATAAAAAGCTACCTCAAGAAGTCTAAAATTGTCTGCAAATAATATCTACTACTCTATAAAGAATTCTGGTCATTTATTAAGAGCGATTTTAAATTAAGTAACACAAAATATGATGCATGTATTACAATATCTTAATTAGCAACAATTTTCAAACTCTACAACTAATATAAATTAAATCATTAATCGGTTAGAGGATGAAATTTACTTACAATGTAGAATAATAATAAAAATTGAACCCTATAGCCCATGAACTTCAATTTATTCGTATATAAAGTAAGAAATTAGTATCCATTATTTGTACCAACTTTATACTACATAACATATCAAAACAAACTTATTAGAATAACATGTTATATACATCATGGCATCGCACGAACGAATTAGTAATTACTTTAAAGTTTGAAGTAAACTAGTTTTGATTTTCACCTTCGATACTACGCTTACTCTCAAGTAGAAGTGGTAATTTCGTTCTATTTATATACGAATTAGGGCACGTTAACCTTTAACATGTCAATCAAAATATATTCATAAGGATAATATTAGAGGAGGGTTCAAACGAGAACTGTTTTTCGTACGAGAACTGCGAGAACCAATCTTGGTCGTTCATTTTGGATAATGGAATTCATGGATGAAAAGCGTGGGGGATTGAGTGTGGCAGGGTGCATGTAAGGAATTTATAGGTGTGCAATCCAATTGAAGGAGAAGGAATTGGACGGCTAAAATTGATTTTCACAATTCTCGTACGAAAAACAGTTCTCATTTGAACTTTTGCCTATTACTCAAATACTTGATATTACGTTAATAAAGAAGGTTTAGACTATTACAGTAGTGATACAGTCTAATCATATTTTACACAGCAAAAGGTGTTTGCAGATCAGCCATCCAAATTCCGAAGCCAACCCATTACAACTTCGAGTCTTCGCCCCGTTAGAGAACATATCCAACCTACTCATCTCGCCACCCTTACGCACAAGTATATAATTTGAAAATGCAAAATAACATGGAACCAAATTCTATAACCAATCAAACTTCATCAAATGCTGATAGCAGCTCAAAATTCATAAGTGCATCAGCTTATAAGATTTTAAATTGACATCAACCACCATAACTATTGCAATTCAGAGAAAGCAGCAGCAGAAGCACAAAAGAAGTGTAAGAAGAATAATGCTCTAGAAGTCTAGATGATGTTTATTTTATTCATTTACTTGCTAAAGGATCGAAGCGAGTAATGAGTTATGCTTACACTAAAAGCATCGAGTTGATAGATTTAGCTACAAGAGAAATAGTCAAATCCGACCTACGAGCCAAATAGATTGAAAGTTGTCCAACATGCAAAACCCTAATTCATGTTATATAAAAACTCAAACTATCATCGTAATAATTAACAATATTGTATCGGTTGGTTTATGTACCTCATTAGGGGCCTTAGAGGGTGGTTTACCCCAAATGTTATTATAATAAGACACAGATAAGATACAAATTAAACTACATAAAGGAAGTGTCCCCATAAGTTTGGGATCCCAGCCTAGTTAAAATGTCTACATCATACCAATATTGTTAACTATGGAAAAACAAAAAACAAGCTTACAATTTCATGATTGGTTTGTACAAATCCATGTAAACACATATTTTTCAGAAGACCTACATGATTGTCAAGATCAAACCATACGGGGCATATATAGTTTGGCAAAGAATTTATACACACAACTTCAGATTCATACGTAAAAATGAGAACAAGGAAAAGAGCAGAAAAGATCAGTAGCAACAATCAAGCTAGTCATAACTTTTTTTCATATAAAAAAGATGAAATGTTAAACAAATCACAGTGCTCAACACCTTGAAGAATGAGTATGAATTCTGCTCAAAATTTCCTGCAAATACATAATCTACAACAGCATAGATGCCAGAGGTTGATGGCATCAAACAGTGGTTGCAGGTGTAGGTTCAGGTGCATACCAACCATGGTGAATCTCTACGGCTTTCTTTCTTCTAGCAAGGCGCGACTTCCTTCTAGCTCCAGTGTTCCTGTGCAACGTTCCAACCTGAATTGCTTTATCAATGACCGAATAAGCCTCTGCAATAAGCTTCTCAATTCCAAGCACTTCCTCAGGTTGTGCATCGGTCTTCTTTCTTAGCACATCCAACTCTTCCAAAACCTAAACATAAGTTACAGATGTGAAGTAAAGAACTTCCTTCAGTTGTACAACAATCTTCCCTATTTGCATTTTTCTTGTACACATTGATATTGGCTAGCAACCCCACAAAAGGGAACCCATTCCAAGCATCACAAATGCCTCTAATCACATATGCCAAATACTCAGATTGATTAGATGTCATGTATTCATATTCAATTGAAGATTTATTTATGCCAGAGCAACTAGAGCAACTAGTGGACCAGATAACTCTCGGTTAATTGGTGCGTGTATGTGACTCTTTGGCTTTTGTTTACTCATCTGCAAACAAATTCATATATCTTTAACCGTTCGTACACCCTCTATCCGCCCTAATTTTCTAGGTCACATTTAAGGTTTATAGAAATGGGTGATATATATTTTGTTGCAGCATTATCCATATTGTAGTACTTCTATTGATGTTCATTCTAGTAATAATTCTAACATAATGCATCAAAATGACCCAATTTTACCTTCTTCATTCGAGTTCTGACCTCAGATTTGCGAGCTTTATTGTAAAGACGCCTCTTCTCAGCCTGACGAGCTCTCTTCGCTGCAGAATCAGCCTTCTTCCCCACACCAGCTTCACAGACGATTGAAATCGAGCGACCAACTCGCCTCCCGACAATAGGGTTTACAGCTACTAATCCTGGACATTCAATCAATCCGCTTCAGCATGCGAAAAATCAACAGAGGTTTATTCCTCCGTGAGCCGAGTTTAAAACGATACAAGCGTAAAATTGAGTATGAATCGTGAAGAAGAATACCAATGGAGAAGGCGTTGAACGAAGTGTTAGCCGAGGAGCTGAGAGGCTTGAACGCGGTGGCAGAGGGCCCGGAAGAAGAAGAGGATAGAGAGAGGGATTGAAACCTACAAGAAAGGAAGAGACACTGAGCAGCAGCTACCGCCATTGTTGACGCACCTTCTCGTAGCTTGAAGCTTTGTTGCTGGTTTTTCGTAAACGGAGTCTATCTTATCCACCACGAAGAAGAGAGGATTTCGTTTTGGAGGACTCTACCCTGATTTAATATTAATAAAAAAGAACAATTTCACATATGTTGCTAACATAGTTATCAAAATCGTAATTTTGATTGTAGGTTTGTACTATCTTACGATTTTATCAATCAAAAACGCGTTACATCGTATTCAGGATCGTAAGATCGTATAACAATCTTGCGAGTTATAAAAACTTATAAATTATATTCTTTTAAATATTAAAAATATTATACTTATTTATTTTAAAAAAATAATATATTCTCCTACTGTTTCTTCATACTTCATCCTCATACTCATTATAAAATAACATATAAATCTACTAATTCTCTTTCCTCACATCCTCTATTGATTTTAACACTTGTGTAGATCTTGTAAGTAAAAAGATAAGTAAGAGGTAAAGGTAGAAAGATATACCATCTCTTTTATCTTATACTACTTAGTAGATTTCACAATTCACTAAGGCCCTGTTTGGTTCACTGTATTTCGTGGGATTTCGTGGGGATGAGATTTCAAATACAGGGAAATGTTATGTTTGGTTGGAAAAAAAGAAAGCAATTTAAATGCTGGGAATTCTTTAAAATCCCTCAAATTTCTTTACTCGAGGGATTTTACAAATGCATCCACCCCCCATGGTATTTCAAAATGCTTTGTATGAAAGATTTTCATTTTACCATTTTGCCATATACAAATCCATTTTACAATCCTGTCAAATACAAATCCTGCGAAATACAAATCCTTTGACAGAATACAAATCCCATAAAAAAATCTGCAAACCAAACGCCTCTAAAAATTTTAAAATTAAATAAATAACATGCCAATATACTTGTCTGGTGACATAGGTTAAGAAAGCTGTAAATACTTTAAAATGTATTAAATTTTATATTTTTTTACTATTATATTTATATGTATATGTATTTATCTTAGAATTGTCTTTTTATATTTAGAAATATGTTGTTGTGTGTATCTAATCTCGTATGTTTGACAAAACTAGCTAAAGTTAAAGTGAAGTTGCTAAAGTTTTTAGAACATGCAGCTTGAATTGAAGCTAAGCTTTTATTTGTATAAATATATTTGAAAAAAAGTTGTAATTACCGCTTAAAAATATATAATTACATAAAATAAAATAAAAATAAAACTTTAAATAAGAAACAAAATTAGTCGAAAGTTATGTATGTAATTTGCTTTATTAAAACTATAACATCTTTTAAAAATTACTTGAAATAGCTTTTCATTTTAAAGCTTTTAGAATCTTATTTTTTTAAATAAAATCTTAAACTCCTACAATCTTATATTTTCAGATGGAGGCTTATTTATAAAAACTAAAAGCTCTCCGGCCAACAAACCCATAGTATCTTATTCACCTTTCAGATTAAAAAGATCAAAGTTATCTTATAATGTATTGAACTTTTTTAAAAATGTTATTATGTGTATACCAGATTACCTTTTAAGTTAAAGATTAAAAGACACATTTTAATGTATCATACTTTTAAAAATATTCTATTATAGATATCAAACACGCACATGAGATCAATATTTGAAACCGAAGTTACTACTCACCTTGAAGTCCGGAGAGGTGAAATGGGGATCATGTTCCCTGCTAAAATAGTGAAATCAATATCTTCACAACCAAACTCATAAGTACAAAACGAGTAATCAATAATGAAATCAGAGACTTAAGTCCGAAATAGTGAAATCAAAGTTGATTTGGATAGTGAAATCAAAGTTGATCTGGACAGTGAAATCGAATGAAACGAACTATCGAAGAGAGACGTAAGACGAGTTGAAGACTGGAGTTTGGAGTGTAATGACGGGTGGGGTTATATATATGTAGAAGAGACATAGTGTAAAAACTAGGGTTTACATGTTTAATCTTCTCCAATTCGAAGGATCCCATTTAGGAATTTGGAGGTCTTGGTGAAGGAGAGGGAATTTCGAAACTTAGTGCATGCATGAAGGAGAATTAAGCATATCTTTTCAGCTTTACATAATTTTAAAAAAATCCATACAATAAATCTATGTGGGTTGGGTTTGGTTTTATTTGACTAACCATAAGGTGGCGTTTGGTTCGTTGGAATATTGAGAATTGGAATTGGAATCCTTAGGAATTGAAATCCTAAAGGATTTGGAATGTGAATTCCAATTCCTTACCTAATGTGTTTGGTAAGTTGTCCACAGAATTAGAATGAGATAGAGTTATGATAATCGATGCACATCATCCCCACCGCAAAACCATCGTCCCCGGTCGCCCCCCCTTCAAATCAAAGTCTACGGTCGCCACTGTCACGCCAACATATCCGGTCGCCACCCCACCAAAATCAAAGTACCCGGTCGCCACTGTCACTACCCCACCAAGAACCGATTAGGGTTTTCCACGAAGAACCGATTAGGGTTTTTCATTGGCGGGGCTTAGTTTTTCAACCGAAAACGTTGGTCGATGGTGAAGATAATGAAGACGTGTAGGGTTTTTCGAAAACAGCGGTGGGGTTCTTCAACCGGGAAAGTATTGAAAACAGCGGTGGGGTTCTTTGACCGGGAAAGTATCGAAAACAGCGGTGGGTTCTTCGACCAAGAATGGCGGCGAGTGCGAGAATGGTGGCAACCGTGAGGTTGGATGGTGAGGCTGCGAGAATGCCGGCGGCGAGGGTGAGGCTGGGTGGTGAGCAAATGATGGGCAAGAAGGTGAGGAAGGAATCTGAATTCCATCCAACTTGGAAAGGAATTTGAAATCCCTCACCTGATGGAAAGTTTTCCTTAGTTTAAAATCCTTTTCCTTCCTTGTTTTTGAACCAAATAAAAGATTTTGTGAAAATTAGATTCCAATTCCTAAGAATTCCCAAGGATTCCTTCAATCCAAATTGGCCATAAGTGAACAAATATTATCTAATAATCAGAATTCATAAACTAAACCGTCGGTTTTTATATAACATACTTTGATTAAAATGTTTTGGTGTTATCGGTTAATTAATTAACATGCTCGCCCCTATAAGAGAAGGAACTACAAGGAAAAGTGTTCACCAAGGAGGACGACAATTGATTTAATTTGTAAAAGAGGAAAACAACTACAGCAAATCACATACAAATATATAGTAACTACTTTATGTCAGAAAATCACGTAATTTAATTAGGATGTTTAAAATAATCTGACATAATAGATCACGCACCTAAGTAATAGCTACTTCAAAATGCCTGTAAATTTATTCATGTTGGTTGTATTCTTCTCATGTAGATTTGAATAAGTCCGGTAACTAACTTGAATTTGAGACCAATCATACATATTCCTATGTATATAGTCTTGATCATCATTAAATTTTCCTTCTTTTTACAATTATACACTTTGCGAATATTTGAGAAAAAGAAGGGAAAGATGATGATCAAGAGTTTACATAGTAACGCAAATCTACATGAACCACCTCTCTCTCTCTCTCCTCATCAAATATCACTAGATCACTTGGGGTCATAAAATTTTCATACACGAGTTCATTGACCAAACCATGCACAAGAATTAACTTTCTAGAGGAAATAAGAGTTGATAAGTTATACGTGGCCGGGTAAGAAACTAAGAACATGAACCCAATTGGGTACCTTGAGCTAGCCAACCCCAAGTGATTGATGTTTGAAGAGAAAGAGAATTGAAGATGTTGGTTTGTTTATAATGAGGCGAGGTGGTGCGTTAATGCCGGATGATGCGTATATATATATATATATATATATACACGAACGGTACGTAGGGATATATACAATAGGGGTATGGGTGCGTTAGTGAGTAAACAAGAATGGAAGGCATGAAACCAAGCATATGGCAGTCTTAACATTCATTTTTTTTTTCTTTTTAACCAAACCGTGCACAAGAAGAAAGGAAAGAATAGCAAGTCTACAAAGAATAGTTAGTCAAAAATGTTAAATTATACATAAATGAGCAATTAATTAAGGTGGGTTAGTTAGATGTCAAATTAAGTTACGAACGACTTAACTAAATGTATATATAAGTAATAAACTATATATCAACCACTTTGCGATGGAGATATAAATATGGTATGGTCATTATATCATCACGTGAGTATTTTGCAGTGGAAATTAACCGATAAATTTGGACATCTAATAGATCAAGTTAAGATTTTTTTTCTAAAATCTTTTATGGACTTAGGTGGTGGATTGTGTTACATAATACGTACATACTAGGGGTGAGCATTGGTACCGAAAATACCGAACCATACCGGAACCGAGTTAGAGTTTTCGGTACGGTACTCGGTACTTGAAATATTGCTACATCGGTATTCGGAACTAGTACCGAAAAAACTAAGTAAAATAGATACCGATACCGTAAGTATGAATACTCGGTACGGTATTCAGTACCGTCTTTTAACCAAATTCGGTATTCGGTAAAATCAATACCATGCTCACCCCTAGTACGTACCCACCAAAGAGCTAGCCACATAACAAGTCCTTTGTAATCGTGACGACTGACGGCCTTAGGGCTCGACATCCATAAATGACGACTCCACCACCGGTGTTCCAAAAAGGAGGTTCCATAAAACTTGCAAGTCTTAAAATAGTTAAATATCATATAACGTTACATCGTACAACAATTTTGTTGATATTTATAACCATTCTACCACCATCCATAGAGAGGTAAGAGAGATTTCCGATGAAAAATTAAATTGCTGCCGGTCATGCTCGATCAGAAGCTCCAGACACAATCCAGCTCAGTAGGTCCTGGCTGCTGAATCTCCGTTGTCGAAGATACCACCGGCAAGCAGTTTCCACTTGACGAATTCTCATAGCTACTCATTCCTCCATCGTCATGAATTGGTTGCTGCAGCGGAGCTAAAGACGAGTAAAAGAAAGGGAGCTGAAGACTCTCCTGAAATGTCCTAAAGCTAGGGAAGGCTGAGACGCCCACATTCTTTGAGTAGTCAATGGAGGCGCAGCCGAATGTAGACGCAGAGAGACACGGCGGAGGAAAGTTGAAAATGGACTGCGAATCGAAGCTGCTGACTGAGGCAGTGGAGAAACAGGGCACGTGCTCCTTTGAGGCAGCGTTGCTGTCATACGAGTAGCTGTCGTTATCGGCGGTGTACGCTGACGTGGCTGAGGCGTCCAGAAGAGTCGGCAGGGAAGCCGACGTGGAAGAGTTTACTTCTTGGTAGGAGCACATTCCGGCAGGTACACGTTTTGTTCCGCTGCCAGTACCTAAACCACCATTCCCGCCGGTGCTACTTTTCTGAAACACCCGAGATATCACCCATTCATCCTGTCAAAAGAAAAACACAACCTCAAATTAATATTCAAAATTAAAACATCACGTTAAATTATATTTTATAAGTTTATTTTTTCCAACTAGCAAACTTATTATAACTTAAAATTTTAAAAAAAACTGAAAAAATAAACCTATAAAAAGCTAAAACAAACACCTCTTTGCTCAAAAATCAAAAGAAAAAGACAATAAATTACAAACTTGCATGCAATAAATGAAAAGTTAATAGCATGGTGTTTTTTTCATGCAATAATGAATGCACGTGTTGTACCTTGGAGGATTTAGAGAGGAAATGGTAAGCAAATTTGCCTTCTAGACGATATTCATGCATAACCCAGTTGCTCTTTTCACCTTTAGGAGCCCTGCCTCGATAAAATACTAGTGTTTTCTTCATGCCCACCAAAGATGAAGTTTTGGAACTGTAAATCTCCCTGTCTTTTCCGGTGGCTTTCCAGTAACCGGCCTCCGTGGCCCTGTTTGTTCTCAGCCCCGTTGGGTACTTGCGGTCACGAAGACTGAAAAAGTACCACTCTTTTTCCCCCATTTTCGCCCTTTCTGTTCCATGATTGATCAAGAATCACAAATTAACTAAATAATTAATTATTAGGCGATTATAATTATAAATAAATAAACAAAAATGTAGGTAGCTCAGTAATCATTAATAATTAGAAAAGGAATATATATATATATATAATATACTGGGTAGGAGCCATGGCTCGCATTTGTTGAGATCAACGTCGGCGATGGCACGGCAGGTGAAGGTACCGTCGAGAACTTTGGGGAGGAGGTAGCAGGAGACGAGTTCTTCGTCGGTAGGGTGGAACCTGAAGCCAGGTGGTAACTGTGATTCGCCATTCATGCTATCCAACTGTTGGTGGCTGATGAAAAACTCCATATGTATATTAATAAAACAAACTCAAGAACCGAATTAGTGAAACGATCGGAGCTAGAGAAATGAAAGAGAAGCGAGCAAATGGTGGATTTGGGTGAAATTAAAACCCGAATACGATGAGATTAAATAGGGGCCGATTGCGGTGTCTTCTTATACTTGTACTTGTCTGCAAGTACTGGGAGAGGGAGAGGGAGAGGGAGAGACAGAGAGGTGCTTGAAGGGATATGTGTGTGAGGTGTGGGGGTTATGCGTGCGTGCATGAAGAAGTGTGCAGGGAGGGTATTCCCATTGTCAGTGAAGAAAATGAGAGTAGCAACAGAAAGTAGCTACCTAGCTAGCTTTATATATAAGTATATATATGTGTATATATTACAAGATTTCTATTTATACTACTGCTTATAATATTAATATAATTATTAAAATTAACAGAGGACATGAGTAAAAAAATCAGTGAAATCCATATATTATTTTATGATTAGTAAAAAATAAAATAAAAGTAAAAAATATAAGAATATACCATTTTTCATATATTATATGTGAGAGCTAGGTTTAATTAGGGACCCTACCTTCTTTTCATACATGTGTTTTGAATCAAAAAGTGTTACAATGTTACATCGTCTCAAACGTTATATATCATTAATTATTGGATGATTCTATCCTAACTTTTTAAAAATTTAAATTTATCTCTTGTGATTTAATGTTTAAGATTATATAGTTTATGTGAAATATTTAATATAATCCTTATTTAATTCATAATTCTGAGAGACTAATTTTAGCCCTTAAATCAACATCAATGGTTCAGATTGCATTTTAAAATTTTGGATGGAGTGGCATTTTCGTAATTTTTTGTAATTCACATGTGATTGTATACTAAATCACATGTGATTGTATACTGAATTTTAAGACTATGTTTTTTGTATAAACTATATTGAACACAACTCTATAGTTTATATTAAAAACTGTAATTAATTAATATGATATATTTAGTAAATGAAAGAAAAGGTTTCAAATAGTAACAATCTTTCTTATAACTTATTTGTTGCAAAGCAAATAACTTTTGAGTTGAAAAGGAATGCCGCGTTCCCTCTCCAAACGGCCTCACATGTTAAGAGAGAGATGTAATATTAATGCGGTAATTAAGAAATTTAAGAAGATATAAACAGAGTTATAATGTGTAACACAAGTTAAAAAAGGTTGACTTTTTAATATAATATGAATGTATGATCCATACTTAAGGGTGATTCTATATATCCTTTTGATTATCTATATAACCCCTGATTTAACATGTATTAGTGAAAAACATACATTAAAAATGTAGCTCTTCATTTGATAATTAAGTTTGTAAGAGGAGGAGACTAAATAGTAGAACATAGATAAGGTTGTATTGATAGGACCCAAATCAAATATTATACTTACTTTTACAAAAATTTATGTTTTATCCTAAATCACTTAATTTTACAGTTAATTACACTCTCATTGCAAGTTTAATTTAATCCTTAAACATGGATATATATATATATATATATATATACTATATTATAAAACATTTACATCTTTTGTTTAAATTCTTAAATTTTAAGTGATTTAAAGTTACTAAATTACCCCTCATATAAACTAAATTAAGTAACTATTAAATATAGTTAATAAAATTCTTATATTCTATTTTAATAACTAAACTTTATATATTTAAAAAAATCAAAGTCAATACAATTTTTTTGAAAGTCGAAATCAATACAAATTAACTTAATTATTAAAAAGTATTTTCATGACCTTTTTTTCAATTATGGAAAACATAAAAGTAAAAGAAATGTAAAAAAAGAATAGACATGTCATCTAACGAAAATTATTCACTATCATCGTATTATATGAATATATTGTTATTTTTATTATTTTATAATGTTTGTTATTGTATTTTATTCTCACTAAATGATATTACCTAGTTCTCGTAATATATTTAGGGTACGTTTCAACATATTTTTTTAAGAAATTTAAAAACTGAAATAGAAGATAACAAAAACAATATGACATGAGCTAAAATATAGGCCTATGTTAAAAAAGTAATACAACAATTATAATAATATTAGTGGTTTTAGAAAAATTTAAAATTTTAGTATGGTTCAACAATATGTTTATAATAACTTGGGTTTAAAGAAATTTGAGTTATAAAGGACAATTTTTAAAAATAATACAATCAACTTTAAAATAATATAACTATATCTTAATTATCATTGTACACAACCAACTTTAAATTCATAAAAATAATACAATCAACTTTTAAAATTCTTTTATTATATGCAAACAACTTTTTTTGTGTTTAAATTTAGCTACCATTATATATAATGAACATTTTCATAATTTCCATAGTATACAACAACAAACATATAATGAGAAGATTATAAAAGTTAATTTTTTATTTTTAAAAAAAATAATTGTATATAATAATAAGTAAGACAAAGTTTATTATATTGTAATACAATTTACTCAAACATAAACAACGGAAAAAAAGCCCAAAATGAGATCTCTTAATATTGGAAGTTTGTTTCTCTATGTTCAAAAGAACCTAGAAATATATGATAGACACCTCGCAAACATTTTCTTGTTTGACTTATTAATTACAAAGAGTTACCCCACGAACTTCAGCATATTAAGGGTTGTTTTATAGTTGTGTATTTAAATCTCGTAAAAAATATAAGGAGCAAGTTAGATGATGTATATATCGTTAAAAAACAATCGTCAATAATTTTAGTAACCATGAAATTCTAGGGCAAATTAAGGAACACCGGCCATGCCAAACACTTTCTCCGTAATTAAAGATGGGCAATGAAACAAAACATGACTAAGAAATTCATCCTCATCGCTAATCTTATTTGTATAACACTATATTTTTGTAGAATAATGAAAACTTCACAGGTATTTTGTATTACATTATTAACTATTTACATAGTATAAAATATACAACAGAAACCCTAATTAGCCCTAGTCCATCTATATAATAGGTTGGGTCAACTATCTTGCCCATCCCATCAACTATCTAGGATTATCTAGTGGTTGTTCAATGAATAAAAGTGAATCATGGGCTCCTCTCTTAAACAAGTTTGCTTCTAAATTATCGAAGTGGAAGGCGGCGGAATGCTCACTTTGATAAAGTCGTTATTAAGGAGTTTGGGGCGGAAATATTCCTTTTCTATCGTTTTACAAAACTATAAATACCGGTACTTTTAGAAATAGAAGATTTAAGGATGTAAAATGTTCTGTCTTTGACATAAATAATTTATACATAGTAATATAGAATGTAAGTTGGCATTTAACTGATGAGATAGATTGTACAGCCGAGCAAAGAATTGCTCAGCTAAGCAAGTAACACTACTTAGCTTATCAAATTCGATCTTAAGTACTCAGTTAGTTGAGCATATAGAATGATTAACCGAGGCTTAGCTGACTTATTAAATTACAATTCTTAACTTAACAACAAATGTTAGATAATTTCTAGTCTATTACAAATAATAGTTTTGTTATCATTAAATCTTTATATTTCAATAAAATAGTTTGATTTTTAAATTGAAATGGTTATCTCCCCAATAGCTTCTTACATGAGTAAACATTGTTGGTTTCAAATGAGAAAAATTAAAAGCTTTTATGAGGGTGGTATACACATATTTATGGCTTGCTTTCAAGATTAGAAATGGCAAAGTCATCCCAACGCAGCTAGAGACAAGGATGTTTTGGTGAGTAATCAAATTCAAGCATTTTCTTACTTATTAAAAATATAACAACTAAATATAATTTAGCTAATAGGTGGATTGATTAATGTATTCTCTCACTTTTTTTCTAGTTTGATTAGGCTGGTAGCATGGATTGAGACAGGTTATAGCCCATTGGTGAGTATGTCTATAGTTTTATTTACGAACTATGTAAGCTTACCTTCTTCGGTACCCTGTTATTCCATGTTGTTTCCCTTGCAAGTATAAAGTACGAAAGCAATTTAGCATGTTTCGTGTAAGAGTTAAGTTTAGTTTTTCGATCAACAAAGAAATAATTAGTGTTATATTCGTGTGGTGTTCGGGTATGTAAGTAAATTTTTTATATTTAATTCTTTTTATACATACTCTTTTAAAAAAATATTAAATTATTCACGTCTAAAAGTTTTTAGTGTGATATTAATATGGTTCTCGTGTTCACTATTGTTAATAAAAGTAATATTTATATAATTGATAAATGAAAAAACACCCTTATCACGTTAGAACTTGTGATAAATGATCAAAGTTATTATAAATTATATAAAATTATATGTTGTTTATAAATTATGTTTAATAACTTATGATATATTTTGTTTAGAGAAAAACATATAAATTCTTCAAAAAATTACCTACCTACTACTATTGATGGATAAAAAAACTAAGATTATACTAATTTTTAAAATAATGTCATATTACGATAAAATTTATACCAAAACGTAGATAAAAATGAGATGGACGCAAATATATAATTATTTTTTCTCTAAACAAAATATATCACAAGATATTAAACATAATTTATAAACAACCTATAATTAATTACATTAATATATAACTTTTATAAAACCCCTCATATTTTCATAAAACCCTCCACGCATTTCATAAAACACTTTCTCAATCTTTATCAAACCCCCTACCAATTAATTTAAAATGGACGGTGATCCCACCAATCACAAGTATTCATTTGTCTAAGTCATAATTTCTAGTCACCATTTAGTTGATATTTGTTGTTAATAAATTAAATTTTCTTTCTGCTCTTTCAGGAATATATATATACTAGCATCATACTTGCGCAATGCTGCGACGGTAAATAGTTTTTGGTTTACAATATTTCGCTTTCAAGAATATAATGATATGTTATTCGCGCGAGTCAATGTCACGAAAAAGTTCTCTACAGCAACATGTCCGGTTTTTTTTCAAATTTTCTTTTATTTACATTTAACTATTTTATTAATTTTAGAAATAAATTCTAAAAGACAATAAATAAGAAAAAAGATTTATATTGATCAAATAAAGAGAAGAGTTAATAAGATTTTAAAAATTACGTTGATGTGGGTGGATAATTGTGTTAGTATGAGAGAATATATTTTGAATAAAGTTAAAATAAATTAGGAGATAATAAAATAGTTAAAAATTGAGTGGATGGGATTAATTTAGATTAACTAAAGGATCAAGATTTTATATTGATTGAATTTTAGGCAGTCTTAAAATTTAAGAGGAAAAAGAATGTTAAATATTTCAT
Source organism: Dittrichia graveolens (assembly GCA_038502395.1). Taxonomy (NCBI): domain Eukaryota; kingdom Viridiplantae; phylum Streptophyta; class Magnoliopsida; order Asterales; family Asteraceae; genus Dittrichia; species Dittrichia graveolens. The sequence goes on along the minus strand of JARJIL010000009.1, from coordinate 6,842,185 downwards.
GTAGTTTCATTAAAAAACAAACACCACACAAATATAGAAGATTATATAGAAAGTTCCTTGATATGGCACCCAATTCACCCAACCTAACTTTATTTCCCAAAGCCCTCTCTTGAATTTAGGCAAACACCCCCCCCCCCCCCCCCCCTTTTTTTTTTTTTCCTTTTTCCCCTCTCACCGAAACAAAAAAAAAAGGCTTTGAATCATGCAAAACCAAGCCTATCATGGAGCCTCTCTATGTCAAAATGTTTGAGTTTCTATACTTCCTAATAATCCAATTGAAGGCATAAACCATAACCGTCCACCCTAACACCTTTCGGATCTAAATGAATACCACAGTTCAAAGAAAGAGTGTACAGAATCGTCATTAGATTCATTCAAACTCCACCATTCACATAAATCTCTGAGTAGTTATTTAGCCACCGAACAAGACAAAAACAAATGAGCTTTAGGTATACATGGTCTAATTGTTGAGAAGTTCACCTCGTACGAGACTATTAGCTCTCTACACACATGTATCAACTTCAATACACACCAGAGTGTTGCTTCAAATTTTCTATCGATTCAGGTTTTCATTTATATATTACCGGACTTTAAATTGCACACGACAAAAATTTAACAAAAGACTTTCCACTATTTTCAAGATTTAAGCACCAAGATACCAACTTATTGCTTGAAAGAGAACATCCTTGTAAGTTCTAACCACCAAGACGCATATTAAGCACTTGAAGGCTATTGAAGAATAAGAAGGGACCCAAATATTACTTATGCCAATCCACTTTTGTTTGACCAAACTCTAGTCCTCGAGTTCTAGATTGTAAAGCCGAGGAAAGATAAATTTCCACCAAGTACCCCGTGTTTTCCAAGGCTTTAATTTTAGAAAAGTGTTGTATTTTTAATCGTTTAATATGATTATCTAAGATGTTCACCCAACGAAAATTGAATCCAAATCTCTTTTACAACTTTTGCGGACCACCTACAATTCTTCAACTAAGTTATTTTGAGATATAAAATGCCAATGAATTATATATTATTGTTTAAGTTTGACAAATAAGATTTCGTTGTCTTTAGAATTATTAAATCACAAAAACGTAATACATCTTACGAGGTAGGATCAAGAGAGGGAAAATAGATTTAGGCACTTGAAATCTTGATCTAAGAACTATAAAATAGTCGCATCTACGAAAACTTGATATATCTACTATGTTTATCACCTTAGTATCCAATTTTTAATATCAATTAAAAGTTTATTATTTTTATGTTATTCTAAATTAAAAGTAAATGTAATGTTGTCAACTTTTTATAACTTTTGCAATCATACTCCGAGAAAATGGTAACTTACCCTACATCAATCATCATACAATCAAGAGTTGTCATAAAAGTGCTTCTATTACAAATGAATTATTGTTAATTGTATGATTAAGAATTGTTTATATATAAATCATTAAAGCATAATAATCATGAACTAAAAATACCTATCTTAAATATCATTAAAACATAATAATAAATTCATATATATGTCAAAAACACACACATATCCATGTATATTTTTTAAAAAGGCTTTTAATCATCAAAAGGTACGTACGTAATTGTTTTAGAAAAAGCATGATTTTAATATAATATAAGAAGAAGTAAAGAATTATTGATATGTATGATTGAGACATATATAACAAGGAGAGTGGAGTTGTTTGTAAAGTAGGTAGATATATGCAGTGTGTATATATTATAAAAAAATGAAATAGTACGTACATGCATATATATACATTTTGAAGATGATATATTATTGTCAAATAAAGTCAAAACGTACTGATGATTTGGGAATAATAAAGTAATTAAAAAAAAAAAAAGCTAGGAGGCTACCCTCCCTCCCTCCCCTTAACACTTTAACATTCATTAGGCTACCAAACCAAAAGATTGCCATACACTTGACAAGTCATTTCATCCATGTCCCTGCATGCATATCTTATTCTAACTACTCGATCCCTTTTTCCGATCTTTCTTTACTAATTAAACAAATACAAAAACACTACTCACGACTTACAATTATAATATATATATATATATATATATATATATATACTAGTGGTGTACCGTGCAATGTGACGGCGACGAAAAATAGGAGGTTGTAATGAGTTTTGTACAGAATAATCATAAATAACTAATATGAGTTTGTGAAGATTCCTTGTGAGATGAAGATAATATAAGTTTGTGAAGATTCTTTGCGAGAGCCACTTTGAAATTAAAAATTAAATTGCTAACTCTGAGTTATTTGTCTTTTAAAGTTGCTGATTATATATATGTATGTATATGTGTGTGTGTGTAATGTTTCATAGTTCCAATTATTATGTAATTGAGTTAGAAACTTAGAATGCAATGTTTACAAATTTCAACTCTTTGACTCTTTCATTTGTTTGGTGTTTATGAAATCTCCTGAACTTGATTTATTGAAAACAGGAATTTAGGTGATCTTATGAATCAAAAGTTAATATAAAAAATATATGATTAGACTTAATTCAGTTATAAGTATGGTGATCTCATGAATCAAAAGTTAATATTAAAAATATATGGTTAGAAATAATTCAGTTATAAGTATTGGTTTAAATTCATTAATTGTCGGTTATGTTTTCAATATTTATTTGTTTAAATTCATTAATTGTGAACTTAAAGAAGGGGTAAAGGAGGGGTATTTTAGTAAATTTACTCTTCCTAAAATTAAGAGTTTTTTAAATGGTAAATGCATTATATAGGAGTAAGATATATATATATATATATATATATAGGAGGATTCAAACGAGAATTTATTTTCGTACGAGAACTGCGAGAACCAATCTTAGTCGTTCATTTTGGATAATGAAATTCATGGATGAATAGCGTGGGGGGATTGAGTGTGACGGGGTGCATGTAAGGAATTCATGAGTGATCAATCCAATTGAAGAAGAGAGAATTGGACGGCTAAGATTGGTTCTTATGATTCTCGTACGAAAAACAGTTCTCATTTAACTTTTGCCTATATATATATAGAGAGAGAGAGATAGATTAGGGTTGGAGAAATATAGTAATTTACACCTCTAGGTCTCAAAGGTGCAAAACTTTTAGGCATTTTGGACTGGTGATCAATGTCATAAGGGCTAATATTGTTCCGAAATTAAGATTGGACTTTGAACTCTTTAAGCTTGCTAGTTCGTGGGTTGGGTAAGACTTGAGTTTTGTCTATTTTCAGTATTTTGAATACGTAAAAGGAGGCATTTAGATATGTTCAATTCATGCTTGTTTTAGTATATTCTTTGGTTACTCCCAAAATTAATAAAAATGTTTACAAAGGGATAGTTAAATAGTCACTATGATTAATCGAACAACACCTTGACTAGTATTTTGTGTCCTAAAATGTATGCATATACAAATTAAAGTTAATTTATTTCTTCTTACATAAGATCAAATATCATAATTCTTCTTATGAAAAATGGTTATTTACTTCACCATTCTCTCGGTTTCAACTTCCCACCCACTTCAAATATTTATATGAGAAACAATTGTATTGGCTTAATAAGTATTGTTGCTCTACAACTCTTTTATTTTCATATTCTGCTTTACTTGTTATAAAATAAATGAATGAATCATATTAAATGTGGTAGAAGATAAGAAGACCACACCCAATCACATCCCCAATTCTTGTAATCTACTACTCTTGGCGCTATGTTTCTGAGTTACATTAAGGAAAGGAAATAAAAAAAAGATTAACGGAAGAAAAGAAGAGAAAATGAAAGTATAATAATTATGATTTTTCGTGTTACTGAGTTGGAGAGAAAATAAATGAATTTGGATGGTAAAAAATAAGTTTGTATTCCCTAGTTAGAGATGAAAGAAGAAAAAAGAGTCATTTATAGTAATACTCTATAATTTTTAAAATTATTTATTATGATTAAGGTAATCTAGATATTTACGAAAAATCATAAATATTTTCATTTTCTTTCGTTAAAATAACTCTAGAACACAAAACTTCTTTTATTTTCTTTCAAATCTCTTTTTTTCTCTTCAAATTAAAACTAGGGAACATAGTGTTAAGGCGGTTGCAAAGAAGGTGAAGGTCACCACGTGGTGCTCAACGGAATCTCCACTCCATCGCTGCGTGGAGAAGGCTTTGGCGTGAAAACAATCACAGGATTGAAGGTCTAGTACTTGGTGTAAATGCATGTGGAGCCCATGGAGCCGGCTAATCTGCACTCTTTCTTTCATTAAAAATATTTTATTTGTTTAGTGAGTTATTAGATGGTCCTGTAATTTAGTATAGCGGGAAGTGATTAGCATAAAACTTGATGTTGTGTTGTATGATGTCTATTGAGAGTGTAATTGTGTAAAGGTGATATCGGAGTGTGGTGAATATGTGTGTTGCAAATATTTTTATGAGTTAATTACTTTGATGATACTTGTTTTGTAATTTTACCGATTTTAGTCCCTGAACACGAAATCTTACGAATCTAGCCTCTCCTGACCTGAATTAATCATGCTTTTAGTGCTTCCCAAACTTCAATTGACCAATTTGCCATTATATCATTTTTATTTATTTTTTTGTAATTATTAACCGTTTTTATATTATTTCAAAATATTTTAAATACACTATCTCTACTAATTGATTTCCATAAAAACGCACACATATACACACACTTTCATAACTAATCTGTGAGATCTCCCTCACTCTCTCATATCTATTTGTCTCTCTCTCTCTCTCTCCCTCTCCTTCTCACATTCCAGCTACCACCTTCCGGCCACCATTCAACGTTCACTACTAACTTCCACGTGAAGACACCTAAAACCCACCTCCACCTTTACTTCGAAACATACAGTTGGTTAATAAATAAAAATAACAACATTATAACAAAATATATTACCCTTTAAACCTCGAAATATATAAATTGTAGCAAAATATTATACTCAATCAGCATCGTTGACATCTTTACTTCTTCAAGCTTTAGTAAATAATACCTTTTTAACTAACTTGTATAAATATTTTAAGAAAATAAAAAAGAATTTAAATCAAATGGTTCATTCGGTTAAAGTGTTTTGGTTAATTATGGTTAACTATAACTGAACCGATATAATTGGTTAATAAAAATTCATTAACCGAACCATGGTTTTATTAAAATTTTGCTTAAATTGGTTTGGTTTGTCGGTGAATTTGGTTATGGGTTGGTTTTTCAATTAACATGCTTACCCTTACACGAGGATCAAAAATGTAATTAACTATATTTGAATACTTGAAATTTGAAAGAAAAAAAGAGTAACCCAAAAATAAATAGACCCGTTTATACTCAACCAAAACCAATTACCTGTGTGTTGCGTACTTATGTGTGTGTCGTGTCAACGTACAATTGCCACCTCTACCCAACGATACCCGGGCTCCCTCCCTTGCCTTTTCTTCTCCCTCGGTAATTATGTACCCCAATTTCACTTCCCCGCAAACATAAGAAGTGAAGTGATGTTTCCATTATGAGTGTGTGACAACGTCAGCAACCTCTCCGCTACCATTCCCTTAATTTTCCATTAATTAAATATGTTAAAAGGATATAATATATATAGTTATAGATCAGTTTTAATTCATGAATTGTTTAATTTCCACAAGTGACAACAATATATAGGCGCTTATTGAAATATATATATAGAGAGAGAGAGAAAATTAATTAAAATAAGAGAAAAAAAGCTGCAAAGTTTATTTTGTTTGATTATGGTGCACAAAGGCCAAGAGATTGATCACAGTAGGTGCATGGCATGGTATAGGTAGGTAGGTAGGGGTGAAAGTGGGTGGTGGATGACGGCAACCTGAAGTCACCTCCGCCGCTATGCTACGGCGTCATACTGTTAGGCCACCTGCATGCTTTTCGGCCCACAGAACTGAAGCAGTGAATTATTTTTAATTTTTTTTTCCCCTGGCGTGAACCATTGGTTAACCCCCTGCACCTGCACTCATTATGGATCTGTAATCTGTTCATACATAAACATATCTTACGCTTCTTTCCTTTTCCGATCTTTTAACAAGTTTACCTGCCTTTTCTAACCCAATCAAATATATATAGATTACGAGCGAGAGGTTTTTATTAGTAGGAGAAAATATAAAATTTCAAATATTAGATACATTTAGTAATAGTAGTTCAAGACGTACTTTAAAAAAAATAGTTATCACTTTCTTTTTTGAAAGGCAAACGTCGCTAACTTCTTGTACGTTCCCGACACAAAACAACGTTGCTATTTGAACATATGCTTGGGAAAGGGTAATTCTATATATCCCCCTTCATAACTTAAAGGGTGCTACTATTTGAGCCCCCTCTCTCACTCACAAATATCACATCAAAGGAGGTCATATAGAATATGAGCGGGTCCTAACTGTAACGGAAAATGTTTGGCATTAGGATTTAGCTAGTCATATGTATTTGTATAGGATTGATTGTTTCACAATGTGAGCTTGGATGTTAGGGCTTTGAGTCGGAGGTTTGTTTTGTATCTTAATGGGCTGACTATTTGTCACTATTTTGTACTCAACTCGTAAACTAGCTTGTGGATTTTCTTGTAGCTATATATTTGGGTACATATGCTTTAATAGTGTTTCGTGTTTTAAAGGGTTTAATGAACGAAGTAATGAAAATTTGCTTGAGCTATACTATGATTCTGTCATATAGTCTTCATTGATTTGTCATCTTCTTTAGTTAAAGTCATATATTCATTGCCTTCTTGAAGTAGAAATTACAAAATTAAAAAAACTCTTAAAAAATAAGAACCCGGAATCTAGCATTACATCTCAAACCAAAACCAATAGCAAAACACTAAGGTGGTGTTCGTATTTGAAAATGTATGATATCTTGTTAGTTTGTCCATATCTTTATGCGAGTAAAATTATATTTTACAATCAAATAAGTTTTTTTGTTTTTGCGCTTAACTTTTCCATTCATCTTTTGTAAGTTCTTTGGGGCGGAGATGAACCCTAACCGAACAAACTTGAAGCCTAATCAAACAAGCCTCAAACTCATTTCATCCAAATTGGGGCTGGGTTGAACAAATCAAACTGTAGTTGCACAAATAAAAAATTGATGAAACCCTAACCTCCAAAAAGATGAACCAACCAATAATCAAATATAATCCATTTCTATCTTTGTTTGGTTTGTTCATCGCAAGAAAATGGGATGAACCCTAATTTGCGTACATGTCACCCACTAACAAAAACAACAATGAATAAAATTCGAGCAGAAGTCAAGAACATCTATAGAAAAGAAACAATCGACCAAAACCATGAACCTTAACCTACTGACTTTTCTTTTTGACAAAAATGAAACTACTACAAAATAGAAATAAATCGAAGCTCTACAAAGGAGAAATTGACGAAAACACATGTACAAGAGAAAGAAATCAACTTCTCAAAAAATTTGTTTTTTGATCTTGTACATGTGCTTTTTGCTGCCAAGCTCATGTTTCAACACAAATCATCATTGGATCAATTGGATACCAACAAAGGTAAATATCTGTTTTGGAGAGCATTCCAAAATGACCTTCCTAGTCGCCAAAACTTAGCCGCAAGAGGCATTTCCTCCCATCTTACTTCTTGCCCTTTGTGCCTTGTGGAAGTAGAATCACTTGAACATCTCCTCTTCGCTTGTTCTAAGGTGGAGCCTATATGGAGAAAAACCCTTGCTTGGTTAAACATCACTCTTACTAGGATTGCTTCTTTTCCCGAAATATTTGCAGTTGCAATGTCATTGGGCCCAATTTAATGATTCAAAGAAGGATTTTGAAGATATATCTAGTGTTCTAGTCTAGAGCATCTGGAAAATGGCGTAATGACACAATTATTCAGGAGGACATTTTCTCAACAATACAGCAGCTGTCCCTCTTTTGGATGCAGGACCGAAGCAAGATTTCAAAGGGTGTACGTGTTGCATTGTGGCACTTATGGAGTTGGAGAAATATGTTACTTTATGTCAATCTAGAGGACTCGTTGCGCTAAAGAAAGGAAGACCCTCTTGTGGTTGGTTGTTAAGAGACCGTCATTTTTTGTGGTTATCAAATAGAAATTCTAAATTGAAAAATATGGTGCGTTAGCCCAAGTCGGTTTGATTTGATTCAAGAAACTTTCAAAACTTGGAAAAGTGGGTGAAGCGGCCAAAATTTGTTTTCGAAAGCTCAAGATTTCAAGTTGTGCGTAATTATCTAGCTCCCTTTGTATAGGATCTTGATTTTGTTTGGAATTTCGTATTCAAAAATTCTATTTGCGTTTACTAATATTCTTCTACTTCATCTTTCCTACTTATGAAAAGATTAACAAATGAATTCTACTAATTTTCATTCCCTCACACCCTTTATTGATTTGGACACCTATCTTGATCTAGTGGCTAAGAGAATAAGTAGAAAGATTTTGTGAAAGAATAAAAAATCTCTCGTTATGGGGAGATAAATGGGTATGTTTGACGAAAATAACTGGTAGTTAATAGCTGAAAGCTGGTAACTGGTGCTGTATATTTTACATGTTTGGTAATTAGCTGGTAGCTATAGTTAAATAATTTAAAATGACAAATAATAAAAATAGAAGGAATTATAAAATAATTAAAGAGATTATTTAAGTAATTTGGTATATAAAAAGGTTTTAACTAGTTTTAAAAGCCACTTCAAGAATCTTTTTGTTTTAAAGCCTTTTGTTTTAAAAAAGCTTTTAGTTTTTTCGGGTATGTTCGGTATAGAGCTTTTTGAAGTTTATTGGAGCTGGTAGCTTTTTATTTTGAAAGAAAAAGCTACAAGTCATGTTCGAATGAAAAGGTTGGAATCTTTTTTTAAACAAAAAAACTCTGAAATAAAAAACTTTTTGAAGTATCTTTTAAAACTAGTTGGAAACTTTTTATATACCAAATTACCTAAATACCCTCTTTAATTGTTTTATAATTCCTCCAATTTTTATAATTTGTTCTTTTTTGTCATTTTACACTATTAAGCTCTAGCTACCGGCTAATTTACCGAACACATATATAACTAAAATAAACAGTTTGCAGCTCCAGCTATCAACTATTTTCGCCAGATACACCCTTCATATGAACATAACTTGTATCTTTTTATTTCAAAACAAAAAGCTAACAAACTCTAAATAACTACGTACCAATCACACCCAATAACAATATTTCAGGTTTTCGGAAATAATCAACTTGCATAATAAAGCTCAAGTCACAGCCTAGGCTTAAATTAATATGAATATGTTTTCTTCTCTTTTATATTAAAAGGGATGGATCAAAAATTAATGGGCCGACTTGTTAAATGATTTTTGTAAATGACATTGATTTGTTAATCGATTACTTTTACAATTTAAAAAATAAAAATAAATCGATATTGTATATATAAACGACATAAAAAAAATCTAAAATATTATATCCATAAAATTCAAATAATACTATATTACATTTTACCGAAATATCAATTTCTCTCGCTAGCTTAATATTCTATGTATAAACACATAAATGGTTAAAAAAAATTTAAAATATTTATGATTTTAAAGAGTACTAACATGTATAATAAAATAACTTTAAAATATACATAAGGAATGGTTTAAAAGAGAAGTAAATTTATTAAAAATCAGAAATTTATACATAACATCGTCATCATTTTTTTTCTAAACCCTCTTTTGAAAAAACATTCATCGTCTCTTCTTCATTGAAAATTAGAACTTTTAAATCATTATTACTATTTACTCGAGAAACTTCAACATTTAAGAGTGATCATTAAATTGGTTCTAAAATAAAATAGTAGCATTAATCGTATAATCAAATTTGAACTTTTTTAATTTAATCCAATTTGTATACTTGTTTAAATAAATAACAATGAAAATATGTAAATGTATCTACTAAATGATCTGAATAAATGTTTTTGTTATGATATTTAAGTGTTAACAAACTAAATCACTTAAAAAATAACATTTAAGTAAACAATTCATTCATAAGTCATTTAAAGAAATAAAAGAAATTTGTATAAAAAATTAAAATAATAGAATGACAATATTATAACTAAGTTATTAGAGAAGAAAAATTCAAAATAAACAAGGATACATAGCAATCACCCTCTGTTGTCTTATATGCAAGGTGCAACTGTGCAAGCAACCCATAGACATTGCCATCTGCTTGAGTGCTTGACCACTACACCTACAGCCCAATGGACTCCACAAGTATATACCATTGTACCAATTTTGTTTAGATATCTTCATTTTGACCAAAAGATTATAAAAAAACAAATTATTCGAAAATATAATCAATTTTGATTAAGCTATAATTGAATTTAAAAAAACAATACAAACAATTTTCTTATTTCTCCTATTATATACAAATTGTAACATATAAAAACAGATAACCATTATGCTTTAAAGATTTTTATTTTTTATTTTCTTAAAAATCAATTTATAACATTCTCAAACAGTTTACCCTTATAAAAAATATCATTTACTTCAAATCTAGAGACTTAATTTGTTATCATTTTACAAGTCACTAGTTTTTGTATGAATTAAAAAAGTCATATTTAAACATTTTAATTAGAGACTTGACACATCATGCATATACTTGATGCAATTAAATTGGTCAAATGTTGTTCGTTAATGTATCTGAGATTTGTATATTCTATTTATTTATTTATATTTATATATAATAATATAATATAATATACAATAAGTATTTTTTTTTTTTTTAAAAAGCGAAAGATGAACAAAATTGAAGAAGCTAGGTAGAGACGTGAAGGATAACTGTGGTGAGTCATCATGGTTGATTTGGAGGGATGAAACGTTATCCAGTCCTTCCCAAATGTCGTGGAGGTTATCTTCAACGATTATCGAACCAATCCCCCCCCCCCCCCCCCCCCCCCTATACCTATATATATACACACCATCTAATACAATCCCATGGAGATGAACATTTGTACCTGCATATTTCCTGGATTCACATATATATAATTTCACATTAAGGTACGTATGCTCGATATATATATTTCCTTCAATAAGCATATATATATACATATATATGTATGTATAGCATACGATATATATATTATGAACTTCGCCAATCAATAGAGTGGCGGATTAAGAGAATTTTTTTTGAGGTAGTACAATTAACAAAATTGATCATCGGGGTTTCATTTGTATATAAAAAAAATTTAGTCGAAATTAATACTAAACTCTGTATTACTAATTTGTTATTTACATAAGAGGCATGCTTATTTCCATTGCATTCAATATAACTTTGATTTTTTTTATCATTATATGTAAGTAACTCTATAGTTTGTAGTACGACAAACCATTAACTAAAAAAAAATCTGGTGTCACATCATATAACTTAGATAGCTATTAAATGTATATCATTTAAAAGAACTGAATTTATGTTACATATAATAAAAAAACTTTTTGTTTGGCATGTATCGTATTCAAAATAACTGAGGAATTTCGTTAAAAGACCAGAATTAGGTAAATTACTGAATTGAAATTAGTGTTTAGTTCATCAAAATGTATTTGAAATGTCATATTTTGTTATTGTGTGAATCGTACTTTAACATTTTTTATTGTGGGTACCACATATTTAATTTGTAAACAAAATACATACAATAGCAACAAAATAAAAGTTTAATACGTACAAATTTTTTTTAAGGTTTAATATATACAATAGCAAAAGATGTCAAATTGAATACATTTTGATAAATTAAACCCTAAAATTAACCATGTGATATTTCATTTATATAAGCTTAAAGATATATTATATGGATCCACAAATGAATATAGGTAATTGTAGATGTTAGTGATTTTTTTTATTATTTCTGTTAGAACTTAAAGTTGTGTTCATTTATATTTTAGTTAAGTTTAATATTGCTATTAACATTCCTCAAAGTAGAGGGTATGCTTAGTAAATACCTTATGTGTATATATAATTTCTATAAACCCTAATAAACTAAACATTTACAATTTCATATTTATCATTCTTCTTTCGCATTAATACATCTTATATCACTGAGGAGGTGTTTACTTCAATTTCGTTGATACTTGAGATTCTTCAATTTCATTAATATACTTAAAAAGCATATTCGTCCACCGACCCGTACTATCACCTATATATGTATGTCCAGAAGCATGAACAACACATTTTTTGCATTATTCACGATCCATGGGACGTGGAGTTGTCACTTGTGGGCATCATGTATATCAAGGTTATTCATAAAATGATATTAAGGTTTTGGTTTAATAATCTAGACTTGTTGTGTAGATAGACCGTAATCCATTAAGGTTTCTCGTTATGGTTTTTCTTGTAATACTGTAGTGATCAATGTAACACATAATACTGATGAGGTTTTCATTGTTCTACAATCGGTAATATAGTTTATATGACAATCAATTTATGACGGTAAACTAGAAATATACTCGTTATGAACCGATACTTGTGAAGTTTGTACATGCATTGTAATCGTTATTGGTTTTATACGGGTATGTGATTATGATTATTCAATCATACATAATCACTTAAAAGTCTAAATGCCTCTTAATCAAACATTGTGTAGGGAACCGTACACCACACAAACTAGAGTACTGAAGGACCACTTCTCCCAATTTACCCATTCATTGGTCCCAATGACCCAATCCCCTTAGCCCTTACCAAGAAATTCATGGTTGAAAGCCAACTGGGCAAGTGTACATATGCACGTGCCCAGCTGGTCAAGTTCATAATTCACATTGCTCTTTGCTAATCCCATGCATATATAAGACTGTTGCTGCAGATGCAATAATACCCTTAGCTCTGTGAAAATGGAGACACCAACAAATGTGACTATAAAGGGTATTCTTGGTATTCTGATGGCAAGTATTGATGAAGATAACAGAAAGAGGGTAATCTCTTTAGGGATGGGAGACCCAACTTCCTATTCCTGCTTTACCACCACCACTGTTGTTCAAGATTCTGTGGTTCAAACTCTTGAATCCCAGAAATTCAATGGCTATTCACCTACTGTTGGTCTCCCTCAAACAAGAAAGTATGTTTTTTTTCTTCCTTTTTTCTTTCTTGTGGCTCACAGTTTCTTGTAAATTTGATATGAGAAGTGGACTGGGCTCAAGTGACCTAAGACTTAGTTTTTTTCTTGTTTTATGGTGTTATCAGGGCAATATCTGAATATTTATCCATAAATCTTCCATACAAATTATCACCAGATGATGTATACATAACAGCAGGCTGCACACAAGCAATAGAAGTTGCAATATCAATTCTAGCTAGACCAAATGCAAACATCTTGGTTCCAAGACCAGGATTCCCAATTTACGAGCTTTGTGCAGCTTTTAGAAATGTGGAAATCCGACATTTTGACCTTCTTCCCGACAAGGGGTGGGAGGTTGACTTGGATGCAGTTGATGCCTTAGCAGACCACAATACTGTTGCTATTGTTATAATAAACCCTGGGAATCCTTGTGGCAATGTCTATAGTTATCAACATCTAAAGAAGGTAATATGCATACATAAACCTTCCTGTGACTTGCTAAACTATTAGAGTGCTCATTTTGAGGTTATTATTAGATTGCCGAAACTGCAAAGAAGCACAAGATTCTCGTTGTAGCAGATGAAGTTTATGGGCATTTAGCATTTGGCGAAAACCCGTTTGTGCCTATGGGCGTTTTTGGGTCCATGGTTCCAGTTATTACACTTGGTTCATTGTCAAAAAGATGGCTAGTGCCTGGTTGGAGACTTGGTTGGTTTGTCACTAGTGATCCTAATGGCATCTTCACAAATGCAAAGGTACTAAGGAATAGATTGAAATAAAAAATAACTCATTGGGAAACAACTTTCCATCATCTTTAGATATCAGCTACAACCATGTAAAATTCCAAATTTTCATTTTGTTCTTTTTTCAGACTGTTGAGCGCCTAAAGAAGTACTTCGATATATGTGGTGGTCCAGCAACCTTTATACAGGTCCGATTTCCCCAATTGTGTATATTTAAGGACCAACCTTCACATTGTGCAAGTTAAGAAGTCACCTAATTTCCATTTTCAGAAGGATTTCTAGGTTTAAATAAGACAAAAGTAGCAACTCAGAAAGCAAAAGAACTAAAAAACCTCTTTGGTGTTTCAGGCAGCGGTTCCTCGCATCCTTGAAGACACAAAAGAAGTGTTTTTCACAAGAACTCTTAGCATACTGAAGCAAACCTCAGATCTTTGTTTCAAGAAAATCAAAGAGATCCCTTGCTTATCATGCCCACAAAAACCTCAAGGAGCTATGGCTGTTATGGTAAAGATTTGGCTGACCCGATTTAAATTCAATGCGACATTATTCAAAGTGTTGTAAGACTTGTTAATATTTTGTGTTTGATGTGTTGGTTAATGTAGGTCAAACTGAATGTTTCTTTACTGAAAGATATTAACGACGATATTGACTTCTGTTTCAAGCTAGCCAAAGAAGAATCCGTAATCCTTCTTCCAGGTGATAAGCACACAAATAGAAACTTTTTCAGATACATCAAAATTTTGTACAACAAGCTTACATATATATAAAACTTATGTAAAACTTTTCGATTCTGCAGGACTTACAGTGGGTCTGAAAAACTGGGTTCGTATAACTTTTGCTGCAGAACCGTCTTCTCTTGAAGAAGCTCTTGACAGAGTCAAGTCTTTTTATCGAAGACATTCCCATCAACAAGAGGCTCAAATTAATCTATTATAACTCCATAAATACACCTTTCTATACTGTATAGCCAGCTAATGTAATCATAAATCATATTCAAATTTAACTGCTGTTTGTATTATTCAAACAGCAAGTGTTGTTGACATCCAGGTGTGCTTTAGCCTTTATGCACACAAATAGTATAAAAAATGGCGAATGGAACGTTCATTTCAACACCTGGTTGTCTCTATGGCATTATTTTTATATATAAATCCATTCATGGTTACCAAAACAACAAGAAGTAAATTGGAATAAGAACAATGAAGATCTAATAATAACATGATACTATAAACAGGATACTCAAAACCTTCCCCTGAAAAAAAACCCAACCAAAATAATATATATTTCATAACAAAGCAAAGAGACCTGTCTTTGTATTCTGGTCCACACCCATAGTAAAACAGCCTATCAGAATAATTAAGGTCATAAGCTAACATTAATAAATACCATCTGCCAGTTACCTACTCAGCAACATTTACCAGCTCATACTCCACAAGAGAAAGATTGTTTTCCTCTTTAACTTCAAAAGTGGCAGGATCAGTTACCTCAATACGACCCCACTTGTCAACTGCAAGCCGCATCGAACCCTTGAACATGTCAATCTTTCCATTTCGAATGATGACACTAGCACCAGGTTTCATAAGATCAACTGTAGAAGGAAAATACACAAAAACAGTCTCATGTAGTGAAGGCTACTAGTAAATTATATTGATTCCAAAGTTATCAGTTATAGAGTTAGAAGTAAAATCAAAAAACTCCATTGACCCAAAAAAGTCAAACGTGGACTTTTCTTTTTTTACAATTTGACGGTAGTACGTAGTAACAAACAACTAGAACATCAAGACCACAGTTTGCGTCATGAATATACATCTTCAGTCGATAGAACCCTAACCATGAACGATGTATGATAAAATCATGCCTAGGGTTAACAAAAGTTTGATTTCTCATAACATGTAACATAATACATTCTAGGGTTTTAAAAACAGAAAGTTAAACTCAAGTAACTTAAAATTTTGGAGGTAACAAGAAGAAAAAAACGATTCGAGTTACCTTGATCGTTACGAGCTGTAAAGAGAATGGTGCCGGTTTCATCACCGACGAGACATTCAGCAATGCGAACATTACGAAGACTAGGAGACGCGGCACGTCCTTTCTGCAGCACAATTTCGGAGCTTAAAACCTTGACGATGAGCGTCAGGCCGGCCGTTCCAGGTTTAAGGTCATCAACCTTAACAAAAACTGGCTTTCGAAGCCCTGATTTCGCCGGAGCCGATGATCCTTGAGCGTGAGAGTTGCTGGTAGCCATCGGCGACGATTAGATGTGGATTCAACGATCGACCGGGTCTCTGATCGTTGTTCTGCTTCCAGACTAGACTAGTTTGACGGGACTGCATATTTGCCAAATTATTACGCAAATACTATTTTGGGAACCTCTTAATTTCCAGACTCTTTTCGTCTCCCAGTGCTATATTTGGATAAATGGGCCTCAATGGGCCACTAGGGTCGTCATCGTGATAACGAAAGCTTTATATGTTTAGTTTTTTTACCCTTAATGGGCCTGAATGGGCCTCTAGGCTCGTCATTGTGATAACGAAAGCTATATATTTTTAGTTTTTCTTTTTTTTTCGTCAAATTTACTACTAGCAGTTCTCGTAACGAATAGACTTGAAAAAGAACCAACGAGGCGTAATACATACTTGAACTTTCAAACATGTTATTTACACCAATTAGTGAACGAAATTCCGGATATACTTGATGATTTCATCATTAAATCATGGCATCACGCATATAGAATGCGTAATGAGTGATGGAGATTGTAAATTTCGAGCAATAGTACGTTGTTTGTCTTGGATAGTAAAGATTAGCGACTCTACTTTGAACAATAGTTATTATACGAGTTATTCAACAAATGTTATGCATACTATAATGTTTTTATCAAAAGAATCAATAAACTATATAAGCCGTTTGATGATGTTTTTACTATAATGTGGTGCAACAATATTTGTCTTTATTCTTTCCCCATTATTCAAAACAAAACCTCAAGTTTTTCATTGGTATAGTGGTTGCCAGTGATGGTTGAATCACAGATGAAAGATTGGTAACAAATTCTAGAAATCGTATAAACTAGAACACAAACCACACACAAGTCGCCAGAATTGAAACTAAAACACAAACCTCGCATGATTTGCAAATGAAGAAACCATAATTGGAACTTAAATTGTAGTTGATTACAAGACGAATTAGAAACCAAATCAAATTTGCATGAAGAAAGTGAACCCAAATGATCATGACAAACCCTAATTGCAACAGAAGATTTAATGGAAACACCAATCGTAAATAGGAACAAGAACCGGTTCAACCTTTAATTACATAACCAAACCTTTTGAAGATGTTTTTGTACGGATCAATTTGGAACACATTTGGCATAGGTTGTGGAGATATCGATCTTGCACAATGAAGAACCCAAATAAGATATATCGTTTTGGAAAATACTTCATGGCTTGATTTGAAGGTGAACCTAGATGATCAGCCAAACACAAATCGTCGAACTTTTGTATGGTTTGATAAACAATGAACATATGGCTCATCATTTTTCTAGAAAAAAGTCAAAAGAAAAAACTAAACTAGGGTAACCGGTTTAGGAGGTAGTATGATAGTATGTTTTGTTAGTGTAAATAAAGTTTAAGAATTATGTTATTCATGAGTTAAAGTTCAAAGATTTAAATGCTTATGACATAATTATAGGGATTAAATTGTTTTTAAACGTTAAGTAACTTGCTATAGAAGGTTAAGTGTATAAAATGATTGATTGTAAAAAGTTTAGTGATTAAAACATTTATTAAAATAGATAAAGGGTTTAACCACTTTTAAATACAAAGTTTAGAGTTTAAATGAATCATTTCTTATCTTATTTTGTTGCACTAATTTGCCTTAAAATATAAGATAAGTCAAGTTGTTTGATAAGAGATTTAGGAAGTGTTTGGGATTGTGATTTGATTATACTATTTTATATTGCAATAATCAGATACTCAGTTTTTTGAGTGCTTAGTAAAGTAGATTAATTAATTTTTAAAGAGTAAAATCATAATAATTAATCAAATAATCAGTTTAAAAAAGCAACACAACCCCAAACACCATAAACTAATTATCTACAATTTAAATCACAATAATTAGATAATTAATATGTTTAAATGCAATCTCATTGAAAAAAAGGCTTTTGAGACTTGCCCCTCGTAAAATTTTGGTGAGAATTGAGAAGTCCAATGAATCCAACTCGAATACAAATTAACGCCGGAAACCGCCATTAAAAACGGTTGGAATTAAAAGCCGTAAATAGCGGTCATCCTTTCGAAAGGAGGGTAGGGTTTCGTGGATGAGAAAATTCAGTTGATGATCATCATGCAAATAATAATTAATTAATTAAAAAACAGCACCCAATCAATAATTACTAAGGATGGGTTGCAGGCCATTGGCGTTCTTGATAAGCTTGCCCTTCGCTTTGGTTGCCTCAGTACTCTCAATCATCGGTGCTATTGTTTTTGTGATTGGGTACGTACGTACATTTGCCAAATTAACCTACTCCTGCTGCCCGGTTCTTCATCTAACTAATTGTCTTTATTAAATAATTTGTTTCGATTAATTAATTAATTTATATATTATTATTTTAGGGTTCACAATATATTTCACATGCATGCATGCAGTACGTAATTAAGTGTCGATTTTCATACTTAAAATACTTTTTGTTTCTTAGTTAATTAAGCAGACGTACTGGTCGAATTGAAGAAGGAAATATATGGATGTAGTTATAGATCGAGGATTAATATGTATATATGGATCGATCTGAAAAGAAGGAATTGAATTAATTAATTTGTTATTACTAATTAGGGTTTTAAACGCCAACATGTAATTTGATGCTATATATCGATCATTAACTTTCTAGTGCATGCATGTTTGCCATGATCAGATTCATCTCATATATATATCGCATATATGAATATGCATGTGTTTAATATATATTTGTTTTTTTTTCCTATCAACAGCTAGTACTAATACGTACTAACACATGCTTTAACACACGTACGTGTGTACGTGCGTGCGTGCGTATATATATGCAGGATAGTGTTGAGTTGCATATCCCCTTGCTGCATTTGTTGTGCGCTACTAGCAAATCTTGCCGTTAGTCTTGTGAAGCTTCCTGTAGATGTTGTCCTTTGGTTTGTTGACTGCATACCTTGCTAGCTATCTAGCTCATTATATATTATATATATATATATATATCCGGCCATATATCTTCAACAGCACAGCTTTACATAAATATATATATATATATATATATATATATATATATATATATATATATTCGTTTTTTAATTTCTTCTTTGTTTTCGGTTAATTAATATAATAATAATGCACGCAATATTTGGTTTTCAGAAACAAAATCTCGATATTAATGCAAACATAAGTTTTTGCATGGTATAAATTAATAATTGTCTTATACGTACATGCAGTAGCGGATCCAAGAAGTCGTAGTGGCACAAACTAACTAACTAACTATATATATATATATATATATATATATATATATATATATAAAGTGAATACTAGCTAGCTCGATCGGATATTGGAAATTTGGGTAAAGTTGATCAATCAGTTTTTCAGTTGGATCTATATATCAAGGATGGATGGATTTAATAGCATGCATGCATGCATCCATGTTTTGATTTAAATATCTTAATTTTGAATAATAATAATAATAAACCAGACATTTATAATCAAATTCTGATAGGCACATAACCAAATCATCGATTGTTAACAATAACAATATGCAATTTCATATTTTTCACACAAGCTAGCTAGATCAACATTTATACTAAATGTCGACAATTTCATGTGTGTATTGTATACTAGATTAGAGAAATAATAGAATAGATTGATATACTAAATCATAAGATTAGAGAAATTATAGAATAGATCGATATACTAAATCATAATTTCACACTATATATATATATATATATATGTGTGTGTGTGTGAGAGAGAGAGAGAGAAATTGGAGAAGTTGAGAAAGAATTGACGACTAAACTATAGATGTATACAAACCTGGATTTGCTAGAATGAATCACCTAAGGGGTTGTTTGTTTGTTTGCTGTTGAATGAAATTTTTCGGCCCTGAATGCTGAATCGTTGAGCATTCAGAGTGTGTTTGATTGTCACTTTTAAATGAAGATTGTGCAAAATGAAACAAAAGAACACCATTGAATCATTCCATCTTAAGATACATTATAAATTATATATTAAGCACAAAGTATTTTACATTAATACCTTTTTTTCACATATTGCCTTGTTAAAAAATCATATAGTACAATATAATAAATCAATATTAAGGTTAAAATTATAATTTATATCATACAGATTGTTCATTTAGAATCTTTATCAAGCAGCATGTCACATTCAATTCAGAGGCAGTTTCATACAAAGCATTCAAATTATTCAGGTCATGAAATCATTAAATATTTAATCATTATGTTTTAACAAATAACCTCTTAATCAGAAAAGTTGACAAGGAATTTACTAATGCTCTGTTCCAGAATTTTATTTTGGGAGAAGAGAAGTGATTTGGAAGAAAGAAAGAAAAATTTTAAAAAAAATTGTGTTTCAGAGTATTTTTAAGGAGAGAAGAGAAGTTAGGAAGGAAAATTTCATTAACATTCTCTTCTAAAACTTTCTTCCAAAAGTGGGAAAATTTGGATGAAAAGAAAAGGAAAAGTTTTATGATTTTTCATTAGTCAATAAATTACCCCTATTAACAACTAATAATTTTAGAAAATAAGGGTATTATTGTAATGCAACTTATTTGTTTTTCCTTTCTCTCCGCTCGGAAACACAAAATAAAAACAATACTCTTTCTCTTCTTTCAAACTTGAGAACGCGAAAAACTAAAACTATTATCATTTCTTTTTTTTCTCTCCTTAATTTTCTTTTCTATTCTTTTCTTTTGTATCTAAAATTCGGGAACACAACCTAAATCAAGAGAAGGAAGATGATGTGTTTGTATAAAACTATAAATCGAGAGAGGAACCATCGAATCAGCCTGGCCTAGTGGATTGCATAGTTTGTGATAACGAGAGTAAGAGATGGTGTCAATTTTCTCTTCTTGACTTGACTTTCTACAATGTAGTAAGTCACAAGAGATTAAATGAGTAAAGAGAATTAGTTAATTTCATTTTTTATCATTTAGTTTATAG